>OX369269.1:6262500-7512500 GCA_947284805.1 Coleophora flavipennella
GAACAGGGGGGGAATGGTAAATTTTCGTCTTCTTTCATGAATAAAATCAAAGCTATTTATTTTACAATAAAAAAAAATACATTAAAGATCCAGATAACGAGCCCTTTCATTTGATATATGACACAATAAGGTTTCCAAAACTTTTTTAAAAATTCCTGATTCTTCCCCCGAAAATAACCCTTATCTAAAAAAAAAAAATATTTACTTTGCACATCTGTGTTTGGGTCATAGGATTACACCATTCTACCAAATTTTACCTGATTTGGTCCAGCAGATTCGGAGTAAATTGGCTTGGACAGACGCACGAGTGATCCTATAAGGTCCCGTTTTGTTTTTTTTGTACGAAACCTAAAAAAAAAGTTAATGATATCCTAAGGTCAATTATTACGTTGTTTGAGATTGAGAACCAAAGAATTCGCTATTGTATACGCGTTTTAGGGTATTCGGACTAATGCAAAATATATCAAATTGAATTTGAAGACTAAGTCATTCATAATGCCTGGTGCACGCAGTAAATAGGAGTTGCGCCTATAATTACTTTGACATTGGGGAATGTAGAAGACCCTAGGATGTCTTTGATGAAAAGCAGGTACATAAAGATTAAGGGAATTTAATCTAAATTTGTCCTAAGTAATTTTTAATAGCTTTTCAAGAAACTATTTTTTTTACATATTTTTTAAGAAAATATCCCTAGGCAATGATGAACAGTATAAGTCCTCTGGTCTCATACAGATGACTGTACGGTGGGGCTCCACTCCACAACAAAGCATAGCGAATCATCTGAAGGGCGACGCAGCATACTTGGCAGAGAACGGACCTGCCCCTGCCAAGGTAGAACGTACTTCCTGATTTCCACTGCGAACACGTGGGTGGGCAACGCTCTAGTTGCGTAACATTCGTCAACAAGCTCTGAATCTTCTTCTTATTAGTTAAAATGAGTATCAGGTCGTATGTGCACCGATCTGATGGGAATGTGTCTGAGATAAAAAAACCGGGAAAATGCGAGACAGAACCGCGCACAAAGGGTTCCGTACCATCATACTGGATGGTGCTGATCTTAGTTAAAGGCCCGACCACCTGCGACCATTTCATACTATTACGAGGGTGGCATACTTAAAGGCCCTCAGTGCGCGAGGAGTTTCGCTGCGAAGATTGGCTACATAAACCATCTTCGAGCGCACGCGCGGCATACCGACTAGGAGTCGAAGTGGTCGCCATGACCGAAATGGGTCGGATAGATCCTCATCATCATCACTAGATGGCGCTAGTTTCTTCACGTTTAAAAAAACACGTTTTTTGTATTGAGAATTTCTTTTTTCTAATTTTCAGTATTTGTTGTTATAGCTGCAACATAAATACATCATCTGTGAAAGTTTCAACTGTCTAGCTATCACGGTTCATAAAATACAGCCTTGTGACAGACGGACAACGAAGTCTTAGTAATAGGTTTCCGTTTATACCCTTTCGGTACGAAACCTTAAAAAAACGAATATGTACCATGAAATTAGTTTAGTCAGACGTTTTCAATTTACGCTACGTTATAATTTCTACGTCACTGATATGCTAAGTTTTTTGATCATTTAATCATCCGAAAGGCTTCAACTACTGAATTTAGGCCTCCCTCAAGGACTTGCACAACGACCGGTCCTGCGCTGCCCGCATCCAGCGGCTTACCGCGACTTTCAACAGTCTGCTTCGTTAATGTACAAATATATAACTATAAGTAAATAATAAACTTAAAAACCCCTGGCACCTTTTTTACCATCTATTGTATTTCCAATGAGCCCAAACACGATATCTCTCCAGTGATGCTGCAGCATCAGGTCAAGGTTACCATCAGTGACTTATATATATTACGAATCTGTGGTTACCATATTCTTGAAATATTATTGAAGTAAGAGGATACCAATTTCGAATGGATCCGACTAGAATAGACCTGATGATCTTTAATTTAAACAGATTTCTTTGAATCATAGCTTGAATGAATCATATAATATTTTCTTGACCTAACCTAACACTCTCGATCGAGTCATATTTCCTGCTCTAACAATATTTTAAACAAAAACCGGCCAAGTGCGAGTCGGACTCACGCAAAGTAGGGTTTCATAGGTAGTCTTTAAAAAAAACAAATGTATGTTTTAAACAAACAAAATTATATTTTCAATTGGTAATAGAACATTTTGTGTGAAAAATCTATGAACTCTTTACAAATCCAACTGCACACTTTAAGTTGGTCGACTATTACTCCTAGACTAAGAAAGCCTGAGCCGAGATGGTTTTACTTTTAAATTGATTATAAGTCCTACTATTTACATTTTTTTTCACAGGTCCTGAAATCGCGGTTTAGCTGGCAGGGGAGAGGGGGCAGGGGAGACGGGACACTTGACTCTAACAAAAAAGAGCACTTTAAAGCTCAATTAATATGTCGCAAACCAATCTCTGAATCCAAAAATGGTTTTAACAAACCCTCGGTAGTTTTGAAAGACCTATTCAACGATACCCCACACGATAGGGTACGTCAACAAAAAGAAATCACCCCTTCTTTACATGTAGGAAGGAGGGTGCTCTAAAAAATATTTTTTAAGATTTTATTGGACAACTTTGTCTGCGTGATTAGTAACTATACCTATGCCAAATTAAAGAATTCTAGTACTTAGAACCCTTATAGTTTCGCCATGTCTGTCTGTCTGTCCGCGGTTTAGCTTAGAGACTATTAATAGACTATTAATAGTCTCTAAGCTATTCTAGTACTTAGAACCCTTATAGTTTCGCCATGTCTGTCTGTCTCCGCGGTTTAGCTTAGAGACTATTAATAGTCTATTAATAGTCTCTAAGCTAAACCGCGGAGACAGACAGACAGACATGGCGAAACTATAAGGGTTCTAAGTACTAGAATAGCTTACAGACTATTAATAGTCTATTAATAGTCTCTAAGCTAAACCGCGGACAGACAGACAGACATGGCGAAACTATAAGGGTTCTAAGTACTAGAATAGCTTACAGACTATTAATAGTCTATTAATAGTCTCTAAGCTAAACCGCGGAGACAGATAGACATGGCGAAACTATAAGGGTTCTAAGTACTAGAATAGCTTACAGACTATTAATAGTCTATTAATAGTCTCTAAGCTAAACCGCGGACAGACAGACAGACATGGCGAAACTATAAGGGTTCTAAGTACTAGAATAGCTTACAGACTATTAATAGTCTATTAATAGTCTATTAATAGTCTCTAAGCTAAACCGCGGACAGACAGACAGACATGGCGAAACTATAAGGGTTCTAAGTACTAGAATAGCTTACATTTTTTTTCACAGGTCCTGAAATCGCGGTTTAGCTGGCAGGGGGGAGGGGGCAGGGGAGACGGGACACTTGACTCTAACAAAAAAGAGCACTTTAAAGCTTAATTAATATGTCGCAAACCAATCTCTGAATCGAAAAATGGTTTTAGCAAACCCTCGGTAGTTTTGAAAGACCTATTCAACGATACCCCACACGATAGGGTACGTCAACAAAAAGAAATCACCCCTTCTTTACATGTAGGAAGGAGGGTGCTCTAAAAAATATTTTTTCAAGATTTTATTGGACACCTTTGTCTGCGTGATTAGTAACTATACCTATGCCAAATTAAAGAATTCTAGTACTTAGAACCCTTATAGTTTCGCCATGTCTGTCTGTCTGTCCGCGGTTTAGCTTAGAGACTATTAATAGACTATTAATAGTCTCTAAGCTAAACCGCGGACAGACAGATAGACATGGCGAAACTATAAGGGTTCTAAGTACTAGAATAGCTTACAGACTATTAATAGTCTATTAATAGTCTCTAAGCTAAACCGCGGACAGACAGACAGACATGGCGAAACTATAAGGGTTCTAAGTACTAGAATTCTTTAATTTGGCATAAGTATAGTTACTAATCACGCAGACAAAGGTGTCCAATAAAATCTTGAAAAAATATTCCAATAAAATCTGTCTGTCCGCGGTTTAGCTTAGAGACTATTAATAGTCTCTAAGCTAAACCGCGGACAGACAGACAGACATGGCGAAACTATAAGGGTTCTAAGTACTAGAATTCTTTAATTTGGCATAGGTATAGTTACTAATCACGCAGACAAAGGTGTCCAATAAAATCTTGAAAAAATATTCCAATAAAATCTGTCTGTCCGCGGTTTAGCTTAGAGACTATTAATAGACTATTAATAGTCTCTAAGCTAAACCGCGGACAGACAGACAGACATGGCGAAACTATAAGGGTTCTAAGTACTAGAATTCTTTAAATTGGCATAGGTATAGTTACTAATCACGCAGACAAAGGTGTCCAATAAAATCTTGAAAAAATATTCCAATAAAATCTGTCTGTCCGCGGTTTAGCTTAGAGACTATTAATAGACTATTAATAGTCTCTAAGCTAAACCGCGGACAGACAGACAGACATGGCGAAACTATAAGGGTTCTAAGAAAGAAAGAAATAAATAAAAAATGAACCATCACGGGACGCCTGGCAGATGTGAAACACACACTAATACATACATGTAGACTGTATATACATATGTATATACCATCATATAGCGTGGCGACGCGTCGCCACGCCAGAAATCGGTTTTACGTGCGGCTACGTTTTACGGGTGTTTGGGAGCTAGAATGCCACAGACAGACACTCATATAATTATATATATTTTTTAATCACAGCGTGAATAAATCTTATATTATCTTGAACCTAACCTAACACTTTCAATTGAGTCATCTTTCAAAAAAAAAACTAAATCAAAATCGGTTCATCCGTTTGGGAGCTACAATGCCACAGAAAGACACACAGATAAACACGTTAAACTCATAACGTCCTAATAAAATAATAGATATAGATAAATATTATAATTAGTTATTAATGTAGCAAGCAATATGGAATGTCCAGAACATTCTTCTCTTATGGACCATTTACACAGAGCCAATACTTGGGACAATCCACTAAGCCAGTCCATCATTGGCATTGGGTAAATAGAGGAAAATCCAGTTCAATGGACTGTCCCAGAATTAGAATGCTTTCAAATTTCACTGGCTTAGTGGACTGGCTCAGTGGATTATCTCAAGCATTGGCTCCGTGTATATGGTCCATTAAAATGACAGCTATAAAGTGTGTGGCTAACCCGTATTATTTCCACTCTTATATTTCTAAAGCTTTACCACACTGCATACAACGGTCGTGAAATGACATTTCTAAAAACAAATGACGAAGCAAACCAAAGCACGGCGAAATCCCATACGTTCGAGAACGAAACTGTAACCAATCTGTGTCAATCTGGGTGACGAGGCAGGGAATGTCCATACTGCATGTAAGTACTAATTATATACTTTGCCTTTACTAAGAAATATTAAAATTCATGCTTCATAAGTCATAACATTCACCAACGCATCCAAGCTAGCCTACAGGGTGTAACAAAATTGTTCAGTATGATGAGTAGAAGCCCCAGTTAACGGGACCTATCCCAATTTTGTTACACCCTGTATTCATCATATCAGCTCATATACGTCCCCAGGGAGGGGCTCGAGCCTACCCTGAATTAGGGCGATCGGGCCTTAGTCGATCACGCGGGCCCAGTGCGGATTGCTCGACTTCACACACCACCTGCGAGTTTCTACGCAGGCGTGTGCAGCTTTCCTCACGATGTTTTCCTTCACCATAAGAGCGTCGGATAAACGTACTTATGGAATCTAAATTCGAAATCACATTGGTACGTGGCGGGATTCGAGCCCTGTATTATCTTACGTCAATTGGAACCAAATTTACGTAATATTCCCCTCAAATGTTATATATTTATAAGATGGAAACAAACATCTTAAAAAACGTTAAATACAAAATCTTGTACCAGATAAAAATATACATTACTCTGATAGGTTTGATGACCGGACGGACGCAAATGCAAAATCTCAGCTTCTTTGGAAACATTCCAAATAATTGGGGGTTATCTAATAAAACTTGATATTTATTTTATTTAACTATACTAGCTGTTTGTCGCGGCTTCGCCCACGTTTACATCATTTTAAAAGCCATTGTTTTGTAAGTATGTAGGTGTATGTTAGTGTGTTGACTGGCTCTCGCGTTATTCTCGTGACCGGGTGCTGTCGTGTGAACTGGCCTACACTTGTCAAAGGCGTTCATGACATTCAATGATTTTGTCTACGACACAGCGACATGGCAACACCACATCACCTCTTACAACATTGATGAGTTTTTTGGCGGGATTTGTGGTGGAATATTCGTAGTTTTATTTTATTGTATTTGCATTGTTTTCTGATAGAATTTACTTCAAAAAGTGGTGCGTTTTGGAGAAAATCGTCTGGTGCACGTGAGCAATGTGAAGAACAAGAAAATAAAATGAAAAAGGACGTGAAAACCCAATTTGCACTGGGTGCAGTTTTGTAGACGCCTACTGCAACGGGTGTTCTACCTCAGAATTAGGCTGCTGCAAATGCTGTCAAGAACTTCAGAGAGATTTGTAATGCACCGGCACTAGCATTACAAATTCAAAAACAAGTGAAGAAAGTGAAAATGATTTACGAATTCGGCTGAAGGACTCGTTTCCATGGCCAAGAAAAATTCACAACAAATCTTACAACATTAGCACATCCTCTTTGTTCTGGAACGACGAAACGCGAGTACAGTGATGTCACCCTTGTATAAATTAATATCTGTAAAATTCAATAAAGTAGCTTCATACAGTCCACATTCTATTTCTGAGCTATCCAATTTTAATGTATAACTTCTCATGTCATATTGTTTTCATGTTCTAGTGACATAATTAGTTTTATTTTTTCATATCAAGGATTGGATTTTGACGTTATTAACTAATTATTGTTTATTTCTTGATTTTTCACAAATGAAATTATGTTATTATTATTTTATGACTATCAGAAAGAGTGTAATTTGCACCTATTTTGATTAAATATCTTGAATCTTGAATGTTTACTGTTTAGGTAGGGTCAAATCTTGCGATCGGTTTAAAGCGACTTCCAGGGGTCCGATTGAACTGAAATTTGGTATGAAGACGTGTTCCCGGTCACATTAGATCTTTTTGGTATTTTGAAGTTGTATATTATAATAAACTGTGGAATCATGGTTTAAGGATCGTCTCTTAAATGCATAATTAATAAATTCGTTGGAAATAGTGAGCTCGCCTTTTTAAATTTGGAAACGTGTAGTTATATTTATTAGAGCATTTGGCTTTTGTTCTGAAATAAAAGCCCGTCATCATATCAGCTCATACACGTCCCCACCGAGGGGCTCGAGCCTACCCTGAATTAGGGCGATCGGGCCTTATTCGACCATGCGGGCCCAGTGCGGGTTGGTCGACTTCACACACAACCTGCGAGTTTCTCCGCAGGCGTATGCAGGTTTCCCCACGATGTTTTTCCTTCACCGTTAAAGCAATCGGTAAGTATGTACGTATTTGAAAAACTCATTGGTACATTGGCCGTCCAGACTTGAACCCGGTACCTCTAGTTAGAAGAACCGAGTCGTTACCGGTTGAGCCACCGACCTCAAAAGCCCGTACCTCAAAGTTTTTAAGTTTTCTGTGATTATATATATTTTCTAAAATTATTTAAGTTATGTTTATGAGTGTCTTTGAGGAGCGTGGAAATGAGTTTTCTCCAGATCCCTCGGGCTCGCCATATGATGATCTATGTCGATGCTAATCAGTAGTCTATGCCACTTCCCATCTCCTTAACTGTAATGTGTCAAATAACACGTCAACCGTGTGTCAACCCATTGATCCGTTGCAACCCAAAAATTGTTTTTTTTTTCAGTTCCCACAGTGTCTTACTGTATCGGACTATACGCTACTTTCACGGGACGAAAAGTAACCTACTTATATGTTAAGGATATCGTCATATCAGCCGAAAGACGTCCACCGATTTCCACAACGACCGGTACAAATTAAGTGAATAAAGAAGACTACAGGGGAAAACAAGGAATGTCAGTAAAAAGTCTAAGATGAAATAATGATGCCATCTAGCGGCATTCGTGTGTACCTAAACATCAGCAAAAATTCGAGATACAACAATCGTCGATGTCAAAGTTATAGCCAGATTGTTTGGAGTTGTTCTATTCTGTGGCAAGAATCGTGAACTTCCGCGCGCAAAAATCGGGAAAGTCACTCTGACAGCTAGGCCGCCGGCGGCGCCATTGACTGAAGTATTTCGCTGGTTGTTGGTTTTGTGCACATATTTATTACAACTTTAAATGTGTGTGGCTTAATAAAGTTAAAATTCATTCACTATGTCGAGCAACAGTGACGAGAACACGCGAGTGAAGTCACCAGAACGAAAAAAAGTGCGGAAAGGTCGGCGTAAGAGATGTAATGAAATTATTACATTAACATAGTCACAAAAGTGGTGAGACTGTGTTTAGGTAAGGTATTTAACAATGTCTTTCATTTATTTAATGCAACAATCACTGTATACTTTTAAACTTTTAAAAATAAAATAGTTGGGATTGTTCGTTTTATTTTAACTAATAGATTCTCTTTTTTGTAGGACCTCTGCAGAAGTACAACAGTTTTTTACAGTTTGCCTCATATTTTGTCTTAAAAAAAAAAGAAAACAAGGAGGGAAGAAGATTGCCTCATATTTTATCTCAAGAAAAAGAAAACAAAATAAAAAGAAGAATATTAAACTTATGTTTATACTGAAATGGCATCAACAAAAAGAAATGAAAGAACAATTTTGTGACACTGCTTTGATTTTATAAAATTTTCCAAGTATCCATATTATATTTTATTTATTTTTCAGTCCAATTAAAATATAGAAGTTTAATGATATTAAAACCACAAGGATTAAAGTCTGACACTGAAAATAAGAAACTAGAGACTTTGATAACTTTCATTTTGAAATTATGCTGACATTTCTTGTTTTTCCCCTGCGGTCTTCTAAATCATTTATTTCTCACCAACGGCAAGAAATGTCATAGAAATAAAAATAAGAATTAGGTACAGTTGTTTGTGGAAGACTGCTAAGATAAAAATATATTGTGTTATAGGTCACCAGGCCCTCACTCGGAAAAACGGGTTTCCAAAAAATAAAATCGGTAATATTCGAAATAAAGACGTACAAGCAAATTACAGGAACATAATTATAGAGACGTAGCATCTAGAAAACAATAAACAGAAATCTCTATGTAAGTAAGGGAAGTGTGCGTCTGTTGTGTGAATTTGTATGCGTGTGTGTGAAACTGTGTGTGAGAAAGAGAGAGATATATAGAGAGTTTGTATGTGTGTTTGCCAGTGCGTAGTTATACACGTATAGAATACAGTTTGCGAGAATATATGTTATATGTGACAAATGTATGAAAGGTATTTCTTAAGATATTGTTTGTAGTAAGAGTTGACGGCCAATGTAGTAAAGACTTTATCTTTACGTCTTTGATTGAGGGAAGTATTACCTGGCGTAGTCACAGTCAATACTGTGACTAAATCCAGGATGACGAGCTGACGCACTGTTAGCACTTCGCAATCTCTGTTAAGATAATCAGTGCGGAACTGGTAACTATTAAAGTTTTCTACCTTAAGAATTGCTCTTCGAGCTCTTTTTAAAAGCAAGAGTAGATTTGTTTGTCGGGACAGTAAAGTTCCCGAGTGGCGACCGCGCACCGGAAAACGTAGCGTAGACAGGCCACCCACTCGGTGGACCGATGACCTGGTAAAGGTCGCGGAAAACCGCCGGACGCGGGCAGCGCAAAACCGGTCGTCGTGGAAATCCTTGGGGGAGGCCTTTGTCCAGCAGTGGACGTCCTTCAGCTGATATGATGATGAGTCTGCTATATACCTTATGTACGGAAGATCGGAATAAGTTTAAGTATTCTATGGCTTCACTTTCAATGTGAATCTTGAAACTGATGGAATCATTTAGAATATAGTGATACCTAACGTTACAGAAAATCGGCATAACTTTTCTTAATAATTGGGTTACTTTATTAATGTAAATCTTAAAACTAATGGAACCATCTAGAACCGCTATATGCCTAATGTTACGGAAGATCGGCATAAGTTTTCTTATTATTTGGGTTACTTTATTAATGTGAATCTTAAAACTAATGGAAACATCTAGAATCGCTATATGCCTAATTTTACGGAAGATCGGCATAAGTTTTCTTATTCTTAGGGTTGTTTATTCTTGTAAACCTTAAAACTGATGGAATCGTCCAGAACCACTATCAATCTGATGTTACGGAATATAGGTATTTAGGAATAAGTTATCAAAATTTCTGTTTTTTAAAAATTTCGTTTTTGTTACGTACACGTCTTCTGCCATTTTTTTGGAATTTTCTCTGCAAGGTCTGCTGGAAGAAAATAAGCTGTACCTTTTGTATCTTCTTATCTAGTTTAATGTTTGTTGGTCCCTATTTCTGTGTACGATAAATTGTAAATAAATAAATAAAATCGGCATAAGTTTTCTTATTCAAAGGGTTACTTTAACCATATTATGAATCTTAAAACTGATGGCATCATCAAAAACCGCTATACTTATACCTAATGTTACATAAGATCGCGCATAAGTTTTCTCGTTCTAAGGGATAGTTTATTCACGTGAATTGTAACAAAATTGGTGTAGGTCCCGTTAACTGGGGCTTCTACTCATAAAACTAAACAACTTTTGTTCTACAAGTTTGCTGAAATCGCAAAAAAAAAATTGAACTCTTCATAGAAAACGATCACCTGATTGACCAATTTTGTGCATTTTTGTCACAGATTTGGATAGAAGGATCCGCTCGTCTCCATATTTTATTCAGATTTTCTTCATACAAATAAAAAGTAGCGCCATCTGACATAACTCGTACGAACTAGCGTGGGCGAGAGTTGACGTCAGTGCCACGCTAAAAGGACCTTGGTAGAATCGTCGCTTTAAAAATGCGTTTATTTAATTTGTTTACAAGAAAAAATACTATGTAAGGTTACTTAAAGATGATACAATATCCCATGTTTCTCTAAAGCTTTTCTTTAATGATTTTTACAGCCTCTAAAAACAAAGAAAGGCATTTTTATATAGAATATCTTTCCACTGCACTCTGCAATTTCCCGCAGACGACTGAGCCGCGAGTGTGCGAAACTTTTGATTTTCGCACCAATTCACTGGGAGCATTAGTCGCGCGCGTTGGCCGGGTCCTTACGCCAGTCGCCAGTAATATAGGGTCATTGATTTTGTATGGAGCGTCGATTTTTTTTTTTGAATTGACTATGGGTTCCTTGGGGAAAGTTGTTCAGTATGATGAGTAGAAGCCCCAGTTAACGGGTCCTACACCGATTTTTATACATCCCCTGTATACTTAACGTTACGGAAAATCGGCATAAGTTTTCTTTTCATTTGGGTTACTTCATTAATGTGAATCTTAAAACTAATTAGAATAACACTCAGATATTTAACATTTTTAAGCTCCTGTAGTTTGTTGCATTAATTACATGTGTTATATGAAGCCTGAACAAAACAAACAACACAATACAATTTAACCCTTCGGGAGGGGTAAGCTAAGGTAGGCCAAGTTGGTATCAAGAAATCGACTCATTTAATCAATTTAGGCGCAAATTAACATATCTTTCGGAACATCAGAAGGGTTTTGGCCGGATCTAAGAAATAAACTCGTCTTTGAGAAGTTTTGGAGTGTACAATCAATATTCACACATGTTTGCAACACGAGGCTTCACGATGATTCGGATGAAAACCGATTATTTTATAGACTGCGATGAGTTCGGCACGGGGCTGGCTTCCCAAGTTGACAGTTCTGCTGCTCGATCAAAAGTGCTCGTAAAATAATTGGCGCCTCTGTCGTAGCCTCTGTAGGTTGGCTGCATTGTCATTTAATGGTTCGGTAATCACAACGATTCTGATTGGCTAACAAACAAGTACCAACACTCTCAACTAAAGTTGGGTTCCGGTCTAGCACCGTCTACGCCTTGGCCAAAGATGACTATTACTACTAGCCCTAGCTAACCGCTTGACGTTTCAAGATAAAACACACGGTGCTTCGACGCATGCATAGGTGGCGCCACGTCCTTGCGCTCCGACATATCTTATCCAACTAAAAATAATTACTATTTTCTTAATTGTTTGTTGTGGAAAGCCAGTTTATTTGTTATATTTTTAATTATAATCATGACTATGTGATTCATATTTTTGTGTTCTGTGCGGTGTGATCGACCATAACCAAATTACTATATTTAAGTCTTCTTCTCATGTAAGAGACATTTTGTTTTTTATGAGAATAAATATCTTTAAACCTAAGTTTTCTTATTCCCTTAGTATGCTCAGGTAAAAATAAAACATAGGTACGTAGTTGAAGTGATTACAAGCTTGTTTTCCCTCTGAATTAAATAGTTGGCCCATTTTCAACTCACAAACGAATATAAATACATCTATGTACCCACTTTAATTTTTTTCATAATTTGGCAAGGATAGGATAGCTGCTAATTGTTATTGATTAGTGGGCATCACGCTTCTTAAGTAGGTAAGTAAGTAAGTACATAGGATAGTTATCAGGATAAGGGTCCATACAAAGGTAGGCCCGTTTTAATACATGAACTACATGTATTAAGGTACCGGGTTCAAATCTGGACGGCCAATGTACCAATGAGTTTTTCAAAAAACTTACGTACATATACTTACCGATTGCTTTAACGGTGAAGGAAAACATCGTGAGGAAACCTGCACACGCCTGCGAAGAAACTCGAAGGTTGTGTGTGAAGTCGACCAACCCGCACTGGGCCCGCGTGGTCGACTAAGGCCTAATCGCCCTGATTCAGGGTAGGCTCGAGCCCCTTGGTGGGGACGTATTTGAGTTGATATAATAATAATAATTTAGTAGACACATATCGATGTTTGTAATTAGTTTTAGATGTACTAATATAAAACAGAATAACTTTCGAAAAACCTAAAAACTTTAATTTGAAAACAATTTTAATTATTTCGTAATCTTCTCAGCAAACCCTTTCATTTGATATCCATATTGTAGGAGTGAATTAAAAATAAATAGTCCGCCATCTTGGATGTGCTGCCATGTTGGATTTAGAATGACGTCACAGTTAACCATGCATTGTCATCCAAACTAAACGATATAAAAAAATTCAGCTCAGTCGGTTGAAGATATCAGCTTCAAAATTGAGTTGCAAGATTTCACCCGAACAAACATACATACATACAACAACATACATACAAGTTAAATAAGAGCTTGTAAAAAAATAACAGCAGTCTCAAACTTTCAGTACAAAACTAATTTAAGCATTCGTTTAGTTGTGTTTAAATTTATTACGATGAACATCGATATGCGTCTACTCAAAATATTTTCACAGTTGAAATTCAATCCGGTGTGTAGTTTTTGTATTAAGTCAGAACTATGTTTGTATGGAAACTCGAGCCTCCATAGGGGGGGGAGGGGGTCTTAAGGTGTAAAATCAGTCTGCATCTGTCACCAAACCCAAGCACGCACCTGAACGTGTGGAAACTTAGAGCTGGTGTGGTCTAAGGCGGGAACATCGGACTGCTGGCCCTGGCTGGCTGGACTTCGTGAAACCTGTCGTGCAATTTGTAGATAAATGTCAGTGATACCAAAAAATCTGTCTTTGTCTATTTATTTACAAATCAGTTAACATTTAAGAGGTGAAAATCGTTAACGCTCTTTATATATGAAAAGTCACAGCTTCACAATCCTCTTAAAAACGAAATACAAATAGTTTAAACTCTGTATAACGTCACTCGATATAACGATTCTCCCTTTGAAACGTCAAAATTTTCTGGCTCCAGTTGGTTTACTTTGAAGCTGATTTCTCTCTATTTAACGAAAACTCTCAATAACGTCACACTAAATGCCAGGTCCCCTGAGTGTCGCTATATATGTAGAGTTTACACTACCTACTTTAAACTCGAGCGAGCGAAGCGAGTTCTCAGAGTCTACTGGGACAGTCCGGCGTTTGTATGTAATTGTATGCATAAATGTGTGTTCGACGGTAACTGGTTGATCGGAACGTAAGTTGTGAAAGGTAGGCGAATTAATGACACAAACATTTTTTTTAGTACGAACATGAGCCAAATCGGGTTGCTGAGATATAGGGGTTGTCAATGTTGAAACACCAGTAGATGGCGCTGGAAGGATTCTACATCGTAAAAGCGTTAGTAAGCATAGTATACCTATTTTTTTAAACGAGTAAATCGCGAGCACAGTATATAATATATTTATATATATTAGTTCGCGAGTTTACAGTTCGGGGCGAACCAGGGGCGTATTTACCCTATGTGCAAGGGGGCACTTGGCCCGGGGCGGCCGGAGGTTTGGTTTACCGAAAAATAATAAAGCTAGCCAAGTGCGAGTCGGACTAGCAGTAATAAGGGTGACGAACCACTACGAACATGCAAACAGAAGGTTACAGTAATAAAAGTTTATCGTGTGAAAGTATGGAACCCTAAGCGCGCAACTCCAACTCGCGCTTGGCTGATTTTTTGTCACTAAGAAGGGCGGTTTTTTTTTGTGCCCGGGGCGCCGTATTCTTAAATACGCCTCTGGGGCGAACCCCTAGTCAGTAGGATTTAAAATAACTTGCTAACACAACTAAGTTCTGTTCCGGGTTCCGGGCGATGCGATGATACTTGCACCCCTGTAAATCAGCAAAGAATAAAGACTATTTACTTCTATGAGGCCACTGGTCCAGGTTAAACTAGATCGGTCCTGATTTAGCGGCAAAGGAGACTTTTTCTGGGTCCACTACGTTTATTGCTGGTATGACACTTTAAATACCTTTTAAATGCAAAAAACCGCAACGAAATCAGCCCATTAGTTTTCGAGGAAAATGGTAACAGACATACATATACATACTCACAAACAGCCACTAACCGCAAACGCACATACGCCTTCGTTCCGTTTCGTCCGCCGTGGCTACAAAAAGTTAATAATTTATTACAGTAATTGAACGAAAATATTAGGAAAAAATTAACCGGAATCATGATAGGTAGGTATTAATTTTCAAAACTTACGTACATACTTACCGATTGCTTTAAAGGTGAAGGAAAACATCGTGAGGAAACCTGCACACGCCTGCGAAGAAACTCGAAGGTTGTGTGTGAAGTCGACCAATCCGCATTGAGCCCGCGTGTACTCTTTATTATACTGTGCCCGCGTGGTCGACTAAAGAACTATTTAGTAATCTGTGACTAAAACCCGATCGCTCTAATTCAGGGTAGGCTCGAGCCTCTCGGTGGTAACGTACATGAGCAGATATGATGATTAATAGGCCAATAGTAGGTATTTATCAAGAAGATAAATCAAGTTTTAATTAATTTCTCAATGTAAAATTTCTAAATATACTGTATTGTTAGATGATCATTATATACAGGGTGTAACAAAATTGGTGTAGACCCCGCTTACGGGGGCTTCTACTCATCAAGCTGAACAAGCTTTGTTCTACATGTTAGGTAAAATCGCAAAAAAATTTTGACCTCTTCATAAAAAAACGACTGACCAATTTTGTGCATTTTTGTATAGAGTATAGAGCATCGGAACTTTTTTTTTCGAATTGACTATGGGTTTCTTGGGGAAAGTTGCTCAGTATTATGAGTAGAAGCCCCAGTTAACGGGTCCTTTACATTTTTTATCATTCTGTATTATATTATCACTGTAATCTAGAGATTGTAAGGCTCAATCGTCATGAGTTTTATTACTAAATATATGCTACAATTTGTGGCGGGTGGGCTTATTCGCCATACAACAAAAAATTATCTTATATCTCGTATCTTTTCTTTCTCATTACAAACTAAACATAGAAATAAGGAGAAGGTAAGGTGACTAAAAAACCAGTCTAGTGTGCTCAAACTCAAAACTAAAGGTTCCATACCAAAAACTTTTTCATCTACAGCGCCATCTAATATAGATATATATGAAAGGAAAATAATTGCTTTTGTTGTAATTCTATGTAAATTAACTATGTAGAGGATACTACTAGATCATCCCACTAGGTGTCGCTAGTTTTTAAACAATCGGACTTTGGAAATTCATTTTTTCCTGTATGAACGGAAGGACTTTAGAACTTTAGATTTTCCTGTAATCTATGCACATAATGTGATTTTTCCAAAAATTTAGGCCCAGTAGTTTTGGTAATGGGTATGGTCAGTTTCGCCTATTTACTTAAAAATTACCCTAAAACTAAAAATATATTTGAGATTCTCACAATAAGCCCTTTCATTTGATATATACCTATATATACGTCTCGCTGTAAGTCGTTCGCAATTATTTTTTTTACCCCCTAAAAGAAAGCCCCCATGTTTAAAATTAATTAATTTACGTGATATGTCCGTCTTTGGGTCACCGACTTACATATGTGTACCAAATTTCAACTCAATAGGTCCGGTAGTTTCTGAGCAAATCGGCTGTGACAGACGGACGGACAGACAGATACACGAGGGTTTCGTTTTTTTTCTTTTCAAGTACGTAACCCTAAAAAGGTGAACAGGACTACTAGCATATACTCACAGTATTACGATATGGCTTACAGTAGCGCAACGCCTTTGATGTCGCACGATGCGCCACCGGCGTAGGTACTAGCCCATACTAGCCTGTAGTTAGCCTGGCAAATTCTCGGAGTTTGCCAGGCTGTGTCCCGCAAGTACCCTTCCGTTGCTCTGCGTAAGTACATTCGTTGCGCTACTGTAAGCCGCCATATTGTAATAATACTGTGTGTGATATAGTTCTCTTTTCAATCAGTACTGATCTATTTGTAGCAAATCATCTTTAGTGGCAATAAATAAACAAACAAGTATGATTCACTGCGCTATACGGCTAAAGTACAGCTGGAAGCGCTCTTGACTCTTGACTCTCGAGATCATACATTCTACATCATAAATAGATCTGAGCTAACCAGGTGCTACTGATAATGCAGGTGGTAGGTGTGTTGCAGGACTTAAACAATCCCCTAGAAGCCCTTACAAAATTAGTAACGAAATAATACGATGAAAATAAAAATAAAAATGATGTCCTCAAATTGAGTTTAAAAGGGAGTTTGCCTGTTGACATCCTTTGAAGACGTTTTTTAGGGTCGCGACGCGAAGCAAAAATGGTATAAAACGAAACCCCTAAAATTTAGTAATATCTGTCCGTATGTCACACACATGACACAGTAAATTTTCTCTGCCGCCATTAGACATAAATTAATGAAATGAAATTTAGTACACAAATGTATTAAGTATATAACCCGTAATGGTAAATGAAGTCAAAATATGTAAAAATAAAAAACCGGCCAAGTGCGAGTCGGACTGGCGCACAGTAGTATTCCGTAGACTTTAAAAAAGATGTTTATTTTAAAAACCTAAATTATATTGGCAATAGTTGGTAACAGATCATTTTGTATGTAAAATCTTTGAACTTTTTAAAAATCCAACTGCACCTCTTAAGTTGGTCCACTATTACGCCTACTTAGCCGTGATAATTTTCCTTTTAAATTAATTATATGTCCTGCTAATTACAATGTTTTTCAGATGTACTGAAATAGCAGTTTAGCGTGTTTTCTTCCCAGACACTTGACTCTAACAAAAATTTAAAGTTTGATCAAAGCTTGATGAAAGCAAACCAAACCTCGAAAAATCAAGCAAAAAAATATTTTTTCAATACAGTTGCTCGAAAAGTGGTCCTTTATATGCCAGTCAAGTGTGCGCAAAATTGATTTTACCGCACACGTGCTTTTACTTTACCACTTTTTTTTATTTCTAGCTCGGAGGAACAAGACATTTCTAGCATAAAAAAAATTATAATAACCAAAGATACAGAATCTTCTTTAAGACATTTGAAAGGAGAATTTTAAAAGAGATAGGTAGTTCCTCCGAGGTAAGTACATAACGCAAGCTGTTTAGATTCTCTTTGGGTTATATCTTTATGAAGAAAATAAAAAAAATATGAATGAAGTGGAACCGGTTACACCAAGGAATAGGTCATCTTTACCAAAGAGGTCAAGTATCCCAAGCCGTATTGTAGTTTATTTATGATAATAAAAAAAAACTTACGCATGCGTACGTGTGCTAGCTAAAATATGGCGCAATTTTCGTTAAACTAAATTGAGATGTTTTAGTTGTAGAAACTAATAAAATTAAGAATAGTTAATATATGTAATAAAACAAACATTTAAAATAAGCCACAAGTCTTGTAAAATGAACTTTGGTTGTTGAAACCAATGATAGTATGTACCTACCCATATATTTTGTTTTTCTGTCACGGTCTTTTTTTTATTTTATCTATTTTCTCACAACTGTATTGAAAAACTTCGTATGATACATGGGTGTAAAAGGAAATAACAAACTCTTGACGATGGTAAACCCTCGCCTGCGGCTCGGGCTCACAAATTCACTCGTTTGTTATTGACCTTTTTACAACCCTTGTATCATAAATAACTATTAGCAAACCCTCAGTTGTTTTATAAAAGACCTATTCAACGATACCTCACACGATAGGTAGGGTACGTCAACGAAAAAAAATCCCCCGCACTTTACATGTAGAGGAGGTACCCTAAAAAAAAATATTTCAAGATTTTATTGTACCACTTTGTCGGCGTCATTAATATGTATTGTACCATGTTGATTTTAGATTTTTAGTACTAACTAGCTGTCCCGGCGAACTACGTACCGCCTTACATTACACTACCCTACCCTACCCTACCCTACACTACCCTACCCTACACTACTCTACCCTACACTACACTACCCTACACTACCCTACACTACTCTACACTACCCTACCCTACCCTACACTACCCTACCCTACCCTACATACACTACACTACACTACCCTACTCTACACTACACTACCCTACCCTACACTACCCTACCCTACCCTACACTACACTACCCTACCCTACCCTACATAAAAACCTCCTGACAATAACGAACTCGACAAAAAAATAATTAGCCAAATCGGTTCGTGCGTTCTGGAGTTATAGCGTCAGGAAGGAAAACCCGACTTATTTTTATATAGTAGAGATAGTCTCTTGAGCTAAGCAGACATGGCGAAACTTGGGTTCCTTGTTGACTTGCTAGGCACATGTCAAAGGGGGATAACTTTTTTAGTATCCCTCGAGTGGGATATCGTTAAATAGATCTCATAGATTTTTAAAGTAGTTTTTACGAAATTTTCAATTCCAAAGTTACCCTTTTTGTATCCACTCCCCCCCCCTTCTAACTTGTGAAACTTGTAAACTTTCTAACTTTTGATATTGCTGAAATGAGCAAACGAAAATTATTTTGGTCATGGGCTTGATTGAACCGAGGTTTTTTTTTTGATGAGCGATGAGCGTCGGTGGCGTAATGGTTATAGAGCTGCTGCCTCTTGTCCGGGAGGTCGTGGTTCGAGTCCTGCCACGTACCAATGTGTTTTCGAATTTCGATCTCATATATGTACGTTTATCCGACACTCTTACGGTGAAGGAAAACATCGTGAGGAAACCTGCACACATCTGCGAAGACACTCAAAGGTTGTGTGTGAAGTTGACCAACCCGCACTGGGCCCGCGTGGTCGACTAAGGCCCGATCGTCCTAATTCAGGGTAGGCTCGAGCCCCTCGGTGGGGACGTATATATGAGCTGATGTGATGATGTTTTTTTTTTTGATATGTCATTTTTTACAGCTCTTTCCAACCAAGGGATCGTATTTAATGTTAAGTAATTTTAACTTGATACCTCCTTGAGGGTACTGACAGACAGACATAACTTCAGACGAACAAAGAAGTGATCCTTTACCTAAGGGTTCCTTTTTAGGTACGGAACCCTAATAAAAAAATATCCTACCTATACAGGATGCAAAAAAAATGGTGTAGGACTCGATAACTGGGGGTTCTACCACAGATTACTAATTAGTTACTATTAAAAAGTAAAAAATTGGACCCTCCGTACTAAAATGCATAAAATTGCTCGATCAGCTGATCGATTTGTATGAAGAGTAAATTTTTTTTGAGATTTCAGCAAAGTCGTAGAACAAAAGTTGTTCAGTATGATGATTAGAAGCCCCAGTTAACGGGACCTACACCAATTTTGTTACACCCGGTATACAGATTCCACAGGTAATTTATTAAATAAAATATAATAAATAAATACTTGCCTACCTATACGTCTATTTTAACACCTATAAGCAAGCATAGTCTTTAAATAAAATGTAGATTACTGCCTACTAGTAAGCATCTATACATAAAGCAAATGATCGGAGAAGCATTAAAATATTATTTAAATATTTCTTCTACATACATACATAATACTTTAGCAACTTTAGGTACTACTAATCGGCCATTGACCCCATGTGCTACAGATGAAGGTCATAACCCCGCATCAGCTGTTTTGCACAGATTTGTATTAGGTAAATGTCTAGTCCAAAGGCAAACGGTCATTCAAAGGTTACGCACACAACACGCCACGAAGCGTATATATGTACTAGGTACCTACCTACCTAAATAAAGTGGAGAAATTATTGAGAATTTGTAAATACTGACCTCTTTTTGACAGTCTCCGTCGACTCCTCAACAGATCGGGCCAAGTCCAAAGCCTTGTAAGCACATCACCACCACACTTCACTGCAGCCGGCTGCGGCCGGATGATTGCACTGCGCTGATAACACCTCGCGAACGAAAGTGAGAGTGCACTGAATGTATTGTGTGCACTTCTGTACACGTAAACACGAGGCGGCGGCGCGCGGAGCCGAGCGGCACGTCAACTGCCGCTGGAGGACACCAGAAGGTCATTCGTCATCACCGCGCATGCGCCGTGATCGGTGAGCGCGACTGCTGCCAATCTTCACGGCTGGCAAACTTTTCGGCGGTAAACTTTGAGTGTATGCATACTGCACAGGTATCTTTATTAACTAACCTATCTACTTGCGCTCAACGCTGTATTTGTGCATATACAGATAAACTAGCTTTTGCCAGCGACTTCGCTCGCGTGAACATAGTTTCTGTGACTGTTTCCAAGGGTGCGCAGTGTGCGAGCCGCAAGCGGCTCGCGAGCGTGGAGAGAAGGAGCCTATAGTAATCCAGGTCCTTATCTGTCTACCTACCAAATTTCATCCAGATACGTTCAGTAGTTTTTGCGTGAAAGAGTAAAAAATATCCATACATACAAACTTACGCGTTTACAATATTAGTAAAAACGCCCCGACTCTTCCCCAAGGATACTTGGATCTCTGGACTGACCACGGGCATCCACGGGCAAGCCACGCCTCCCTTGTCTGTCTGTCTGTCAACCCTGACCTACCCGAACTCGTGGTGGGTGCGCAATCCGAACATCCACTGCCCTCTAACGGTTTGTATAAGTACTAATGATAACATCAACTTTGAGGTTGCAGTACTACAACGTCTATTCCATACCTCCACGCGTTCCCGATATAAACTACAGATGGCACTAGCTAGCAATAAGAGAGGAAAAGCGCAATTTAACACCTGCAATATTTATGTAGGTACAGTCACAATAGTCTACTGTGGTACTGTGGTTCAGTTGAGTCATCCATCACCTAAATTAAAGGTCCAAATTTGTTTTTGAGAATAATTCAAAAAAAAATTGTCAATTATTGACTATGGGTTACTTCATACTTGGGGAAAGTTGTTCAGTATGATGAGTAGAACCACCAGTTAACGGGTCCTACAGGATATACAGGATGTAACAAAATTGGTGTAGGACCCGTTAACTGGGGCTTCGACTCATCAAAATGAACAACTTTTGATCTACGAGTTTGCTGAAATCGTTGAACAAATTTTAAACTCTTCATACAAAACGATCAGGTGGTTGACCAATTTTGTGGATTTTTGTATGAAGCGGCGAATTTTATTTTTGGGTGATAGTTGTTCAGTATGATGTGTAGAAGTCCCGTTAACGGGTCATACACCATTTTTTTTTACCCCAGTATATTACTAATTATTAAGTACTTCCTTCCTACTATGTAATATTATAATAGCGAAAGTTTGTGAGAATGTATGTTTGTTAGTCTTTCACGCAAAAACTACTGAACGGATCTGGCTGAAATTTGTCAGGTAGACAGATTAGGAACTGGATTAACACATAGGCTACTTTTTTACACGCTCGCGAGCCGCTTGCGGCTCGCGCACTGTGTACCCTCGAAAAGTCATAGAAACGTTGTCCACGCGGGTGAAGCCGAGGGAAACGGCTAGTACTAACATATACCTAAACTACCTACTCATTCATTTACCTACACCTCCACATACAGTACACACGTACACACACCTACATAACAGACAGGTTGACCTCATTACATTATCTATGGTCCTTTCTTCTCATTATCTAGCATATTATTGTACCTTGTTATACCAGAGCATACTGCATGAAACTAGTATGAAATGAAAACTTAATTAATTTATATATATAATACATAAATGACAATATTTAATTCAAATTAAAATTCAAAAAAGAAAAATAAAGTAAAAAAAAATCGATTCAATTGAATACAAAAAAATATTTTGATGTAAAAATATACTGTAAATTGTGTTTTTGACATTCAAAACAAATACAGTGTAAACTCTATATACATATACATATAGGGACACTCAAAGGACCGGGCATTTTGTGACATTATTGAGAGTTTTCGTATACAGAGATAAGTTAGCGTCAAAGTAAACTAACTGGAGCTAGAAAATTTTGACGTTTCAAAGAGTGAATCGTTCGTTATATTGAGTGACGTTTTACAGAGTTTACACTGTAGTTAATGTTGAATGTTACCAAAACGGAGAAATCAATGACATAAACACCTTTCATTTTAATTGAACTAAGACAATCATAAAAACGATGTCCACGCGGGCAAAGTCGCAGTATAAAGCTAGTTTTTTGAAAGTGATGAAAAGTAATAAAAATAAAAAATAAATCGAGCGAGACCTACAGTACTCGCATATGATGTGTAACGTGACAAAATACTTTATAAAAGGACGGCAAAGTTACGGCAGACTAGGCTGTATGGTCATAGATACCTTTGCCTTTTCCGCGCTTTTAAAGCCTGAAAAAAGGACGGCAAAGATACGGCAGACTAGGCTGTATGGTCATAGATACCTTTGCCTTTTCCGCGCTTTTAAAGCCTGAAAAAACGCGACTCCCTGTTACACATTTCCGTCCCATGGGACACTTTTCTGTCCCATTTCACGAAATCACTCCCACAAATTGCAGGAAAGCGAGAGCAAAGATGTTACACATCAAAAATTCGAGCGAGACCTACAGTACTCGCATATGATGTGTAACATGTGACAAAATACTTAAGGTTAGTTAGATTTGATGACGATATTGTACCTGGGTGGCGGATCTGACAGTAACGAAAAAAACCGACCAAGTGCGAGTCGGACTCTCGTAAAGTAGAATTCCGCGCTTTCGCGACTTCCTGTTACACATTTCCGTCCCATGTTACACATTTCCGTCCCATTTCACGAAATCACTCCCACAATTTGCAGGAAAGCGAGAGCAAAGATGTTACACATCAAAAACCGACCAAGTGCGAGTCGGACTCTCGTTGTTACACATTTCCGTCCCATGTTACACATTTCCGTCCCATTTCACGAAATCACTCACAAATTGCAGGAAAGCGAGAGCAACCGACCAAGTGCGAGTCGGACTCTCGTTGTTACACATTTCCGTCCCATGTTACACATTTCCGTCCCATTTCACGAAATCACTCCCACAAATTGCAGGAAAGCGAGAGCAAAGATGTTACACATCAAAAACCGACCAAGTGCGAGTCGGACTCTCGTTGTTACACATTTCCGTCCCATGTTACACATTTCCGTCCCATTTCACGAAATCACTCCCACAAATTGCAGGAAAGCGAGAGCAAAGATGTTACACATCAAAAACCGACCAAGTGCGAGTCGGACTCTCGTTGTTACACATTTCCGTCCTATGTTACACATTTCCGTCCCATTTCACGAAATCACTCCCACAAATTGCAGGTAAGCGAGAGCAAAGATGTTACACGTCAAAAACATGTAAAAATCGAGAATTGGGCGTTCGGTCAGTAACTATTTAGTAATCTGTGGTTCGGTTTCAAGACTTTTAACGTAACAGCCGCGTTGGAGCCCGCATTGGTTTGAACTTAAAATGAATAGACTTACATTCGATATTATTGAAACACGTATCAACCTGCTCGAATTCGTAGAGTAAAGCAGAAAGCTTTGTCACAATATCGACTGTGGCTTTGTGGATGCTGCTCAAGTGCTCACAGACCTACACCACAACACACGTGTCATTCAATCCCATTATCAATGTGCGCAAGTTACCGTGACTTGGCGTTGTCCTTCTCTACTACCGCTGTACTGTCTGTACAATACTCCCACTACCAAAGGACAATAAGCACAAAGAAAAACAAATTACAACCCTATTTCCTCATGTGTATTTTCCGGACACCACACTTGACTGAACGCATAATATGCAATTAGATACAAGCACACACTGGACACTTCATACAACGGGCGAGAAATGACATTTCAAAAATCGAATGTCGGAACAAACAAAATTACGGCGAAATCCTATACGTTGTTGAACCAAATGTTAACCAATCTGCATCAATTTGGGTGAGGAGGGGGTGAGGTCGCGAGGTCGCAATCTAGAGAGCGGCAGGGAGTGTCCATATTGTATGTTAGTATAGTAATAATGTATATACTTTGGTACAAGTATACAATAAGACTCTGGAACTCTTACTACCCAATGTCACAATAAAAACCGAGTCAAACTAGCACTCCGAGGGTTCCGCACCTCTCCCCACAACTACATAATAATAATGACAACGATACCTATTCACATTGCGAACAAAAGATATCAACGCAAGTTACATTAATATGATTTTTTTTAATCAGTTCGGACTCCTTAGCGCGTTGTGCATCTCACACTTGGCCCATTTTTAGTATTAGCACTATAATCACACAAAGTTTCATACTTCATTCGTATGTATTACTGTTTTTACGATAAAGCTAAATTACATAAAATACGTCTAGACCTATAAAAAAACACCTTATTGTTTCATTTCAATCATTTTTTGTTTTTTTTTTTGTTATAGCGGCAGCAGAAATACATATTCTGTGAAAACTTCAACTGTAATAGGTAATTACAGTTCATGAAATACAGTCCGCTGACAGACGGTCAGACAGCGGAGGCCTAGTAATAGGAATAGGGTCCCGTTGGGTGTACGGAACCGTAAAAAGTACCTAGAGCAAATTATAATATTTAAATCAAATATCAATCCAATACATTGAAGATTATTTTACGGTAGAACCACAAAGGGCGACTGGTACACTGGTACGGTACATTTGCAAACCTCTCGCTGGTGATTTAATGTATCTATATGTATCGTATATGTTATGACTGACTCGGTGGCTCAGTGGTTAGTGCTCTTGACTACTGATCCGAGAGTTGTGGGTTCGATCCCCACCCAGGGCAAACATTTGTGTGATGAGCAGATTTGTTTGCTCTGTGTCTGGGTGTTAAATATCTATATATGTATGTATTTAAACTTATTTAAGTATGTATATCAGTCTCTGGTTCCCATAACACAGGGAATCCTACTTTGGGGCCAGGTGACCATGTGTGATTTGTCCCAGAATATTTATATTTATTTATTTTATCTCATGAAACTGCAACTTAGATACCTCTAAAAAGTTATAGGTATTGTGGAGATCGTATGATCCACGTTTACTCATCTACGCCTCCTTTGCCATCCTTTTATCCGATCGCCAGGGCAGAGGCCCATACGTCCAATTCCGAGTATATTTTAATTGAAGAAAGATGGCAAGCGGTTAATATAATCGTTTAATCTCGAGCCAATAATCAGCCAGGCGGCAGAGCCTGATTCTGAAATGAATAAATAGCATATTTCAACAGTTTCACTAACCTAAAGAAAAGTTCTAATTCTAATGAATTATATCACCAGCTAAGATTATTGGCCTATAGTGCGGCCGTTCTATGGTCATTGATCACCACTATGATAGCTTTACACTATAATAGTGTAATAAAAAAATAGAGAAATAATTGAAAAATAATTTCACTTTGTTTTTCACACTCAGTTTGTTTTCTTTTTTTTTTTCAAATAATGCAAGCAAAAGGCAGTAGGGGAAGAGTGGTATGAAAAGCCAGTTTTACATAAGGCCCAAAAAAACAATTAAGGAATCGAAAAAAAAATTGGTCCGGTAAAGTTATCATTTGGACGGTATAAAACAAAGTTTCATAGATAGAATGACGAAAATTCACAAGATTAATATTTATTTATCGTTTTGAAAAAAAGATGATTTTTGGCTCTTTCATAGCACACGGGCTTTGAAAGAGCCACCCACAAGTTATGAAAGAGCCGAGAATAAACTCGATAACATACACCATATTAATAGTGATTGTAACGAGATATTTTTGTAGAGATGTAAGACAACGTATACCCTTTAAAAACATGCTTATAACCCAAAAAAATGCTTGTAATTTGTAAAAATTGTTGATAACTTGAAAAGAGTATTAAATTAACCCCCTTTTTTAACAATTAATAATAATCAAAAAGTTTTGGGAGTTAATTTTGCTTTCGATCATTGTGGGTCATCAAAAGTGTTAGAAGCCTCATTTTTCCCACAGGATCTATATATTTCAACAAAATGGCTGCTCCATAAATTATAAAAATACATAAGTAACAAGTAACTTAAGTGTAAAATAATTATTTAAAAAATCAGTACAGATTAAAAGTGCTTTACTAATTAAATGTATATCGTCGTAAAGCTTAAAACCTATAAAATGTTAATAGCATAATAATTTTTCATGAGTTTTTGGCATTTTAATGTCAAAAAATAAATACAACAACATCAAAAAATTACTTTTGTGGTCTAAAACGTTGTACCAACTTCAATAGTTTCAAAAAAAGGTGATTTTTTATAGTGTCAGTGATCAGTAGTACCAAGTAACTAGTATCTCATCTGTGGTAGTACTGACTAAAAAAAATCTTGAAAAAATTCAGTCGGTAGTTTTTGCGCAATCGAAAACGGTTCTTTCATGCCACATTGCCCCTACATTTATCTGCGACTCACCCTTTAGACAACAAACAATAAATTAAGGAACTGAGTGTACCAACCTATAATTGGAATCGCTACACATGTTAAAAAATCGGCCAAGTGCGAGTCGGACTAGCGCAAGGTAGGGTTCCGCAGCCTTTCAAACAATAAATTTTAAAAAACTAATATTGTTAGTGCAGATGGTAATAGAACATTTTGTATGTAAAATGTACAAATCCAACAGCGTGTCTTAAGTTGGTTATCTATTACTCGTAAACCAAAGTATATATATTTCTAAACTAAGAATATCTACATCGCCGTGATAGTTTTCCTTTAAAATGGATTACACATTGATGTGTTCCGGCATGAAGATAAGATAGCCAGTTCTCCATCGCGTTGGGGAATCTTGGCAAGCCCGCTTCCATCTTCGGCATCATCGTCACTTACCATCTGGTAAGATGATGCCAAGGGCTTACCAATAAAGAATAAAAAAAAAACATGTCCTACATTTACTTTTTTTTTCAGATGTTCTGAAACAGCAGTTTAGCTGGTAGGGGTGGAGGGGACACTTGACTCTTAAATAGTTTTAAAGACCTATTCAATGAGACCCCACGCGATCGGGTACGTCAACAAAAAATATCACACCCTCTTTACATAGGGAAGGTACCCTGAAAAAAAGATTATTTTACCACATTGTCGGTGTGATTAATATATGTATACGCATGCCAAATTACAACTTCTCTTCGACTCTGAGTTAAGACGCGGACAGACAAACAAAAACTTAAGGGAAACTTAAGGGTTCTTGTTGACTACGGAACCCTAAAAACCGACTTCCATCGCAACAACTTACAATAATTTTGCATTATTATTTGGTTTTTGTTAATTTTCAAAAAGTACTCTACCGATTTTGATAAAATTAATATGGTAACAAACCTATCCAATAAAAAAAACCGGACAAGTGCGAGTTGGACTCCGTACAAATGTGTAGGTAAATAATATAAATCATAACATAGCAAACTGTTAGGTACTACATACACCAAAATTATTACGTACTTACCTATACATAAAGAAAAGGGAAAATATGTTTTTTTTTCATTCTTCGTCATAAATTTAAAACTATACTTACATCATAAAAATAATTAAAAATCTGTTTAAGATTGTGCCAATGAAGCCCTTTCATACAATGACCCACATGACACGGTTAATTCAATTCAAAATGTAGACCGCCCGCGCCGTCCCTTGTATAATTGATTACAGTCATACTTTAAATAAAGACTATTTTTGTTTATTGATGTAATTACAAATATACAGTTTTCAGATTTTTCCCTATACTTGTAGTATAAGACGGTATTACTTGCCAAATTTCATAGTTCTAGGTCAACGGGAAATACCCTATGAACTTAGATTCCCTTGAGTGTCGAAATATACATTTTTGCGGCATAAACGGCTGTATCTTTTTTTTTACGTTAACTTAGAAGTTTGATTTTTTTCACAGCTTCAAGGGACTGTAGACTGGAGTATATGGTTTTAATTTCAACTCGATACCTCCACGCCTTCCCGATAAAAACGGTCTTGACAGACAGACAACAGAGTGATACTATAAGGGTTCCGTTTTTTCCTTTTGAGGAACCCTAAAAACATGAAAGTCGGTTCGTAATCTGCGAAGATATCGCGTAACGCGTAACACAAAAAGTTTATTCTACAATTAGAATCAATAGAACCCCCTCCTTTTTAGAAGTTGGCTGAAAATAGTATTCATGTCATGTCTTCACAGTCATCACAGAATGGCCCGATGTTAGTTATCCTGTATAGCCTGGTTAATAGATTGCCAAACAGATAGTCTGTGTAGACACCTAGATATCTATCTCATCATATCAGCCAAATAACGTCCACTGCTGGACATAGGCCTCCCCAAAGGATTTCCACAACGACCGGTTCTGCGCTACCCACATCCTGTTTATCTAGTTAGCTAGATAAAATTGTATGCAAGCTAAGTTATTTGTACCTACACTGTATATGTAACTATTTAACAAATACACAATTAACAAGCTCGTTTTGACATTTTATTCATGTAAATTTGCAGATATAATTAATACAAACAATGGTCATGTAGATCGGGATCTATGATAAAATGTTAAATACAACTAGGCATCGGCCAAGTTGGAGGACACTGTCACTGCCTCCCATGTCTGAAAACTCCAGCCAATAAATGATTCATCAAATATAAAAGGCAGTCTCGGAGGTGTGGCATTACAAATACTGTCTTATTACTAAAGTTTACAATATGAGATTTTTCATTGTGATATTAAACACAAAACTTAACTATGTGAACATACTACCCTCAACGGCTACAGGTATGCATGTATGGCGTTAATAATTGTTAGGATCCTCACTTTCTAGGTGGTTAAGTGCTTGTCTATGTAAACTATAAATACATTCTAAAGTAATGTGACAAAACTATATTGTCTACATGTCATACATCACAATTTTACCTAAATCTATCTGTACAGTTGGATAATTTAGTGGTGTGTTTATTATAAATGCCAATTTCTTTATTCAAATAAGATAGCCACCTCCAGCAGCAGGTGTATCATATACAGTGCTACTCAATGTGGAGTTGCCAATATGATCCCAACAGTTGCACAATTTTATATACTTGAATCAAGGATTGCTACAAAATTAATCTACATACAAATTAAATTATTCACAAACATATTATTTATAAATAAAATTTGATTACAATGTAAAACACAGGAATATTTTGTATGTTGACACTACAGATTTCCTCAATGTAAACATTTCATTGGAGATGAGAGAGCTATGATGTGTTAATTTTCCTCAGGTTCCGTTTGCTCAGGCTTGGTCTGCTTCAACCATGGGTGCTGAAGGCACTCGAATGCAGTAGCACGCCGATTAGGATCAAAGTCAAGCATTGGTTTTAAGAAATCGGCGAATTCCTCTGCATCTTTCACACTCCACTCATACTTCTCAGTGAGCACAGAAACTAAGCCCCAAGGTTTTAAGCCTGTTATGTTCCTGAGTTCCCCTTTTTTGTTGAAAAACACTTTAGAATACTTTCCGGAAGCTGCAATGCGCTTTGGAATATCTCCAAGCAACTCAATAATATGTGCAAGATGATCTTCATCTCGACTGTATCCATCTCCAGAGTGAGGTTCAAACAAATAATCTCCTGTTGCTAGTTCAAAAGCCATACATGCAGTACTCCATATGTCTGCAGATGTCCCATAACCTGCACTGAGCAATACCTCCAAAGATCTGTATTGTCGAGTCTGAATATCTTCAGTGAAATGCCGGTGAACCCAGCAGGCGTTGCCCAGATCTGCTATTTTTACTTCAAGATCACATACTTCAAAAGCAGGATCAGGTTGTTTATCAACTGTTATTCCTTTTGTAGATTGCGAGTTGAAAGATGGCGGAGTATCAGTCATTTCACCTTCTGACATAGGAGTGCCAGTGTCATCCCCGCAGCCGTATTGCTTGGTTCTTACTTGAACAGCATCAGCATCAGTATCAAAGGCCTCATCGTCTGCTCTCTGAGCATCTGCACATCCATTCATATTCGCATCACTTTCAGAACGAGTTTCAATCACACTAGCTTCTTCCGGAGTCGGCGGTGAGTCATTGTCATCATTGTCTTGGGACATTGGAGCTGATTCACTATTATTATCATTCTTTTTCTGTTCCTCAATCTCTTCAATTTGTTCCATTTGCTTTTTAAGCAACATGGACTGGCGTTTAGCTTTCTTCTTTAACTTTTTCTTTTTATTTCTACTCATTTTTGCAGTAACTACTTGCTCCTGAAACTCCTTTGGGGCTGTACTTATCAATGAAGTGGGCAGTCTGAGACCCAGGGAATGCAGCTCCGTGGCCTCGGCCGCTAACCTGCGGATGTAGTTCTCATCTACACAGACCAAAACATTTTCAGGTTTGATGTCAGTATGAATTATTTTACATTTAGAATGGAGATAATCCAATCCTTCTAGTACCTGCCGAATAATAGTTTTAACATTTTCACGTGGAATACCTCTGTAATTTGACTTGAGTATCAGCTTCAGAAGGTGATGGCCGAGAACCTCAAACACCATGCACACATGAGTTCCATTCACACCAGTGATTTTGAAATCATTCAACAGCTGCACAGTTTTATTCCGCTTGGGATCGGCTGGGTCGCTGTCGCGAACCGCTTTCAAAATTTTGATTTCGTCGAGCGCCGTCTCCGTAAAGTGGGGCGCGGACTTAACGACTTTGAGCGCGACGAAGCGTTTGTCGACAAGATCCCAGCACAGCCAAACGGTGGAGAAGTGGCCCCAGCCCAGCTTGCGGGTGACGTGGTAGCGCGTGAGGAACAGGTCGCCAATCTTGACGGGGTGGTAGCCGCCCTTGCAGTAGTCAGCGCTGTCTTCCTGCTCCTCGTCGTCGCTGGCGTACTGCTCGTCCTCGTCCTCCTCGATAGTCTCGTTTGACGAGCTATGCGTTGGCTCAAGCCGGCTCTGCGGCTGTTGGGTGCGCACCCCGTTCCCTTGTCCACCAGTGCCGTGCTCCTCTTCGCGATTTTTCTTCTTACCTAATTTATGCCGTTTCTTTTTCGCCTGTATGGCGAGTACCCTTCTATTTACATCTGATTTAGAACTCATTTAGTAAATTAAAACACACTCAACAACTTGCAATAATTATAAAATTTATCTTTTCATTTCAATCTTTTTGTTTGAGTATGGCGGCCGGTCGCAGAACAAAATGCGCTCGGCGCTAGAAAACAGTGTTGCCAAATCACTCGGTCAAAAATACTGTGTTACCATACCAGGTTCAGATGTTCCACATATAAATAATTAGGAAAACCGTACGTCTGTGTATCTCAGCAGTTACAAAAGTAAGACCGCGGTATGGCCGGTATCGGTAGTGTCACGGGAGATAAACGCAGTGTTCCTATTATTTGTAATAACTACCACAGAATTACATTATGGCCTATCGTAATACTGTGTATCTTCCTACCACAGTGGAATGGAACTTTATCTATCTGCTACTTTTACCTCAACACCTTTGAGAATACATTCTAAATGTATACTCAAAGCTCAACACGCATATAGGGGCGAGCAGGCGTAAAAAAGGTTATTTGGATTAAAAAAGGTAAAAAGTACTAAAAATACACAAAAAAGTGTGCGTGTCAGCTCCAGCACGCGCACGCGACAGGAACTTTTTAATATTTATTTTATCCTATATGGAGCTCGGCCTTCGGGCTCACGGTTTAGGCTGTCTTAGCCTTCCTCATTAAAAGTTGACTGACTTAAAACATGAGAAAACAAAGTTTCTTAGTTAGGTATTTAATTTTTGGGTACCACAAAATGCTAACTTAACAAGTTGTTATCAGTAAGTATTATCAAGACAACGGTTAAACATTCATTACACAAACAAAATTTAAAAATCCGAAAATCCGACAAAAATAAGTATTTTTTTACTTTGTTAGAGAAAAACGCGCACACACGAATGTCTGGTAGATCATTTAAGACAAAGATGACCTATTATTACAGATAAGAGAAGTCACAACACCTACCACACATTCTGAGTAAGGAACAGAGATATTACCTACCTTTTCACTTTTCCATGTGTGCGTAAATTCACTGTAAGGTTGACAGCTGTAAAGGGATCATGGCGCGAAACTCAAATTGATACGAGTTCGTATTCCTAACTAAAATACATTTTGAACATACATGTCAAATTGATATTAAAATCGTGTTAGATATGTACTAGTTTTGATTGAAAAACCATCAGTTACAGATAATGATGTAACTTATGCATGATTTTGGTGATTACTTATTGGGACAACTTTATTCCGCAATACTTTATCAGTGTGTATCAGATAGAGTTAGGTACCGATATTTTTAGGGCGTGTAATACATCATATTTCAGCGATGAAAAACGCCCCATTGCATCCTTCTCTCTAAATTCTTTCTTTATTTATTGTTTATTTATTCATGAAAAATATGTTTTCTCTTGAATTAGCAGCAGCACAGACTTCAAAATGGTCTCATGTGAATGGTAATTCAATGTATCTGATGATCCACATACAAAATTTACTGAAACATTTGAGAAAAAAAAACAATAAAAAAAAGTTATATTAAGTTCTAACAAAATTAGCTGAAACTATTTTAAGGGCAAGTTCAGCAAACGAAACTGAACAACTTTTTCTTCAGCGACCATACTGAAATCTAAGAAAAAAATATACAATAAAAAAAAATCTTAATAAATCCGGCACTGGCCATGGTCGCTGAAGAAAAAGTTTTTCAGTTTCGTTTACTGAATGTGCCCTTAAAATAGTTAAAAGGCCCGATCCCCCCAATTCAGGGTAGGCTTGAGAACCTCGGTGGGGACGTATTTGAGCTGATAAGATGATTTTTTCTTTTTTTGAAACTACTGCAAAAACGAGGTTCTTGTTCTTGAACTTCTTGTTTCTTTCTTCTTAATCGATTGATTTTAGTTAAGCTATAAAACGACCCCAATTATGTACGAGTACCTACTATTAGATTATTACTTAGTATGCCAATTTATGGTTAATACGCGACCCTCACTGTTTCTTACTTATAAATGGTCAGAGGGGCCACACTGCAGGTTGTAGTGAGAAATACAGCATGTCTGCAGAATGGAGGCAGTCACTTTGAATATTTGTTTTAAGTAGTGATTCAGTTAAAAAAACGTGATAAAATTATATTATAATTATAGAATTGTCACAATCCCGCACTTAACTATCAATTTGCATCATTGCGTAGGTAACTAAAGGTAGATAATTTAGTGTCGTTTTGTGCCATAGCTTAAAATCTATCGACTAGGAAGAAAAAACAACTCGTCAATGAGCTCGTTTTGGCAGTAAGTAAAAAAAATATATATTTTTAATAAACTTTTTTTCCTTCAATGTTTTAGCTAATTTTATTTTTGCATCACCAGAGAAATTAAATAATCTTTCAAATGAGACTATTTTGAAGCCCGTACTGTTACTAATTCAAGAAAAATCATTTTTCATAACAACTACAAAAAATTGAAAATAAAAATGGCTGCCATTTAGAGGGGAGAATGATGCAACCCCCTAATGCGTTTTTCGGCGATGAAATGTTGTATATTACATGCCCATAAAATACAGGTAACCCTATATCCGATACACCCTGTATTTTATAATGCTTAGAATACTTGTAATGCCACATAAAATTACGCCATTGTATAATTTGTCATCAGAGGAAAAACGTAAGTAGAAGCTTTTCGATTCTTTGCCTGGCTGGCGTCTTGTGAATTGTCTATGACACTGTGTTCTTAATAATTGTTTTTAAACAATATCTACCTATAATAATATTTGCCTGGATTACCTACGCTGAATATTTTGTTCCTGGCTTTGTAGAAAGAAAACCATAAATATGAACTATTTTGTTGACTTCTAAGTCGAAGACAATCATATTTGGACAAGTAAAAAGTTAGGTGCATTCAGTAAAATGCTACAAATTTTCCATATGTACATGAGCATTTTCACTAAAATCTGTACACTCTTCAAAAAACGGTTTATTTTTAATAATGTTGAATTTCGTGCTTTTTTAAATTAGTAATGGTTGATATTTTAGTCTAGTATCTAAAATTCATAAAAGTTTCATTGAGTTATGGATATTTTTTTAAGTAATTCGATAAAATGTCATAGGATTATGTCGGATGTGTTACTGCTTTCAAAGAGCGATATAATTTTAACCGAACTCTGTTCGTATTTAAAACTAAGTTTTTAGGATACAATTAAAGCCGTTTTCATTAAGAGTATATACATAAAACCTGAAAAAATGAGTATTTTGGACTAAATAACCGATTTTATATCCGTTGTGTTACTATCTGTCCCAAAACATACATATTTTTCTGTTTTTTTTTTAATATTTACTGTGGCAACAGATGCATAGAAATGTATTCTTTCTATGTTAATAGTTATTTAGATTTATTCAAATGTATTTTTAGGCGAGTAGGAGGCTAGTAGAAATAAAATTAAAACATAAAAATCTAGTAACATTTTGAGGAACAGTAATACAACCGACAACTATAAAATCGTTAGGGTTGGTCTTCATGTATTCAAAATATTTCTTTCGTTACCGTCGGTTGCGAGACCATCTCGTCTACTCTCCCTATGTTATATTACTGTATTAATACAAATATAGTAAAAATTACGTTCATTATGCTATGTATAGGAATAAATAAAAAACACTACGAATTAAGTACTTATGTATTAAAATTGAACAAAAATGTTTAATGGCACAATAGAAGTCTTTAACGGCACAATGGAATTAGAAATTAAATATTAAGTAAGAAATAATAAACTAATTAAAAACTTTCAACACTTGTATACTACAAAAATAATAAAAACTGTTTTATTGACAATTTGCAAGGAACACAACTATATGATTAATAAAAACAATCATCACAACCATACGAATATCGGTTATCAAATATTAAGGAATATAACAAAAAAAACTTTTGACACGTACTAAAATAAAACGACACTTTATTATTTCAAAAATAATTTACAACTGTTATAACATGACTTTTTTGCAAGCAACACAACCGTAAGATTCGTACTAACAATCAAGACAACCATAAGAAAATCGGCTACACAAATTAACTCTTAAAAATATCGAACTTTTTTAAGAGAATTAGATATTAAAAAGAAATTATAAACTAATTAAAAACTTTCAACACTTGTGTTACTACAAAAATAATAAAAAACTGTTTTAATGACAATTTGCAAGGAACACAACCATAATTATGATTAATAAAACGAATCATCACAACCATAGGAATATCGGTTATTAAATATTAAGCACTATAACAAATAAAAACTTCTGACACGTACTAAACTAAACGACACTGTCTTATTACGAAAATAATTTGTGGTTGTCTGTAAAGTTGGTTAACGGACGATAATTTTACGTGATAGCGTCATAAGAAAATATTGATTTATTTTATTTTGTTTTATTTTATTTTAATATTTTACTTTAATTTACTTTGAATATTGAACTTTGAATTTTCGTGAGTTTGGTCCATCAATTTATAAGACTTCATCACGTCAAAAATAAAAAACGGACCCTGGGTTCTCCCGCTCTGGGATGAGCAACCGGGATAAACGCTAGGCAGAAGAAGTACTTAATTCTATATAATTTTTTCCAACAACCAAATAAGTAACATTATCATACCTATAGTAAAAATAAAATATTTATGCTAGAAAATTAAAATTGACTTAATGTAAACCTTTCCTAACAGGGTCGGTTGTGTTACTTTTTGTGTCGGAGTGTATGTTACCGTCAAAATAGTCACACAACCAAAGTTACATACTATTTTCTTAAAACAACAAAAAATCGTTTAAAATTGTGTTTTTCACCAATTTTGAATATGTTTATTTAACTCGATACGCTTTAAATTTTTATTTATTAAAACACAACCATCAAACTAACTATTCAAAGGAAATTTGGTAAGATTTTGGTAACATACCAGAATTTCGTTTTTCATCACTTTTGACAGAGACACGTTTAACTCGTATTTAAAGGCCACGACGCAAATGACAGAAACAAAAAATGGCGTACAGTAGAAACTTGTTAAAAGTTGCCATTTTATAAAGAAAATTACTAAATTGGTAAAGCTATTGACTAAGAAATCGCGGTATCACAACCGGAATGTCCGGGAAACCTCAAAAGTGAGGGACATATTTTAAATTCGATTTTTAATAATAAGCTATCATGTCAAGGCACAATATTGTAGTATTTATGAAGAATCAAGTGTAGCAGTCCAAATAAAAGTTTTATTAAGTCACATCTAGAAGCAAATATTACAGAAATCAAACAGTGTTTCAAGCTATCTAAGGTGGGGACATCGAAAATACTGCTCTTTACTTTCACATATTTATTCTTAAAAAAATTAAAAAACTACGTACATCCAATTTTTTTGTTTGAACCTAAAGTTTAATATTCATATTTTAATATAAAATATAAATCACCTGGGAAGAAGTAAGCTGTGTTCCCTAAAAAAAAATATCTCTAGGGACAGCCCATTTTGAAAGGGGTACAATATTTTTTTTAAATGCCCACATTACTTTGCCTTTTTCGTTTCGATAAAGATATCTCGCGTTTGCTTACGTTTTTCTCATTTTATACCATTTGTTTGTAAATCATGATTATTATGGCAACATATTTACATTGTTTTTAAATGGCAACTCAATTATTACACTGTCAGGTGTCAGGGTGTGTTTTTTTAGCGGGATTTGTGGTGAACGCATTCGTAGTTTTATCTTATTCTTTTTGCATTGTTTTCTGCTGGAATTTTGTTTCAAAATTTGGTGCGTTTTGAAGAAAATCATCTGGTGCACGTGAGCAATGTGGAGAACAAGAAAATAAAATGAAGAAGGACGTGAAGACCCGACTTGCACTAGGTGCAGTTTTATAGATGCCCTACTGTGACCTAGTGTTCCACCTCAGAATAAGGCTGCTGCAAATACTGTCAAGAATTCAAGAGAAGATTTGTAATGCACTGGCACTAGCATTTCAAATCTAAAAAGAAATGAAGACGAAAAATAAAGACTGTCTCAAAAGAGCTTGTACCCAGAGACGTTAATACATTCTAACAAACTAACAACTGTCAGGGATGCGACAAGTATCGGCATCACAGATCTAATGTGGATCTAATAAATCGGCGTTTAGTAGTAATATATATACTGTGTCGGCGTGTTTGAGAGAAAAAAAAATTGGTGCTCCAAACCTTTTCTGTTTCAGCCCAAACAAAGGTGTTTTTGTGCAGTGGTAACGTACCGGGGTAAAAAAGTACTGTCTATTTTCTGTAACATTAGTTGTTTTTATGAGAACGACACAATTTCAGCAAAAACAATTAGTAGGCAATGTTGCACAGTGTTTTGGAAAATTCAATGACACAACTATACCTGCGTCAAAGTATATATATATTCCTGGGTGTAGGGTTGTCACTAGTCGAATTTTGTTAATAAAGATAAATACTTATTTGTATAAACGCCACATATCAGTAACCTCGTGCGCCAGGTCCAGGTACTTGGTCCTTTTATCGGCATCAGCCTGCACGAGGTTTTCGTCGTATGGGATAGTGATATCAACCAAAAACACCCTTGACTGCGCCTGATCCATCAACACGATATCAGGCGTATTCGAAGGAATAGTCCTGTCCGTGATGATGGGTCGGTCCCAGTAGAGCTTGACGCGGTCGTTTTCGAGAACCGGCTCCGGCGTGTACTTGTAATACGGCAACCGCTGAGCTATGAGGCCATACTTTAGAACGACCTTTTGGTGAAGGATCCTGGCTGTTTGGTTGTGCCTGTGCAAATACTCAGTGTTGGCAAGCATGGAACAACCGGAGGTTATATGAAGCAGGGTCTCCCCTGGTTGACGGCACAACCAACAAACGTCCAAGGTGCAGTCTTTTATTATGAACTTCCTATAGTTGTTTTCCTGCTGAATTCACAAGTAATATTCAACAGCTCCTCCAACCGCGTTGTATTTGGAGCGAACAGTTTGAGATTGTCCATGTAGAAAAGGTGGGTCATGCGTGAATCACCTCTCCGAAACTGAAATCCCGCCCCTGATTTCTCGAGCAGAAAGCTGAGCGGATTCAGGGACAGACAAAACCAAAGTGAACTCAGACAGTCGCCCTGGAATATTCCCCTCTTAATCCAAATCCGGTCCTCCGCATTCGACAACCGCTGACCATGGAGACTAAGAATCGTACTCCATTGCCCCATACACGATCCGAGGAAGTCTCTCATCTATCTTGTACAGTTCGAGGACCCTGTTAAACCATGAATGGGGGACCGAGTCAAAAGCCTTTTTATAATCTATCCAGGCAGTGGAGAAATTGCGTCGATTGCGGTTCACCAATTTACACACGACTGCATCAATCAGGACTAGCTCCTTCGTACCGCGACTACTGCCCCGACAGCCATTCTGAGTTACTGCCATGATATCATTCGCCTCCATGAAGGCGTCAATTTTGGCTTTCAGAATGGATGTCAGTGTCTTGTAGGTGGTGGAAAGACAAGTCATGGGGCGGTATTGACTAGGGTCAGCGGTATTACTCGACTTAGGAGCAAAATCCCAGTAGTCAAAAAGTTTGGGACCTGACGCTGCTCGAGTGCTTGCTGGAACTGGCTGGCCAAGGTCTCGTGACTCGCAAGGAAGCCCTTAAGCCAATAGTGGTGCAGTCCGTCGCTCCCTGGAGTTTTCCAGTTCGGAGCTTTAATAGACCGCTTGCAACACATCATCGGCACTAATGGCCACAGGGTTCATAGGTTCAATGCGAGCATACACCTCCTCCAGCTCAGCCGTCCATTGCCCCTCGTTGTGCTGCACAGGCCGGGACCACAGGTTGCGCTAAAAGGCTACAACACCCTCATGTTCCAGTCTCTCGCCTGTGTTCAACACAGCAGGTCGGTCCAATGATTTGTAGAACTTCTTTTGATCACTCATTAAGAGGCGATTCTGGCGAAACCGGTTTACGCGCTCCGAGTATCGCCGAATACGGTTTGCCCACGCAGCTATCCGCTGCTTCAGATCGTCGATGCGCTCTGTCACTAACCGCATGGCATTACGTCCTGCGGGATCAAAATCCGATCCCGCAAATGCGAGCCGACAAAGCGCATCACTCGGGGCCTACTGTTGCCCGACCTGAAAGCTATATAAAGTTTGCCAATGAGGACTCTAGCCTCAGCAATACGACGCTGCTGTTCGCCAGATATTCTGGCAGCATGCGGTTTACAGTCTCAATGACATTCCGATTCCGGACGCTAAGGGGCAATCGTGGAAGCCGCGGCCTCTCCTCGGGAGGCAAAATACGGAATTCCTGAATCACCTCCTTTAGTGTGCTCCTGTTCCACTCTAATTCCTGGGGGGCCGTTTCCATCTCATGATCCTCGCCAAGTGATGGTCGTGGCGTTTGGGCTAAAATTGGCTCAGCCACTTGCGTCACGTGTGCCGATAATCGGCGCGAGCCATTTATTGAGGATCTTGGGGCGGGAACGACCTCGCGTCGTAGTCCTTCGAGTTCGGTCACGCTAAAGATGTTCGAGCGCAATATGTATCGAACTCGATCCGCTAGGTTTTGCTCCGAGCCAGATAATGCAGGCTCTAACTGCAAGAACTCTTGGTGCAGCCTCGCTCGGTAGCTCGTCCGACGAGTTTCAATCTGCACCAATACCTTTCATTTAAAAGGATATAGAAAAATCGGTTGGATAGAACGGCCGGATGGATTCATATTACATTCTAGAGGGAGCACGGTGCGCGAGCCGCTACCTGCTTGCGGGGGTGATTTCCAATGATCGATGACAAATCTGTCAATCTTTGCTTAGAAGGGACTAGTTTTTGTAACACAGGCTCTGCCTAGTATAGATACTAGGGTCTGCACACCCAGATGTTCCTAAATAATTTAAGAAACTTACTCGTATATGATAAGACTTCTTAAAATGAATAAACAATTTATTATTATTATTTAAAAAAATCAATACGGTTGGATATATATTATTACTTAAGATATAGTTTACCTAAATAAGAAAATAAGGAAGAAGTAACGTAAGTTTAACGATAGGTAAGCTTAGCTATATTTCATCTTCGTTGCTGTTGATAATGCCGCGATGATGATGGAAACGATGTAGAAGCCTGAGGGGATGTGATCGTAGGCTTTGTAGGAGGAGGGGACGGTGGAGTTGGTGAGGGTGGAGTTGATGAGGGTGGAGTTGGTGAGCGTGGAGTTGGTGGCGGTGGAGGTGGGGTTGGTGGAGATGGGGGTGGAGTTTTAGCAGTAAACGACTGATCACCCGTCTCTTTGACATTACTACTGAGCCTATTAGCCTGCTCTTTCTTTTTCTCCCATGTAATAATTTTTTGAAGAGGAATAACTAAAACACCACTCAAAAATATACAAATACCTGCGTAATAAAACACTACCTCGTAACCATATTTATCTTCCAATATTCCACCTACAGGAACACTTACCAAATTTGCAATTCCTAGGAACATTAAGATAATCCCGACGCCATTAGTCAGTTTTTCTAAGCCATATATTTTACAAACTACTATACTTCTCAGGCCAAATAATCCACCTCCTGTAAAGCCAAACGTCACAGCGTACAGATATTGCAAATACACACCATGCATAATGGGACAGCACAAAGTACTTGCTCCATTTACGAGTACACAAGCTATAAACATTTTTAATGGGTCCACTTTGGCAGTCAAAAATCCAAGGACTATTCTTGCAATTCCATTCATAAGTCCGATAGAACTTACGATGAAACTACAGTGTAGTGGATCGATACCTGCTTTCTCATTTTTATCTTTTAGGTAAACAAATGGTATTAGGTAACCTAAATTACATAACAAACCGTTAAGGCACAATAACAGAAACGAGTGTTTCTTTAGAAGAGTAGGATCCAACATAGACGCTAGGACCCTTCTAACTGCTGTAGTAAAAACACCTCGTTTCTCTTGTAAATCATTTACAGTTACTGCTCGAGTTACAGCTAGTTGATACTCAAGACCCGTCCTTGAACTGGCGTCAGTGTTTAATACACTTTTTTGGTATTCGGGTAAATCTTGCAATCTTCCTTGGTAAAACGCATCATCTCGATACAGTGGGCGTGCTTGCTCGATGTTTGGTTTCCAGTCAAAAAGTTTTGCAAAGAAACCGCGTTTCATTGGTGGTTCTACTTTAATACAAGTAAGATCGACGTTGCATCTGAGTTTAGACTGAACGTTTTGCTTAGATATTATAGACTGGACTTGCTTTAATTGTTGACTGCTTATGGCGCCTGATTGTGTGTTAGCTTTTAATGCCAGTCTAGATGTACCTTGTACCGGAGCTGTACCGGAGCCTGCATTAACTACTGCTGGTGTTCGCACCACTGCAGCTGCAGTAGGAAAGTGCGCATTTGACACGGCACGCAGCGCTCTTTCTGTAAGAGTTGATTGAAGACCACCTTGGACTGTTGCAGAGGCTTTACTCAAACTTGGAAGCGTTGTTACTGTACGAGTTGGCTCTTTTACATCTTCTTCCTCTATTGTAACGGTGAATGAGAGCAAAGGTTGATACGATAAGCCCAAAAAATAAATAATGCCACTTAAACCGGATTGAAATAAAGTGGTACTTCTCCAACCAGAACATTTTGTCAGGTAAGCGTTCAAAGGAAAAAATGACATTACTCCAAAACTCGTTCCAGTTCCTGCTATAGCCAAAGCTACATTTCTATATTTCTCAAAATAAAATCCTACTGACAAAGTTCCAGACATATTTATAATACAGGCTCCGAAACCAACGCATGCTCCATAAAAGAAACAAATAAATTCGTAATGCTTCGTAAAATACGTAATGAGCAAACATAAGGATACTTCCATGGATGCAGCCATCATGCACGCTCGGAAACCAAGTTTATTTATTAGTGCCGCTGCAATCGGGCTGACCAAAAAGTACAGACTCATTTGAATAGAGCTTATCAAACCCACTAACGACATTGGTTTGTTAAGGTCTCTTGACATGTCATCGATCACGGCTCCAAATGTGAAAGAAATTCCATCAATTAGACTTATAGAAATAAAAGAGCAGGCGAGGATGACCCAACTCCAGCAGTCTTCAGCGGGCACGTTTATCTGCGCAGCGATTTCGACTTCCTCGCTACCGCTTTCCTGGTCCTCGGGAAATGACTCCGGGTTGCTTATAACTCTGCGCACTTTACCATCATGGGTATGTCTTTCATTTGATGCCATTTCATGAACCAGTATCTGTTGTGTATGAAATATTTTTTACTTATTTTACTTTTATTTTGTTTCTTTATTTCAGCAGAAGTTTGCTCATAAACAACAATATCATAAACAAACTATACATTTTCTGTAAATCACCCATCACAGACTAATAAAGAGATGAATTACCATGCGTTGTATTGAAGAAAACGAAAGTAATATCCATAGTCTGTATAACTATTTACGGCCCTCTTTGCACGTCGCTAATTTCACCCAAGCATTGCAATTATAATATTTTTATGAAAAAAGTTTGGAGTCGTTGACCATACGTACAAAAAAATTATCGAAGATTTGACCCGAAAAATTAACCAAGGTGAACCTAAGTAAAAAGTTAATATTTGAACCAAAAAAGTTTAACACAATGTTGTAATAAGATTGGCTTTACAAAAAAGGCTTTAGTACCATAGATCACAATATACTACGCTGTGGCAGATTATACAGAAGACTGAAGAGTATAATCAGCCACTATACTTAGCGTTCGTGAAATATGGACTTTGAGAAAGCCTTTGATTCTATCGAAACTTGGTATGTGTTACACTGAGAGAAATGAGCGACATAAAAATCGATGAATTCAGCTAATACAACAATGATTTCACGTTAAGTAGGGAGTATACGGATATCACAATAAAATACGATGAAACCAGTATTACAGCTACTCGCGACATACCTAATATGGTGACTTCTCCGTGTGCTTTGTAGGAAGCGCACAACATTATGCGCACCTTACTACATTTTTATGATGATGTAGTCATACCTCAATGTGGTGTCCCTTGATAGTTTTGATGAGAGAAGTACAAGTTATACTACAGTCACTATATTTTTGTATGTTCTCTGATTATTGTATAAGTGATGTTCTACTACTTTGCTATAATCTAAATATATATAACTCAAAGGTGACTGACTGACTGACTGACATAGTGATCTATTAACGCACAGCCCAAACCACTGGACGGATCGGGCTGAAATTTGGCATGCAGGTAGATATTATGATTTAGGCATCCGCTAAGAAAGGATTTTGGGAAATTCCCACGGGAACCGCAAAAATCGGGATCTGCGCGGGCGAAGCTGCCGGCATCCACTAGTGTATTCATATTTTGCTATGCTTTCCTACTAAAGGTTTGTTCCTTTTGCTCATCTTGTTGTGTATTTCATCATATCTTTAGATGTTTTTCTACTAATTTGGTTGCTCTCATCTTACTTTAGTTTATTTTCTACTATTAAGCTATGATTTATTCATATTATATTATATGATTTATACCCTGAATCATCGCCCTGATTCAGGGTAGGCTCGAGCCCCTCGGTGGGGACGTATATGAGCTGATATAATAATAAAAAAAAATATTCATATTTACGACACCTTCCTACAAGAGGTTTGTGATTTCCTTATTTTTATTTAGCTGTGAGTTCCTGATACCTCCAGTTACTTCTTACCACATTTAGTCGCATTTGGTCCAATTGGCAAAAAAGGCCCAATTAGCGAAAGGGCCCAATTCACAGAAGGTCCAATTCGCGAAAGGTTAAATTCGCGGAACACCCAATTTGCGAAACGTTCAATCCGTGGAACGTCCTATCCGCAAAACTACCAATTTACATAAGGAAATTTAAAAGCGTCTACTGTTGATACTTATCGTCTTATTTTCTTAAAAAACCTATAAGTCGATGTTACGAGAAGTTAGAGATGGGGCTTAAAATTTAAGAATTGCATGCACATTTTGTATTTAGAAAATCTAACATTCAAACAAACACATTTTTCATGCAAACGCACTGTAGGTTTCTTAGGAAAAGTTGATAAGTACCAACTGTAGGGGCTTTTTAACTTCTTAATGTAAATTGGACGTTTCGTGGATTGTACGCTTCGCGTATTGGACGTTGCACGAATTGGACGTTTCGCAAATTGAACCTTCCGCAATTGGACATTCCGCGAGTCGGACCTTTCGCGAATTGGACCAAGTTTGGTTTCATGCGCAGAAATCGGAAATATGATGTTTGATGCAAAAAAAAAACATTTCCTCAGATAATACGACATATTATTCAGGATGTATCACAACTGATATAGGATCCGTTAACTGGGGCTTCTACTCATCATACTAAACAATTTCTCCAAAAGTTAACGGTCAATTCAATACACAAATAAAAAATGGATCGATCGATGAGTTTAATAACCGCCTCCGTGGAATAATGGCTCAGTTCATTAGCTTCACATTAGGAGGTCGCGGGGTCGATTCCCGGCGGAGTCTTTGCAAGACTCGGTTTGGTTAGTGAAAGGGTATTTTCCAAGCCCGCTTGGCCAGCTACCACCATATTATCTGAGTCTCCACCAAACATCAATGTTCCTAACAGCATTGATGTGTTCTGACTTGAAGATAAAATAGCTAGTTCCCAATTGTGTTGAGGATTCTTGGTAAGCCCGCTTCCATCTTCGGCATCATCGTCACTATTAGGTGAGATGATGCCAAGGCTACCAATTAAAAATTAAAAAAAAAACATATTTTTTTATGGAAAACCCTTTTTATTGAGAAGTAGCTGTCCCGGCGAACTACGTACCGCCTTACATTACATTACACTGCCGTACCCTACCCTACACTACACTACACTACCCTACCCTACACTAAACTACCCTACACTACACTACCCTACCCTACACTACCCTACCCTACACTACTCTACCCTACACTACACTACACTACCCTACCCTACACTACTCTACCCTACACTACACTACCCTACACTACCCTACACTACACTACCCTACCCTACCCTACATACACTACACTACACTACCCTACACTACCCTACACTACCCTACACTACACTACCTACCCTACCCTACACTACCCTACCCTACCCTACACTACCCTACCCTACCCTACCCTACCCTGCCCTACCCTACCCTACACTACCCTACCCTACACAACACTACACTACCCTACGCTACCCTACCCTACATAAAAACCTTCTCCTGACAATAACGAACTCGACAAAAAAAGAATTAGCGAAATTGGTCCTGCAGTTCTCGAGTTATGCGCTTACCAACACATTTTGCGATTCATTTTTATATATTAGATTGACAGAAGGTTCCTTGTAAAACGCAATCGCCATAGACAATATTCTCTTTGGATCCTACACTAATATACAGACAGGTGATAAAAAAATGGTAATAATGGGAACATTACCTTACCGTCTTATCTTTATTTTTTTATTATTTTGCATGCTTTTTTAAACTTAGCTAAACATAAATTCTATATACATATTAAAGACTATTTTATACTTAGTTTAAAGTAAATAAATAAATTTAAATTTTACAGAACAACGGTACAAGTCCCGGGCAAACTGTCAGACAAATTTAATCTATATTAAATTTATATCATCATCATATCAGCCGAAAACCGTCCACTGCTGGACAAAGGCACAGAATTAAAATATGGCCTAAATACTGTGACAAAGGCCTCCCCCAAGGATTTCCCCGACGACCGGTCCTGCGCTGCCCGCATCCATCAACGTAGCGTAGGCAGGCCTCCCACTCGGTGGACCGATGACCCGGTGAAGGTCGCGGGAAGCCGCTGGATACGGGCAGCGTAGAACTGATCGTCGTGGAAATCCTTGGGGGAGGCCTATGTCCAGCAGTGGACGTCCTTCTGCTGATATGATGATGATGAAGATATTGCGAAGCTTCCCGATCGCTGCCCAGCCGAGTTGGATTCGTCGATTGATCTCTTTCTTGAAGTTGAAATTTATATCAATGAATTAATGTTTCTCGTAGCCTATACTAATTGTAACACTGTTTAATGTATAATGTTTTTTCATTAAAATCTTTCGTTACGCGATATCTTCGCAGATTGTTAACCGATTTTCATGATTCTTTTGTTATTAGATAGGGTTTTCAAATCTGGACGGCCAATGTACCAATAAGTTTTTCAAATCTTACGTACATACTTACTGATTGCTTTAACGGTAAAGGAAAACATCGTGAGGAAATCTGCACACGCCTGCGAAGAAACTCAAAGGTTGTGTGTGAAGTCGACCAACCCGCATTGGGTCCGCGTGGTCGACTAAGGCCTAATTAGGGTAGGCTCGATCCCCTCGGTGGGGATGTATATGAGCTGAGCTGCAAGATTGAGTGTGCTGCCAGGTTGGTCTCATTAAATTTTTAACAAAAAGTATTCAGTAGAAAGTTAACAAAAAACAAAAATTATGCAAAATTTTACTAAGTTGTTGCGATGGAAGTCGGTTTTTTAACGTGTTTAACGTTTCCAATCAATGTTGTTATAATAAAGAAAAATCAAACAAAAAAAAATATTTCATAAAATGTCGATAGCTGTATTTACATGGATTATTCATTATATCTGTTACAGTCAAAACTCATACATAACCGGTCTAAACAACTTATGACTGCGAAAATCAGGCAAATATGGTTTATAATAAGAACAGAAACATATTCAACATTATGCTCTGTCCTATAGAGTTCAATGTGGCTCAATGTATCATTCAGTGGGTCTACGAGAAATAGGGTTCCCTCCGTGGTTCCACTAGTGTGACAAATAAGTGGATCCATGGGGAAAAACCGGTGTAGACTGATGATCTTAGCACACCCTGGACACTTCATACAACGGGCGGGTCAGAAATGACATTTCAAAAAAGGAATGACGAAGCAAACAAAATGGCGGCGAAATCCAATACGTTCGACAACCAAACGGTAACCAATCTGTATCAATCTGGATGACGAGGGGGTGAGGTCGCAATCTAGAGAGCGGCAGGCAGTGTCCATACTGTATGTTAGTATACTAATATATTATATACTAGCTTTTGCCCGCGGCTTCGCCCGCGTGGACATAGATTTTATATCTCTTTTTGAGGGTGAGTGGTGCGCGAGCCGCAATCAGCTCGCAAGCGTGGACATGAGTTTTCTCCAGGTACCTCAGAAACTGTATCAGGCTATTCGGATTAGCAGTCTTTATCACTTCCCACCCCCTCAACAAATTCTATACAAAAAAATCACTTTAATCCGTTGCTCCGTTGCGACGCCACCGGCGTGCGCGAGCGTAGAAAACAGTTGTCCCCAGATCCCTCGGGAACTATATCAAGATATACTTCGTCATCATCATCATATCAGCTCATATACGTCCCCACCGAGAGGCTCGAGCCTACCTTGAATTAGGGCGATAATTCGGATATACTTATTAGTAAATTATATCATTTTTCACCTCATCTCTGTTATAAAAATCACACCAATACATTTTTTCGTTGCAATTTTAAATAACTTAACGAACAAAGAGTATGGTTTTAATTTCCTCAGGAACTGCATCGGGCTATGATAATAAAAAGTAGACTATTTCATTCTCAGTGATACACGCTAATTTCATCAAGATTGTTAGAGGTGTTGAAGTGTGAATAGGTAACAAACAAACAAACACATTTTCACATTTATAATATTAAGTAAGGATTTCTAAATCTTAAATAACATATCTAAGAGCGTCGGTGTCGTAACGGTTAGGGCCACTTCCTCCTGTCCGGTAGGCCATGGTTCGAATCCAGCCACTTACCAATATCTATACGAATATCGATTTCATACTCGTATGTACGTTTATCCGACGCTGTTACGGTGAAGGAAAACATCGTGAGGAAACCTGCACACGCCTGCGAAGAAACCCGCATGATCGTCTAAGGCCTGATCGCCCTAACTTAAGGCAGATCGAGCCCCTTGGTGGGGACGTATATAAACTGGTATGATGAAATAACACATATACCTATATTATCAAAAAACTAATTCAAATCATTATAACAATCTAGTAATAAAATTTCCTAAAAATATTAATATGGGTCAAATCCTCGAGTCGTATCAGCTCCAAAGGAGCCCATGACGCACTTCTCGTTGCCGCGCTGGATGGCAATAGACAACCTTAGCAGCAGTTAGGACCCAGAGCGGGCGTCACATCTCCTCTCTCGAAGGTGACGGCCAATCTCCTTAATGAAGGCAATGGGCTCTGAGGGTTCAGCAGCCGGTTGTCTCACAGACCAGCGGCACAAAGCAGTAATTTGCCTCCAAGACCAAGTACTTATTATTCTTCTTGTTCGCCGCAAATTGAGCAGCAGTACCGTACGGGTGAGGTGTGAGGCAGAAAAAGTGGCGTCCCAAAGCAGGCACGTTCCTCTCTGCCATGGCACCTGTTTAAACCCTCCGGCTTTTTGCCATCAGATGGACTAAAGCCCGGCGGCTGCATCAAAGATAGAATATTCCATCTGACCGAGACCAGTGCCCTCCGAGTGAGGTCATTAAGGAAATGGTGACGTGGGAATCTTCAGAAACAACGACCGCAACTCAGTGCGTGATGGCCAATTGCCTCCACAGTGGACCCGCAAATACTTTGATGAGGTTCACAGATATTGATATTGCAGGCGGAGAGCAACTGCCACACGCAAATAGTCGCCGTCAGAAGAGTTCCATATCTGTGCCTCCTGTTAAACTCGATTTATGTGTTTCTTATTTTTTTACACGATTAGAATCTGTAAAAAATACCTATCTGTTGGTCTATGAAACACATCGCTACGTGCCATAGTTCCAGAGTTAGAGTTGTGTAAAGTAGCGTATGCTGAAAAATACATAAAAGAAATCCACTCAAAAGTATGACATAATATTTTAATGTTTTAATCACAGATAAGAAAATTTTTTTCCGCTCCGATAGATTGCGTAAGGAGGCGTGGCACACGCGTCGCCTTCATGCATAAACGGGTATGTTACTGTCATTCGTAAATGATTGTACTGCGCAGAAATTGCACAACTTCATGACAAGCTGAGCTCCGAGTATTTTTGTGACAAAATGCCGAAATGTGCTATAATAAGCTGCAAAAATGCAAGTAGTAAAGTGAATTAAAAAAATGGAGGAGTTTCTTACCATGTGTAAGTGAAAAACATTAATGAAAATCAATAGTTATATAAAAATATGAATATTTGTTTTTGGGTCTTTGTTATTTAGTGCGAGGGTGTTGTCGATATTTTTCAACGATATATTTTTATTTTTACTTTCAGTTTTCCAAAAAATCCTGAATTGAATCCTGATCACAAGTACAGGGCGTAACAGTAATTGGTTTCCCACAAAAACAAGCACTGTTTGCTCAAAGCATTTTAACGATGATGACTTTGTGGTTACACCAAATAAAAAATACATAAAATGTTTTGCTCTGCCTCATGTAGACGTTTGCATACTGACTTCAGTACGTATCGGTCGTTCTAATATTTTCTTTACTTTTTACAAATTTACAACCCCATAGTACTGGGAAACATAGTTTGGGGCTTGATGAAAGTGTTTGATTTGTTCATGAATATTTTTACTGTAAGTAGGTAAGTATCTAGTAAGCATCTTTAAGTAGCAAAAATTATAGTTTTAATAAAGCTTTAGTTTAGTTTTCCTTGAAATAAATCATTAGTACAAGTAAGCAACAAAGTATTTCGTGGCTTAAAAAACGTAGTAGTTTGTTACCCATTCGTAAAAACATAAAACTCGAAGTCAACAGAAAAAGGTTGCTAAGCAACGCATATGTTGACAGTTATAAACAGCAATAAGTACCTATTTACAGTGGCACGACTAAGCAGTCCGCGGACTACGGTAAATATTAAATATTAGGGTAGTAAATTATTACGTTTACTTTTTGTAAGTACGAAGTATTGATGTATAGTAACATTACATTGTTTAAAAATAGTAACTAAGGGTTTTATTATCTTCGCATCGGAACCCGCTTTAGGTATGTACATCATTTTATTAGACAAGGGACGTCCACTGCTGGACAGAGGCCTCCCCCAAGGTTATCCACAACGACCGCTCTTACGCTGCCTGCAAGCAGTGGTTGTCGGTCCACCGAGTTGGAGGCCTGCCTAATCTACGTTTTTCTTTACGCGGTCGCCACTCAAGAACTTGACTGCACCAACAGCCATCTGTTCTATGTACAGGTTGATAGGTTGTTGTTGTATTCTAACTTTGTATAAATTCTGAAATTGCAGTAATGTTTTAAAAGAGAAGTTGTTCAGTTTCATGAGTAGCTTTCTTAAAAAAATGTGTTCTATTAACATCCTATATAGGTACTTCGATTTTTTTTCAGTTTGATACAAGTCCAATAAAAGTAGACAATGTTTCGGTCACGCTAAAGATGTTCGAGCGTAATATGTACCGAACTCGATCCGCTAGGTTCAATTACTATATAATTATTATTATTCATTTATTCTCAGGTTACTTAGTACTAAAAGTACAGACCCATAGATATATAAAAAACTTATAAAAATAACATTACATAGATACTATAAATATAATACATTATATGTATGTCAGTGTGTAACTTAACCAAGATGTTAGTAGTTTCGGTGACGCGTTGATAGGCATGGTGCCTCGGAACCGCCAAAACACGACATCTTTCGGCCAGAAGTCGGTGCTGGCGATGGTCTCCAGCAGAGGCTTCGGCACGCGCACCACGTACGACGTGAAGTGCACGTAGTGGCGCGACTCCAGCGGGAACACCCGCAGGCCGTAGCAGGACTTCTGGTGGACGCACTCCGTCACGTCCTTAGCCGTGACCGAGTGGTGCAGCCACGACACGTAGAGCGCGACGTTCGGTGTGGCGGCATGCAGCACGGAGCCCTCTTTGCCTTCGGAATTTGCACCTCCTCTGTACCAAGGTGAAACCCTCCTCATCCACCCTGGCACGAGAGGGGTCGCTCGATGTAGGCGGCGACCTCGGTTTTCCGGACGACTTAGGTGGTGCGGGTCGCCGGCGGTGGCGTGCGGTGGCGGTGAAGTCACGGCAGCTCGCACGAACCAGTGGCGTTGGGTTGACGGACATAGGCGCCCGCGGTGGGGGCTGAGCGGTCGCGCGGGCAGCGCTCACAGGCGGCGACACAGGCTGCGACGAAATCGCTGACACGACGGAGCTCGACGTCGGTTGTTTGTCGAGGACTCCACGTAGCGCGTCGATGTAAGCTGGCCTAGTTTCAGTGCTGTGTAGCGAACGTACTTCATTGCATGTCGGTCAAACTCTTTTTTAGGAACACGATGTCCTTCAGCAGGCTGGTGACGTCGACGTGGTCGAACCTGACAGGCGGTAGTTTGGCTAGCTCCCGCGACACAAACGACGGCATATCGTCGGAGTCCGTCTCCTTCAGGACCTTAATGATGTCTTAAAGGGACTTCTTTCCATGTTCATCACCCTTTCTATGGGGAGCGAAGGTGCCACAGATCTTCAGTGACCGGTAGAGCACCTCTGGCGCTGCAGATGTCACTCACGCTGAAGTTCCTGGAACAGATGTGGATGGCAGACAGCTCATCCATCACGTCCAGCTTCTGCTGCAGGAACGCCAGGAGCTATTTGACGATGAGTGGCGCGTCGGAGGTGCTCTTGATGACGCGAGCAGCGGTGCGAGCCGCGCTCGACACGTAAAATGTATCACTATTAATTCCCTGACTCGGTAAATCAACCGCATCGCAGCGCGCATTGCACAGAACTGTGACACTATATTATAGTAAAGGGTACGTACGTGTAATATTATAGTACGTGTAATAAACACCTAATCGATATCTGACGGTCCTTGAGGTCTCTGACGACGGATCCGTGGTCACTTTCGTAGCAATCGACGCAGTAACTGAAAAACCTACCATACCTCGCATTCCTAATATAATCTATCGATATTTAAAAAATGCCTTAATATAACCACAACACTATGAAAATGATACCATTTTTGGAAAAATTATTGCACGGAAAGTTTCAATTGAATAACCTTACTTCTAGTATTACGATCTGAAATTTTATTCGAAATAAATGTTTTTTATTGAATTGCACAACATTACATATTATTTATTTAGTTCTAAACAATGACATTATTTTTTAAACTTTTAGTGTTCATCAATTAAACTGGGCAGTTTTACTATTCTGGTATCACCTTACCGTTGTCATTCTGTCAATTTTCATAAACTCAATCTTATATAATACAGTTTTAAGTCTATTTTTATTAAATGATTTTAAAGGTTTGTTTTTTGTTTTTGGGGGAGGTTACTTTAAAAAAATACCCAATAGCATCAACCTGTTTGTAGTGTGCTGTATGTGTAATGGCTCGCTCGGTGCTAGTACTAAAAAATAAACATCAGCGTTCTATTTAATTCTTCTATTCTGTGGTTTTAATCACAGATAAGAAAATTTTTTTCCGCTCCGATAGATTGCGTAAGGAGGCGTGGCACACGCGTCGCCTTCATGCATAAACGGGTATGTTACTGTCATTCGTAAATGATTGTACTGCGCAGAAATTGCACAACTTCATGACAAGCTGAGCTCCGAGTATTTTTGTGACAAAATGCCGAAATGTGCTATAATAAGCTGCAAAAATGCAAGTAGTAAAGTGAATTAAAAAAATGGAGGAGTTTCTTACCATGTGTAAGTGAAAAACATTAATGAAAATCAATAGTTATATAAAAATATGAATATTTGTTTTTGGGTCTTTGTTATTTAGTGCGAGGGTGTTGTCGATATTTTTCAACGATATATTTTTATTTTTACTTTCAGTTTTCCAAAAAATCCTGAATTGAATCCTGATCACAAGTACAGGGCGTAACAGTAATTGGTTTCCCACAAAAACAAGCACTGTTTGCTCAAAGCATTTTAACGATGATGACTTTGTGGTTACACCAAATAAAAAATACATAAAATGTTTTGCTCTGCCTCATGTAGACGTTTGCATACTGACTTCAGTACGTATCGGTCGTTCTAATATTTTCTTTACTTTTTACAAATTTACAACCCCATAGTACTGGGAAACATAGTTTGGGGCTTGATGAAAGTGTTTGATTTGTTCATGAATATTTTTACTGTAAGTAGGTAAGTATCTAGTAAGCATCTTTAAGTAGCAAAAATTATAGTTTTAATAAAGCTTTAGTTTAGTTTTCCTTGAAATAAATCATTAGTACAAGTAAGCAACAAAGTATTTCGTGGCTTAAAAAACGTAGTAGTTTGTTACCCATTCGTAAAAACATAAAACTCGAAGTCAACAGAAAAAGGTTGCTAAGCAACGCATATGTTGACAGTTATAAACAGCAATAAGTACCTATTTACAGTGGCACGACTAAGCAGTCCGCGGACTACGGTAAATATTAAATATTAGGGTAGTAAATTATTAGGTTTACTTTTTGTAAGTACGAAGTATTGATGTATAGTAACATTACATTGTTTAAAAATAGTAACTAAGGGTTTTATTATCTTCGCATCGGAACCCGCTTTAGGTATGTACATCATTTTATTAGACAAGGGACGTCCACTGCTGGACAGAGGCCTCCCCCAAGGTTATCCACAACGACCGCTCTTACGCTGCCTGCAAGCAGTGGTTGTCGGTCCACCGAGTTGGAGGCCTGCCTAATCTACGTTTTTCTTTACGCGGTCGCCACTCAAGAACTTGACTGCACCAACAGCCATCTGTTCTATGTACAGGTTGATAGGTTGTTGTTGTATTCTAACTTTGTATAAATTCTGAAATTGCAGTAATGTTTTAAAAGAGAAGTTGTTCAGTTTCATGAGTAGCTTTCTTAAAAAAATGTGTTCTATTAACATCCTATATAGGTACTTCGATTTTTTTTCAGTTTGATACAAGTCCAATAAAAGTAGACAATGTTTCGGTCACGCTAAAGATGTTCGAGCGTAATATGTACCGAACTCGATCCGCTAGGTTCAATTACTATATAATTATTATTATTCATTTATTCTCAGGTTACTTAGTACTAAAAGTACAGACCCATAGATATATAAAAAACTTATAAAAATAACATTACATAGATACTATAAATATAATACATTATATGTATGTCAGTGTGTAACTTAACCAAGATGTTAGTAGTTTCGGTGACGCGTTGATAGGCATGGTGCCTCGGAACCGCCAAAACACGACATCTTTCGGCCAGAAGTCGGTGCTGGCGATGGTCTCCAGCAGAGGCTTCGGCACGCGCACCACGTACGACGTGAAGTGCAAGTGGCGCGACTCCAGCGGGAACACCCGCAGGCCGTAGCAGGACTTCTGGTGGACGCACTCCGTCACGTCCTTAGCCGTGACCGAGTGGTGCAGCCACGACACGTAGAGCGCGACGTTCGGTGTGGCGGCATGCAGCACGGAGCCCTCTTTGCCTTCGGAATTTGCACCTCCTCTGTACCAAGGTGAAACCCTCCTCATCCACCCTGGCACGAGAGGGGTCGCTCGATGTAGGCGGCGACCTCGGTTTTCCGGACGACTTAGGTGGTGCGGGTCGCCGGCGGTGGCGTGCGGTGGCGGTGAAGTCACGGCAGCTCGCACGAACCAGTGGCGTTGGGTTGACGGACATAGGCGCCCGCGGTGGGGGCTGAGCGGTCGCGCGGGCAGCGCTCACAGGCGGCGACACAGGCTGCGACGAAATCGCTGACACGACGGAGCTCGACGTCGGTTGTTTGTCGAGGACTCCACGTAGCGCGTCGATGTAAGCTGGCCTAGTTTCAGTGCTGTGTAGCGAACGTACTTCATTGCATGTCGGTCAAACTCTTTTTTAGGAACACGATGTCCTTCAGCAGGCTGGTGACGTCGACGTGGTCGAACCTGACAGGCGGTAGTTTGGCTAGCTCCCGCGACACAAACGACGGCATATCGTCGGAGTCCGTCTCCTTCAGGACCTTAATGATGTCTTAAAGGGACTTCTTTCCATGTTCATCACCCTTTCTATGGGGAGCGAAGGTGCCACAGATCTTCAGTGACCGGTAGAGCACCTCTGGCGCTGCAGATGTCACTCACGCTGAAGTTCCTGGAACAGATGTGGATGGCAGACAGCTCATCCATCACGTCCAGCTTCTGCTGCAGGAACGCCAGGAGCTATTTGACGATGAGTGGCGCGTCGGAGGTGCTCTTGATGACGCGAGCAGCGGTGCGAGCCGCGCTCGACACGTAAAATGTATCACTATTAATTCCCTGACTCGGTAAATCAACCGCATCGCAGCGCGCATTGCACAGAACTGTGACACTATATTATAGTAAAGGGTACGTACGTGTAATATTATAGTACGTGTAATAAACACCTAATCGATATCTGACGGTCCTTGAGGTCTCTGACGACGGATCCGTGGTCACTTTCGTAGCAATCGACGCAGTAACTGAAAAACCTACCATACCTCGCATTCCTAATATAATCTATCGATATTTAAAAAATGCCTTAATATAACCACAACACTATGAAAATGATACCATTTTTGGAAAAATTATTGCACGGAAAGTTTCAATTGAATAACCTTACTTCTAGTATTACGATCTGAAATTTTATTCGAAATAAATGTTTTTTATTGAATTGCACAACATTACATATTATTTATTTAGTTCTAAACAATGACATTATTTTTTAAACTTTTAGTGTTCATCAATTAAACTGGGCAGTTTTACTATTCTGGTATCACCTTACCGTTGTCATTCTGTCAATTTTCATAAACTCAATCTTATATAATACAGTTTTAAGTCTATTTTTATTAAATGATTTTAAAGGTTTGTTTTTTGTTTTTGGGGGAGGTTACTTTAAAAAAATACCCAATAGCATCAACCTGTTTGTAGTGTGCTGTATGTGTAATGGCTCGCTCGGTGCTAGTACTAAAAAATAAACATCAGCGTTCTATTTAATTCTTCTATTCTGTGGTTTTAATACAACCTGCAGTGCCATCTATTGACATTCTGCTGCTATGATTATAATGTGTGGTATGTGTAGCTAATATGGGGAAAAAAGTACTCTATTGTTAAGTATCAATAGATCTACTTTCCCACGGGACCTCTTAAAGAATACCCGACTATACGATGATGGTCAAAACACCCCATCCCAATGTAAAGGTTTCAAATTGTTACGTCGAGCCATTCTAAAGATATTTTTTTTGCATTCCTGCAGGAACCCTTAATTTTTTTGGGAATCACAATGTCCCAGTTTTAGTTCGCGATATAGGGTATCAACGTGTAAAATTTGATTGTAATAGGTCAAGCTGCATTTGCGTCGTGAGCCATTCCATAAATGAACACTTTTTAATTTTCCCACGGGAACTCTTGAATTTTCCGGGATAAAAAGTATCCTATATGTTAACCCGGGCTATAAGGAACCACCACACAAAATTTCATCAAAATCGGCCTAGTAGTTTTTGCGTGATGCGCGAACATACAGACAGACAGACAAAAATTCTAAAAGTTGTTGTTTTGGCCTCTGTATCGTTAGTAATGTCCACCACAGTTATTTTTTTCCAAAAATATTTCATGTACAGACTACAGACACGGCCCCGTTACAGTTTTATTATAATATAGACTTTGATCTTAGTCTAGGTATAACAGTTTGTACTTTTGATTTTTGTAGTCAAAAGTGGATTTCACCAACGCTCTGTAGCAGCTGGACAGATTGCTTTGTTTCCAAAAACAGTTAAAAGTGGTATTGACCAAAGACTACTTTGGCCTGATTTTTTCAGACAATAGTGATTTGACACTCCCTGCCGCTCTCTAGATTTCGACCTCACCCTCTCGTCACCTAGATTGATACAGATTGGTTATAGTTTGGTTATCGAACGTATAGGATTTCGCCGTGATTTTGTTTGCTCCGTCATTTGTTTTTAGAAATGTCATTTCACGACCGTTGTATGCAGTGTCCGGGGTGTGGTTTAGTAGAGATGGGTCGTACGTACTAGGTAAATTTGATACTAGGTGCACCTTTTTCTTAGTCCGTTTAAATACTTGATCCAAATACCTGTTCCACCTAGTCCACCTAGTATTGTTGGACTTCATACTTTCCGGCTGCGTAGCTTATTAAAGTATGGGTTCACGTTCACTCTTAATCACAATACAATACGGTACTTTTGATTATCTGTCAAAACGACCCAAACAAATTTGTATAATAAAGAATAATTTTGTACAATAATAAATAAAGTGTTATTTGTACAATAATTCCTTCATACTTTCACAGGCTTAGGACTTCTAGAGCTTAGGACAATATTCGATCGATACTAACAAGTAACAACACTAGTCGCTACTACTTGATCGCTGGAACTCGTCGTGACGTGTGAGCGAGACGACGAGACACCGGCGGCGAAGAATAGAGCGAGCGAGCGCTAACCTTCCGTGAAATCCGCGATTGAGTCAGATGTAAAAACAACGTGGTATTTTTAGGACTAGGTGGATCGAGTATTAGTTGCATTGGAACAGGTGCCACCTAGTATCGTAAAATAACTGTTTCCCGGATCTGTTCTAGTATATACGCCTCAGCTCACCTCTAGAGTTCAGTCAGTGAGTGTTAGTGTGTTGCGGCCTTTGATTGCGGCGGCAGGTGCGCGTGTCGCGTGCGCGAGCGTGACCGTAGTGTGCCTTTATGAGCCCGCTTGAGTTCATAAATCCCATACAAACTTAGTATTTGATTCATTTGTTAACCAAACAACTGATTTTGAAATAATTTTGTATCGATAATCGGATGACGTATATCTGTGTCTGTACCGCATTACTTTTTTGAAAAACGAAACAGGAATCCATTTAATACCAATAAACTTGATTTCCGTCTTTTATCTTAAAACCAAGTTTATTGATTAATAATGGATTCCTGTTTCGTTTTTCAAAAAATTTATGCGGTACAGACACAGGTATACGTCATCCGATTATCGATACAAAATTATTTGAAAATCGGTTGTTTGGTTAACAAATGAATCAAATACTACGTTTGTATGGGATTTGTGACCTCCAGCGGGCTCTTAAGTGGTTAAACTTAGTTTTACGTCCGTCTATCCTTCTGTATGTCACAACCGTTTTTCTGACTATATATTACATCTATAAATTTGAAATTTAGTATAGTTATATAAATCTGTAACCCCTAAGGAATAATCTGATTTTTTAGGGTACCTCTCATATAGTGCGGGTATTTTTTTTCACTTACCCTATCGTATGGGGTATCGTTGAATAGGTCATTTAAAACTACTGAGGGTTTGCTAAAGTAATGTTTCTGATAAATGGTTCGTTTTCTAAAATTAAGTTTTAAAGTGGTGATTTTTGTGAGCTAGTTGCATGTATCCCCTCCTTGCTAAATTGCTATATCAGAAAAACTGAAAGTATTGGTAATAGTAGGGCATATAATTTATTTAAAAGGAAAATTATCACGGCTAAGTATGCTTTAGGAGTAATAGTCGACCAACTTAAGATGTGCTGTTGAATTCGTGAATAGTTCATAGATTTTCAATACAAAATGTTCTAAACCAACTGCAAAAATAACTTTGTTTTTTGAAATATACATTTATTTATTCAAAATACTACAGAACCCTACTTTGCGCTACGTCCGAAACGCACTTGACCACTTTTAGATATACTGGCATGTAAACTATCACTTTTCGAGTAACTGTTATTTATTTTTATAGTTAGTTATTTTTATAGTTATTTTTTGTCATTTTTATCACATTTATGTCAACGGGAAGTTAAACTGTTTTTTGTAGCCCCTTGTGAATATTGGGTGGGCAGTCCTACCTAAGTACTCGGTGATCAAAGACCTGGTGAAGGTCGCGTGATATCGGGGAGTGCGGGAAGCGCAGGACCGGTCGTTGGGACTTCTTTTGGCTGATATGATGATGACCCACAGCCATGCCTGACCTGACGTCACACCAGTTCGTGCCCGTTGTCACACCACTATTTTTCGTACACCTTAAGGACACCATGTAAGTATTAAGCCCTTATTTGTCTTACACATTGCTGACGCTCCGAAATTTCTAGGTATCTTTAGTCTTTTAAGGGTTTGTTGAGTTCTCACTCGCTTCTGCTTTGGAACTGCTTATTCTGTTTCTCAGCTATACTGTTAACTGTTTCGGGAAGTGGATTAACTGTATTTTTTTCCTTTTCCTTGTCTTTTTTAGATATAAATATGATAGGTACTAACAGTATTCCACCTATCATAATGAATGTGCCAGCTACATAAAATGCTGTTTTATATCCAAACTTATCTTTGATTAATCCAGCGATTGGGGTGCTAAATAAATTACCTATACCTAAAAAGATTAAAATCATTCCTGTTGCATTAGTTAACTTATCCAAACCGTACAATGAAACTAAAATTACACTTCTTAGAGAGGCTACGCTAGATATAAAGAAACCAAATCCACACCAACAAACATATTGATAATATAAATTAAAGGAAAAACATGACACTATTGTACTTATCCCTGCCATTATAAGAGAGAAAGAAAATAACCTCACTGGATTTATTTTGCCCGACAATGAACCTATTGCTAAACGTCCGAAAGCATTTGATAACGCCATTGCACTTATTAGAAAGGTACAGTGCCGAGGGTCTATTCCTTCTTGAATATTTCTATCCTTAACATAGACATATGGTACTAGAAATCCTAAATAATTGAAAAGTCCACTAATGCACAGTAACATAAATGTTCTTTTTTTTAAAAGACTTGGATCCATCATCGTCGCTAAAGTTCTCCGAGCTGCTGTTGTGAAGACTCCTCGTTTCTCTCCAAGATCTCGAACGGTAGCTGCACGTGATACTGCTAAGGAATATTCTAATCCAGTTCTTCGTTCTTTTGGCAGATCGAGAACACTTTTTTGATAAACTTCCAAATCCTCCAATTTCCCTTTGTAAAAGGCATCATCGCGATACATAGGTCGAGACTCGGGTACGTGAGACTCCCATTGAAAAAAACGGTTCCAAAAACTGCGGGGCTTGGGCTTCTTCATAGATTGCTTGATGATTTGTGATGTACTTGTTTTGAGCACAATATTTTTCATTTGCTTTAATTGCTGCGCATTTAGAGTCCCATCAATAGGCTGATGAGCTATTAATGTTAATTTTGAAACAGGTCCAGTTGTCGGACCAACCTGAGATTCAGTTTCTGACTTTCTTCTTGACTTCTGAATTTCTAACTTCTGACTTTCTGATTTCTGACTTTGTTTTTGACTATTTATCTGGCTTTCCCCTGCATCGCTTTCTTCTTCATTGCTTTCTTCAACAATCTTAGCAGCGGTTGGGAAATGCACACTTGAGACCGCACTAAATAAGCGTTCTGTAGCTGTCGTTGACATAATGGACCGAGTTGAACGGGTCCTGGACCGCGATCGAGCGGGCTGGATTGTTTGGACACCGGAAGCCAAGCTGGGTAGATATGTAACAGTGCAGGTAGGTTCTTCTTCAGTTCTTGTTACTTTTATTGAAAGAAGTGGTCGAAAACTCATGCTTACAAAAAATATCAAACCCATTAAACTTGAATGCAGCAGAGTAGTCGAGCGCCAACCAGCAATATTGACTAATTCACTGTTAAGTGGAAAAAACGACATCACACCAACACTAGATCCACACGATGCTATTGATAGAGCCACTGAACGCAATCGCTCAAAGTAAAACCCAACGACTAATACAGATGACATATTTATCAGACAATAACCAAATCCAGCAAGGAGTCCGTAAAATAAACAAAGTGCTCCAAATGTTGTAGTAAACTGTGATATGAACAATGAAAATGAGCAAACCACTGAACCAGCCATTGCACACTCGCGAAACCCGTATCTATTGATGAAAGCGGATGATAATGGGCCTGCTAGAAAGTACACAGAGACGGCAACCGAGTTAGACAAAGCGACTATTGAATCTTTCTCATTTAGATCCTTAGCCATATCTTGCAATATGCTTCCGAATGTGTATACAACGCCGTCTAAAATAAATATGTTTAAAAATGATGAAATGACCACAACCCAGGCCCAGCCACCATCTACGGGTAAAGTGATTTCTGCAGCTATCTCTGCTTCCTCTCCACCCTCTAGTGCGTCATCTCGAGATATCACTCTTTGGGATTTCTGCTTTGGTGCCATTTCGTTTAGTTTCTATTTATCAACTTCTCCTGAGTCGATACATTTTTGATAGATCACGGAAGATAACATGATAATGATATAATATTATTTCTTGTATTTTTCGTAAATATCAGTATAAAATAAGTTATTGTATTTGTATTTTTATCCCTTCAGGTTCATTGTCATTTTCAAAATTGTAGTACATTGCCTTCTCTCTGATGTAGTATTCTCAATAGAGATTGATTTAGGTATAGTCTTGAATCTTGATGAAGATCTGAGATCTACAATAGACATAAAGATTTGATGTGTCTCGGACAACGGACCAAGAGAGAGAAAGTTATAGGTTAGAAAAGGATGTGAGAGTGATGTTGATTATTTTTATTGTACATGATGTTTAAAAATCACGAGTGATATTTTAAGTAGTTAATCTATATCTTGTAGATATAGAATATAGAAAAATTATCGAAAAAAATCACCTTAAAAAACGTGCTATTAACATTTCTTCTGCACTGAGTATAAATACAAGTACCAAACAACAACGGTTGGTCAACGGCCAGACCCCAGGCACACCACCTCGCCTGGCGGAGATGTCTCCTAATTGCTCTCGTCCTAGACATGATCTCGTATAAGCTTTCGTCAAATAGGAACACACCGTTGACTGACTCGGTGGCTCAGTGGTTAGTGCTCTTGACTGCTGATCCGAGAGTTGTGGGTTCGATCCCCACCCAGGGCAAACATTTGTGTGATGAGCAGATTTGTTTGCTCTGTGTCTGGGTGTTAAATATCTATATAAGTATGTATTTAAACTTATATACGAGGGCTGTTTGATAAGTACCGGTTTATGGAAAAAAAAACAATTTTTTTTATATATGCTTTTATTTTTCTACGTAGTCACCTTTTAACTCTATACACTTGTTCCACCTATACTCAAGCTTCAATAAACCATCCAAAAAGTATGATTTTTGAAAGTCATTAAAATAGGCCTCTGTGGCGGCAATGACTTCGTCATTTGATCCAAATCGCTTACCACCGAGCCATTTTTTTAGGTTGGGAAACAAAAAGAAATCGCATGGGGCCAAATCTGGAGAATACGGGGGGTGAGGCAATAGTTCGTAGCGTAACTGTGCTAATTTAGCCGTCACAACTCTGGACGAATGAGCCGCGGCGTTGTCGTGATGAAACAGTACTTTTTTCTTTTTTAAATGGGATCGTTTTTCCTTCAAGACGGCGTCAAATTCATCCAATAAATTAGCAATAGCACTGCCCTGTTATCGTTTTCCCCTTTTCTAAGTAGTCAATATGTATAATACCCTGCGAATCCCAAAAAACAGTCGCCATGACCTTTCCAGCCGATGGGACGGTTTTTGCTTTCTTTGGAGCAGGTTCACCCGGTAAAATCCACTGTTTCGACTGCTCTTTCATTTCCGGGGTGTAGTGGTGAACCCACTTTTCGTCCACGGTCACGAAACGACGCAGAAACTCTTTCGGGTTACGTTTGAACACGGCCAAACACTGCTCCGAAGTAGTCAGTCGGTTCCGTTTTTGCTCCTCCGTGAGTAAACGCGGCACCCACCTCGCCGATACTTTCTTCATACCCAATTTTTCTTCTAATATGTGTTGTACCCTCTCGATTGAAACGTTTACACCATCAACGATTTCTCGAAGTTTAATTCGGCGGTCGGCTAAAACGATATTTTCAATTTTCTTAACCATATCGTCTGTAGTCACCTCAATTGGCCGGCCTGGGCGATCCTCATCAAAGACGGTTGTTCTCCCCCGCTTCAACTCGTTATACCAATATCTGACGGTTGTCATCGAAGGAGCACATTCATGGTAAACAGCTTGCATTCTTACCTTTATTTCATCACATGTTTTTCCTTCCAAAAACAAGAATCTAATTACAGACCGATACTGTTCTTTCTCCATTTTAACAATTTTTAGTTCACGTTTTCACTAAATCGCTGTCAAATGAGAAAAAAACAAAAGAATGCAATTATTTTTTTCTTTTTCCCGCCTCTGAAAAATGGCTTAAAAAGGTGGTATACTTATTTTCGGCCAGTGATATTAATATATTTAGTAAACGGGTACTTATCAAACAGCCTAGGTAAGTATGTATATCAGTCTCTGGTTCCCTTAACACAGGAAATCCTACTTTGGGGCCAGATGACCATGTGTAATTTGTCCCAGAATATTTATTTATTTTATATTTATATTTTACTATAATATTGGGTGTTCAAATTTCGATGGGCTCTTTAAACTGACTGAAAATATATATTTTTTACGGTAGAATTCCAATATTTATGTCAGCATACTGCTAACAAATATATAATCCGTTTTACAAAAAATGTAGAGATATACGGTAGATCAACGGATGTTTATAATTAAAAAATATTTTAAATATGGTGATAGTTATGCAGATGTGGGTAGGAGATTGCGTTCACATGCAATATGGAAGAGAAAACTGTCCATCAAACAGTCATATCCTAAGAATTGTTATAAAATTTGATGAAAGTGGTTCATTCAAGAATACACTCAGGGTGTTCGTTCAGAATCAAATATTGCTGCTGTACGTCCCAGTGTTGATGAAGCACCAAAACACTTCAATTCGTCATCGTGCACAGCAATTAGACATGAAAAAAACGACATTATTCAAAATTTTGCACAAATATCTGTATTTGAAGTCTTATAACACTACAATAAACTACCCTACCCTACCCTACCCTACACTAAACTACCCTACACTGCACTACTCTACCCTACCCTACACTACTCTACACTACACAACACTAAACTACCCTACCCTACCCTACATAAGAACCTTCTCCTGACAATAACGAACTGGACAAAAAAGAATTAGCGAAATCGGTCCAGCAGTTCTTGAGTTATAAAATTACAACGAAAAGTGGCATTGATTTTTATACAGGGTGTAACATAAAGGTGTGGTGATACTTTAAGGTGGGCTTGTACCCATCAAACTGAACAACTTTCTCCATGGAACCCATAGTCAAATCGCAAAAAAAAATTTGAACTTCCCATACTAACTCGATCAGCTGATCAGCCAACTTAGTATGGGAAGTTAAAATTTTTTTTTGCGATTTGACTATGGGTTCCATGGAGAAAGTTGTTCAGTTTGATGGGTACAAGCCCACCTTAAAGTATCACCACACCTTTATGTTACACCCTGTATATTTACTAGCTGTCCCGGCGAACTTCGTTCCACCTTACAATACACTTCACTACCCTAACCTACACTACATTACCCTACCCTACCCTACCCTACCCTACACTACACTACCCTACCCTACCCTACACTACACTACCCTACCCTACACTACCCCACCCTACACTACACTACCCTACCCTACCCTACACTACACTACCGTTCACTACACTACACTACCCTACCCTACACTACACTACAGTACCCTACCCTACAGTACACTACCCTACCCTACACTACCCTACCCTACCCTACCCTAACCTACACTACCCTACACAACTCTACACTACCCTACACTACCCTACCCTAAAACCAATTATTTTTTGACTGATATTTTATTTTTTGTTTTTTTTTTATTTAATTCCGAGCATTTTCATATTCATTCTTCTTTTAAACCTTCTCTGGACTTCCACAAATAATTCAATACCAAAATTAGCCAAATCCGTCCAGCCGTTCTCGAGTTTTAGCGAGACAAACGAACAGCAAAAAAATATACTGAAGTGTATGTATAAAAACTCGAAGGTTTTGTGTGAAGTCAACCAAAATTAATTTTTTTTATTTAATTCCGAGCGTTTTCATATTTATTCACCTTTCAAACCTTCTCTGGACTTCCACAAATAATTCAATACCAAAATTAGCCAAATCGGTCCAGCCGTTCTCAAGTTTTAGCGAGACAAACGAACAGCAAAAAAATATACTTAAGTGTTTGTATAAAAACTCGAAGGTTGTGTGTGAAGTCAACCAAAATTATTATTTTTTTATTTAATTCCGAGCGTTTTCATATTTATTCACCTTTTAAACCTTCTCTGGACTTCCACTAATAATTCAATACCAAAATTAGCCAAATCGGTCCAGCCGTTCTCGAGTTTTAGCGAGACTAACGAACAGCAATTCATTTTTATACAGGTGAACCATAAGTTTTTTTACTTTTCAAACTAAATTAAAATGAAAACTAATTACATCAGGTGAAAACCGTTTATTAATTATGAAAGCACATAAAAAAGGGAATTTGTTTTTTAAAAATTACATCATCCATATGTGTTCCTTCATTATTTTGGCATTGCTGTAACCTGGAGCGAAAATTTCAATGACGGCCTGACAAGTGTTCCGAGAAATTTTTTGCATTTCCTCGCGAATAAGTTGCTTCAATTCCGCAACAGACACGGGGTTGGTCTCAAAAACTTTACTTTTAAGGTATCCCCAAAGAAAAAAATCCATTGGGGACAGGTCTGGGCTGCGAGGAGGCCAGTTAATGTCGCCTCTTTTGGATATCACTTTTTGGCCAAAAATTTCTCGAACTGCACTCAATGTTACAGCAATGCCAAAATAATGAAGGAACACATATGGATGATGTAATTTTTCAAAAATAAAATCCCTTTTTATGTGCTTTCATAATTAATAAACGGTTTTCACCTGATGTAATTAGTTTTCATTTTAATTTAGTTTGAAAAGTAAAAAAACTTATGGTCCACCCTGTATATAGACTAGCTGTCCCGGCGAACTTCGTTCCACCCTACACTAACAGCGCCATCTACCGGTCTGATTTTTGAATCTAAACCATCCTCAAACCCCCTGGAATACACACAAAAAAATTCATCAAAATCGGTCCAGCCGTTTAGGAGGAGTTCAATGACTAACACACGGACAGAAGATTTATATATATAAAAATAGATATGGGACTTTCTGGTGGGAATTTGTAGCGTTCAGATTGTCATTTTTCTTTTATTATCCGAAAAATCACATTTTGTGGTTTTTGATGTTTAATATTGATAGTGTATCAGCAAAGTACCATTTACGTGTTTATGTGTAGGATAATGAAATAAAAGTGTGTACATACTGTGTTTCGAGTTCCCACAATAAGTCCGCGAAAGCTTTAGCATTTTGCTAGAGTGTGTAGGTTGGGTTAGTTTGTAGACTAGAAGAAACAGTAATCTAGAAGACTGAAGAAATATAAATAAGTATGTCGCAACCAAATTATAGAATTTGCCATTTTGCAAAACGGTGCGCCGCCGCTTTGTTATCTTCTGAGTAAAAAAATAAAGATAAAAAACAAAAATCCCGAGTACGGAAAAGTATGTAAACAAGAGTTTCCCGCCTGAAATCATAGTCTTTATTTTTTTATTTTTTTGTATAAATTTCATGTCTTTAATTTCAAAATTTACAACACTCATCAAGTATAGCCAAAATTATTTATTTTTCCCTTCATCTGTGGTAATAGCCGTGGTCGCAAGCCAAAAATTATTACGATTGGGCTTGCATGCAACTACAGCTATTACCCGAGATGAACGGAAAATAAAGGCTTGTTTTCATACTTTACCGAGTCGGATTTTAGTTTTTATAACATTTATTTTATTAAAGTGACACTTTTATTATTGTCTCAAGCTTTTTCGTCTGTGTGTTGCGTGACGGCAAAGATATTATTACAATGTCTCTAACTTTTTCGTCAGAGCAGCCATGATCGTTTCGTCCTCTGTACCGTAGCTCCAAGACGTGAGCAGCTATGATCGTTTCGTTCTCTGTACCGTAGCTCCAAGAGGACTGAAACTTTTATTACATTATCGTTTCGTCCTCTGTACCGTAGCTCCAAGACGAGAGCAGCCATGATCGTTTCGTGCTCTGTAAATGTCTATAATGTGAAAAAATGTTTCACTTTTACCATGTTTTCATAAAACCACACACTCTTTTTTTCTATAATTTTTATACTCAGAGTATAACGCCACCCCACTTCGCTACCCGCGGCCGCATGTCGTGTCGTTTGATTGTAGCGCGCGTACAATGAGCAGTCTCATTATATTCCTTGTGAGACCATTTGCTAAGAAATTAAAAAATTTTGCATATGTAGTGTATGTATATTTATAACTTGCTTGTCAAGACCTTTCTTTTGATAACAAACATGATATGAATGTCTAAAAATATTTTTTTTTATTCACTTACAAAATCCGCCATGTTGTTTTTTTTTCAAATGCTATTTACGAGTATATAGTAATATCATATGACACGCGGAGTAATGGCACGAATCCAAAGACACCACATATGTCAAGATTAGTTAAGTGGTTTAGGAAATACGAGGTAACAGATGAACATCTATTCATACATTCATTCATACAATCATACATATACTGTCAAAACGCCACCCTCCTTTTTTCGTAGTCGGGTAAAAACTCCGGATAAAACCGAGTCGGACGGCCGGGCGGAAAAACGGTCAGGTTAGGTTAGGTGAGTGAGCACGTCTTGCTCTACCGAGAAAAGGAGAACTACTGGACAAACGAAGATATTTTTACCCAACTAAGAAAAAAGGAGGATTACGTTTTTAACAGTATGAATGTATGTATGGATGTTCATCTCTGCCGTCCTAACGAAGAATGCAGTAAGGAAATTTTTTTCATGAATTGAGTTAATTAATAGATTCGGCAAAACGAGCTCTAGGTATATGATCATTTGACCCTTGTAAAACATGTAGTTTTGTTAAGGAAGAATGCAGTAAGTATTCTGGAGAGATCCATATTGTTTGACAAGAATGCAGTATCGAAGCTTACTGCAAATTGCGTTAAGTAATTTTTGTTGAATTTTCTCAATTACCACTAATCAGTAATGCAGTACTACAACTTGCTGTTATTTATTACATTATGGTGAATGAATGCCAGTGAAAAATTCAGTAACCCTCGTCTTTACTGCACTTTAACTTATAAAAGTTGTATTATTCGAATCCTATACCTGTGTTAAGCATACAGTGTTATTCTAAAATTATAACAATTAACAATTCTAAAATTATAAGAATATTTAGGATCCATTTATGTGAATTTATGGATGGTGTCTACTTTTCTTCAATATGGTGATGGCCTTTGAGTATACATTCTGTTGGTATAGAGCGCGCATATCACATCGGTTACTTATAAACATAGTAAGTAGGTAAGTGAGCTATAGTTATCTAAATAGATGTGTATGTGACAAATAGGGATGGGCTGCTATGCACTAGTGCCGCCTTAGTGGATTATCGATAGCCAAGGACAAACAGCAGCATAATATAGTAGGTATTAAAACTAAAAATTACGAAATAAAAATAATTAAAAAAAATTAAGTAATCGACTTCAAAAATTATTTTACATTCAATACTTAAAGTAGTATTTTCATTAAAATGTATTTGCTTAAAGAGATTAAAATTTCATAGTAAATATCGATAGTATTTATACTACTAGCGAATGCGTCACATCACTAACTAATTATACACTAAGTGCGGGGTAGTGCGCGCGGAAGACCTAGCTTCCGCCCCTCACGACTTCTTCACCCCCGCATTGCTTGTTTATTTTTTTTCTTAAAGTATAAAAAAATACTTTCCGGTGAAATATGAGACTCGATTTATGTTTAATGTGTTTTTGAGGATAATTTTTACATGATTTTACTGCACATTTGACCATTTAAATAGGAAAATTACTTGAAAACACTGCTAGGAATTTGGCCCGCGCGAACACCGCTAGCAGTCGATTATATATAACCAATAGCGCTTGCAGGCGGAACGTCGCTTTGTCCTCACCCGTGCCTACTGTTCTCACTATGAAATACGCGCTCTTTACCTACAGCATGTATACGCAAAGGTGATGGCGTTGAGCTTTAAAGCCCCCTTTACTCCTTTCTACTTATTTATATCTAAGTAGTACCTATGCAGTATCTCCTTAAAAGTCTATGGTAAGATTTAATCACAACGTTGACATCACACAACGTTGTGATTAAAACCTCATTGGTTCCGGAGAAAATTGTTACGAAAGACTTGGAACAAAATAAAGCTGTAGATAAACAAACTGTATCTTCCTACTTACTTAAATAAATCATATACATATAATGGAATGACATCAAAGGAAATAAGTACTAACGAGGGTAGAGTACGGAGAGTTGTCAGTAACCAGTCATCACCTCACGAGAGCCTGCATAACGATGGCGAGGAAACCGAGATCGCTGCGCATATAGCCGTACCCACTGACGGTGGCTGGGCCTGGGTCATTCTCGGCTGCTCCTTTATCTCCGTAGCTATTATAGACGGAATATGTTTTACATTTGGAGCCGTGATCGATGACATGGCAAAAGACTTGAACCGACCGATGTCTTTAGTGGGTTTTATAAGCTCTTTACAAGTGAGTACCTACTTTTTAGCCAGCCCGATTGCAGCTGCACTAATAAATAAACATGGGTTCCGAGCAAGCTTAATGTATTCATCCATAATAGTGTCTTTAAGTTTGGTAATTTCACATTTATCAAAGAACTTTGGATTCCTTTGTTTCTTTTATGGATTGTGCATTGGAATTGGAGCATGTATTTTAAATTTAGCTGCGAATTTGTCAGTAGGATTTTACTTTGAGAAATATAGAACAATAACATTGTCTATAGCAGGAACTGGCTCGAGTTTTGGAGTAATGGCATTTTTCCCTGTGAACGCGTTTCTGACTAAATTGTCTGGTTGGCGAAGTACCACTTTATTTCAATCGGGTTTATGTGGCATTGTTTATTTTTTGGGGTTAACGTATAGACCTTTGCTTTCATTCACCGTTACAATAGAGAACGAAAACATGAAGGAGACAATGCGTACGGTACCAATGCTTCCCAGTTTGGCTACAGCCTCTACAACAGTCCAAGGAAGTTTTCAATCAACTCTTACAGAAAGAACGCTGCGTGTCGTGTCAAATGCGCACTTTCCCACTGCAGGTGCGATGGGGAGCATGCCAGAAGTAGCTTATGCGGGCCCTAGTAAAGCTACAGTACAAGGTGAACATAGATTTTCATTAAGACCCAGTGCCCCATCAGGTACCATAAGCCGCCAACAATTAAAGCAAGTGCAGACTATAATACACGCTCAGAATCAGAATAAACCAAAATGTAGCGTCGATCTCACTCATATTAAAGTAGAACAACCAAACAAACGCGGTTTTTGTGCAAGACTTTTTCACTGGGAACCACACGTCGAGCAAACACGGCCAATGTATCGCGTTGATGCGTTTTATCAAGGAAGATTGCAAGATTTACCCGAATATCAAAAAAGTGTTTTAAAAGCTGGGACTGGGACTGGGAAATCAAGGACTGGTCTTGAATATCAGCTAGCTGTAACAGGAGCAGTAACTGTAAATGATTTACAAGAAAAACGAGGTGTTTTTACTACAGCAGTTAGGAGGGTCCTGGCATCTATGTTGGATCCTACTCTTCTAAAGAAACGCTCATTTCTGTTATTGTGTTTTAACGGTTGGTTATGTAATTTAGGTTACTTAATACCATTAGTGTTCCTAAAAGATAAAAATGAAAAAGCAGGGATAGATCCAACACACTGTAGTTTATTCGTAAGCGCTATCGGATTCATGAATGGAGTTGGAAGAGTAGTCATTGGTTTTTTAGCTATCAAAGTGGACCCATTAAAAATGTACATAACTTGTGTAATAGCGAATGGAGTAAGTACGCTCTGCTGTCCCTTTATGCGTGGTGTATATTTGCAATATGTGTACGCTATGATGTTTGGCTTTACAGCTGGTGGCAAATTTGGAATGAGAAATATAGTAATTGTTAAAATATATGGCTTAGAAAAATTTACTAATGGCATGGGAATAATCCTACTGTTCCTTGGAATAGGAAATTTGCTAAGTGTTCCTGTAGGTGGAGTATTGGAAGATAAATATGGATACGATGTTTCATTTTATTACTCAGGTTTTTGTGTATTTTTAAGTGGTGTAATATTATTTCCTCTTCAAAACATTATTAAATGGGAGAATATGAGAGAGACGAGTGATCAATCGTCTACTCCAACGTTCCCACCACCACCGCCACCAACTCTATCCTCCTTGCCATCTCCGCCTCTTCCACCTACCACCACAGCTCCCGATACTCCTGAAGTTTCTCCTGATACTCCTAAATCATCATGGCGGTAACGTCAAGAACGATCAAACTACCATAATCTTAGATAAGGATTAGGAAATACAAAAAAAATGATAGTATGTCCTGTATTGCATATTGGTGGCTTCTTAGTAAATTATTCTCGCTTAGGTGAAACCTTTTTATTTACTTGAATATCATCTGAGGTATTTTGATTACGTACGTAGGTATAATCAGTGGTCACTTTTAAGATTTCCGTATCTTAAAAGATAAAAACGGTACCATTATAGAGAATAATAGGAAAAGAGATCTCATGTGCACAGAGTCCAGCGACGATCGAAAATAGCACTGAAACGGAGCGCGCGTCTAACCGTGGCGGCAGAAGGCAAAAGAATGATCATGTGTCTGTTTTTCATTGTAAAAGACGAGAGAGGCTAGAAAACCCCGAAAATAGGCAAAGGTCAGATGTTTTTATGAGAACGGTCACCCTTATAGTATTGCTCTAACGGAGTGAGGTCCCGGTATTTATAGTTTGCCGTCTCGCTCGCACATCCCCTGTCCTTGTCACTTTGTTTTAGGGTTTTCGACAGAGAAAGATATATAAATAGACAAGGACAGCGATAGCGCCATTCGGTTCACTTTGAATCAAGCAAATGTAACTGGAAGAAGAGGTGAAACTCCGAGGGAGCAACTAGTAGCGAGAAGAGCCTAGCAGAATCCTACGCAAGAGACAGCGCCGTAATTGACCCTTGTAAGGACCTTCGCTCGAGTAAGAGTGTCGTAATAGAACTTCGAAGAAAGAAAGCCTCTCACGTCTCCCAATCGGAAGTAGTTCATCGCAAACTACTATCGTGTTTTTTTCCACTCCTAGGCGTTACTTCCCCTCACAAGTCAGTTGCAACCATACGATCTGCCGTCTCCCCTATAAAAACAGTCCACTGCTCTCCCGGGTTTTAAGTGGGTCGATCGAAGGCGGCCCACAGAAATTATTGTACAAAATTCGATATTTTGCAGTGTGTGACAACTTTTACTGAAATTTTAAAAATGATTCTACTCACGCAATCCGAGTCTGTTTTATTCTTGTATGTATGTAGTAAATAAATAGACCTTAATTTAAGTGTAAATAAGTTTTCCGGATACGACGGATTAACTGACAAAACAGTGAAAAAAATAAATATGCAAGGCTCCTAATACATTTTAAACGTGAAGCTTAAAACGTACTTTTAAACTATCTATTTCAAGTATTTAAATGGAGGCTTTTGACAAGGCAATTTGCGTCGTTCGGTTTTTGGGATGGGATTATCTGAGTTTACCGTCGCCTCGAAAAGAAGAAGTATTTAAATTATTTTTAGTTTCAATGACTGAACTGTTTTTCTTATAATCCGGATATAATACAAATAAAAAAAATATTGGTAACTAAGTATAGTGGCCACACGACAGTTCTACTTAGAACTATCAATTTTTATAATAAAAAGAAAAAAGGGCTCCATAACACTGTGTGATGGTCGTAGCTAATATGTAACCCAATTTTGGATGTAATATAAAGTTATGAGTTTTCGATTCGCTGTTAATTACCAATGTAATTATCTGTATTATGCCGACTAAATATTTTGGAAGTGGGAGGCTTGCCTACGCTACGGTTTTTATTTTTTGGTGTGCGGTCGCCATGTTATATTGGTCAAAGGTCGCCACTGGATAAATTTACTGCCTAAACACGCCCGTTTATTCTACGAGCTGTGTGCCCCGCCCACTGCCACATTAGTGTTGCCATCCTTTCATCTTACCAGCTCATATACGTCCCTACTGAGGGTCTCGAGCCTACCCTAAATTAGGGCGATCGAGCCTTAGTCGACCACGCGGACCCAGTGCGGGTTGGTCGACTTCACACACAACCTTCGAGTTTCTTTGCAGGCGTGTGTAGGTTTCCTCACGATGTTTTCCTTTACCGTAAGAACGTGGAATAAACGTACAATTGATATCAAAATTCGAAAACACATTTGTAAGTGGCAGGATTCGAACCACGACCTCCCGGACATGAGGAAGTGGCCCTTGCCATTACGTCACCGATGCTAATGAATTGTATTAATTTACATTAGGTGCTCAGATTATATTGTTTACAGGGAAAATATTAATGTACTTATCAGAAAATGAATTGATCAATCAAACATAACTTGACCTGCCCGTGCAATATGATTAATAATTTCGACATCGTCATCATCTGCTCAATATCCGCATCGGCTTAGCGCGGTGTATCAAACCGGAGTGTGCATGTTCACCTGGTTCTGCTCTGTGTGTTCACCAGTCGGAAACCATGTTTTGTTTTCTTGTTATGTTAGTGCTAACTTTTGTCCCCGGCTTCAGCCGCGAGGATATTGTTTTTATGCCTATCTTTGAGGATGAGCAGTGCGCGACCCGATGAGTTTTTTCCAGATCCCTCAAGAACTATATCGGCCTATTCTGATTAGCAGTCTATGTCACTTCCCACCCTCCTATACCAATTCTATACAAAAATCATTTCAACCCATTGCTCCGTTGTGACGGCAACGAGCGCTAGTGTTAAAAATGATTTTTTTCAGATCCCTCGGTAACTATGTCATGATATGCTTATTATAATAATTATTAGTAAATTATGTCATTTCCCACCCCCTCAACTATCTCTGTGCAAAAAATCACAACAATCCATTGTTCCATAGAGATTTACCAGAAAAAGAGTATTTTTTCAGTTCCCTCGGGAATAACTATTTTCAAGGGATAAAAAGTAGCATATATCCTTTCCAGAGATACAGGCTACCTGCAGCCAAATTTCATCAATATTAGTCGAAATGATGAAGCGTGAAAAGGTAACAAACACATTTTCACATTTATTAAATAAGTATATTTAAGTATACATATTTTATGTAAGGATGGGTGTGATAAAAGCTTAGAGTATACACTCCTGTACGTAAGCTGTAAGTAGATACAGGCTGTATACTCAAAGGATAAATGTTGTACCGGAAAACACCACCTATGGCGCTGCAATCTTATTTTCTTGTAACAATAGGCCACCTTTATCTTCTGGACTGTTGTCTTCTTTGAGTATCATTCTGTAGGTAATGTATACTCAAAGGTTGTTTCCTGTTGTCTCTATTCCTGTTGTATTTATTTATTCATAGGTACATGGAGGTCTACCAAAGAGATATACCATGCATAGTACCAAAGTACGTTTAGTCGCATTTGATTCTGCGACGACCGAGATATACCATGCATAGTACCAAAGAGAATCAAACTATAGTTTTTACATAGTACTAGGGCAACACTGCTCAGAAATAAAAAGTCAACAGAGTTTTTTGGCGGGATTTGTGGTGGACGCATTCGTAGTTTTATTTTGTTGTTTTGTCATTGTTTTCTGCTGGGATTTTGTTCAAGAAGTGGTGCATTTTGGAGAAAATCGTCTAGTGCACGTGAGCAATGTGGAGAACAAGAAGATAAAATGACGGAGGACGTGAGAACCCAACTTGCTCTGGGTGCAGTTTTATAGACGCCCAACAGCAACTGGGTGTTCCACCTCAGAATGTAGCTGCTGCAAATGCTGTCAATAACTTCAGAGTTTGTAATGCACCGGCACTAGCATTACAAATCAAAAAACGAATATAGATTATTAAAATACGGATTGTCTCGGCAGGGCTTTTGTACCCGTGAGACGTTAAAAGACTCACACAAAAAAATAAATACAAAAAAAATCAAAAGTCAAGAGTTTTTTGGCGGGATTTGTGGTAGACGCATTCGTAGTTTTATTTTGTTGTTTTTTCATTGTTTTCTGCTAGGATTTTGTTTAAAAAGTGGTGCATTTTGGAGAAAATCGTCTAGTGCACGTGAGCAATGTGGAGAACAAGAAAATAAAACGAAGGAGGACGTGAGAACCCAACTTGCTCTAGGTGCAGTTTTATAGACGCCTTACAGCAACTGGGTGTTCCACCTCAGAATGTAGCTGCTAATGCTGTCAAGAACTTCAGAGAAGATTTGTAATGCACCGGCACTAGCATTACTAATCTAAAAGCTAAGGAAGCTTGAATACGTCAGACCTGGCTGTATGGTCTTAGTAACCTTTGCCTTTTCCGCGCTTTTTGTAAGCCGGAAAGAAGAAACCAAAAAAAAAATCAAAAGTCAACTGACATTTCTCACTCAACAAATTCTTGGAGGGAAAAAAAACTAGTGAGGAACCTATGTGTGCGTTTAATTAATAATTTCCATTTTTGGTTAAGTACTTTACAAATATATGTGATTTTTTCATTAATTTGTCCTAATATTCAAGACCTGAACAATGTCGCAAACAACGATTACATCATTTTTCAACAGTCGTAAAAGACCAGCATCGGACGATATTGTGAGCTCCAAAAGCAAACTCGCTCACGTTGAGCGCTCTTCAGAATGTAACAGCAAAATCAATCGCAGATCTCACTTAGAAAAGCGGTGCGAAGTAGTAGTTAGCGACACAAAATTAAATGGAGTGGTCCCGAACGGAATCAAAACAGAAGAGCTGAAGCAACTTTGCAATGTGATTACGCAGCAGTCACCTTCCAAAAGAGCGGCTGAGGATCAAAGCCAACCTTTCGCTAAGAAGCTGAACGCAGCCAACGTCCATAAGGTCAACGAGAGTAGGCCTGATGTGAGTGCATCCCGCAAGGAGCTGAGCCTTGGCGACATCAGGAAGAAGCTAGCAGGCAGCGCGCGGCTCGCAGAGCTAAGGGCCACTGCGGACCGCCTCAGCAAGGGAATACATGATCTCAAGGCTGCTACTGATAACCGCAATCTCAAGGAGTTTAAGTCTATAGATTTGGAAGTACCCTCAAGGTTTGTATCTCATAATATTATCTGACAGCCTTTATTTTACAGGAGCGAGTACACCTATTACTGAGTAAGTAAGGACTATTGACTTTTTGGTGGAGTATAAGTGGAGTCCATGACAGTACTGTCAGTCCTATAAGGCTATGACTTCATCACTGCTTACTAGATTCACAGTGTTTATTTTCTATTACTTTTTTTTTTCAGTCCAAGCAAGAAGGTTACGGCTGAGAAAGAATTCCTCTCGCCAACTAAACCAGTCACTCCACTGTTGCAACAGAGACCTCTGATATCGCCTCGGAAGGTTGTAGTCAGCCCAGTTAAGAGTCCTAGCAAGGTACTTATTTTTCTTAATACACCATGTTTTTTTCCTTTTTTTTTATTAAAAAATTTGAGTGCGACCGAATCCCTCCTGATTTAGATGGTTTCCATCCCTTTTTAGGGTTCCATACCTCAAAAGGAAAAAAGAAACTTATGGTGTAAAAAGCTATTGGAATAAATATATAAATAGGATCACTTGTCTATCTGTGTGTTAAGACTGCTTTTCTCAGAAATGCATTAAGGTATGACTGAAATAAATATCAAATACTTCCCTTGGAGCTGTAAAAAAATCTGCTTCTAAGTCAATGCAATCGAAAAATACAGCTATTAAAGCTGCATATGTTGACACTCACAAATAAATCAAAATCTATATGTCGAGTTGTTCTCACCCGTGCCTACTGTTCTCACTATGAAAGACACGCTCTTACAGGATGAATCCTCTAAGACTCAAAGGTTGTCTCCTGTTGTCTCTATTCCTATATATAGGGTACTTCCTGTTGACCTAGAACCATGAAAATAGGAAGAAACAAGCTCTCACAGCTGAAGTAAAGAAAAAATCCGAAAATCGTTAATTTGTAGTTATATCACTTAAAAAATATTATATTACAAGCTTACATTTTTCAGTTGGAGAATTGATCGTGACATATTATATTGATGTATGGGAGAAATTTTTTAACTATAAAGTCATGTTTTTCTTTCAATCTGACTTATTTTTAGGGTTCCGTACCCAAAGAGTAAAAACGGGACCCTATTACTAAGACTTTGCTGTCCGTCAGTCTGTCTGTCTGTCCATCTGTCACCAGGCTGTATTTCATGAACCGTGATAGCTAGACAGTTGAAATTTTCACAGATGATGTATTTCTGTAGCCGCTATAACAACAAATACTAAAAATTAGAAAAAGTAAAAAAAGGGTGATCTAGGGCCATCTAGTATGATGGTACGGAACCCGTTGTACTAGCGCCATCTAGTATGATAATACGGAACCCTGTGTATGCGGCTCTGACTGGCACTTAGCGGGTTTTTGTAAATACACAAATTGTATGTTGGTGTGGAGGGGAACTCTCGGTACATGAGCCCAACTCGCAATTGTACGGTTTTTTTTGTTGTCTTCTGCCATCTGCATGAAGCCTTTTACTTCCTCATTCATCATGCAGACATCAAAAGACTAAAGACATGATTGAATGAGCATTATTTAAGTTTAATCCACACCAGCGCATGTTCACTTTACTAAATTATTTTTACTCCTTACCTCAGGTACCGGCCTACTTGCGACATGCTTCCTTGGCTACATCGGCCACAAGCCTGCCTCTCCCACACCAGTACAGATATCTAGCAGAACTGTTTCGTGGAATGGAGACAGTTGTGGCCCTACTGTACAACAGAAATGAGAAGATAACTTTTAAGGTACTCAAACCTTCTGTGCAAGAAATGCTCAAGAGAAACTTTACAGAGAAACACCTGTCACAGATTAAACATTTGGTGCCAGACTTTTACAACTTTGAAGTGCAGAAAAAAAAGACTTTTGCTACATCTAATCAAAAGGAGATGTATGAACTGAATATTTCTCCGAATTTTCCAAATGGCATCAAGGTGATGAATCCTGCTATTCTGTTAGAGCGTCGCAGATATTTCTATGATACCTTACTGCAGTTGGCCAAGAAACACCATGCCCAGTACCTGTTGACCCTCGATCCTCCAATGGTAATACCTGATGACAAGCTAACACGCTGGCACCCAGAATTTGAAATTGAAAAGGTTCCAGAGGTAGATTGTGCCAAACTCCCAGAAGTTCCCAATGCAGAGAAGATCTCCTCGGCTCAGGATGTGTTATCTAAGGCTCGAGAGTTATTCAAATGTAATACAAAAATGGAAAGGGCTTTGGAAAGGCTAGCTCAGGCTAAAGCTAGAGGATTGACTGAGCAAGAAAAAGCTGTTACAGGAATATCTGATGTGTCCCAGCCTCCCAGCAACAGCACTGGCACCCAAACCTCTCAACCATCTACCAGTGGAGTGACACTCCTGAATCCTGCCCTCCGAAACTTGCCAACTTCTTTACTAGAAAAAGTTAAAGCCAAGCAGGCCGCCAAAGCACTAGAAGCAATGACACGATCATCACAACACGAAGAGAAGTACTTAATTTATAGCCGCCTGCCGGACCTTGCCAGAACGTTGCGAAACATATTTGTAACTGAAAGAAAGAATGTGTTGGCTCTCAACATCATCCTGTCCAAACTTGACAGTAGCTTTAAAGCTAATGTATCTGCAAGTGATTTGCAGAGAGATATTAAGGCTCTTGCGGAGGAAACTCCAGAGTGGATAAAACTACATGATATAAGAAATGCTACATATTTAAAATTAGACAAAAATGCAGATTTAAAAAAGATCACTGCTAAATTGGATGCATTGGCTGAAAAATACAAGTGTGACTAATATATTAGTTGCCATATCAGTTGTTAGCAAACTGATTGATCTATTAAGACTGAGTAAGTATTTTAAGCTTTTTTATTGTCACATTTTAATGTGTTTTTTATCATGTCTGGAATTAGGAACTTTATTCATTTCATCAAATCTGGCGAAAACATTGATTTTAATCATTTTTATAATAATTTACATATTCTAATTAGATCAAGTCACTCTAACATTACATAGTACCTTGTCCATTGAATAGAATAGTACTTTTTTTAGTATTTTACTTGGCAAAACTTTGAGATTGTTTGTTTTTATAACGTGGTTAATTTCTCCGGACATGAATTTAATTAGTGCTATAGTTGCATTTATTGTAATTAATAGTAAGTTTGTAGCTTTCTCTTTACTTAATTCTTTCTATACTGTGTGGTATATTTTTCTACAATTAAAACAATGACAAATTATAAAATGTTATTTATTTATTTATCTGCATACAATGTTTTTATGAAATTATGGACGTAAATACATGCATTTTTAGTATCATGTATCGTAACTAGATAAATATTTTGTAAAACCAATTAGTTTTCTAGAAGCATGTCATAAGGGGGTTCCCCTGTAGTTGCTCCAGGTCTGTAGGTTCCATAAAACTTGTATAGGATGTCTTTCGGCACCAGGTACTCGCTCACAACTGGGTCTTGCAACATGTTGCTGAAGTACTTCATCTGAAAATAAAATCCGTCTGCTCTATAGCATGGAGCAAAACACGAGTGGAGAGCGCGTGCGGGGGCGACCCCGCTCACCAAACATATGCTATTAGTAGGGCATGTTGGTCGAAGGAACAATCACGTCCAATCATAATAGCGTAAGCCAACGGCAGTGCTCGCCTGTCGCCTCTCCAGCCAATGGCAGCGCTCACTGCCGCCTCTCCGCCAATGGTAGCGCTCACTGTCACCTCCCGCCAAAAATCGGTGTTCAGAAACTTCTAATACAGTTTAGAATTTCTTGAATAACCTAACCACTTTGATAGAAAATAAAAAAAACCTGACTGCTTGAAATGTATCCTATGAATGCCTATGACCAACAAGATTCTTTATCTTATTGCTATCTTTATACGGCTTTGTGGAAAAGTGGAGTCAATAAGAGATTCAAAGATGAAACAGAAAGAAATTGTATAAAAATAACACTATGTTTGTCTCACCCTCACTACACAGCAGCAAATGAGGAGGAGTATGCCATACGGCATACTTGACTGGCAGCCGTTTACATGACAAAAATTTCGTGATAGAAATACAAGTATAGGAACCATTTGCCTATGAGACACTGAAGAGGTTCCTGCGCTATACCTATAAGGATCCCACATATTATGTACCTACATCATCATATCAGCCGAAAAATCGTACTATACCATACCATAAAAATCATAACTTAATTTTTTGTGCCGTCACAATAACATTAGAGCGACTGAGGAGCGAAGCGTTGGCGAAAAAAAGAGTATGTTAATAAAAATAACTTTACCAGGCCCACTCAACCGTATTTCGCCTGGAAGAGAGAGGTCTATTAAACAAGCTCCCTCTACCAACCTCCACTTATCGCAACCCTGAGCCACCCGCAAGCTTCGCTTCAGCGAACCTAGTGCAGTGTCAAAGTAATGATGGGCATCGTTTTTATGACTATCTAAGTGCTTGGCCACGGAGACGGTCTAGGCGCGGTTGCGGGTGGCGGTGGCGGTTGGCTAATTGAACAAATGTATGAGAATGTATAAAGCATGCCACGACGCGCGCGCGGCGGGCTAGAGCGGCGGCGGTCGGCGGCAGCGGTGTCGGGCGAGGCGGGCGGGTGGAAACAATGCTATGGGTTAGTTTACGCCTGGCCACGGTGCGCGGCGGTTTTTCGAGCGGTTGAACAGGGCTAGCGCGGGACGGATCGAGCGAAACAAATTTTTTTAGACGAATCTACGGGCGGTAGGATTTTATTATGGATACTTTTCAGCATTGGTTACTACCCTTTTGGATTTCACTTCGTGTTTTAAATATATTTCAATATATTGAAGTATATAATCAAAAGTTTCAACACTCATTCTAGTGTACTCATAAAATTTATCCGGATACTTCCTATAATCTGTATAAAGGTTTAAAAATTCTCCACATTTATGACGATCTTTATTTAATTCATGCACTCCATCTCTTGAATTTAAAATGTCGTGCATAAAATACGAACTGCTGTCAAGGCAACTACGCGTCACTTTAGTTAGAGCCATCCTCCATACGTCCACTTAGCCAGCCGCTGTAGCCGCTACTGAATGTACGTGGCATGCTACCCGCGCCCGCAGAAGTCACCCGCGCCCGCGCTTAGCCTAGCCCGTCTACGTGGCCAAGCCGTAAGGGTGAGTGGTGCGCGAGCCACAATCGGCTCGTAAGCGTAGATATACCCCATAATACTCAGGAATAATGTAGCTTTCTACTGGTGAAAGAATTTTCAAAATCGGTTACCTAGTTCCAGAGATTACTTCCTACAAAAACATACTTACAAACTTTTCCTCTTTATAATATGAGTGTAGATTAATACTAACATAGTAGGGGCATCCATCCGACACAAAGTCAGCAGCTGCGGCCGCAGTTTTATTTTAAAAGCTTTTAATTAACTTGCAATTTATGTATATGTATGTTTGTTAGGGTGAAATCTTGCAAGTTAAATTTGACCCACTTCTCGGTTTCCGATTAAGCTGAAATTTTGCATGCATATGTATATCGCGTGACAATGCAATAGTAAAAGCTTGTACCTAAAAGTTTTTGGGTTTTTCGTAAATTATTTATATCTGAGGGCAAACCCCTACTAATGTAAGTAACTAGTATCTCATCTGTGCCAAAGCTTTGTTATACTTACAAGCAACTTATACTTCACCGCATCGATTTGAAGTCTGGCGTCCTCGTCCTTAACGTGGAGTATCCTCTCGAACCAGGGCCACGTCATGTAGTCCGCGTACCCCGGTTCATCTCCGCCCAGGAACTTCGTGGCCCTGAGTGAGAGCTGATCTTGCACAAGGTTCAGCGCTCTGTGATAATTTGTCACGTCATCTTCCGTCACTGAGCTTGGGTTCCTGATGACTTTGAACATAATTGTGTGGACCTGTAATTTATACATTACCCAGTTACGAAAATAATACAAACCTAATCATCATATCAGCTCATATACTTCCCTAACGAGGGGCTCGAGCCTACCCTGAACTAGGGCGATCGGGCCTTAGTCGACCACGTGGGCCCAGTACGGGTTGGTCGACTTCACACAACTTTCGAGTTTCTTCGCAGGCGTGTGCAGGTTTCCTCACGATGTTTTCCTTCACCGTAAGAGCGTCGGATAAACGTACATATGAAATCGAAATTCGGAAACACATTGGTACGTGGCAGGTTCGAACTACGACCTCCCGGACAGGAGGTAACGGCCCTTGCCATTACACCACCGACGCTCTACAAACCTAATAAGTAGGTATTTATAAAAAAGTGAAAGAAGTAATGTCATGTGAATTTAGGTCTGGCTTACCACCAGGTGAGATGTTGTCAAGGGTTTACCAATTGTGAATAAAAAAAAAGTCTGTCAACAACCAAGATCAGAATGTACAAAACCGTAATACGGCCAAACTTGATCTACGTATGCGAATATTGGATACTAAACCTGAAAGAGAAGAACACAGGCTCTTAGTGGCAGAGAGGAGAATTTTCCGGAGGACCTTGGGACCTACTAGGAGCAATGTGATGGCAGCTGGAGAGTGCGCAAGAACCAGGAGCTGGAAGACCATGTCGAGACCAAATCCGTCCGACTTCACTGGGTTGGCCACGTAGAGAGGATGGAGAAGGATCGCGCTGTAAAGAGCGTACACGAGATGACCGACAGGTGCGGTCGGGCGTCCTAGATATCGCTAGAACGATGAAGTGCAGAAGGACCTGAGTGCCCTACAGAGACTCGATTGGCGTGAGTAGGCGCAGAATAGGGACTTTTGGCAAAGTATATATGTATATTAGTACTAACATACAGTATGGACACTCCCTGCCGCTCTCTAGATTGCGACCTCACCCCCTCATCACCCAGATTGATACAGTTTGGTTGTCGTACATATAGGATTCGCCGCCATTTTGTTTGTTCCGTCATTCCTTTTTTGAAATGTCATTTCTGGCCCGTTGCATGAAGTGTTCAGGGTGTGCTTTTGGTGTCGAAGGCCAAGATCCTCTTTGGGTCGCTGAGTCAGTTTTTAACGTGTTTAGTGTTTTCAATTGTTTTAGGATCGAGAACCGTGGGACAAACGGCCGCGTGTTTGTTGTTACTTACTCCTGTTTTTATTGACCGAGCGAGCACGAAGTGTCTCCGTTTCAGCTTGAGCAAAAATGCATTCGTATATCCAGCGGATAGCCGGCTCTTCTCCTCTACAGGTCCATTTCTCAACCGATTCTCGTGTAACTTTGTGAGCAGGTTCGATAATTATCATCATTATATCAGCCGAAAAACGTCCACTGCTGGACAAAGGCCTCGGTAAAGTATCTATAACAATCTCTGTTGTCTCTGTCTTTTTCTTTACTTGAAAAGAAAATAACTACACTATTTCAATGGTTTTTAGTTTCAAACAAAAACTACAATGAAAGTTTAAAAAATAATAACATTACTCACGTTGTATTATCAATTAGTCATAACTAGAGTTGAAAGCAATGACATACATATATTACTGGCGTAGTTGAAAGTAACAGGGTAGACCTATCTTTGGGTTTTTTTTGTATCGAGCCAAAACTGCTCAATCGTGTTTATAATAGCTTTTGACTTTATGGAATCATCATCAACAATAAGGGTATTTTTTTCAACCTTGGATTTTCTATCGTTTAAGAGTAAATGACGTCAAAAATAACGAAAATGTGTAATATTACCGCCTTAAGCTCGGACCGGCACTGTAGGTAACTAGGTACTTACAGTTCCACACATTTGTACAATGATCTTGTCGAAGGCTTTCTGAACAGGGTCCTTGGGTAGCAGTGGTCTTTGCGGGTAGACGTCGTCCAAATATTCCACTGTTACTAAACTTTCGTATATCGTAACGCCTTCTTTAACTTCTAGTGCTGGCACTTTACCTAAAAAGTATTCAAATCAACATACTTAGGTAACAATCACGGATGCATCCGATATACCGATACCGACATATTTCCGATATTTTGGGTTTGCATATCACATGTCTATAACTCAACTCGCGCTTTAAAAAGGAAATTTAAACGCGCCTCTTGTTTCGTCTATTTCCTAAACGAGGCACGAACTGTAGTCTTTGTTGGCTTTTGTTTTTAACCGACTTCAAAAAAAGGAAGTTTCTCAATTCGACCGTATATTTTTTTTATTGTGTTCGCGGATAACTTCGTCGTTTATGAACCGATTTTGATATTTCTTTTTTTTAATGGAAAGGAGATATCCCAAGGATGGTACCATGGATAAGGAAACCAGGATCTGATGGCATCCAAGAGAAATCGAGGGGACCCTCGAAAATCGTAATGGCGACTAGTGCGTTTGAAGTCTGTTTTTTTTGTCTAAAATTATGTCTTTTTCCATGCTAATTGTAACACAAAATTACTTATCGAAATTAATTAATTTGCGTATTACGATTAGTGTTTTTATAACTAGTCGGTTGAATAAAATAAGATAAATAGCAAAATAATTTTAATTTCAAAATACAAAAACTTTAAGGAATAATTTTAAAATTTAAGCAATATCTTATATGTATTGTAAAGAAAACGTGGCATAAATTTTAAAAAATTGTAACATATAAACTTGTGGATTCACATGAAGAGGTATTTTACCATCTTGATGAATTGGACACCGCTTCAGCGTCGAATAGAACTATATAATATATACAGGGTGTGACAAAATTGGTCTAGGTCCCGTTAACTGGGTCATCTACTCATCATACTGAACAACTTTTGTTCTACGACTTTGCTGAAATCTCAAAAAAAAATTTACTCTTCATACAAATCGATCAGCTTTGTGCATTTTAGTATGGAGGGTCCAAATTTTTTTCGAGAATTGACTATAGGTTCTTTGGAGAAAGTTGTTCAGTATGATGAGTAGACTCTCCGTACTAAAATGCACAAAATCGGTGAATCAGCTGATCGATTTGTATGAAGAGTAAAAAAAATTGTTACGTTTTCAGCAAAGTCGCAGAACAAAGGTTGTTCAGTATGATGAGTAGAAGAACACCAATTTTGTTACAACCTGTATAGAAAATAAAATTCACTAAGAGTATCGGTATGACCGATATTTTTATAGGAGTATAGGTACCGATGCATCCCTAGTAACAATAGGTAGAAACAAGTAGCATCAAGTAGGTATAACAGATAGATAATATATTTAAGTATTTGTTTAAACTTAGTATTTATTTAATATTATTTTATGTATTGCTTTTTCTTTGTTTAATTAAGTTGTGTACACGTCTGCCATCTCAGTCAAAACTTTCTTCTTTCCCGGGTCTGCTGGAAGAATTTTTTTTAGAAATAACCCCTGTACCCTTTGTGTCACCTTACTTTTTAAAATCTGTATTTTATGTATCATGTGCACAATAAACTATTAAATAAATAAAAGGGTTCATTTTTTTGCGAATTGACAAGTTGTTCAGTAGGACGAGTAGAAGCCCCACTTAACGGGTCCTCCACAATTTTGTTACACCCTAATGTATGTATACTTACGTATTGCTTTCAAACCTACGACACAAACCTATAAAAATACGTCCTATTACTTATTGAGTGCGGAAGAAATGCGAAACAAACATTTTTTTTAACCGACTTCAAAAAAGGAGGAGGTTTATCAGTTTGATCGTATATTTTTTTTATCTGTGTTCGCGGATAACTTCGTCGTTTAAGAACCGATTTTGATAATTCTTTTTTTGTTAGAAAGGAGATATCCCAAGGGTGGTACCATGATAAGGAAAGCAGGATATGATGATGGCATCCCAGAGAAATCGAGGGAAACCTTCGAAAATCGTAGTGGCGACTAGTGCGTTTGAAGTCGGTTTTTTTGTTTAAAATTATAATGGCTAGCGAAAACAACTTACCAAAAGCGCTTTTAGATGGCAGCCATTCAGGCTTGTCCACAAGGTTAATGTTGACGACTTCGTAGTCAATTTGCTTGGCGTTTAGCGCGAGGACTGTCCGTTGGGCGAACGGACAGTAGCGCATATTGTACAGCCGTAATTTGCCATTGAATGGCGGAAGGGGATCGCCTGGAAGATATGAAACCATAAAAACCTCGCCATTTTGAAATGTCATTCTGCGTGTCAGTTTACAAGGTGTGGGTTAGTGTTATAGTTTAAGGACAGTAAAAGTCCCCACTTAAATTATTTTAATATTCAGCTTATGTTTCATATTTTATTGTCTATTTAACCTCTGAAAATTAGAAATAAAACTGATACATCGCCCCCACTCAAACTAGTGCACCATCTTTACTATTCTTTATTTTCTTAAACGTAAAACGTATACATTGTGTCCACTGTTTGTTTCAAATACCCTAAGCTCCTGGTAAAAAAATTAAATAGCAACACTAATCGCTCCAGTAGCGACGCCGTCTACTGAACAGATAAGTTGATGGCACTTGTACCTTCTTTTAAGTATTTTTGAGATCTAACTAAAGAGTTTAAAAACAAAATCGCTCAGTATTTATATTCAACGGAGATACCTAATATTATACTCGTAGTTTAACCACCTGCGTGGCGTAGTTAGTCTATTCGCTTCACACCTGGAGGTTTCGGGTTCGATTTCCTGCAGAGTCTAACCAAAGTATATATTAGTACTGACGTAGTCTAACTTCGTATGACTCGGTTCAGTTGATGGCTAGCTGCCACCATATTTTTTTCCTTATTGAAACCTACAGCGTACAATTTTAATATTTGAATTTTAAATACAATAATTCTACAAAAAAGATTTCATAAGTACGTAATTTTTTTTTCGAAAGGACAAGCTTGTTGGCCGTGTGGGCTTTTACAACTTCACCGGACAGGGGAGGCGAGTGCGGAGGGCACTCAACCTATGCAAAGCAAAAAGATGCAACTGCCTAAGGGCACCCAGGTGGGCACGGACCTCGGCTTAGGTCGTTGCTTGGACGGGGGATGATCGGAGAAGCGGCCTGGTACGTGCCGGAAGCGCTGGTAAGAGCTAGAAGCGGGGGGGGGACGTCCTCGCCGGCGAGGGCAGAATATCGGTGCAGTCTCTGTGGGCTGGGGGGCGGGATCAGGGCAGCTACGGCTAGCGTAGCGTGCTAAGTCAGCGACAGATTCATGCGTTAGAAATTATGTGACTTATGTGGGTAATTCACATATGATACAAAAGTACCAATAGGGAATAAAAAACGCCTGCTCAATTATTAATTGCAATTTTAACTCCACATGTTTTGGAGATACTAACACCCAATGACGTCATCGCAATACCTCGACCTTGTTCGTGATAAAAATATAGAAAAATCACCTTGTCATTATAAATTATGATATATTTAGGTATTAGGTACGTACTTACAGGGTGTAAAGTTTAACTGAGCGACCACAGACTTGACGTTTCAATAAAATATAATTAAGGACTAACCTTTTCTTAGATGCTTTGTGTTGAAATTAATTTTGCCCTTGACAGCTTTGGTGGCCATGTTTCGATACGGCAACACAAAATCCAAGACTTGAACGACTGGCGATAGTACTTTGAACGAAGACACCAACACGCGCATAGCGAAGCCAAACGTAGATAGAATCATACTAAACCTGTATTGGTTAAAATGGGTTACCTACACAAATATTATCAAATGCCCGCGATATGATAAATCGTGCGTGCGAGGATATTATTTTATTACAGAATGACTTGTGAATTAAGTACTTACCTACCTGTAAAGACCGCGTAGGAAGGTTTATGCAGAGAGGAGATACTAGTTTACCTACTTGTATAAGTCTTGTGATAAGTAGGCTTGCACTGTGGCTTGCACTGTGGCTTGCACTGTGGCTTGCACTTACTAAGTAGCGATTGAAATAATAAACGTTTCGCACTTTTCTTATTATTCTAGTTACTGCAAAGATTAACCATATAGGTACTGCAAATCTTTTCTGTTAATATTATTAAGGCTTTAAGATGACTCAATCCGAGCAGGTTGAAACGTGTTAAAATAATATCGAACGTAAGTATATTCATTTTAAGTTCAAATCAACGCGGGCTGTGGCTGAACGTCTAATTCTAGATTTTTACATGTTTTTATTACTTTTCTTCACTTTCAAAAAAATATTCAATTAAAATAAAAGGTGTTAAAAACACAGATTTTTGTTTGTTTGGTTTCATTTAACATTAACTATTTTGTTTTCGAGATATTTTGCAATTAATGGAAAAAACTTTTCTTTGCCCCTTAATTTATTTTATTTATTTGATTGAGTGGAAGAGATCTCTTTATACTTACAGTATTTTAAGTGGTAATATTTTAATAATTGTATTCAATTAAGTCGATTTTTCAATACTAGAAGTACATTATATATTTATACACAGTCTTTCAATAATTTGAATTGAATATTGTCATTTAAACCATCTTAAAGCCTTAAATAGTGTCGTAGTAGTTACACAATTCGTTTAGTAGTCGGTAGATAATATTAATGATTGTAGGTACTTTTCTGTCCCTTAATTCCTTTTATTTGATTGACTGAAAGAGATATCTCTTTATACTTTAAGGATAAAGTTTTTTTTTATCCACAATTGATAAGCCCTTGGCATCATCTCACTTGAGTGACGATGATGCCGAAGATGGAAGCGGGCTTACCAAGATTCCCCAACGCAATGGGGATCTGGCTATCTTATCTTCAAGCCGGAACACATCAATGCTGTTAGATATAGGATAGGTAAGTCATTTTCCCTTATCTATAATTAGCGTTTGCCTCGCGCATTTCCTGCCTAGATATATTTTTTCGAGCGTGGATTTTTTTTCCCACATAAAAGTATTTTAGTTCTTTAATTACTTAAGTTAGTAGTCAGGTACTTAGTAACTGATTTTGTTCTCCGCGTCCTTATTTCGAGCCTTCTACAGTCTTTTACTATAGCTATATGATCGGAGTATAAAGTCTGTATGCAAAAATCGAAATCGGTTTAGTAGTTTTAGAAAGAAAGAGAAATAAACAGACCGACATACACTTTCGGATTTTAAATATTAGTAAGGATTGTTATCTTTTTTTTACAATACATAGCAATACAATACAAGTAAACAGTTCATTCTGATGTGTTAGGGTATTTTATATCTACTTATATTAATTATACCCTACGAGCATTAATTTTTAAATATTTTTGAAGTAAATAATCACGTAACGAATGAGCTTATTAAAATCACCCAGATACTGGCAAATATAAACACGTCCATGTCGGGTCTACGCCAAGATAATGACAGCTTCAAGGAATCTTTTAAGGCCATGAACGACCGTCTTTCTGAGATTGATAGGTCCCTATGCTGCTTCAATGAACGCCAGGAGTCCCTTGAAAATCGTATACAAGCACTAGAAAACCAAACATCCTCGAGCCGTGAGCTGCCGGAACAGGTGCTCGTCTTGGAAAATAAGTTAGCTGCTATGGAGCAGCAGGCTAGGGAGTGCAATGTAGAAATCAACAATCTACCGGAGAGGCGTTCTGAGAACCTTGCGTCCTTAGTTGTCGATTTGGGGAAAATTGTAAACCAAAGAATCCTACCTACCGACATTGTGTCCGTGCACCATGTACCGCACGCCAATTTAAAGAATAGACCAAAAAACGTAATCGTGAAGTTTACGACAAAAATATTGAGAGACAATTTAGTAGCCTCTTGCCGTGCAAAAAAGGGCATCACTTCCGAGCAGCTGGCTATTGCGGGTAGTTCGCAAAAAAATTTCATTAATGAGCATCTCACTTTGAAAAATAAACAGCTGTTTCGAGAAACCCGTGAAAAAGCCAGAGCCCGCGATTTCAAACACGTGTGGGTCAAGCATGGTGTTATCTTGGCCCGTAAGACGGACACTTCACCTGTTATGGCTATACGCTCTTTACAAGATATTGATAAGCTTAAATCTTGAAATAAATACAAATATTTTTGTGTATAATCGTAGTAAGTATGAAACAATAACAAGCCCTTGTTTTTTGTATACGAGATTTTATAAGTTACCCTTTTATATAAGCTGTTTTCTTAGAGCATTGATTTTCCATTATTTTATTCAGATTGTACAGTATCTTAGCGTTCAGACTGGTAAGGTAGGCAACACACGTTGCTTTATATATTTAGCGACCGTTTTCTGTGCGACTGTATTTAAAAAAATGGTCATTAAAAACACACTTGCCTTGGTGCATTATGTAATAACCCCTTCGGCCGTCTACAGAACCGGAGTTTCGGAACTGGTTCCGTACGAGGCTTTTAAATTACTTGTATGGAACTGGTTCCCTACGAGGTTTTTTTTTTACCTATGTGTATCTAAACACACTTCTGGTTTTTATATTCGTATAACTCGTTTATTTGCATTTTTTAGATTCTGTTTTAAAAATGGATAACAAAAATAACTTGTCTATCTACTACCAAAATTGTCGCGGGTTAAGAACGAAGTTGCATACCTTATATGTGAATATATTATTGCACGACTATGATTTGACAATTTTAACCGAAACATGGCTTCATTCCGATATTTACGATAGCGAATTTATTGACTCTCGATACCAGGTTTACCGTAGTGACAGGGACCGAGTAGCGACCGGGCGCGGCGGAGTGGTGGTGGCGGTACGCAACGCGTTGTGCGCCGCACCGCTGGCTCTTCACTCGATGTCCGCGTCCCCGCACCTGTCCGCCGCACCGCCCCCTCCTATTATAGATAATGTTATGCTACAGGTAAGTATTGGGAAACATAATTTTTTTATTGCAGCCGTTTACATTCCACCCAGTCTCAGCAATGATGACCGTCTCAGAAATGACCTCACTATGATGTCTATATAAATAATATCGAAAGAATACAAAAAAAGTTTATGAAATCAATGCAATATAGATGTTTTCGTAAATTCGTACCTTATGAACAACTACTTTCAAAGTACAAAACACTAAGTCTTAAGAATAGACGTCATCAGTTGGAAGTACTTCTATTATATGACCTTTGTCACGACAAATATGACTGTATTCCTATAATTAACAAGCTTCGATATCGTGTGCCGGCTAGATCTTATAACAGAACCTCACGCTCTTGTACTACCTTTGTTCCTCCTAGATGTCGCACTAACGCTGGAAAACGCTCGCCACTATATCATCTTACGAATACTTATAATACCATGTTCAACGATATAGATATATTTAGCAATCATGTGAATGCCTTTAGATCAAATATTCTTAACAGTCTGAATGCTCAAATATGAATTCATAATAAGTCTTTTAATTACTAGATTCTAAATTAATGTTGCATAGTTAAGTATCGACCTATTCTCTTATTTATCTGATCACAATTATCGAATCTTACCTTAAATAACTAGCCTATAAACTAATTAACCTTAACATGCTGTAAGTGCTTATTGTCCTTTTTTTTACAAATCTGTGTTAAACATTTAATTATTTTGTTTTTAAAATGCATCTAGTTGTTATGCACTTTTTATTATTATTGTTTCTCAACGATAACTTAAATGTAACTGTGGCTAATGTTGTGGGTTTCACAATTAGTAATAAGATAACTATTTAAGTTGTATTATAATATGGATTGTGTAACTGTTTATTAGTCCATAAATAAACAAAAAAAAAACATCTTTACGCACGCTTGACTTGGGGAGCAAGCTGGTGAATGCGTTACGCGAACGGTGATTTTAGCGTGACGAACTGTGATCGGGCGAGGCGAACGGCACGCTTGACTTGGGGAGAAATCTGGTGAATGCGTTGCGCGAACGGTGATTATAAGTTTTACTTCAGTCGTGTGGTCTAAAGCACTCTCGTTTTTTTCTACTATGGACAATGAAGGTGCGCGGTGGGTGAGCCGCGAGCGACTCGCCATCGATGGTGCGCGGTGAACGATCCGCAAACGGTTTGTTATCGATGTTGCGTGGTGTGCGAAAATATGCGCGTTGAATGTTCACACCTAGCTTCCCTCCAACCCAACCAATTTAAGTGGACAATGGCTCAAATGAGAGAGCTAGTTCCAGCGAGTGTTCTTAGACCAAAACGAACCGCACTCTTGAATTAGAACCGGAGATTTTCAGAAAGAAAGTTATGAAAATCGCGTTTGGGTATAACTTGAGAAGGGCAAAAGTTAGGAGATTGTCATGCTTGAGATGACGAATCTGTGCATCAATCATCAACTTCATTAAAAAAAAAGCAAATCGGATGGATAAAACAGCCGGACGGACTCGCATATTTCATCAATTCTTTTAATATGTAGATGCGTAAGTTAAGATTCTAGTTTAGAGCCAGATGACCGATGTCATTTCTTTTTTTCATAAAAATAAGTACCAAAAAAAACTGCACATATTATGCAACTTTTTACGGGGCGCAGCGATTGAACTCAGGGCGGCCCCTTTGCCGGAGTGTTTGACGCGAACCTGCAGCGCATGCAGCATTTATCAAAGGTGCAGCTAATTCAGCAAACGAACTTTAGTATATAGTTCATTAACTTTCAAGGCGATAAACTAAATTTAATTTGCAACAAAAAAGTCATACTTACTAGTTAACTAGGGGTCAGAACTTAACGGTTTTCGGGTCAAGGCCTATTTAATTTTCAAATTTTGTATGAAAAACGCATCGATTTATTTCTTTGATTTTGTAAAAAAAAATGTTATGTAAGCGTTAAAAAAAGGGAAAAAGTTCCTTATCAGCTTTTCAAAAAGGTATAAAAGTTGATATTAAATTGATGTTTTCAACTTTTAGATCTTTTTGGAGTGCTAATAAAATAATAAAGTTTTTCCAATTCCCATTTTGCAACCTGACTTCTTTTTACAAAATCACAAAGAAATAAATCAATGCGTATTTCATACAAAATTTAAATAATAAACGGGCTCTTAACTCTAAAACCGTAAATTTTTTTTTTTTTTTTTATTAGATGTAGTTTATCCCCTTAAAAAATATAGGACCACATTCCCAGTAACCCTGTATAAACCTAACCATTTCATTTTTATAAATTTCATACTTCAACACAACACAGAAACATAGATAAATGAAACAGCGCATATGTAACATATGTAAATAAAAGATACTTGTACTTTAATTGCTGAAGATAAGGTCCACACCTTCGACCATAACTAATTTTTGTTCGAAGGTCCACACATTTACTTTACCAACATAGTAAAACATCACTTATTTGATTACTAAACACCGTAATATTACGAAAGTATAGTCCAAAAAATATAAAGATATGTATGTAACATTCATTGCTTTTTTTTATTCATTATTGGTAAGCTCTTGGCATCATCTCACCTGATGGTAAGTGACGATGATGCCGCGGGCTTACCAAGATTCCCCAACGCAATCGAGAACTGGCTATCTTATCTTCAAGCCGGAACACATCAATGTAGTTAACACTGATGTTTGGCGGCAAGACTTAGATAAGATGGTGATAGCTAGCCAGGCGGGCTTAGAAAATGCCCTACCACAAATCAATCAATAACAATACTACTATAAAGTACTGTTGACGACACAAGATCATCTTATAGTAGAGGCCAGGATAGTTAATAATTACTTTCCGAATTTGCACTGGACACAGTTTTTTTACTCTAAATATATTGAAGACATGGATTCAGTTTTAATTAAAACATTATTTTTACTCCTTCTTCTTCCTAGGGCGCATGCAGCACACAGCGCTGGAGTCAAGCATGTTGTAGTTGGGGTCTCCTTTAGCGCGCGACTCCGTGAACTTAGCGTGGGTGTCCGGGGCCAGGCAGTACTGCTTCACAGCCGGCACCGTCTGCATCGCTTCTATGTATGTGCTCTGGAGAAATAAACACTTAAAGTTAAAAAGTACTTTTTTTATTAACAAATCATATAGGTGGGATGCATGTGTTAAAAAAAACATCCTCCCATGCATCTCGTAAGGCTGTGAAACATGGTCCCTTACAAAATACCATAGAGACAAATTAGAAAAATGCCAGAGAGCTATGGAACGAAGCATGATAGGAGTAAGAAGGCAAGACAGATTTAGCAATGCCTAACTTAAGAGCGAAAACCAAACTAACCAACATCCTTGAAAGAATAGACCTACAAAAATACAGATGGACCAGCGATATTCTGAGATCCAGACAAGAATAGTGGAGCCAAATCATAACGCAATGGTATCCTAGAGATGGCAAAAGACGCCGAGGACGACAACAAATGCGCTGGGAGGATGAGCTTAAACTTACTGCGGGATCCAAATGGAGAAGAGTTGCTTAAGACTGTAAACAATGGAAGCTACTGGAGGAGGCCCTTGCCAACAGGCACACTGAGCTGAGAGACATCCTATAACAACTTTAACCAACAAAAATTTCAACAAAGCCTAAAGCCAGTTCCCCATTGTGTTGGGGAATCTTGGTAAGCCCGCTTCCATCTTCGGCAACATCTTCACTTACCACCAGGTGAGATGTTGTCAAGGGTTTACCAATTGTGCATAAAAAAAACAGATCTCTCACCCAGTTCAAAATAAATAAATAAAATAGGTAGGGAATAAAACTGTCCCAAGAGGGCCTCTGAGAAATCTTCCCAATTGGTATCATTTTTCTCAATCCCTTGGTATCATTTCACCTAACAGTAAACAATCATGAATTGATAATGCTTGAAGATTTGTTTTTAATCCTGATCTATTCTTTGTGATGAGTTTTCCTAATAAGTTTTTTCCTCATCCCTATTGGCATATATCACTCTCCATATTATTGAGAAAATAATCATCATCATCATATCAGCCAAAGGACGTCCACTGCTGGATATCCATGACGACCGGGTCTGCGCTGCCTGCATCTAGCTTCTTCCCGCGACCTTCACCAGGTCATTGGTCCACTGAATGGGAGGCCTTTTTTAAGTAACGTTTTCAAGAGCGCGGTTGCCACTCGATAACTTTACTGCCCCAACGGCCATCTGTTCTACCACTGCCCCTTAAGTTTATCAATTGTCGAATCCAACTCAGCTGGGCAGCGTTCTGGAAGCATTGCAATGTCCCAAATACTGCAGTTGACCAAGGTCTTCGACCAGTGTGTGTTGCCAGTAATGACATATGGAACTGAGATATGGTCTCTTACTATGGGACTCATGAGAAGGTTCAAGGTTGCCCAAAAGGGCAATTGGAGCGTGCTATGCTTGGAGTTTCTCTGCGTGATCGAATCAGAAACAAGGAGATCCATAGGAGAACTAAAATAACTGACATAGCTATCAGAGAAAACAATATCGGGAACTAATGTATCATCTTTTTTTTTATAGATGTTTAGTGCAAAAACCAATCAAAATTTAATAATCTTAAAACAGAATAACTACATGTCCAGACTTTGGGTTAAGCGTAAAGATAGCCTACAAATATAGACCTACCAGCACATATTTATTGCTTGTTGAGCAATTTTGTCTGAAATTCTAGATCTAAATTAATGTTTACTTGACTTGACAAATGTTAATTAACAACGATTTCACACGATATCTGATTCTCAAACTGATATGAATGCCATCTTGTGAACAAACAAGATCCAGATTTATCTATAGAAAATGCCATTAGCAATAATTGTTTTCAAATCTGTATATACAGGTGTAACAAAATTGGTGTAGGTCCCGTTAACTGGGGCTTCTACTCAGCATACTGAACAACTTTTGTTCTACAACTTTGCTGTAATCGCAAAAAAAAAAATTACTCTTCATACAAATCAATCAGCTGTTCGACCAATTTTGTGCATTTTAGTATGAAGGTCCAAATTTTTTTTCGAGAATTGACTATAGGTTCCTTGGGGAAAGTTATGATGAGTTCCCCCAGTTAACGGGTCGTACACCAATTTTTTTACACCTGTATAAAAGGAAAAGGTGACTGACTGGTATATCAAAGCACTGCTCAAACTACTGGATGATTGGGTTGAAATTTGGCACAAAGATAGAAATTATGACATAGGCATAAGAAAGTATTTTGAGACATTCCCAAGGTAACCAAAAAATTGGGAACTGCGTGTGCGAAACCGCAGGCACCCACTAGTTTACTTAATGTTATGAACAACTTCATACAAATCCTTAGATCACAATCATGTATTAAAAAATGAGATTTTTGGTCACTCGTCCAAAGTGTCTGAAAATAAAGCCACCCTTTTTTCACGATATACTTTCACTGATTTTTCTTTCTTTCTATCCTTGTCTTCTGGCAAACGACTATTTGGACCTTATTAGAACATTGCATTGTATAAAACCAGGGATCTAGTTTTTTTTACAATGTAAGTACAAATCATCAAATAACACTTACCAATCGGTCATACTTAGTCTTGTCAATCGAAAACTCAGGCTTTCCCAAAAGAGGCAGTGCCTGGAACCGCTCCAGGAAAGGCCAGATGGTGTAGTCGACCATGCCTGGTTCATTGCCATGGAGGAACTTGGTGCCACGAAACTCAAGCTCCTTTTGAAGCATCTCCAACCCTTTGTGGTAGGTTTCTACCATCGAAGGCTGCAGAGCTTGAGAGTTGAAAGCGGCAGTGTAATATGAGGATTGTGCCTGAAAATGTTTGTAAAATTAATAAAGATTAAGCTCGAGAACAGTGTGCTGGTTGCTTCAGTTATTTTAAATATAAAAGTAAAGTACCTTTCATTAGAATTTCTCAACAGTGTAAACAAATATTGCTACTTAACATTGGCACCAAGGGCCGGATTGTGCTATTTTGCAACTTAATTACCAGTTAAAAGGAAAATATTGGTTTTGTTTGTATTGAGTTTTTGTTTTATTTCTTTCAACAACCTTACGCACAAGTGAACCATCTTTTTGCATCATTTATTTATTTATGTTTGTTGTTCTTACTAGTAGCAATATAATCATCCTTCAATTGTAAGTGAAAGTAGAATAATCATAGACAGTGTAATGATAAAATGTCTCATTTACATTGTTGTAAAATTCTAATGAAGGATACAGCTCGCGCCATACTTTATACTGATCTGAACTGTAATGCGAGTGCTTACTGTGCTGGTATAACCGAGTCATAGGTACCTTTATGTCCTACTAACACTCAAAGTTTAATACTGTGATGCATCTTATAATCAACTTCAGAGCCATACTAAAGTTTGGCATGAGCTAATGAATGAGTCCATATGGCAACTTGTGGAATATGTGTGGACTCATCAGACCCAATAATAATGATGACTATCATCCCAGCTGCCTGAACACATTCACTGTTGAATACTATGAGTCTATTGAATATATATAGAATATATATGTGAAATATATAAATATAATATAATATATAAGTGAAAGTCTATGAGTCTATTGAATATATATATTCAATAGACTCATAGACTTTCACTTGGTATAATTTAGCCACATGCGTCGTGACTTTCTGGAAGCCTCACTAGATTATGAGTCCACCTGGTGCCTGACCGTCCAACACTAAGACTTCACTTACAAAGTAACTAATATATCATCTGTGCTTCAGGTCCACAGTCGCCACTTGAAAACCTTCGTGTCTTTGATAAGGATATCTAAAAAGGGAGCTTACTCCAGAGAAGTTTTCCACCAACATCTTGTCCTGAGCTCTACGCAGTGGGTCCGCTGCCTGCAGCGGCACCTCTGGGTACTTCTCATCGAGGTATGTATTGATGATGTTGCTATCAAATATGCCCTTGCCTTGCTCATACTCTAAAGCTGGTACAGTACCTGTTAAAATATGTAAAAGTTGCATATAATGTTGATGTGATTAATTATTTTAGCTCTAAAAAGAACCTAGACAAAAACCCCATTTATAACAGATGAGACTATCAAAACAGTATATTACTAAAGTTACCAGGTAAAACACAACAGGTTGGAAGTGCACTTGTAAGAGGGCTGCCATACTAAAAAAAAAATCCACAAAAAAATGACTATACTGTCCAAGAGCCCTGTAGCTTGGCAGAAAACAGTTAGGTTAGTTTTGTTTAGCATATGATTTTTTTGTATGGCAGCCCTTTCAACTGCACCCCAATTGTATCCTATTTCTTACCAAGAATAGTTACACACCTTTAGGACTGTAATCGAATATCCACTCCGGCTTATGGTCCAGGTTGATGAACACCAGGTCATATTGAATATTCTTGGCATTCAAGACTAGTACACTTCTCTCCGCATACGGACAGAAGCGCATGGCGAATAAACGCAGCTTACCGCCATAGGGAGGCACGACATCACCTTATAACAACAGAGAAATTGATGACATAGCTAATAGCCAAGACGTTCTATTTTCAGCTTTGTGATCAGAGTATAACCACACCCTGAACACTTGATTGATTAAATATAAAATTCGTTTTGCTTCTTCTATATAAAACGCCAATTACAAATCTAGGGACCTAATAAATAAGACACACGAATAAAAAAGATATGACACTTACCGGTCTGCAAGTGCTTCTCAGACATGGTGAGTAAAAAAAACGCAACTGTAACAAAGATAAATAATAGTGATGATACGCCTTGACTTCGCTAGGTACTTTGAGAAACTGGAAAAAATACCGTGTATCGATGATAGCCGGATATCGGAATAGCAATAATTAGCAATGGATTTATTTACTTTACCAAGTAATACTTACAAAACGGCAGACAAAAGAAAGAATAAGTTGTCAAGTCAAAGTCAAGATCAACCATAGATAAACTAGAATATGTCCAGATCACAGATCTACTAATAGAGATAAACTATCAAGCCATAGAGTACTACCTGTGGCAGGGCTGCCACCTCTGTTCAAGCGTTGAGCGCTATAATATCAGCTCGAATCAACCGCTAAATTCTGCTAGATGACCAAAATGACCAAAAGCGCCTCAGGGATGTTCGCGAAGGAGCGAGTGGATAACTTCCCAGCTTTGATGCGCAAGCAAATAGCCTCCCTGTAGGGCGGCGGGCGCGTGATAGCCCCAAGGGCCATATCACACCAGCGAGTGGAAAGCGAGGCAAATGAGCAGCGAGCTCGCAACGTGTGCGTGGTGAACACGCCGCAAGACGCCGCGGGTGCACAGCGAGCTCGCGGCGAAATTTCGCCGCGGGTGTGCAGCGAGTTCGCGGGGTGCAATCCGCGTTTCGTACATTCAGTGCCAGAACGGATTCCGACGAGGAAACACTGCTGTTAGCTTTGTTACTCCGAGAACGAAAACAAAAGGAGATAAAACGACGAATATGGGAGGATCCATTATCAAGTAATTGACTGAGAGAGAGCGACTACTAAGTGCTGTTCTGCAAACGAATAAAAAATAATCCGAAAATATTTCATTCCTACCTACGAATGACAAGACCTACATTAGATATGAGTACACGATGACTTAAGACATGATAACAAACACCTAAGATTTTTAGTGACTGCTGAAGACAGGCTTGTTATTACTATAAGGTCAGAGGTGTATTTAAGAACCCGGCGCCCGGGCACAAAAAAGTGACATAAAACCGGCTAAGTGCGAGTCGGAGTTGCGCGCTAAGGGTTCCGTCCTGCCACACGATAAACGTCACCTGACTATAACCTTCTGTTTGCATGTTCGTAGTGGTTCGTCACCCTTATTAACGCTAGTCCGACTGGCACTTGGCTAGCTTTATTATTTTTCGGTAAACCAAACGGATCCCAAAAAAAAGAAAACATAAATGATTCACATGATTAAAACTTTTCATTGAACCCAAAAATAAATGTACGAGAGTGTAAAAAATGGCCTCGATAGCGCTGTTCGCCGCGAGCTCGCTGAGCACCCGCGGCGTCTTTGCGGCATGTTCGCCGCGTACACGTTGCGAACTCGCAGCGAGCTTGCTGCACACTATATTCTATTCGCTTGCAACTCGCTAGTATGATATGGCCCCAACAGCCTCCTGGCCACTGTAGCGGGAAGGGTCGATGGGCCGTTTTTTGCTCACTTGACTGCACCGGGAAGCAAGTGATATCTTCAAATCGGGCTGCAAAATAATGGTGGTTTTCTCTACAGTGATTTCTTTGCTATTTTAATTTTAATTTATTTATTTCTTTTTTACTAACGTAGTTTTTAAGTAAAAATGTAACTACATATTATGGACTGTAATTGTCTGAAAATAAACAGAATTTAAATTTAATTTAAAATATAAAAAGCGCTAGATAACGTGAGATTAAGCGCAAAATTTTAGTCTTAAAATGAACTTTCAAAATAAAATAAACGGATGTTTTGACGTGATAACGTCTTATAAATCGATGAACGCCAGCTGCACGCACGAAAAAGCAAGACTCATTGTCACATTCTGTGTCACGTTCCGCGTGCAAGCGAGAGCGCGAAACAAGCGATAGAGAGGTACGATCGGCCTAAGCGTTCGGCTTGTGATCAATGTTTTCTTATGCCATTATCACGTAAAATTATCGTCCGTAAACCAACTTTACAGACAATCAGTTTTATTTAATATTTATTTTTGCAACCTTTGATTCTAACACAGCTAATTGGTAAATTGATCATCATTCATCGTCGTCTCCAGAAAAAGCACAGTCGTCGTCAATTACCGCCATAGAAGCAATGCTAGCTTGCATTCCCGATGGCCCCGGTTCTGATGAATGAACAACTCATTCGTTTTTCGTTGCAATTTAAATCAGAAAAACTAAAAATTAAAAAAATAACTAGTGTTGCCATAGAAAGTGAAAGTAGAAAGAAAATTAAATAACTGTGACAAAAGCTCGGATGTATGACGGAACGAGAACATAATAAAACGCGCCATATTGGGCGCTAGGAATTGTTAAGGAAAAATGGGAGTTAGTTACACCAAAAAAGCGCTAGATCTAGCTCCGAAAGCGCTAAGATGGCAGTACTGACTTGTTGTACAGTGAACAGCACATGCAGTTGGACATAATGGCCTTGAAAATGTTAGAAGTTGAACAGAGCGAATGCGAAAAAGAGATAGTAATTGTTCTCTTCGCATTGTTTTCAATCTGCGCTGCCGCTTACCGCTGGCCGGTGCGGGTAGGCGGGGTCGGGGGAGATCGCGTTCGTCCGAAGATTTTACATACACACTTATTGATGGAAATCCCGATTTGTTTGTAAAAAAGACCAGACTTTTAAGAATAAAATATTATAGGTAGTGGCAAGGTTTGTTTATTTGTTTGGTTGTAGGGGGTTAAACTTTAGAATTATTGAACCGAATCTAAAATTCTTTAACCACGTAATGGGTAGGTAGTCCATTCGCTTCACACCAGGAGGTCGCGGGTTCGATTCCCGGTGGGGTCAACTTGTAAGACTCGGTTTGGTTGGTGGTAGGGCATTTTCTAAGCCCGCCTGGCTAGCTACCACCATCTCATCTAAGTCTTGCCGATAAACATCAGTGTTAACAAAATTGATGTGTTCCGGCTTGAAGATAAGATAGCCCGTTCTCCATTGTGTTGGGGAATCTAGGTAAGCCCGCTTCCATCTTCGGCATCATCGTCACTCACCATCAGGTGAGATGATGCCAAGGGCTTACCAATTGTGAATAAAAAAAATAAAAGCAGTAAAGAATGAGACGGTGTACGCTCACAAATTCACAATAAATGCTATCTAATATCTATGCGACTGGACTTGGACACTGACACACGTAGTAAGTATTGGTGACTTATATTCTCTTTGGACGGGATGAGACGGAGACGGATGAGTGAGCGACTTTAATATACTGGCAGTGTTGCCGTTAGGACAATCTTGTTTGTGGTTATTAAAATAAAAAAGTGGACAATTTTGTAATAAGGATGTGGGTTTAATTAAAACAGTATCTAATACATGTAGAAAAAAAATTGTAGGTCTACAATGGCCTCTGGTAATTCTGAAATCTCTACGTCAACGTCAATCGATCGGTGATGATGATGTAGATGGGTTTTCATTTTTTTTATTGCTTTGTCCGCTTCTGTAAATTTGTTTAAAACTTCAGGTGGCAAAACATAGTCGTGGCATTTTTATTATTTATTTTAATTGACTTTTAATCATAATTATGGAATTAAGTGTTAATGCACACATTTTGTTTCATAATTTATTTTTAGTGTGTTCATGACACTTAACTACTTACTTCCGCATTAGAGTGAGGAAGACAAGACCGCCGTAACTAGGTCAAATATTTGGTCAACTGTAAACAGTAATTATCAAAAACATAATTACCAAAAGTAGCTAGAATCGTTTGGTTAGCTAAAATTATTTTTGGCTAAACCGTTATATATTTGATAGATCTAGCCACAAAGTGGCTAAAACGGCAACACTGCTTACTAGCTCGTGTCACTGCGCGGATGCTTGGTTCATTAGATCTGTGGCGGATGCTTTGTAAGGGGCGTGGCTTATGATTTGTCAAAAGCACAGATCTGTGGTCATAAGTTTGTGTGAATTCGTTATTGGTCATAAATAGACGCTTATTTAGAAAAGAATGTCGATTGGTATATTTTCGTAAAGATGGCGATTTCTACCAATCACCGATGTGTGCGAGTGTTCAACTGTTAAAAATCGGTCGTAGTTATGTGTGTATACTGTCCATCGCCACGTGCTGGCCACTGTACAACCACAGATTACTAGAATTTGTAGCAAGCGTATTAATATCATGCACGACTTACGTAGTATCTGTCTCTGTTGTTTTTAAGTAATTAGCTAATACCTAACTTGATATTAATATAAAATATTCGACATTTTATACATCAATCAAATAAAATACATCTCAATCAGAAACACCAACTCGAAACCATTTGAATTTCAAGCCGTGATTCTTTCACGGCTGACAACCCTACAGTAAATTTATGATTTAAGCACACAGGCAAAGGTTTAAAAGTGTAGGTGCTTATCTGTACAAGTCCAAAGTACAGATTTTGGTTAAAATATATTAACGTCTCTGGGTAGAAGCCCTTTTGAGACAATCTTAATTTTTTTTTGGATTTGAAACGCTAGTGCCAGTGCTTTACATTACAAATCATCTCTGGAGTTCTTGACAGTATTTATTTGCAGCAGCCTCATTCTGAGTTGGAACACACAGTCACAGTAGGGCGTCTAGAAAACTGCACCCAGTGCAAGTCGGGCCTTCACGTCCTTCACGGGTATTTTTTGTAAAAATGCTCATGTTTGAAAAAACTAAAATATTTCTGCAAATAATAGTAACACAGCATTTTGCATGAAATAATGAACTTTTACAAATCCAACTGCACATCTTAAGTTGGTAGACTATTACAAGTAACTAGTATCTCATCTGTGCTAATCCTCCTAATGTCCGAGTCCTAAACTAAGAAAGCCTACTTAGCCGTAGTTTTCCTTATAAATTGATTAGATGGCCTACTATTTATATTTCTTTCAGAAGTCCTGAAAGAGCGGTTTAGCAGGTGCTGGGGGGGGGGGGGGGGGGGGGAGGGGAGGAATGACTAGACTAACAAAAATTAGCACTTTAAAGCCTAATATTTTGCAAACGGATCTCACCCGCAATATTTTTAAACGATCCATACAACGATACCCCACATCATGGGACAAACGAGAAAAAAAAGGTAGGTACGTGTAGGGGAGAAAGGTACCTTAAAAAAATAATCAAGATTTTCTTTACCACTGACAACAATTAGTAAATATTGTTTTTAAACACCCGCAATATTTTTGAACGACCTATCCAACTTGTACGGGACGGCCCCTTGGCGTTAGCTGTAGTGTACTGTACTTCAGGCAAAGTATATAATATATTAGTACTTTCATACAGTATGGACACTCCCTGCTGCTCTCGAGATTGTGAACTCAGCCCCTCGTCACCCAGATTGGTTACAGTTTGGTTGTTGAACTTATAGGATTTCGCCGCCATTTTGTTTGTTCCGGTATTAGTTTTTTGAACTGTCATTTCTGACCCGTTGTATGAAGTGTCCAGGGTGTGCTTCAGGGCAGGTAGGGCCGCACACACCAATAGTGTACTGGACTTGCGAGAGATACTACGGCGGCGAGGTAAAGAAGAAATTAACAAACTGCGGTCGTGTGAGGTGGACGCTTCAGTGGGCAGGGGCTGCGTTCGATCGGAGTTCGGTTCTGTCTGAAGTCCGTCTTGCTCGGAACGCATGCCTTTGAATACTGTCTTGCTTGCAACCGGGCCTTGGAATTGCTGGTCGAGCTTTTTTTTTCTTCCTCGGATACGGAGGAGGGAGGGGGAAAATGCATTTATGCATACCAGTACGGCCGGCTGTACTGGTTATGTGGGACTCACAGCCCTGCGCCTATTTATTTATTTATTCAGTCAATTGGTTTACAGATTTCTCCAAATCACCAACCAATCACTATTATGCATACATACACATATATACATAAGGTATATATATAAATAAACTACCTAGCTGTCCCGGCGAACTACGTTCCGCCTTACACTACACTACACTAAACTACCTTACCCTACATAAGAACCTCAGAAAAATCGGTCTAGCAGATCTTGAGTTATAAAATTACAACGAAAAGTGGCATTGATTTTTATATATTTAAGATATGCACAGGCCCTGCCCAGGACCGCACTACCCACTAACAACCCCCTGTAGCATTGGCAGCTAAGCTACCTTGAAAGCTAATCGGAGCGACGCCCCCCCCCCCCCTAGTGAGTGGGGGGAGGGGCGCCCGGCGCTGTATTACAGAGGCGCGCGCGCGTGGGGTGCTCCCCGCGCTCTGCCTGCACTGAACATTTCTTTGTGTTTCTTTATAAACTACAAACTGTATTTACATTACCCCAGCCCTTTACCCCGGACGAGGTTATCAGAATACTGAATATCCACATTGCGTGTAAAAATAGCTGCGACATATATAATTTATCGGCTAGCATGTTAAAGAGTGTCAGTGGACCCATATGTTACGTGCTCTCCGAGTTATATAATTGTTGCATACGAGAAGGCATAATTCCTACAGAGCTCAAAAAAGTAAAGATAGCACCCCTGTACAAAGGCAAAGGCTCTAAAGCCTCCCTTAAATCATATCGTCCTATATCCCTCGTTCCCGCTGTTAGCAAAATTTTGGAGGTGGGTATAAATCAAAGAGTGTTAGCCTACTGGAACCCCCTTTTTATTTTATCAGAGCGACAGTATGCCTACCGATCAGGTAGATCTACCACCGATCTAGTTCGTGAAGTGCAGTGGTCAGTGTTAAGGGCGCGTGAGGCGGGCCGCCAAGTCGCAATAGTGTGCTGCGACCTTTCGCGCGCGTTCGACACTGCCGACCATCGCCTTATAGCGGACAAGCTGGCCTATTACGGAATACGCGGACCTGCTTTAAAATTGATCATGTCCTTCATGTCTGATAGGTCACAGGTTGTGGTGGGCGATGGCGGACGTGCCAGGTCGTCCGAGCTTAACAACTTACTGGGTGTCCCACAAGGCTCATGCCTGTCCAACACTCTGTTTAGCATCCTTCTAAACGATCTCCCCCAGGTAGTCGTAGGGTCAGAGATATATATGTATGCGGATGACGTAACCGCGGTCATCTCAGCCAATACAAATCAGCAACTTGAAGAAAAAACTAGTGACACGGTGCAGCGCCTTTGTAATTGGTTCCATCTAAACGGGTTGGCGCTAAATAGAGATAAAACGTATTTTATGCGTTTTTATCTCAATGGACATCCACCGAAGTCTATGAAGATATTGGCTAGCGGTACCGAGATAAAGCAGGTGACAGAGACGCGGCTACTGGGCTTCTGCTTGGACAGCGCACTACTGGGATGGGACTCTCACATAGAGGGGCTATGCGCGAGGCTCGGTCGGGCGTGCTTTGCATTGCGTCGCCTCGCAGCGACAGCAACCAGTGAGGTAGTACGATCGTGCTACTTTGCTACCGTACACTCAATCATATCGTACGGGACCGAACTGTGGGCTAATGCTGCAGACTGGCATCGGGTTTTGTGATGCAGAAGCGTGCGATCCGTGCAATGGCCGGAATCCCTGACGACGAGTCCGCCCACGGGTATTTTAAACAATTTAAAATATTAACATTGCCCTGCATACTTATTCAGCAGGTGGCTATGTTTACATACACAAACATTGATTTATTTAAAACGCGTAAAATTAATCAAAATTTTAACTTAAGGAGTAATAAACATAGCAGCCGTCTTGCGTCTGTGCCGCACACACTAAAAAAGAGCGAAAGGTCGGTGTATGTTATGGGACCAGCCGTGTTTAATCGGCTACCAGACGACATCAGGGATGCACCCTCTACCCACTGTTTTAAGAACAGACTTAAGGAGTGGCTTCTAGAAAAACAGTTTTATGACATAAAAGAATTCTTGCAGACAAAGCTCCAGCTCACGTAGGGTCTGCAGTTATTTTAGTACATTAATAATAAGTATTACTTTACATATCAATTATAATTTTTTTGTATCAAATTCCTGACATTTATTTTTATTATTCTTGCATTAGCATTTTTGTGTATTTTTGTGTAGTATTGACTACATTGAGTGTAGTAGTAGACTTGCAACAAATGTTGTTAAAAATAAATTTCATTTCATTTCATTAAACAATAATATTATGTCTATGCCTGGCTAAAATACTGTCTTAGTCTAAAGTTATGCCTTACGGTGAATGTAGAGGGCTAGGGTTGATTTCGCGCCAAAACCTCGCGTTGTGGCTTGCCGTCACTTTAGCAAGGCGCAGGCGCGGGCTAATCGGTTGAAATCCCGTGAGGCATATTCTCCCCTAGCTTTCTATTTTATTTCACCGTTAGATTTGGGCAGTGAATCGACAAATATTTTTGCGCTTTAGACAACCGCATGGTTTTTGGGGGCTGGTCGGCACTTTAGAACTAAATATTTGATAATTTTCCAAACTCCGACCACTCTGGTCGACCATTGGCTAAAGCACTTGGTGACAAAACTTGAGTTTTTCTTTGATTTTAAGCAAGAATTATTATCAATATTTAATTATTAGGCGTTGAGGATGCCGTATGTGGCAGTTCTCCAATAGTCGACCGGGGTGGTCATCCATTGGTACTAAGATATATTTTAGTGACCCAGTGCTCGACCAATACAGCTTTGGTGATAAGTTTGGGAATAATTACTCTTTTTTATCACAGTTAAGAAGAAGAAGACTGAAAATGTCAGAAATCTGCGTTATCCAGCTTCTGCTATGCTATCAGCTATAAAAGCAGTTCGTGAAGGTCGTTTTAAATTAAGAGAAGCAGGAAGACAATATGGCGTGCCACATAATACTTTAAGTAATAAATTAAAAGGAGTGGTGCCAGAAGGAAGAAAAATGGGTCGCGCTACATATTTAACTAATAAAGAGGAAAAGCTTTTAGTTGCTTAAATAGTCGCCAATGCTAAAAAAGGAATACCATTGAAAAAACGAACATTAGTCGAAACCGTTAAACAAATAATCGACGAAGACAAACGTAAAACTCCCTTCAAAAAACAACCGTCCGGGAAGAAAATGGGTCGACTTGTTTAAACAGCGCCACCCAGAGTTACGTGAAAAGAAGGCTGAAGCAATATCTACAGCCAGAGCGAACGTTACCGAGGCTGACCTTAGACAATGGTCTGAGTCCCTCAAACAATATTTAAATGAGGAAAATGCATTGGATATCTTGGAAGACCCTACAAGAATATACAATGCAGATGAATCTGGATTTCAAACTTGTCCTGACTCCGGAAAAGTATTAGGGCCTGTCGGAATGAAAAACTTTTTTGAGGTTAAATCTGGAAAAGAAAAGGAGCAGCTCACTGTCATGGCCTGTATAAACGCAGCCGGTCAAACAGTATCTCCCATGGTAGTTTATCCATTAGTCCGAATTTCGAAGGAGATATCTTGTAATTTCCCAGATGTTTGGGCCATAGGAAGGTCACCTAAGGGGTGGAAGACTGGCGCACTGTACTACGAGTACATTGCAAATATTTTTGATCAGTGGCTAAAACAACAAAATAATAAGAAACCTGTACTGCTTTTGATTGATGGTCACCGTTCACACATGACTATGCAAGTATCTGAGTACTGCGCAAAAAATCAAATACTTATGCATGCGCTTTACCCCAACTTGACACATATAACACAGCCGGCAGACGTGTCACTTTTTAAGTGTCTGAAAAATGAAAAAACACTGTGTTCGATTACAAACAAAGTACAGGTAAGGCCTTTGTCCAGCAGTGGACGATTTGTGGCTGATATGATGACAGGTAATAAGCACATTACTCGTGCTGGATTCGCGCCCCTATTATTCAAAGTGTTTGCAGAAAAAATGACGCCAGAACACAGATTTGGACAGAAGGATCCGCCCGTTTCCATATTTCATTCAGATTTTCTTCATACAAGCAAAAAGTAGCGCCATCTGACATTACTCGTACGAACTAGCGTGGGCGAGAGTTGACTGACGTGCCGCGCTAAAAGATCCTTGGTAGCATTGACGCTTTAAAAATTCGTTTATTTAATTTGTTTACAAGAAAAAATACAATTCTAGGTTACATAACGATGATACGACATCCCATGTTTCTTTTAAGCCTTTCTTTCATGATTTTTACAGCCTCTAACAACACATTATGGCATTTTTATATGGAATATCCTTCCACCGCATTGTACAATTTCTCGCAGACGACTGAGTCGCGAGTGTGCGAAACTTTCGATTTTCGCACCAATTCGCTGGGAACATTAGTCGCGCGCGTTGGCCGGGTCCTTACGCCAGTAATATATAAGTCACTGCGCCAGACATAATTACAAACGGTTTCAAGCGATGCGGTATCTACCCGTTCGATCCATCAGCGGTAGACTACAGTAAATGCATGGACATTGAAGTGAGAAAAGTTTTACCAAGCACCGCGCATGTGGATGTGGAAACAGTTCTTTTGTTGGAGTCCTTCATGAGGCGAGGTCGTGCAGAACAATTTAGGAGCGCCGAGAATGAAGAATGGCAAATTTTTGTTCAGTTTTGTAAAGTATTCGCGAATTTTAGGAAACTTATCAGAGCGGTAAACTGGCACTGACACAAGGATGAATATATTGCTGAATCTGGAAAGATCTGTTACGCCGTATGCTAAAAGCTACCAACTCATTGTAGGTGTCACTCTTTACTCCTATGAACATTCTCATGGGGGCCGTTCAAGTATTACGTAAGCACTACGGGGGGGGGGGGGGGAGGTTCGCTTTGCTTATTTTCGATGACATGGGGTGTGAGGGGGGGGGGGGGTCTAGATGGTGATAACGTCTCAGCGGTAGTTATTTAATATAGCAACTCACACATTGTCTATGCTTAAAAATGAAACGCATATTCGGGGATTCCCACAAATAATGAACAGGTTTAGGTACTCGTTTAGAACCGAGTAGGGGAATTACCGCGCGCTATTTACTTGTCTATTTTTTAGGATTCGGGTGTCATGGACTGAATACTGTTAATTGGAATTGATATGTATACAAAAAAAAAATAAAAGACGTTTGTTTTGTTCGTAATATTACTTAAGATTATAATATTTGTACCTTACTCTATGTTGAATACCGTGACAGTAAAATTTGTATAAAAGAATATTATGTGGTTAAAGTCCTCTATCATAAGCCTATTTTCCTATTTCCAGAATTATATCTGCTGCTCATGAATCAATGTTACCAATGTTTACATAAGCATGGGGTGGGGTGGGTGGGGGGGGGGGGGGAGAGCTTTGATTACTTTTGCTGACAAGAGGGATAGGGGGTTACTTATTGTAGTAAATCTGCTTACGTAATACTTGAACGTCCCCATGTATTTGGGTGTCAAGTATATCCTGTAACAAGTAATACCGCAATGTATACTCTAATTTCTTCAGTTGTCACATTTATAGTATGATTCCTTTGTAAAGCATACAAATTATGATTTTAGCTATAAATTGTACAATGTCGTCGCTAAACAGCAATAGGGGATCGGACTACATCAAAAATTAAATCTGAAATATGATTTCCTAAATTGTTCTTCTCTTGAAGTTTCAAAAAACCTTACTTGTTTTGTTTTTCAATCACGTCTTCAATTTTTAATTGATTAAAGTCACAAAATAAGTTCGTCAATGACGCCTAAAATCTAAGACGTCACTAGTGGGTATTTCAATTATTTTTAGAACATAATTTCGTTTTTGACAGATCATAAAAAGTAAATCAAACAGCGTTGCAAGAATGTTACTTTTGTAACATTTTGCGTTACTTTTGACCCTCCAATGTTACTTTCATGTTACACGAACCAAGATGTTACTTTTACGTTACTTTTGTTCTTAATTTCTTTTCTACTTCTTTTTGGTACTAGTTGGCCCGGCGAACTTCGTACCGCTTCACACTACAGTACACTTCACTACACTACCACTACCGCTACCGCTACCGCCACACTACCCCTACACTACCACTACACTACACTACCACTACAACTACATTACCACTACTCTACCATAACATTACCAATACACTACCACTACCACTACCTCTAAACTACTTCTATCACTACCACTACCATTACCAATACCACTACCACTACCACAACCACTACCACAACACTACCATTACCACTACCACTACACTACCATTACCACTACCACTACACTACCACTACCACAACACTACCACTACTACTATCACTACTTTACCACTACCACTAAACTACCACTACTACTTTCATTACCACTACACTACCACTACCATTACCACTACACTACCACTACTACTACACTAACGCTAAACTACAATACCACCACCAACACTACCACCACTAACACTACCACCACTACTACAACCACCACTGCCACTAAGACTAACACTACCACTACTACTACCGTTATCACTACCACTACACCACCACTACCATCACCGCTACAACTACACTACCACTAACACTACCACTACTACTACACTACCACTACCACCACCACTACCACAAACCCTACCACTACACTACCACTAAACTACCACTACTTTACCACTACAACTACAACTACCGCTACTATTACCACTACACTACCACTACTATTACCACTACCATTACCACTACCACTACACTTCTACTACACTACCACTTCCACCACCACTAACACTACACTACCGCTTCCACCACCACTAACACTACCACTACATTACCACTACAACTACCACTTCCACTTCTACCACCACCACCACCACCACTACTTAAATGTGAGTAATTATTTTTTTATATTTTTTCAAATTTGTTGCCTCCAAAAACTTTTTCATAGTATAGTAATTAAAAAAGGTTATTAACTGTATTTTTTAACATAAATTAAAAATTAATGTATGAATAACTAAAAATATTACTTTTGTTGTCAAAATGTTACTTTTCGTCTCATCTTATGTTACTTTTTAGGGTAGGGTACTGGCTACACTGAAATCAAATGACTAGCAGTCCGATCCCCTATTCGAAGCACTGAACGGCAGACAAGTCTTTCTGTAAATTTGCCAACACATCTTCGTCACAGTCTCCTTTACCGCAAGCAGTATACACGAAATGTTGGAGTATGTACCATTTTTATAGTAAGATTTTTTTTTTATCTTCCGCGGCGGTTCGTCGACTTTCCTGCTGACTGTTCTCTGTGGGGACGGGTCTTCTTTGTATCTCTACCTGAGACCGAAGCATGCGACTGAAGATGTAGTATATTTCCTTCGTTCTCATCCCCGTAATCTTCATCAGTAATCACACAATCTTCGGGTGGAAATAAAATAATATCGCCAGGGTCCTCCTCAGCGTTCAGCTCGTCAGCTATTTCATTGAGGGTCAATTTGTAAAGCGTATGCAAGCTCTTAAATATGCATGACTGAAGAAAACGATTAGATCAACAATAAAGCAATAGCCGAGCAAACTACTAGTACATAGTACAATAGTAAAAACAACGCCCAGTGTCACTCGCAGGTGACACCTTAAATATTTTGTCGTAATCACCTGTATGTTATTTTTATCGTAAAATACATTTATATTATACCTTCGATATTTATTTATGACATACAAAAGAAAAACAAAGCAATACTTACGGTCTCGGCATATTTTTAGTAGTCTAGGTTGCAAGTAACACAAAGTAAGGAAACTCCGATTTCACGCGATACGACTAGGGCATGAACACCGGTATTCGGTAATACCGAAAAACCGGTAATACCGGTGTTTTACAGTATTTCTGAACACCGGGATTGAACTAGCAAAAAACCGGTTTTCGGTATTGGTAGAAAATAAATTATAAATTATTCTAACGACAGGGACAATGATAGTGATGCTGATATCTGTATCTCTGGAGAGAATTTGTGATTGTCCATGAACGGACATCCCGTTCATTGTGTCCGAATTAAAAAAAGGTCATAAAAAAGGGCGTAATGTTGTCAAAATATTTACAAAATCACCGACAAAAAATGACATTTATCTGTAAAAACATGTCAAAGAACAAGAAGGCGTAGAACTTGCTTTAATTTTAGATTGCAGAACTCGCTGGTCCAGCAAGGCTTCCATGATAAAACGCTTAAATCGACTGAGACCGTGCATATCTAAAGCGCTTTTTGATATGAATTTAGACATAAAGTTTAGTCAAGAGGAGGTGGATGTATTAAACGCAGTAGAAAAAAGCCTCAATGTCATCAAGATCACCGTTGAAGCACTCTGTCAATGTGATGCCACCCTCATAACTGCAGATACAGCCCTCAAGTTTATGATTAAGAAATTGCGCAGTCAAAACACAAGTTTGTCTACACTTCTTACAGAATCTTTAAGTAAACGAATTATCGAAATACGTCTCTATCAAGAAACTTCTAGTACTCCAATACCTTCATAGCCCAAAAAAATACTTCAAAGAGATATCAGCTAGTCGTACTGAGGATTGTTTTGTGCCAGGCCATAAGTCCAATCTAGCCGATCTAGGCATAGAAATATACAAGATCATTCAACGTTTTCATGCACCAAAAAACACGGCTCTTACGGGCAACTTAAACGTGGCTGAAAAGGTAGACATTTCAAACATGAGTTCTAGTGACAGTTAGTTGTATTCTATTGAAAAACATTTTTAAAAGAAATTTTAAAAACATTAAAAGGAGATAAAATAACACGACTGCAACAAAATGAAGTATCTAATGATGAAGCGGAAAATGAATATCTTAAAAAAAATATAAGAATTGAAATGGCGTTGTACGAAAACGGTGAAAACAGGGGCCGTTTTTTAGATAACGCTTATAACCGTTTATTAGCTGTTGCTCCTACGAGTGTGGAGTCGGAGAGAGCATTTTCAGCGGAAAGCTATATATGTGACAAAATTAGATCCTCCCTAAGAAATACCACTTGGACGCCCTTTGTTTCCTTCGTACAAATTTTCAGCAGGCTCGTTGTCAGTCTTAGTTTCTAAATTTGATTTTTATTTAAATGTTAGGAATTGTTCATGATAAAAAATAATAATAAAAACATTCGACGCTTTTTGTTTCTTAACAACTATTTAGCAGGTTCCTTATCACTTATCAGTCTTAGTTTCTAAGTTTAATTTTTATTTAAATGTAAAAAATAATACAAATATACAGGGTTTTTCTTTGAATTCTTAACTACTAACTTTCTTAATACCGAAATACCGCAAAACCGGTATCCCGGTTTTAAAATCTTAATACCGAATCAATACCGGTTTTCCACAAAAGTCCAATACCGTAATGCCCTAGATACGACTGAATCATATTGGCAAATGACGTAAGTTTAGTGTTGCCAGTAATTAAAATTTTATTCTAGCATTAATTGTTGCCTTTGTATTAGTCAGTCATCATTATATCAGCCGACGGACGTCCACTGCTGGACATAGGCCTCCCCCAAGGTTTTCCATGACGACCAGTTCTGCGCTGCCCGCATCGCAGTCAGAAACAAAAAATCAACGCAGTGTGGTCGAAAAAAAATAAACCTCTGTCATCTGTAGGTGACACTGGGAATGGACTCGTTAAGAGTCTCTGAGTGAAGACATACGGACATGGCGAAACTATAAGGGTTCCTTGTTGACTACGGAACCCTAAAAATAGTAGGTACATAAATAGTCCCCCCACATGCAATGTTTTAAAAATCAGTGTTTCAGTAGTACGGAAGATATAAAAGCACTTCAGTGGGGCTTCTAGCGGCATGGCACCATGATTCCGGCAAAACTACTGCGAATTTTGAGACAAGTCTTGATTTTAAAATTTATTTAGATACCTACAAGCACAACCAATGGAACAAACATAGTTATACTTTTCCCAACCCATTAGATGGAATGGAATTGTCCTTTCCTTATTAAATAACAGATTATTTTTTAATTTTACATTGAGTAAGTAATAAACGAGGTGTGAAAAAATGGTGGAGGTGCTAATATCTAGGCTCGTACTCATCATACTGGACAACTTTCTCCAAGGAACCCATTTAAATCTTAAATAAATAAAAATTTGGGCTCAATCAACTGATCGATTTGTTTGAAGAGTTCAAATTTTTTTTGAATATTGTCTATGGGTCGTTTGGGGAAATTTGTTCAGTAAGTATGACTAGTAGAATCTTCACTATGACAGTAGAAAGGAACACCCATTTTGTTACACCTGTATATACCTTCTTATACAAAAACGGGCAGGTACAGCTCGCGCCAAACATTATTACTGATCTGAACTGAGATGCGAGTGCTTACTGCGCCGGTATTACTTACGAAGTAACTATTTAGTAATCTGTGGTATTACCGAGTAGTAGTAGGTACCTTTACGTCCTAGTAACACCCAAAATTTGCTACTGAGACGCGTCTTGTGACCAACCTCACAGCCGTAGTAAAGTTTGGCGCGAGCTATACCTTCACCTGCAAGACCTAATCAACGTGATAAATAAATAAAAATAAACATTTATTAATTTTATATCCTGTACATATCTTTGTATTGAGATTCTAAAAATACCTATTCCGCCGTGTGATTCATAATCATTAATCAAATTACATTTATTTGTAATAGGAAAGTATTTTACTCAATTTAAGTAATCGTATCAGAGTTTATAAATACATAATAGGTCTTTACCTATTAAATTGCCGATTCAGTTTTTGAAGTTCAATGCCAATTTTTTATTGAAAATAAAAAAGTTATTGTTTTTTATTATTCACCTTATGGTGACAATACTTATGGTCTTTTATTAGTAACTAGTGGAATGTCGTTCATGTTCCAATCTCCTGAGCTATGTACCATTGAAAGGAACAAAAGCGTTTTCTTAGAGGTCAGATGAGGCAACTTTTTAGACTATAGTTAATTTTATTGAATATTCCTGAAATTGACGAAATCTTATGCGTGGTATTCAATAAAGGCGATTTTTTCAGGTGAAAACACCCGACTTCATGGGGTTAAAGCCACCGTGCTCTCAAAATATCTAAACAACAGGCATATGTTTACCTCTATCTAATTTCTATTAATCTAATGCTATTTTGAGAATAAATTTAGTATTGATAACTATTGTTCTTAATATTAATTTTCATCTTTAAACTTTTTTATACAATCGGCAATTTCATAGGTAAAGACCTAATATGTCGTATGCCTCGTGTTAGGTACACATCTGTCAACTTTCATCCAAGTATAAAGTGTGGAACTCTCAGAGCATTGATTCTTTATCTAAGATGAAGTTATAAAATGTGAATCCAAAGACACAATTTTTCTCCAGTAATCCTAAATTGTTATATAAGGTCTTAACAAAGGTATTCACTTATTTTTAACTGGAGCTTGTACTCATGAAACTGAACAACTTTCCCCAAGAAACCCATGATAGTTAATTCGCAAAAAAATTTTTGGACTTCCCATGCAAATCGATCAGCTGGCGGGCAAACTTTTTTGCGAATTGACCATGGGTTTCTTGGGGAAAGTTGTTCAGTTTCATGAGTACAAGCTCCAAAGAATAGTGCATATCTTTGTTAAGACCCTATATATGAATAGGTAGGTGAAAGTTGCGATCTTCTACATTCCCTAATTTTGACCTCCCAAACTAAGTTGGCTATTAAGTATTGAATAGTATTTAATGGAGATCTAACTTTTATATTAGTTAAGGCCCAATCTCCGTTTCAAACTCTGTTAAGTAAATAATTACGCAGGCAGGATTCTGTATAAATTAACTTATAATTACTAATACAATGACGATTAATTTTATATAAATTATTGTTGTCATTTTTCACATTTACACAACAAAGTAATTCTTTAAAAGTACAACAAATTATAAAATCGAATATGGAAGGAATTAAAAACCATATCAAAAAATTAAGTACATATTAAATATAAGCATGACAACAAACATCACTATTCATTACTCATAAATTTAAATTACAATAATAAATTCATAAAATCTTTAAAATATTTGATAATTGCATAAAAAATTGAAGACTATACAGGAGGCTGCGACAAAATTAATGTGGCTTATAATTAACTAGGAATTCTACCCATCACACGCAAAAAAATATCTTAGAAATTGATTAACTTATGAACGAATTTAGAGCGTAGACATTTTTTTTTTAAATTGACTATGAATTTGCTTGAATAAATTTGTTTAATATTCGATATTATGAGTAATGTAACCAATGTTACACCCCGTATAAGAAATTTGTTAAAAAAACCCTATACTTACTTAACAATGACGTGAACCCAAAAACATTTTCTTACGTACTTAGTCAACATCTGTATCGGCTTGAAATGAAACATTTAATTACCAAAAACTGAAATTGTGTATTTAGGCCATGAGTCATGAGCCCTAAACAACTTAAAAAAAACTTTCCATACCAACCGTCGGTTCTGCCGCGGAAGCAGCGGCATGCCATAAACACGCGTAGTACTCCACGCTTGAGCTGTCGCACGATTTCGTTCCCTTCGCGGTTGAAACGGCTGGCCCGTGGGGCATCGAGGCAAAGGCGTTCATAAGAGAAATTGGGCGCCGATTCACAAATAATGGGTTTGACTCCCGCTCCAGAGCCTTCCTGGTGCAAAGGAATCTATAGCAATGCAGCGTGGCCTCATGGAACCTTTGCACCAGGAACGATTATGGGTGGATTGTTTTAATTATGTTTGGGGGGTTAGTTTAATTGGCATGTTATTTTGGATATTTTTCAGGATATTCAGGATACCGCCTATATTTAATATAATAACACACGACACGACTTAACGACTGCCATCTAGTGATAGCAAGCGGCACCAACGGCTTAGCGTGCCTTGCGAAGCACGGAAACGACCGAGAAAAATGCCACTAACGGTCAAACCATCCAAGTAATGACCGTGCTTCAGATCGGTTAACCTGCTTGATGGACGCGAGCACTCAAGTCATACTTAGTTATCACCGCTTCATCTGCTTATCGCCGTATAAAATAAGTAGATAGCTCTTAAAAATTAGGAATCCTTTCGGCCATTTGGAAGCACTACCAACTATATTGGAATGTTTTTTGTAAACAAGAATTTTTTAAAAAAATCTTATAATTACACTAATAGTTACTTTAATTAAACGTTTATTTTATTTGTATTTTTTATTTTTGTTGCACTTATCATTTGTACTAAGTAAACTCTAGAGATAAAACGCAACATAAACTATAAGAATTATAATAATCATTATTATCCATCTGTGGCGGCAACTGCAGTGACCCACCACTGAACCTTAACACAAGCGACGAGAGTACAAAATATATACGTCATCTAGAACGCGCTATTAACATTTTATTTGTTATTAAGTATACCTACATCAACGGTTGGTCCACGGCCGGACCCCAGGCATACCACCTCGCCTGGCGGAGACATCTCCTTTTCCCCTCGAAGAGTAGGAACACACCGTTCCTACACATCCAAATAATCAACAAATTAGCTTTGTATTACATAAGTACTACCTAGTATTTTTGTTCTTGAGTATGTAGGTATTATACATAAAGGTGTTCTTAACTGGGAATTCTGCTCATCATACTGAACAACTTTCCTAAGGAACCCCTAGTAGATTCCCAAAAAAAATCGGCCTCCATAAAAAAGGCCAATGCCCGAAATTGGTGCCTTTTTTTTGTTGGCGCGGCCATTGATTAAACCTTCTTATTTGGATACAGGATAACGTAACAAAAAAAACTTAATATGGCATCTATATCGTTAAACTCAGTCCGAGCTGAGTTATAAAGATTAGATGTAAACACTTTTTTCATCACAATTTTTAATCAACACTTGTTATTTGGATACAGAAGTGACAAAGAAAACATATTATGGCATCTATGTACATCGCTAAACCCAGTCCGAGTTGAGTTGTAAAGATTAGAAATGACAAGGTTTGGTAAGTGACCGAAAATATTTTTATTTTTTTTACTTTCATAACTCAGCTTGGACTGAGTTTAGCGATATACATCCCATACTAAGTTTTGTTTGTAACGTTAACGTGTATCCAAATAACAGAGTTTGTTTTATGGCCGCGCCAAGAAAAAAATCCACCACCTTCCATACAAAATCGGGCATAGCCTTTTAACAATCGTTCGATCGATTCGTTAAAATTTTTTGTTTGCTATTGACTACGGGTCTCTAAGGAAATGTTGTACAGTACGTTAGGTACAAATCCCATTCCGATATGTATTTAGTTACGACCTATGGTTAAATAATCTTTAAGTACATGGTTGCCGTAAAATCTATGTGTTCTTGCGGGGTGGAATGAATGATGGAAAATCGGTGCAACCTACCTCACTAACTGCTTGGTAAATTGGAGTGCTTGCGCCGATGCAGCCAGCAGCCGTCTTAGGCGCAGGACACGGATCAGATAAATAAGGTTGGATTGGAAATGTGCGCTGGGCAGGCGCGCCACAAATATAATTAGATAATCATACTTATGTGCGCTGGGCAGGCGCGCCACAAGTATGATTAGATAATCATACTTAACCGAAGCACGCGTTCAAACTTTTTATTTGCGTGTGGTCGTGTGTAACGTACAGACTCTCGAAATGGTGTGAGACACAATTGCAGCCCTGTGTTCTAAGTGTGTTTTGTTTATTAGTGTGCGCAGTTTGTGTATGTATGTATGTTCTGTGTAGTGGAGTTGTTGGGTGGGAGACAGGCGGCGACGCTGGTTTTCAAACAAAAGTGTGACTATTGCCAATCCAACCTTATTTATCTTATCCGTGGCGCAGGTCATGGGGGGCGCGTGTGTATATCTTGCGTCGCGTCGCTTCTATACATTTTGTATAAAATATGAAATGAGCAGCGCCGCACCTGCGCCTCACGCCTCTCGTGTTTGTCCCCCCGCCTAACGGCCCGGCCACGACTTTGCCGCAGTAAGCGTAAACTAGGTGCGGACGCGGCGAGCGGCAGAAACAAACGCACAGAATTGTACACAGCACGCCACGACTTGTCGCGCTCGGCGAGGCCAGGCCCTAAGGCTTTTTTACAGTTGCACCGGCATGCCAAGCACGATTTCATTTTCAGACACGTTACAATCCGCGGCGTATAAGTTGGACACAAATGGCGGTCGTTCGCGCGGGTAGGGAGCGCGCAGATTACGCGGGGGGGCTGGCGTCCCTTAGTATGCGTGACCCCCCCGCACTTCGATTGAGACCTGAAAATAAGACACTGCGCAACTTAGATGCCGCGATCTATACCGCGTTCTCTTCTTGCATTGGCTAAGGCAGGTTGATGTTGGCCCATTGGCGCACCTAGCTGGTCACCTGCGCGACCGCAGGGTTGCCACCATGACCCACATGTTAGCTAAGTCTTCTTTTTGAATATGCTGGGCAGGTTGATGTTGGCGGAGTGGTGGAACATCTGCGTGACGCGGCGGCCCACCTCGCTGGCCGTCTGCAGGTTGGAACGCTCTCGCTGCGGCTCGGGCGCGAGGGGGGCGCCGGCCGCGGTGTGGATCAGAGTCTCGATGTTGGCCCGGTACTGGGAGAGCGACGGCGCTTGTACGGTCTCCTCGAGTTTTCTGTAATTAATGGTTGAGCGAATGTTATCCAGCCAATCATCATATCAGCTCATCTACTACCCCACCGAGGGGCTCGAGCCTATCCTGAATTAGGGCTATCGGGCCTTTGTCGACCACGCGGGCCCAGTGCATAAATACATAAATGTAAATAAAAGGTCTAATTTGTCTCGAAACGGTAGTTGAGTTACTTTACTTTACATTATTGTCTGTCAAAAACTTAACTTGGTTCTTAAAAATTTTAGAAATAGTAAGGTGTGATGTGAAACTTGGATCTACACCAACAAAATAAAAAATAAATTACGCTCTTGCCTACGTGCAATGGAGCGAAGTGTACTAGGAATCAAACTTAGAGATAAACAAAAGAGCGAGAACATACTATGGAGAAAAACTAAAATAATCGACGCGGTACAACACACTAAAAGATTAAAATGGAAATGGGCAGGGCACATTGCCCGGACTCATAGTCTAAAAAAACGGGTCTTCTCTTCCCAGAGTGACACAAGCCTACGTCACAATAACATTGCCACTTTATTTCAACATAACATGTTACATGGGTAAATTATATCTATGGTTATATAGTTCAAATATTTCTTTGTAATTTTATAATTTTCATTGATATGTATTTTATCTTAAATTTTACAAAAACACGTCATTTTTAATTATTCGTTAGCAATATCTTCCGATTCACGAAAGACATTTCAGACGTTCGGGTAATTCTGCTTACACTAATGGTAGCACATGATAGCGATGACGTAAGGCTTGTGGCAGTCACGTGGTTCGCGAGTCTCGGAAGAGAGTACCAGACGGAGTTATATTATTGTACCATGGCCCGGACTACAGACAACAGATGGACAAATCGCGTCACCACGTGGACGGGTCCAAGCGGAAACAGAAGGGTAGGTAAATCTAAAGACCGCTGGGTAAACGAGATACATAAAACTGTTGGTAAAAATTGGACTCAGAAGGCAAAAAGTAAGAAAGGATGGAGAAGGGACCAAGTCTTCTTAAATACTATAAGCATTTATTATTTTATATATAAGGTGACGTCATAGTTTTCAATATCGTTGAAATTGTGGTTTTTAATTAATATTAATAAAAAGTCATGCGTGATGCAAAACAAAACAAGTTAAGTTTTTAGAAATTTTATCACAGCTAATAATTAATTTTTGATGCAGTCTGTTAATAATAGACACAAAATTTTAAGAATATTGTCCACAGATAATTCTGGAGTACATATTATAAACGGAAACGGTGAAGGAAAACATCGTGAGGAAACCCGCACACGCCTGCGAAGAAATTCGAAGGTTGTGTGTGAAGTCCACCAACCCGCACTGGTCGACTTAGGCCCGATCGCCCAATTTCAGGGTAGGCTCGAGCCCCTCGGTGGGGACGCATATAAGCTGATATGATGAAATATTATAAAATATGTCGATCAGATAGGTCAGATAGTTTCCCTTATCGAACAACAATTTATCCCGGAAAAAAGTGAATTAACAGGGAGAAAGACAATAACAGCCATTTTATAAATTGTCTATATTCGACCCAACTGTGCCAACATTACAATAGAAGGCAGGCACGTACAAATAGAAAGTCTAAAGGAGGGGGGGGGGGGGGGAACACGACCAGATAACCACCAGGCAACGTGGCCAGTTTCAGCTATCAACACAAACTTTCGTGTAAGGGGGAAAAGTTCGGGATCGCACTGGTCAATCGCCTCAATAGGGGGTCACGTCAGGAAGACAGCATCAGAAATAAATTATGAACTCTTGATCACTCGGAAAACCTTCGGAAAACCTTACTCGTTTTGTTTTCCATCAAGTCTTTAAATTCATCAAAATCACAAAATGAGTACATAAATGACAACAAATGAGTACATTTCACACATTTTAGAACAAAATGTCGTTTTTAACAGATGATAAAAAGTTAATCAGATGACTAGCATTCGTCATCGCTATTTTCATTTTAGATGTCTTTGCGACTTTTTGAAAAACTGTAGACTAATGCTTACCTAATAACTTTTACTGTGCTGCGTTGCGGATATTCGAATTCGTTTGTCCATCTCAAGGTCACCCAAAGGGCAATAGAGCGTGCTATCTCTGCGTGATCGAATTAGAAACGAGGAGATCCGTAGGAGAACCAAAGTAACCGACATAGCTCTCAGAATAGCTAAACTTCAGTGGCAGTGGGAGAGGGGGGGGGGGGGGCACATTGCTCGTAGAACAGATGGCCGTTGGGGCAGTAAAGTTCTCGAGTGGCGATCGCGCACTGGAAAACGTAGTGTAGGCAGGCCTCCCACTCGGTGGACCAATGACTGGTGAAGGTCGCGGGAAGCCGCTGGATACGGGCAGCACAGAACCGGTCGCCGTGGGAATCCATGGGGGAGGCCTATGTCCAGCCGTGGACGTCCTTCGGCTGATATGATGATGATGGTCCATCTTACTGTTTATTTCTTAATGTTGCTCTCCTTTCGTAAGAAAGGCATCGATTCCTAAGTACAATTTTTTTGTACTACTTTTATCTTATTTTTTCTCTTTGTCATCTTCACTTGCTATCAAATGAGATAATCTTTAGGACTCGGTTAAAATAATTTAAAAATACAAGTTCACATTTTTTTTCCTTACCTGAGTGCAGGAAGCAATTCAGGATGATGTCGGCAGTGATGCGTGGCAAGTTGCAAGCCAGGGGTCAACGCCAGTATCCAGTCGACGGACGCCTCTTGCTGGCGATGACAGAGACTGCACAACATGGAGACCGCTGCAAATGCAAAACGACAACTTTTAAAATTGTCTATCTACATTTTATGCTAACTAGACACGAAAATAGCAATTTATGATTTATGACCACTGAACACGTTAACTCTATCTTATTCTCTTTGGACTGAACGAATATAACAATATTTCCCACATTTCGATAAATTCCTTTTTGCGACATTCTGTACAATAAATATACAGGGTGTAAAAAAATTAGTGTAGGTCCCGTTAACTGGAGCTTTTACTTATCTAACTGAACAACTTTTGTTCTATGACTCTGCTGAAATCGCAAAAAAAAAGTTTACTCTTCATACAAATCGATTAGTTGATCGAACAATTTTGTGCATTTTAGTATGAATTGTCCAATTATTTTTTTGAGAATTGACTATGGGTTCTTAAGGGAAAAGTTGTTCAGTATGATGAGTAGAAGCCCCAGTCAACGGGACCTACACCACTTTTGTTACACCCTGAATATATTAAAAACCGTAAAGGGGCACAATTTCAAAATTTAAGAAAAAATGTCGGTTGAGCGTCGGTGGCGTAACGGCTAGGGCCGTCGCCTCCTGTCCGGGAGGTCGTGGTTCGAATCCTGCCACGTACCACTGTGATTTCGAATTTAGATTTCATATGTACGTTTATCCGACGCTCTTACGGTGAAGGAAAACATCGTGAGGAAACCTGCACAGTGCACACGCCTGCGGAGAAACTCGCAGATTGTGTGTGAAGTCGATCAACCCGCACTGGGCCCGCGTGGTCGACTAAGGCCCGATCACCCTAATTCAGGGTAGGCTCGAGCCCCTTGGTGGGGACGTATATGAGATATATGATGATATGATGAGATGATATGATGAAGAAAAAATGTAGAAAGAAGTTTTTTTAACAGTGGACGTCATTCAGCTGATCTCAAGAGTAGCCTACCTTTCTCAGACACAGCCTGGCTATCTGCAGTGGGCAACACTAACAGTGAGACCGCTTCCGCCGCCCTCGCCGCCTCCTTTCCCCCAAGCTCTCGAGGGGTTGACAACAGCTCCTCCATAGGCGTCCAACACCGCGCTTCGCAGTCCAAGCCGCGGGTCACGCAGGACCGCGTTATAGCACCCCACGCTGTTATTGCAGACTCACGTACAGAGCTAAAAAAAATTATTTCAGTATAGTGCGTGCCACTTAAGATGACAATTGGACGTAAAACATTAAAAAGATAAAATAGGAAGACGGTTCCCGACGTGCACACTTATATCACACCCTGGACACATCATACAACGGGCCAGAAATGGCATTTCAAAAAAGGAATGACAGAACGAACAAAATGGCGGCGAAATCCTATACGTTCGACAACCAAACTGTAAACAATTTGTATCAATCTGGGTGACGAGGGGGTGAGGTCGCAATCTGGAGAGTGGCAGGGAGTGTCCATACTGTATGTTAGTACTAATATATATACTTTGCTTATATGTCAAAAGAAGCAATGGATTATGGGTGACTATTTCGTACGCTTCCTACTTTGTCTTTTTAACGTTTTACTTTGTAGGACAAGTCTCATCTTTTGTGGCACAAATTGTAAGTCTTTTTACATTGGATACAGGAGGTCGCGGGTTCGATTCCCGGCGGGGTCAATTGTAAGACTCGGTTTGGTTGGTGGTAGGGCATTTTCTAAGCCCGCCTGGCTAGCTACCACCATCTTATCTAAGTCTTGCTGCCAAATATCAATGTTTATATCATTGGTGTGTTCCGGCATGAAGATAAGGTAGCCAGTTCCCCATTGCGTTGGGGAATCTTGGTAAGCCCGCTTCCATCTTCGGCAACATCGTCACTTACCACCAGGTGAGATGTTGTCAAGGGTTTACCAATTTTAAATACAAAAAAAGAACTTTTCAATAGGTATTTAATAATTTATTGCAACAGAGGCGGCATTTCATCTATTTATTGCTTCAGAGTACTCCTAGTCGTTTCCTATCTCTAATTCTCTCAAGTCCAAAATAAACAAAAATTGGGACCAGCGACTATAATATATTTCGAACATAATAACGCAATATCTATTCGGCACAAAAAGCATAGCGATTAGAAGACATTTAATACATGCCAAGATCCAAAAAACTCAAAGTACCTACCTACTTTATAATTCCATGTTTTTTTAATGTCGGACAAATTAACATGCCGTCTGGTCCAAGAGCTGCCACAATACGTGTGGCATACTAAAAGCAAAGTATATACAGGGTGACTTTTAATTAGTTCTTGATAACAAAAGATATGCATGTACTCGTGATTACAAACAACTTTCCCAAAGAAACTATATGTCAAATCAGAAAAAAAATGTTTGGTCCTCGATACATAATAAGAATAAGCTAACAAATCGGCAAAAATCTATGAAGGACTAAATTTTTTTTTTCATATTTGACATATAGTTGTTTTAGGAAAGTTGTTTGTAATCACGAGTACAGTCATATCCTTTGCTATCAAGAACTAATTAAAAGTCACCCTATATATTAGTACTAACATACAGTATGGACACTCCCTGCCGCTCTCTAGATTGCGACCTCACCCCCTCGTCGTAGCCCAGATTGATACAGATTGGTTACAGTTTGGTTGTCGAACGTATAGGATTTCGCCGCCATTTTGTTAGTTCCGTCATTCCTTTTTGAAATGTCATTTATGGCCCGTTGTATGAAGTGTTCAGGGTGTGCTAAAAGAACACTTCAGTGGCTGCAGGCTAGAGGTGTCCCATCAATATAGATAACTAGCTGTTTCCCGCTGCTTCACCCGCGTGGACAACATTTCTATGACTTTTCGAGGGTGCGCAGTGCGCGAGATGCGGCTCGGCGAGCGTGGAAAAAGTAGCCTATGTGTTAATCCAGGTCCTAATCTGGCCAACTACCAAATTTCAGCCAGATGCGTTCAGTAGTTTTTGCGTGAAAGAGTAACAAACATACATCCATACATTCTTACAAACTTTCGCGTTTATAATATTAGTAGGATTCATTTAACGCACTCCACATGGCCTATCAACTGCGAAACCAGTGAAGTGCTTTTAGTTTTCATATACCACACATCTGTGGCGGCTCTAGGGCCACTGTTGCCCACCGGTAACGACTTGGTCCTCCTAACCAGAGGTCCTGGGTTCAAATCCCGACGGCCAATGAACGAGTACCAAGAGTTTTTCGAAACTTACGTAAATATACTTACCGATTGCTTTAAAGGTGAAGGAAAACATCGTGAGGAAACCTTCACATGTGATTCCAGATGTGTATAAAGGTACTATTTTAACCGCCGTAGATGTAAATCTGAATGCCCTACACGTAACCGCGGGTGATGCTAAGTGCAACACCAGATAACCGCCGCCTATCCCTTGGATAGCACGGTTAATTGTGCCACACGATAAAGAGAGAGAGAATGTACTTAGTTATAACTCTGTACCTGTCGTCGTCATGCAGCAAGGAGACTACAGCGGGCAGCAGCTGACCCTGGAGGCACTCTTCGCTCGTGTCCATTGCACTTACAATCTCCGCTATCAAGGCGCTGATGTACATCTTTATTGAACCGCCACTTGAGCTTGAACAACTGCTAAGGACTAAAAATATATAAATTTGATGTACTATGAAATACACACAGCGAGCGGCCTATATATTTAATATGTTTCCCGCGGCTTCACGGTGCTTCGAGGGTGCGCAGTGGAAAAAAGTAGCCTATATCCAGGTCCTAATCTGTCTACTTGCCAAATTTCAGCCAGATCCGTTTAGTAGTTTTTAGTTTCTTACAAATAGCCTATATGTTAATCCAGGTCCTAATCTGTCCACCTATCAAATTTCATCCAGATCCGTTTATCTGTTGTGGCGTGAAAGAGTAACAAACATCCATACATACAAACTGTCGCGTTTATAATATTAGTAAGAATTTAAGTCTTTGCTTGAAGTTAGTGTAAGAACCAAGCATAAAAAGTATTTAAGTATAAAGCATTTGTAGCCAGGTCAGTTAAACTTTTCTAATTTATTCTTTCAAGTCTGATAGAACTAGAACTATAGCAAAACAACAATCAGTAGAATATGGCCAACATTACAATAGAAGGCAGGCACGTACAAATAGAAAGTCTAAAGAAGAGGGGTGGGGGGGAACACGACCAGATAACCACCAGGCAACGTGGCCAGCTTCAGCTATCAACATAAACTTTCGTGTAAGGGGGAAAAGTTCGGGATCGCACTGGTCAATCGCCTCAATAGGGGTAACGGACGACAGCATCAGAAATAAATTATGAACTCTTGATCACTAAAATTTATCCTACTTAAACTTCGGAAAACCTTACTCGTTTTGTTTTCCATAAAGTCTAAGATTTTTGGTTCACCAAAATCACAAAATGAGCACATAAATGACTCTGAAAAACTATGACGTCACGCCTAGGTATTTCAAACAAACATTTTTAGAACAAAATGTCGTTTTTGGCAGATGATAAAAAGTAAATCAGATGACTAGCATTCGTCGTCCCTATTCAACACATTTAATTTGCTATTGGCAAGACCCATCATCTGATCTGATGGTAACTGATCTGATGATGATGATGATGCCGATTGTCAATGAGCGGACTTGCTGAGAAAATCCAACGCAACGGGAAACTGACTTAATTGGTTTACAAAATAAATTGCATTTATTTTATTCGACACAGATAATCATAATAAAGATAAGATAGCCAGATCCCCATTGCGTTGGGTAATTTTGGTAAGCCCGCTTCCATCTTCGGCATCATCGTCACTTACCATCAGATTTTGCTAAGCCCGCTTCCATCTTCGGCATCATCGTCACTTACCATCAGATGAGATGATGCCAAGGGCTTACAAATTGCGAATAAATAAAATAAATAAATATCAGCCGAAAGACGTCCACTGCTGGACAAAGGCCTCCCCCAAGGATTTACATAACGACCGGTCCAACCCTCATCCAACGGCTTCTCGCTTTCCTCACAACATAGATCATCAAAAAACAAAATTATGTTTTACTAGCTTTTGCCCGCGGCTTCGCCCGCGTGGAAATCGTTTTTATGACTTTCTTCGAGGGTGTGCGGTGGCCATGACTTTCCTCCAGATCCCTCGGGAACTATGTCATGATATGCTTATTAGCTGCGCAAAAAATCACAAAATCCATTGTTCCGTTGCGATATTAAAGAAATTAACCAAAAAAGAGTATATTATTTTCAGTTCCCTCAGGAACTGCATCGGGCTATGCTATTTTCACGGGATAAAAAGTAGCCTATGTCCTTCCCCGTGACACAGGCTGCCTGCATGCTAAATGTCATCAAGATTGGTCAAGGCGTTAAAGCGTAAAAAGGTAACAAACAAACAAACACATTTTCACATTTACAATATTAGTAAAGATGGATATGGTAATACAAGGGAGTAAATGGAAGCTTAATACTTACAGTCTGTGATAAGTTGTAGATATAAGTTGAGAGATTCTGCTTTGTGTGACGCCGCCCATTTCAATGGTATAGAAAATATCTTCACCGGAAGTCCTCTTAAACTACTATAAACTATCCACCTGCAAAACATTTTTTAACTGCTTTTTATACAAAACAAAAGGCTGTTTTCCTAATATTATAAACTAGCTGTCCCGTTCCACCTTACACTACCTACACTACACTACCCTACTACTACATTACCCTACCCTAAATAATGTGTTAAAAATAATTGTTTTACGGAATGTGCTAGCTTTATGAGGGTACTTAAGAGACTAAATAACTTTCCCCAAAGAACCCATATTTTTTTCAGTAAGATGAGTAGAACCCCTAGTTACGGGTCCTACCCTGTATATATTAATAGTACGTTCATCATATCAGCTCATATACGTCCCCACCGAGGGGCTCGAGCCTACCCTGAATAAGGGCGATCGGGCCTTAGTCGACCACGCGGGCCCAGTGCGGGTTGGTCGACTTCACACAAAACCTTCGAGTTTCTTCGCAGGTGTGTGCAGGTTTCCTCACGGTGTTTTCCTTCACCGTTAAAGCAATCGGTGAGTATATGTACGTAAGTTTCGAAAAAACTCATTGGTACATTGGCCGTCCGGATTTGAACCTGGCACCTCTGGTTAGTAGGACCGAGTCGTTACCGGTTGAGCCACCGACGCTTTAGTAGTACGTTAGTACCGCAGATTTTTTCTGTCTGACTAAAAATTATATTACATTTGACAGTTCGGCAGGCGGCGCACCCTCCGTCTGCACCGTCGCTCGCACGAGATGAAAATAAGGATTATGGAGGCTACGGCTACAAAAAGGTAAAAATATAGTTGAAACCACCAGAACTGAATATATATATTAGAAAATATTGAATAATATAGAAAATTAGGCAGAAATCGTATTGATGATGGGAAACGGATTTGAATGGCAAAATGACAATTTGAAAAAAAAAACAAACAAAAACAACAAAAAGTTAAAATTAACAAAAATTATGATAAAAAAAACCAGTTGAACGTAAAAATAACTAAAAAGATTGAATTCGTCACAACAGTACTTACTTTTGCAAAAACTCTTTGTGCTGTTCTTTATCGTCAACCGCAGCCAGTATTACCACTAAATATATTCCAACCACAACGGTACTATCCACACTGACTGTGTGAAGTTTCTCCATCTTACGTTCTAACTCTGACAAAATCTCATCGAACACTGGCCTTAAAATGTGTATTGTGAAATTCACACCGAAATTATGGATGTAACTTCTGAATAACGTTAACAGTGACTCGTATATTGATTGATGATTTAGAACTTTGCTACTTGTCGCCGTATCTAGGATTTGTTTAACTCTGAAAAAGAAAGAGTTATCTATAGACGTAACTTTAAAATAATAATAATAATGTGTACTGACTTAAGGAACTAAGAAATGGTCGCTTACTATGGGGCCTCATTAGAAGATCACCAAAGTCAGTCACCCAAAGGGCAATGGAGCGTGCTATGCTCGGAGTTTCTCTGCGTCATCGAATCAGAAACGAGGAGATCCGCAGGAGAACCAAAGTAACCGACATAGCTCACAGAATCGCTAAACTGAAGTGGCAGTGGGCAGGGCACATAGCGCGACCGCGCACCGGAAAACGTAGCGTAGGCAGGCCTCCCACGCGGGGACCGACGCCCTGGTGAAGATCGCAGGAAGCCGATGGATGCGAGCAGCGCAGGACCGGTCGTCGTGGAAATCCTTGGGGGAGGCCTTTGTCCAGCAGTGGACGTTTTTCGGCTGATATGATAGACGTAACAATTTTTTTTTATCAACAAACCCCAATATCTAAATTTCTTTAGATACAGATAAAACATTGCATTACATCATAGCCAGATATGATTCTGCTTTCATTTGTTTTACTATTTTAACCGCCTCCGTAGTCCATTAGCTTCACATCAGGAGGTCGCGGATTCGATTCCCGGTGGAGTCTAACTTTATAAGACTCGGTTTGGTTGATGGAAGGGCATTTTCTAAGCCCGCCTGGCTAGCTACCACCATCTTATCTAAAACTTGCCGCAAAAAGAGCAATGTTGAAAGCATTGATGTATTCCGGCTTGAAGATGAGATCTCAACTATCAACTCCACTGGGTTGGGGAATCTTGATAAGCCCGCTTCAATCTTCGGCATCATCGTCACTTACCATCAGGTGAGATGATGCCAAGGGCTTACCAATTGTAGATAAAAAAAACTCCCGGTTCCATCTTCGGCATCATCGTCACTTACCAACAGGTGAGATGATGCCAAGGGCTTACCAAATGTAGATAAAAAAAACTATATATATCACAAATATACAAAACATGTGAAAATACGTGAGAAAACACACTTACACACTAATAAACCAGTTCAACTCTGCCCATCTGACGTCGGGTTTCTCTTTGAGAATACTGTTCATCGCCACTAGAAGCGTCTTCACGTCCACACTATCCGTAATATAACACTGCAGATCCATGAAATTCTCCTGTTCACTCTCCAGAGAAACATCTTGTAAATTAAATGTTTGTATATCACAGTTGCTTAAGGTAACATCTCTGAGTATTTGTACATTTATAACGTAAGCCAGCATGGCTATCACTAGTTCTCTCATAATATCTAAATGCAATACAATATTCTTCCAGTCGCTTTCCATACTTGATTTGGAGTAGCTCGATAGGATTCGTTGACACAGATCTGATGAAAACTTTCCTGTAAAATCATAAAAGTAAATCAGTTTCGAACAACCTCAAAACTTTTCGGTATGTACAAGCTTTTATCTGAAAAGAGTTTTTATGCTCAAATGAATATAAAAATATAGGATCAAAGTACTCGTCAATACGTATCAAACGAGACCAAACTCCATGGGATTGTGTTGTTTTATTGCGGAGTTCCTATGGCCACCTTCCAGCTCCGGCATCAGATCAGCTCCATGTCATCGTAATATTGCATTGTCACGCGATATACATATGCATGCAAAACTTCAGCTCAATCGGAAACCGGGAAGTGGGTCAAATTTAACTTGCAAGATTTCATTACAGACACCGGGACACGTGAAACTAAATAAAAGCTTGTAATAAAGTTCATAGTAAACACTATACCTGGCCCCCGTCACTCGGTCAAGCAGGCGAGATAAGTACCTACACATTGCGCATAGCGCTTGAGCGCCGCCGTACAATCGCCGCTGTAATTCGCGCGCCGCCCGTGTACGCAATTATAACCGCTAAATCGAGCGCCTTAATACCTAAGTTTCCGTGTATTGTCTGACGGTGGGAAGCAGTAGGTGAATAAATGCATAGGTATTTTCGTTTTTAAAGGAAGTACAGTATCTGTTACGTAGTAAATAGTATCTCATCTGCTAAAAAGCCTGCTAAGGTATGTGATGATGGTGTCCATCTTCATATCAGCCAAAGACGTTCACTGCTGAACATAGGCCTCCCCGGTGTTTTGCCATAAACCACGCTTGACAGGCGGGTTGGCGATCGCAGTGTGCAGGGTGTTGGAACAGCACGCGAAAATGACGCTGCTGCCCATCCTTCGGTTTTTGATCCCTAAAGGTTAGACCGGACTACGCGGCAGACGAGCGACGCGACGCGGTCCATTTCAGTATACCGCACTATAACTGCAGCGGCGCGACAAATTTTCAGTCAGTAGTTCAGCAGCGTTCGAGCAAGATGGAAGAAAGTAGAAGAAACTGATATGGATGATGTTATAACAGTTTCTTTCCTATGAGAGGAAGAAGAAAAGTTAGAGTAAGATCAAGCAAAAATAAAGCGAAGAATACGGGTGCATGGCATTCCAAAATCACGATGTGAAGAAGGAGAATATCACACACTTTTACCAGGGCTTAAAATGGATCTGAAAAGATTCCATACTTACTTAAGAATGTCTCAACATAAATTCGAAAAGTTGTTACAAACTATGAAGCCACATATACAGGGTGTAAGGGACGGATAGGCAAATACTGAAGGGGTGGGCTCAGACGATCGTCCTAAATAGAAATTCAGTATTTTTTTTTGCGGAAACCTTTTTTTTTTGACTACTTAATGTAATGCGCACAGAACGATAACGCGCGATCATAATAATAGCGCGAACAAGGGAAGCGTGTGGAGAGCACAGAGAGCGGCCGGCTTCGAGCGGGCCACCGCCGCCGGTGTACCTCACCTCCGGCCCGCCCGCGACCTGCATGCAATGTTTACGACACTTTTTCAATTTCAGTTATTGGGCAGATGAACTGCAGTTTGCACATAAATCGTTCTAGGTGTTGTTAAAAAACAAGGTCTTAGAGACCAAGAGATAAACTTAGTAACTAAAAAACTAAAATCAATCGCGAATGTCGATTTCGACAATTTGGACGACGACGACGTCCGTTCGGTACAAAACTCACAGTGGAACTGACTACGAGTCTGAGTGAAATGCGCTTGCGAATCGCAAAGAATGAACGAACGCGGATTACATCTCTAGAGATGGGATACTGTGATTTTTTTTCGATTTATATTGATTTTTTTTTGTAAGAATGTATTGAATAACGACTTAACGAAAATTAGGTAAATATGGTTACCGTGTTACTACAGCATTTTCCTAAGAATCTCTATCGAATTTTAACATTTCCGTGTTAGAGATTAGAGTTACGGTTTAACCCCCTGTTTTGTCTTTTTATCTGTGGATCATCATGACATCGTATTCAATAGATTTTTTTTCAGTTTCGTTACATTTATTACACATTTCAAACATTAAGAAATTTCTCTTACAACGGAAATTTGAGTAAAAAAGAAATACCCTGAAACCTGTTGGAATTTTTAAAAAAATTACTGAGCGGCTGCTCTCAACTGCACTCAAACCGAAAATGACGTTCCATAGTAAGAAGCTCGGTTAAGTACACGATCCTAGTAACTTATTATTAAACTCATGTAAAATTCTCTTATTTAATCAATTTCCAAATCAGATATTCGACAGTCGAGTTTCCCAAATCAAGCACCGCTCTACTCTTGCCGAGCAGACCCGATTGTGCCCGAGTTACCCTCTCAAGCGGGGCGCCATCCTTACGGCGTTCGCTCGTTATTTCCCTTACACTCAAACTTGAAAGAATGACCGAGATGATGATCAAACGTTGGTAGCTTACGTTCGACCTCGGGAGCAGTAACCGACCTTGGCCTATAAAAGTGCTACAGCTGATAGCGTATAACATAGTATAGTGGCAGAAGTTTTAATTTCATAATCATTGCTGGTTTTATCTACTACGCATTTTTTACTGTTGTTCTTGCATAGTAGGGTCGATAAGTTTATAATACATCATATTACGTAAGAAAAAAATCAAAAATTTTCGGAAAATTCCTTCAGATTTCCATTCAGAATCATGGCCTGACTGACCCTTTCAGTATTTGCATATCTGTCCTATACACCCTGTAGAAAAACATGAATATCTTGCAGTGTCGGGCCGTTTGCTAAACCGCACTACGCGGCAGCTGAACTACGCGACACGCCACGGCGCGTCATATTTGCAATGTTGGTCAACTTTCTCGCGTAGTGCTGTGGCGCGTAATTCCGCTACCGCGCAGTGTATTCTATCTCATACAATTTCATACAAAGAATATTTGGCCGCGTCGTGTAGTTACGCCTAGTGCGGTCTAACCTTTATTCGCCTCATACGACACTCAGAAAGAGATGGGGTGGTAATATTCTAGAGCGCACCACAGGCTACAACTTTACTTAAAAAACAGTACTAATGATTACACTTACATCTGATTTTTTTTAATAATTGCATGTGCGTTATCTTTTTCCTGATTTGGAATATTTTTTTTAATTTCAACTCATGCAATTTTGTTCGTTATAACAATCAGTTGGGTAATCTGCTTTTATAATGATGAAAATAATGCTCCTTAAAAATTCAAAATCTTAAATTCGCTAAGATAATGTGTGGTGTGACTAAAATTATGTATTGTGACAAGTTAATGTGTAGTGTTCAAGTTTTAACAAAACTGTGTTATAGCCTATCACTTAAAAGTTACTGAAAACCAAAAAAGTGTGTAAAATTAATAAGTCTTAACAAAAACGCTAAAAGCTAACGCAGAAAGTTAAGACGTTTGAACATTTCAGCAGTTTAGATTACATCACACCGTATGGTCATAATGGTATGGTAGTGTATACAGAAGAGTTTGTTATTTATAGACCACTAGATTTTGCCCGCGGCTTCGCCCGCATGAACATATTTGTAATGACTGTCTCACTCAGAGGGTGCGCGGTGCGCGAGCCGCAAGCGGCTCGCAAGCGTGGACATGTTTTTTTTTTCAGATCTCTCGGGAACTATGTCAGGATATGCTTATCTCTGTGCAAAAAATCACAACAATCCATTATTCCGTTGCGATGTTAAAGAAATTAACCAAAAAAGAGTATTTTTCCAGTTCCCTCAGGAACTGCATCGGGCTATGCTATTTTCAGGGGATAAAAAGTAGCCTATGTCTTTTCTCGTGACACAGACTACCTACATGCCAAATTTCATTATGATTGGTCAAGGCGTTGAAGCGTGAAAAGGTAACAAACAAACACATTTTCACATTTAAAAAATTAGTAAGGATTTTTTTTTTGAATTGACTATGGGTTCTTAAGGGGAAAGTTGTTCAGTATGATGATTAGAAGCCCCAGTTAACGGGACCTACACCACTTTTGTTACAGCCTGTATATCTTAAAAACCGTAAAGGGGCACAATTTCAAAATTTAAGAAAAAATGTCGGTTGAGCGGTTGAGCGTCGGTGGCGTAACGGCTAGGGCCGTCGCCTCCTGTCCGGGCGGTCGTGGTTCGAATCCACCACGTACCAATGTGTTTTCGAATTTCGATTTCATATGCACGTTTATCCGACGCTCTTACGATGTAGGAAAATATCATGAGGAAACCTGCACACGCCTACGAAGAAACTCGAAGGTTGTGTATGAAGTCGACCAACCCGCACTGGGCCTGCGTGGTCGACTAAGGCCCGATCGCCCTAATTCAGGGTAGTAACAAATTCAGGTGTAACAAAATTGGTGTAGGTCCCGTTAACTGGGGCTTCTACTCATCATACTGAACAACTTCTGTTCTACGACTTTGCTGAACACGCATAATTTTTTTTTACTCTTCATACAAATCGACCAATTTTTAGTATATATTTTTAGTATGGAGGGTCCAAATTTTTTTTTGCGAATTGACTATGGGTTCCTTGGTGAAAGTTGTTCAGTATGATGAGTAGAACCTCCAGTTAGGGGTTCCTACACCATTTTTTTTACAGCCTGCATATAAGCTGATTTTTATGTTATACAAACAAAATTACAATGTTATACAAAGCAAAATTACAATGTTATACAAAGCAAAATTACAATGTTATACAAAGCAAAATCTTTACCATTCAGTAAACTCACCAGCAATCAAAGCGCTCCTAGCTAAAACAGGCACGAAAAACTTAACAGTCTCCTTCACATTATTCTCCACTGGATCTCTTAAGAACGCAAACATGAGATTCTCCAGTTGCCCATACTTGTGGTCCGCTACTGGGCATATGAGACAGGCCGCTTTGAGCCCCAAACTCCTTACTTCATTCTCACTGGACTCGCACATCATTAGAACGAGACTGAGTAGTAATGATGTACACAGTTCTATGGGAACATAAGGAGCTATGGACACGCATATCTGACTGGCCAGTATTCGTCGTTCCGCCGATTTGGAAGATAGTAGTTCAGCGATGGAAGACAAGACCTCACCGCTGCCGCCCCATTTCACGATTAGACAGGCAGCTGGAAATGAAGGTTAAAACGTTACAGTCTTTGGTAGTCTTCGAGTCGTGGATATTCACGAGATTAGGATACGCCACAGAAATTAAGCCTACAACGTCATAGAACTTAACCTCACATATTCCGAGATGGAACAAAATTGATTTGTTAGGGGACAAAGTAATGTTTTGTTCCTCGAGGGAATTAGTTTGAATTCAGTACTATTACTATCATCTGTGGCGAAGTGAAGGATTCTATAGTAGAATCGTAAGCGTAGCCATAATATACAGTCTTATTTGGCGTAGCGAGGAATTCAATAGACGCCGCCCGAAAATAAATATATTTGCCTCGAATCAATCGAGGCCAAAATATTTTCATCACAACCTATGAGAAAACAAAAAATCATCTTTTTGTCTATTTCTACTTTTTGTTATTTTGTTTTGTTTTTAAAATTGTCATATACACAGATTCCTCCTGGTCATCCTGTTCAACCAATACTGTCTGTTCCCATATTTTTTACGATTATTTCTTTTCCATATAGAATTCACTTTTGGTGGATTTTGCCTAATTTTCATTAAATAATCTGACCCTTCCCTCCATTATTCTACTTCCCATCTCGTGCGAGCGACGGAGGGTGCGCCGCACGCCACAAGTATAGACATCAAAATGAGTATCACCATAGACAATTTAATGTCAGTTTGTGATGTTTACATTTTTTTTATTCAACCTTTACGTGAGCGGTTCCAACCTTACTACGGTAATCCGTCAGAAGCACGAACACGGATTAATCAGAAAAGAGAAAGCTCTAACTCCTATAGCGACAACACAACCTTGAATTTGGAACCCGCTATGCTCTTAAGCCAACTGTCGTTTTTCGTATAGGGGGATGAAAATATGTTTTTTACCTCAATTTAACGTGTTGTACTCGCCTCGACAGACAGGTGGGGGGAGGGAGCGGGACACGTTACACTGCCGGCGGAGCCGTGTGACGCATATTTACGCCAGTAATATTAGTTTAACAGAATGCGGACGCGTCACGGGTGATCGTCCTATCTCAGTTAAGGTGATCTCCCTAACTTATCTAGCGTCGCGACCAGTTAAAAAATACCCAAAATTTTTAAAGATGAAAATGAAGAATTTCTCTTTCCTAGGTCTGCTGGAAGAAATTTCTAATAGAAATAAGCTGTAACTTTTGTATGTTCTTATCTAGTTTAATGTTTGTTTGTCCCTATTTCTGTGTGCAATAAAATGTGAAATAAATAAATAAATAAGAATAGGTACTATAGTTTATTTAAAAAACTATCAACTCTGCGAAATATAGTTGGCTGTAGTTACAGATACCATATGTGCTAAATGTGGCCGCTATTGACCATTTTCTAAATAAATTACAGTACCTATTGTTCATTTTCTTTGTTCAACGAGTAATTGTGAAACTTTTATTACATCGTCTCAAATTTTTCGTCTGTGTGTTGCATGTCGCGTGACGGTCGCTTTCGTCTGACGGTATGATCGTTTCGTCCTCTGTACCGTAGCGAGAGCAGCCATGATCGTTTTATCCTCTGTAAAGTTTCACTTTTACCGTGGTTTCATAAAACCACACACTTACTTTTTTGTTTATTTATTATTTTTTAACTGATGGCGGCGCGGCGCTAGTTATTTAGGGGGTAGCTCCTTAAGACATAATACCACTAATGAATGAATAATGAAGAATCAAGCTTAGGGTCATAGGACTTACCCTCACAAATGTTCCGAGTGTCGGCTTTGGTGGGCCGTTTGACGAGCGTCAGCAGTGCGTGTAGAATGCGGGCGCGGCGCGGGTCGCCTGCTGGAAGCAACGCCGCACCCGCCGCCAACAGCGCCGCGGCCTCGCACCGGCGGCCTACTAGCGTGTGCGGCAACACCTGCCAAAAGGGATGCCAACTTAGTAATAACATAAAAAAGACATGAATATTTAATTTAACGAAGTTAGCTTATCTTATACAGGTTAATGTAGGAGGTCCATCTAAAATACCTAAAAAAAATATGTGGCTTTTGCTCACAAAAGTAAACAGAACAATGTTGCCATGTGTAATGTTGGTCTTGCCATACGGACCTCAATTTCCATTTTTTTTTTGGTTTCGGAAAGTTATTCGATTTCATGTGTTTGATTTATTTTATTTAGCTTTCCAAAGACTATATTTATTTTTATTACGCTTATACATATATGCTACTTATGTTAGGTCTGCTGCATAATTAGAACCCGTGAGGTGGAGACAGAGGCGATTTCTCTTTTAGGATAGGAAGACGAAAAAAGAAATTAAATTGATCGTCTTTCCACACTATAAACATAGAACTATACCCCAACTCTAGTAGCATAAGGACGAATCTCTCTTTTTTTCTTGTTCTAACGCCGATTTAATGAAAAAGACAGCGAATCTCTTATTAACAGATTACATTTCAATACGATGAAATATGCAGGCAGCGCAGGGCCGGTCGTCGTGGAAATTCTTGGGGGAGGTCTTTGAACGTATTTTGGCTGATATTATGATGATGATGATGATGATTTCAATATATCTAAATGTTATATACGATGTTATTCTACTCCTGATACTATACAACTTTCCCAAAGGAACCCATTAAAAAAATACTTTCAAAACAGCTGATTAAACCCATTCAGGGCCGACTTTGGAGGCAATGTACTATTTATATGAACTCTATTGCTACAGTACACCTATACTTAACACAATACCATTTCATACAATTACGAGGGTGGCATACTTAAATGCCCTCATTGCGCGAGGAGTTTCGCTGCGAAGATTGGCTACATAAGCCATCTTCGAGCGCACGCGCGGCAAACCGACTAGGAGTCGAAGTGGTCGCCATGACAGGAATCGGTCGGATAGTTCATTATCATTATTATACTTAACACAGCAGTCATTTAAATAAAATAAAAGAAAAATAAAAATTACTTAAAAAGAAACTTCACAAAATCTAATTGTTTTAATTTAAAAAAAAATTAATTTAAATATAATGCCAGTAATTTGTAAGCGCCAGTGGCTCAACCGGTAACGACTCGGTCCATCTAACCAGAGGTACCGGGTTCAAATCTGGACGGCCAATGTTTGGTACTATGTAAAACCCACATTTTACTGTCGCTCGCGTTGATGTCTTTTGTTTGTTTGTAATGATTAGGTTATAATTGTGTGTAGTAGGCGTGTGGTGATACAGAACCCTCGGTACGCGAGTCCGGCTCGCACTTGGCCGATTTTAACACACAGCTTGTCCAAGGAGGGTATTACATTATCATAAATATATGATCCTAGATGCAGCACAATGATTATTTTTTCAAAAAACTTACGTACATATACTTACCGATTGCTTTAACGGTGAAGGAAAACATCGTGAGGAAACCTGCACACACCTGCGAAGAAACTCGAAGGTTGTGTGTGAAGTCGACCAAACCGCACTGGGCCCTCGTGGTCGACTAAGGCCTGATCACCCTAATTCAGGGTAGGCTCGAGCCCCTCGGTGGGGACGTAAATGAGCTGATAAGATGAATTATACACTGATTGTACAATAAGGTTCAAAATTACCTGTGTTTGCTGTTCTCAAATGAGGACAGTGAGCGGGAATGGATTAACTGCGTTATTATTCGCAGGAGTGGAACTCCTTGCCTGCGTCAGTGTTTCCCGATTTCTATAATTTTGGGATCTTCAAGGCAAGAGTGAATAGGCATTATTTGAGTTTACGTGTACTATCCTCGACTGCATCATCCATCACTTACCATTAGGTGAGTTGCAGCTAAACGTACTCAAATTTTTAATAAACAAAAATATATAACACCGACCAGTTTGGTCAGGCGGGCGATAGCTATGGCGTCGGCACACAAAAGGCGGCAAGCAAGCTGGTTTATTTTTTGTCATTTTTAACCGACTTCAAAAAAGGAGGAGGTTTCTTAATTCGACCGTATATATATTTTTTATGTGTGTTCGCGGACAACTTCGTCATTTATAGACCGATTTTGATGATTCTTTTTTTGTTGGAAAGGAGATATCCCAAGGGTGGTACCATAATAAGGAAACCAGGATCTGATGATGGCATGCTAGAGAAATCGAGGGAAATCTTAGTTTCCTGTTTGAAGTCGGTTTTTTTTTGTTTAAAATTATTTAGATTACCAACTCAGTCGGCAAGGTAAGCTTATAAAAATAACATTATTTATCCACAATTTTACTAACCCTTGGCTTTAACTTGCCTGGATAGCAAGCAGAGCTACACGCTAGTACTGTAATACTGTACTGTATAAGTGGCGAAAGTGAGCGTGCCTACAGCTCCGGCACCACACTGGAGATGTGAGATCCAGCTTCTCTGGCGCCCGGAGTGAGGATCTAACTGCCAGCAGCGAAAGCCGCGGGAGGTAAGCGTGCCTACAGCTCCGGCACAACACTGGAGATGTGGGAGCCAGCTTCTCTGGCGCCCGGAGTAGGGATCTAACTGCCAGCAGCGAAAGCCGCGGGAGGTGAGCGTGCCTACAGCTCCGGCACAACACTGAAGATGTGGGAGCCAGCTTCTCTGGCGCCCGGAGTAGGGATCTAACTGCCAACAGCGAAATCCGCGGGAGGTGAGCGTGCTAACAGTTCCGGTACCTACCTGGAGAGTAGGTAGGGGTCTCTTCCACGAGGCACTCGTCTTGCAGAGTACGAGGACAAGCGTCGAGACTACCGCAGTTGGTCCTTGCCTTCGCCTCATGGTGTTGGCAGGAATAGGAATAGAATTTACACCCTAAGGGTCGGTAAGTGGGGACGCTATATCATGAACCTGGTAGTTTAGCGTATCTGGTAGGTGTACGAGAGGGCTTACCCTTGGTAGAGTATCGACGACTAACGTCAACAATCCCGACTGAGTGATCGGTTTCTCGTTGTTCACCAGCTCCGCCAGTAACTCGTTGGATAAAGGTTCGTTTAAGTTCAGCGTTTCACAGCACCAATGTAGTAATGACTCCTTTAAGCTGCTTGGTAGGCCACTGAGGAAAGAAATTAGAATTTCTCATTTATTGCTTCACTAGCTTTTGCCCGCGGCTTCGCCCGCGTGGACATCGTTGTAATGACTGTCTTAGAGGGTGCGCGGGAACTATATCAGGATATGCTTATTAGGAAATCATGTCATTTCCCACCCACTCAAACATCTCTATGCAAAAAAACACAACAATCCATTGTTCCGTTGCGATGTTAAAGAAATTAACCAAAAAAGGAGTATTTTTTCAGTTCCCTCAGGAACTGCATCGGGCTATGCTATTTTCACGAGATAAAAAGTAGCATATGTCCTTCCTCGTGACACAGGCTACCTGCATGCTGAATTTTATTAAGATTGGTCAAGGCGTTGAAGCGTGAAAAGGTAACAAACTAACAAACAAACACATTTTCACATTTATAATATTAGTAAGGATTTAAAAACTTATATTGATTCACAACTACACAATTTTGATTAGTTACTCCAAATCGGCAAAAATAAAGGAATGGATTCGACTGTTTTGTTTTTACCCCCCGACGCAAACAGAGGGGTGTCATAAGTTTAACGTGTTGTATCTATCTGTGGCATCGTAGCTCCCAAACGGTAGAACCAATTTTGATTTGTTTTTATTTTATTTAAAAGGTGACTTGATCGAGATTCGAGACTGTTCTTCGCTATGATTCACGGAAATCTCTACAGCCCTTCATGGAGATGGTCAAATGCCCGTCGAAACAGTGAGAGATAGAAGGGTGGTGCATTCACTAAATTTATACACTACAGCCTAGGCACATTTTAGGTGAGATAAAAAATTAAAATTGTTTAAAACAAAATGGCCGTCGGAAGTGAAGTCGCTTCGATTTGGCTGAAAGTTAGTAAGGTGTTTTTTTTAATTTCACTTAGACTACAAAAGAAATAGGAAAATTTTCACCAGTAGAGTCGCCATATTTATTATCTTTGCTCAGCTAATCGGATATAGGTACATAGTAGTGGATATTTCCTCCCTTTACGCTGGCTTCTACTATACCATACGAAAAAATAAGGTGGCGCATCGGGAGCCGGGTCGTTCCTTTCCCTCTAATATGGTTGATGGGAGCGATGGCTGACTCTTGCGTTATACGCGTGACCGGGTGCTGTCCGTGTGAACTAGCCTACTCTTGTCAAAGGTATCAATGACATTCAATGATTTTTATGTATAACTTTTCGTGTCATATTGTTTTCATTTTCTAAAGACATAAATTTAAAGGATTGCATTTTGACATTATTAACTAATTAATTATTGTTTATTTCTTGATTTTTCACATATGAAATTATGTTATTATTATTTTATGACTATCAGAATTGCAGAGTGTAATTTGCACCTATTTTGAGTAAGTACCTTGAATCTTGAGCCACATCTACAATCAGTCTTACCTATCGATCCACATCTCCTTGCTACTGGTCTCTATGCTATTATACTCGTAAGGCACTCGAGTCCACTCAGCAGTGTCGTTGATGCTGAGTGTTTCGTCCAGCGTGGTGGCGCTGCCTCGCCGCGGGGTGTCTTGCGCGCTCTCGCTGAGGCCAGTGGGCTCGAACGAACTGGTGTTCGAACCTTCTTTCCTATGCCTGCAAATTGGTATTGTTTATTTTTTTATGGGGCATTTTTATATGCAAAGCCATTTGGTGCTATTTTCATTTTATACTGTAAAAACCGGTCAAGTGCAAGTCGGAACCGCAAACAAAGGGTTCCGTACCATCATACTAGATGTCGCTAGTTTCTTTAGATTTAAAAAATAAAAACGCGTTTTTTGTTTGGAAGGAGACCCCCTTATTTTTTCAATTTTTAGTATTTGTTGTTATAGCGGCAACAGAAATACATCATAATATGTGAAAATTTTAACTGTCTAGCTATCGTGATAACCGTGAACCGTGGTTCATGAAATACAGCATGATGACAGACGGACGGACAGTGATGTCTTAGTAATAGGGTCCCGTTTTTTATTAGGGAATCCTACTTTGGGGCCAGATGACCATGTGTGATTTGTCCCAAAATATTTATTTATTTATTATTTATTTATTCTTCGGGTACGGAACCCCAAAAAGTAGTATAACTTATAAGTTACTTATATAAATTAACACTGTGGCTGTAAGTTTCATAGTGTTTTAACCTGTATCAGCACAGGAACTTTAAAAAAACATATAGTTTAACCAGTGTTTAAAAAATAATCAAATGCGTTTCCTAAACAATGGTCTGAGTTTTCATTATATTAATATGGAACAATGTAGGTACTGTGACGTGTTGGAACATAATACCACAATATTACGATATGGCTTACAGTAGCGCAACGCCTTTGATGTCGCACGATGCGCCACCGGCGTAGGTACTATCCCACACTAGCCTGTAGTCAGCCTGGCAAACTCGCGGAGTTTGCCAGACTGTGCCCCGCTGCCCGCTGCCCCCAAGTACCCTTCCGTTGCGTAAGTACATTCGTTGCGCTACTGTAAGCCGCTATATTGTAATACTATGATAACACGATAGTTCTTGTTATTAAATATAATAACTAAAAACGCTAAACACGTTTAAAAACCGACTTCCATAGCAAATAACTTAGTTCATTTTTGCGTTATTGTTTTCGGTTTGTGTTAATTTTCTAATAAAGTACTACACTGATTTTGATAAAATTTATATGGGACCAAGTCGGGAGCATACCATACCGAATAAAAAAGAATCATGAAAATCGGTTAACAATGTGCGAAGATATCGCGTAATAAACATAAAAAAATAACACAGTCGAATTTAGTACCTCCTCCTTTTTGGAAGTCGGTATATAATAAATAAATAAAATAAATATTCTAGGACAAATCACACATGGCCATATGGCCCCAAAGTAGGATTCCCTGTGTTATATTATAATAGCGGACAAAATATGCATACAAACTGGATAAATAACAAAATTCTATTAGAACCAAACATAATATTTGGATCAAACCACAAAATAAAGTTTGGAATTTTAACGTGAAACATTTTTAAAATTACATATGGGGTACCAGGCCAGAAAACTGAAATGCAACGGATATAACAAAGAGACTTAGATATGTTTACAATACAATACAATACAATATATTTATTTGCTGAGAACATACGTTATTTAACAGATATTGTCCTTATTTATAATTACAGTCTCAGTACATTCTACCACAAAATGGCATGCAAATATTTGGTTACCCATTACGTCAGTCATAGTCTTATCCAGAATCCATGAAATATTCACTAAGCGAGTAATAACATTTATCAATTAGCCATTCACGTAACCTGTTGATGAAAAACTTAGTTGTAAGCTGCCTTAATACAGTAGGGATTTTGTTGTATACTCTAATAATATTAAGATGGCAATTTTTTTCATAGAGCGTAGTTCTATACGTTGGTATTACAATTTTAGTGAGGTCTCTATTTCTCAGTCTATGATTTGATACAGGATGACTGAAATATCCAGGGTATTTCCTTACAAAAATCCCAACTTCCAGAATGTAAAGACTTGTAAGTGTTAATAGTTTGAGTTCTCGGAAAAGAGGTAGACATTTCCGTTAGTAACGACTAATTGTACAACAACCTTATTTATTGGAACAAAAAAAAACTCATCATCATCATATCAGCCACAAATCGTCCACTGCTAGACAAAGGCCTCCCCCAAGGATTTCCACGTCGACCGGTCCTGCGCTGCCCGCATCCATCGGCTTCCCGCGATCTTCACCAGGACATCAGTCCACCGCGTGGGAGGCCTGCCTACGCTACGTTTTCCAGTGCGCGGTCGCCACTCGAGAACTTTACTGTCCCATCGGCCATCTGTTCTACGAGCTATGTGCCCTGCCCACTGCCACTTCAGTTTAGCGATTCTGTGAGCTATGTCGGTTACTTTAGTTCTCCTGCGGATCTGCTCGTTTCTGATTCGATCACGCAGAGAAACTCCGAGCATAGCACGCTCCATTGCCCTTTGAAAAAAACTCATTAATTATAATTATCCAATCAAGGAACAAAATTGAAATTGTTTCACGATAAACCAACGGCAGTGTGCCCCGACACAGCCCCACTCGATTTTTTTAACAATTACAATAGCTGAAAATATTCCTTAAATTACAATAAATATTCCTTAAATTAAAATAGTAAGTAAACCATGGTGAGATGGGCTTACCAACTGTTGATAAAAAAATATTAAACTTTGATTGCTGTCATCATCATATCATCATCCATCTTCACCAGGTCATCGGTCCACCGAGTGGGAGGCCTTCCTATGCAAGGTTTGCCGGTGCGCGGTCGCCACTCGAAAACTTTATTGCCCCAACGGCCAATGATTGCTATAACTCCTATTAATAGGAATGACGACAGCATCAGAAAAAAAATATGAACTCTTGATCACTAAATTGCCCTCCTACTTCGGAAAACCTTACTCGTTTTGTTTTCCAATCATGTCTTCAATTTTTAATTTACCAAAATCACAAAATGAGTACATAAATGACGCTGCTAAACTATGACGTCACGCCTAGGTATTTCTAACATTTTTAGAACAAATTATCATTTTTGACACATAATAAAAAGTAACTCAGATGACTAGCATTCTTCATCCCTATTATCTTTGGTTAGATTAATAGAACCCAACTTTAAAAAACAGAATACAGATAGCAACTTCATTATCATCATCATCATCATATTAGCCGATAAAACGTCCACAGCTGGACAAAGGCCTCCCCCGAGGATTTCCACGACGACCGGTCCTGCGCTGCCAGCATCCATCAGCTTCCCGCGATATTCAACGGTCGTCGGTCCACCGCGTCGGAGGCCTGCCTACGCTACGTTTTCCGGTGCGCGGTCGCCATTTAAGAACTTGACTGCCCCAACGGCCATCTGTTCTACAAGCTATGTGCCCTGCCCTGCCCACTGCCACTTCAGTTTATGTCGGTTACTATGGTTCTCCTGTAGATCTTCTCGTAGCAATTTACGTTTTAGCTATACTTAAGTAAAAATAGAAGACAAAAACAACTCACGTGCTGTTCTTTTCACTGTCTATCATCTCAAACTGTTCTGGCGTTGCGCTATTGGTTGAATGACCGCTACCATAATGATTTTCAGTGGCCGTCGAAGTGATGGGCGTACTATCTACAGATTCTTCTCGTACTCGTGGCATTTTTACTTCGGGAATCTGAAGTTCCAGCTGTCGGCTTTCAGAGGCGGGACTCGTCAAGGAGTTGAGGCTTAATATAGCAGCGTCATATAATTTTTGGAAGTCCAACTTTTCCGTTTCTAAAGCTATTATTTTCTGTTTAAGTAGTACGATCTCTTCGGCTTGTATGAGGAGCTGCAAAACAATGTTTTCATTTAAAAACTCATTTTCTTTACACACTTATTGGTTTCCCTCTTGGCGTTTTATTGACAATGATTTCAAAGATCTAAGCAGAATTATTTCAAAAATCCACTAATACACTATATTATACAATATTATACTATTATTATTATACTTAATATTCGTGAGGAAACCTGCACACACCTGCGAAGAAACTCGAAAGTTGTGTGTGAAGTCGACCAACTCGCACGGGGCCCGCGTGGTCGACTAAGGCCCGATCGCCCTAAGTCAGGGTAGGCTCGAGCCCCTCGGTGGGGACGTATATGAGCTGATATGATGATACATTCTATGATCCTATCTAATACACTGCCACTTTTGAAAGATGATATTTTGCAGTGTGCTCTTAAAATAATCATTGTTCTGCATCTAGGATCATATATTTATGATAATGTAATACCCTCCTTGGACAAGCTGTGTGTAAAAATCGGCCAAGTGCGAGCCGGACTCGCGTACCGAGGGTTCTGTATCACCACACGCCTACTACACACAATTATAATAAGGATACCTAATCATTACAAACAAACAAAAGACATCAACGCGAGCGACAGTAAAATGTGGTTTTTATTTAGTTCGAACTCCTTTCCGATTAGCTTTCAAGGCAGCCTAGCTGCCAAAGCTACAGGGGATTGTTAGTGGGTAGTCCTGGGCCTGTGTATATTTATAAATATATACTTTAGGTATATATGTGTATGTATGCATATAGGCAGGGCTGTGAGTCCCACATAACCAATACAGCCGGCTGTATTGGTATGCGTAAACGCATTTATCCTCCTCCCTACTCCGTATTCCGACGAAAAAAAAACATTGCGAAAGCACGACTCACAATTGGCCACACTTCACTTATTACCGACTTCAAAAAGGAGGAGGTACTAAGTTCGACTGTATATATTTTTTTTGATGTATGTTCACCGATTTTTTCGTCAATTGTGGACCGATTTTCAAAATTCTTTTTTCATTCGAAAGAGTATACTCCCGAGGGGGTCCCATTGTCACCAAGTCAGGATCTGATGATGGGATCCCAGGGAAATCGAGGGCAACCCTTCAAAAATAATGAAAAATTTGAATTTTAAAGGCACTAATAACGTGATTCATATGTTTTCTAAAGCTATTAATATACTTGCGTCTATTAGTCATATTCTCATGTTGATAAGCTGATGTAGGAAGGTACACTCCTTAACGGTTAGGAGTTGCAGGAAAATTCTTTTGAATGTTATACATAGATAGACTGATAGTTGCATTCCTTCAGGTTATTCAGATAAGCTGATGATGGACGATTTAACTCCTTAACTTTCATGCTGCTGAGATGATGATGGAAGCCACAGGACTCTGTATCTGTTAATGAAACACATGTATTATGATTTGATAATTCCTATTGGTGAGTATAGGTGATTGGATTTAACGTTGCTAGATAGATAGCATTAGCACTAAAAATAAAGAAAATAAAAAAAAGTTAAAAAAAACTTAAAACCGACTTCAAAATGAAATTCACTCAAAAGTGTGAAATAATATTATTATACTTAAATACACAACATTAACCAACAATAACGAAATCAAAGGCGGGTACGAATTAAATTAGGGGCTTAAATTTTTTTTGAGGTCGGTACCAGCACACAGTTACTTACGTATTAAATGGTTTAGATTCGATGGTTTGCTGACACGGACCTCAAAAAGAATTTTAAGCCTTTAATTTAATTCGTTAATGTTGTGTATTTAAGTATAATAATATTATTTCACACTTTTGAGTGAATGAAGTCGGTTTTAGGTTTTTTTAAGCTTTTTTTTTTGGTTTACTTTAGGAATAATACTATAATCATGCCATGTTTCACGCTTGCCGTTATTACCGTTTTTAAGATAGAGCAAAAACAAAAAATAAATACAAAAACACGTATCTTGTTTCTTAATTGTTCCCTTAATTTTTCCCTTTTTCCAATTTTTATTACTTGTTGATAAACAGTGATCGGAATAGGCTGACTATATTTACCTTAACTTCGGAGAACAGAGACAGAAAGTGGAGACTTCCTTATGACATTTTTTTTCCGGAATTCGGGATAAATTATTTTTTTCGGAATTCGAGATAAATCTTAAATAAGTTGAAAATAAGCTTTATTTAAGATGGGTAAAAGCTATTTTTAACTAAACTTGCAATTACCAAATTTTCGGGATTTTCGCGGAAAATCAAACTTTAATTCATGTATACGAATTATATTAGTGAAGGAAAACATCGTGAGGAAACCTGCACACGCCTGCGAAGAAACTCGAAGGTTGTGTGTGAAGTCGACCAACCCGCACTGGGCCCGCGTGGTCGACTAAGGCCTAATCGCCCTGATTCAGGGTAGGCTCGAGCCCCTCGGTGGGGACGTATATGAGCTGATATAATAATAATACGAATTATATTTACGATCCTTAAACTAACCGTTGTATCAAGTCATTGAATACATGACGATAAATCTCCTATAATAACACTATTAAAATTACTAATAAAATTTCGGTCAGCAGCCTATAACGGTTCCACATATACATAAGAGTGCCTAGTTTAACTAAGGAACCTTAATTTTATTCTTCTTCTTTTCGAATCGATGGTTTGAATATGGTCACTTCGTTACTTTATATCTTACTGACCCAATAGGTAGCCACGAGTATGCCACTATCAGTGGCCCCCCAGAGGCCTTTCATTGTGCAGGTGTCCGCGCACTCGGGGCAAGCCAATAAGTGCGTCATAGTTTGCAAACTGACTCCACACGGACAATCTTCTCCGTCACAGAAAACCCAGCGACACATATTCTCCCTACATCAGCCAACCTGAGTCCGCAGTCTATTCAGAGATTTCCAATAGCTTTCTGTGACAGGGAAGGTCTTTTTCCATAAACTGGATTTAGCCATTAGCGGGTCATCTTGTAGCTTGGCTACAGTGGCTAGGAAGCTCTTGCGTCTTTTTAGTCTGGGATGGGCTGGCTGCATCCAAACATAGGGTGTCTGGGGTCGTGTTCTTGTTTGGCTTTCTCGACTGAGCTCGCTACCTCTTTTCGAATGCCGGGTGGGGCGATCCCTGCCCTGCCAGTGGAGTCGGTTTTAAACAGACCGTTATTGTGCCCGGCAAGTTTAATTTAGAACTGTATCCACTAGTTTCGTGTGGGCCGAGCGGTTCCATATCGGAAAAGCATATTTAGATTTCATATGTATACGTTTATCCGACGCTCTTACGGTGAAGGAAAACGTCGTGAGGAAACCTGCACACGCCTGCGAAGAAACTCGAAGGTTGTGTGTGAAGTCGACCAACCCGCACTGGCCCGCGTGATCGACTAAGGCCCGATCGCCCTAATTCAGGGTAGGCTCGAGCCCCTCGGTGGGGACGTATATGAGCTGATAAGATGAAGAAGATATATATTTATTTTTTGACTATGGAACGCTACTTTGTTCGTGAACGGACTCGCACTTTACCAATTTTTTTCCTGATATTTCTATGGCGATAGACACTGGAGACTATACAATTTTGTCGCGGCGAACATGCTAAAGCAAATTCTTGGTTTATAGTAGGTAGGTTTACTTAAAATATTGTGTTTGGAAAACTTTTTTTTGCTTACCTCATGGCTCCAATCAGAATCATTATCCAATGAAGTCTGACAGCTAACACACACATTGTCATCAATATCTGTCTGACACTCCACCTCAACATACAAAGAACAGTCGGTCTCTGAGGCGACCTCGGCTTTGGACACGGTTAGACCAGTTGTTGTTCCCCAGAACAGAGAGACCAGACCAGCTGGCCGGGGCATGTTCAGACCCACATCATCCCAGTCTTCAAACTCCTAGGATCATAAGAATTATCATAAAATTGGATAAAAGTTTTGAAAGCAAGGTATTAGTGAGACACAAACATTCATCTGGAGAGCTGAAATTTATTTGAAGTGAGATAAGAAGCTATACCAAAGATTAAACACTATTTACTACGTAAAAGAAGGTTAACTCCGCTAAATCATTTGAATGAATGGCGACTCTTGCTATGACACAATAAAGTGCAAATTCAGGTGGCACAGCGCTAATTACCTACAGTTATACCTACATGTTGCCTCTCTTTCTATCGCGTAACTCTTATCTCTTCTGACTAATGAAATTTGCACCTTGCGCTTGGCGCGGCGTAGAGCGCGGCAAAGGTACATTTTAACATTTTCATACCTACAGCGCAGAGTGCGACTGGCCTGGCTATGTACAGGTTTAGCCTGTGTGAGTATGGCTTATAGCCATGGCCTAGCTAGCCTATGAGACACCCGTGTTGTGGTTGAGATGTAACAGGTTGATAATGAAGTCGAATGGGCCTGGTTGCGGAAATCAGCCCGCCCCTAACTTCAACTTTAAATTCAATAAATTCAAATGCATACAGACTTTGCAATCATTTTCGTCATATGAGCCGTAAGATATCTACTGCTGATTAAGGTCTGCCTACATCCAGCAGCTTCCTGTAACCTACCGACGGTCCACCGAGTGAGACCTGCCTACGCTACGTCTTCCGGTGCGCGTTAGTCAATCGAGAACTTTACTCAAGACTGCAATATACAGGGAGGGAAGGAGTATACCGACAGATTTTAACCAAAGATTCTAATGCCTATTTAGACAAAAAAAAGTAATATAAACATGGGCCAGTAAAGCCTAATTTTCGAGATATTAATTTTATAAATAATTCACAAGTTCAAAAAATCTCAAGGGTAACACGCCCTAATAATATGACGTAATCACACATACCTTCACACAAGTACACTCGTTACCTGCCATAATTTTGGCTACGGATAAGTTTTTTTATTAAAATTTGAGTTTAAAGAGCAAAGAGTTTTTATTAGGTGGGTATTGGAATAAATGAAAGTTATGTCTAATGCAGTTATCATTCGCTGTGTACACAACTACCAACTAAGATACAACTAGACACTTAATAATATCTTGGCATATGATATCTTTAATCAGAAACAGAGTACTCAAAAGGTATTAACGTATTTTTTAATAAGCTTTGTCTTTAGTTTACTTCCTGCTTTCGAGTTTCTACCAGAAAGTCGGCAAGTATGCAAACTTTTTCTGTTGAAAAACGTACTGGCCGTAAACCAAATTAAAATCGTCATTACAATTACTACAAAAGAATAACCAATTGTCACCTGTGTCAAGTTAATATTGTTTACTCGTGAAATAATTAAATTATCATGCCGCACCATTTTTCTTCTATTGAATTAGCAGATATTGTGTTTGTATATGGATACTGTAATGGGAATGGACACCAAGCAGCTATCGAGTATGGGAGACGTTTTCCTCGTCGCCGCAATCCGCATCATACGACCTTTGCAGATGTTTATAGACAATTCCGTGAAAGGGGCTTACGACCAAGGCATGCAGAGAGAGTAGCAATGAATTTAGACTTGCGGACTGAAAACCGCATCATGAATCTAACTATCGAAGATCCCACATTATCGTCAAGGGATGTGTCCAGAATTGTGAACGTCAAATACAGAGTGGTGTTACTTGTTTGGAAAAAGTATGGGCTTCGTCCATATCACTATAGGAAAGTACAAGGACTTATACCTAATGATGGGTTAGCCAGGGTGGCTTACTGTCAGAGAATAAACCAGAAGCTTGTGGAAGATCCGGATTTTATCAAGAAAATATTATTTACGGACGAAACCCTGTTTACCAGGGAAGGAATTTTTAATTCGCATAATATGCATATCTGGAGTGAAGAAAATCCACATGCAAAGTGGGTACATTCCCACCAACACAAATTTTCCATTAATTTGTGGGCTGGGATCATTGGTGACGTTTTGATAGGCCCTATCGTGTTTCCACAGCAGCGGTTGGATTCCGAAAGGTATTTAAATTTCTTGAGGAATGACTTGAATCCTTTAATCGAAGACATTGATTTGCATATCAGAACCACTATGTGGTTTCAGCATGACGGTGCCCCCACCCCACTTTGGACGTGTGGTGCGTGACTGGTTGAACGGGGCATATCCTGGCTGGATAGGACGCGGAAGTGACGCAATAGCCTGGCCCGCCAGATCACCCGACCTAACACCTTTAGACTTCTTTTTCTGGGGAGCATTAAAGGACAAGGTGTACGCAACACCGATAAATTCGGGAGAAGAATTATTGGATCGGATCATGACAGCTTCAGATGACATCAGAAAGAATAATTTCGCTTTACAATGTCATTACCGAACACGATTAAATCTTTGTGTTGAAAACAACGGCTCGCAATTTGAGAACTTGTTGCAATAATTTAATAAAATTCATTAATGATTATGATGTTTTTTTTCTTCCTAGTACACGTAAATTGTCCTCGTAAAATCATACGACAAGATCGTCTTGTGACCATACGACTAATGCGATCAAATTGCGATTCCCAGCGTACTTTTGATAGTATTAGAAACATAACATTGTAATTAGTAATTCAGATAACTTTCTTATTCTTCTTAATCTTATCTGATGCTTGTTGCCTCAAAGTATCATACTGACGTTGACTTCACTCGTCGTTTATCGTATGTTGTCGGAGTCGTTCGTGAAGTGTGAAGTTTTCTTTTTCACTCTTTAGACTAAGATTTCAGAAGGGATTCCTATCGTTAATTGATTTTTTTGTTCCAGAAATTAAGTAAGTTAATAAAGCAGTTTTAGACCCATGTTGATATAACATTATATACTCATAATACCACCAGGAATCCATGGTTAAAATCTGTCGGTATACTCCTTCCCACCTTGTATAGGGTTAATCAATAAGGCACTGGCTTGGTTTTTTTATGAACTTAATTAAGAATTTGGAATTTGGAATTTAGAATTTAGAATTAACGAAAGTTTGCCTATTGTGAATTAAAAAAAAGTTAAGTTTTCACATACACATAGCTCATAGCTCGTAGAACAGATGGCCGATGGGGCAGTAAAGTTCTCGAGTGGCGACCGCGCACAAAACGTAGCGTAGGCAGGCCTCCCACGCGGTGGACCGATGACCTGGTGAAGGTCGCGGGAAGCCGATGGATGCGGGCAGCGCAGGACCGGTCGTCGTGGAAATCCTTGGGGGAGGCCTTTGTCCAGCAGTGGACGATTTGTGGCTGATATGATGAAGTTTTCCACAAGTAGGAGTGACAGTTGTTTATTTTCATCATGTGGATATGCCCCGTTAAAATGTTGCTTGCTTTAGAACAGTGGTTCCTAACATTTTAAATATTGTTACCCCTGTAACCTATTTGGAAAACTGATTTTACCCCAACCTTAAATGTTATCAAAACAACAATACAAATATCTTTATTATTCACAAATTGCACATTTTAACATATTTTACATATAAACAATGAATTAAGTAAAAAATAGTTAGTGTGATGGTTGATATTGTTTTGCATTCACAAATTTTTTAAGTTAGGTTTAGTTTTGCTTAAAGCGCGTCGGTAACGTAACGGCTAAGGACACTACCTCCTATCCGGGAGGTCCAGGGCATTCAATCCTGCCGTGTACCAATGTCTTTCCAAATTTAGATTTCATATGTACTTTTATCCGACGTTCTTACCGTGAAGGGAGACATCGTGAGGAAACCTGCACACGCCTGCGAAGAAACTCGAAGGTTGTGTGTGAAGTCGACCAACCCGCTCTTGGCCCACGTGGTCGACTAAGGCCCAATCGCCCTAATTCGGGGTAGGCTCGAGGCCCTCAGTGGGGACGTAAATATATGAGCTGATATTATTAAAGAGCATCTTAAGTCATGTTCCACATTGAGACGGTTTCTGGCACGTTTCTTTTTAGTGTAAAGAAATTTGAAAAACCATTCTCACATGTAGCAGGCCGCGAGGACTTACGGCGCGGTGATCTGTCATTATTTATTTTTGATGTGATAACACGGGCTGCATACACGAAAAAGTATGACGTCATTGTCGCGTTATGCCTAAGTGTCACATGGTCACGTTAACACTGTCACGTTACGCCTGTGCCAAGCGACTTTATTTTTGGTACATTTTATTCTGTACTTGTACTTGGACTTGGACGGACGGACGAACCGTCAAACTAAAAAGAGGCGTTTCTTATACCTAACATCAGTGTGTCAATGAATTAAAAGTACTAGGCATCCAGGAGCTTACAAGAGGTGTTCCAATGCGGTCGATTCTCTGTGAGGAAACACAAAAGTCCATTTTGATTCCTTGTATTTTTAACATGATAGACTTGGACTTGGGCGGGGACTTGGACGTGTACTTTGACGGGTACTTGGACGCAGACTTGGACGGGCACTTGGACGGGGACTCGGACGTGGAATCGGACGGGTACTTGTTTTCAAGTAAAATTAACTTCCGTAAACCGACTTTACAGACAACCAGTTTTTTATTTAGGTTCTTTGATACCCCCACAGAATAGCTGATTTACCCACACGTTCGGAACTCAGGCCTGAAGTACTCAGAATACCTCATTCATTAACATGAAGGAAACGGATGGTAAGGAATTAGCTTCAAAGAGTTATTACCTGATCTGGATTTTCATCTGAAAACGTAATGGAAGTGAGTTTGTAGTCTTGCAACAAAAGATATTCATTGATCAGGAAGTTAAGAGCCCTCTTCTCATGAGGCTTCAGTGAACGCCTCTCAAAATTGTCTTTAGGCGCTTTGTCTAAAGCTGAATCACCATCTAGAATGGAAATAGAAATATTTTTATTCTCTTTTGCTAAGCCCTTGGCATTATTTCAAACTGAATAAATATTGTTTTTGTCCATCATCTGTCCAATATAATTTATCTTATATGTTAAACAAACATGTCACTCAGGTTAATACTTTGTAAGAGAAAAGTAGTTGCGATACATAGTATTGTTATAACATTAAAAAAACTCAAGAGCAAACAATAATAAGGAATCGTTTTAGCAGACAACTGAGGGTGGACACTTAATCTTGGATTATAATTTTTTTATCAGGTATACTTACCAGCACACTGTGTAAGATTTGCACGCAAAGCATTGATAGTCTCTCTGGCCTTGCGAAGCTCAAACTCTAGGACGGCCACATCACTGCCACTGCCAGCCCGGTCCCCACCACCATCCTCTGAGTAACGTGCTGTGTCCAAAGAGTCTAAGGTGGCTTGGCTTGGGCTGCGCTCTAGAACATAACAAGATTTATTAATTCGTATTTTAAGGTTGTAGAAGAGGTGAGCTGAAACTCACACTTCCATCTTTGGCATCATCATCATCAGTCCCACTCCCCACAATATGAGATGATGGCAAGGGCTCACTAATAGTGGATAAAAAAAAATAGATCCCACTAAAAATAATTTCCGTATGTCCACTAAGAGCGTCGGTGGCTCAACCGGTAACGACTCGGTCCACCTAACCAGAGGTACCGGGTTCAAATCTGGATGGCCAATGTACCAATGAGTTTTTCAAAAACTTACGTACATACTTACCGATTGCTTTAACGGTGAAGGAAAACATCGTGAGGAAACCTGCACACGCCTGCGAAGAAACTCGAAGGTTGTGTGTGAAGTCGACCAACCCGCACTGGGCCCGCGTGGTCGACTAAGGCCTAATCGCCCTGATTCAGGGTAGGCTCGAGCCCCTCGGTGGGGACGTATATGAGCTGTAATGATGATGTCCACTAAAAATAATTTCCGTATGTCATCACTGGCAACACACACTGGTCAAAGACCTTAGTATTGAGACATTACAGTATTTGGGGCGTAAAGCTGTAAGCTTCTCGTCAGTCCGCAGTGTACGCGTGTTCTAACTTGCCAGGGCAAAGGTTGTTGGGTTTGGTAGCCTGGCATCTGCAGAGGATTCATCGCACCCCCCTCCCGCCGGTACCATGACTGCTACCGGAGCCAGGAATAGCAGGACCGCCGGGGACTAGGGGCCGTTTACTGGGTGTGGTATTCATAGGCGGGTTTTGCCGTAATCGCCACGCTTGGCAGGCGTATTGGCGATCGCTTACTGTGGGCCGCATAAGAAGGCTCAAGGTCACCAAAAGGGCAATGGAACAAGCTATGCTCAGAATTTCCCTACGCGATCGAATCAGAAATAAGGAGATCTGCAGGAGAACCAAAGTAACCGACATAGCTCACAGAATCGCTAAACTGAAGTGGCAGTGGGCAGGGCACATAGCTCGTAGAACAGATGGCCGTTGGGGCAGTAAAGTTCTCGAGTTGCGACCGCGCATTGGAAAACGTAGCGTAGGCATGCCTCCCACGCTGTGGACTGACGACCTGGTGAAGATCGCGGGAAGCTGCTGGATGCGGGCAGCGCAGGACCGGTCGTCGTGGAAACTTTGGGGAAGGCCTTTGTCCAGCAGTGGACGTTTTTCTGCTGATATGATGATGATGATGAAAAATTATTTAAAACTTGCTTTTGTCCCAGGCATTTCCAGTGTGTTTTAATAAACTGACTAAGAGAATTTGTCAGGCTACGCTAATTGGTAGTCTATGTCACTAGGATTATGGATCATGATAATCAAGTTGGATAGGTCTCTAGATAGGGGCAGAGATAGGTTATCTTTCTATATCATGTGGATACTATTGTGCAGGTGGTGGAGTTGTTGTTTTGTCTGACACACCACCTGCTGGTGAGACAAATATCTGATAAGCGTGTCATGATTTTCAGCTCTTCTAGAATGGAGAGATTACATCTAAAGGTTGTCCAAAGAGTCAAAGTATTTTACAACAACACCCATCTCAAATGCGTCAATTTTTGACTTGAATGTGGTTTTGATAGTCCAGTCATAATCCAGATCATTTTAGACCAATGATAGTCTTTCATTTGCAACCCCTGGGCCCTGTATCTTTTATACCCTTATAATTATTAATTTGCAACCACCATAGTGCACGATGGGAGACTTGTACCTATTGCCACATAAAAACACTATACATCTGCGATATGTAGTTTTGGCTGCAAAATGAAATATACGGACGCACACCTTAATTTTTATATATATATACTCGAAAATTGACCGCACTACTGGCTTTTTCTGAATTGTTTTGAAAATTTCAACTTTTTAATTCTTTAGTGTTTAATGTATCAATTTTTTTTAGTACAATCCAGACCATTCTCGACCGATTAGGATAGCGATATACATTTAGAAGCTTCTTAGATCAATTGTATACATTTTTGATCTTTCTAGAGAATTTTTGAATTTTTTAGAACAAACCAGATTATTAGAACATTTCTAATGGAGCTTTCTAGATGATTCCAGAAATTTCTAAAATAATCCAGATCATTATAGACCAATGATAGTCTCACATTTTTAAGTTAACTTTTTCAACCCCCGTATCTTTTACACCCTTATAATTATTGACTTGAAACCACCATAGTGCCGGCTGCAAAATGAAATATAGGGACACACACCTCAATTTTTATATATACTAGCCATCCGCCCGAGCTACGGCTAAAAATCTTAAGTTTATGTTCATACCCACCTTTAGCTGTGACATTATATTTATTTATGTTTTGTTTATGTTACGAGACAGGCCTAGCCTAGTGTGGGGTCACAGTTAACCTGTATTTATTAGATAAGATAACTTCGTAAATAAAAAATATATATTTTTTTATGTCTTTTATATACATATACAGATAATATATATTACAAATTAATAATAATAATATATGGCCGCTGGAGGTGCTTGCCTAGGCATTTCTCGACATTTAAGACACTTAGTCAGAACTAGAAGTGTCAAATATGAATAAATAACTATGTTGTGGGTCTAGGATGAAAGACTTTTTTTTATAAACTTAATAAAGTTTATTTATTTATTTACACTTATAGTACACCAAAACAATTTCGTAAAGCTAATACATATAGTTATTATAATGAAGTGTACAGTAGGCGGTCTTATTGCTAAAAGCAATCTCTTCCAGACAACCTTTTATATTGGAAAGTTATATTGGTAATGATTTAAGTGTTTTCACAATCCGAGTACCATCTTAGTAGCTGACAATTTTTTTTTATCCACAATTTATAAGCCCTTGGCATTATCTCACCTGATGATGACGAATATGCCAAAGATGGAAACAGGTTTACCAAGATTCCCCAATGCAATGGCGATCTGGTAATCTTATCTTCAAGCTGGAACACATCAATGCTGTTAACACTGTTTGGCCGCAAGACTTTGATAAGATGGTGGTAGCTAGCCAGGCAGGCTATGAAATACCCTACCACCAACCAAACCGAGCCTTACAAAATTGAACCCGCCGGGAATCGAACCCGCGATCTAATCTGATCTAACCATTACACCATGCAGGTAGTTAATTGTTACTATAGTGAAAATGCAGGTTGATACTGCTCATAGGAACATAAAGAGTACATATTCAAAAATAGAACGTACGCATAGAACCAAATTCTGATCTCGAAACATGCTGTTCGAAGTTGCCCGGATTGGAAAAGAACTCCCTCAGCTGAGGCAGCTCCCGCCCGCTCTCCACCAGCTCCGTGTGTAGCTCCAGAGCTGTCAGGAAGTAGTGGTCCTTCAGTAGCTTCGTTGCTATATTCTCGTAGCTTACGTGAGGAGGCGCCGAGAACGACTCCTCTGTATCCCTGTAGGGATTCATTCTAGGTAGTTCACCGTCTCTTCATACCAAGTATTAGAATAATAAGAAAGCTAGTTCTTTGAATTTTTATTAGACATTATGACGGGACAAATTATAAGCGAAAACAAGGAAAATCACGAAAATCACAAGGCACTAAACTCTTAAGTTTTGTCTTACTGAACTCCATTCTCCATCCATTCATCCAATGACAGTGACTGACATGTAGCGATTTCTATACTCTTTGATAGTGACAAAGATACACTACTCACGTTTTAGCACAGATCTACTAAGTTTTAGACTGCTGCAGACTGACAGACAGACAGTTGATAGTTCAGTTCACATCACAGAGTACATGAATAAGGCTGGCCTTACACCAGCCTAAAATTCATAATCTGTATTTAGAAATCCCTGGTGACTTTTTCTTTAACTAAGCTTTCTAAGCCGCTTGAGACTCGCGCAACACTCACCCTCAAACACAGTCATAAAAACGATGTCCACGCGGGCGAAGCCGCGGGCAAAAGCTAGTAAAAAATAAAAATGAAAAAACACATTGAAAACTAATTTAATTTTATGACTTGTCATTGGCTAGTGATTAACAGTACCGGAAAGTGTTGTTAACATTCTTTTACGATGGCGGCACAGATTTCTAAATAGTTACTTCGTAACAGTTACATCTCTCCCATACAAAAGCGTAAATAGCAGCGCATGACCGGTCGTCGTGGAAATCCTTGGGGGAGGCCTTAGTCCAGCAGTGGTCGATTTTTGGCTGATATGATGATGACATAAAATAATTGTGTATTGATTTTAGATAAATTAAAATTATACCTATCTTAATTCGCTACTATTATCATCATCATCATCACACGATAAGCATATAAATATTTATATTTATATGAACATCTGTCCCTGTACGGGAATCGAACCCGTGGACGTTGCGTCAATAGCGGAATAAATAATACTATTTTCTTAACTACATAAAATAATTGTAAAATTATACCTATCTTAATTAGCTACTATCATCATCACACTCATCATCATTTTAATTTATCTAAAATCAATACACAATTATTTTATGTAGTTAAGAAAATAATATTATTTATTCCGCTATTGAAGCAAGGTCCACGGGTTCGATTCCGGTACAGGGACAGGTGTTCATTAAATAAACTAATAGTTGTTAAATTGAAATAAAACAAATTTCGGAACTGTTGTTTTAATTCAATAAGTACTTCTAGATGCAAAATTGTAAAACATATGACGTCACACTAGGTAGGGGGGTCTCACAAATGTGACCAGCTGTGACAAGGACCGGAGGGGCGGGGCGGGGGAGGGAAAAAAACCATGAAATTCGTGTGACGTAATTTATGGATAACACCTAACAGTCTTCACTAATAGAAACATATAAGAAGTTCATATTGATGTAAATCACCCATTAGATTAGAGCATAATATGATTACTACGTTTCACCTTTTTTGTATTTTTTTAGAACTCAATCAAACCTAGAGTGAGGTAAGTATACAAGCTCCTTGGACCTAGAGCACTACATAGATAATAGACATAAACAATCAATGAAATATTTTTTTCACGTCACTGAATCAAAAAGTAAATAAATAAATCTATCTATTATTTACTGCATTACCGACTGCAATGCCTCTAATGTATTGTCAACATTCAAAGTGACGTCAAAAAGATCGTACAGCCTGCACAGCCCGTAGACGGCGGACTTTATAGCAAACAGGGACAGTCGGGCGGGTCTAGCCAGATAACATGAAACATGAGCAACTATAAAGGCGGAGACATACTAGTGCAACCCGACGCGAGGTGACAGCACCCAACCCGACAACACGCATATCAAATTCGTACAAATTCTATGCCTAGAAAAAGACTGCAAACACCCGACGACGACACGCGATGCAGTCTGTTTCTAGACATATAATTTAGGTATACATATTAGTACTACTACTAGTAGTAGTTAATGTTGAATTAAACCAACACACAAAAATCGGTGACTTTAACCGATTGAGTATTAATGGGACCCATCTGTCCCGGTAAGTTGTTCTTTCCGTTGAGTATTAATGGGACCCATCGGCCCCGGTAACAACACGCGACCTTATGCTCTAAAGTACACAAATATAGTTAAAACTGTGTTGAAACTGCCTTGGGTTGATTTATGGACTTACGTCGTTATTAAATTCCGCTCTTAGTACCATACGCAGTTTAATATAAAATCATAGATAAACTTTTCATAATTTGACATTTTTTTGTAATTTTCCGCCATTTTGGAAAATGGCGGGTCCGCCTGAAGGAAGGGAACGTCAATATTCAAGGTCGGCCTGGACGGTTAAGACCTTTCATTTTGAATGAATATATTTTTTTTTATAACTTATTTGAAAGTATAGAAAAGTAATAAAAACATGTAAAAATCGAGAATAGGACGTTCGATTTCAACGTAACAGCCGCGTCGAAGCCCGCATTGATTTGAAATTAAAATGAATAGACTTACGTTCAAGGAGTTTATAGGTAAAACTGGAGGCCACACTCTAAATACCTAATTGAAGCAAAGAAATATGCCCTTGAAATGTCTCTTTACCGCTCCGTCTCTTTTCAATTAGCGGGTGTGAGCAAGAGCTTCACCTATACACGTCTTGTTCATACCTCTTAATTAGAAAGAGACGGAGCGGTAACGAGAAACTTCAAGGTCATATTTCTTTGCTTCAAGTAGGTATTTAGAGTGTGGTCTCCAGATTTACCTATAAACTCCTTGCTTACGTTCGATATTATTTTAACACCTATCAACCTGCTCGGATTGAGGCATCTTAAAGCCTTAATTTGCTCCTTAACGCAATCACGACTCACACTTGGCCAGTTTTTATTATTTTTTATTTTACTTGTATCTTGACTTTGTATTAAAATCACACCAAGTTTCATGCTTGTCTTCATCTTGTTTCATTACCGTTTTTATGCTAGAGCGAGAAAAAAGCCTTTGAAAAAAGCCATTGAAACCCGACGACGACACCCAACTCGACAACACACATACTTATTATTAAATTCATATGTCTAGAAACAGACTGCATCGCGTCTCGTCGGGTGTATTCAGTCTTTTTCTAGGCATAGAATTTGTACAAATTTGATATGCGTGTTGTCGGGTTGGGTGTCATCAACTCACGTCGGGTTGCACTAGTATGTTTCCGCCTTTATATTTGCTCATGTTTCATGTTATGGGGCCTGGCTGGCTAGACCCGACTGTCCCTTGCTATGAAGTCCGCCGTCTACCCGAGAACACGCATACTTATCAAATTCATATACCTAAATTATATGTCTAGAAACAGACTGCATCGCGTGTCGTCGTCGGGTGTTTGCAGTCTTTTTCTAGGCATAGAATTTGTACGAATTTGATATGCGTGTTGGGTTGGGTGCTGTCACCACGCGTCGGGTTGCAATAGTATGTCTCCGCCTTTATAGTTGCTCATGTTTCATGTTATGGGGCATTGGCTGGCTCACAGATCTACTAATTCAATAGATTAAACATTGATGACGTCAAACCGTACCACCCTAATTGTCAATTGGATAACTATGGATATCTGTCCAAGCTACCAAATAAAGAAGGCACTTTTAGCCCAAAGGGTAACAAGCATTCGGAGTCCTTTAAAATTTTGTTACGTTGTCATTTGCGTCGGTCTTAAGGTGCCTAGTCGGACGAAAAAGGTTTTAAACAATCTTAAAGAAATAGTTAAGTGTTTATTTTTGGTTGTGGAATAGTGAACAATACATGGAGAATGTCGTGCATTGTGCGTGGTTGCAAATCTCATTCGAGAAATAGAGAAAACTCGAGTGATAATAGCAGTTTCCACACGTGAGTAAAATAAATACGTTTTCTCGTTAAATGAACCACGAAATGTTTCGATATCAATGAGACAAGACTTTCATGAAGGCTCATTTTACAAATCTAAATGAAACTATAATGTTAAAAGTGAAAATAAGAACAAAAATTGTAAAAATAAACAAAACTGTTTTTAGGTTACTAGTGACGTGAAAATTATGGTCGATAAATGTGCGTCACTTAGTCATCATATCAGCTGAAAGGCGTCCACCGCTGGACAAAGGCCTACCTCACTTAGTAATAGTAATGGTATCTTACATTTTAATTATTTTCTTTAAGGTTCCCCCAAAGTGATCAATTTCGCTAGCGGTGGTTTGACGCCATTAGCAAAAATGAGAAGCAGCATAAAAAATCTTGGAGATTGTGCTCAAGACACTTCAGCCCCGAGTGCTTTGTACGAGGAAACTTATTGCAAGTACGAGAAGATGCCGCACCCACTTTGAATTTACCCGATAAGACAGCAGTTGTGGTAAGGAACTTTATAGTATAAATTATAGATTACAATTTTAGTTTTTATTTGAACAGAGTTTTTTATGCTCAAATGAATATAAAATGTCAATTGCCATGACAGATATTTACAATATTTGATATGTGTATACGCTGTCCCCAACACTGAAGGACTTGTCACACTGGATGCGGTCTGTGGTCATGACGCTGTGTTCGCTTTGACCTGACTGCTGACCGCATACTAAGCAATGCCTGTCCTGTGAGGGATTGAAATAAAAATTTACCATTTGAATATGGCTATAGAAAACATACATTCAGCTCGGGGCTTTGCCATACAACTCCTAAGAATATACTGGGATGCCGGCTAAAATGTATGGATTGATACAACTCCTAAGAATATACTGGGATGCTGGCTAAAATGTATGGATTGATACAACTCCCAAGAATATACTGGGATGCCGGCTAAAATGTATGGATTGATATAACTCCTAAGAATATACTGGGATGCCGGCTAAAATGTATGGATTGATACAACTCCTAAGAATATACTGGGATGCCGGTTAAAATGTATGGATTGATAGGTATGTGACCAGTGGCATAGTATGTAGGTGGCATATTTTTGTAAGAATTCATAGTACAGATGTCAGAGGACATCAACTATTAACATGTTTTTATTTGTTCGTTCTGGGTGGAATTTTGCATTAAATAAACTAAAATCCACTTTTTTATTTGCCTTAAAAAGAATAAAATAACGCTTCATGGGTCTTGATGATCCAAGAGGACATACACACATAAAACACACACAACTACCACGTACATGCTAACAAGTGAACTTGGAAAATATGGGGCGCATGAAACTTGATGAATGTGAATATGAAAATTTGAGTTTTAATATCTTAGTAGAAAGATACATCTAACGTTTTTCGAGTTTTTCTTACATCACTGTTTTATCCGCACATACTTTCTATGCATACAAGACACTACATTTACTTATATAATTTCTGTTTATTATTTTATCACGTTTTAAAGTTTGATATTTTTTTTCAGGATTTTACGATCTTGCATGGGGCTACGAAACCAAGTATTACTAATGACACTTTTTCATCTATGCCACAAGCAACCATAACCATGGTAAGCATCTGACAAGAACATGACACATGCGTTCCATTTTTAGGGTTCCGTACCTCATAAGGAAAAACCAAACCCTTATAAGACCAGTCACGTGTCCGTCCATCCGTCCGTCACGCTTGTTTTTCTCACCGACTGTTTAACGCAGAAAGTTAAAATTTGACGTAACTATAGTTTTAATCCACACATTTTGCAACAATAAAAATATTTTTTGGGGAATTTAGGAGGTGGCAAGTTTGGTGATCACAAAAAAATATATGAACCCTTACGTGTTGAGTGTCGTTTAAAAAAGGTTACTACTAAGCATTCATATAGTATTTCTTCCAAATTTTACCTTTGTTTGTTTTGGAGATATTGCTCAAAATATCTGCCAGAACACTATTCGCACTCAAAACCGCTGAAGCCAAAATTTTGAAATTAATACAGTTTACTACAACTTAGATCACAGATTACTTGAAAACTGCCTGGAATATCGTTATTATCATAGATTTTCAAAAAATAAATAAAAGCATTGTCCAGTAAAAGCAGATCTCTGATTATGTGAGACAATATTGTATGTAATTAGAGGTCTTGTTATACCGGTCACAAAAATTTTGATACGGAACCCTGTTTATGTGAGTCCTACTTGCGCTCTTGACCAGTTTTTCAATTAACACTACTTTTTTGTTTATTTTTAACTATGGTATCTCAATGTTAAATAAACTTTTTTTCAGGATTTCCCGATGTTAAAAGCAAGCGAACCAAGAAGTTGTAGTGAGCCTTTTGTGCCTAGGCTACAATCAAACACAACCACGGTAAATTTCTTGACAATAATATAGCACATGCTTTCTATTTTTAGGGTTCCGTAGTCAACAAAGATTAACCCTTTAAGAAGAACCCTTATAGTTTCGCAATGTCCCCCCTGGCTTAGCTAAGTCAGAGACTTTTAGTAGGTACTAGAAAGCTGTAATTTGGCAAGGGTATATAAATTAATGAAGTGGTAGAGTAAAAAATCGAAGGAAGTTTTCTCCACAATTCGAGCACTTACTGTATTATAACTTTTTTTTACAAAATCATAATAAATACTAGCTACACTTCTGTTTCAGGACATGTGGAAAAAAATGTAAATAGTAGGATATATAATCAATTTAAAGGGAAAACTATCACAGCCAAGTAGGCTTTTTTAGTTTAGGAGTGATAGTCGTCCAACTTAAGATTTATAAAAAGATTTGTTGGCATATTAAGCAGTTCGATTTATAAAAAGTTCATGGATTTTCCATACAAAATGTTATATCACCAACTAAAAAAAATGGAACCCTATTTTACGCGAGTCTGACTCGCACTATGCCAGTTTTTTAATGTACACTTAACTTAAAGTTAGTTGTTTTCTGTTTATGTTTTATCGTATTTCAAAGTCTAATATATTTTTCAGGATATTAACCATGTCACATGTAGCTAACGAACTAAGTAGGACTAATGACACTTTGCTGCCTATGCCACAAGAAACCACAACCACGGTAAGCCTTTGACAACATCGCCCGTGCTCGATTTTTCAGTCTACATACTCGTATAGTCATTAAAATTTCTGTTTTGTTTACATTTTATCGTACTTCAAAGTTTTTCTATATTCCATGTCACATGTAGCTAGCCAACCAAATGACAATAATGCCAATTTTCTTCCTACTCCACAACCAACTGCAACCACACTCACATACCTCAAAAGAAAAAGCAGAACCCTTACAAGATCACTTACGCGTCTATCCGTCCGTCTGTCACGCCCATTTTTCTCAGATACTTTTTAACATAGAAAGTTTGATTTTTTTTCAGCATTCCATGCCACATATAGCTGGCGATCCAAATAGCATTAATGCCACTTGCCTGCCTACGCCACAAGCAACCGCAACAATGGTAAGCTAATGACTTTTAGGGTTGTATACTTTCCTTATGGAAAAACAGAACCCATACAAGGTTACTTACGCGTCCATTTGTCCGTTTGTCACGCCCGTTTTTCTCAGATACTGTTTATCGTAGAAAGTTGGAATTCGACATTGTTATATATTATACTAGCTTTTGCCAACGGCTTCGCTCGCGTGAACATAGTTTCATGACTGTGTTCGAAGGTGCGCAGTGTGCGAGCCACACGTGACTCGCGAGCGTGGAAAAAAGTAGCCTATATGTTAATCCAGGTCCGCATCTGTCTACCTACCAAATTTCATCCAGATCCGTTTATCTGTTATGGCGTGAAAGAGTAACAAACATCCATACATCCATACAAACTTTCGCTTTTATAATATTAGAAAGGATCATACTGGCTGTGCCCGCGATTTCGTCCGCGTGGAATAATGTCTTTGGGTAGCATTTTTAATTATTTAGGCTAATTATTTTACAAATAAGATACATACGTATAAATAATGAGCGATTTGCAGTGTTTCACTGCAAAGAGCTTATTAAATTATTTAAGTACATATATATGTATATTAAGGTGTAAAGTATTAATATGAGTTTATTTAAGTACGTTTTTATGTCATAGTTTTCCCAAAAAACTAAAAACCATAGTCCAGCATAAGTAGTAGATAGTATATTAGACAATGTATTACCGAGAGGTCTTGTGAAATTGGTGTTACGATTAATTCGATAAACGCACATTCACATTTTTGCATTGATTGAAGTAATTGACAAGTTTAACTTTTGCCTTCAGGGATTATTAGATAAGACTACGACAACGAGTACCATCATTGCAGTGCAGGAAGGGCGCATTGCCAAACCAGAAAATAAGATTTAAAAAATGGAGAAAATAAGGGGGTCTCCATACAAAGAAATGTGTTTTTTTATAGGTCTTTAGAGGTTTTTGATTTAGCTCTATTGTAAAAACGGTAATACATTAAAAGCGTGATACTTGGTGTGATTATAGTACTAATACTGAAGTAACACAACAAATAATAAAAATTGGGCAAGTGTGAGTCGTACTTGCGCTAAGAAGTCCGAACTGAGTGACAAAAAAAGCATACATTTGTCGCTCGCGTTGATGTCTTTTGATTGTAATGTAAATAGGTATCATTTCGTTATACTATGTAGTTGTGTGGAGACGTGGTGGTACGGAACCCTCAGAGTGCTTATCGGAATCGCACTTAGCCGGTTTTTTATCTTCATTTGGTTAAGCCCTTGGCATCATGGCAACCCGGCGTGGATGAGGTCGGGTATCTCATAACCATCAATTCATAAAACACTAAATATTTCTAAAGTCCGCGATTCCTGGAACTCGGCTGGCTCGGTAGCCGGAGGGGGTGCCGCGAGGAGTGATTTTAAGGGATTTTTTAATATATTTAAACATTATCTAGTGAACTACACTTGCGAAAACACAGCGGGTACGTAATATGCGACCTCATAAATGAAGTTATTAGAATGTTTTATGTTGACTTTATGTTATATTGAAGCTAAATTATATTACACAGATATATTTTTTAATTTTGTGTGCACAGTAGTCAAAATATCTTTTTTTTAGATAGTAAGTCATAGTTCCTAAATATTGTTGATTTTTGTATAAAAAAAATATTGTTTATAACATCATTCAATTTACAAAATAGTTTACAGTTTCTGAATACTTCTTTTAAGAAATGTTAATAACTGCCTGTGTCAGAAGTATTCGCCCATCTTTACCAAAAACATGGATACATAAATAGTTTTTTGATACTCTAAGTCAGATTAAAAAATAATAATAATTAAATTTAAATTATATATAAAGAAGGCGCGAGCGTTTGAGTGTTTGTGTATATGTATGTGTGTGTGCGTGCATCAAGGAAAGAGATAGTGAGGGAGTAAATTTGCAATTGTAATTAGGATATGTGTGTAAGTAGATCTTCTACCTCTTCATAGTTTAGAATTTTTAGCCATTCAATCACGTGTTTTTTTGCATTCATAGTAAGTCATAGGGTAGATATTAAGTTTTTTTGTTCACAGTATTATATAAGAAAGTTGATAACGTATTGTACTGGTGCCTTGCAAAACTAGTTCTAATGGTCTTGGAATAAGTCTTATTTTACTTAATAAATACTGGTTAAAATTGAGAGATTCATGTTTTTTCATTATGATATTTATAACATACAATTTACGAACTGTCATTAGTCACGACCTCATAAAATAAGTTATTAGAATATTTTTTGTTGATTTTATGTTATCTTTTAGCTAAATTATATTAGACAGATGTATTTTTTTAATTTCGTGTGCACAGTTGTCAAAATATCTCAGTTTTTTAGATAGTAAGTGATAATTCCTAAATACTTTTGATTTTTGTGTAAAAAAACACTACTTTGTTTTTTTATAGAAATATAAATACTTTTATAACTAGAACTCGGTAATTTTATCATTTTACCTCACGTCCCTAATGTAAATTAATATATTACAGTAATAAGTAGTCATTTCAGTTATCAAAATCGACAACTTCTATATTATGTATTTGCGTATGTCACACCCACCTCACAGTTGGTGTAACTATTTTTCACCTCATTCACATTAATTTACATTCACTTGGCATGTACATAATGATAACGGTTGAATTATGTTTACAATAATTATTAATGACTAGTTTTTTCCAGCGGCTTCACCCGCGTGGACTCCGTTTTAATGACTGTCTTTAAGGGTGATTAGTAAATTATGTCGTTTCCCAACTACTTAACCATCTCTGTGCAAGAAATCACAACAATCGAGTAATTTTTCAGTTCCCTCAGGAACTGCATCAGATTATGCTATTTTCCCGGGATAAAAAGTAGCCTATGTCCTTCCCCGTGACACAGGCTACCTGCATGCAAAATTTCATAAAGATTGGTCAAGGCGTTGAAGCGTGAAAAGGTAACAAACAAACACATTTTCACAATTATAATATTACTAGCTTTTGCTCGTTTTTATGACTGTCTTAGAGGTGCGCGTGGACATGAGTATTCTCCAGATCACTCGCGAACTATGTCAGGATATGCTTATTAGTAAATCACGTCATTTCCCATGTTATATGGCGCTAAAGTAGCAAAATGTTGATATTTGTTGACAATTTTTTTTTAAATAAAAAGTACCCTATGTTACTTCTAGTACCTCCCAGAATATGTGTACAAAATTTCATGATTATTCGTCAAGTAGTTTTTGCGTGAAAGCGTAACAAACATCCACGCTTTCACATTTATAATATTATTATATATACTAGCTTTTGCCCGCGGCTTCGCCCGCGTGGACATTGTTTTTATGACTGTCTTAGAGGGTGCGCGGTGCGCGAGCCGCAAGCGGCTTGCGAGCGTGGACATGGATTTTTTCCAGTGCCACATATCCTGACATAGTTCCCGAGTGATCTGGAGAATATACATGTCCACGCTCGCGAGCCGCTTGCGGTTCGCGCACTGCGCACCCTCTAAGACAGTCATAAAAACGATGTCCACGCGGGCGAAGCCGCGGGCAAAAGCTAGTAATATTATGAATGTGAAAATGTGTTTGTTTGTTACCTTTTCACGCTTCAACACCTTAACCAATCTTGATGAAATTTGGCATGCAGGTAGTCTGTGTCACTGAGAAGGACATAGGCTACTTTTTATCCCGTGAAAATAGCATAGCATAGTCCGAGTCCGATGCAGTTCCTGAGGGAACTGAAAATATACTCTTTTATTTGTTAGTTTCTTTAACATTGCAACGGAACAATATATTGCTGTGATTTTTTGCACAGAGATGGCTGAGGGGGTGGGAAATGAAATAATTTACTAATTAGCAAATCCTTACATGGTTCCCGAGGGATCTGGTGAAAACTCATTTCCGTGCTCGCCTAATCGCCCTGATTCAGGGTAGGCTCGAGCCCATCGGTGGGGACGTATATGAGCTGATATAATAAATAATAAGTAAGGAATAGTAAGGATAAAACATGCCCATAGCTAAATTATGGTAGCTGCCAGCTTTTGGGTTCTTTCGATATCGATTAAATCTGTACGGCACATCCCTGGTGGCCAGAGTTTGACATTTAGGGCTGTACGGGGCATGAAATCGGCATACTGACAAGAATAGAGTCATCTCCTTTTCTCATATGGAGGGTTAGTTTGCGTAAGCAAGCAGCAATATCGTCGCAGTTTTATTTAAATTTGTGTTTAATCTATTGAATTAGTAGATCTGTGGGCTGGCTAGACCCGCCCGACTGTCCCTGTTTGCTATAAAGTCCGCCGTCTACGGGTTGTGCAGGCTGTACGATCTTTTTGACGTCACTTTGAATGTTGACAATAAAATGAATGAATGACATCAATCAGTTTTGTTTGCAAATCAAAGAGTAGTATTATATATTGCAAATGCAAATTCAAATGCAGGCTCGAACTTTAAAGCTCAAACAACAATTAAAGCTTGTTAATTACTCTCTTGCTATGAGAAGAAACTTATTTTTGACCTAGAGACCGTTACGTGAATACAATGAGTGAAGCATACTTCAACGTGAAGCGGAAGCTGGAGGAGCTCGGCTACAATATGACGCTGCCTCTGGACGCCGTGCCTTTGGTGGAGTGCATGCTTGCAGACTTGCTGCAGACGACATGCAGCCTACAGCAGTATATGGATCTCAGCAAGGAGGCTTTAATGCAGCGCGACGCCTTGATGTTGGAAGCTGAACCCTACAGATGTGACAACGCTAAACTCATCAACGAGAACAACCAACTACACTCACAGATAATGGAATTGAAGGAAATAAATGAACGGCTCTCGAAGGAAAACAAGCGAAAATTGAAATCATTGTCAGAGGAATTGGGCAATAAGGATACTTTGATTTCAAAATTACAGCATGATGTGAGGGATCTGAGTTTGAGAGGATTGTGCGCAGATACACACAGCAGCCGTATCAAGAGTCGGAGAAAGGATGCAGGGGACTGTGCACATAATAAAGTCTGCACATGCAATGAAAAGGCAACATCAAACTATGAAAAGATCATCACTGAGTTAAATCAGAAGATATCTTATTTAGAAGAGATGCACAATGCTAATCAGGATGAAATAGTTTTGCTTACAAATAAAATTGAACATAGAGATAATGAAATTGTGAGGTTAAATATTTTGCTAGAAGGTGGACGGCCAATTGCAGCACTAGCAGTAGACTGTTGCAAAAAACCAACAGATGCTAAAGTTCAGGAGCTTATGAAACAGTTACAGGAAATATCAATGGAAAATGACTTGCTGAAAAAGGAGAATAAAATTGGTTTAGATAAGCAACATGAAGCCATGCTCAGAGCTCTGAGTCTAGCAGATAAAAATAAGAAACTACAAGATGAACTGCAAAAAGTTGAAACTTTAGCTTTAAAGGTAGAAGAAGACTGTAACAAAAGGCTTGATGTATTGTTGAATGAAACAAAAAGTTTGCAAACTAAAATAAAAACTTTGAATATGAGGAATTCACAATTAGAAAATGAACTCTCCAAACATCAACTAGCACCAGCATTGACAGTGCAAAAAATTCAGGAAGCTTTAGACATTACTATAAAAGAAAAAGAATCTTTGCAAAAGGAAATCAAAGATTTAATTGATATAAATAAAAGTTTACAGGAAAACTTTAAGTTGTTCTTTCAATCTGGCAAGCAAATGCTATTTTCTGATAATAATGACAAAGAAAAACAAGTGTGCCCCACGCGTTCTGAGTTGCAGGCTTTACTGGAAAATGAAAGAAAAAATTATGAGAAACAGATTTTAAACATACATGAAAAGTTAACAGCTACTATGGATCTCTTTAACAGGCGGATTTCAAAAACTAAAGATAGTCCAAAAGACATGAATGTTAATAATAGTTGTTTTGTAAAAGACTTACACAATAAATTATGTGAAAGTGAACAGAAAATTCTTATGCTTAAAAAAGAAAATGATGAATTAAAGAATCAAATGACAAAAGATGAGGGAAATAACAAGCAGATTTATAAAAATGTTGTTAGTCAATTAAATGCTGAAAATGAACAATTATCAAAAGAAAATATAGCTCTAAGCCAACAGTTGAGTCAGTACCAAAAACTAGAAAGAAATGTTGAAAAAAATGACAACGCTCGAAAAGAAATGCAAAAACTAATGGATGAAATAGATAAACTTACTCATGAAGTTTCAATATTAAGAAAAGATAAACAAGAATATAATATGCGATACAGAGAAACTCAAGATTTAGCTGATAAGCTTAAGAGGGATTTAGCATTAAAACAAAAAGAAATAGAACAACTTCAAGAAGAAAATTCCTCCTATAAAATGACTAGTCGATCAGGAAAAGCATCAGTTGACCATTTAAAGGATGAATGTAATTTTTTAAGGGAACAAATAAAACGCATGCAAACAGATGTAATTAAAGAGAAAACAATGGCTTGTCAGATAAAAAATATACAATTAGAGACGGAGAGAAGTAGCAATGAAATGCAAAATGAGTTGGCTTGTGTTCAAAAGAAACTCAGTTTGGCGAAAGAGACAATTGATTCACTAGAACAAAAATGTGGTGAGTTACAATCGGAAATATCAACATTAATAAATGACAAATTAAAGCTAATTGAAAATCTTAAAAAAATGGACGTAGAACATAACAAATTGGTAATTGAGTTGGATAACAAAACTGAAGCTAATAGTATTCTTGACCAAAAACTGAAATCGGAACAATATGAGATTTCTAAATTGCAAAATGAGGTATCAGAACTAAAGAGGAAAGTCAGTATGAACAAAGTTTCTGACCATAAGTTGGCTGACTATGAATCGCAGATCAAATTCCTTAATGGGGAAATATTGCGATTAACTCAGCAATTAGAAAATGCACTAATAGAAAACAAACATATACAGAACAACTTAGCTGATGTTAATGGCACACTGAGGATCACTAAGATTGAATATGAAAAATCTCGTAAAGAGGTTGAAGGTTTAAAACAACAATTACAGCACTATGTTGCAGAAATTAGAAGAATAGAAGAACTATTATCACAAAAAGAAGCAGAGAGATCCGATATGTTAGAACAATTTGCAAGTCTGTCTGTGGAAGCTAATATATTAGAAAACACAAATCATTCATTAGAAAGCGAATCTGTATCTAAATCTATGCAATTACAGTCATATGTTAGCAAGATTCAAGAATTAGAGTCAAAACTAATGGAAAAAGATAATACTATTGAGGCTCAAGCTAATAGAATTTCTTCTATGGTTTGTAAAGTTACTTCTTTAGAAAATGAAATTAAATTAATGACTGAAGAAAAAGCAATTCTTGAACATAATGTGTCATATTTGAAACAAATGTGTAATAACTTACAATGTGAGCATACAGAGAGTGGTAAGGGAATGGGTGATGCTAGAGCAGAAGTAAAGTTGTATGAAAACAGAATAAAAAGTCTTTCAACTTCAAAAGCAAACTTGGAGTTAGAGAAAGATGAACTGAAGGAAAAGCTGAGGACCACAGAAAGTTTGTTATCAAATGCTAGGAGAGAAGTAGTAGAGTTAAAGCTTGCTCTTCAGGATGCCACATCTGAGACCCAGCTGCTGCAGGAGCGTGTTGGCAGACTGAATAGAGGTGATACAGCAGGACATGAGGTAAATAAATACAAACCCTTTAGTTTTTAGGCAGCAGACTTGATAATAATGCCTGTTTATTGTAGGTCCTGTAAACTAATTTTAGAATATTAACAAAAGAAGAGATTTGCAAGGTTTTTTCATTATTTCAAATTATTATTACAGTACATTTTATAGTATGGATTGGCCTTGATTTTTTTCCAATTTTTTTTCAGGCCTCATCAACCAATGAAGAGCTTGAACTGCCTCTCCTATTGGAAGAAACAATCCATGAAGTAAGCCACGAGGAAGATGAGGACAGCTCACGCTATCATGAAATCACTAAAAGATATTCAAAATATTCCCATGGCAGTACATTATGATGTGTTCTTTAGGGTAATTTTAAATGGAGAAAAGTTTGTGTTGCAACGTATTTAGCCAATCTAGAATCTAGTACTAAATTAAATAAAAATAAAAATTATAGGGCATTTATCTTTTTGGATAAGTGACTAAATATTGTTGATTATTGTTCACTAAATCAAAACTAAACAGGAAAAGAGGAGAAATGTATAACTTAAATTAAAAATTAAAGTTGTTTACTTATTTATAAAACCACTTTTTATTATCTTTGGATAAAAATGGAAAGTGATGCTTGCTATATATATCAGTACACCAGACAAATAATTTATCTATAACATCAACCATAAGCACAAGTATTAAGCAATTCCCATTCCTAATCATTTTGGACATGAAAAAGAAAATAATTTACATTATTATTATAGTAATCTTACAAAACATAAAAATATTCTTGAATTTGGAGTTAAATTACTAAGCTGAGAAACTAAATAGTCTACTTTGAAATGTTCAGTACTAGCTGTTGCCCATGTTGATATCTAGGGTGCCATCCCCAAATGGCTCACAAGGATTTTTTTATAAGCCTTCTGTATTGAACACAACACGCCAAAGTTTCATTGTAATTGGTCCAACGGTTTCGGTGTCTTTAGATCTCAAACATACCAACATCCATTTTTATATACACATTTGTGATAAATAGCATCTAACAAAATTTATTTTCTGGTAGTAGATAATTATTCAATGTTTTGTTGTTACACTTTAGATATATGCTGCAAGTTAAAGGCAGTTAAACTAAATCATTACCTGAGAAATTTCCATATTGTATTATTATTTTTGATATACCAATGCATAAAATAATACTCGGTGGGTCCAATTAAGTCTATGATATTAAATACTGAGCAAAATAAAACAAGAAATAAACATTACATTAAGGTAATTCTAATAGGACTTTGTTATATTCCTTTTAAAAACCAGTTTCCAAATCAAATGATGATAGTGAAATGTAGTTTGAGGCGAACTGGTTTCCGCAAGATGATAATGGAATGCATTTCTATAGATGTGTGTATATTAAAAAATGTGTATACTAGATGCAAATTAGTATACACTAAGTGAAAATCAGTCATATACAAAAATAAGAAACAGTACCTACACAATATTTTACAAGAACACAAGTGTTTAACACTTCAACCAATTAGGCCAGGCCAGGGTCTGACTGCTTTTGGAGTGTACAGTCACAGAATTGAATTATTTACCAGATTCACGAAACTTCAATTTTGCCAGGTTATAAGTACCTACCTACATTTCAAAGATCATACAAATGATGACGAATGATACGTCTAACTAATTTCATAACCCGCAAAATTAAAGAGACATGAATCTGCTAAACTTTTAAATTCCATGACTGTACAAGCAACACTTACCTATCTATCAGAATATTGCTAGGTACAATATAATAATATTGCTAATTCCCATTTCACATAAGTAAATTTCTGGGCTGCTTTTTTTGCCTAATCACAATGCTTACTGAATTTATAATAAACATAAACTGGCCATAGGAACATCGATATTTACATTTCATCCCTATTATAATTAATTTAAATGTGCTTAGCTAAATAACTAAAACATTAAAGATAAAACACAGTTGGTAGGTATATCAAAGTACGAGTATTTATACTAATTATTACAGTAATATTATTATACATTTAAGACATTGAGAATCATGCATCATTCTTAAAAGCACCATTCTACATGATTCCCATTGTTCTGTGATAATTGACTTCGATTTGTACAAACTATGATTACACAATAATGGTTAATATATTGAAACAATTATCTAATAATATGTACAATTTATAATGTGGCTAATATTCTAGTGAAACCTATACTGGCGCCCAGCACTGTTTGTCCTACTCCCCAGATCATTGGATGTATGGGCGGCATTGTCAGGCTGGCGCTGCGGTAGACAAGCGCTACGGCGGCGCTGGTCATTACCCCTGAAGTCACGGGCGTCACTACTCCTATCACTATTAGTAACACCGGATAGAACTTTCCATATTTATGCTTTCTCAATGTTCCAAACGATACGAGGGCTGCACATGTATGTACAAATACAGAGGAAAACAAAGTCCACAAAAACACTGAGTACCACATCTCACCGAACGTATCCAAAGGGTCCCCAGGAGTCAATTTTAATATGTTGCTGAGCGAATCGAATTCAGAGACCCGAAACTCCGACAACATGTCATACATGTTGCGCTGTGTTTTCTGATGCTTTCAGGCATCGGGATGGTTTGGATGTTCATTAAAATCAACCTTCAGCGACTGCACTACTTCGCGTTTTCCACTAGGTACACCATCAAAGCAGAATAGTAGTTTTAAAAACATTCCAGTTGGTTTGCTGACATTCCAGATGGCACTTTTTCTTGAATGAGTCTAACACTATAATAGGATTTCCAAGGAAGCACTACGTTTTGCCAAAACTCATTATTTCTTTATATAAAACTCACATTACATTAGTGCATTTCCTTGATTATCGTATCGTATCCTACGATTTACAAATGACAATGACATGACAGACAAGCTGATCCTGATTTTTTACAGATGACGTCTGACACAAAAAAATAATTAAGACTGGCATCGAGGCCTTCAGTCTTATAACTAGGCTTCATCCATATTTAACCTCTGATGTTGGAAACTAATGGACATGAACTATTTTACTCTTAGGAATAATCTGCTATACAAATATGGCACATTTCGATAGCGAATTCCAAAACATGTGTTTATTCCATTCTAACTTACATATTTCATGGCAATAAAAAAAAATAATTCAATATTTTTGTCCGGGTACATCAATGCAACTTTTGAAGTGAAACTTCTTTAAAGACGGGGGGTATTAGGATTTTTTCTGTCACGAAAAAGCGTTACGGTCACGAGAAAGCGTTACGTGTCACGAAAAAGCGTTAAGGCCGCGTGGAGGGGGTAGACGATATATCGCGTGGTAAGAGGCGGCAGTGGTGGATGTTATTTAAATACTTTTATAAATATATTTTTTTAAAAATTTTTGGTGTTTGTTTTTAATTATTTTTTAAATATATCTTTTAAAATAATTTTTTTATTATATATTTATTGGATTTTGTTTTTTTTAATCATCTTTAAATATTTAATTAATATCTATATATATATACTAGCTGTCCCGGCGAACTTCGTACCGCCTTACATTACATTACACTGCCCTGCCCTACCCTACACTACCCTACACTACACTACACTACCCTACCCTACACTACCCTACCCTACCCTACATACACTACACTACACTACCCTACCCTACACTACTCTACACTACCCTACACTACACTACCCTACCCTACCCTACACTACCCTACCCTACACTACCCTACCCTACCCTATCCTATCTCTCAAGTTGGATCGAACTGCACATGGTGTGCGAATTTTATTATAATCGGTTAAGTGGTTTAGGAGTCCATTGAGGACAAACATTGTGACACGAGATTTATATACATATACTAGCTGTCCCGGCGAACTTCGTACCGCCTTACATTACATTACACTGCCCTGCCCTACCCTACACTACCCTACACTACACTACCCTACCCTTCACTACCCTACCCTACATACACTACACTACACTACCCTACCCTACACTACTCTACACTACCCTACACTACACTACCCTACCCTACCCTACACTATCCTATCTCTCAAGTTGGATCGAACTGCACATGGTGTGCGAATTTTATTATAATCGGTTAAGTGGTTTAGGAGTCCATTGAGGACAAACATTGTGACACGAGATTTATATATATTAAGAAGATTAGTATATATTTTTATTATATGTAAGTATAGTTTAGTTTATATTATTTTTATTTTGCATAGCATTTTTATTAGGTATATGTTGTATTATGAATTAGATTATATTGTGGTTATAGTAATTTTTTCTATTCCAATGTTGTTGCATAAGTTTGCTTTGCACAGCCCTTACTTTTATTTAATTGTATCCATTCTCTGGGTTGCCTGGAAGAACAATTTCTTCCAGGCAACCCGAATAAGGCCGCAATAAGCAATAAGGCCGCCTACTTTGTACAATTTTTAATTTTACTGTTTATTCTGTACTAATCTGTACATTTTTGTAATTGTACAATAAAGCATATTTGATTGATTGATTGATTGGTTCTTATATAGGTTAGGGTAGTTTAGTTTAGTGTAGTGTAGTGTAGTGTAGTGTAGGGTAGGGTAGGGTTGTGTAGTGTAGGGTAGGGTAGTGTAGGGTAGTGTAGGGTAGGGTAGTGTAGTGTAGGGTAGGGTTAGAGTAGGGTAGGGTAGGGTAGTGTAGTGTAGTTTAGGGTAGTGTAGGGTAGTGTAAGGTGGAACGTAGTTCGCCGGGACAGCTAGTCAAGTAATAAAAACTTACCATAAGAAGTCATAGCATCATCCGCAATCTTGTTTTATTTAGTGTGCGGTTGAAACATGATTCATGGAAAAGAAGCGAACAGGTGCAAAGTTTTTTGTCCAATATATTTTAGTTTTTGGAGTATAAATTGGAGTTTACTCTTTAAGAATCGATTTTCAAATCATATTTATGGGGGAGTAAAATCAGACTTTATGCGTTATGCGTTAGTTTTATAGTAATAGTTATTAATTTCGTGCGCAACTTATTTGGGTGTATGTATGTATATTATTTATTTCTTTGGCTCGCCCTGTAGCCTAAACGACTTGATGAATTTTAGAGTGTTAGGTGTCGTTAGATTTGTCTTGTCAGAATTGAAAAAGTGGCCGCCATACTGAACTTTTTAGTTACTGGACCGCTTGCTTCCAAAATAGTTATTAAACTAAAAATACAATTTAAATAATTTCTAAAACAAACTAAACTAAATATCTAATAAAATAAATTAATAAACCAAAGTAAATATAATCATTATCATTATCCTTAATATTAATATACAGGGTCTTCGGCAGATGGTTGAAAATACGAAAATGGGGGATAGGTGGGGTCGCCTCCCACCTATTTTGAGAATTAAAAAAAATCTAGGACTTGTAATTTTTTTTACAGGATTTTTTTTCCTTTTTTTAGAAATTTTGCCATTTTTATACCTTTGAACACATGTAACTTTTTGTTTTTTAAAGCTAGCTCCAAAATCTTTTTTTTTATAGACTTTTATAAGATTGTCGGCTCTAAAAAAATTATGTTTGTTTCAAGTTATTGCTAAAAACAAAAATGTGGGCCCCCGAACTTAAAAAAAAAGTTGAACAAAAATTTAAAAGTCAACTTTGCGATGCATTTAAAAAAAAAATAATGGGGCTGGAAGGCTTCTGTTTTTTTTAAAACATCTCTAAGGCTTAGGCTTTTGAATGGTATGTAATTTGTTTCGGTATCTTTTTTGTAACAGGAGTTGTTAATTTTTTTTACTCAATTGGACCATGTTGACGAAATTCCACTAGTTACATGTTTTGTGAAATGTATCAAATGCAAAGTTGAAAATAATGTAAATACTTACTGTTGGGACGGTTACAAAGAGCAGGTACGTTTTTTTACATTCTTGCACACACATAATGGCTATCTTTTGTCATTTATTGGCATATTGGAGTTAGCACTTCCATATGCCAATAAAATGTCCGCATATTCCGCATTGGTAAATTGAGCCATTTTAAACCACAAGAAAGTCTTAACAAAACGTCTGATAATAACAAAAAGTGACAAACAACAAAAAAACTTAACAAAATCATAAACACAGCAAAGTGAAATTAACGAAAACAAAAAAAAACGTTAACGTTATTAACGTTTGTGATTTTAAATTTTTGTTCACCTTTTTTTTTAAGTTCGGGGGCCCACATTTTTGTTTTTAGCAATAACTTGAAACAAACATAATTTTTTTAGAGCCGACAATCTTATAAAAGTCTATTAAAAAAAAGATTTTGGAGCTAGCTTTAAAAAACAAAAAGTTACATGTGTTCAAAGGTATAAAAATGGCAAAATTTCTAAAAAAAGGAAAAAAAATCCTGTAAAAAAAATTACAAGTCCTAGATTTTTTTTAATTCTCAAAATAGGTGGGAGGCGACCCCACCTATCCCCCATTTTCGTATTTTCAACCATCTGCCGAAGACCCTGTATACCTGTTCGGTCCAAAACTTTCTGGCTGGAAAAATTTGGCGGCCTAAAAAAAAATAAAAAAGATGTCATCGCGATTGTCATTTAGTCTGCTTTTTCGAGTCTGGTTTTGGCGTTTCTGTTGGTTGTAGTTTTGATTTTACGGCGTTTTAACGATACGAATCCGGAAAACTTTCGAAATGATCAAATTGGAATATCGTTCCGTGATCAAATTCCTGACTAAGGAAGGAGTCAGCCCGACCGATATTAAAAAAAGGTTGGATGCCGTGTACGGGGATTCTTCTCCATCATTTTCCACGGTAAAAGAATGGAGTAAACAGTTTCGATTGGGGCGGGAATCCATTGACGACGAACCTCGCTCCGGCCGGCCTATAGAAGTACTCACCGAGCAATGTATTAAATTAGTGGAAGAGGAAGTTCTGAGTGATCGAAGACTAAAGACTAAAGACTAAAGAAATAGCGGCAAGAACCGGACTTTCCAAAACTTCAGTACTTAGGATACTACATGATCATCTTCACATGAATAAAGTTAGTGCTAGGTGGGTACCCAAACTTCTTTCGAGCTTGCAGCGTACTGAGAGAAAAGCGTGTTCTCAAGAAGTTTTAGACGCGTATAGGCGTTACGGAAAAAGTTCTTTGGAGTCGATTGTTACGGGAGACGAAACCATGGTTTTGTACTATGACCCCCTGTCTAAAAGGGAATCGATGGAGTGGCGTCGTCTTGGTGAAAAGCCACCTAGAAAGGCCAAGGTAACGCAATCCACCAAAAAGATTATGGCAACGGTATTCTGGGATTGTCACGGAATACTAATGATTGACATAAAAGAAAGGAATACCACGGTAAATGGCAGCTACTACGCCACCCTTATTGAGCAGTTGCGAGAGGCGATCAAGCAGAAACGACGTGGAAAACTTAGTAGAGGTGTTCGGCTTCTCCACGATAATGCTCCCGTTCACACTGCTGCAATTGCCAAAGCTGCTGTAGCTAAATGTGGCTTCGAGGAAATTCGCCACCCCCCTTACAGCCCAGACCTGGCCCCAAGCGACTACTACTTGTTCTCGAGACTTAAGGCAGACTTAAGGGGAAGACGATTTTCTTCGGATGATGAAGTGGCCCAAGCAGTTTTTACCCATTTCGAGGACAAAACTCCAGAATATTTTTATAAGGGGATAGAAATGCTTATCACGAGATCTGCAAAGTGCGTTGAAATAGAGGGGGACTATATCGAAAAATAAAAATAAAATTGTAAATATATCTACTTGTTTTCTTTGTTAGGCCGGACACTTTTGGACCGCACCTCGTATACATATATATATAATATACAATATTTATAATATAATATTATAAATGTGAAAGCGTGGATGTTTGTTACGCTTTCACGCAAAAACTACTGAACGGATTTGGCTGAAATTTGGTAGGTCGACAGATTAGGACCTGGATTAAGACATAGGCTACTCTTCAACACGCTCGCGAGCCGCTTGCGGCTCGCGCACTGCGCACCCTCGAAAAGTCATAGAAACGTGGTCCACGCGGGTGAAGCCGCGGGAAACAGCTAGTATATAATAAAACTAAGTTGATAAAATGTGCGTGCCGATAAAACTTAAAAAGGAGTCCCGGCAGGATAAAGGGACTTATATAGTGTGATAGCCCTTTATCTCCCCTCGAACAAGAAAGTTTCCGTTTTAACCTTAAGGGCGTGTTTTTAAAGATATAAGGGCTTTTCCAACTTTTTAACTTGAAAATCAAGTGTAGTGGCGCCATCTGTTGTCGATTATTTGAACTTCATTCAGAACAACTATTATTTGGGTTGCATTTCGAAAGACGCTGCGAGCAATAATGGCGCGAAATTTAAAATTCCAATTTCAATAAAGTCTTAAATTACATTTGTTACTATAATAAAGTTATTAAATTTTGTTTACTTATACAGCGGTTGCTAACTTATATTTAGGAGTTAAAGCGAAATAATTTTAGTATTCAAATTAGTTCTGAAAACATTTTCAACTTGGAAATTTAGTGTAGTGGCGCTATCTGTTGTCGAGTATTTGAACTTCATTCAGAAAAACGATTATTTGGGTTGCATTTCGAAAGGCGGTGCGAGCTATTGCAGCATGATTGTGTAGTAATGGCGCGAAATTTAAAATTTAAATTTCAATAAAGTCTTAAAAGCGTCGGTGGCTCAACCGGTAACGACTCGGTACATCTAACCAGAGGTACCGGGTTCAAATCTGGGCGGCCAATGTACCAATGAGTTTTTCAAAAACTTACGTACATACTTACCGATTGCTTTAACGGTGAAGGAAAACATCGTGAGGAAACCTGCACACGCCTGCGAAGAAACTCGAAGGTGGTGTGTGAAGTCGACCAACCCGCACTGGGCCCGCGTGGTCGACTAAGGCCTAATCGCCCTGATTCAGGGTAGGCTCGAGCCCCTCGGTGGGGACGTATATGAGCTGTAATGATGAAAGTCTTAAGTTCCATTTGTTACTTTAATCATCATCATCATATCAGCCACAAATCTTCCACTGCTGGACAAAGGCCTCCCCCAAGGATTTCCACGACGACCGGTCCTGCGCTGCCCGCATCCATCGGCTTCCCGCGACCTTCACCAGGTCATCGGTCCACCGCGTGGGAGGCCTGCCTACGCTACGTTTTCCGGTGCGCGGTCGCCACTCGAGAACTTTACTGCCCCATCGGCCATCTGTTCTACGAGCTATTTGCCCTGCCCACTGCCACTTCAGTTTAGCGATTCTGTGAGCTATGTCGGTTACTTTAGTTCTCCTGCGGATCTCCTCGTTTCTGATTCGATCACGCAGAGAAACTCCGAGCATAGCACGCTCCATTGCCCTTTGGGTGACCTTGAGCCTTCTTATGAGGCCCATAGTAAGCGACCATGTCTCAGTTCCGTAAGTCATCACTGGCAACACACACTGGTCAAAGACCTTAGTCTTGAGACACTGCGGTATTTGGGACGTGAAGATATTGCGAAGCTTCCCGAACGCTGCCCAGCCGAGTTGGATTCGTCGATTGATCTCTTTCTTGAAGTTGGACCTACCTAACTGGACTGTTTGTCCCAGGTATACATATTCGTCAACAACTTCCAGTGTAGAGTCTCCAACCTTTAGAGGAGTGGGTGCGACACGGACATTTAACATTATTTTCGTCTTGTCCATGTTCATTTTAAGACCCACTTGTTGAGAGACCTTACTGAGGCCATCGAGCATTGTGCTTAGGTCTTCCATAGTCTCAGCCATGACCACGATATCATCAGCGAATCGGAGGTGGGATATGTACTCGCCGTTGATATTGATGCCGAGTCCACCCCAGTCCAGAAGCTTAAAAACATCTTCCAGGGCGGCGGTGAACAGTTTCGGAGATATAACGTCTCCCTGTCTCACCCCTCGCTGCAACTGGATAGGTTTCGAGTTCTGGTCTTGGAGGCGAACCGACATGGTGGCGTTTTCATACAGACACTTCAACACCTCGATGTATCGATGGTCAATTTGGCACCGCTGGAGAGACTGTAGCACAGCCCAGGTTTCGACTGAATCAAAGGCCTTCTCATAGTCCACAAACGCCAAGCATAGTGGCTGATTGTACTCTTCGGTCTTCTGTATAATCTGCCGCAGCGTATGTATGTGGTCTATGGTACTAAAGCCTTTTCGGAAACCGGCTTGTTCGGGAGGCTGGAAGTCGTCAAACCTGCGTGCGAGACGATTCGTAATGACTCTCGAAAACAGCTTGTAGACATGGCTCAGAAGTGAGATGGGTCTGTAGTTCTTCAGCAGGGTGTTGTCGCCCTTTTTGATGAAAAGCACGACCACACTTCTGTGCCATGCCTTAGGCGTTTGTCCCTCGAGTATAACGGAATTAAATAACTTCTGAAGAGCTTTTAGTACCGGTGATCCACCTGCTTTCAGAAGTTCAGCCGTAATTCCATCATCACCCGGTGCCTTGTTGTTCTTGAGCTGTTTGAGAGCCATTCTAATCTCGTACAGGCTGACGTCCGGGATATCTTCGGTATAGTGTCGGGTTAGTCTGGCTCTTGGGTCTTCAGCCAGATCACTGACAGGCAAACGTGTGGTCGTGTACAATTGTCCATAGAACTTCTCAACTTCTTCCAGCAACTCAGTCTTAGACGACTAGTTACTTTAATAAAGTTATTAAATTTTGTGTTTTTATACAGCAGTAGCTAACTTATATTTTGGAGTTGAAGCGACATAATTTTAGTTATTCAAATTAGTTCTGAAAACATTTTAAAATTTAAGTTTTTAAATTTCGCGCCTTTACTACGTATGCTACAGCTGCAGAACCTATTGTTACGGCGCACGATAATGTCGAGAACATTCTAGAAGGTGTGAGAAAGAAAATATTCTCAAACTTTTTCGAATATCCTAGAGCCTAGCTCTCTGAATATATAAGATCCCGGTGTCGCCCGCCAGAGTCAGTTCAATTTGAACAGCGAAACAAGTACTAATATAAGGTTGTATAGTATGGATGTTTGTTTCTCAATCACGCTTCAGCCACTGGACGGGTCGGGATGAAACTTGGCACACATATAGGTTAGATCCTGGAATAGAACATAAGCTACTTTTTACCCCGGGAAAACGTCTTATTCTTACGGGAAAATCGAAAACAACGCGGGCGTAGCCGCGGGCGGACGGCTAGTTAATAATAAATCTAATATTTAATCATTATTAAATTTAAACTAAAAATTACCTACATCAAATAAATATTACTACGGAACCTCTACGTTCCAAATTAATTTGGCTTTCTAACCGCCGCTCGCGCATCCCTATACCGACGCTGCCACCAGCCACCGAGACTAAGGTAGGGGTCAAACCTACTTTGTCACTCTAAGCATTGCTTGAGCTCTGAAAGCACCTTCCTATTGTGAAATTCTAAAATATTTTATTCTACTTTTAACTAATGTGACAATTAGTGTCCTGTTGGAATCCCTCTAGGGTATTTTTTAAATTTGATTCAAAAACTACAATATAAGCTGTTCTATTGTACTTCTGCCAGAGCGTACTACTAATTTGGGTCACTGGACTTAAATTACATCAACGTGGCACTTCGTCTGCATATTCTAAGACGGGATTATCAATTCCAGGTCCAAAGGACGATCTAAGGATCTTCTTGAACAACCTTGAGATATTTGGCGACGCCTTTTAATATCTGCGACTCTTCTCACTATTTTGATATACCTGCCGAATGGCTACTACTGAGGCGTACTGAAGTCCCTGGACACGTTCTACACTACGTGCCACCTACGTGTGAATAAGGCCAGTCACCCTACCTACCTTTCTATATTGTAGACGTTCTGCGGTAAATGAAATTATTAAGGCCGAAATAATAAATTAATTCTAAATTTAAATTTATTTTTTTAACCTACACAAGATCTATCTACCTGAACACCCTAAAACGTCGCAGTGGCTCCCAATATTTTTTTTTCAAAATTTAACGTGGTTATTTCATTTTCCAAAGAACGTCTAAAAGACCTCCCATTCGGCGGACCGATGACCTGGTAAAGTTCACAGCAAGCCACTGGATATCTAGCAGTGGATATTCTACGGCTGATAATAATATAATGATTATAATGAACCTAATTTAAATTTATTCGTACTACATGACAATTCAATAGCTCTAACCATTTGTGAGATCGCAAGTTTCAATTAATTTGTAGGAGAACCATACTAACTTGATTTGTATTTATTTATATTGTTATTTGTTTATATATTATATTGTATTTGTATTTGTATCAGACTAATGGGTATTACTATGTAATAGACAATCTTAAGCAACTACGACGTGAAATTTTTCATCAAAATCGTTAGAGCCATTTTTGAGAAAAAAAGTTCTTGTTGTATGACTGATACCCTTCGGCTTGACAGTATGAAGAAACTTTTAATAATCCCTCGATGAAATAATTTAAAACTCTTAAGTTACAAATTTGGTTCCAATCGAACTAAAGATTTAGCCTCCAGGGCCAAACGTGACGAACGTACGCACAGACGCACGCACGGACGGACGCATGGAATTCAGATATTGCGTTATCGGTATGTTTTAACGGTATTGAGCATTTTTCCACGAATATAAAAAAAACGCGATATCCATACTTTCTCTAGTCTACGTACGTACGTAGTTTACCGTACATACTACGGGGTTGAGAAAGTAAAAACACATTAATTCGGCAAATTGTATTAAGATTTTTACAAGTCTACTTTGCTTCTACAAATCTGAAGTTTGGTAGACTTGATAAGAATTTTTAGATAAAAGTCAAAATTTACTTGTAGCTACATACGAGAGACGCTTGTTAGGATTATAACAAAATATTGTTATTAAAAACCTTTGAAAATAACCTCAGTCCTATTTAGACTGAGGTTGCTGCAAATGTTGTCAAGAACGCCACAAATGATTTGTAATGTACCGGAATTAGCATTGCAAATCAAAAAAGAAATGAAGATGTTCATATTTTGAAGTCTGTCTCAAAAGAACTTGTAACCGGAGACGTTAATGTGTTCCTTAAAAAAGCCAATGCCAATCATTCACCAAACCAAACCCTATCCGGACTTTTTGGCGGGAATTTGTAGCGTCCAGATTGTCATTTTTCTTTTATTATCCGAAAAATTACATTTAGTGGTTTTTTTCGATGTGTAATATTGATAGTGTATTTATCAGCGAAGTATCATTTATGTGTTTCTTGTGTAGGATAATGAAATAAAAGTGTGTATACTGTGTTTCGAGTTCCCACAAGAAGTCCGAGCAAGCTTTAGCAAAACTGCTATCATTTTGCTAGAGTATGTAGGTTAGGTTAGTTTATAGACAATTATATGATGTGAACGTGAAGAAATAGTGACCTTGAAGACTGAAAAGGAGAAAAATACTACTTCTGAAAAATATACTGAAAATTACTGAAGACGTGAATTCTACAAATTAATACTGCTGAAAAACATAATATACTGAAGACTAGGCGGTATGGCCAATGAGCCTTAGCCTGCCCTAAAAGGGCGAAGTAAAAAAAAAAAAAAAAAACCCTATCCGACTTTTTGGCGGGAATTTGTAGCGTTCAGTTTGTCATTTTTCTTTTATTATCCGAAAAATTACATTTAGTGGTTTTTGATGTATAATATTGATGTATGATATAAATTTGATGTATTTATCAGCGGAGGATCATATAAGTGTTTCTTGTGTAGGATAATGAAATAAAAGTGTGTATAGTGTGTTTCGAGTTCCCACAAGAAGTCCGAGCAAGCTTTAGCAAAAGTGCTATCATTTTGCTAGAGTATGTAGGTTAGGTTAGTTTATAGACAATGATATGATGTGAACGTGAAGAAACTACTGAAAATTACTGAAGACGTGAATTCTACAAATGAATACTACTGAAAAACATATACTGAAGACTAGACGGTATGGCCAATGAGCCTTAGCCTGCCCTAAAAGGGCGAAGAAAAAAAAATACAAAAAAAACCAAACCCTATCACCTGAATGAAGTTAGCAAAAGGTTCTAGATAACTCTGGGTGTTGTGTGATGTGTGTGTAGGTAGTGTGATTCAAATAATATATTGGTAACCTGCGTTCGTATCTAAAATAAATCTAAACTAAAAAAATAAATTGTGCCACTGCAATAATATCTCGGAGAAAGGTATGTATCATTATTTTTTGTCATTATTTTGTTAGAATTCCCATGACTTGAAGTTCGCGTGAATTCACACAAGTGACAAGCGAGGAGGGCAAGTGTCAAACTAACCTAAACGTAGAAAATATCACACACAAAGAACAAATAAACCTCGTGGTGTTTTGTGGAAAAATATATATTTTTTGTAGTGTTAGTGGAGAATAATTTAAAATGGGTAAGGTGCGATCAGCGACGGGTGCCCCCCGTAAACAGGGCTTCAACAAGTCGGGACATTCCATGAATCCCGACCGACCCGTCGAAGGTTTGAAAGGTGTCGGGAAACCCAGGACGAAGGGAACTATAAAAAGGCTGCAGATGTACCGGAATTTCAAAGCTAAGAGGGATAAGACTGGTAAGATTTTGACGCCGGCGCCGTTCCAAGGGTGGCTGCCAGCAGGCACGCAGGCGCGCGTCGAGCCCAGCCAGCGCTGGTTCGGCAACTCGCGAGTGATCTCACAGTCGGCACTTCAAAAGTTCCAAGAAGAGTTTGGAGCTGCAATCAAAAATCCTTACCAGGTTGTTATGAAACCAACAAACCTGCCAATAACCCTTCTTAATGAGAAGGCCAAAAATGCTAGAGTACATTTACTTGACACTGAGAGCTTTGATAAAACATTTGGTCCCAAAAAACAAAGAAAGCGAGTCAATTTAAAGTTTGGCGATCTAGATTCTCTATCCAAGGCTGTAGAAGAGAATGCTGAGAAGTATGATGAGAATAAGGATATAGACAGAGTGCGAGAAGACTCTGGAGTACGAGAAGGTCAAAGAGATTGGGTTTTTGGAGCTGGAATGAGTAAAAGAATATGGAATGAATTATACAAAGTTGTTGATTCATCTGATGTGTTGTTGCAAGTGCTTGATGCTCGAGATCCGATGGGCACAAGGAGTCCTTATGTTGAAAAATTTCTGAAGGACGAGAAGCCACATAAGCATTTAATTTTTATTCTGAATAAAGTCGACCTTGTCCCAAACTGGGTCACTCAGCGTTGGGTAGCTATTCTTAGTCAAGAATATCCCACAGTTGCTTTCCATGCATCCCTGACACATCCTTTTGGAAAAGGCTCACTAATAAATTTATTGCGCCAGTTTGCTAAGCTGCACATTGATAAAAAACAAATCAGTGTCGGTTTAATTGGGTACCCTAATGTGGGTAAGTCTTCTGTGATTAACACCTTGAGATCTAAGAAAGTTTGTAAAGTTGCACCAATAGCTGGTGAAACAAAGGTTTGGCAGTACATTACTTTGATGAGACGGATATTTCTGATTGATTGTCCAGGAATTGTTTACCCTTCTGCTGAAACTGATACAGAAAAGGTTCTGAAGGGGGTTGTAAGAGTAGAGCTAGTCCAAAACCCTGAAGATTACATTGAAGAAGTAATAAAAAGAGTCAGGAAAGAGTACCTAGTTAAAACTTACAAAGTTGATGGGTGGGAAACTGCAACGGAATTCTTGGAAAAAATGGCTGCTCGTACTGGAAAGTTACTGAAAAAGGGTGAGCCTGATGTGAATCAAGTGGCAAGAATGGTTCTCAATGATTGGCAGAGAGGAAAATTGCCATTTTATGTTGCTCCGGAAGGTTTCGAGGTGCCCCTATCAAAACAGGTAGGACCTGAAGCAAAAGAAAGTCACTCAGAAGTTGCAGAAGATAAGAAAGATTCTGAAAATTCTGTAAAAGAAATGGTAGAAGCACAAACTGAAGAGGTGTTAACTGAAAAGCCAGTAATTCAGGTTAATAAACTAGTAATAGCACAGGATTTTGCTAAAATAAGAGTGGGCCTCCAGTTTGACAATGATGATGATTTTAAACCTTTGGAAAAAATAGAGATACCAGAAGAGCTGAAAGGCATTGATGAGAAAAATGATGATGACAATGAAACACAAAATGGTGATGGCCAAAATAAAGATGATAATGATGATGATTCTTCTGAAATAAGTGAGTTTTATAGTGGAGATGAAAATGTTTGTAGTGATGTAGAAGACTATCTGACCAATGATCCCGAGACAGTTAAAGAAATTAAAAGAAAGAGAATGGAAGCAGCTAGTGGAGTGTTTATGGTAGAGGATGTTTCAAAGGGTGGGAAGAAACGAAAAATTAATACTAAAACTGGGCCAGTTAAAAAGAAACTAACAGCAAAAGAAAAGAGAACTATAGAAAGGTCTCAACGTAGAACAAAAACAGGAAGCAACTTTTATGAAGTTTCTAATGTTAAAAATAGGAACAGAAATAAAAAGAACTTGGTTAAATAATACAATAATAAATATACTAGAAGGTCTCGACAAATCTGGTGATGATATCCGAAATGACAAATTGATGTACTTTACTATGATTAGTTAACTACTACTAATTTCACCGCTAAGTCGATGCGATGACTCTTGGATTAAAATATATTACTACTTGTATAAACTTAAGGCTGTCTATCCGTCTGTCATTGGGCTGTATTTCATGAATCGTAATAGGTAGACAGTTTAAATTTTCACTGAATATGTATTTCGCTAGACAAAAAAGATGTTTTTATAGGTCTAGAAGCATTTTTGATTTAGTTCTATTGTAAAAACGGTAATACATACAAGCGTGAAACATGGTGTTATTATAGTACTAATACTGAAGTAAAACAACAAAAAATAAAAATCAACCAAGTGTGATTTAAACTGAATGATAAAAAAGCATATTTTTGTTTTTTGGTTAGGATAATGCATCTTTGAACGGGCTTTGCTCCATAACGCAACCAAATATTTGGTCAGTTTCTGCATAATTGTCATGAGTACAACTGGTACTTTTATTTTATATTATACTCGGCTATTTCCTTTTTCTTTTTTTTTCACAATAATGCATCTTTGAACGGGCGTGGCTTCATAAGGCAGCCAAATATTTTGGTCAGTATCTGCATAATTGACATGACATCAACATGAGTACAACTAGTACATTCATTTTATATCTTACTGAAAAATTTCCCTTATAATTTCTTTTGGTCACCATAACTAGATTTTCAGGAGCTATTAGTACATTACGCAGCCACTTTGTACAGGCAAACCGACATGTTTAGCATTAGAGAGTTTCTATTTATTCTGTTAACCTATGGTTAGTCATTTCTGATATCGTTTCGAGATTTGTCGTGACCTCTTATAATAAATGTTACTGCCTGTAATTTATTATTTTATTAAGTCCTCTAATGTTTTAAAAATAAATTTTAAAAGCACAAGATTTGTTTCATTAATTTTCTTTAGCCTCAGTATATTAGAGTACAAAAAAAAAGGTATGGAAATATAATGACATTTACAAAATTATATACTTAATACATTGTTAAAACAAAATGGTTAAATGTTTTTATTTTGTATTGTTATTACAGATATGTCTTCAGGAAGTGATAGTGACGAAGATTTTGTACCGGGAGAACAAGAACAGTTATCTGAAGAAGAGTCAGCGAATGAAGAAACTGACTTAAATTACGAAAAGGAACTTGAACATAAAGCAAAGAAACGAAAAACATCTCAAGAGAGCAAGGGTAAAAAGAAACTTAAAACTACTAGAACCAGAATAGGTATTAAGGACCCTACTCCAGAACCGGAAGTAGAAAAAAATGAACCTGAAGCTGTGCTTGATCCTGAAGAAGAGAAGAAACGAGAGGATGATCTTTGGGCAAAGTTTTTGGAGGGTACCGATACAAAACCAAAATCAGCTCCAAAAGAAACAAATAATACTCTTGTAAACAGTAAAGTGTTGGAGACAAAAGAAAAGTCACAAGGAAAAGAAGCGAATGTGAAAGAGACGAAAGATGATGAGAAAGCTAGAGAGAGGAGAATTTTCGAATTTGCTGGTGAAACAATAGTCGTAGAAAATAATGTGATAAAGGAGAAGATTAAATCTGCTAGCCCAGCAGCAGGTAAGTAGAATTTTTAGGCATCTGTTACATTGTAAGATTGTCTGTGTAAATACTGCATTAAGTTTTTAGTTCATTGATATTTTTAACAGTGTAAAGAAAAAATTGTACATTCTTATACAATCTTTACTAATATTATAAATGTGAAAATGTGTTTGTTTGTTACCTTTTCACGTATCAACACCTCAACCAATCTAGATGATGTTTTGAGCTACCTATACTAGTTATATCATCATCATCATATCAGCCGAAAAACGTCCACTGCTGGACAACGGCCATCCCCAAGGATGTCCACGACGGCCGGTCCTGCGCTGCCCGCATCCATCGGCTTCCCGCGATTTTCACCAGGTCGTAGGTCCACCGCGTGGGAGGCCTGCCTACGCTGCGTTTTCCGGTGCGCGGTCGCCATTCGAGAACTTTACTAAACTCAACGGCCATCTGTTCTACGAGCTATGTGCCCTGCCCACTACCACTTCAGTTTAGCGATTCTGTGATCTAAATTATATATAAAGAATAAAAAAGTATATAAAGAATAAAAAGTGTATAAAGGATTATACATAAAGATTATACCGTCGTTATGGGGGACTTCAACATGAAACTGGGCAAACAAAGCGATGGTGAGCTCCTGAGCTGATGAACTCCTTCTTCAAAAATTCAAAACAGTGGAAGTGGACATGGTTGCATCCCAATGGCGTAACGAAGACCGAGATTGACTTCATCTTGTCGACAAGGAAGCAAATATTCAATGATGTCTCTGTGATCAATTCAGTCAAAACAGGAAACGATCGCCGGATGGTAAGAGGCACATTTAATCTAGAAAGCTAGATGTCGACTGATGAAGTCTACGGTCCGGCCAGCGCCCATCCAGCTCCAAAACCCAGAGAGCTTTCAGCTCGAGTTGCATAATCGGTTCGAATGCCTAGGAGACTGCGAGAATGTGGACGATTATAATTACAGATTGGTGGATATTGTCTAAACGGTCGGGTCCAAGATTTTTAAAACTCGCCGTTCAAACAGAACCAAAAAAATCTCAGACTTCACCAGCAACCTCATGGAAGAAAGACGCAGATTGGTTTTTCAGTCTTCTGAAGACGCTACTCAGTATCGGCAACTAAACAGGCAGATCTCTAAGTCCTTGACTCGCGATTTGCGCCAGTATAATACAAATTGTATTAATGAGGCGATTGAGCACAACAAAGGCTCAAAAGTGTTCGCGAGAGCTCTGTCTGTTGGACGAAGCCAACTGACCAAGCTAAAGACTGAGGATGGCTTGATCATACCGTCTAAGACCGAGTTGCTGGAAGAAGTTGAAAAGTTCTACGGACAATTGTATACGACCATACGTTTGCCTGTCAGAGATCTGGCTAAATACCCAAGAACCAGACTTACCCGACACTATACCGAAGATATCCCGGACGTCATCCTGTACGAGATTAGAATGGCTCTCAAACAGCTCAGGCAACGGGTGATGATAGAATTACGGCTGAACTTTTGAATGCAGGTGGATCACCGGTACTAATCTTGGTAAGCCCGCTTCCATCTTCGGCAAAATCGTCACTTACCATCAGATGAGATGATGCCAAGGGCTAACCAATTGTGAATAAAAAAATAAAAAAAAGCTCTGGTCGTGCATTTCTTCAAGAAGGGCGGGTGACAACACTCTGCTGAAGAACTGCAGACCCATTTCACTTTTGAGCCATGTCTACGAGCTATTTTCGAGAGTCATTACGAACGAATCGTAATCGCCGCTTACTTGGGAGGCTGTAAGTCGTCAAATCGTCTCGCACGCAGATTTGACGACTTACAGCCTCCCAAACAAGCCGGTTTCTGAAAAGGCTTTAGTACCATAGACCACATACATACGCTGCGGCAGATTAAGTATACAGAAAACTGAAGAGTACAATCAGCCACTATGCTTGGCGTTTGTGGACTATAAGAAAGCCTTTAATTAAGTCGAAACCTGGGCTGTGCTAAAGTCTCTCCAGCCGTGCCAAATTGACCATCGATACATCGAGGTGTTGAAGTGTCTGTATGAAAACGCCACCATGTCGGTTCGTCTCCAGGACCAGAACTCGAAACCTATCCAGTTGCAGCGAGGGGTGAGACAAGGAGATGTTATGTCTCCGAATCTGTTCACCATCGCCCTGGAAGATGTTTTCAAGCTTCTGGACTGGGGTGGATTCGGCATCAATATCAACGGCGAGTACATAGACAGACATAGACATCATTTATTAATAATATACATTACACGTCAAAAAAAAAAAAAATTAGAGTAAATTACACAAAAATGTCAATTTAAATATAGCCATAACCAAGGTATGTTATTTATATGTCGGTGGCTCAACCGGTAACGACTCGGTCCATCTAACCAGAGGTACCGGGTTCAAATCTGGACGGCCAATGTACCAATGAGTTTTTCAAAAAAACTTACGTACATACTTACCGATTGCTTTAACGGTGAAGGAAAACATCGTGAGGAAACCTGCACACGCCTGCGAGGAAACTCGAAGGTTGTGTGTGAAGTCGACCAACCCGCACTGGGCCCGCGTGGTCGACTAAGGCCTAATCGCCCTGATTCAGGGTAGGCTCGAGCCCCTCGGTGGGGACGTATATGAGCTGTAATGATGAATAGTCAAAAACTCATTATGACTGTAGAAAGACTGCTCGACGAGCCATTTTTTGAGTTTCCTCTTAAAAATAGAATTGCTCGGAGCTTCAGTAACATCGGCAGGTAGTCGGTTGTATATGGACGGGCCCATGACATGCGTTGTTCGGGATAACTTTTCCAATCTCCTCGGAACAGCAACTAGCTTATTACCATGCCTAGTATTGTATTGGTGTCCTTCACCACGCGTCACGTACATGTCTAGATTCTCCCTGACATACAAGGCTACCTGGTGTATCAGCATACTCGGAAGTGTCATGATCCCAAGGGCCCTGAAGTGAGGTCTTGCCGTGTCGTCATGAGCAATGCGTGCCATCACCCTTATGGCTCGTTTTTGCAGTCTCCCAATCGGCAGCGCGTCCCCACAGCTCGAGACATTATTGTAAGAGTAACATAACCCACCTCCGATTCGCTTACGATATCGTGGTCATGGCTGAGACTATGGAAGACCTAAGCACAATGCAATGAGTCCACCTAGTGACTTGAACACCCGCCTGTACCCCGCAGGCGTCCCACCCAATAATAAGCACAATGCTCGATGGCCTCAGTAAAGTCTCTCAACAAATGGGTGTTAGAATTTGCATGGACAAGACGAAAATAATGTTAAATGTCCGTGTCGCACCCACCCCTCTAAAGGTTGGAGACTCTACACTGGAAGTTGTTGACGAATATGTATACCTGGGACAAACAGTCCAGTTAGGTAGGTCCAACTTCAAGAAAGAGATCAATCGACGTTTCCAACTCGGCCGGGCAGCGTTCGAGAAACTTCGCAATATCTTTACGTCCCAAATACCGCAGTGTCTCAAGACTAAGGTCTTCGACCAGTGTGTGTTGCCAGTGATGACTTACGGAACTGAGACATGGTCGCTTACTATGGGCCTCATAAGAAGGCTCAAGGTCACCCAAAGGGCAATGGAGCGTGCTATGTTCGAAGTTTCTCTGCGCGATCGAATCAGAAACGAAGAGATCCGCAGGAGAACCAAAGTAATGGACTAGTTATATTGCTGATGGGAAAAGTTATTCAGTTAGTGACATATCGTCGTAGGTGTAAGGTAACATATCGTCGTAGGTGTAAGGTATGGTAGGCAGGGCGTGGGTAGGTAATAACGGGTTCACAGGTATTTAGATTTATTTACAGATCTATAAGATAAAATAAAGACCCGAGATGGGTCTTAAAAGAAAGTAGCAGGTTAAAATAATTATTATATAAAGTTCCTAAATTTGGTTTTAAAAAATGTGTTGAATGGTGGAAAGAATTTTGATTTATTTTAATCACACTGTCACATAGATGACAATGCATGCGTAAAAGAACAAAAAGATCGAATGAAAGAAGAACAAACAACAGCGTACCGCGTTACAAGTTTCAAGACTAGAAACCCCTGCTAAATATGATCAAACCTTTTTTACATTCTTTAGGTAGAAAAAAACCTCCTCGTGCTTATTCTTAGAACACGTCGATCATTGCCATTCTATTCTACTACAATTTTAGATTATTTTCTGGCCTGTGGTACGACTCTAGAATAACAGCACCCATCTTTTCTAGAGGGTGTCCATAAGAGGCGTCTAAGGGATTTAAATGACACTGCGATCGCCAACATGCCTGCTGATTGTGGAGGCCTATGTCCAGCAGTGGACATCTGTTGGCTGATGTGATGATAATCATGATAACCGTCATTATTAAGCTATTTGTGGTATTTTCAACATTCATCATTTGAGCTCTTTATTTCCAGTGAGTAAGCTCGCAGCTGCACCGTCGCGGGGCGCTGGTGGTCTCTCAAATGTCCTCGGACAACTCAATAAGAAGAACCAACTGTCCACGCTGGAAAAGTCTAAGCTCGACTGGGAAACTTACAAGAAAGATGAGGGGATAGAGGAAGAAGTGGAAAGCCATAACAAAGGGAAGGGAGGGTAAGAAACTTGATCATTTTATAAAATAGAACCATAGGATTGGGCCGTGAAGCTTATAACTGGTTCTGCTGTATACAATTACCTTCTTAGCCACACAAATCTTGAGATTTTTGTGAGCATCTGTCTAGAAAATGCTTTGGGGCCAAGCCTGAAGACTTTTGTGAAGAAGTTTGTCCCTGGATTACAATTTAATATTATCAATATCTTCATCATTATCATAATATCAGCCGATGGACGTCCACTGCTGGACATAGGCACAGTATGTACATATGGCCTTTGATGTCGCACGGTGTCGCCACAGCGTAGGTACTAGCAGTACTAGCCTGTAGCCAGCCTGGTAAACTCGCGGAGTTTGCCGGGCTGTGCCCCGCCGCCTGCTGCCCCGCAAGTACCTTTCCGTTGCTGCGTAAGTACATTCGTTGCATTACTGTAAACCGCTATATTGTAATACTGTGACAGGCCTCCCCCGAGGGGGATTTCCACGACGACCGTTTCTGCGCTGCCGGCGCATTATTAATATCTTACTACAAGATTATTGCATAAGTAAACATGTTGGTCAACAAACAAAAATATACCAATCCGTAAATCTGGAAGTTACAACCATATATTTCCGGAGGGCCGGAAGTACATATTGGTATAAACGAATAGCGGGTAGGGTTGTTTGGATAACCTGAATAAATGGTATAATTCCGAAAATTCTGAGTTTTAGTTTTTATTCACAATTGGTAAGCCCTTGGCATCATCTCACTTAAGTGACGATGATGCCGAAGATGGAAGCGGGCTTACCAAGATTCCCCAACGCAATGGAGAATTGGCTATATTATCTTCAAGCAGAAACACATCAATGTTGTTAACACTGATGTTTGGCAGCAAGAATTTTATCTGATAAGATGGTGGTGGTGGTGGTATCAGGTAGTAGACGGGCTTAGAAAATGCCCTACCACCAACCAAACCGAGTCTTACAAGTTGACCCTGCCGGGAATCGAACCCGCGACACTGTGAAGCGAATGGACTAACCATTACGCCACGGAGGCAGTAAATTGAGCATACTTTTATTGAAAAATGATGTATTGACAAAAGAAAGAAATAGATTAAATGTAGAACGATTCAAGGTTTTCAATTATAAAATGGAATGCAAAGTTTTTAAAATTTATCAATTCGAAACCAGACATTTTAAAATCTGTTCGTTCTAATGTAAAACATAAGTTCAAAATAAAATTGAAGGTTATAAAAAGCATTTCTTTCTCCCGGATTTAGACAGCTATGACACAGTATAACAATATAGTGGCTTACAGTAGTGCAACGAATGTACTTACGCAGAGCAACGACAGGGTACTTGCGGGGCGGCGGGGCAGAGCCTGGCAAACTCCGCGAGTTTGCCAGGCTGACTACAGGCTAGTATGGGCTAGTACGTACGCCGGTGTCGGCATCGTGCGACATCAAAGGCGTTGCGCTACTGTAAGCCATATCGTAATACTGTGGCTATGAGGTGGTAACTCTAGTAGCGGGGTGGTTGTGAGGGGTTAAAAAAATAAAACAAAATTCTCATTTCTGAAATGATTTGAATCATTGGTTAATTTCTTAATCTTTAAGTGACCAAAAAAAACTCAAGACAGGACTAAGGGTTGACGCTAGCCAAAACAGGACTGCTAATAATCACAGTTAGGTACCTCTAAATTTATAATTTATAATACTATAATGTTATATAACTCCTAAAAATATAAGACCTAAAAAATTAAATACCTTTGATGGTTACCTTAGGCTAATTGCCACCATTTTTTGTTTTAAGTTTCTCATTTCCACTTATACAATATAATTGAAAACGCTAAACACGTTAAAAAACCGTCTTCCATCGCAACAACTTAGTGCAATTTTGCATTATTATTGGTTTTTCTTAATTTTCTAATAAGTACTACACTGATTTTGATAAAATTTATATGGGACCACACGGGAAGCACTAGATTTCAAATTAAAAAAGAATAATCAAAATCGGTTCACCCAGTCAAAAGTTCTGAGGTAACAAACATAAAAAAACCGGTCGAATTGAGAGCCCCCTCCTTTTTGGAAGTCGGTTGAAAAACTAAATTTTTGCGGCGCACAGTGTTTTCTAAGCGGGATGGCAAGTTTAAAATCTCGCGAGAGCGATAAGGACGAACATTTTGCTTTACGCGCCCTCTTAAGAACAACCTGTTCGACATATTGCAATACGATTAAATTGAGCGTAAATTATTTGTTAGTAACTTTTGCCCGTAGACTCGCCCCCGTGGATATTAAGGATGCGCTGTGCGCAAGTCGCTGCTCGCGCACATTTTTTTATTACTAAAAACCTTATTCGGACTATATCTACTATAACTGTAGGTCCAGCCGTTCCCAAGTTGTGTAGAGAAAATAAATGATAATGGCTAAAATACCATCATAGAATTCGCTACATGATACGTAGAATTTGGAAGGCCTGCCTAATAGAGGAAATTAGCAAAGAAAAATATTTTGGGGAAAATCGGAATACTTTTAATTTAAAAATATTTTAAAGGGAAAAAGGGGTAAATATACTAAAAACAGAACAGTATTTCATATTTATTCACATAATGTGGCCCCTTAATTGCAGGTACCTGGACCGGCAGGACTTCCTTGAGCGCGCTGACGTACGCACGTACGAGATCGAGCGCGACCTGCGCCTCAGTCGCCGCAGCAACCGATAAACACCTCGCCACTAGTATTTAAGAATACAGTAAGCTGTATTCAAGTAAATATTACAACTTTACATTAAGCCTCCATGGTTTCACTTATTCGCTGTTAGTTAAACTTACCAAAGCTTTGATCGTTAATTTTTAGACACAATTTTTAAGTTGTAACTCTAATAATAATAAAAGACAATGGTAACCTTGACCTGATGCTGCAGCATCTCCGGGAATCTGCAGGATACCCAACCTCTTACCAACTTACAGCAGAGGCATCGTATTGGGTTCATTAGAATAGACTCAATAAATAGGTGTTAAATAGAACATGGGAACCTTGACCTGATGCTGCAGCATCTCCTGGAATCTGCAGGATACCCAACTCCTCGCCAACTTACAGCAGAGGTATCGTGTTTGGGCTCATTGGAATAGTCTCAATGAATAGGTGTTAGATAGAACATGGTAACCTTGACCTGATGCTGCAGCATCTTCTGGAATCTGCAGGTTAGCCAACTCCTCAGCAACTTACAGCAGATGAATCGTGTTTGGGCTCATTGGAATAGTTTCAATTATTAGGTTTTAGATAGAACATGGTAACCTTTACCTAATGCTGCAGGATACCCAACTTCTTACCAACTTACAGCAGAGGTAGAGGTTTGGGATATGTAAAGTTTAAAAAACATACAATAAAACAAATTACAAAATTAAAAAAACCTCGACAAAACAACCTCTAAAAAGTAGAAAATAATATGTTTTGGCCCTTTATGTTTAATATAAGTACATATTTTGATGTAAGAGTCCGCTATAAAATAAAAGCAGTGTTTTACTTTACTACAACTAATTACTATAACATAGCGGTCCCCCTACGCATCGACTCATAGATCCAAATATAACTACTTATATTAAACTTAAAGGGCGAAAACATTTTATATTCTACTTTATAGAGGTTCTTCGTCGGGGTATTTTTTAATTTAAGTTTTTTTCCTCTTATGTTGTGCAATAGAGTGTTTTCAATCAATTAATCATTTATTCACACTTAAGTAACACCAAAAACAATTTCGTAAAGCTAATACATAGGGATATTATTTATAGTGAACAGTAGGCGGTCTTATTGCTAAAAGCAATCTCTTCCAGACAACGTTTAATGCTTCTGCGCACACCGCGAACAAGACAAAGTAATTTTTGACTTGTGAGAAGGCGGAACCCGTGTCCCATCCTACATACAGTCCACACCTCGCTCCATGCGATGTGTCATTGTTTCCAAAAATCAAAAATTTCTTGAGAGGTTTCACCAGAAGAACTTTCAATCAGCACGTGGAAAGCATGCCCTCAGACCAATGTTTTAAAAATGGTTTGGAAGTATGAAAAAGTATTTAAAATGTAATTTGAGAATACTTTGAGCAAGCATTAAATATTATATACTAATCGAAACAAAATAAGGGCCACCTTTTGCTCTGTATATTTTCATACAAAGAGGTGGCCCAAACAGCCTCGATTATTTTGTTCAAGCGACTTTAAAAAAGTAGGAGGTTCTCAATTCGACTGTATGTTTTTTTATGTGTGTTACCTCAAAACTTTTGACTGGATAAACCGATTTTGATGATTCTTTTTTTTTTTGAAAGCTAGTGCTTCCCGTTTGGTCGCATATAAATTTTATCAAAATCGGTGTAATACTTCATTAGAAAATTAACAAAAACCAAAAATAATAATGCAAAATTGTAGTAAGTTATTGCGTTGGAAGTCGGTATTTTAACGTGTTTAGCGTTTTCAATTATTAAATCAAGAAAAGTAAGGGAACTACGAAGTGCGGTCATTAGGTTAGATCCCTGGCCACAAATGTGTCGAAGAGCACAACATTCTGCAGACCCTCGGAAACTCGGTGGACTGCTCAGATGAGAGCACACAGTAATTTGGCAAATTTTCCATACATTTTTTGGTAAAAAAATCATGTTCTTTGTTTTGAGCATTCCACTGAGTTTCCAAGGGTCTTCAAAATGTTGTGCTCTTCGACATATTTGTGGCCAGGGATCTAACCTAATGACTGCTTCGTTGTTTTCTTACTTTCTTGATTAAAAAGAAAATTGCTCTAAATCTAATAACATAGCTCGTAGAACAGATGGCCGTTGGGGCAGTATAGTTCTCGAGTGGCAACCGCGCACCGGAAATGTAGCGTAGGAAGGTCTCCCACTCGGTGGACCGATGACCTGGTGAAGGTCGCGGGAAGCCGCTGGATGCGGGCAGTGCAGAACCGGTCGTCATGGAGATCCTTGGGGGAGGCCTATGTCCAGCAGTGGACGTCCTTCGGCTGATATGATGAAGAACGCAACAAGTTCAGTGTACTCCACGTATAAGACTATTCAGACTAGTCCACATCACGTTCATTTGGACAAAGTAAGTAGGTAAATAAGATTCTTGGCTAGCAGACTTGGGATATTGGCTAGCTCCAGAGATTTCGCTAGCGCTGTTGATCCATAATTGAATCGGATGTTTCAGAAACACTATAAGGAGAGACAAAAATTTGGTTCTGTGTTAGGGACTTATGGGTGTTTTCAAACACAAGCCGTTTTCGTCAAGCATGCAGTTTCTCGTTGACTTGTGAGATTGCATAATAAGAACACATACTACACAAGGAAAACACCATTTTGGAAAAATATTTGACTTATGCTGTTTCTGAAAGACCTGAATCAATTAATCAATTAAATATGCTTAATGACTGACTCGATGGCTCAGTGGTTAGTGCCCTTGACTACTGATCCGAGGGTTGTGGGTTCGATCCCCACCCAGGGCAAGCATTTGTGTGATGGGCTGATTTGTTTGCTCTGTGTCTGGGTGTTTAAATATATCTATATATGTATGTATTTAAACGTATATAAGTATGTATATCAGTCTCTGGTACCCATAACACAGGGAATCCTACTTTGGGGCCAGATGACCATGTGTGATTTGTCCCAGAATATAAGAATATAAAATATAAAATTGTACAATAAAAAAAACGAGCGAGCCCTACAGTAGTCTCATAAATGATGTGTGACATCTGACATAAGTAAAAAACCTACCGGTTCTCCGGCGACGCAGGGCGCACTCCGGGCTTCGCCCTACGCGGAGCTCGGCCTCCCGCCTTTCATTAGGCGGCATGGCCATGTTTCCTAACTGAAAAAAACGGCCTCGCATTAGGCGGCATGGCGATTTTTCTTTAGCGTTCGTGACTTAAAAAAAAAACGTATTTTCTCTTACACACATATCCGTCCCTTTTCACGAACTCCCTCCCACAGATTGCAGGAAAGCGAGAGGAAATATGTTACATGTCAAAAATATAAACAAATAGTACAGATAGTAAAAAAGTAAAATTGCACAATTTGGGCGTCCTTGTTGCTCAAAGCAATCTCCTAGGTACCTACCCCTACTATGAATTTCATTTGTTTGTAATTATTGCTGTTGCGCTATTTGCGCTATTCTATCATTCATTATTAGCAAAGATTGCATACTATTTCATTGAATTGATAATACTTGAGCATAGCTATCGTCAGCATAAATGCATTGTGTAAAATTATCACCTAGGTACGTGAAAGTATGTCTGGCAACTAGACTAGAACAATCTACATTAGAAACGAAGTAGGTACCTAGCGGACCACACCGCCTCCGTGGCGTAATGGTTAGTCCATTCGCTTCACACCAGGAGGTCGCGGGTTCGATTCCCGGCGGGGTCAACTTTGTTAGACTCGGTTTGGTTGGTGGTAGGGCATTTTCATAGCCCGCCTGGCTAGCTACCACCATCTTATTTAAGTCTTACCGCAAAACATCACTGTTAACATTATTTATGTGTTCCGGCTTGAAGGTAAGATGGCCAGATCTCCATTGTGTTGGGGAATCTTGGTAAGCCCGCTTCCATCTTCGGCATTATCGTCACTACCATCATGTGAGATGATGCCAAGGGCTTATCAATTGCGGATTAAAAAGACATCCCAGAACATCTAAATCTAAGTTCTACAGGGTGTAACAAAATTGGTGTACCTAGGTCCCGTTAACTGGGGTTTCGAGTCATCATACTGAACAACTTTGATTCTATGACTTTCCTGAAATCACAAAAAAAAATGTTTCAATTCTTCACACAAATCGATTAGTTGATCGTCCAATTTTGTGCTTTTTTGAATGGAGGATCAATTTTTTTTTTAAAATTTATTATGGGTTCCTTGGGGAAAGTTGTTCAGTATGATGAGTAGAAGCCTCAGTTTACGGCTCATATACCAATTTTGTTACCCAGTCAAATCACAAAAAAATATATTTAGCTCTTCATGTAAATCAATCAGCTGATGGCTAATTTTTGTGCATTTTTGTATGGAAATTCGACACTTGTTTTTGAAGATTGATTGGGTCTCTATCAATAAGATGAGTAGAAGCCCCAGTTAACTGTTCTAGACTTCTATGGAGTGGAATTCCCTGCCGGCGTCTGTAATCCCCGATTCGTATAATTTAGGAATTTTCAAAAAGAGAGTGAATAGGCACTATTTGAGCTTGCGTGTTACATCCAATAATAATATTACATGTTGTTTAAATTAAAATATGTCGGCAGCAGTTCGTAAAAATCCGGCAGATCGCGATCTGCTCAGATATTCCGGACATATCGTGAAAGGCCCAGGTATTTCATCACGTTGCCCCGAAGAATATTAAAGGTTAGGTCCGTTTAGCATATCTGGTGCTACCGTCGACTTGGAGCCCCGCGATGAAATGCCTGGGCCTTTCACGAACTGTCCGGAATACATATTATATACAGCATATAACAAAATTGATGTAGGAACCGTTAACTTTGGCTTCTACTCATCATATTGATAAAGACGATCAGTCTTGGGAATATCTGGGAAGGATCTGCCCATGGCCGTAGATAGGGAGGGGGCATTGTGGGGCAATGCCCTACCTTGAAATCATAATGCCCTACCTTAAAAATACTAAAAACTAAGATAAATTATTCTAATTAAATTTTTTGTTCATAGTTTGAGATAAAAAAAATGTAGCGAAAGGTATCTAAACTTTTCCGAATATACCACAGTTTGTGACATACATTTCATATTATAATAATTCTTTGTTCTGTGTATAGATGGAATCACATGAGGTGAAATGGGTCTATTTAATTATAATATCTGTGATGCCCTATACCTCAAATTCGACTCTAGCTACAGCCCTGGAACTGCCGGATTCTTACGATCTGCTGCCAAACGCCGATATACATATGCATGTAGTAGACCAAGTTGTCAGTAAACAAGGCCGCAAGGCCCTTTTCATCCATTCTACTCAATATCAATGTGCGAATCGGGAACGGCAATCAATTTTAATATTTCCAATCAGTGGACGGCACTGGCCGGTCGAGTTTTGCTCACGCAGCGCTAATGAAGCTAAGTGCTGAACAGTTCATTTTGTTGTGGTTGCAGTGTCATAGTCAGTCGCGTTCGTGCTGGCATACCTGCTACTTGCTGTTAAACGTTTTAGGCTATAGTAGGTACCTAATTTGTGTAGGTAGGTACCTAGTTATGTATAGGAGTTAGTTTTGTTACTTTGATGTGAATTGAAAAGTGTTACCTTGGACTTTGGGTTGGGAGATGACGACGTACGGAAGGTGGACGATGTACGATGGAGGCCTGGAAGGAGTTCAGGTTAGTTCTTTTAAAAATATTTTAGTCTTTAACACACTTGTAACACCAATGTTAGGAATAGAGCAAAAGAGCCTCGTTACAACGATCAAATCGTAGCATTTTTAGTCAAAATTCGTTTTATTTATGAGTATTAAACTAAACACAGTCGAAATGACAAAACAATTTGTGCTAGAATAATGCAATTAAAAGAAATTATATATCGTGCAAACGTCGCTTATCTCAGTTTTGGAAAATTGTTGTAATAATTTTCTACCATTTTTCGATAGCATTCAGGTCTGTAGATTGTAGGATTTGTAGATTTTCGTAAAATACGGGACATAGAAATTTATGCAAGAAATACGGGACGTCCCGTGAAATACGGGACGGTTGGCAACACTAGTCCTAAAACACTTTAATAAGTGGAAAATACCAGGTACAATGTATGGGCTGTGGTATGGGGAAGTTAACATTTAGTCTTTCTTTTCGTATTAAGCAATCACTTCCAGTCGCGACGACATCTTTCTACACGACCTGCATAATATTATCTTGGTACGTTAGTAATGAAACAATATGTGCATGATTTTATAGTTTTTCGCTGTTTAGGTATTTCCAGAGATGTGTGGAGTAAAAATTCTTTGCTTGATTAGAATCCAATTTTTTCTGTAGCGATCTTTTGATAAACTCAGCAAGTCCTTCCTTGCTCAAGAACATAAACCGTTTCAGTCGATTTATTGGTTGTTTTCTGGTATGAGTACATTTGATCACCTGTTCCCCATCTAGTGTCTTTATTGTGCCACTAACTTTTGCCCGCGGCTTCGTCCGCGTGTAAATAGTTTTTATGACATTTTTTGAGGGTGAATGGTGCGCGAGCGTGGACATGAGTTTTCTCCAGATACCTCAGGAACTATATCGGGCTTTTCTGATAAGCAGTCTTGTCACTTCCCACCCCCTCAACTAATTCTATACAAAAAATCACTCCATTCCGTTGCTTCGTTGCGACGCCGAAGTGCGTGAGCGTGGAAATGAATTTTCCCCAATCCCTCGTGAAACTATGTCAGTATACGCTAATTAGTAAATTAATTATGTCATTTCCCACCTCCTCAACCATCTCTGTGCAAAAAATCACAACAATCCATTGTTCCGTTCATTGAGGTGAGCGTGCCTATACAACTCCGGGACCTACCTGCACAGTAGGTAGTGGTTCTCTTCCACGAGACCAGGACAAGCGTCTTGGCGGCAAGACCTACCGCAACTGGTTCTTGCCTTCGCCTTATGGTGCTGGCAGGAATAGCGGCCCTCACTATATGACCTAGCTGTCGGGGAGTGGGGACGCTATATCATAAACCTGGTAGTTTAGCGTATCTGGTAGATATATATACAAGAGGGTATGTTCCATTGCGATGTTAAAGAAATTAACCAAGAAAGAATATTTTTTCAGTTTCTTCAAGAACTGCATTGGAATTTGCTTTTTTCACGGGATGAAACGTAGCCTATGTCCTTCCCAGTGACACAGGCTACCTCCATGCCAAATTTCATCAAGATTGGTCTAGGTGTTGAAGCGTGAAAAGGTAACAAACAAACAAACAAACACATTTTAATTTTTTTTTTATCCACAATTGATAAGCCCTTGGCATCATCTCACCTGATGGTAAGTGACGATGATGCCGAAGATGGAAGCGGGCTTATCAAGATTCCCCAACGCAATGGGGATCTGGCTATATTATCTTCAAGCCAGAACACATCAATGCTGTTAACATTGATGTTTGGCGGCAAGACTTAGATAAGATGGTGGTAGCTAGCCAGGCGGGCTATGAAAATGCCCTACCACCAACCAAACCGAGTTTTACAAAGTTGATCCCGCCGGGAATCGAACCCGCGACCTCCTAGTGTGAAGCGAATGGACTAACCATTACGCCACGGAGGCGGTTAGGGATATTTATAATATTAGTAAGTATTAAGGATATCAAGATGCCAGATTGTATCTTTTGAAACTAGAAATTTCGCCGCTCGTCTTTATTTTCACTGCTGCAACCCAACAGGATACTGGCGCACACGGCTACTGACTAAGCGAACCTACTTGCCTCTATGTGTTTCCCGACTCCTACAATTTGGGGATCTTTAAGGCGAGAGTGACTTGGCATTATTTGAGTTTGCGTGTACCATCCTCGACTACATCGTCACTTACCATCAGGTGAGATATAGTCAAACGAACTCAAATTTTTTAATTAAAAAAAAATGTTTGGCCAAAACTCACGTTCTGATACAGCTAATAGTATACCACCTCTCTCTTGAAACGGGTAATAGTCCCAAAGGCTTGAAAATTCGCCAACGTGCAGCGTATGTCCAAAAAAGGCGTCGTGCAGACCCGGCAAATAGCGTAACAATTACCTCCGTAATCTCTAAGATTGTGGAGCGTGTATTGAACACCAGCATTCTGGCATATACCTAGAAGACAATGAGGTCCTTAGTGATCGACTATTCGGGTTTCGCCGAGGTCTATGCACAAGAGATCTTCTAGTGTATCACACTCTTTTAATGAGCTCTATCTACGTATTCAATATTCAAGGAACCAAACTTCGACCAAGGAGCCAAATTTAAATGTCAGCTCCGAATTCAGACAGCTGTTACCGCCTACGTGGCGTAATGGTTAAGTCCATCGGCTTTATACCAGGAGGTCGTGTTCGATTCCCGGCGGAGTCTTAACTTTGTTTGACTCGGTTTGGTTGGCTGAAGGGCATTTTTTAAGCCCGCCTGGCTAGCTAGTAGCTACTACCATCTCATCAAGTCTTGTCGCCGAGCACCAATGTTAACAGCATATAATATGTGTTCCGGCTTGAAGATAGGATAGCCAGTTCCCTATAGCATTGGGGAATCTTGGTAAGCGCGCTTCCATCTTCGGTATCATTGTCACTTACCATCAGGTGAGATGATATCAAGGGCTTACCAATTGTGGATAGAAAAAAGCTTCCCACATTGATTGCAGACCCAAGGTTGCACTGTGAGGGATCATACGTAAAATAAGTAATCGCAGGTTGTGTACGTACCTATTAGTCTTTTATGATCAGCTCTGTGTGTTCAATTCGCAAGGAGCCCAATCTAAAGCTCAGAATTCAGACAGCTTCCCACATTGATGGCAGACCCAAGGTTGCATAGTGAAGGATCATACGTAAAAATTGCAGGTTGTGTACGTACGGTACAGTCTCTTCTAATGAACTCTATCTATTCAATTATCAAGGAGCCCAATCTAAATTTCTGCTTAGAATTCAGACATTTTCCCACATTGATGGCAGACCCAAGGTTGCCAGTGAAGGATCATACGTAAAATAAGTAATCGCGAGCTGTGTACGTATTGTCTCTTCAAATGATCTCTGTCTATTCAATTCTCAATACGTAAAATAAGTAATTGCGGGTCGTGTACGTATTAGTATTTTCCTTAGAGTATTTAGCTTATCTATACTCTATGGTATTTTCTGATCAGCTCTATCTGTTAAATTCTCAAGGAGCCCAATCTAAATGACAGCTCAGAATTTAGACCGTTTCTCATATCGATGGCAGACCCAAGGTTGCACAGTGGGCTCATACGTAAAATAAGTAATTGCGGGTTGTGTACGTATTAGTCTCTTCTGATCAGCTCTACCTGTTAAATTCTCAAGGAACCCAATCTAAATGACAGCTCAGAATTCAGACCGTTTCTTTCATTGATGGCAGACCCAAGGTTGCACAGTGGGCTCATACGTAAAATAAGTAATTGCGGGTTGTGTACGTATTACTCTTTTCTGATCAGCTCTATCTGTAAAATTCTCAAGGAGCCCAATCTAAATGTCTGCTTAGAATTCAGACGATTCCCACATTGATGGCAGACCCAAGGTTGCATAGTGAAGGATCATACGTAAAAATTGCAGGTTGTGTACGTACAGTCTCTTCTAATGAACTCTGTGTTTTAAATTCTCAAGGAGCTCAATCTAAATGTCTGCTTAGAATTCAGACGCTTCCCACATTGATGCCAAACTCAAGGTTGCACAGTGAAGGATCGTGCGTAAAATAGGTAATCGCAGGTTGTGCACTACAGTCACTTTTAATGAACTCTATCTATTCAATTCTCAAGGAGCCCGGGTTGTCTGGTAGAAATTACTATCAGCGATAAGACCGCCTAAATTGTACGTCTCTTAGTTTTTAATTTAAATTTTGCATATGTATTTATTTATTTTTATGTACAATAAAGAGTTATTTGAGTTTGAGTTTGAGCCTAACCTAAATGTTAGTTCAGAACTGAGACCGTTTCTCAAATCGATGGCAGACCCAAGTTTGCACAGTGAGGGATCATAGGTAAAATAAGTAATTGCGGGTATTGGTCTCTTCTGATCAGCTCTATCTGTTCAATTCTCAAGGAGCCCATCAATCATGTCTGCCTAGAATCCAGACAGCTTCCCACATTGATAGCAGACCCAAGGTTGCACAGTGAAGGATCATACGTAAAAATCGCAGGTTGTGTACGTACAATCTCTTCAAATGAACTCTGTCTATTCAATTCTCAAGGAGCCCAATCTAAATGTCTGCTTAGAATTCAGACGCTTCCCACATTGATGCGAAACCCAAGGCTGCACAGTGAAGGATCACCCAGTTAAACTCTGGTGGCTGTTCAAATGACGTCAACTAGAGCACTAAACATAGCGAAAGGAAAAGTGGGCAAGCGCAGCCTCGGACTGGCCGGGCCACCCACGCGACTCCTGCGCCCCCTTCATTTCATTCACAAATTCGCTAGATGAATAGTACTTATAAGTAGGTTATTCATAGGTACCTTAAGTGAAATTACAAGGACGTAAGTACCTCAACACTTTGACGGATATGTACCTATTGTCCTTTTTGCAAATGTTGCGCACAGTTGACCTACTCACAAATGTTGACAACAAGAAAAGTTGATTTGACAAAGCCGTAAGTGGGTTTACAACTCAATTCACAATGCGCAAAACTTAGTTTTCATTTCACTCTTATTAAGCGGAGTTGTATAGAGCTTCGTACTGAAAGAAACACAAAAATGCGGCACCATGTCCGGGTCTTTCATCTTCGTCTCGCCTTTGTTATTTTGTATGTTGACATTGACAATTAAAACACGATAATTATGGTGTCTAAACGAAGGCGAGAGTTCTGACAATTTGCTGTAATTGCTTGGTTCCATAACAATAAGCCTATTGTCGTTTTTCTACCATAATATTAGCTCAGGTGTGCTGTAATGTGAGGGACTTGTACAAATGAATGAGCCACGGGCGGTAGTGCGAGTGTGTCCAGAGCGCATGTGTACTCCGCTCGATAGCACTACACGTGGCCACGTGACCGGCACGACAGGGGCTGAGATGATGGAGGCTGGGCCACCCCGCGCCTCGTGACGTAGCGGGCCTGCGAGCGAAGGCGGGGTAGCTCGACGCCGCCGGACCGCTGCGCGGCACACGCGGCCGCGGCGCGCCAGTCGCACGCTCGCGCCTTTCGGGGCGGCTGCCTGGCTTGTCACAGTCACAGTCACACTCACACGTCCCGAGCGCTCATTGCCGGCGCTTTTGTACAGCGTACTCCAACTGGATTTTTTTTATTTAGCTGCTTTCTACCGAACAAACAACAGTGATATTTTAAGGACTATTTAGTTTAAACTTTAACGAATTTGTGAGTGGAGTGAACGGCTGTTGTGTCGGGTTGTTGTTCCCTGGAAATTCGCGTAATTATCGGGGAAAGTGTTTTTCTTGGTGCACGTCGTGGTCGGCCGTGCGGGCGACGGGCGGGTTCGCGGCCCGTAGTGGCGCGACGGTGGATGGTGCGGCGCGGGCGGACGCCGGGGCGCGGCCGGCGGCGCCGCTGAGCAAAATGTCGATACCCCTGGCAAGGGAGACGGTGCTCCCCACACAGGTGAGGCCTGCTTTTCCGCGCGATTCTCGCTTTTCCGTGCGATTCACGCTTTTCCGAGCGGTGGAACCATGAGTCGATTCCTCGGGCAAGCCTACTGCATGTGCAAATTTAGATGATCCCTAACTGAGCTAGATTTGTAACGCTCTGCGAGATCTAGCTAAACGAAGTTGGTTAGCAATTGCATGTGCAAATTTTAGCGGGCCCTTAACTAATATTAAGACAGTATTCTTTCCCTTAACTAAGCTAGGATCTAGCGATATGCTAGCTCGATTCTTCTATGAAATTGGTTAGCAATGGCATGTGCAAATTTTAGCGGGCCCTTAACTAATATTAAGACTGTATTCTTTCCCTTAACTAAGCTAGGATCTAGCGATATGCTAGCTCGATTCTTTTACGAAGTTGGTTAGCAATTGCATGTGCAAATTTTAGCGCGCCCTTAACTAATATTAAGTACTTATTCTTTCTCATATCTAAGCTAGGATCTAGCAATATGCTAGCGCGATTCTTTTACAAAGTTGGTTAGCAATTTAATAGGTAAGTAAATATGTAGTTGTTCAACTGCATTTTTATGCCATTACGTAAAGGTGTTTTCTTCGATTTTTAATAGATTATGAAACAATTTATGATTAATGAATATTTCCCAAACAACGTGACCATTGAAACATGTATAATGTTTCTCGAATCTAGGTAGGGATATTCATGATAAGTTATCGGCTCTAGATACTCCGACTGAACCAACAAACAGTGACTGATCAGGACTGTTATCAATAGCGACATTATCGATATCTAGATTGTAAACGGATTGGTCCGTGGAATATAAAGTGCTCTCAATATATCTGCCGCCACTGCAAGAACATTGTAGGTAGAGCCACTAAAATAATTAAAAACATTGCGGTAAGCGTGGACGCGGTGGACCGATGACCTGGTGAAGGTCGCGGGAAGCCGATGGATGCGGGCAGCGCAGGACCGGTCGTCGTGGAAATCCTTGGGGGAGGCCTTTATCCAGCAGTGGACGATTTGTGGCTGATATGATGAAGCGTGAAATATAGGATGATCCTAAAACATCAGCCGCCTGCTGCAAGGGGTGTTTCTACTCCTGAAATTGAAAAACTTTCTTCAAGGAAGCCATAGTCAATGCTGAAAAAAGTGTGCGTGTCAGCTCCGACACGCGACAGGGGTTTACTCATCTTGAATCTATTAAAGGGTTCCGTATCCAAAGGGTAAAAACGGGACTCTATTACTAAGACTACTGTCCGTTTGTCTGTCTGTCTGTCACCAGTATGTATTTCATGAATCGTGATAGCTAGACGGTTGAAATTTTACACATGATGTATTTCTGTTGCCGCTATAATTATAAATAGTAAAAATTAGAAAATGTGAAAATATAAGAGGAGGAAAAGTGTTTTTTTTAAACGTGAAGAAATAACGCCATCTAGTATGATGGTACGGAATGGTTCTGAGTCGCACTTGGCCGGTATTTTTCTTTTTTTTAATACTTCGCGGAGCCCGGCCTCCGGTCTCGCGGTTTAGGCGGTATGGCCATGGAGTCTTAGACTCGTAACTGACATAAAACGTAAAATAAAACACCAAAAAAATTAAATCAATTACTGATTGATTTGTATGAAGAGTCAATTTTTTTTCAGCGAATTAACTTTGCGTTTGAATTAACTTTCCGGCGGCAGATATTTTAAGATCATCCTATATTTCGTGCATTATGTTTTTAGTTTTTTCAGGTGTTCAGAGTGATTTACACTCATGACGTTTAATTTTCAAGGAAATTGATAATTTATGTACTTACTTGCGTGCGACACAAGAGTTGCACAATGTTTGAATACAATTTACGAAATGATTTTAAATACCTTATTTATTGTTGCCTACCTAATGAGATCCAGTCAAGCAAGTGTACAATAATTGCAACTACTTACAGGTACTGCACATTTGACACGTAATATAACTATAGTTAAAAAAACAAGAGTTTTAAAATTGGTCTAGGTCCCGTTAACTTATCATATTGAACAACCTTTGTTAAATTATTGAAAGACTGCGTAAAGCTATCAATAGGGAAAAAATATGAAATATACTTAAAGTAATATAAAATAGATTTTTACCACTTCTGTTGTAAAAAAATATACCGTTAATTGTGTTTTTGGCATTAATTGCAATATTTCTCGAAAACAAATAGTTAGTGTTGAATGAAACCAACACACAAAAATCGTTGATTTAACACCTTTAATTTTCATTAAAATAATTTTTTTTTCAACTTTTTTGATAGTGAAGAAAAGTAATTAAAAAACATGTAAAAATCGAAAATTGGGCGGTTGTTTCAACGTAACATTCACGTTAAAACCCGCATTGATTTGAACTTAAATGAATAGACTTACGTCACAGTATATATATTAGTTGCTTACGTTCGTTATCATTTAAACAGTATCAACCTGCTCGGATTGAGTGATCTTTAAGCCATAAATAGGATAGGTACTGCACCGCGCTTTCTTTGCAAACTATCTTGAATTCGAAATCAAATCTACAATAACAAACCCATTTAAGATCGTACGTTTGTGTTCGCAAAGCCTTCCTATATTTAGTGCTAAGAGCTAAGTTCAAGGCTCTATTGATCCACCGCGAAGGTTGTTCTACGCTGCCTTCCTTCGAGCTATTTAAGGCATTACATCGATTATTTAAGTTTTAAGGAAGATTCGTTGACTTATTTCGAGTGAATGTTGAATTTAACTATGTTATATTTAGTCTGGTTAAACTATGGCAGTTACAAGACGAAGTTGAGATGAAATTAAAGAAAAAGAAATAGTGACGTGTAATCTGGTAGTTGCCTACTAGTCATCTGACTTACTTTTTATGAACTGACAAAAATTATATATTAAAAAAAATATTGAAATATTTATCCGCAAAAACTTTTTCATCCCCCTATCTCGGAAATTGTATTTTTGCTCTTCGATATCTGAGTGCAAAAGCCGTTTTTATTCGCTAGAGGATAAAAAGTAAATTGAATTTAGAACATCGTGTGCACTAAGTTTGTGAATTCCAAACATTATTAAACCTATTTACTTCTACCTCCATGGTGTTGAATTTATCATACAACCTTTTCTAATTTGTTAAAAACTCAGACTTGGAACTAGTTGGAACCTTCTTGGTGTACTTTTTTTAATTTGCTTTGCTCGCGCCATTTTCTTTTCACGTCATATTGTTAAAACCTAAGGTTAAAAACAAGAAACTTGAAAAAACTTGAAAAACCTAAAATGAGCGATTATAGCGACGAGGAAGTTTATTTGACGCCAAAAGAATTGACTGAAACTGTTTGTAATGCGCAAATGTATTTTTTTTGCATTTAGTCCTTTCCTCGCTGAGGTGGAATGAAAAGTTACGTGTTGCATATAATGCATGTTTCGAAATTCAAAACACAATTCACAGTATTTAGAACAATATACGATCCTGAGACCTTGATTCCCCCTCCAAAGTTCATCATCCATCAGATCTACTTCAAAATACCAAAAGGATCTATTGTCACCGGGAACACAGATTACTAATTAGTTACTACCGGGAATACGTCTTTATTTCAAAATTTTGCTCAATGGGGGCCCTGGTAAGTCGCTCTAAAATCGATTGCAAAATTTTGATCCGTACTAACAAGGTAATGAAAGCTTGTAAAAATAGAAAATTGTATGGTTTTCCAAACGAGTAGTGAATTTTAATGAAAACACAGAAGGAGAAAATTATTTCATAATTTATTTATGATTCAGTCCGCTACCCAATTGCATGGTTGAATTTTAGTTATTATGAACTGAGATTTCGGCGATTTTAGTACAAGAGATTGCAAAGCACAATAATTTCTACCTTTCTAAATCCTATCCTACTAATATTATAAACGCGAAAGTTTGTAAGAATGTATGAAAGTCTGTTTGTTACTCTTTCACGCAAAAACTACTGAACGGATCTGGCAGAAATTTGGTAGGCAGACAGATTAGGACCTGGATTAACACATAGGCTACTTTTTTACACGCTCGCGAGCCGCTTGCGGCTCGCGCACGCGCACCCTCGACAAGTCATACAAACGTTGTCCACGCAGGTGAAGCCGCGGGAAACAGCTAGTTTTACATATAAATAAAAAAAAACCTGAATGATCGTGTCAGCACGTTTTTAGCTAATTCCTTAATACATAATATCATTTCAAGCTTTCCAAGACACATTCTTTTTTGTCTCTCCACTTTAACTCTAGCTTTGTGACTCCAATCTCCATTTGCAAAATCTAAGCCGGAAACACTCTAACTTAAATGGGTGAAGATAGTTACTAGATAATATTGTCCAACTGTACCAGCTTGTACTGAGTCGAGATAATGTTGTCCAAGTATATACCAGCAAGCGTGTCGATAAGCAAGCGTTTATCTAAATAGGCTGTGAAGTGAAGTAATATCCACACAGTGACCAGAGGTCACACCTTTGTCGACGATAGAGACAACACAGTCTCAGCTTTCGTTCTAATTTTTGGAGAGTTAAATAATTGGATGAAAATCATGGAAGTTTGACAAAAGACCGACACATATATTAGTGCCTTGTACATGTTTACTTCAGTTTAACGATTCTGTGAGCTATGTCGGTTACTTTGGTTCTACTGCGGATCTCCTCGTTTCTGATTCGATCACCCAGATAAACTCCGAGCATAGCACGCTCCATTGCCCTTTGGGTGACCTTGAGCCTTCTTATGAGGCCCGTAGTAAGCGACCATGTAAGAGGTCTTTGTCCAGCAGTGGACGTTTTTCGGCTGATATGATGATGATGATGATGACATGTTTACAAAATTGCAATAACTTGAATTGATTAATATTCAAATAAGGCTCATTTTGGTATATTTACACAAATTCCGCAGAAATTAAATAAAACTACACGTTATAATTTCTCAGCGACCAGTTTCGAACACCATCTTCAGGCATGAAGTCTGCTTGAAGATGGTGTTCGAAAACGATCGCTGACAAATTATAACGTGTAGTTTTATTAAATTTCTGTGGAATTAGTGTAAATATTTACCAAAATTAGTGATATGTATAATGTTCCACCAAGAACCTACAATCAAAAGTATCAACTATTCAAATAAGGACTAAATTAAGTGTGTACAGAGAGAACACTTCTTAGATCAACTAGGTAACACAGCTTATAAACAGGTTATGTAAGAGGCAAAATGCAACACAGAAATCTTCTACAACAATCTGAAGCTAGATAGTGACACCATATCAGCTCATACACGTCCCCACGAGAGACTCGAACCTACCATGAATGATCGGGCCTTATTCAACCACGCGGGCCCAGTGCGAGTTTCTTCGCAGGCGTGTGCAGTTTTTCTCACGATGTTTTCCTTCACCGTAAGGGCACTGGAAAAACGTACATATATGAAATAGAAATTCGAAAACACATTGGTACGTGGCAGGATTAGAACCACGACCTCCTGGACAGGAGGTGGCCGCCCTAGCCGTCACGTTACCAACGCCTCTGTAAATAAGAATAGAAAAAGATTTATTTACCAACAGTCAAGTTCAGCAGATACAGTTATAAACATATTAAAGTTTGCTAGTTCTATTATAAATCGCGCGCTTAAGATCAACCAATGTGGAAACATGTTAACTTAATTACTCAGAGACTAAACTTTTCACGCCACTATGCAAGTGACTCAGTCTTCTGCGAAGCGACCTTAATCTTATCTTCCTGGGTGAAGCAGCGGACACCACAAGCCATAAAATAAAAAAGCAAAATTTACAACGGTCTGAACAGGAAGTGTCTATGAATGGAATTTTAATCAATCTTGACCAACATTTAGAAATTTTATAACTTAAGGATCCTTATCATTGTGTGATAAGATGTGCAATCTTACGTAATGTGTTTAATTTACACCTGTAATGACATATTTACCCCATTCAGTAATGTTTTATTTATATTATTACTTACGTATCTAACTTTGACTGGCAAAAAGTTGCGTGTGATCTGAGCATCTCAATTGCTGTTCTTTTGTGTTTTTTTTCAATCCACAATTAGTAAGCCCTTGTCATTATCTCACCTGGTGGTAAGCGCCAATGACGCCGAACATGGAAATGGGCTTACCAAGATTCCCCAACAGAATGGGAACTGGCTATCTTATCTTCAAGCCGGAACACGTGAATATTCAATGGTGTTAACATTAATGTTTGGCGGAAAAATTATAATTGAGATCACTATCTAGCCAGCCAGGCGGGCTTAGGAAATGCCCCTTCACCAACCAAAGCCAGTCCAGTACAAAAAAAAACAAAACGGAACCTTATAGGATCACTCGTGCGTCTGTCTGTCCGTCCGTCTGTCCAAGCCAATTTGCTCCGAATCTACTACACCAAATCAGGTGAAATTTGAAAGGATAGTGTGATCCTATGACCCAAACACAGATGTGCAAAGTAAATAAATATTTTTTTTAAATAAGGGTTATTTTCGGGGGACAAATTAGGAAATTAAAAAAAAAAAGTTTTAGAACCCTTATTGTGTTATATTTATATCAAATGAAAGGGCTCGTTATCAGGATCTTAAATATATTTTTGTTTATATTTTAAAATAAATAGTTTTGATTTTATTCATGAAAGAATACGAAAATTGACCATTCCCCCCCCCCCCTGTTCTCCGAAACTACTGAGCCTAAAATTTTGAAAAAAATACAAAATATAGTTCATGCTTGTAAATTACAGGAAAACCTATAGGAATTCTATCAATTGAAAAAAAAGCTGCATCGGCACTTACCATCAGGTGAGGTGCAGCCAAACACACTCAAATTTTTATTATTAATTAAAAATAACTCGCATCTTACAGTGAGGATTTCAATTGTGATATTTTGTATTTGACTTTGGCATTGTACGGAACCTTGTCCACGCGAGTTCAACTCGCACTTGGCTGTTTTTTTTAAAATCTAGACACATAGTGCAGTTCACTGTCTAACCTCTAGTCTACAGTGAAAACGGTATTCAATCATCAGGAGATTCAATCATCTGGAGTACATTCTTTAGCATCCTAGGCACAGATACGTCATACCTATAGCACAGAATTACAATAATAGTCAAAAGGCTTCGACCAACACAAAACTGTGGATGGACCGGCCTACGCGAACAGCGGTTTTGATGCCTACAAAATAAGCACATTCGCTCATTTCGTCTCAGTCGATCAGAATTCCCCAAAAAATAAAAGTTTTAAAAAACAAAAAACCGACTTTAAAATGAAACTCACTCAAAAGTATGAAATAATATTAATACCTATACTTAAATACACAACATTAACCAACAAGAACGAAATCAAAGGTGGGTACGAATCAAATTAGGGGCTTAAATTTTTTTTAGGCCGGTAGCAGCACACAGTTATTTACGTATCAAAGGTTTTAGATTCGATGGTTTGCTGACACCAACCTCAAAAAAAATTTAAGCCCCTAATTTAATATGTACACATCTTTGATTTCGTTAATGTTGTGTATTTAAGTATAATAATATTATTTCGTACTTTTGAGAACTCCTAACCGTTAAGTAGTTGTACCTTCCTTCATCAGCTTATCAACATGCGATGATGACTAACAGACGCAAGTATTTTAATAGCTTTAGAAAACATATGAATCTCGTACTAAGTGCCTACGTAATGAATAATTTGAGGATTTCTCTCGATTGCCCTGGGATCCCATCATCAGATCCTGACTTGGTGACAATGGGACCCCCTCGGGAGTATACTCTTTCGAATGAAAAAAGAATTTTGAAAATCGGTCCACAATTGACGGAAAAATCGGTGCACATACATAAAAAAATATATATATACAGTCGAACTTAGTACCTCTCCTATCTGAAGTCGGTAAAAATATGGGTTAAAGGTCGAAATGAGTAAAATTTATTATCTCATTCGTGCTACATTACGACTAATTACGAGTACGTTTCTCTAAATCTGTATTTTTTTTATCTACAATTGTTATGTCATTGTTTATATTTGAATTAGACTCGGTAGACTATGGCGGTGTGAGTGTTTGTTTACGTGTGGTTGTATTTGACTCATTTTTAAGATTCCGTACCCAAAGGGTAAAAACGTTTCCTTATTACTAAGACTTCGCTGTCCGTCCGTCTGTCCGTCTGTCACCAACTCACCGGGCTGTACTTCATGAACCGTGATAGCTAGACAGTTGAAATTGTCACAGATGATGTATTTCTGTTGCCGCTATAACAACAAATATACAAAACAATAGATAAGGTGAAAAAGTAAGGGGGGTATCCATACAAAAAACGTGTTTTTTTTGACACATGAAGAAACTAGGGCCATCTAGTATGATGGTTCGGAATCCTATGTGTGCGGTTCTGACTCGCACTTGGACTGGTTTTTTTATGAGACTAATGTATAGATAGGGCCGGTCCTTTATATTTGGTCGAAGGTCAGCGGTACTGACTGACAACACGTTGGTCCAGTGGCAGCACTCTTGTCTGCAGGGCCGAAGGTAGTGGGTTCTCCCCCTGGGTGTGAATTTAAACTAAGTACCTGGCTAGCCGAAGTTGAACGTTATCTATCTAAGCCATTTGCCTAGGCGTTTAATTGAATGACTGATTTTAATTGAATCATTCAGGCGGTAAGACGAACGACGCCTTTTAGTTAAAAGTCTAGGCAGTTAATTGAATAGCTAATTAAGGTAGATGCCTGCGACATATACATGTTAGCATCCGCTAACCAGGTTGGTTCACTCGAGGCGATATTCTTATCGCGGGACATTGTCTGAATATCAGCCCGACCCTACTATTACGATAATGGAACCTGAGAGCTAAAATGGCTTACAGTGTGATGCATTTCGTCGGCGCGGCGGCAAAGTATATAAATAGTAGGTACTAACATACAGTATGGACACACTCCCTGCAGCTCTCTACAATGCGAACTCACCCCCTCGTCATCCAGATTGATACAGATTGGTTGTCGAACGTAGAGGATTTCGCCGCCATTTTGTTTGTTCCGTCATTCCTTTTTCAACCGACTTCAAAAAGGAGGAGGTTCTCAATTCGACTGTACGTTTTTTTGTATGTTTGTTACGCGATATCTCCGCCGATTGTGAACCGATTGTCAAAATTACATAAAACCGAAAAACATCACCCTCCTTTTTGGATGAAATGGTAATAAAAATCAAACAAATCTGTACCATAATGACTCATTTATCTACAAAAGAGTTGTATAGAATAGAGCACGGATCAGATAAATAAGGTTGGATTGGAAATGTGCGCTGGGCAGGCGCGCCACAAGTATGATTAGACAATCATACATAACTGAAGCACGTGTTCATACTTTTTATTTGCGTGTGGTTGTGTGTAACGTACAGACAGACTCTCGAAATGGTGTGAGACACAATTGGAGCCCTGTGTCACAGTATATATATTAGTACTAACGCCTGTGTTCTAAGTGTGTTTATTAGTGCGCGCAATTCGTGTATGTATTATTATTGCTTGTGTAGTGGAGTTGATGGGTGGGAGACAGGCGGCGACGCTGGTTTTCAAACAAAAGTGTGACTATTGCCAATCCAACCGTATTTATCTTATCCGTGGAATAGAGTGCCTACATACATAACCTACGTCCTGCCTACTTATCAATTATTAATGCATTCGCTTAACAACATAGTAATAATAATTATTTATTACGTAGAGTAGAGTGCTCGCATGAGCTTACTACACTCGCGTACAGACTATGGATGATATAATATATCCGTCGACGCTATTCGATGCACCGATAACATACCGCGATACGGCGATAAGCCGGACCTTCGAGATATATTTATTGATATTTTAACTTAGCTGTGCGTTTTCGTTTATAAATTTTTGCTTTATAGTGGTACCATATATTTATTTGCGTGTTCTAATGTTGAACTATTTCACATGTCAGTTTCAGAACTTAGTTTTGCTGGATAACGAGTCTTACCTTACAACTTTACTCGTAAAAGCAAAATAAGCGAAATAAAGTATTAGTGATGAATACTTGAGTAGTGCTTCTTTTCTAAACATTCTATCGTAATAAATAAAGTTTTAGTTACGTGTTCACGTGATCACCTGATTCTTTACAATCCAGCGCTCTTGGGATCATGTAAAAACGTTATCCATAACCTTCATCATTACAGCTCATATACGTCCCCACCGAGGGGCTCGAGCCTACCCTGAATCAGGGCGATTAGGCCTTAGTCGACCACGCGGGCCCAGTGCGGGTTGGTCGACTTCACACACAACCTTCGAGTTTCTTCGCAGGCGTGTGCAGGTTTCCTCACGATGTTTTCCTTCACCGTTAAAGCAATCGGTAAGTATGTACGTAAGTTTTTGAAAAACTCATTGGTAGATTGGTCGTCCAGATTTGAACCCGGTACCTCTGGTTAGATGGACCGAGTCGTTACCGGTTGAGCCACAGACGCTTTTTAACATTATTTTATTATAAATACAGACTGGACAGCTAATAGCTCACAGAATCGCTAAACTGAAGTGGCAGTCGGCAGGTCACATAGCTCGTAGAACAGATGGCCGATGGGGTAGTAAATTTCTCGAGTGGCGACCGCACCGGAAAACGTAGCGTAGACATGTTTGCTAGAACCCCAGAGCCGCAGCAGAAGTGATGGAAAAAGACTCGATGGTTTAACACCTGAACATTTATTAAAATGTTTTGGTGAAGTATTAGTACTAGGGATGCATCGATACGCCTTTTTGCCGATACGATACCGATACCGATAGTCTTATAAAAATATCGGCGATACCGATACCGATACGCTTATTGAATTCAAAAATAAAGGTAGAATAAATAAAACACAATTAATTAATAGTTTTAGTAATCAAAATTAACATTTATAAGATTTTTATTTAAAAAACAAAGCATTCTTAAGTTTTGCGGGCAAAGGCGATTTCGCAAGTCTGTTTGAATAAGACCTGCGGTGGAAAATAGTCTCTCAGATGCGACAGATGCCTCGTTTGCAACGAAATAGATGGGACAACACGCGCGTTTACATTACATTTTTAAAGCGCGAAATTTGAAAAGTATCGTTGAATCTGCCATAAAAATATCGCCGATACCGATATATCGGCAAACCCGAAGTATCGCCGATATATCGGTATCGGTATCGGATGCATCCCTAATTAGTACGTATATCATCGTCACCTACCATCAGGCGAGGATGCCAAGGGTTTATCAACTGTGGATAAAAAAAAGGAAGGTTGTTGCATTCGTCTGAGTCCTTGTAATTTTTGGATTGCAACGACGCTATCACGTGACTTGCCCAAGTGTGCCCACACCGAAAAATTCTCCTTGGACTTGTAGAGGCTTCTTAAAGCGCACCGCGTCCTCGGCGTCGGCGGCGTCCTTTGCCAATAAGAATGCCCTCAAGGCCCTTATTAGGGCAGATAAAAGGCCCATCGGTCCCTTTAGATATGTACATACCGTAGTTCGAAAGGTCCGAAGTAGACAATCGATTGTTCGTCCCAGTTTGGAAATGACATTTTTGGTTAGGGCACAGTAGTTATGCACTTTTTGTCACTGAATTAGACTTGTCATTCCATTGGCCTTATAAGGCTGGGTGTCTTTCGGCAGAGTTTTTAATAATAAAGACTAAAAATAAAATCAATAGTATCTTTATAAACTAAAGGCTGTACTTTTGCTTTAGCAATTTTTTTTATGTTTTCTTGATCTTAGGTGAATTTGAGTTTTTAGGGTTGCGTAGTTAAACAAGGAACCCCGTCATTCTGTCTGTTCGGCCGCCTGTCTGTCTGTCTGGGCGTCGGTATGTCAGAGCCGTTCTGCTCAAAGCCGATTACGGCTATTTATTTTTTTATTTTATTTTATTTTTTATAGGCTATAATAAAAATAATCTTGCGAAAAACCTAAAAACTTTTAGGTACCTACAAGGTTTTAATATTGCATTGTCACGCGATATACATTATGCATGCAAAATTTCAGCTCAGTCGGAAACCGGGAAGTGGGTAAAATTTAACTTGCAAGATTTCACCCGAACAAACATGTATTACATACCTACATTGCAAGATAAATAAAAGCTTGTAAATTAAAACCAGCCAAGTGCAAGTCAGAATCGCGCAAAGTAGGGTTCTATAGTCTTTCAAAAAATAAATGTTACTTAAAAAAAAAAAAAAAAAATCGGTTTCATTACTATAGAATACTATATAACTATAGAATATTTTGTGTGGAAAATCTATGAACTTTTTACAAATCCAATTGCACACCTTAAGTTGGTCGACTATTATACCTACTGCTAAACTAAATAAGCCTACTTAGCCGTTATAGTTTTCCTTTTAAATTGATTATAGGTATGTCCTACTATTTACATTTTTTTTTCAGATCGAAAATGGTTTTAGCAAACCCTCAGTAGTTTCAAAAGACCTATTCGATGATACCCCACACAATAGGGTACGTCAACGAAAAAAAAACATCCCCTATTTACATGTAGGGGAGGTATCCAAAATTTTTTTTATCAAGATTTTATTGTACCACTTTCGGCGTGATTAATATTCATACCCATGCCTAATTACAGCTTTCTAGTACTATTACAGTCTCTGAGCTATGCCGCGAACAGACAGACAGACGTGGGGAAACTATAAGGGTTCCTTGTTGACTTCGAAACCCTAAAAATACTGGATAATATATTTTTTTAAACCTCGTACATAGGGAACAACGGGAGCCTACTCTCAAAAAGTATATTTAACATATTGACTAAATTTCACTTCGGGTCATAATTTTACATCATTTTTATATCTCGTCTGCCAAGAGTTGTCTGGAAGAAATCGCTTTTAGCGATAAGACCGCCTTTGTACACTTGAGTCTGATAAAACTTAACCATAAAACAATTTATCTAAGCTTTCTTCTCATGCAAGTGACATTGTCTTTTATGAGAATAAAGTATCTTTGAACCTAAAACTATTTTGTGATTAAGTATTCCTTGCGTTCAATATAGAATTTATACATACAAAATCTTATTACTTACAGAGTAAATTTACTGTGAAATACGGACGGGCGGACATGACGAAATTATAAATGTTCTTTTTTTGCCATTTTGGCTCCGAAACTCAAGTTAAGAAGACTTTCTTAGTTTAGGTGTTACAGTTGACCAACTTAAGATGTGCAGTTGAATTTGTAAAAAGTTCATAGATTACAAGATGCTTTTAATTTTTTTTTATTATTCACAATTGGTAGGCCCTTGGCATCATCTCACCTGATGGTAAGTGACGACGATGCCGAAGATGGTAGCGGGCTTACCAAGATTACCCGACGCAATAGGGATCTGACTGTCTTATCTTCAAGCCGGAACACATCAATGCTGTTAACACTGACGTTTGGCGGCACGACTTAGATAAGATGGTGGTAGGCCAGGCGGGCTATGGAAATGCCCTACCACCAACCAAAACTACAAAAATAACTTTGTTTAAATATACCTTTGTTTTTTAAGACTACGGACACGTGATACGACACTCACTTAACTTTTTTTTAACTTCTTCAAAGCAATATTTTTACTAGGGATGCATCCGATACCGATACCGATACCGATATATCGGCGATACTTCGGGTTTGCCGATATATCGGTATCGGCGATATTTTTATGGCAGATTCAACGATACTTTTCAAATTTGGCGCTTTAAAAATGTAATGTAAACGCGCGTGTTGTCCCATCTATTTCGTTGCAAACGAGGCATGTGTCGCATCTGAGAGACTATTTTCCACCGCAGGTCTTATTCAAACAGACTTGCGACATCGCCTTTGCCTGCAAAACTTAAGAATGCTTTGTTTTTTAAATAAAAATCTTATAAATGTTAATTTTGATTACTAAAACTATTAATTAATTGTGTTTTATTTATTCTACCTTCCTTTTTGAATTCAATAAGCGTATCGGTATCGGTATCGGTATCGCCGATATTTTTATAAGAGTATCGGTATCGGTATCGTATCGGCAAAAAGGCGTATCGATGCATCCCTAATTTTTACTCTAGTTATGGAAATGACCTACCACCGACCAAAATTACAAAAATAACTTTGTTTAAATATACCTTTGTTTTTTAAGACTACGGACCCTACTATGCACGTGATACGACACTCACTTAGCTACCTTTTTGAACTTCTTCCAAAGCAATATTTTTAATATGGTAGTTATGGTTATAGAGGTGTGCAGAAGTATTAATATACTATCTATACATACGTAGTGGAAGCAATCAACAAATAAGGTTGTCCCAGCCATGTCCCAGCGCTATGGGCCATTGAGAGAAAATATAGGTACTTTAAAATGTTACAATGAATAATTTGAAAAAATTCCTAAAATCTTTTTGGTAGGTACAAGCTTATAATTGAAAAGAGTTTATATTATGCTCAAAAGCAAAATGCTCACGGTACGATTTTACATTCAAATAAAAAAGACGAGCATAGTATTTCCTACGATTCTATTGAAAATAAAAGACGATCCTTGGACCTTGATTCCACCTCCTAAGTTCATCATCAGATCAACTTCAAAATACCAAAATGATCTATAGTCAACGGAAATATGGCTTCATGCCAAATTTCAGCTCAATCTGAGCTCTGGAAGTCGCTCTAAAACCGATTGCAAGATTTGACCTAAACAAACAAACAAACATTGCAAGTTAGTTAAAAGCTTTTAAAAAAGGAATATTTTATATGTACCTAATTAGAGAATTTCACTCCAAGAAGACTGGTAAAACTGTATTAAAGGCGGTATGTTGATAAATAAGCAGTGAGAAGCGCTTATCAAAAAAATAAGGAAAGTTATTCCCGCTTAATTTTTCGGCCTGAAAAAAAGATATGTTATATTCAAGGATATTACCTAGGGCCCTTGTAAGTTCATTACACGATTAGATTAACTCGATTCGATCATAAAAAATCCCAAATATAGCATAAATTGAAGCAAAGTGAAGCAATGTCATTTGTAGGAAAAAATATGTCTTTTAAATTTGAAATTTATATCATAATTTTCTTCTTTTTCAAACTACGTAGCCTATGATTATTTAAATTTAATTTAGTTTACTTTTTACAAACTTTTCAACGAAAAAACATTGAAAAAGTGCAAAAGTGTGGTTATTTTCTGTACTCTTTACACGTAAAGTAAAAAAACAGGGACAACATGGGAATTTTGAAAAATCACGCCGGAATCGAACCGACAAATTGCTGGGAGTTGGGACACGGGGAACAATATTATGTATTAGTCACTTAGAACTAATCTAGCTAGGTATCGGTTAAAAGTTATTGTTCTGGGGTTTAAATAATAATATAATAGTATTAAAACCCGTTTAATCTTCTGCGTAACATAATACAATGAAACCAACATTTACTTATCTCAGTTTAACCTTTACAAATGCTGAAATTATTAATTCCAGCAATATTTATCAATATCATTGACATTATAAAGTGGTATTAAACCTCTTTTGTGCCACGTATACTATACAATTCAGGTATCGCGCCTAAAATGCGTGCTCCCGCGCACGGCGGACTGTCGCAAGCTTGTGTCAGGCGGCTTGGCTGGTTGGCCATCAGTGGTGTGGTCAGGCCTTATAAGGCTGAGTACATCGAGGCCGCAGCCCTCTGCAACCGCAAGTGCACCTTTAATAGTAGATAAGCTGAGCAAATGTGAAATAATTTTGTGAAATTTGGAGAACTCTACATTGAGGTGTTTCAGACCTATGAAAACAGCATCCTGGTGTTATTATCTCTTTCACAGAAGCTTAAGGGCCGCCAGGAGGCTCGAGTTTCCATACAAACGTAGTTTTGCTTTAATACAAAAACTACATGCCAGATTGAATCCAAACTTTGCAAATATATTGAGGAGACAAATATCGATGTTTGTAATTAGTTTTCGAAGTACTAATATAAAACGGAAAAAAATAAGAGCAGTTTCAAACTTTCAGTACAAAACTAAATTAAGCCTTCGTCTAGTTACGTTAAAATTTACTACGATGAAAACTAATTAGTAATTACAAACATCGATATGTGTCTACTCAATATATTTACTAAGTTTGGATTCAATCTGGCATGTGGTTTTTGTATTAAAGCAGAACTACGTTTGTATGGAAACTCGAGCCTCCTGGAGACTCTTAATTAAAGTAGCATTAACTAAGTATATTTAACATTTGAATAAACAATGCTTTATCAAGCTCGTAATGTTTGGAAGTTGGAAGTTCCGTTAGAACTTTTTCATGTTTAGCGGCCGTGGCCTATCTAAAGCAGTAGCTCTCATTATTTTGTCATTTGGGATGATGACTGCATCAAAAATAAATGATGAACTGTTAATAACTAAATGTCCATCCTGCTGAAATTTTAATTAAGATTACCATCTTTGTTTTCCATCAATTTGTAATTGATTAAAATCACAAAATGAGTACATAAATGATGCTAAAAATCTATGACGTCACTTCAAACATTTTAAAAACAAAATGTCGTTTTTGACAGGTCATAAAAAGTATCTCAAACGACTAGCAATCATCATCCCTATAATACCAAATATCTTTTTCTACGTAGCATTCAGTGCCGAGATAAGTGAGTAATAAAGAAACTAGAAAGATAAGAGAGTGTCTACAAAGGAGATTCGTATCCATGTATCAATTACCAAGGAGATGATAGATAGGCTGGGCAGGCGATGGACAGCTCGGCCGAGATAACACACGTCGCGGAGCTACCTACTGGCACACAACAATATAGCGGCTTACAGTAGAGCAACGAATGTACTTACGCAGAGCAACGGAAGGGTACTTGCGGGGCAGCGAGCGGCGGGGCACAGCCTGGTAAACTCCGCGAGTTTGCCAGGCTGGCTACAGGCTAGCACTGCTAGTACCTACGCCGTGGCGGCATCGTGCGATATCAAAGGCGTTGCGCTACTGTAAGCCATATCGTAATACTGTGCTACTGGCATCCTTCCCCATCGAGCAACTTGGTCTTCGCCATGGAAACGGCACTGTGCCCATTATCACATGCACCCAATCAAAAGTGCACTTCACTACATGTTCAACTTAAGAGGAGTGTATTCCTAGCGTGCTCCATACAAACGTAGTTTGGGAAGAACCAAGAATAATAATTAGAGTATTAATCAATCGAAGTTATTGAAATGCTAACATGCTATCTATTCGAAACTGATATCTGTGTCTGTGGTTTGTCAAATTTCCTTATTCGTCAGAATTCCCTGAATCGCCTTTTGGGTGACTTTGAGCCCTCTTATTGAGGCCCATTTAGTAAGCGACTATGTCTCAGTTCCGTATGTCATCACTGGCAACACACACTAGTCTTGAGATACTGCGGTATTTGGGACGTAAAGGTATTGCGAAGCTTCCTGAACGCTGCTCAGCCGAGTTGGATTCGTCGATTGAACTCTTTATCGATACAAATCTTTACGGAATTAAAAATAGAATACCATTTTTTACGGAATTCTGACAAACCACAGAAATAGATATTATAGTTTCTAGAACGTGTTTACAAAATTGAAATAACTTTGAATGATTAATATTCAATTAAGAACTAAACTTGTTAAAACCTAGGAAACAAAGAATGAAGCCCGCTAGAGTACAGTAATCAATCATCTATGGTTACGAAGTAACTATTTAGTAATCTGTGTCTATGGCTAGGGATACACTGCTTTTAAGACTGGTAAGGACCAATATGTAGCGCATCTGCACAATTACTGCTGACTTCTATAACATCTTAAGTAAACGGCTCAGTGGAGGATTATATGTCGTATTCCGTTTCGAATCGAGTGCTCAGTTGCTGCGACTTCTCAATCAATTTGTTCAGCTCGCGCGTGACGGAATGAGAATCAGTCGAAGTCAAGTGCTACCGTTTGGTTCGGCACGGATCGTTTGAGGGACTTCGAGTTATTAGAATTTCAAACCATGGAATCGGAATGTTCTATGTTTGTAACTGCAGTTACTTAATTGCAGTTTTAAAACGATCATTTGTTTTCTGTCTACTAAAAGTTAATTTTACTAAAGTATATAATTAGTACTAACATACAGTATGGACACTCCCTGCCGCTCTCTAGATTGCGACCTCACCCCCTCGTCACGCAGATTGATAAAGATTGGTTAAAGTTTGGTTGTCGAACGTATAGGATTTCGCCGCCATTTTGTTTGTTCCGACATTCGTTTTTTGAAATGTCATTTCTGTCCCGTTGTATGAAGTGTCCAGGGCCCAGGGTGTGATTTAACTCTGTCGGATACGATTTACTTATCCATCTAAATGTTTTTTAAAAAATCAACAATCGGTAAGCCCTTGATATCATCTCACTTGATGGTAAGTGAAGATGATGTCGAATACGGAAGCGGGCTTACCAAGATTCCCCAACGCAATCGGGTACTGGCTAACATGATTGTAATATTGATGCTTGGCGGCAAGACTTAGATAAGATGGTGGTAGCTAGCCAGGCGGGCTTCGATAATGCCCTTCCACAAACCAAACCGAGTCATACAAAGTTAGACTCCTACGGGAATCAAACCCGCGACCGCCTGTTGTGAAGCTATTATATAGACTTAAAACGCCACGGAGGCGGTTAAAATGTGGGTGTATAAAGGTGACGTCAGCTCATATACGTCCCCACCGAGGGGCTCGAGCCTACCCTGAATCAGGGCGATTAGGCCTTAGTCGACCACGCAGGCCCAGTGCGGGTTGGTCGACTTCACACACAACCTAGTTTCTTCGCAGGCGTGTGCAGGTTTCCTCACGATGTTTTCCCATAAAGTATAAACGTGTATAAAGCTGTTTTTTGGAGTGGGGCTCGGAGAAATTAAGGAATGACGTGTTATTTGCAATTCCGCGTGGAGGAAAATTTGAATCTTACTTAATATGTAAAACTATGCATAGGCAGGGATGTTAAACGCCGGGGGTCGATTGGGTATTAAATTAAATCGTACGTAACATCTCCCGACCAAAATGGTGTGCGTTCGGTTAATAGGGTCCACTTTACTTCAATTAAAATTTTTGTTGACTGTCACTAGTGGTTACGGGAACATTGAACCTTTTTATGTAGGTATGTAATTAAAACCAAATGTTTACGACTTCAATTAATTTGTTTGCAAAATGGGTTTTATTTAATTCAATAGGGAATCGGACTGCATCAAAAATAAAACTTGAAATATGATTTCCTAAATTGCTCTCCTCTTGAAGTTTCAGAAAACCTTACTTGTTTTGTTTTTCCATCACGTCTTCAAGTTTTAATTGATCAAATTCACAAAATAAGTTCGCCAATGACGCTTAAAATCTGTGACGTCACTTGTGGGTATTTCAAACATTTATAGAACAAAATTTCGTTTTTGACAGATCATAAAAAGTAACTCAAATGACTAGCAGTCCGATCCCCTATTCATCGACTGCGTTCAACCAGAGATTAGATACGTCTTAGCCAGCGTTCTCTGTGGTTCCGACAATGAACTTGTAAATGAACTCTTCTTGAAAATAATTTGAATTTAGTAGATAAATAAAAATTTTAATTAAAAAAAAACTTAATTGATCACGAAATGTCGTCTAAGTACTCATTTGTCCTTTGTCAAAGCTTATATAGGTCCAAGGCAGAGGTAAATTAGTATATATTGTAGGTACAGCGTAACTAGTATCTCATCTGTGATAATAGGTGGAATAGGTACTTGGCTGTACCATAGATGAGATACTAGTTACTTCGTAACTATTATTTGAGGTGAATGCAGGCTGTAAATAAGGTCGGTAACTCACAAATCCAATAACCATCAAAGTGGCTTCTTAGACATTTATTATCAAGTGTTCATGACAATGCCATCTTGGCTTGTATACGCTTAACTGGGTAAGTAGGTCACGTGTCTAAGATTTAGGTACTAGTACAGGAGAATTAAATATCTTTCTAACTAGTATCAGCGTGTTAAGGAAAAATAACAAAAAAATAATACAAAAAAAGCTTATTCGAAACCATTATGAGATTTTACATTTATTAGCATACATATATAAGGTGTAACAAAATTAGCTGAAACTATTTTATCTGGTGCTGCTACCTATGAAACTGAACTACTTTCCCCATGGAACCCATAGTCAAATCGCAAAAAAAAAATGGCTCTCCCATACTAACTCGATCAGCTGATCAGCCAATTTAGTATGGGAAGTTCAATTTTTTTTTGAGATTTGACTATGGGTTCTATAGGGAAAGTTGTTCAGTTTCATGGGTAGAAGCACTAGTTAAAATAGTTTCAGCTAATTTTGTTACACCTTATATATGCTAGGTATTTAAAATTCGAAAAACACTTTTATCCTAAGCTTGTTTTATCAAAAACTCATCTCGCCTTGATGACGTCACAACGCAGTTTGTAGGCAGATGCTACAGTTAGTAAATTAGTTTTCTAAAAACCTAAAATCTTAGAGTTACAAGCTTTTATTTGAAAACAGTTTATGCTCAAAAGCCAAATGATTAAATAAATATAAATACACGCTTCCAAATTTAAAAAGGGCTGTATTTCATGCTATTCTTTTGAAAATTAAAGACGGTTCTGGGAGCATGATTCCACCTCCAAATTGCGTCATCATCAGATCAACTTCAAAATACCAAAAAGATCTATTGTCTTCGGAAATACGGTTTCATTCCAAATTTCAGGTCAATCGGACCCCTGGAAATCGCTCTAAAATCCATCGCAAGCTTTGAACGAAACAAACATACATACATACAAACATTGCAAGTTAAATAATTTTTTTTAAAAATACAACAGTCCATGATGACACATTAGGTGATATTTATCTAGGTACGAGTATATATAAATGAAAGTCGTGTTAGTTACACCATTTATAACTCAAGAACGGCTGGACCGATTTCGTTAATTCTTTTTTTGTTGAGTTCGTTATTGTCAGGAGAAGGTTTTAGGGTAGTGTAGGGTAGGGTAGGGTAGTGTAGTGTAGTGTAGGGTAATAGTGTAGTGCAGGGTAGGGTAGTGTAAGGTGGAACGCAGTTATTTGTTGTCTGACATCTTAGGCCGGTGGAAATTAACATTAAATTCGCAAAGCATGATGTAGTGCTGCATTTTTGGTATGTTGTTTGGATCAGTTAGGGTGATGTAAATCCCAATTTGCAACTTCGAAAAAGTTGTGCTCGCTGCGCACCACGTGATAAACTGCGAAAATTTTCGACTTTTTTCACTTTTTGCTCTAAAAGTCATAAACTATGCGTTTCCGACAAGTAACATTCACTACATGAATGAAGCTAATTAAATTGGCAACAATTTAAGCCTAACCGCAGCTCTGTAAACCTTATAACAACTAAGCTGTGGCCCTTCAAAGATGGTCCGTTTTTCCCGAAAATTTGAAATTTTTAGTTTTGCTCCCGTTTGAAGCAAAATATTGGCAAAACTGCTCGTTCTATGAGAAGGTCGTAAAATACAGTTGTAGTACATTTAATTTTCTTTTATTAGAGCACAACAAAATCACTCACAATCTGCATATCAAAACATAAGCTGGGAGTACCTCCACGCGGTGAAGGCGGTAACAGTGTAAACTGGCTAAAACTCCTCCACGATCATTACAGTACCCCAGCAGAAGATGTTATCGAATGACCGAAACAAAGAACGCCTCATTCAATATCTATGCTCTGCATTTTCTGCCGAAGGGATAGTAACGAAGACAGCGACGGAAGATGCAGACCGCGATATCATTCTGATGGCATTGGAGAAAACCACGAGCAACGATCATGTGATTGTTGTTGGAGAGGACGTGAACCCCCTTGTTCTCCTCTGTGGGTTGGGTTCTACCAGCACCAACTTGCGCTTTCAGAAACGTGGCCTATCTGTAGTATTTAAAGCGAACTCAGCCTACGTTTGCAACGCCATAAAATTGAATACTTATTAAAAATAATAAAGAATAAGACACAAAAATATGGTTTCTTCTTTAAACATAATCTTTCGAAAAATAATGTAAAATAAATTATGTACCACAAGACCATAGCTTAGTTAACTTTTTAAGTTTCCGAAGCCAACAAGGAACCCTTATTTTTTCGCCTCTTATTTTTTGAAAAGACTACTCTGCGCGAGTTCGACTCGCACTTGGCCGGTTTTTATTTCATTATTTTCTCATTCACAATTAGTAAGCCCTTGGCATCATCTCACCTGATGATAAGTAAAGATGATGCAAAAGATGGAAGTGGGCTTACCAAAATACCATAATGTAAGTAATGGAGAACGGGCTATCTTATACATCAATGGCGGCAAGTCTTAGATAAGATGATGGTAGCTAGCCATGCGGGCGTAGAAAATGCCCTTTCACCAACCAAACCGAGTCTTACAAAGTTAGACTCGGCCGGGAATCGAACCCGCGACCTCTTGATGTGAAGCTCTTGACCATTACGCCACGGAGGCGGCCAACTACCGAATTGCATATGATAAAAAAGATTTTAGTTTTCACTAGTTCATCACATCAGATCAGCTCATATTATATATATACGTCCCCATCGAGGGGCTCAAGCCTACCCTGAATTAGGGCGATCGGGCCTTAGTCGACCACGCGGGCCCACTGCGGGTTGGTCAACTTCACACACAACCTTCGAGTTTCTTCGCAGATGTGTGCAGGTTTCCTCACGATGTTTTCCTTCACCGTAAGAGAGTCGTACATCATCATCATCATATCAGCCGAAGGAAGTCCACTGCTGGAAATAGGCCTCCCCCAAGGATCTCCACGACGACCGGTTCTGCGCTGCCCGCATCCAGCGGCTTCCCGCGACCTTCACCAGGTCATCGGTCCACCGAGTGGGAGGCCTGCCTACACTACGCTTTCCGGTGCGTGGTCGCCACTCGAGAACTTTACTGCCCCAACGTCCATCTGTTCTACGTGCAATGTGCCCCCCCCCCTCTCCCACTGCCACTTAAGTTTAGCAATTCTGAGAGATATGTCGGTTACTTTGGTTCTCTTACGGATCTCCTCGTTTCTGATTCGATCACGCAGAGAAACTCCGAGCATAGCACGCTCCATTGCCCTTTGGGTGACCTTGAGCCTTCTTATGAGGCCCATAGTAAGCGACCATGTCTCAGTTCCGTACGTCATCACTGGCAACACACATTGGTCGAAGACCATGGTCTTAAAACACTGCGGTATCTGGGACGTAAAGATATTGCGAAGCTTCCCGAACGCTGCCCAGCCGAGTTGGATTCGACGATTGATCTCTTTCTCGAAGTTGGACCTACCTAACTGGACTGTTTGTCCCAGGTATACATATTCGGTAACAACTTCGAGTGTAGAGCGTCCAACCTTCAGAGGAGTAGGTATGACACGGACGTTTGACATAATTTTCGTCTTGTCCATGTTCATTTTAAGACCCACTTGTTGAGAGGCTCTACTGAGGCCATCGAACATTGTGCCTAAGTCGTCCATAGTCTCAGCCATAACCACGATATCGTCAGCGAATCGAAGGTGGGTGATGTACTCGCCGTTGATATTGATGCCGAGTCCACCCTAGTCCAAAAGCTTGAAAACATCTTCCAGGGCGGCGGTGAACAGTTTCGGAGATATAACGTCTCCCTGTCTCACCCCTCGCTGCAGCTGGATAGGTTTCCAGTTTTGATCTTGGAGGCGAACCGACATGGTGGCGTTTTCATACAAACACTTCAGCACTTCGATATATCGATAGTCAATTTGGCACCTCTGGAGAGACTGTAACACAGCCCAGGTTTCGACCGAATCGAAGGCTTTCTCATAGTCCACGAACGCCAAGCATAGTGTACATGAGATCGAAATTCGAAAACACATTGGTACGTGGCAGGACTCGAACCACGACCTCCCAGATAGGAGGTAGTGGCTCTTGCCGTTGCGCCACTGACACTTCCACTTAGATAGGAGGCATAAAACTAAAATAAATCTTATACTTCGTGCTAACTCCACGACTGGTAGAAACAACCACGGTATTCCGGTTGCTGTCAGGTAGATAAAAATATCAAGTGTGTTTCATCCATCAAACTGTCAACGTATGACTTGTCAAATATGAAGCGAAGAATCGTCTTCGTCCTGCGTCCGGAAAAGCGGGAAATAACGTCGTCGTCGATTCGCGACAAGTGCCCGATAAGGGCAACGACAACTTGTCGCAATTAGAGCAGTGTAAGAGAAGATTTACCGCCTGTCACTTGTAGTATGGCGGCTGTCGAAGCTCCCTCCTCCAACGTCTCTCGATACGATGACAGTAATTCAGAACAAGTTTTAAGGCCCAGTGGTACTTAAAAATCTGTCTTTGTCTTTTTCCTTACGTGTAAAGAGGGAAGAAAATAACCACACTTTTGCACTTTTTCGATGTTTTTTGTTTTTATTTTCATCATAATTATTTATCTTAAATAAAAATCCATTCCATGTTTTCCCTTCAGTCACCTACCTATGAACTTTATTCAAGTAAATACATCATATTATCAAATTACTAATTTTAAGAATAAAACCGAAAATAGACGATAAAATGGCTCGAAAAGAGGTACCTTTGCGAAATTATTCTATCGAGCCAACTTTATTAAATCGTGTTTCCTTTCGATATACCTAATCCCTCGTAACTATTCTCAATAATACCAATATGTTTTCCTAGATTTTAAATTTACTGCTAACTACTTCAAAAATGAATTCTAAAAACCTGTTTAAGTGGATTTTTAGATACCACTGCACCTTAAGGCCTTAAGATGGTTCAAATGAAATATTCAATTCAAATTATTGAGAGACTGTGTAAGTAAAGCTATCATCATGGAAATAATATATAATATACTTAAAGTATAATAAAAAATCGATTTAATTGAATACAATTTTAAAAATATTACCATTTTTAATGTGAAAAATATATACTGTAGACCCTGTTTTGGCATCAAATGCAAAATTTCTCGAAACAAAAATCGGTGACTTTAAGATCTTTCATTTTAACTGAACAAATTTTTTTAAAACTTATTTGAAAGTGATGAAAAGTAATAAAAACATGTAAAAATCGAGAATTGGGCGTTCCGTTACAACGTAACAGCCGCGTTGTAGCTCGCATTGATTTGAACTTAAAATAAATAGACCTACGTTTGATATTATTGAAACACGTATGAACCTGCTCGGCTTGAGTGATCTTAGCGCCATTCTATTTCTGAACATGCCGTACCGTACACCGTACCTATGGTAATTTTTATTTATTTACACTAAGGGTACCTAAGTTTCTTTTTTTACCCGACTTCCCAAAAAGGAGGGTGATGTTTATCGGGTGTATGAATGTATCAGCCGAAGGAAGTCCACTACTGGACATAGGCCTCCCCCAAGGATCTCCACGACGACCGGTTCCAGCGGCTTCCCGCGACCTTCACCAGGTCATCGGTCCACCGAGTGGGATACCTGCCTACACTACGCTTTCCGGTGCGTGGTCGCCACTCGAGAACGTATGTCTGTTTCTTTGGCTAAGCCTGTAGTATTATCGGCTTGATGGATTTTGGAGTGCTTTATTTTGGTCATCAGAATCGTCTTGATCCCTTTTTTTTTGAAAACGGAACCCTAAATAAAATGGTCTTAAAAGACTCACAACTATTTTTTAAGTTCTAACCAACGATACCCCACACGACTGGGTTTGACGAGAAAAAAATCATTACTTGTAGAGGGGAGGTACCCTTAAAACGATTTTTTTTCCAATTTTTTTTACAGTTCTCTCCGCGTTATAATTATATATATATATATATCTTTACCAAATTTCAGCTTTTAAATACTGATAGCCTAGGAGCTAGGCCGCACCCAGACAGACGGACAGGCAGGCAGACAGACATGACAAAACTAAAAGGGTTCCTTGTTGGAACCCTGAAAATTCTTTTTGTAAGTATAAGAATATTGTTCCTCCAAGGTCCGATGCCCTACAAAACTTAACGAGAAAGGAAAGTAGGTCAAAAATACATTGTGCCACGCCAAAATAAACCAACTATAGGAAGGTCTTGAGGCATTACCTTATATGCTAAGAACAATAAGTACCTATAAATAAGTACCTATCGACAATATTAAAAGTAAATATTATGAAGTAATTTGTGCAGTATAAGGCACAGAAGAGCGAAGGAGTTTTTTATAGTCATCATATCACCTCAATTATACGTCCCCACCGAGGGGCTCGAGCCTACCCTGAATTAGGGCGATCGAGCCTTATTCGACCACGCGGGCCCAGTGCGGGTTGGTCGACTTCAGACACAACCTTCGTGTTTCTTCGCAGGCGTGTGCAGGTTTCCTCACGATGTTTTCCTTCACCGTAAGAGCGTCGATTAAACGTACTTATGAAATCGAAATTTGAAAATACAATGGTACGTTGCAGGATTCGAACCACGAACTCCCGGACAGGAGGTAGCGGTCCTTGTCATTACGCCACCGACGCTCTAATATTATCGACGTCGTCTACGATAGAGATGTGATTTTTCCCGGAAAAAACCCGAATGTAGGAATCAACCCGGGAATATTCCGAGGAAAAATCCCGATTGGGAAAATACTTGGGTTTTTTTTTAAATAAACGCATATAAATGTTGTGTTAGTAACGTGTAGGTACACAAATATTTTCCATTTGGGAAAAAACCTTGGAACTTTCCTATCGGGATTTTTCTACGAGACGTCGTGGGGTTGTAGCTCTAGATTACTATTTTAAAAGAAAAGATGCAAGTACGTATTAAATATCATATTAGATAAATTTATATAAACGGAAATAGCTCTGTCGGCTGACCGATTATTGTTTCTTTCAGCGAAACGAATGATAACACTATCTTGCCATGAAATAGGATATATAGGGATCTCTGCCCTGTCACGGTCTACAAATATAATACACTTGAAAATGAACCTCTGTCCTGGCTCACGGCCCACCATAGAATGAATCTCAACTGTTTTGGAAAGCTTTCGAACGACTTACCAATTTGAATTTAAATTAATATTCTTAATTCGATTCGCGCTGGCAAGAAAGTAGCAAAAGGAATCGCGACTGTATGTTTTTTTTTAATATGTGTTAACTTTTGACTGGGTGAAGCGATTTTTATTATCCTTTTTTTTATTTGCAAGCTAGTGCTTCCCGTGTGGTTCCATATAAATTTTATCAAAATCGGTGTATTAGTACTTTATTAGAAAATTAACAAAAACTGAAAATAATAATGCAAAAATGTACTTAGTTGTTGCGATGGAAGTCGGTTTTTTTTGGGAGTTGAGTAGTAGGTACAGTCAAGGAAAATAATTTCCAACCAACCTAACAGCAAACTGTCACCTTAAGAGCTATTTTCAATTGACACTGACACATAAAAAGCAAATTGGAACTTTTTGCAATGAGGTTAATGTAATGTGAAGTGACAAATAATGCGTATTGATATTTCAATTCTATTACTGAAATAGAATTTTCGACCTTAATGCATTGCGAATGTCTAACGATATTTCAACGAAATGGGTAGGGAATTAAATTCCTTGACTGTACAAGTCTGAACCGGGGCGTGTAACATGGCTATTTGTAAAATTATTCCTTCTCATAGTGCCCAGTAAATAATTGTAATTTAATTATTTACTTATTTATGGAAAGTAATAGGTAGATAGTCCTATAATACCTAATGTATTAACATTAGGTATATTATAGGACTATCTACCCATTATTTTTATTATTATGAGTTGCAGTCAAACGCACTCAAATTTTTAATAAAAAAAAATAAAAAAAATATTTGCCACCTAAAATTACTGATCATCATCATCATAAAGACAAAAGACGTCCACTGCTGGACAAAGGCCACCCCCAAGGATTTCCACGACGACCGGTCCTGCGCTGCTCGCATCCAGCAGCTTACCGCGATCTTCACCAGGTCGTCGGATCTTCACCACTCATCATCATCATACTCGTAATTGAGGTGATGTTTGGAAAGACAACAATAGTAAAAACAAATGAGATTTTGATGTCTATGGCCCGCTTGATAGATTCCTTACAATACCCAAAATCCTGTTATTGGAAAACCAACATATGTCCAGAGATATTCAAGGAAATAAAGTCAATAAAGGAAAAACAACCAATGTCACCACAATCCACATGTTTTTGAAAGAACTGCCTAAGTCAGTTGACATTGGTTCGTTTTTTAAAAAAATATATGGCAACACTATTTACGTACTGTCAAGTTACTGTCAAGCTAATGTGTTTCTTTCAGTGTGTTTAGTCAGTGTCTCGAGCGAATTAATAGGTACATTGTAGTATTAAAGGTGAATTAAAACGGCGATTACATGTGACGAAGGTATAAGAACCTCTATTTGCAGGAATGTGAAGGAGGAGTAGGTTTCCAAGGCCATCTATAAAAGGACGCAACCCACATAAAGTGAAAACCCAGATGAAGGCCACCACAGTTTCCCGGTGCATTGACTTACCAATGCTTAGAGTCAACGACCTCCACTGTAAAAAAAAAGTAACTCGAGCCATACGCGCAAATTGACACCATATTAGGACGACGACGCTTCAGCAGTCCAGTAGCAATAACTGTGGATATGGACAGACAGACGGACTAGTTTTTATGTGTTTTTCTTGTTTTGGCTAGTTTTAATTGTAGAATGTGTGAATAAATATTCAAAGTTTTGTTCACACGTTTACCGATGGATAAAATAAATTTAATTAAAAATCAGACAGCATAAAAAATACCACCATTTTTTGGGTAGTCGGGTTAAAATGTGTCCTATGTTACTTTCGGACATAAACAGACATACATACATACAAACACACATACATACATACAACCGGAAATCATTACCCTCCTTTTTAGGCGAACAAAAGAACATGAATAATTGACCAAGCTGAACACGTTAAAAAACCGACTTCAAATGCTTACTTTTTTGTTTTAGTTAGTTTTCTAAAAAGTACATATCCAATAAAAAAATATATAAGTTCAACTAGGAAGTATAACTTATCAATAAAAAAAACCGTTAAAATCGGTTCAAACCAGCCGAATAAATCGCGTAACACACAAACACCACAGATGAGATACTATAGTCACTTCGTAAAGTTACTTTGCAAACACACAAAACTCATTCGAATTAAGTACCTCCTCCTTCTTTGTAGTCGGTTGAAAAGAACACTTTTTTTATTCACAGTTGGTAAGCCCTTGGCACGATCTCACCTGATGGTCAGTGACGATGATGCCGAAGATGGAAGCAGCCTACCAAGATTCCCCAACACAATGGGGATCTGGCTATCTTATCTTCAAGCCGCGACCTCCTGGAGTGAAGCGAATGGACTAACCAATACGCCACGGAGGCGGTTAAAAATAATAATAATTAAAATGAATAAAAAAGCATTGCAACCCCTTTGTGACTTATAAGTACCATCCGATCATACTAAATTATAGTAGTGGATCCAGCTCTCATCCAGTCTCTCATCCTGATTGTTTATCACGGACAGAAAAAACGACACAGTCAAACAACAAAAGTGGATATGTATCAATATTTTCTCGACATCCCGCAATCTTGAGATATTGGTGTTGTTGCTTCAGTATTTTACGAGTGTCCTCTCGGAGTTGGAGTTAATTTATAAATTGGTGCTACGCCGACGCCACTGATAAATACGCGAGCATTCACCGGCGGGGCGGGTGGTCCAAGTTTGTAACGAATGGGGGTTTCAATTCAGCAACTATGTAAGATGCTGTAATTCAAGAAGACGGATATCGCGGTGTTATTGGAAATCGCTTAAAGTGACAAAGGGTTAACATCATCGCTTTATATGAGCTATTCGGCAGCTGCCTACTATAATGCGGTCGTCCTACGGTGACCACTATGGCAATGTGCGCTATTCGGGAGCTGCCTACTATAGTGCGGTCGTCCTACGATGACCACTATGGCTATCTGCGCTATTCGGCAGCTGCCTACTATAGTGCAGTCGTCCTACGATGACCACTAATGGCTATCTGCGCTATTCGGCAGCTGCCTACTATAGTGCGGTCGTCCTACGATGACCACTATGGCTTTACACTATTTCACTATTTTTTTTACACTACACTACACACTACACTACACACTACACTACACACTACACTACACACTACACTACACTACACTACACCACACACACTACACTACTTTTTGTAGATAATGCAGGAATTTTTTTAGTTCATTTCTTTACACCTTGGGTTACATTATTAGAGTTTTAGTAAGGATCCCTAATTAAAAAAAATTCGAGCGAGATCTACAGTACTCGCATATGATGTTGAAACGCAAACTATCGTTTCGAGCCGATCTCCTTTCTTGCGTTTCATAATTAAATTCTCTTTTGATTTTGTTCATCTATGGAAATTTAATTTCAAAATATTTGTTTCTTTTTGACAAGAAGTGGGAGAAGAGAAAAAATAACAACCGAATGGTGGTCACCGCAAACCTATTTTTGACCATCCTTTGCCGATATTTCGAGGGTTTTTACCGAGTACCTAATGGACAACTAATATAATAACAGCGTAATAGCCGACGTATTACATCAGCAGGCTAAGCAAATAACTGATCGAGTCTTGGCTGGTACAGCTCGAACACCTTTTTCGTCAGCCTGAGCATCTACCACCGTCGTGCCACCTGCGAAGGGAAGTAGTCACCCTTTTTCTTCACATTTCCCTAGTCCCCGGTCAAGATTCCTTTTGGTTTTCATGAACTTTAGAAATTGAACAGTGTTATTATTTTATGTGTGCCTTTTTACGTATAATTTAAGGTATTATCTATCACAGAATTAAGAGTAACAATCTATACGTATGGATTGTCCCTTCTACTACTTATTAAGGTTTAACAATAACTAAAAGTGTAATCACACATTTGTACTCCATGTTCAATTTTAGTCATAGTCTCTCAACCTAATGAAAATTGATATTATTATAAGTACCATTTTACATTTCGCGGTGACCAATTCTTTTTGATACTAGCTGTTATTAAATACAAATTTTAAATTATATTTTAATTTATTACCTCTAAATCTTACGTATCATATGTGGCAAATTCCGTAAGGGTTTTTATCCCCTGTTTCCATTATTTTTGTCACAATGTGTAATAACATGTGGCAAAATACTTTATAAAAGGACGGCAAAGATACGGCAGACTAGGCTGTATGGTCATAGATACCTTTGCCTTTTCCGCGCTTTTAAAGCCTGAAAAAACGCGACTTCCTGTTACACATGGGACACTTTTCCGTCCCATTTCACGAAATCACTCCCACAAATTGCAGGAAAGCGAGAGCAAAGATGTTACACATCAAAAAAAATTAATATAGCCAATAGCAACCGCGGATAGTGTAGCTTCCCAACGGTGAAACAATGTTTCAAATCGGTCCATTAGTTTTGGAGCCTATTCAATGCAAACAAACAAACAATAAATCTTTCCTCTTTATAATATTAATATAGAAATATAGATAATTAAAACTTTGTTTTACCTGCCTGCACTGTCAATATTCTAATTTCACCATTATTTTGAAACTTAAGATTACATAAAATAGTTGGACAAGACTAGTAAAGTATTAAGTATACCTTACAATTTATATCAACCAAAAAAAGCAAAAGATAAAAAAAAATGGAATTGACATTTGAAACTGTCAAATCCCTACTAAGTTTGTTTACACTGTGCTTTTTTTTGGATGATATAAGGTATAAGTCACATTGTCGTATAAGATTTCTTTTTCTTATCTGTGGTAGTATTGGCCGTTTTAATGTGACCAATCATTTTTAGACTTAAAAAAGTTAGACAAGACAAGTAAGTCACATTTCCTAATCGTCCGTACATTGGCAAATGGTTTGATAAACTATGATGGATTCCTTTTGAGTACTTTCACTGTTGTTGAATTTTGCTAAAAGCCGGCCGTGCCCGCGAAAGTGGTTTGTCCAGTGACTGCTGACTGCAGTTTACGAGTTGCATTCGAATCCAAAACACGAGAACTCGTTCCAAGTGATCATCATCACTCGTAAAAAGATGTAACGGCTGCGTAATATGTCAAAATTGTTTAAAAGGGGTTACGGTGTTCAAGCACTTTCGTTCAAAGCGTGAGGAATTTTCTTACAGCTTATAAAAAGAAGTACTTACTTCTTGTACTTACTTCGTGTTTCTAAATACAGTGTAAACTCTATATAGCGACACTCAAGAGACCGGGCATTTTGTCTCGTTATTGAGTGTTTTCGTTATACAGAGAGAAATTAGCGTCAAAGTAAACCAACTGGAGCCAGAAAATTTTGTCGTTTTAAAGAGTGAATCGTTATATCGAGTGAAGTTTTACAGAGTTTACACTGTATGTATGTACCTAATTAGGTAGCTAATTAGCTAGCTTGATTACAGAGTGTAACAAAATTGTCGTAGGTCCCGTTAACTGGGGGTTCTACTCGTCATACTGAACAACTTTCTCTAAGGAACCCAATTCTCAAAAAAAAAAATTGGACCTTCCATACCTACTAAAATGCACAAAATCGGTCGATCAGCCGATTGATTTGTATAAAGAGTAGAAATTTTTTTTACGTATTCAGCAAAGTCTTAGAAGAAAAGTGGTTTAGTATGATGAGTAGAAGCCCCAGTTAACGGGACCTACAGCAATTTTGTTACACTCTGTATAGATTTGGCATATATGACATGCTTCTTGAATACAAATATATCAATAAGATATTGGACAGTATCTAAAATAAATTATAAAAGAATAATAGCATTATAATAGCATTTTTTCCTGCAATAGCACAAACACTTATCCATTTGATAATTTAATTCATTAATTTTTAATTTTGCATTTATTTAAATAACTAAACTCGTTCGTCAAAGATATAATATTATAGGGAGGACGAATGCTAGTCATCTGATTTACTTTTTATCATATGTCAAAAACTACATTTTGTCCTAAAAATGTGACATACCTAGGCGTGAAGTCATAGTTTTGCAGCGTCATTTACGTACTCATTTTGTGATTTTCGTGAATTAAAAATCGAAGATTTAATGGAAAACAAAACGAGTAAGGTTTTCCGAAGTTTCAGTAGAAGGGCACTTTGTGATCAAGAGTTCATAATTTATTTCTGATGCTGTCGCCATCCCTATTAAGTCACAAGCTAGTAATACAAACAATAGGGGATCGGACTGCTAGTAATTTTACTTACTTTTTAAAATCTGTCAAGAACGAAATTTTATTCTAAAAATGATTGAAATACCCACAAGTGACATCATAGATTTTTAGCGTCATTGACGAACTTATTTTGTGAATTTGATGAATTAAAAATTGAAGACGTGATACAATAACAAAACAAGTAAGATTTTTTGAAACTTCAAGAGGAGAGCAATTTCGGAAATGTGTTGTCGAATTTCGATTTCATATGTATCTTTAACCGACGCTCTTACGGTGAAGGAAAACATCGTGAGGAAACCTACAACACGTCTGAGAAAAAAAATGAAGGTTGCGTGTGAAATCGATCAACCCTCACTGGGCTCACGTGGTCGACTAAGGTCCGATCGCCCTAATTCAGGATAGACTCGAGCTCCTCAGTGGGGACGTTTAAGAGCTAATATATAATGAAATAAATTATTAAAAAAAAAAAAAAATTGCTGAATACAGACTGTTACAGATCCTTTGATTTATTCTAATAAAAGTAGCCGTTGTAGAATAGGGGATCGGACTGCATCAAAAATAAATTCTTAAATATGATTTCCGAAATTGCTCTCCTCTAGAAGTTTCAAAAAATCTTACCTGTTTTGTTTTTGTTTTGTCACGTCTTCAATTTTTAATTGATCAAATTCACAAAATAAGTTCGTCAATGACGTTAAAAATCTATGACGTCACCTGTGGGTATTTCAAACATTTTTAGAACATAATTTCGTTTTTGACAGATCATAAAAAGTAACTCAAATGACTAGCAGTCCCCTATTGTTTTAATATTACGTGAAAGCTAGATTGTATAAACTGTAGCTGTTTGGTATTCAGCCGGTGATGGTCTGGCCGCGAATAAACAAACAACTTCACTAACTAGCCCCTGCTATAGCGGCTCTCAGACCTCGCCGCGCGTCAAGTAAGTTTCCCTAAAGCCTGTGATGGCGAGCTTGGATGTTCTGGAACTTGTAATAGTGTTATCTCGCAATTTGCACTCTCGCGCTCCGGAAAGGTTTATATATTATACAGGGTGTAACAAAATTGGTGTAGGTCCCGTTAACTGGGGCTCCTACTTATCAAACTGAACAACTTTTGTTCTACAAGTTTGCTGAAATTGCAAAAAAAAAATTGAACTTTTCATACAAAACGACCAGCTGATGGACCAATTTTGTGCATTTTTGTATAGAGCGTCGAAATTATTTTTTGAGAATTGACTATTGGTTCCTTAGGGAAAGTTGTTCAGTATTATGAGTAGAAGCCGCATTTACATTTACACCATTTTTTTACACCCTGTAGTTGCAGATAGGTTGTAATTAGGTTCTTCGTTAAAACAAAGGAAGAAGACTAGTTCGAAAAGTAATATGGGCTAACTTTTAACCATTAATTTTAATTTAACCTCCGTGGCGTAATGGTTGGTCCATTCGCTTCACACCAGGAGGTCGCGGGTTCGATTCCCGGTGGGTTCAACTTGTAAGACTCGGTTTGGTTGGTGGTAGGGCATTTTCTAAGCCCGTCTGGCTAGCTACCACCATCTTATCTAAGTCTTGCCGCCAAACATTGATGTGTTCCGGCTTGAAGATAAGATAGCCAGTTCTCCATTGCGTTGGGGAATCTTGGTATGCCTTCTTCATCTTCGGCATCATCGTCACTTACCATCAGGTGAGATGATGCCAAGGTCTTACCAATTACGAATAAAAAGAAAAAAAACACTTGTTTTTACTTTCGATCTTAATAGGCAGGCTCTTGTTTGTTCAACTGGGATGTCGGTGCGAAGGCTAAGTTAAAGAATAACGGCGAGATCTGACCCAACATAAGTAAAATGTATATAAAAAAGACTAAAACCGAAATATGTTAAATATTTTTGCTTGTTTTTTTATGATATCAGTATGTTTATATCTACCGGAGGATTATTATTAATTATTTTTGGATGTTTAGTTGACTGACGCCATTATCTTTGTAGGCCCGCCATGTAAAATGAAAGCTAGTGTTGCCATATAGCTGCACACTTCACCGATTTTGAAGAATTATTCCTTGTTTCACTGTAATGTTAAAAAAATATTTTTTTCTCAAAATGTACGATGGGAATTATAGATAAGCACGTACCCGTGTATTTACCCTCTAGAGGGTAAATACTGGGTACATACCCTAACGTACCCATTAAAATAAATATGTTTTGTATAAAAATAGTAGAAAATGAAAATTATTATTATGGCAACACTGTTTTGACAGTCCGCTGCGATGAAACGTCAATTATTTCACACACAGATCTCCGTTTCGTTGCTCTTGCGCGTGTCTAAAAATGGCAATATCTTTTTTTCTCCGGTTTAGATAGTCATAATTGTTAAAGTAGTACGTTATTGAGTTAAGCGTGGATAGTTTTTTGTATTTTTCATTTTTATACATTGGCAAATGTAGACCGGGTCAAATAATGTATGGAGTTCGCCATTATTCTTTAAGTTAAATTTAAAAGACCAACAAATGCCAAATTCCATGCTGGCAAGTCGCAGAGCAACAGCCCAACAGTATTGAACAAAAGTATGTGTGTGGTGTACATTTATAATATCAGCTCATATACGTCCCCACCGAGGGGCTCGAGCCTACCCTGAATTAGGGCGATCGGACCTTAGTCGACCACGCGGGCCCAGTGCGGGTTGGTCGACTTCACACACAACCTTCGAGTTTCTTCGCAGGTGTGTGCAGGTTTCCTCACGATGTTTTCCTTCACCGTTAAAGCAATCGGTGAGTATATGTACGTAAGTTTTGAAAATTCATTGGTACATTGGCCGTCCGGATTTGAACATGGCACCTCTGGTTAGGAGGACCTAGTCGTTACTGGTTGAGCCACCGACGCATCATATCATTCATATCACGGAAACTCCATAAAATGTTCATATTTCAGTTGTACTTCCCTACACACAATAAAATCCTTACTTCCTTACTAATATTATAAATGTGAAAATGTGTTTGTTTGTTACCTTTTCACGCTTCAACAACGCCTTGACCAATCTTAATGAAATTTGGCATACAGGTAGCCAGTGTCACGGAGAAGGACATAGGTTACTTTTTATCCCGGGAAAATAACATAATCTAATGCAGTTCCTGAGGGAACTGAAAAAATACTCGATTGTTGTGATTTTTTGCACAGAGATGGTTTAGTAGGTGGGAAACGACATAATTTACTAATCACCCTTAAAGACAGTCATAAAAACGATGTTCACGCGGGTGAAGCCGCGGGAAAAAGCTAGTAATTAATAAAATATCCGGCGAGCATCGAGCGCTGGTCCGATCTATCAGTATTCTTCTCTAGTACCTAGTTATATTACGTAACATACTGTGGTAGTCGGTTTTCCTTTAGGGTTTACACCCAAAGGAATTGGGTACCATGACGCGTGCGTCCGCCAGGGCCGCAATGAGGTGTGGGTCCGACCTTGCCGGGCTAACATGCGCGTCGCGTCATATATTTGTTAGAGTTGCAAGTCCCCAACCCCTACCAGCTAAACCGCTATTGAGAAAATCTGAAAAGATTGGAAATAGTAGGGCATAAAATCAATTTAGTTACAAGGAAAATAATCACTGCCAAGTAGGCTTTCATAGGTTGATTCGACCAACTTATGATGTGCATTGGTTTTGTAAAAAGTTCATAGATTTTTATACAAAATGTTCTATTCCAACTGCAAAAATAACTTTGTGCTCCTATACGCACTTGACGAGACGAGATTGAGAGCGTCGTCGGTGGCGTAACGGCTAGGGCCGCTATCTTCTGTCCGGGAGGTCGTGGTTCGAATCTTGCCACGTACCAGCAATGTGTTTTCGAATTTCGATTTAATATGTACGTTTATTCGACGCTCTAAAGTGAAGGAAAACAGCGTAAGGAAACCTGCACACGTCTGCGAAGAAATTCGAAGGTTGTGTGTGTAGTCAGCCTACCCGCACGGTTTGTGAAGTCGACCAACCCCCACTGGGCCCACGTGGTCGACTAATGCCCGATCGCTCTAATTCAGGGTAGATAGATATCATATCAGCTCATATATATGTCCCCACTGAGGGGCTCCAGCCTATCCTGAATTAGGGCGATAGATATATAAAACATTTAATTAACATTTAAACAGATAGATAGATAGATAAAACATTTACTCAAAGCAACATTACAATATACAGTGATACACAAAAAGATAACAAAAAATATCAAAACTTGTTATATCTATGCTAAAGTGTAAAAATTGGGTACATACATAAAATTGTGCCGTAGCTGAAAAATGGCTCCGACTCAGCATTGCTGCAGGTAACTAAGTACCTTCAGCGCTGATATTCTGCCGGCGCCGGGACGGAAACCAACGGGTAGGCTCGAGCTCCTCGGTGGGGACGTATATGAGCGGATATGATGAGACGAGTTAATGCGATGACAAAATTTTGTTGCGCTACGCACTTCGTTTAGGCAAAGAATAAAGACAATTTATTGTGACACCTAGATCCGTACCTGGCGCAGCGTGCCCTTACACCCTCCGAATTCACCTCACGCGCCAACAAATTGATATCAGCGCACGATTTTAAGAAATGACGTGCACAAAAACACATTTTAAGAACTCTATTAAAGATTCTTTAGCGCTCAAATATGATAAAATGGCGTCCCGAGCGGAATACAAAATGGCCGGACGAACTTAGGATATCATTCCATTAGGAGTCTTTGAATGAATGGTGAAAGACGTTGAAATCAAATATTAATTCTTAAAAAAAATTTTTTTTATATATCGCCTTTTATATCAAGCGTCGGTGGCGTAACGGCTAGGGCCGTCCGGGAGGTCATGGTTCGAATCTCGCCCGCCACGTACCAATGTGATTTCGAATTTAGATTTCATATGTACGTTTATCCGACGCTCTTACGGTGAAGGAAAACATCGTGAGGAAACCTGCACACGCCTGCGAAGAAACTCGCAGATTGTGTGTGAAATCGACCAACCCGCACTGGGCCCGCGTGGTCGACTAAGGCCCGATCGCTCTGCTTGAGGGCAGGCTCGAGCCCCTCGGTGGGGACGTATATGAATGAGCTGATATGATGATATCACGCCATCATTTTTAAAGTGAAACTTTTATTACATCGTCTCAAATTTTTTCGTCTGTGTGTTGCATGTCGCGTGACGGTCTCTTTCGTCTGACGGTATGATCGTTTCGTCCTCTGTACCGTAGCGAGAGCAGCCATGATCGTTTCGTCTTCTGTAAAGTTTCACTTTTACCGTGGTTTCATAAAACCGCACACTTACTTATTGTATTAATTGTGACACGTAAATTGTCCTGTCAAATTATAGCTAGGCTCTTACTTATTTATATAAAAGAGCTGCACAAAGGTTATCCCTTGCGGTACGCCCTGCTTTGTCTCCTTAAACGGAATTTTCTGTTGATTAAATCTAATCCACATTAGGTCTACCAGAAGCGTTCAGGCCGGCATTTAACATTAAAACCGTAGAGGAATTGTTGTGTCAAGATTACCATCTGCCGGCCAACAGTCAGCGACAACGGTCGTGACTTTTCACTATGCTCTACCTGCATCGCCACCGGATGTTTTATTCACAAAAATCTTGATAGCACTGCTGTACGTACAATTTTATCAGGCAAGTACTAAGTGTCGTGTTTCAACACCGACTTTTTTCCACAATCGGTAAGTGTTGTAGTTATTTAATCTCTGTTGTGCTGACTATTCTTATTAGTAATTTTTCTTTAATATTAGGCATATTCTATTTGACATTCTTCTATTCAATATTTTAATGTTTACTGTTTCATCATATCAGGACATATACGTCCCCACCGAGGGGCTCGAGCCTACCCTGAATTAGAGCGATAGGGCCTTAGTCGACCACGCGGGCCCAGTGCCGGTTGGTCGACTTCACACACACCCTTGAGTTTCTTCGCAGGTGTGTGCAGGTTTCTTCACGATGTTTTCCTTCACTGTTAAAGCAATCGGTGAGTATATGTCTGTACGTAAGTTTCGACAAACTCATTGGCACATTGGCCGCGTCCGGATTTGAACCCGGCACCTCTGGTTAGGTTAGGTACCGAGTCGTTACCGGTTGAGCCACCGACGCTTTTTTTACTACTTTACTTACTTTACTTATTTACGCTTGTTTACTGTTTACTTACAATTAGTTACTTCAATATAAACACTATTATCAACAACATCTCTTTTTACTTTTCCTTACAAATTTCTTTACTATGATAAACCCCTAATCAAGTTTTACAACAGTAAGCCCTTGACATCATCTCACGTTTTTTTAAATTCTCTATTGGTAAGCCCTTGGCATCATCTCACCTGATGGTAAGTGACGATGGTGCCGAAAATGGAAGCGGGATTCCCAACTTTCTCCCACGAAATGGGGAACTGGCTATCTTATCTTCATGCCGGAACACATCATTGCTGTCAACATTGATGTTTGGCGGCAAGACTTAGATAAGATGGTGGTAGCTAGCCAGGGCGGGCTAAGAAAATACCACCAACCAAACCGAGTCTTACAAAATTAGACCCCGTCGGGAATCGAACCCACGACCTCCAAGTGAGAAGCGAATGGACTAACCCTTACTTTTTGTCCAACTAAGTGTCACTTAAGTAAGATCGAAATTTGTGTAGAGTAGAACTTCTACTCATCATACTGAACAACTTTCCTAAAAGGATCCCATGGTCGATTTGCATTTTTTTTGTTGGAAATTTTGGATCAACTGAATGACCACTTTTGTAGGGTAGTAGTTTAATTTACTTTTGTGATTTTACGGGTTCCTTGAAAAAGTTGTTCAGTATTATATATAGAAGCTTCAGTAAACGGGTCCCATGCCAATTTTGTTACACCTGCATAAATTATTTTGTTTATCACATGCAACAATATTTATAAACTCAATGTAAGCTAAATATAAAAATAAATCTTTATTTTTCTCCCATCCACTCACGAGCTGCTACAGAGCTGTATACACATTGTTTGATACTGGCACTTACATCGGAATAACATGTATGATATGCAAATAGAGCAATGATATGTTGTCGGGCTGATACAGCCTTTAATTCGATCGCTAGCCGATGAATAATTCATCGCTCGTCCATTGCGGCTAACAAATTTTAACGTCTTGCTAAGTCATTTGTTGAAAGCGATAGTGTACAAACATGTGAATTATCAGTAGATATTACAGTCACAATAAAAAACATTGGTGTAATTATATGTAAAGTGCAATAAGTGCTTATAAGATCCTCATGCAGGTGTGTAAGGCCAATAGAACTTTAGTTCTAGATCGTGTGTAGGTTGATGATGAAACTAATTGACTACAGGAAAAATATAATCTAACTATAGGTACCGAGTATAGTTTATGGTTTCCCATAAAAAAATATTACCTACCTACTGCCTGTCTTGTAAAGTCGGGCCAATTTATATTAATTACATAGAAAGATTTAGATTTACTCTTTATTTTATGAGTTAGAAGCCGCTATCCAGCTAATATGGTTCATTGAGTTATGGTGGCTGTATCAAGGCTTTTAGATAAGCTGCTACTGCCTGTGTAGGTACCTTGTTATGGCGATCATCCATCTTAAACAAATTAAATCCTGCCCCAATAAATGGACAGGGCGGATGAAAATTGATGTTGACAAATTAATCTTTTGATTGTTGAACTCAATAGCAGGTAAGTAAACCAGCTTTCGGTTAGCCTGTTTTAAGACGGCAATGAATCTCACCAATGGAAATATATTATACTAGAAGTTAACGACAAATTTGGTAACGATAACGGAAATGGATAAACTTGGTTGGCAATGGTAGGATAAAAGGCAACCCTATGATGTTAAATATGTCGGTCTGCCTGCGCAAATTGTTTGCCTTATGTACTTAAAGCGCCCGAAAAACTAGTTATCGTGACCAAAAAAAAAACGATAAGGGAAATGGCTGAGTAACATAGAAAATGAAAGTACTACTTGTACTCATGACAATTATGCAAAAACTGACCAAATATTCGGTTCCGTTATGGAGCCACGCCCGTTAGTATTAGAAATAACGAGTTTTTAGTACCAGGATCCCACCAGTCGGAGACCTAAAGTTGCCTAGAATGCCTATCTCGGAAATGTTTAAAGATAGCAAAATGGGACCATGCGCAAACGATTTAAATGGGGGGCGACACCATTGTTTTAATGTTTCTTTTTATAAGAATTAATTTCCGCCATTTCCAACTTTGAACTCCGGTGGGGGCCTGGTCAGGTCATGAGTACAACTAGTACTTTGATTTTCTATCTTACTCAGCCATTTCCCTTATCGTTTTTTTTGTCACGATAACTAGATTTTCAGGCGCTATAAGTACATAACGCAACCACTTTGCGCAGGCAGACCGACATATTTAACATCAGAGGGTTGCCATTTATCCTCTCAACTTAAGTTTATTCGTTTCCGTTATCGATACCAAATTTGTCATGACCTCTTATTTTACTTGTTTATTGTAGCTGTTAGTGATTGTGTTTTAGAGGAGCTTAGAGACTTTTGTTAATTAAATTACTCTGCAAGACTAAAATTTACACCTTAAAATAATAACTTTTATATTTTATTAGCATAAATACACAAATGCAACGAGACAGACAATAAGAGAGGGTAGCGAGGTAGCAATTATGTTAAAATAGCCACCGTCCTGGGCTACTGCGCAGCTTGCTCCACTGAGATCCATGAATTTTGTTTGCCGGGCGTTGTTTATGCTAATGGTTGGATATTTTAAACTTTTTTAATGTTCAATCAAACCAAATGACTGAATGAATAAGATTAGCGTACGTGTATCTAGGTACATCTACAGTAATCTACACATCTTCAGGTACTGGCTCACGGTTAGTCCATATAGCTACTTTTACTCCATACACACGGGGACGCGGTTTTAACCGCCTCCGTAGCGTAATGGCGTTAGTACTAATATATATAGTACTGTGGTAATGGTTAGTCCATTCGCTTCACACCCGGAGGTCGCGGGTTTGATTCCCGGTGGGGTCAATTTTGTAAGACTCGGTTTGGTTGGTGGTACGGCATTTTCATGGCCCGTCTGGCTAGCTACCACCGTCTTATCTAAGTCTTCTTCTTAGTCGTATCCTCATGACTGAGGGACGTGACCATCGTGGGTCGCACGTGCCACCACAGCTCTCCAGGCCACTCGATTTTGAGCTCTGTGTATATTAGCCTGCAGTGTCATCCCGGTCACTTCTTTTATCGCATCGGCCCATCGCATAGGCATTCGTCCTCTACTCCTCTTTCCGTCCATGCGGCCAGTGATGATATGCTTTTCCAAGCTGTTTGATCCACTCCTGACCGTGTGACCAAAGAATTTGAGGATTCGTTGCATGCAGGTGGAGGAGAGCCTCGTCTTTATGTTGAGTTCTTCGAGGATAGACTCATTTGTGCGGTGCTTAGTCCATGATATTCGAAGCATTCTGCGCCAGCACCACATTTCGAATGCATCTATCCTGCGACGAGTTCGAGCTTTTATAGTCCAGGTTTCTGAAGCATACAAAAATATCGAGAAAATGAGAGTTCGCATGAGTTTGATTTTTGTTTTGCGGTTTATGCTTCTGTTTCTCCATATCTTCTCAAGTCTCTTTACTGCTGCTTTGGACATCTGTGATCTCCGAATAACTTCTTGGTCGCAGTCGCCATCATCACTGATTTGTGATCCTAGGTATACGAATTTATGCACTACGTCAAGGTCGCTCAGTTCATTTGTTCGAGACATAACGCCGGTACGATCCACGAACATTAATTTAGTTTTGTTTCTGTTTATATGGAGTCCGTATTCCTTGCTGATGTGTTCGATCCTTGCGAGAAGTTCAGCCAATTCAGACTCGGAGGCGCCTATGATAGTGGTGTCATCTGCAAAGCGAAGATTGTTCAGAAGGTACCCACCAATGCGAATGCCTCCCTCCCAGTCTTCTAAAACTCGTCTCATTATGTGTTCACCGATGAGATTAAACAGTTGCGGTGATAGGATGCATCCTTGACGCACTCCTCTTTCAGTCTTGAAGGTTTGTGACACGCTATCCTCCAGTCTCACTCTTGAATAACTGCTTAGGTATAGACTTTGCACAAGAAATGTTAGATGTTGGGGTATTCCCATTTCGATCATAACGTTGAACATTTTCTTCCAGTCAATACAATCGAAGGCCTTGGCGTCGTCGATAAAGCACATAGCTATATCGATGTTATGCTCCCTGCCTTTCTCAATTATTTGCCTTATGTTCAGTATCTGTTCTCTCGTTCCTCGCCCTTTTACAAACCCTGCTTGCTCTTTTGGTATCTGCCTACTAATGTAGGATTCCAGCCGCTTGTTCAGGATTCGTAAAAGGACTTTACTGGCATGTGAGATGATCGAAAGAGTTCTGTAGTTTTCGCATTTTCGTTTAGAACCTTTCTTGTGCAAGGGAACCACTGTTGACTCGGTCCAATCATCTGGCCACTGGCCAGTTCTCCAGACTTTTTGACAGATACTGTGCATGATCTTGGTGCCTTCTGTTCCCATATTTTTCAGCATTTGGGCAGTAACGCCATCACTGCCGCAGGCATTAAGTTTCAGAGCATTAATGGCTGACTCCATCTCGTGCAGAAGTATATCCGGTTCTCTGTCTACGTAATCTGGTTCTAGGCTTGCATCTTCCTCTTCATTGGTGTTGTTACTATACAGCTGCTGACAGTATTGCCTCCATCTGTCTAGGATTGCGTCTTTGTCTACAAGTGCTATTCCATTTTCGCTTTCAATGGTCCAGTGTTTAGGTTTAAATTCCTGAGCCAGGATCTTGACTTTGTGAAACATATCACGCGCGTGAGCAGTCTGTGAGCTTTTTTCAATATCGTCGCAGATCCCTTCGATGTAAGCTTCCCTGTCTTTCCTGCAAAGCCTTTGGATGGTGCTGTGGAGTTCCGAATAGCGTTTCCGGTCTTTATCCGATCGTAGACCATCTTCCTTCAGGTCTTTCCTCTCCTTGATTTTAGCCCATGTGTGGGTGCTCATCCACTCAGCTTTGGGTGTTATGGTTTTATATTTCTCTGCAGCTTGCTTCGCCACTTCGAGAGTACTTGATTTTAGGTTTTTCCAGGACGTATCAGCAGAATCGAACGGGTCTTGTTCCAAGTTTGCAAGTTTGGTTTTAAGTTTCTCGTAGTATTCGATTAGTGCGTCACCGCTTAGATGGATTGGTCTGTTATGATTCGACTTCTTCGTGCTCTTTGAGTGAATTCTTAACTTAGCAGTGAGAAGCTGATGGTCACTGCCACAGTCCGCTCCAGGCCGCGTCTTCGCAGTAAACACTGATGATCTCCACCTTTGACACATCAGAATATAGTCAATTTGGTTTCTATGTAGTCCATTTGGTGACGTCCAGGTGTAGAGACGTCTGGGATGCTGTTTAAACCACGTATTCATGATGGTCAATTGATTTTCTGCACAGAAATCCAGAAGTAGGTTTCCCCGTTCATTTCTAGTTCCAAGTCCATACTTGCCGACTATATTCCTTATGTGGTCGTCATCGACCGTACTACCAATCTTGGCATTGAAGTCTCCAAGTATTGCCACAGGTTGTTTCTTTGGTATATCTTTCAGCGTTCCTTCAAGCCTACCGTAGAAGTCGGATATCTCTTCCTCACTTGACTCCGAAGTTGGTGCATAAACAACAATCAGGTTTATTGGATAGGGGTGTGCATCCAGTTTAACTTTAAGTATTCTGTCGTTGATGCAGTCATATCCCGTCACTTTATCGACTAATGGTTTCGAGACTATGACAGCCACGCCACTGAAGCTGTTCTCCGGGTTTCCCGACACAATTGCCATTTTTCCGGTAGAAGTTGTGTAGTGACCTGTCTCCTTGATGTGGGTCTCAGTTATTCCTAGTATGTCCAGTTTGTACCTGTCCATTTCTTTCTCCACCACCTCAGATGTTCCAGGTTTTGAGAGCCCGCGTACGTTCCAGGTAGCGATTGTGAGAGTGTGGTGCATGCGATGTTGTCCCTCATGGATGTTGTGAGGCTTGTGATGTGCAGCAGTAGCACATTTTCCGCAAGAGGCCTGCTGTGGCACCACCTTACAGCCAGTCGCATATTTCACACCAGACGGCCCGGACCCAATCTGGCGCCGGGCGTTAGCCGGATTGTCCGACAAATCGCATTCATACATATGACCCACCATAGTTTTCATGGGAGAATAGTTGCGGTAGTATCCCCATCCTTTCCGCACCAGTCTTTTAGAGGTTATTTAGTCCTCTCGGTCACTGAGAACCCACCTGGCAAGCCAGGATTCGGGTTATCACATCCGCCGCCCGATACTCGGCGTTGATACTCGTTTGGCACCACCCAGGAGGCACGTACAGGGCTGTAGAAGGTAGTTCCTGTGGACGCGAGCATCGTCACCTCCCAATTGCTCCCAATTAGCTAGCTATCTAAGTCACAGTATATATATTAGTACTAATCTAAGTCTTGCCGCCAAACATCAGTGTTAACAGCATTGATGTGTTACGGCTTCAGCCCGCTTCCATTCTTCGGCATCATCGTCACTTACCATCAGGTGAGATGATGCCAAGGGCTTACCAATCCTACTAATATTATAAATGTGAAAGTTAGTACGTATGGATGTATGGATGTTTGTTGCTCTGTCACGCCTGAACTGCTGAACGGATCTGGATGAAATTTGGTAGATAGACAGATTAGGACCTGGATTAACATAAAGGCTACTTTTTAACCGCTTGCGGCTCGCCCACTGTTCACCCTCGAAGACAGTCACGTTGTCCACGCGGGTGAAGCCGCGGGAAAAAACTAGTTGAGAATAAAAAAAAACATCCGGATTAGAGTAAAGATGTTGGCTGATTATACGCGATTTTAAGTGTTCATAATATTAATCTCATTGGATCCTCGGAATGACTTCTGGGGGCTCACGGGAAGTCGCCAAATGGACGCGCGCCCGCACAGGTCGGCCGGCAAATTAAATTTGCAGTAATTTGCATTGTACAGGGAAACATTTAAAAAATGGAAAAATAGACTTAAAACCGGTCAATTGCGAGTCGGACTCGCGCATCGAGGGTTCCGTATCACCACACATTTGAGTACGGGACGCAAAAATATCATCAATTGATATTCATTCCAAAATAAAAGACATCACAGAGACCGACGGGAAAAATGTTTTTCTTTCGAACAGTTCGGGATCCTTAGCGCGAGTCGACTCACCCTCGGCGGGTTTTTAATATTTTTTATTTTACTGTAGCATTTGCTTGCACTATAAGACACTATTTAATTATAGTGCAAATTATACAGGGTGTAACAAAGATCCCGTTAACTGGGGCTTCTACTTATCATACTGGACTTTTTTTTTTTTATTCACCACTGGTAAGCCCTTGGCATCATCTCACCTGATGGTAAGTGACAATGATGCCGACGATGGAAGCTGGAAGCGGGCTTGCCAAGATTCCCCAACGCAATGGAGAACTGAAAACGAAAAAATACTTTTGTTACTCTTCATACAAATCGATCACCTAATCCACCGATTTTGTGCATTTTTGGTATGGACGGTCCAAATTTATTTTTGAGAATTTATTATGGGTTCTTTGAAGAAAGTTTTTCAGTATGACGAGTAGAACCCCCAGTTAACGGGACCTACTCCAATTTTGTTATGCTTTTATCACCGTTTATACAATAGACAAAACAAAAAAGTTGAAAAACAATAAGTTTTTTGTATATGGGAAACTAACCCCTAACTTTTTTCCTTTATTTTTTTTTTTAGGAAATCCGCCATCAGAACAAAACATATTCCGTGAAAATTTCAACCAGTCTCTCTCTTATCGTGGGGCACAATTAACCGTGCTATCCAAGAGATAGACGGCGGTTGCCTGGTGTTGCACTTAGCATCATCCGCGGTCATGTGTAGGGCATTTAGATTTACACCTACGGACGTGTGCAACGCGACCTTCATACACATTTCAATCAGTTACTTTCTCGTATTACCGTTCAAAATATACATACAACTTTTTAACCCTGCAGTGGTCGCGCCCCCAAATGTCACTTGAGTGGTCGCGTGGATTACTTACATATGTGTGACAAATTGTTTTGATTTTTTTCAAATAAAATTCATTTATGTTATAATTTTTCTATTGAAAAATGGCAAGTTCTCTTATCTAAAATTTAATTATAATAACTAAGAAACTGAACAGAACAATTAACAGTTTTGTCAAAATAAACCAAAAAGCGTCGGTGTTTCAACCGGTAACGACTCGGTCCATCTAACCAGAGGTACCGGGTTCAAATCTGGACGGCCAATGTACCAATGAGTTTTTCAAAAACTTACGTACATATAATTACCGAATGCTTTAACGGTGAAGGAAAACATCGTGAGGAAACCTGCACACGCCTGCGAAGAAACTCGAAGGTTGTGTGTGAAGTCGACCAACCCGCACTGGGCCCGCGTGGTAGACTAAGGCCTAATCGCCCTGATTCAGGGTAGGCTCGAGCCCCTCGGTGGGGACGTATATGAGCTGATATAATAAAAAACAAAAAAACAAAACACAAACGCTTCTTATAAATCGTTTTTGAAAATTTACTTTGGATATGAGACCTTATTACGCGTTAACGCTTATTGCGAAAACAAATCAACTATTATTTTCTAAACAGGAACTACACACATATTGGTTGTGGGTTCGATCCCCACCCAGGGCAAGCATTTGTGTGATGAGCAGATTTGTTTGTTCTGTGTCTGGGTGTTAAATATCTATATATGTATGTATTTAAACGTATATAAGTATGTATATCAGTCTCTGGTAACCCATAACACAGGGAATCCTACTTTGGGGCCAGATGACCATGTGTGATTTGTCTGAGAATATTAGTACACGAAGTCCTGTGTAACACACTTGAACTGTTTACGAATAATTTCATTTTTTGATTACATATTATGTAGGTAGTCCGCGCGACCACTACAGGGTTAATAAAGGTATACAAACGCACGGAGACGGACGAAATTTCAAATTGTAAAGAAACTATTGAATTTTCAATAAATAAACAAATAAAAAGTGTAAATAAATATTTAATAGGGCCCCGTTGGCATGCGTTGGTTACGGAACCCTATAAGCGACTGGCGCCAGCGAAGGCCAACTTGCAAATTATTTTTGTTATTTTTAATTGCTTTTGAATATGATTTATGAAAAGGTGCTATGTTTTAATACTACATACGACACGTAACTTCAATAATGACTTTTCTGATGTAGACATTTTTAATACTACTTTGAGTGCGATTAGAAATAAAATAAACTGTTAAAGTAAAAATTGTTGTAAAATTAATATTGTCTCAGGGCTCGTATATTTCATGTTTTATTTTTATTAAGTAGAACTCCAGGTCGTTTTAAATTTAAAATTTATTTGTAATATATGACTGTTTGTTTCAAAAATTAATTAAATAAATAAATAAATAAATACATTAATATTTCTATGTCATAAATTTAGGAGCTGAGTTACAGTTTCGTTGGTTGTGGTGGCACATAGCTCGTAGAAGAGAAAGCCGTAAGAAAATGTAGCGTAGGCAGGCCTCCCACGCGGTGGACCGACGACCTGGTGAAGATCACTGAAAGCCGATGGATGCGGGCAGCGCAGGACCGGTCGTCGTGGAAATCCCTGGGGGAGGCTTTTGTCTAGCAGTAGACGATTTTCGGCTGATATGATGAAAGTGAGAATGATTTTTTTGGTTGTGTCGGGTGTCTTTGGATAGGTCGTTCAAACATATTGCGGGTAACACGCATTTTGCGATTCAGGGATGCGTTTGCAAAATATTAAGCTTTAAATTGGTAATTTTTGTTAGAGCCAGTGCTCCCAAAGCCAGCTAAACTGCTAGGAAATGTTTAACCAGTTTACAAGGAAAATTTTCACGGCCAAGTAAGTTTTCTTAGTTTCGGGGTAATTAAATTAATACATATATAGTCGATTGTATTATTTTATTACGATAAAACGTATGGTTGGAACTTACTACGGAACCCTACTTTGCGCGTGGCCCCACTTTTAGCATTAACCAGGTCATCTTAATTGTTATGAATCTACCTAAATAATAATTTAATTATTTCCAAACCATTTAACTGGTGTCTTTAATGAAACCTCAAATCTTTTTTTATTTTTTTTAATTAAAAATTTGAGTGCGTTTGACTGCAACTCACCTGATGGTAAGTGATGATGCAGTCGAGGATGGTACACGCAGACTCAAATAATGCCTATTCACTCTTGCCTTGAAGATCCCCAAGTTATTAGGAATCGGGAAACACTGACGCAGGCAAGGAGTTCCACTCCTGCGCTGTACGCATAATAAATGAAGAAGCGTAACGATTCGTGCGAAAAGGTGGAACATCAACAACAAAGGGGTGCAACCCCTCCCTGCGTCTCGTTGACCGACGGTGAAATGGAGCCGGGGGAATGAGGTCGTGAAGTTTTTGGACCAAGCATTGATAAATGAAGTTTATTCGGCAAAATAGTAAAATAATTACACTATAAGGCAGTGATATGCTAAATGCTAATATCGCCCTAATACAGGATAGGCTCAAGCCCCTCGGTGGAGTCGTATATGAGCTGATATGATGATGCTAATATAAGGGGAGGTACTCGTGGATAGGTTACATGCGTCCTAGAAGTGAACCACCTGCGATATTGTGTGTGTGTGTGTGTAAATGGATTCGATTTTCAAATGTTGTTTGTTAGCGCATAACCCATCTATGGTAACAAATCTCTGGTATTAGATACCTAATAAATCAATCAGCCCCCTGATTCTAAAAGCTTGGAATTCGATTCGTTACACGGAATCGGCAAAAAAGTCGAACGGGTTCGATAAAGGTACCCAATCCCTTCGATTTTTTCTCCGATGTAACAAACCAGGGCGCAGGCAGATATCCTTAACTGTAGACAGATAATCAAGATCGTCCTCGATCGTAAACAGTTAAAGATGGCTCCGGAAACAACCGCAATGGCTGAATCACGGTGCTCTCCTTTGTGATGATCTAAAGCCTGCAAATTTAATAAAATCGGCCAAGTACGTATCGGGCCACGCATAGTGTAGGGTTTCGTCACTTCATAACTTGAAAACTGGATACCGAAAAAAATTTTCGTCGAGAGTTCCAACTAGTAAGACTCAGTTACATAGGCCATTTCAAGTATTTAGTTAAATCATTTAAAAACGCCAGGGGGAGGGGTCATTTTTTTTACACGGCGGCGGCGGCCTACATTTTGCAAATAAACGGTACCTACCTATTCGCGCCAAACTTTGTTACGTCTCTGAAGTTGGCCGCAAGACGCGGCGCAGTAGCAAACATTGGGCACACCCGGACACTTCATACAACGGACCAGAAATAAAATTCACAAAAAAGGAATGACGGAACAAACAGAATGACGGCGAAATCTTTAAAGTTCGACAACCAAACTGTAAAAAATCTGTATCAGTCTGGGTGACGAGGGGGTGAGGTCGGAATCTAGAGAGCGGCAGGGAGTGTCCATACTGTATGTTAGTACTAATATATATACTTTGCTTTGGTGTTATTAAGAGGATAAGGTACCTGCTTCTCTGTTATACCGGCGCAGTAAGCACTCCCATCACAGTTCAGATCAGTAATAAAGTTTGACGCGATAAAAAATGATCTTAGGAAAATTTTAAAGAACTTTTAAACGACACCCTACAAGAAGGGTAAAGTTGAAAAAAATCCTTCATTTACAGGTTTACATTTCATTTGTAAGTATGTTAGCTAAGGACCCCTAAGAATTTAAACTATGCCAAAGAATAAAGACTATTTATGCTTGTAGGTATAATACCTTTTAAAAATGGAAATCTATATTCAGGCTACTGTTATTCGCTTCAAAAATGTAAAAGTAATGAGTTTTTGAAATTTGTGACGGACTCACGGTCCGACGGATCGATTTTGTAATTAAAAGAGTTCCCCGTACGGATTACGGAACCTTAAAAAGCTACGGGACGTATACTCATTCCCGCCCACCTTTTAATTTTAAGCCCTAATTAAGATCGCAGAGGCTAAGTCGTTTGTTATCTTGACTGAATACGAGGACCAGGATTGGTCGATCTCGTAAATCAGGCTCGAAGGACCGATTAATTCAGCGGGATGCTCGATTAATTACACCATAAATAATCCAGTAATTTATCGATCTATAGGTACCGTAGTGTCACAGTATTACGACTATTTAGGTGATAGTCTTAATACTGTGGTAGTTCTGTTGTGTAATTAGTGAGGCATTATCCTTTGCTACTAATCCTACAACTATTATAAACGCGAAAGTTTGTAGGAAGGTATGGATGTATGGGCGTATGTTTGTAACTCTTTCACGCAAAAACTACTGAACGGATCACGCTGAAATTTGGTAGGTAGACAGATTAGGACCTGGATTACACATAGGCTACTTTCTTTCAACGCTCGCGAGCCGCTTGCGGCTCGCGCACTGCGCACCCTCGGGAAGTCATAGAAACGTTGTTCACGCGGGTGAAGCCACGGGAGACAGCTAGTAGGTACTATATGGTGTTTATGATGTAATCTAACTAAGTACGTACTGTAGAGATCGTATATCTCTACGTTTCCGCACTCGCAACTCCTTTCGTACTTTCTTGCCCGCGCGAAACGAATTAAAAATATAAGTTCAAATTCAAATTAGTAAGTCGTTTGAAAGCTTTCCAAAACAGTTGAGATTTATTCTATGGTGGGCCGTGAGTCAGGACAGAGATCCCTTTTAACCTATTGTATGGCAAGAAAGGATTTTCAATACTTTCGTTTAGAGAATTAATAATCAGTCAGCTGACAGAGCTATTATCGATTTTTACGTTATTAAATAAATATATCAATTCAACCTAGTTGGGTTATGCACTAACAAACAACATTTGAAAATCGAACCCATTTACACACACAACACATTATACGTAGTTCGCTTCCGTTGCACTGACTGAATGCTACTAAGAAAAGAGATGCCTATTGGCATCTTTTTATTTGCTTCACTTTTTGGACGCATGTAACCTATCTACCTCCCCTTATTTATAGCATATCTCTGAATTCAACGATATTTAATACGTACTTTGTTGTTTCTTTTATAATATTAATCTGCCAAGCTACCGACCCCCACCACGGCGTCACGTAAACGACGTCGCAGTACCTACCTATGTCTTTTTATTTGGAAGAGTGTCCTTAGTGCGACTTGCGTGGTAGGGCCGGTCACACAAGTTAACTGACCGGAAGCACGCTCATTACCTGGATGGGTTTGATTATTAGTGGCATTTTTCTCGACTGTTTCCGTGCTTCGCAAGCCACGTAAATTCGTCTGTGTCGGTTGCTAACACTTGATGGCATTCGTTAAGCCGTGTCAGATGGGTCAAATGACAATATTCAATTCAAATTATTGAAAGACTGTGTATAGCTATCACCATGGAAAAAATATATAATATACTAAAAGTAATAAAAATTAAAAACATCAATTTAATTGAATACAATTTTAAAAATTACCACTTTTGATGTAAAAATTGTATACTGTATAGACCCTGTTTTTGGCATTAATTGCAAAATTTCACGAAAACAAATAGTAAGAACCAACACACAAAATTCGGTTACTTTAAGACTTTTCATTTTAACTGAATACATTTTTTAGCACGGCTTTTAAATTGTGATGATGAAGATGATTTGAAAGTTATGAAAAATAATAAAAACATGTAAAAATCGAGAATTGGGCGTTCGGTCTCAACGTAACAGCCGCGTTGAAGCTCGCATTGATTTGAACTTAAATGAATAGACTTACGTTCGATATTATTTAAACACGTTTCAACCTGCTCGGATTGAGTGCTCTTAGGGCCTTAAAGGCGGTTTGAAAAACTTTTGACAGTGGGGTTCGCCACTAGCCCATAATCTCCACCAATACGGACTTGGCCCTCGTGAACCTAACCTTCCCAAGTTCCGGAAGACCCATGACGCAGCAATGGGGACTTTTATGTGTTGTTAAAATGTTAGTTAATGATTGAAAATGAAAATCGATGATGCGTGGACATAGGCCCAGTTAACGGGACCTACACCAATTTTGTTACACCCCGTATAGGTACCTACTTCTCCTTATCAGCTCATATACGTCCCCACCGAGGGGCTCGAGCCTACCCTGAATTAAGGCGATCGGGCCTTAGTTGACCACGAGGTCCCAGTGCGGTTTGGTCGATTTCACACACAACCTTCGAGTTTATTCGCAGGCGTGTGCAGGTTTTCTCACGATGTTTTCATGGACCATTGTCCATGTCCACGCATCATCGATTTTCATTTTCAATTATGTAAATCATTAACTAAGTAGGTACGAGTACCTCGGTACAGTCGGTGACGTAATGGTTACGGCCGCTACCTCCTATCCGGGAGGCCGTGGTTCGAATCCTGCCGCGTACCAATGTGTTTTGGAATTTCGATTTCATATGTATGTTAATCTGACGCTCTTACGGTGAAGGAAAACGTCGTGAGGAAACCTGCACACGCCTGCGGAGAAACTCGAAGGTTGTGTGTGAAGTCGACCAACCCGCACTGGGCCCTCGTGGTCGACTAAGGCCCGATAGGCTCGAGCCCCGATAGGGACGTATATGAGCTGATAAGGAGAAGTAGGTACCTATACGGGGTGTAACAAAATTGTTGTAGGTCTCGTTAACTGGGCCTTCTACTAATCATACTGAACAACTTTTGTTTTACGACTTTGCTGAAAAAAATAAATTCAAATCGATCAGGTGATCGACCATTTTTGTACCTATATTTTTGTATCCAGTTTTGGGTCCATTTTTTTTGCGAAATGGGTTCTTTGTGGAAAATTGTTCAGTATGACGAGTAGAATCTCCAGTTAACTGGTCCTAAACCAATTTTGATACAGCCTCTATATACCCGTTAAGTGAGAAACTATATACTTAGTACAAAACCTCTTTTGGAAGCGGTTTACGACCTCGTAAGTCGTATTACAGTCTTGCTGCGATAATATCCAAAACTGGACAAATGCGAGTCAGTACCGCACACATAGGGTTCCGTACCATCATACTAGACGGCACTAGTTTCTTCACGTTTAAAAAAACTAGTTTTTTGTATGGAGACCCCTTTGTTTTTTCACTTTTTCTAATTTTCAGTATTCGTTGTTATAGCGGCAACAGTAATACATCATTTGTGAATTTCAACTGTCTAGCTATCACGGTTCATGAATTACAGCCAGGTAAAAGACGGACAGACAGACAGACGGACATAGACATATATTTATTGGTAATAAATATTACAAGTCACATTATTATAATAACACAGCGAAGGACGGACAGCGAAGTCTTAGTAATAGCAAAGTATACATATATTAGTAGGAACTAACATATAGTATGGACACTCCCTGCCGCTCTCTAGATTCCGACCTCACCCTCTCGTCACCCAGATTGTTACAAATTGGTTATAGTTTGGTTCTCGAACGTATAGGATTTCGCCGCCATTTTGTTTGTTCCGTCATTCGTTTTTTGAAATGTCATTTCTGGCCCGTTGCACAGATTACTAAATAGTTACTTCCCGTTCTATGAAGTTTCCAGGGTGTGGTAATAGGGTCCCATTTTAACCTTTTGGGTACGAAACGTAATAATTATAAGTTGATTATTTACATACTTATTTCCTACCCATAAGAAAATTACAGCAGCTTATTTCGTCACTAACGTCTTAAAACGGTAGAAGAGACAGCACCAAAAATGGTGGGAAGTTATGATGCATACAGCATACAGTGCACATACTATCTCACGGCGTTATTATATCTCCCTTATTATCCTATAGGAATCAGTAGCGAGGTGAATGACCCCCGAAGTCACGTTTTTACGGAAAAAACGAGCTCAATAAAACATTGTAATACGTTCATCTGTCATCTAGCGACCAGCCAGACGGCGGTGATGCTTATGGACTATAACTTAAGGCTTATGTCAGGCTGAAAGGCAAAAGCTGTATATTGGAGCTTTTTATTATACCCGCCTTCGGTGCGCCCTTTTGTAAGGACAATCTACCCACCAAAGATGTCGTGTCGTGTCGACTCGCTTGGTTATTGTTGAATGCCTTGTATTGTAAATGTATCATAACTTCCTTTTAGTATCGATTTAACGTTGCATTCATTTGTTTGTTCCAGGTGTGTAGGTAGTCGTTTTTGGTGAACAAATCGTCTTGTGTCGGCAAAAGCGTAAGTTTTTCCCAGTAAAATCTGTTTTGGGTCCTAATTAGATGTTTTGAACCGAGGTTTTCAAACGATTTAATAAAAAACCGGCCAAGTGCGAGTCGGACTTGCGCACCAAGGCCTACACGAGTATACAACAATGATACATATTCATTTAAATAAAAGACATTAATAAGAGCGACATAAAAATGTTTTTTTTATTCAGTTCGGGATCCTTAGTGCGAACGTGCGAACACACACTTTGCTGTTTTTTATTATTTGTTGTTCTACTTTAGGATTAGTAAGTGGGTAGGTACTATAATCCCTTCCCTACTATATATATTTATATATAATATTATATAAGCGTCGGTGGCTCAACCGGTAACGACTCGGTCCATCTAACCAGAGGTACCGGGTTCAAATCTGGACGGCCAATGTACCAATGAGTTTTTCAAAAAACTTACGTACATACTTACCGATTGCTTTAACGGTGAAGGAAAACATCGTGAGGAAACCTGCACACGCCTGCGAAGAAACTCGAAGGTTGTGTGTGAAGTCGACCAACCCGCACTGGGCCCGCGTGGTCGTCTAAGGCCTAATCGCCCTGATTCAGGGTAGGCTCGAGCCCCTCGGTGGGGACGTATATGAGCTGTAATGATGATAATATTATAAATGTGAAAGTGTTCTGTCTGTCTGTTACGCTTTCCCGCAAAAACTACTGAACGGATTTGGCTGAAATTTGGTAGGTAGACAGATTAGGACCTGGATTCAGACATAGGCTACTTTTTACCACGCTCGCGAGCCGCTTGCGGCTCGCGCACTGCGCACCCTCGAAAAGTCATAGAAACGTTGTCCACGCGGGTGAAACCGCGGGAAACAGCTAGTAATTAATAACGCAACGTTTGACGCCTGTAATATGTAAAAGATAAAAATACGTTTTACGATAGTGCAAAAACAAAACCTTTAAAAACACGTTCCTGTATTGTACCCCCTTCATTTCCTCCTTTTATTTTCTGTTCTTGTTGCTCGCGTACTACCTGTCTCCTTGCTTTTTCTCCTAACTCTGGGTTGTCTGGTAGGAATCGCTCTCAGCGATAAGACCGCCTAAATTGTACGTCTCTTAGTTTTTAATTTAAATTATGCATATGTATTTATTTTGATGTACAATAAAGAGTTATTTGAGTTTGAGTTAAAACCCTCCATAATAATTTAATTGGTTTGTTTATTTATTTAAAATACAACAAGAGCTATTATATATAAACACTAGCTGTCCCGGCGAACTACGTACCGCCTTACATTACATTACACTGCCTTACCCTACCCTAACCTACACTACACTACACTACCCTACCCTACACTACCCTACCCTACACTACTCTACCCTACACTACACTACCCTACACTACCCTACACTACACTACCCTACCCTACACTACCTTACCCTACCCTACACTACCCTACCCTACCCTACACTACCCTACCCTACACTACACTACCCTACCCTACATAAGAACCTTCTCCTGACAATAACGAACTCGACAAAAAAAGAATTAGCGAAAGCGGTCCAGCCGTTTAGGAGGAGTTCAATAACTAACACACGGACAGAAGATTTATATATATAAAGATAACACTTATTATTCTCTCAAAACAGCGGGCTATCTATAACGGTTCAAAAGATACAGCCATTTTAAAGGTCGGACAAACGGACGGCATAGGCTTGAGTTCCCTTTAACTAGTAGGTTAACCTAAAAACCGTTTTGTAGGTAAATTAATAATGTGTTTTCTTCAGTAATTTTACGGGCATAAATGTTTAGTAAAAAAAGCGTCGGTGGCTCAACCGGTAACGACACGGTCCTCCTAACCGGAGGTACCGGGTTCAAATCCGGACGGCCAATGTACCAATGAGTTTTTCGAAACTTACATACATATACTAACCGGTGAAGGAAAACATCGTGAGGAAACCTGCACACACACCTGCGAAGAAACTCGAAGGTTGTGTGTGAAGTCGACCAACCCGCACTGGGCCCGCGTGGTTGACTAAGGCCCGATCACCCTAATTCAGGGTAGGCTCGAGCCCCTCGGTGGGAACGTATATGAGCTGATATGATGATGATGTAAATATAAGTTAACCTGTTTCACACTCTGGACACTTCCTAAAACGGGCCAGAAATGACATTTCAAAAAAGGAATGACGGAACAAACAAAATGGCGGCGAAATCCAACAAAACAACAAAATTCGACAACCAAACTGTAACCAACCTGTATCAACTTGGGTGACGAGGGGGTGAGGTCGCAATCTAGAGAGCGGCAGGGACTGTCCATACTGTACTAATATATATAAACTTTGCCTGTACTAGAAATGCTAAAGATATATTTGAACCTACTAAAAGTTAGTTCTGCTCATCAAACACATTATGAAGATATTACGTTCCGCCCATCACCGCCAGTAATTTCTCTAGAAAGCAAGGAAGCGAAATAATTCTAAATTATAACTAAGGAAAATCCCTACTAATATTATAAATGTGAAAGTAACTCTGTCTGTCTGTTACGCTTTCCCGCAAAAACTACTGAACGGATTTGGCTGAAATTTGGTAGGTAGACAGATTAGGACCTGGATTCAGACATAGGCTACTTTTTACCACGCTCGCGAGCCGCTTGCGGCTCGCGCACTGCGCACCCTCGAAAAGTCATAGAAACGTTGTCCACGCGGGTGAAACCGCGGGAAACAGCTAGTATATTATAAAGCTAACCCTTCGACCAATATAATAGATCTTTACCTATGAAATTGCCGATTCAGTTTTTGAAGTTCAATGCCAATTTTTATTGAAAATAAAAAAGTTATTGTTTTTTATTTTTGACCCTATGGTGACACTACTTATAGTCTTTTGTTAGTAACTAGTGGCTTGTCTTTCATGTTCCAATCCCCTGAGCTATGTACCATTGAATGGAACAAAGGGGTTTTCTTAGTGGTCAGTTGGGGCAATTTTTAAGACTAGTTAATTGTCTTGAATTTTCCTGAAAGTGACGAAATCTTATGCGGCGTATTCCCAAATATGACATTAGTAACGAAGAAACTGCTGCGATAACTCTAGAGCTTTAAAATAAAAAAAAATGTATTTTTTTCCTCAATAAAGGGGATTTTTTCAGGTCAAAAAACCCGACTTCATGGCGTTAAAGCCACCGTAACAGATTAGATACTATAGTTACTTCGTAACCACCGTGCTCTCAAAATATCTTACAATAGGCATATGTTTACCACCATTTAATTTTTAATGTCTTATGCTATTTTGAGAATAAATTTTGTTTTAATAACTTTTGTTCTTAATATTAATTTTCATCTTTAAACTTTTTCATACAATCGACAATTTCATAGGTGAAGACATACGCTAAACTTACGCGTGTTGTTAGCCCTTTTCAAGCGACTTCAAAAACAGAGGAGGTTCTTAATTCGACTGTGTGTTTTTTTTTATTTTATTTTCAAGCGACTTCAAAAACAGAGGAGGTTCTCAATTCGACTGTGTGTTTTTTTATTTTATTTTCAAGCGACTTCCAAAAAGGAGGCGGTTCTCAATTCGTCTGTATGTTTTTTTTTATGTGTGTTACCTCATAACTGTGTTAACTGATTTTTATGAATCTTTTTTTTTATTTGAAAGCTAGTTAATTCAGGGTAGGCTCGAGCCCCTCGGTGGGAACGTATATGAGCTGATATGATGATGATGTAAATATAAGTTAACCTGTTTCACACTCTGGACACTTCCTAAAACGGGCCAGAAATGACATTTCAAAAAAGGAATGACGGAACAAACAAAATGGCGGCGAAATCCAATAAAACAACAAAATTCGACAACCAAACTGTAACCAACCTGTATCAACTTGGGTGACGAGGGGGTGAGGTCGCAATCTAGAGAGCGGCAGGGACTGTCCATACTGTACTAATATATATAAACTTTGCCTGTACTAGAAATGCTAAAGATATATTTGAACCTACTAAAAGTTAGTTCTGCTCATCAAACACATTATGAAGATATTACGTTCCGCCCATCACCGCCAGTAATTTCTCTAGAAAGCAAGGAAGCGAAATAATTCTAAATTATAACTAAGGAAAATCCCTACTAATATTATAAATGTGAAAGTAACTCTGTCTGTCTGTTACGCTTTCCCGCAAAAACTACTGAACGGATTTGGCTGAAATTTGGTAGGTAGACAGATTAGGACCTGGATTCAGACATAGGCTACTTTTTACCACGCTCGCGAGCCGCTTGCGGCTCGCGCACTGCGCACCCTCGAAAAGTCATAGAAACGTTGTCCACGCGGGTGAAACCGCGGGAAACAGCTAGTATATTATAAAGCTAACCCTTCGACCAATATAATAGATCTTTACCTATGAAATTGCCGATTCAGTTTTTGAAGTTCAATGCCAATTTTTATTGAAAATAAAAAAGTTATTGTTTTTTATTTTTGACCCTATGGTGACACTACTTATAGTCTTTTGTTAGTAACTATAGTGGCTTGTCTTTCATGTTCCAATCCCCTGAGCTATGTACCATTGAATGGAACAAAGGGGTTTTCTTAGTGGTCAGTTGGGGCAATTTTTAAGACTAGTTAATTGTCTTGAATTTTCCTGAAAGTGACGAAATCTTATGCGGCGTATTCCCAAATATGACATTAGTAACGAAGAAACTGCTGCGATAACTCTAGAGCTTTAAAATAAAAAAAAATGTATTTTTTTCCTCAATAAAGGGGATTTTTTCAGGTCAAAAAACCCGACTTCATGGCGTTAAAGCCACCGTAACAGATTAGATACTATAGTTACTTCGTAACCACCGTGCTCTCAAAATATCTTACAATAGGCATATGTTTACCACCATTTAATTTTTAATGTCATGCTATTTTGAGAATAAATTTTGTTTTAATAACTTTTGTTCTTAATATTAATTTTCATCTTTAAACTTTTTCATACAATCGACAATTTCATAGGTGAAGACATACGCTAAACTTACGCGTGTTGTTAGCCCTTTTCAAGCGACTTCAAAAACAGAGGAGGTTCTTAATTCGACTGTGTGTTTTTTTTAATTTTATTTTCAAGCGACTTCAAAAACAGAGGAGGTTCTCAATTCGACTGTGTGTTTTTTTATTTTATTTTCAAGCGACTTCCAAAAAGGAGGCGGTTCTCAATTCGTCTGTATGTTTTTTTTTTATGTGTGTTACCTCATAACTGTGTTAACTGATTTTTATGAATCTTTTTTTTATTTGAAAGCTAGTGCTTCCCGTGTGGTTTCATATAAATTTTATCAAAATCTGTGTAGTACTTCATTAGAAAATTAACAAAAACCAAAAATAATAATGCAAAAATGTACTAAGTTGTTGCGATGGAAGTCGGTTTTTTAACGTGTTTAGCGTTTTCAATTATTTGAGGGCGATCTCGTCTAAGTGATGTCGACTTGTGGCGCCGGGCACTCACTCAACAAAGGCTAACAATTAGATCAGCTGGCTGGATGCTTGTATTTTTAGGGTTACGTAGCTCAAAAGGTAAAACGGAACCTTTTTATGATCACTCGTCTATGTCTGTCCGTCCGTCCGTCTGTCACAGTCAATTTGCTTCGAAACTATTAGGCAGATTGAGTTGATATTTGGTATACACATAATATGTAAGTCGGCGACCAAAGACGGAACATGTGCGGTAAATAAATTAATTTAAAACATGGAAGGTACTTACAGTTCCTATAACATCGAAAGGACTTTAGACTGTAATTAACCTTATATTCTGTGATTTTTTTCAAAATTATAGGCCCCGTAGTTTCGGAGATAAGAGGGAAGGAATGGTTAATTTTCGCCTATTTTTATAGATAACTTCAAAACTATTTATCGAGAAATTAAAAAAAATACAGTTTAGATTCGCACGACAAACTCTTTCGCTTGATATGTCACACGATATTTGCAAAAATTTTCTTTAAGTTTTCTAATTCTTAATTTAATTTACCCTCTTTAAAAATAGTTTATTTACATTACATGTCCGGCTTTGGGTCACCGTCTTACATGTGCTCCAACTTAATCTGTCCAGTAGTTTTTTTTAAATATATATTAATTTTTTGAAAAGACTACGGAACCCTACTTTACTTGTTCGACTCGCACTTGGCCGGCTGTTTTTCACAAACGTATTCTGAGTCTCTTTTGTGACTCGCGTGGCTCACAGACTTACTCAACTGACGTGCACGGTGCACTACGCCTTACTCCATTTAGACGGCGGTGTTCACAATATGACAACAACAATTCTGTCAAAGGGCCCGCGTAGCGTTTGTCACGTTGGAGGTTACATCAATTATGTTCAGACACGTCGGTTGAACTTTGATATTTTTCTTTGACAAATCTCAGTCACAAACCCTTCCGTAATGGTATTGAATACCAGTTAGCCTACAATAGAAACATTTTAAACTTTTTTTTACCCGACTACGAAAAAAGGAGGGTTATATTTTTGCCAGTGTATGTATGGATGTTCATCTGTTCCCTCGTTTTTCCTAAACCACTTAACCGATCTTGACAAATGTGGTATCTTTGGATTTGTGCCATCACTCCGCGTGTCATAGGATATTACATATATGCTATAAAAAATCAACAGCGGATTTTATAGGAATTAAACAACCAAAATAAATTTTTTAAAAGATATTCATATCATGTTTGGTATCAAAAGTAAGGTCTTGATGAGACATTCTAAATATATATGTATACATTACATATGTAAATATTTTTAATTTCTTGGCAAATGGTCTCACAAGCGATAAATTGAGACGGCTCAATGTACGCCACGCGCTACAATCAAGCGACACGACACGCGGCCGCGGGTAGCGAGGAGGGGTGGTGTTTTCTGAGCACAAAAAATATGGAAATAAAATAAAAGTTAATAAAAACTAAAACCCGACTACGGAAAAGTACGAAAACAATAGTTTCCCGTCTGAAATCACTTTATTTTTCCCTTCATCTGGGGTAATAGCCGTAGTCGCAAGCCGTACCGTAATCAAAAATAATGGCTTGCGACTACGGCTATTACCCCAGATGAAGGGAAAAATAAAGGCTATGATTTCAGGCGGGAAACTCTTATTTTCGTACTTTTCCGTAGTCGGATTTTAGTTTTTATTAACTTTTATTTTTTTACCGTTTTAACGCCTTATGGCGTTATTACTTGTTTGTTTGTGTCCTTCAACCCTCTTTTGGGTCATTTCGATCTGGGATGCTGCTTGCATTATACTGTTGATTTGAATCGTCACTGAATCCAATAGATTATACAGATAGATTATGCTTTTCCAAATCGTGCGGGTTGCACATATTTGTTGGACCCTTATCTTAGTTACAAACAGCAGGTAGTTGCATTCCAAAAAAGTTGTAGCCACTTGAAAATCTCACTTTCTTTTTATTGCTTTAAAATAAAGCTTTAGAACTGATTTCGTTTGAAAAAAAGAGCATTACGTTTTTGTGCAAATATTTCATAGACGAGGAAACTTAGCTTAGCGGCTCATGTGTGTACAGTATTTTTTACACAACCAACTTTATCTTTATTTTAATTAATGATTCCAAAATTCTGCGTATATTTTTTGTGAGCTCCGCGGTTGGTTGTATAAACTCTGAACGGTTTCAAGAGCTTGAATTTTATGGAATTAGCGCTTGTTCCATTCAGGGTGATTTTTTGCGTCTTCGTCCTTCGGTTCGAAAAAACAAAAGCGGTCTGGCGGCGGCGGCTGCACGCGGTTTCCAGTGAAATTCGAGGCTCGAAATTTGGTGGTCTTAGTGTCGTTGTCGATTTATTGTGCCACACCCATATCTGTCGGCGGCGGCGGTTAGTACTATGTGTGACCGGTGACATTCTCACACGCTTCTTTACTTCCGAGCGACGAAGGAGGAAAGAAAGTATTGTGATGGCAACAAAAATCTAAGTTAAGATTTTGATGGTGATCGATTCTCTTACACTGAGTTGTAAAAAAATAATGTGTGTGCCTGTTGTAAAAAAATTGATGTAGGTCCCGTTAACCGGGGCTTCTACTCATCATACTGAACAACTTTTGTTCTACGGCTTTGCTGAAATCGCAAAAGAAATTTTTGCTCTTTATACAAATCGATCAGATGATCGGCCAATTTTGTGCATTTATGTATGGAGGGTCCAACTTTTTTTAAAGAATTGATTATAGGTTCCTTGGGGAAAGTTATTCAGTATGAGGAGGAGAATCCCCAGTTAACGGGTCCTACACCATTTTTTACAACCTGTATACGTTTGGGCTAAAGCAATATTATTTTTATCAACGGCCGTTTTTTTAAAAAGTTTCTCTGATTTTGTAGGGTTGCCTCCATAGTATAAAATCGATTTTTATTGTTTTATCTCAAAAATGACTACAACGACTTGATGAAACTTTGTACGTTACTATAATTTTATATGGCCGTAGTTCGTTAAACCGGGAAAATCCAGGTTGTTTTTTAATTTTTCTAAAAAACTTTGTGAACATCAACGAATTAATTAGGCAGAAGTGCACTGGCTAGTGAATTATTCCAGAAAAAAATCTGAATAAGGTACCACCGTACACCGGAGACAAACCCAAAATTATTTATAAAATCATCAGCAAGCCTGTGTATCTTTATTTTTTGGTACTTAGTAAGCATTATGTTTATTATTGTTTTTGTACATATTCACGACTACTTGCGGCAAACAAGGCGTCGCGAAAAAGTATGCACAGCTTGGCTGTACAATTTACTCTCTTCACTTTCCTTGGAAGTAAAGCGGAAAGCACCCGTCGACGACTCATCGGAGGTCTATCTTACTCAAGGTTTTTAAAGTGAGCCACCCTGTACGAGGTTACGCGGTGTCCGCCCTCGCCGCCGGTGAATCAGACGCAGTCTGCGCCTGCGGCAAGGTCCGTCGAAAGTACGGGTTACTCCCAGGCAGTGTTGCCAACTACACCGTATTTTTTTTTATTCACCATTGGTAAACCCTTGACAACATCTCACCTGGTGGTAGGTGACGATGTTGCCGAAGATGAAAGCGGGCTTACCAAGAATCCCCAACGCAATGGGGAACTGGCTATCTTATCTTCATGCCGGAACACATTAATGATATCAACATAGATATTTGGCGGCAAGACTTAGACAAGATGGTGGTCTTATAAAATGCCCTACCACCAACCAAACCGAGTCTTACAATTGACCCCGCCGGGAATCGAACCCGCGACCTCCTGTGTAAAGCCAGTGAACTATGCCTCTGAGCTACGGAGGTGGTTAAAATTACGGTAAATGTACCGTATTTACGTGTTGTCCAGTCTCGCCTACCGTAATTCATATTGAGGATTTTCATATAAACACCATATTTTTGGCATCAGCACTTTTATAGAAATATCGTATATTTATTTACGGTTTTGGCCATTTAATAAGGGGAAACCGTAATATAAACCTGCTAACACCGTATTTTGACCGAGTTGTTTGGCAACACTGCTCCTAGGAAAAGTTTAGCTGTAACTAGTATCTCATCTGTGGTTAGGTAGGTACGGAGTGTTTACTCGGTCAAAGACATAGGGCCTTTTTGGTGATTCTTTTCGTAACTTACGATGATTTCAGCAATGCAATGAAAACTATTCGTAAAATATAATGTTTATAAACGGAATATTTTTAGATGTTCATTAAAAAACTAAAAACCTCACAAAATTATTTTCATCATTTATTTACAACAATCATAATATCAAAAACACTGATTGCACATAAAATTATCTATCCTTCTCAACTGGACTAGAGTTGATCGAGCGAAGCGAGCGATAATAGGTTCGGTTAGGTTTGATCAAGCTCCCCCCTCCTGGGTGGCAGATCTGACTTTAATAAAGTTTTGCTTAATCCAGATGAACGCCTACTTGTAGGTAAGTATATTGATTCGCCACGAACCTAAATTGTTGCTTATTTAATTATATTTAGAGGTAAGTATTTTGCTGTGCAGTCAGTATCTTTGATGGGGATTGGGATTCTTTTATTCTATAAAGAAACCAAAACTCTAATAGAGCGGGACCAATCGTCCTTTTTCTAATAGGTGTGATTAAAACAATATTTTATGTTCCAAATTCAAAACTTTTAATCCCTTTGAGAAAGTTTCTTGTTGAAACACTAGCGAAAATACCTATTTTTCTCCTACTTGTCGGGGAACAAATCGTCGTTTTTGGAATAGATGGGATGAAAAGGTTCTTGATTGGCTTCATCTATCAAGGTGTCTGTGTCGTTTCATAAGTATACTGTTACTTAGTAGATTCTTATAATAAGTATGTTAAGGAATCTGTCTGCGATCCGACTGAAATGTAGGTAGGTAGACGCTTAATCTGTCAAAGGAGACCTACTTACACACTCCGTCGGCGGCGGGCGCCCGGCGGATAGGCGTACACATACGAACATAAATCAGACGGTGGTGTCGATTCGTAACGCAGTGTTGCATTCGTTACGGTCCCGCCCGAGAAGGCCGGGCCGGCCCCATATGCGTCGTGAATATTTGCCACTTTAGAACTAGAGCAATGATCGATAATCTCTATATGTAGTATCCTTTTTCCTTACTAATATTATAATCCTTACTAATATTATAAATGAGAAACTGTGTTTGTTTGTTTGTTTGGTCGTTTGTTTGTTTGTTTGTTACCTTTTCACGCTTCAACACCTTGACCAATCTTGATGGCATGCAGGTAGCCTGTGTCACGGAGAAGGACATAGGCTACTTTTCATCCCGTGATAATAGCACACGTATTTTTCTAATTTTGATTTTTTAGGGTTGCCACCATATTTAAAAAAAACAGTTATTATTTTTTTTACTCATAAATGGTTCTAACGATTTTGATGAAACTCGGTATGTTACTATGACTGTATATGACCTACAGTACCATATACTACCTACCATATAAACTAATAACAGATTGTCCAAAAAAATCGGATTAACAGACCTTTGACGCTACTAAAAAAAATGTTCAGACGGACAGACAGACGCGGCGGAGAGGCACTTTGTGTAATAAATAATAATAATAATATATGTATAGATAGTCACTAATCACTATCAATTTTGGTACCTATTTAGTATGGTTAAAATAAATAAAAAATACTGTTTTGTATGTTTTGTTGTAGTTGATATTATAGCTATACTATAGCTGTACTATAGCTGTTTCCCGCGGCTTCGCCCGCTCAGATCCCGGAGAAAAATTTTCTATTCCTATTCTCAGACCTACATACACAGAAAATTTCGTGGAAATCCGTCCAGCCGTTTCGGAGGAGTATGGCAACTAACACTGTGACACGAGAATTTTACATTTAATAGCGATGACATTTTCTTTGGTTTATATATGTCACCGGAAAATAACAAGACTCGTAAGTTGATCAATTTTCAAGGTAGTTGATCAACTCCCGGAAAATAATAAACAGCAGTTAAAATGTATTATTTAACGTATGTATTTTAGTAAATTGATTAATTTACGGCGCCTTGTCGTAAGATCATCCGACGAAGGCGAGGTGTACGTTGATTGGTTAAACGACTCACGTGCTTGCTTTTACACTGCTCCCCGCCCGCCACCAAAAAGCCAAAGTTTTGTGTAACTCTAGATGCCATAAATCATTAACATGTAGTAATAAATAAGTGAAATACGAATAAGTACAAATAATAGATATTCAGACTGATTGTACTTACTGATTAAACTAACTATAATACTTATTAGGTTAATAAGTGATAATTAATATCTGAGCTCAAGTATCTTTTGTTATTTAAAATATTTTTCCTTTTATTATACTAAGTCATAAAACTGTATGGCTAAACAAGAATAAATATAAAATATAAAAAAAATAAACATGATCTTTCACATCTCATCATCGGTATTAAAATAACATATCTAAGTGTTTGTTAACTCTATGAATAAATACTAGCCAAATGCTTATAAAATGCCCTCGACCAATCAGAGAACAGTGTATTATGTGACGGGTAATAGTATACCGTTAAATAGTACACTGAGCAACGATTGGCCCGTTAGTGGATGATTTTACTTGTGGCACAATCGTAAATTATTAAATTACTGCCAGGTACTGTAAGTTGACCAATTAGCTAAAATGCACTGCGTAAAATAATACATTTCTACTAACGTTTGTTATTTTTCGTCAGTTAATCAACTAACTAGAAAATTGATCAACTTACGATTCTTGCTATTTATCGGTGACATATATAAACATTTGAGTTACTTTTATCATCAGCAGTATTTGAAATAACAAGGGTGATACGACGTCATAGTTTTTCAACGTCATTGATGAACTGATAGAATACAAAGCGAGTTCAATATCATAATTGGGGATTATCTACATATAAACTTATAATTGAAAACGCTAAACACGTTAAAAAAACCGACTTCCATCGCAACAACTTAGTACATTTTTGCATTATTATTTTTGGTTTTTGTTAATTTTCTAATAAAGTACTACACCGATTTTGATAAAATTTATATGAGACCACACAGAGAGCACTAGCTTTCAAATAAAAAAAATCATTAAAATCGGTTCACCCAGTCAAAAGTTCTGAGGTAACACACATTTAAAAAAACATACAGTCGAATTGAGAACCTCCTCCTTTTTGGAAGTCGGTTGAAAATAAGGCGTATCAGGATTTTTTGTAGCAATAAGGTTTATTACAAAAATTAATTGTTTCGAGTGTTTACATTAGCGCGCCTTAGTTGTTGTGTCTATTTGTATGTACAGAAGCCAGCACATCAAGCTATACACTGCTACATATAGTAGTGATCTGTGATATACACTCGTAGTGCGAATCTCATCCATACGTATACGGCATAAGAACGGTACAAAGTCCAAAGTGTCTAGCTTTATGTGCTGGCCTGTGTACATACATCCAACCCTGAACGTATTACTATTAAAATCTCTTTACAAAGTCATGTTTATGTTGTGACATGTCCGAACCACTTCCATATGGCGATGGCGAAGTGCTGGCTGACAATAAAAACAGCAGTCGCCGTATGACGTCCATTCATGCCCGCGGATATGACGCACACAATATGCGGCCCAGCTGGAAAAATAAACAATTGTTTTTGACGACGACGTATTATCATGTCTATGTCAGGTTTTTTTGTATTGTTGCTTATTTCAAAACATAACGGTAGTTAGCGTAAATTATCGTAAACATAGCGCTTTTAATTCAGTCAAGTTTGAATGATATGTGTTGGAGAACTGGTCGTGGTCATCATGACGTAGCGTTGGTGGCCCGTCGAACACGTCGCAATTCTTCTATCACCGCAGCTTTTCTTCTACTTCGTAGTCGAAAGACCCTTGGCAGAGTGGTCGTGGTCATCATGATATAGCGTTGGTAACCCGTCAAACAACACGTCGCAATTCTTCTCTCAGCGCAGCTCTTCTTCTTCTTCGTAGTCGAAAGACCCTAGGTAGAGTGGTCGTGGTCATCATGACGTAACCTTGATGGTGACCCGTCGAACAACACGTCGCAATTCTTCTCTTACCGCAGCTGTTCTTCTTCTTCGTAGTCGAATCACCCTTGGCAAAGTGGTCGTGGTCATCATGACGTAGCGTTGGTGGCCCATCGAACAACACTCCGCAATTCTTCTCTCACTGCAGCTCTTCTGGTACTTTCTCTTAGGGAAATTCCCACTGCAGACTTGACTTGGTCCGTCCACCGCTGGGGGACCTAGTGGGTGCTCTAGTGCCCTCGACTTTGCCCTGAACAGCCAGGCACTCGATGGACGTTTCTAAAGGCTGAGATAGGGACCGGGTGTCCATGGAAAATTATAATGCGAGATTTTACAGTGGATGACAGACGTTTCTTAAAGCCGAGTGCTTAAAGTATGGATTGATTGATACGAAGTTGAGTCCTTTAAGGCCAGGGAGCATCTTTCGGCTGATATGATACGCTACGTCTTCCGATGCGCGGTCGCCACTCAAGAACTTTACTGCCCAAGTCGGTTTACTGCAACTGTACAGTGAATCGAAGTAGGTACATCTACTTTAACTAAAACACAAACGTCCCCGCTGCTGGGGCATGAGTCTCTTCCCGAACTCGGGAAGGTTACGCCTTACTCCACAAATGAGGATAAAGTCTGGATTTAGTGGTGGTTGTAGGGCTATAGGAGAAAATCTCACTGTCAGAAGTTTTCGAGCCGCCTCTATGGCATCTGACATTGATTAAGGAACAAGTGTCATTTAGTGATAGTACGCTTAGTTACGCTTCTGCATTTATTATGCGTACAGCGCAGGAGTGGAACTCCTTGCCTACGTCAGTGTTTCCCGATTCCTATAATTTGGGGATCTTCATGGCAAGAGTGAATGGGCATTATTTGAGTTTGCGTGTACCATCCTCGACTGCATCATCACTTACCATCAGGTGAGTTGCAGTCAAACGCACTCAAATTTTTAATAAAAATCAGCCAAGTGCGAGTTACACTCGCGTGGAGAGGGTTCCGTACAATGCCAAAGTCAAATACAAAATATCACATAAGAAATCCTCACATTAAGATGCGAGTTATTTTTTTTAATTATAAAAAATTTGGTGTGTTTGGCTGCACCTCATCTGATGTTGAGTGCCGATGCAGCCGAGGATGTAACACGCAAGCTCAAAAAGTGCCTATTCACTCTCGTCTTGAAGATTCCTAAATTTTACGAATCGGGGAATACAGACGCCGGAAGGGAATTCCACCCCTTGGCCGTTCGCATGATGAACGAAGAAGCAAAACGCTTCGTGTGTAAAGGTGGAATATCATCATCATCATCATCATATCAGCCGAAAATCGTCCACTGCTGGACAAAGGCCTAACCCAAGGATTTCCTCGACGACCGGACCAGCGCTGCCCGCATCCATCAGCTTCCCGCGATCTTCACCAGGTCGTCGGTCCAACGCGTGGGAGGCCTGCCTACGTTATGTTTTCCGGTGCGCGGTCGCCACTCGAGAACTCAACTGCCTCATCGGCCATCTATTCTACGAGCTATGTGCCCTGCCCTCTGCCACTTCGGTTTAGCGATTCTGTGAGCTATGCCGCTTATTGATGACAAAGGGGTGGAACCGCCCTCCGCACCTGGTCGTCCGATGATGAAATGGAGAGGGGGAATAAGGTCGTGAAGCTCCAGGACAGACTCTCCGAAATGAATCCTGTAGAACACCGATAGACAGGCGACTTTGTGGAGATGCTCGAGGCTTTGGAGCCTGTTTGATACAAGTGCCTCGTCGCCAATGAGTCTCCTAGCGCGTCGGTCGATAGAATCCAAGGCATATAGCTGGTAACGAACCGATCCGTCCCACAAGTGAGAGCAGTACTCTATACAGTTAACTACTACTACTATAGTGGTGTTTTAGTGAATTTCTTATTTTTTTAATAAAAATTTTAGTACGTTTGCCTGCAACTCACCCGATGATAAGTGCCGATGCAGCCGAGAATGTAACACGCAAGCTCAAAAAGTACCTATTCACTCTCGTTTTGAAGATTCCTAAATTATACGAATTGGGGAATACAGACGCCAGCAGGGAATTCCACTCCTTGCCCATTCGCATAACGAACGAAGAAGCAAAACGCTTTGTACGTAAAGGTGGAACATCAACGACAAAGGGTTGGAATCGCGCTCCGCACCTGGTCGTTCGATGATAAAATGAAGAGGGGGAATGAGGTCGTGAAGCTCCAGGACACACTTTCCGAAATGAATCCTGTAGAACACCGATATACTATTTTCTAAGACTAGAACTTTATTCCGTAGGTGAAAGTATTACATTGAGTTTACCACTTTTTTTTTCAATTGATAAAATTCTTATAGGTTTTCCTGTAATCTACAAGCCATGAAGTATATTTTGTATTTTTTTCAAAATTTTAGGCTCAGTAGTTTCGGAGAACAGGGGGGGGGGAATGGTCAATTTTCGTCTTCTTTCATGAATAAAATCAAAACTATTTATTTTACAATTTAAACAAAAATATATTTAAGATCCTGATATATATAAGGTGTAACAAAATTAGCTGAAACTATTATAATTGGTGCTTCTACCCATGAAACTGAACAACTTTCCCCATGGAACCCATAGTCAAATCGCAAAAAAAATTTGACTCTCCCATACTAACTCGATCAGCTGATCAGCCAACATAGTATGGGAAGTTCAATTTTTTTTTTGAGATTTGACTATGGGTTCCATGGGGAAAGTTGTTCAGTTTCATGGGTAGAAGCAACAGTTAAAATAGTTTCAGCTAATTTTTTTAGACCTTATATATGATACATAATATATTTGAGCCCTTTCATTTGATAGGTTTCAAAAACTTTTTTTAATTTCCTAATTTGTCCCCCAAAAATAACCCTTATTTAAAACAAATATGTCTTTACTTTGCACACCTGATTTTGGGTCATAGGATTACACTATCATACCAAATTTCACCTGATTTGGTCCAGTAGATTTGGAGCAAATGGGCTTGGACAGACGGACGGACTGACAGACGCACGAGTGATCCTATAAATTTCCGTTTTGTTTTTTTTGTACGGAACCTAAAAATAATTCAAGTGTCATGTTTTTTGGAGGAAATCTACCTAAAGGATTTCTGTGATTGCGTGTAACGTAAGTATGTATTTTAAAGTAGGTATTATGTAAAGTAAAAATATCTAAGTAAAGTTCTCGAGTGGCAATCGCGCACCGGAAATCGTTGCGTAGGGAGGCCTCCCACTTGGTGGATCAATGACCTGGTGAAGCCGCTGGATGCGGGTAGCGATAACCGGTCGTAGTGGAAATTCTTGGGGGAGGCCTATGTCCAGCAGTGGACGTCCTTCGGCTGATATGATGATGATGATGTATGAGTTACCTTTGTAAGTTGACCTCTGAGGTGCGTGTACGTTTTTCTTGGTTTTGGCTGAAAAACAGCGTTGTGAGTACTCTGCGACCCACAACATTTATGCTGAGCCTGGACCAGTTTCGCTAACTTGGCACCACTGACATTGTTTCATTTTTTTACAATAAACTAAAGTATGTAGTAATATTTGTCACTAAGTTTTATTCATTTGTTTGTGTATTGTTAAAATGTTTTGTGCCTTTTTAGCTTTTAGTGAAATAAAGTTTTATCTATCTATCTATCTATCTATGTGGCTATTTAAGCCCGAATTCAATAGTAAACCAATTTCAGCAGGTACATACATACATACACACACGCTATGCAACTATTTCAAGATAAACTAAACTTCCTTATACGGTTCTGTTTAACATCATTGAGTATCGAGTCGGCTTGTTGCAAGAGATTCTATCACTCGTGAAGTTTGCTCAAGAAAAACCTGTATGTTTAAGCTGTGGGCAAACAAGCAATAAACGCACGCTGTTGGGAACCAGACAGTTTTCTCAGTAAAAATAACTACCTACTATCTATTAACATACACAACATACCTACTTATAAGTTAAATCTATATATTTTACTTTGAAATTTGAAAATAAGTAATAGTTATTTATGATACAAGGTTGGAAAAAAGGTCAATAACAAACGAGTGACATTTGTAAGCCCGAGCCACAGGCGAGGGTTTACCATCGTCACGAGTTTGTTATTTTCATTTACACCCATGTATCATACAACATTTTACAATACAGTTGTGAGAAAACCTGTAAAATAAAAAACGACCGTGACAGAAATATAAAATACATGGCTACATACCAGTGTTGCCAGACGTCCCAATTTTGGCGGGACGTCCTGATTTTTAAATAAAAATTAAATGTCCCGCGCGGGACAGGCCAAGTCCCGCTTTTCGGGGATAACTCGACCGTGCCGTGCAGCGTGCTAAGGAAATCAAAGCGGTGCGTGCGGCCGCGACATATTATCTTTCTTTTTTAATCTTTTCTTATTCTCATTTATTTACAAATTTCTATTTCGCGAAAGCGCACGGTTACGTACGAAGTAATAACCATTCCTATTGCATTTGTTTTAGTCCTTGGACAAGTAACTAGTATCTCACTCATCTGTGCCTTGGATAGCAGTGAGCAAGTATAGTAAGTTGCGTTGCGTGCGTAATTTAGTTTGATAATTAATTTCATTATTGTAAGTTACAATTTGTAACACTTACTCCTCAGACTATTAATTGAAACACATTTTTTTCTAATGAATAAAACTTGTTGACTTTGATCTTTGTTTTTTATTATTTTTATTTAGAAGACTAAGACACAATAGCCTAAAGTAACTAAGAAGACTTAACTAGGTACGTACCTAACGATAGGGTAAATCTAATTTTTTTTTATGAAAATAAATTTCTAGGGCTATTTTTTCTATCTATTCACGTAAAAGTAATTTAAAACTCAAATGAAAAGATAAATATTTAAAAACTTCTGATTATATAACGTTTTTTTACTATGTCCCGCTTTCGACGAAAGAATCCCGCTTTTTTCACTCAAAAAGTTTCAAAATCCCGATTTGGCAAATAAAAGATCTGGCAACGCTGCTACATACCTACCAAGGTTTCAGCAAACCAAAGTTCATTTTACGCGACTTTTGTCTGATTTTAAATGTCCGAGGAGTAATTTCACTTTCTTTTTTCTTATACATACACATAAGTATATTTTTTTTATTACACATATCAACTATTCATAATATTATTCGTTTTCACAATTAAAACATCTCAATTCAGATTTACGAAAATTGCGCCATACTTTAGCTACGTTAGTACTAATATATATACTGTGCTTTAGCTAGCACTAGGCTAGCACACGTACGACGCATGCGTAAGTTTTTTTAAATATTACCTATCATAAATAGACTTTATGACTTGGGATAATATTTTCAACAATCAAAACTCCTTGGAAAAGATTACCTATTCCTTGGTGCAACCTATGCGCTTCATTCATACCTACTATATTATTCTCTTTTCTTCACAAAGATATAACCCAAAGAGAATCTAATCAGCTAGCGTTATGTACTAACCTCACGGAGGAACAACCAATCTCTTTTAAAATTTTCCTTTCATAAGTCTTAAAGAAGATTCTGTATCTTTGGCTATTATTTTTTTTATTTGCTAAAAATGTCTTGTTACTCCGAGCTAGAAATAAAAAAAAGTGGTAAAGTAAAAGCACGTGTGCGGTAGTCAATTTTGCGCACACTGGACTGGCATATAAAGGACCACTTTTCGAGCAACTGTATTGAAAAATAAATAACCTAATTTCGAAGTTTGTGAAAAATTTAATAACAAACAGCATCATTAGAAATTCAATGAAATTAAATAAATGAACAATGTCAGAATAGAATCATTACAACAAATAATTTCATTGGGACAGAAAAAAAATATCACACGAGAACTAAAAGGTATATTCGAACTTATTGGTTGTTAGCTCTGATCACAAAAATAAAAGGTAGATTTAGTGTTAGTTCGCTTTGAAAATGGGGTATAAAAACTCTGCTCCTATCACGACGGAGCAGAGTTTTGCTTACAGTCACGCGTTGGCAGACTTTCTGTCAACATGCTGAAACGGGGTGTGTCATGTCTCAAATGCACCTGTCTCATTACAGTGAAGGACAGGACCTATCACGTGTCAAAACATTATTCGAGGCCACCAATTAAGGTAAATATCCATACGTATTTAATAGAATAAAACATTACCCCATTTATTGTTATGATTGTTGTATGAAACTCAACATCTACCTACATTATTTTTAATCTGAGGTTGTTAGTAATTCTTCTTATTTTACGGAATTAAACCTATTGTCATCATAAGGCACAAACCAAAATAACAACTATGTCATGTCATTTTTTTGAACGGCATTACCAGGATAGAGTTTTCGTAGACTGAATTAAAGTAGGTAACTGTCATGACATTGTAACGTGCACTTTTTTAAAACATATTATGGTAACTTAATTTTCTGCTGGGCGTACCTCAGCTAACAAATCTAACTTCCTTCGCAACATCGTTATTATTATTAGGTACGTATTGTGTCGTTCCGTTGAACGGAACGCCTAACGTGGAACACCGGTGTGGGTAAATAAAACATCAGGATCGATGCGTCGTCGGCCCCTGTCAATACCACTGATTGGAAACGAGCCCCGCTGGCTGTCACTGTTTTATTGCTTTCATTTATTTGCGCGGCAAACACGGGCGCCATGTTGTTTCGTTAGGCCCATAACCTCTTAAGTTAGACAGATTAGATATTTACAGTTATTTTTTATGTTTTACTTAAAAATTATTTGGAAATCAACGGTAATTTTCGGCTTCTGCATGTAACAAGCAAATCATGGTGTATTTCTACTAACGTGACTTTCTAATTTTATAATATGGGTGTGTCAAAACAAAGGCTACTGAATTTTGTGATTTCTCATCTATTTATCACTGATGAGTCATCAAAAAATCCCCTCGTCGAGTCCAAACGCGACATCAAAAGGTACTTTACTAATCCGCTGCCTATGGAAGAGACGGTCCAAATAATTAATTACATTCTACGTAATGAATAGGTAAGCATCTAAATCTTTTTGTATTGTACATGATTTTTTTGGGAATCCATAATATTTTTGTTAATAAAAAGTTAAATGGTTATATAAAAGGCAAAGATAGATTCTGAGCAGGTACTTACTCTAAGATTTAGGTACTCTAAGAAGTAGTTAGTTGGTACTTAAAGTAAATTACGACTATAAAATTGAATTGATATTCCAAAGCTTCTTGTTAAGATGGAATCTTGATGATCTATTCGTTTGATTCAATAATAAGTATAACTGGATAGATAGATGGCGAAAGTAATGATTATAGGCACAGCTAATGGGAGGCATTTGTCTGCCAACTCTTCGATAAGGCTTTATTGTCCATTGTCATGGAGACCGTATAAGTTTTGAGATCAATTCATTCACCGGCAGCAAAGGTAATAGTTTTACCAATACATAGCTCAAAGTATTAGATTAGTTGCAATGAAATTTCAATACTTATAAAAATAGATACAAGGATAAATATGAACTACATATTTCAGAAACATTGTGGCTGTGATTAAAATTTCAACTAGGTGACAATAGTTGTTTAAATGTTTGTGATATATGTATATATTTATTATTTTTGTAAGATCATCATATCAGCTCATATACGTCCCCACCGAGGCTCGAGCCTACCCTGAATTAGGGCGATCGGGCCTTAGTCGACCAAGCGGGCCCAGTGCGGGTTGGTCGACTTTACACACAACCTGCGAGTTTCTTCGTAGGCGTGTGAAGGTTTCCTCGCGATGTTTTCCTTTACCGTTAAAGCAATCGGTGAGTATATGTACGTAAGTTTCGAAAAACTCATTGGTACATTGGCCGTCCGGATTTGAACCCGGCACCTCTGGTTAGGAGGACCGAGTCGTTACCGGTTGAGCCACCGACGACGCTTCGTAAGATAGAAAATTTTAAATGAGGTTTTAGAAACGGGACCTCAATACATCAATACCTCAGTCCTGATGCATATACATGGTTGTGGGCCTGAACACTGACATTTGAGAATTACCTGTTCGACAAATCGCCATACGATTAATTAAATAAATACACCAAGATTCGAGAAGAATAAATGTGAAAATACCTAGGTACAGGTCGCGCCAAACTTTATTGCAGCTCTGAAGTTGGTCGCAAGACGCGTCGCAGTAGCAAAGTTTGGGTGTTAGTAGGACGTAAGGGCCCTACCTCACGGAGACGCCATGGCTACGTCGCCGGCTACGTAGCCATGGTTACCTCTGGCTACCTTCGGTTGCCAAATGGAGTAGCCAGTGGCGACCATCTGTCAGTTAAGTTCTCTTGTCCTCGTATCGAGAATTCTGTCAGTTCAGGCCGGTTGGACACTGAGTGAGTGAGACGCAGCTTGCTCGTGTACATTTTACTGGCGACGTCGCCAGGTCGCCACGGTCTCCAGACTCCACACAGCGAGCCGACAGTGGTGGCTACGCTTCCAAATTGGCGACGTTGCCAAACCGTCGCCAAGTGAGTTAGCTGCCATACATTCCAATACTTGTTTGGATACGTGGCCAGCGACGTCGCCGTGGCGTCTCGGTGAGTTAGGGCCCTAAAGGTACCTACTGCTCGGTTATACCGGCGCAGTAAGCACTCGCATCAAACTTCAGAGCCGTAATAAAGTTTGGCGCGACCTGTACGAGTACCTACTAAATAATGTTACTTTTTGGATACAACATAAGTTAGTCCTTTCGCTTCACATCAAGAGGTCGCGGGTTCGATTCCCGGCGGGGTCAACTTGTAAGACTCGGTTTGGTTGGTGGTAGGGCATTTTCTAAGCCCGCCTGGCTAGCTACCACCATCTTATCTAAGTCTTGCCGCCAAACATCAGTGTTAACAACATTGATGTGTTCTGGCTTGAAAGATAAGATAGCCAGTTTTCCATTGCGTTGGGGAATCTTGGTAAGCCCGATTCCATCTTCGGCATCATCGTCACTTACCATCAGGTGAGATGATGCCAAGGTCTCACCAATTATAAAAAATTAATAATATTCTGAAATATGAAAGTATAAATTCGAAATCCTCCAACAATAAAATAAAATCAAGGGAAAGTGCAATGGTTTTAATTTAAAGCTCATTCACATTGTCACAACACATTATCAGGTGTATTGTTACGTTATGGAGGGCGCAGGACTCGGCCCTACATCTACAAGCTGTGTTAGTTGGAAAGACGAAGGGTGCTTATCGGGGCGGCCAGGCGCGCGTGCCCGATCATCTAGTTAGCGTAGTATTCCAGCTTTCTGCTAAATTATGTGTTAACTAGCTGTTTCCCGCGGCTTCACCCGCGTGGACAACGTTTCTATGATTTTTCGAGGGTGCGCATCAAACCCATCCAGGTAATGAGCGTGTTTCCGGCCAGTTAACTTGTGTGATCGGCCCTACCACGGAAGTCGCACTAAGGACACTCTTCCAAATAAAAAGCATAGGTAGGTACTAATAAGAAGAACTAACAACTTCGGGACGTGCGAGGGGCATGAGATGACCCCCCCTCCTATTTTTGGCAGTGGCAGTTCGAGCCTGGCCCGCGGCGTGTGCGCGCATGGCTATTGTAAATTTATTACTTAATTTCTTTTATTAAAATACAGTGCTAAATATTAGATTTATAAAGGACTATTATTTTCGATCTAAAAGTACCTACTTAGTTACATTACATCATAAACAACCATATAGTACCTACTAGCTGTCTCCCGCGGCTTCACCCGCGTGGACAACGTTTCTATGACTTTTCGAGGGCGCCAGCGTGGAAAAAAGTAGCCTATATGTTAATTCAGTCCTACCCAATTTACCTACCAAATTTCAGTCAGATTCGTTCAGTAGTTTTTGGGTGAAATAGTAACAAACATACATCCATACATTCTTATAAACGTTCGCGTTTATAATATTAGTAGGATGTCAGCAAAACATGTCTTTGGATTTTTTTTGCAGAGGATGCATGTAAGAAGGAAAATGCAACGGTTTCATAATCCACATTTGGTAAACCAGTAATGGCATAAGTTTAATGAGGGATATACAGCTATTAGGGATTTGTAACTAAACAGTGCTTTCTGACACAAAGATTTTTTTTTAAATCCAATACTGGCGAGCGTTTGGATGCCAAACGCCTTATCCGTCCAAGCAAACGCCTGATGGTAAGTGACGATGATGCCGAATGCCGAAGATGGAAGCGGATTTACCAAGATTCCCGACGCAATGGGAAACTGGCTATTTTATGTCCTGCCGGAACACATCAATACTGTTAACACGGCAAGACTTAGATAAGATAGTGGCAGCTAGCCAGGTGAATTTAAAAAATGTTCTACCTTCAATTAAACAGGGCCTTATAAATTTAGACCCCGTGGTAGTCGCCGCGTATTCTAAGGCGGAAATATTACAGTATATCGTTATTTTTGACGTCAATTACTCCCAAACCCAAGGTTGAAAAAAAATACCCTTATGGTTGATGATGTTCCTTAAAGTCAAAAGCTAATGGAAACACGATTGAGCAGTTTTGGCTTGATAGAAAAAAATCACAAAGATAGGTTCTACAGCGTTACTTACAACTCTAGTTATGACTAATATTTTGAAGTATAAATAAAAAAATGGACGGCCAATGTACCAATGAGTTTTTCAAAAACTTACGTACATACTTACACCGATTGCTTTAACGGTGAAGGAAAACATCGTGAGGAAACCTGCACACGCCTGCGAAGAAACTCAAAGGTTGTGTGTGAAGTCGACCAACCCGCACTGGGCCCGCGTGGTCGACTAAGGCCTAATCGCCCTGATTCAGGGTAGGCTCGAGCCCCTCGGTGGGGACGTATAATATGAGCTGTAATGATGAAATAAAAAAATATATACAAGAATATTTGTTAAGATAATAGAAAGTGAGAAATGTTATTATTTTTTATACTTTCATTCAGAAAATTGATACTAACCGAAAAAACATTGAAAAAGTGCAAAAGCGTGGTTATTTTCTTTAGTCTTTACACGTAAAGAAAAAAACAGAGACAACTGTTAAGCCTGAGTTCGTCAGTTCAATGCAGAAAATTTCATCTTAACTCTAACCTCCTGAGTTCTGACGTAGCCAGTGTGTGCGCTTGACATTCTATTCAAACTCACGAGAAGGTTGCTACTGGTGTCGATTCGGTGTTACACGACTTAACTTAATTGACAGGATTAAACTAAATTTACACATTCTGTCTTTTACTTTCTGTATCGAAAAGACAAGGATAGAATGCTTAAATTTAGTTTAGTCCTGTCAAATAAGTTAAATCGTGTTACACCGAATCGACACCATTGGCAACCCCACATGCTTTACTATGTGCTTGGGGAACTTATGTCGCTCGCATCATACAAAAGAGATCAACGAGTAGGTAATGAAATTACCATGTTATCCTATTTTTTTAAAACATCGAAAACGATTGACTCATTCGTACACAAGTAACATTGTTGGATTAAGTTAGATCTAAAGATCTGAAAAAAAAAAACCACTCCGAGTGCCGACAGAAGTGTAACATTTTTACAGTTTTATAAGTTTTGACCCTGCGAGTGTTCCTGGTAAGGTGTTGGTATCGGTGTCGGTAACGTAACGGTGTCACGAGTTCAATTTTCCCATCTCAAAAAAATGCCCAACGCGCATAAAGAAGTTTTCACTTCAAAAATGGTAGAAGGCGGGTCTAGTGTATGTACCGCTAGTTTTTAGGGTTTCGTATAGGGATGCCTCGATACGCCTTTTTGCCGATACGATACCGATACTCTTATAAAAAATATCGGCGATACTGATACCGATACCGATACGCTTATTGAATTCAAAAAGGAAGGTAGAATAAATAAAACACAATTAATTAATAGTTTAAGTAATCAAAGTTAACATTTATAATTATAATTATTTATTTAAAAAACAAAGCATTCTTAAGTTTTGCGGGCAAAGGCGATTTCGCAAGTCTGTTTGAATAAGACCTGCGGTGGAAAATAGTCTCTCAGATGCGAAATATGCCTCGTTTGCAACGAAATAGATGGGACAACACGCGCGTTGTAACGGATCCATATGTATAAATAAATATCTATAGGTATTACAGTAAGTCTTGATAGACTAAAAGGAATCTGTCTATTGGGAAAAACATAACTAAGTTTTATTCAGTCGGGTGAGGATTAACCTCGAGTCGAGTGAATAGACAGTTATTGGAACAAATTAGCTCAGGGACTATTTCCGAGAAGCCAGGCTGCCGCCTGTCGGCCGTCATTCGAACCACGCGGTGCGCACGCTATAACAGTAAGTGTTGCCGCGAAAACTGAGGCCGGAGCGATATTGGCGCCAGTCTGTCTGGCTGCTGGCAGCGACCGACGCTTGCGCGGGCGCCTCGATGTCGGGTGGCTTGGATCACGCCATGTCTATAGATGTGTGCGGCGGCCCGCGCGCTGCCGAGGCTGCATCTGTGTGAAAGCTTTTAAAACCACGGACACGCGGACGCAGCGGCATTCAGTCGAACAGACCACCACAGGAGAAGCACGCATTCAAAGGACAACTGCGAGGACGCCACGCTGCCCGACGACCCCACACATGGGCCGTGTCCATGACCTGTCAGCTAAGTAAGTCAGATGACACAGAAATAGGAAATCTTCGTTCTACGAGGCACGTGAGTGTTTATTTCTTTGAGTTTATGTGTTTTCATTATGTTCTCCAGGTTTCATAGCTTATTTAAATGTGTGTTAATTTCCAGTCTATATTTAATAGGTTTTAATGCATTTATTTCAGGGTTTTATATTTATTTGATTAGGATAGGTAGTTTGTAGGCCCGCAGTTGGACAAGGGATAATATCCGTCAATGCAACCAGTTGTGACATGATATAACTGCTGTAGCAACGTTTGTAGGATGTGGGAAGAGACTGTCCAATGCTGGGACATTTGTCCAACAGAGACTGATGATATAACTGCTGTAGCAACGTTTGTAGGATGTGGGAAGAGACTGTCCACTGCTGGGGTATCTGTCCAACAGAGACTGATGATATTATTGCTGTAGCAACGTTTGTAGGATGTGGGAAGTGCTAAGTCCACTGCTGGGGTATCTGTCCAACAGAGACTGATGATATTATTGCTGTAGCAACGTTTGTAGAATGTGGGAAGAGACTGTCCACTGCTGGGACATTTGTCCAACAGAGACTGATGATATAACTGCTGTAGCCACATGCGCAGGAAGTGGGAAGTGCTGAGTCCACTGCTGGGGAGAGATGATATCTATTCTGCAGCGGCTGATATGATGAAATCATCGAGGCCACGTGTGCGGTCAAAGCTTTAGGGTTCCGTGAACACGAGGTCCACTCAGTTCACTAATCTCATTCGGGATAGTACGGCGCTATGCTATCGAAAGGAAGGCTTATTTTATCGAACTGCCTTCACTGCAAGTGCCACGCGGCATAATAAGTTTTAGGGTTCCGTGAACACGAGGTCCACTCAGTTCACTAATCTCATTCGAGATAGTACGGCGCTATGCTGTCGCGGGAAGGCCTATGTCATACTTGAGATGGCTGTTTACCAAGCTCCATGCAATATGGCTATTCAGTGGTTCATAGATATGAACAACTCCTAATTTTACCAAATTTTAGCTAAATCTGTCCACACTTTTATGGGATAAATGTAATGGACTAACAAACAAACTATAGGCGTTCGAGCCTCGCCTATTTTGATACTAAAGTAATTTTAGATAGGTGGGTCCTATCTGTAGGTTGTCACAAGCATGCCTCGGCAGAATTTCACCCAAATCGGACCAAGCGTCTAGGAAGGTATTGAGCAAACATACGAATAGGTTAGGCGTTCGCGCCTTACTAATAGTGATTATAGTAAGACCGATTATGATGAAGGTAGCCGACCCATCCTGATGGTAACCGTAGCTAGGGTCACTTGATATGCGCTAGATTTAGAAACTAAATCTATTCTACGGTTTTCGGATATTATGGGCAGTGTTCACGGTGTCCGGGTCCTGTCGGCTCCTATTGCGTCCTGAACTAGCGCCTCGACCAAACACTTGGCTTACACGCCTTCTCGCTTTGACCTAATTGTGATGCCGCGACTATGATTCGCGTGGGTCTCACAGTGGGTTGCGACTGTGTTGGTTCGTTGTTCTTCACGTTCAGCCAAACTATTAAACTGACATTACTTTCGCCCTTTATCAAGGGTTTGCTACGTCTAAAGACAGAGCTTTAACACTATGTATTATTTTGGAGCCGGCGGCACGATGGATATCGTGTCCATTTCGCTTTAGTTATATAGACCGCAGGTCTTTATATCATTATATACAACTGTATGGCACAGTTCCAGGTCTAAGAACCATATTAGTAGATTAACTACTTATTTCACATTCCGTAGTGCTCTTCTCACAGGATGAGCGACATACAAGTCGGAATATATACTTTATTTTAGTACCTAGTGCTAACATGTATTCGCGAACAATCGCTGTTCGAAGGTATTAATCCTACCTGTCGAATAGGGTTGGACAAGCTATGGCTGTAAAGACTCAGCTATAGTTCACACTATACACGTATAATAAGGCGCCTCACAAGCGTTTTATATACACTAGATTTGGGATTCGGGTGGAACATGGCATAGTACACTTTACATTGTCGTGTAGCTTAATTAAATTACACTTGAAGGGTGGTGGACTCTGATCATGTACCTTAGTGGCCTGCCAGAGACAGTAGCTAGCGGGGCTCACGTAGTAGTAATTATCTGTTTAGAGCTAAAATCGCTCGTTCAATTACTTTGAGTTAGATGTACATTGTTTTAATCACCAAAATAATGCAGTACTGACGTCAGTCAAGTATTACGTTATTCCGAGCACTGGGGGCTAGCTACCCTTCCCAATTTGGGGGGGCCCAAAATAGGGACCAATCACAGTAGGGAAATTAGGGTTCTGCGCGAAATACTTCAAAATTATGGGTTAGACTACATCGTTCGTCCAAACACAACGTGATAGATTAATCTCTTAAAAATAACTTGTCATTCACCTTCAAAAAGACTCTGAGTTACTGCGATCACAATTAGGGTTCTCTAGACGATCTGGCCAAACGTTTAATCGTATTTTAAAATGCAATAAAAATCAAGTATAGTTTACATACTTCTTATAGGTAGATAGCGGTAGGTTGTATGTTGTATGTACGTATGCGTATTATAGGTAGGTTTAGTTAGTTATATTTATATATTTATATTTATATTTATATATTTATATATTTTAAATAGGGGGGTGGGGTGTTACAATTTGGTGCCGTGACCAGGATAAGAAGAGGGTTCAAAATATTACATTTGGATAGCCAAAATCAGGATTCGGAGGCGGGAACGGCTACAGTGCTACCAAAGAACTTGGATGTCTGACATCTGATTTTCGCGTTCGTAGACTGAATCTTGTAGGTAGTCGTTTTGTATAATAAAACTTTGTGTTCAGTTATTTGTGATAAACATAGATAAATAACTTTAGTTGGCTTCGGTTTATGCCACAATTTGATGTTCGTGAAATGGAATGAAGTGCGAATGACAATTATAACTGAATGATTAATCTATCAAACAAAGAGAATTATTATTTTTATCCTATGTAGTTTTATAGTTTATAGGTTAATTTAAACCCCAGCTATTGTCTTATATCCGGGGGGTTGAATACAGGAGTCGACGAGTGAGTGAGCGCTCCCGTTGAATTCTTTTATATGACAGCGTATTTGAAGTAGGCATTGATAATATAATTTCTTCTCAATACTCCGTTGGTAAAATTCCGGATTTAATTAATTAAATAAGTTATTTGTTCGAAAGAAATATTTGGTAGGTACATTTTCTAGTTGGTGTATAAGATGGGTAGTTAACGATTTAGTTCAGAGAAAAAGGTCTCTCATAATAATTGATAAATAAGGTAGTTGAACGTTACGAATAGCGTGTACTTATGTAGGCAGACGGGGCTGTGAAGTTGCACTTATTTAATAGGTTGTGTAGAAAAATAAATTTTAGGCGGTTATAAGTAAGTAAGTAATGCGAGACATCGCAAGCTGGTTCTGAGTAGGCCGTTTTACATTGCCTTGTTACTAAATGTAATTGTGTGAGCTGTGAACATATAGGTTCAGTTTAAATTTAGTTTGCGATTATTTAGTACAAGTTTAGTAGGTTAACTAATTTAAGTAAGTTTTAGGTAGGTTACATACTATTTTGAATCAAAATACAAAATATTATAGTAATATTTAAGTTTTTACATTTCGTAAAAGAAGCAGTTGTTATATTGAATGCCTACTGTCGTTGGAATCGTAAAAGGAGGTCTGTGAGGGATATGTGGTTTGCTCTTGATATTGTTGTAGGAACTTCAAGCTAATGCGTTGTGGCACAATAATATATCCGTAGTCTCGCAATTTACAGTCGCGAGTTCGATCCTGTTAGAGGTAATTTGTTTTAAAGATAAATTTTATTTTTATTTTTTGTTAGATTGTATATTAGGAGTTTGTAATTAGTCTCGTAACTTGGTGTCGCCAGTTCGAGTCCCGAAGGAGGCAAATTTAAAAAAAATAAATATTATTTTAGTTCTTAATATATCTAGGTTGTAAACTAGAAATAGTTAGTATCTTCGCATACTAGGATCGCAGGTTCGATTCCTGTTGCGGTGGAAAAAAATATTTTTTAGTTTTAATTTATTTACATTATATATTAGGAATACCTAGTATCTTCGCATACTAGGATCGCAGGTTCGATTCCTGTTGCGGGTGAAAAAAATAATATCTTTTTAATTTTAATTTATTTACGTTACATATTAGGAGTACCTAGTAGCTTCGCATACTAGGATCGCAGGTTCGATTCCTGTTGCGGTTGAAAAAAAAATTTTTTAGTTTTAATTTATTTACGTTGTATATTAGGAACACCTAGTAGCTTCGCATACTAGGATCGCAGGTTCGGTTCCCGTTGCGGTTAAGAAAAAAAATGAATGATAATAATTTTTGTTTAGTTTGGCTTGTTTCGTAGTAGGTCAAGATGGATTGTAACGGATCCATATGTATAAATAAATATCTATAGGTATTACAGTAAGTCTTGATAGACTAAAAGGAATCTGTCTATTGGGAAAAACATAACTAAGTTTTATTCAGTCGGGTGAGGATTAACCTCGAGTCGAGTGAATAGACAGTTATTGGAACAAATTAGCTCAGGGACTATTTCCGAGAAGCCAGGCTGCCGCCTGTCGGCCGTCATTCGAACCACGCGGTGCGCACGCTATAACAGTAAGTGTTGCCGCGAAAACTGAGGCCGGAGCGATATTGGCGCCAGTCTGTCTGGCTGCTGGCAGCGACCGACGCTTGCGCGGGCGCCTCGATGTCGGGTGGCTTGGATCACGCCATGTCTATAGATGTGTGCGGCGGCCCGCGCGCTGCCGAGGCTGCATCTGTGTGAAAGCTTTTAAAACCACGGACACGCGGACGCAGCGGCATTCAGTCGAACAGACCACCACAGGAGAAGCACGCATTCAAAGGACAACTGCGAGGACGCCACGCTGCCCGACGACCCCACACATGGGCCGTGTCCATGACCTGTCAGCTAAGTAAGTCAGATGACACAGAAATAGGAAATCTTCGTTCTACGAGGCACGTGAGTGTTTATTTCTTTGAGTTTATGTGTTTTCATTATGTTCTCCAGGTTTCATAGCTTATTTAAATGTGTGTTAATTTCCAGTCTATATTTAATAGGTTTTAATGCATTTATTTCAGGGTTTTATATTTATTTGATTAGGATAGGTAGTTTGTAGGCCCGCAGTTGGACAAGGGATAATATCCGTCAATGCAACCAGTTGTGACATGATATAACTGCTGTAGCAACGTTTGTAGGATGTGGGAAGAGACTGTCCAATGCTGGGACATTTGTCCAACAGAGACTGATGATATAACTGCTGTAGCAACGTTTGTAGGATGTGGGAAGAGACTGTCCACTGCTGGGGTATCTGTCCAACAGAGACTGATGATATTATTGCTGTAGCAACGTTTGTAGGATGTGGGAAGTGCTAAGTCCACTGCTGGGGTATCTGTCCAACAGAGACTGATGATATTATTGCTGTAGCAACGTTTGTAGAATGTGGGAAGAGACTGTCCACTGCTGGGACATTTGTCCAACAGAGACTGATGATATAACTGCTGTAGCCACATGCGCAGGAAGTGGGAAGTGCTGAGTCCACTGCTGGGGAGAGATGATATCTATTCTGCAGCGGCTGATATGATGAAATCATCGAGGCCACGTGTGCGGTCAAAGCTTTAGGGTTCCGTGAACACGAGGTCCACTCAGTTCACTAATCTCATTCGGGATAGTACGGCGCTATGCTATCGAAAGGAAGGCTTATTTTATCGAACTGCCTTCACTGCAAGTGCCACGCGGCATAATAAGTTTTAGGGTTCCGTGAACACGAGGTCCACTCAGTTCACTAATCTCATTCGAGATAGTACGGCGCTATGCTGTCGCGGGAAGGCCTATGTCATACTTGAGATGGCTGTTTACCAAGCTCCATGCAATATGGCTATTCAGTGGTTCATAGATATGAACAACTCCTAATTTTACCAAATTTTAGCTAAATCTGTCCACACTTTTATGGGATAAATGTAATGGACTAACAAACAAACTATAGGCGTTCGAGCCTCGCCTATTTTGATACTAAAGTAATTTTAGATAGGTGGGTCCTATCTGTAGGTTGTCACAAGCATGCCTCGGCAGAATTTCACCCAAATCGGACCAAGCGTCTAGGAAGGTATTGAGCAAACATACGAATAGGTTAGGCGTTCGCGCCTTACTAATAGTGATTATAGTAAGACCGATTATGATGAAGGTAGCCGACCCATCCTGATGGTAACCGTAGCTAGGGTCACTTGATATGCGCTAGATTTAGAAACTAAATCTATTCTACGGTTTTCGGATATTATGGGCAGTGTTCACGGTGTCCGGGTCCTGTCGGCTCCTATTGCGTCCTGAACTAGCGCCTCGACCAAACACTTGGCTTACACGCCTTCTCGCTTTGACCTAATTGTGATGCCGCGACTATGATTCGCGTGGGTCTCACAGTGGGTTGCGACTGTGTTGGTTCGTTGTTCTTCACGTTCAGCCAAACTATTAAACTGACATTACTTTCGCCCTTTATCAAGGGTTTGCTACGTCTAAAGACAGAGCTTTAACACTATGTATTATTTTGGAGCCGGCGGCACGATGGATATCGTGTCCATTTCGCTTTAGTTATATAGACCGCAGGTCTTTATATCATTATATACAACTGTATGGCACAGTTCCAGGTCTAAGAACCATATTAGTAGATTAACTACTTATTTCACATTCCGTAGTGCTCTTCTCACAGGATGAGCGACATACAAGTCGGAATATATACTTTATTTTAGTACCTAGTGCTAACATGTATTCGCGAACAATCGCTGTTCGAAGGTATTAATCCTACCTGTCGAATAGGGTTGGACAAGCTATGGCTGTAAAGACTCAGCTATAGTTCACACTATACACGTATAATAAGGCGCCTCACAAGCGTTTTATATACACTAGATTTGGGATTCGGGTGGAACATGGCATAGTACACTTTACATTGTCGTGTAGCTTAATTAAATTACACTTGAAGGGTGGTGGACTCTGATCATGTACCTTAGTGGCCTGCCAGAGACAGTAGCTAGCGGGGCTCACGTAGTAGTAATTATCTGTTTAGAGCTAAAATCGCTCGTTCAATTACTTTGAGTTAGATGTACATTGTTTTAATCACCAAAATAATGCAGTACTGACGTCAGTCAAGTATTACGTTATTCCGAGCACTGGGGGCTAGCTACCCTTCCCAATTTGGGGGGGCCCAAAATAGGGACCAATCACAGTAGGGAAATTAGGGTTCTGCGCGAAATACTTCAAAATTATGGGTTAGACTACATCGTTCGTCCAAACACAACGTGATAGATTAATCTCTTAAAAATAACTTGTCATTCACCTTCAAAAAGACTCTGAGTTACTGCGATCACAATTAGGGTTCTCTAGACGATCTGGCCAAACGTTTAATCGTATTTTAAAATGCAATAAAAATCAAGTATAGTTTACATACTTCTTATAGGTAGATAGCGGTAGGTTGTATGTTGTATGTACGTATGCGTATTATAGGTAGGTTTAACTATATTTATGTTTATATTTATATATATTTGTATGTATAGGCTGGTGGGGCGTTACAATTTGATAAGCCGTGATCAGGATAAGAAGAGGGTTCAAAATATTACATTTGGATAGCCAAAATCAGGATTCGGAGGCGGGAACGGCTACAGTGCTACCAAAGAACTTGGATGTCTGACATCTGATTTTCGCGTTCGTAGACTGAATCTTGTAGGTAGTCGTTTTGTATAATAAAACTTTGTGTTCAGTTATTTGTGATAAACATAGATAAATAACTTTAGTTGGCTTCGGTTTATGCCACAATTTGATGTTCGTGAAATGGAATGAAGTGCGAATGACAATTATAACTGAATGATTAATCTATCAAACAAAGAGAATTATTATTTTTATCCTATGTAGTTTTATAGTTTATAGGTTAATTTAAACCCCAGCTATTGTCTTATATCCGGGGGGTTGAATACAGGAGTCGACGAGTGAGTGAGCGCTCCCGTTGAATTCTTTTATATGACAGCGTATTTGAAGTAGGCATTGATAATATAATTTCTTCTCAATACTCCGTTGGTAAAATTCCGGATTTAATTAATTAAATAAGTTATTTGTTCGAAAGAAATATTTGGTAGGTACATTTTCTAGTTGGTGTATAAGATGGGTAGTTAACGATTTAGTTCAGAGAAAAAGGTCTCTCATAATAATTGATAAATAAGGTAGTTGAACGTTACGAATAGCGTGTACTTATGTAGGCAGACGGGGCTGTGAAGTTGCACTTATTTAATAGGTTGTGTAGAAAAATAAATTTTAGGCGGTTATAAGTAAGTAAGTAATGCGAGACATCGCAAGCTGGTTCTGAGTAGGCCGTTTTACATTGCCTTGTTACTAAATGTAATTGTGTGAGCTGTGAACATATAGGTTCAGTTTAAATTTAGTTTGCGATTATTTAGTACAAGTTTAGTAGGTTAACTAATTTAAGTAAGTTTTAGGTAGGTTACATACTATTTTGAATCAAAATACAAAATATTATAGTAATATTTAAGTTTTTACATTTCGTAAAAGAAGCAGTTGTTATATTGAATGCCTACTGTCGTTGGAATCGTAAAAGGAGGTCTGTGAGGGATATGTGGTTTGCTCTTGATATTGTTGTAGGAACTTCAAGCTAATGCGTTGTGGCACAATAATATATCCGTAGTCTCGCAATTTACAGTCGCGAGTTCGATCCTGTTAGAGGTAATTTGTTTTAAAGATAAATTTTATTTTTATTTTTTGTTAGATTGTATATTAGGAGTTTGTAATTAGTCTCGTAACTTGGTGTCGCCAGTTCGAGTCCCGAAGGAGGCAAATTTAAAAAAAATAAATATTATTTTAGTTCTTAATATATCTAGGTTGTAAACTAGAAATAGTTAGTATCTTCGCATACTAGGATCGCAGGTTCGATTCCTGTTGCGGTGGAAAAAAATATTTTTTAGTTTTAATTTATTTACATTATATATTAGGAATACCTAGTATCTTCGCATACTAGGATCGCAGGTTCGATTCCTGTTGCGGGTGAAAAAAATAATATCTTTTTAATTTTAATTTATTTACGTTACATATTAGGAGTACCTAGTAGCTTCGCATACTAGGATCGCAGGTTCGATTCCTGTTGCGGTTGAAAAAAAAATTTTTTAGTTTTAATTTATTTACGTTGTATATTAGGAACACCTAGTAGCTTCGCATACTAGGATCGCAGGTTCGGTTCCCGTTGCGGTTAAGAAAAAAAATGAATGATAATAATTTTTGTTTAGTTTGGCTTGTTTCGTAGTAGGTCAAGATTTCCAAAAGTATATTAAGTGCACCTAGGGCCATTGGATGCGAGATAGGGTACATAATAAAGGTTTAATTTTAAATATCTACCAGGGACCTTGAGGTATAATGAGGTAAGGCCGCCGTATACGAGCTTTATGTTCGGATGTTGGGAATTTCAGAGTAAACAGGAATAGGTACTGCTCTGAATTTTATTGTAGGAACTTTAAGACAGATACAGCTGTTGGGTAATAACTTTCAGTAAGTGAATTGGGTCTTTACGAACGGATTAGTTTATATGGTGGGTTATTCTAAGAAATAATTCGTTTTGAAAAAAGAAATACCTTCAAGGTAAATAGGCAAATTTTCATAAGGTGTGTGGGTACGTTTTGGCTACGATCGGTTGGGACATTCGGATAGAATGTTACAGGTAGCTGTGGGTACATGCGAAGACTCCTGTCTTTGACGTTCCAAATTACAATTTATTAAGGTGGGTAGGAAGGATAAATAGATTTAAGGAGTTTTATAGTGTTACATATCTATTATACCGGGAGTGCCCAGTGATATGGTAGACAATATTTAATATTTCGGAAGTTTTATTCTAGATCCTATTAGGGTAACTTTGGTTTTATAAGTCTATTATACGGGGGGTTGTAAGTATATAGGCGTCTGAACTTAGTATTCTACATGGCAGTATCGCGGAAGCGAACCGCAGTCGCTTGTAGGATAGTTAAGATACGAGGAAATTATTTTAAATTAGTATCTCGGAATTTAAATATTTAAAATCAATAATAAAATTAGTGAGGTCCACGGTAGTCACTCAATCTGACTAATTAAGGGATAGTCTTAATAAAAGATAGATATAAGTATATGAGTGTGGAAATAATAATATAAGACAATACACATATGAAATAATAAATATTTAATTTAGTATTTGTAATTTATCCTTGTTCAGTATTAGTTTTCGTATACTTTATTTTGCTCAGCCTTTATTAGTTGCTTGAGTGCCCGCATATAGTTTCACTTTTGTCTATTCCGATCGACAAAGGATGCCGAAAGAGGTCGTTTGGAGCGATAAGGCCGCCTTGCATCTAGTTGCGTGTTTTGATAGATCATATGTGTTTCCTTTTGTGCGTACAATAGAGAATATTTATCTTATCCTATTTCAAAGATAGAAAATTAAACCTGGGTTTTATTTTAAAATCTTTAAGATCGGGGGGTTGACGAGTCTTCTACTAGGAATCAAAATAAAATCGGCTTGCGTGGTATGCTAGACGAATATAATATTTTTATAGGGCCACTGTATATACGCGGTAGTTAGGTAACCTTATGGTGCTAAAATGAATGAGTATGTCAGTATGCGCTGAGAATAATTTGTAGGCGTATTTTAAAATTGGTAGCATTTTGTTGTCGTCGTGTTAAAAATGATATAGGAAGGGTACACATAACAAAAATAACCATGGGATCAAATAATATAAACTAATTCGGAAATAGTGTTTCAAAAAACCAGTTAAATATAATTTTAAATGAATTAGGAACTTATTTGATTTAGCCCATTTGAATATAACATAATTCTTTTATTCATGTATCTAAACTGCGGTATTCTACTGGAATAGGGTTACTTACATATATCTATGTAACTTATTTTAAGTTTAATATCGTTTGACTGTAGGTGACTAGTAGGAAATCTAGTTTTACCTATAAATAATGCCTTCACTAGACTAAGCTGCGTCCAAGGTGTAGGTAAATAAGTTGAAATGACAATTATGGTAGATGACAATAAATACATAAGTAAGCTAACCTTTAAATTTTAGTTAGAAACATTTTATAGATAAGTTTTAGGTTTCTTCACTCTTTACGCATTATTAAGTAGTATTTTTAAAAGTGAACAATATTAGTGTACTTGATTCCCTTTAACGTATATCTCGTAGGACTAGTTGGTTAAAAGGTAGTGAGAATGGCTAGTAGCATCGCTAGCGGAAGCAGGTTCCGGGGGTGCGCGAGACGCAAGCGGATCGCGGGTGTGAAGAGAAGGGTGCCGATATGTTAATTCGGGTCCTAAGCTGTTTTCCTATCGAAGTTCATTCAGCTAGGTACGTTAGGTAGCTTTGTGTGAAGGAGTAACAAACATACGTACATCCGTACATGTAAGGTTTCGCGTGTGTAACATTGGTAATGATTTAGGTAGGTTAGGTGGGTAGAAAAGGAAACTTAAAGTTGTCTCTGGTTTAATTACCTACCTACATTTACCTTATGTAAATGTTGGATATAGGTGAATTTTGAAACATTTTGTTGTTTTGACAAAGACGTCTAGGAAATAGCGTCTAAGTATATAGCGGATAAGTATATAAGGTACTTAAATAGGTAAATTATTCTAAAGGTGTAGGTACCTTAAACTTGCTTACCAATTTAAAATTAGAAAAACCTTTTGACGGTAAAAATAAATTATTACCAACCATATCACATCTCAGTGTGTAAAATAGGTTGATGAGCTAAACTTCTAAAATAGGTACATAAATTTTAAGTAATTTAAAACATCATTCCAAACTAATAAATAAGGTCTTATCATTACTTCAATCTTAAGGATCATTCAGTATGAAACTTTTATTACTACTAGGTAGCTAGTTATTCGTATTATTCGGACAAGTAGGTAATTATTCAGATTATTCGGGCAGAGTACATAAAAAAAGCATAGGTTATTATTCGGTACGTAGGTAAGTTAGAGAATCTATAGGTTGGTCGGTCCGAATTCTATACTCAAAGGTTTATTTTTTTAGGGAATCCTCACGTATTTATAGAAGAAACTAAAATAGTATCATCATCATCATCACATCAGCTCATTTACGTCCCCACCAAGGGGCTCGAGCCATAAAAAAGTATAGACGTAGGTAGTTCAGGAGATTTGGAGTGAAGTTGAGACAGACACATAGTAACATTATTAGATACATAGGGAGTACCTACACACTTCAGTTTTGATTTTATTTGTTTAGCGCAATAGTTTTGTAAATCAATCTTACAACAGCGGAAATTTTAGCTGGAACATTCTACTTACTTTTAATTAAATACTGTACCAATAATTAGTTATTTGTATAATATTATAAAAAAGCAGGTAAATAGGTAAGAATTGCTAGTACCTACTATTTCCTTCAAATGTCTTGATTGTGGCGCTGTTACGAATGACATAGGCAGAGCTACTATAGGTGTGACCTTTCGCCACAGGGAAAGTAAGGAGTTAGTTTGTCCTTTTTTCAATAGATGGCGCCACAGGTCATACATTTTGTTCAAAACATTTTTACGGTTTCATTGAAAACAATGTTTCGTAGAATTTCTAACTTACTAGGCGATAATAGAATTTATTCAATAGGATAGAGATATTTTAGTTCAATTCGATCGAATATTGATGCAAGACAAATGTCTTGTAGTTCGGCCTGTTTTCACAAGGTGTCGCTGACCATTTGAGTTTGCACAGTGAGTTTGTCACAGATATAAAAGTCTGTCGACTTGCCGCTTATAAGTAATGGCGCTAGCGTAGTTCAGGGGTCGCGTGCGTTCAGGAATTATCACAGATCTACTAGGAATTATTTGCAGTCGAGAACTTAACGCACGAAGAAAAAAAAAGGGTTAGGTTTTATAAGTTTAAGTTAAAAGGAGACGCCATCGGAATAACAATTGTGATATTTTTGAATTAAATGTTTTAATATCGGTTGAGTTTTATTACCTAGTTTAAAATGAAAAAAAAAACTTACTTGTCTTTTTATTTTGATAACCCGGTAAAATGTGTAAAGGTATGTTTGAATAACAGGTACAGCGAAGCTATGTTATTTCAACATTAGCATATCTACGCTTTGGTGAATGGCTAATTTTAGTAATAAAATTAGAAGGTACAGTAGGATTATAATAAAAATATTATAATCTTGCTAAATGTAGTAAAATTACGCATGAATAGGAAAGGTAGGGAGTCGGTATTAGTTTTATAAGGTTGCGGTTAGTTTTAAGTTTGCAATGATGCATGCTGCTTCAATTATTATATATAGGTTGTGCCGGGTTGTGGTGAAAGTAGGTCATCTTTGGTGCGTTAAATATTAGCGCTCATTTATTTTCAACTTTCAGATCTGATTTTAGAACGAAGTCACGGTCTGTCATTGGAAGTAAATATTATTTTCTTTTGCAAGATGAGGGTTTTGGTTATAAACTAAAGTGAGAATTGTGTTTAAATACTTGAAAATAGGTCTACATATTCTCTTGTGTTGACTACAATAAGTATCCTGGCTGAAGATAAGGATTTGTTGACCTTTCCAGGATTGGAATACCACAAAAGGCTGTTTGAGAGTGATGTGAAAAGTGGTTTTGAGTGAGTTGCTTTGATATTTTGGGGGTAAATTAAGGGAAAGTGTGGTCTTGAAGGAGAGTCAACAAATACTGGATATCTGAGTCAGCTGTTGGCACACGCTGTCCTACTTCATGAATACAAAAATAGTACGAACCAACAATTTGTTCTTTTGAGTCTTACATTACGTTGGTTTGGGCTAATTACTCTACCAGAAGCTAAGAACTGGACTTATACACTATACATACTCCAAGGTAAGATTCTATTGTCACTTGGGGGAAGCTCTATTTGGAGAACTTGGCTGATTGTCGCGGGAAACGCTTGTGTTATATCACAGACAGTTTGGAGAGGTAAACTAGATTGACAATTTACTAATGCGCTTATGCCAGTAGAGTTTCCTGGTGCGTGGGGAATTGGAAGCTAGTGGTCCACTCAATGTATACGCCTATGCGCGAAACGTAGCAGTGGCTTCGACTCACAACCGAAATGCCCGTTCGAACTCCTCTGTGATGGCAGGAGCTGGTCCTGTGCTAATCCGGTTTTGTTTATGGTTGAGTGTATCAATCAAGGGACAATAAATGACATGCCTGGTTTAAATACACACCACACTTAGGGGAGAATGTGCCAACAGGAAATTTTAATAGTTATTAGCTATTTTGAAAATTTCAAAAAGACAATTCTCTGAATTCTATTTTTAAAAATTTTCAGGGGGTTGGATTGTAACGGATCCATATGTATAAATAAATATCTATAGGTATTACAGTAAGTCTTGATAGACTAAAAGGAATCTGTCTATTGGGAAAAACATAACTAAGTTTTATTCAGTCGGGTGAGGATTAACCTCGAGTCGAGTGAATAGACAGTTATTGGAACAAATTAGCTCAGGGACTATTTCCGAGAAGCCAGGCTGCCGCCTGTCGGCCGTCATTCGAACCACGCGGTGCGCACGCTATAACAGTAAGTGTTGCCGCGAAAACTGAGGCCGGAGCGATATTGGCGCCAGTCTGTCTGGCTGCTGGCAGCGACCGACGCTTGCGCGGGCGCCTCGATGTCGGGTGGCTTGGATCACGCCATGTCTATAGATGTGTGCGGCGGCCCGCGCGCTGCCGAGGCTGCATCTGTGTGAAAGCTTTTAAAACCACGGACACGCGGACGCAGCGGCATTCAGTCGAACAGACCACCACAGGAGAAGCACGCATTCAAAGGACAACTGCGAGGACGCCACGCTGCCCGACGACCCCACACATGGGCCGTGTCCATGACCTGTCAGCTAAGTAAGTCAGATGACACAGAAATAGGAAATCTTCGTTCTACGAGGCACGTGAGTGTTTATTTCTTTGAGTTTATGTGTTTTCATTATGTTCTCCAGGTTTCATAGCTTATTTAAATGTGTGTTAATTTCCAGTCTATATTTAATAGGTTTTAATGCATTTATTTCAGGGTTTTATATTTATTTGATTAGGATAGGTAGTTTGTAGGCCCGCAGTTGGACAAGGGATAATATCCGTCAATGCAACCAGTTGTGACATGATATAACTGCTGTAGCAACGTTTGTAGGATGTGGGAAGAGACTGTCCAATGCTGGGACATTTGTCCAACAGAGACTGATGATATAACTGCTGTAGCAACGTTTGTAGGATGTGGGAAGAGACTGTCCACTGCTGGGGTATCTGTCCAACAGAGACTGATGATATTATTGCTGTAGCAACGTTTGTAGGATGTGGGAAGTGCTAAGTCCACTGCTGGGGTATCTGTCCAACAGAGACTGATGATATTATTGCTGTAGCAACGTTTGTAGAATGTGGGAAGAGACTGTCCACTGCTGGGACATTTGTCCAACAGAGACTGATGATATAACTGCTGTAGCCACATGCGCAGGAAGTGGGAAGTGCTGAGTCCACTGCTGGGGAGAGATGATATCTATTCTGCAGCGGCTGATATGATGAAATCATCGAGGCCACGTGTGCGGTCAAAGCTTTAGGGTTCCGTGAACACGAGGTCCACTCAGTTCACTAATCTCATTCGGGATAGTACGGCGCTATGCTATCGAAAGGAAGGCTTATTTTATCGAACTGCCTTCACTGCAAGTGCCACGCGGCATAATAAGTTTTAGGGTTCCGTGAACACGAGGTCCACTCAGTTCACTAATCTCATTCGAGATAGTACGGCGCTATGCTGTCGCGGGAAGGCCTATGTCATACTTGAGATGGCTGTTTACCAAGCTCCATGCAATATGGCTATTCAGTGGTTCATAGATATGAACAACTCCTAATTTTACCAAATTTTAGCTAAATCTGTCCACACTTTTATGGGATAAATGTAATGGACTAACAAACAAACTATAGGCGTTCGAGCCTCGCCTATTTTGATACTAAAGTAATTTTAGATAGGTGGGTCCTATCTGTAGGTTGTCACAAGCATGCCTCGGCAGAATTTCACCCAAATCGGACCAAGCGTCTAGGAAGGTATTGAGCAAACATACGAATAGGTTAGGCGTTCGCGCCTTACTAATAGTGATTATAGTAAGACCGATTATGATGAAGGTAGCCGACCCATCCTGATGGTAACCGTAGCTAGGGTCACTTGATATGCGCTAGATTTAGAAACTAAATCTATTCTACGGTTTTCGGATATTATGGGCAGTGTTCACGGTGTCCGGGTCCTGTCGGCTCCTATTGCGTCCTGAACTAGCGCCTCGACCAAACACTTGGCTTACACGCCTTCTCGCTTTGACCTAATTGTGATGCCGCGACTATGATTCGCGTGGGTCTCACAGTGGGTTGCGACTGTGTTGGTTCGTTGTTCTTCACGTTCAGCCAAACTATTAAACTGACATTACTTTCGCCCTTTATCAAGGGTTTGCTACGTCTAAAGACAGAGCTTTAACACTATGTATTATTTTGGAGCCGGCGGCACGATGGATATCGTGTCCATTTCGCTTTAGTTATATAGACCGCAGGTCTTTATATCATTATATACAACTGTATGGCACAGTTCCAGGTCTAAGAACCATATTAGTAGATTAACTACTTATTTCACATTCCGTAGTGCTCTTCTCACAGGATGAGCGACATACAAGTCGGAATATATACTTTATTTTAGTACCTAGTGCTAACATGTATTCGCGAACAATCGCTGTTCGAAGGTATTAATCCTACCTGTCGAATAGGGTTGGACAAGCTATGGCTGTAAAGACTCAGCTATAGTTCACACTATACACGTATAATAAGGCGCCTCACAAGCGTTTTATATACACTAGATTTGGGATTCGGGTGGAACATGGCATAGTACACTTTACATTGTCGTGTAGCTTAATTAAATTACACTTGAAGGGTGGTGGACTCTGATCATGTACCTTAGTGGCCTGCCAGAGACAGTAGCTAGCGGGGCTCACGTAGTAGTAATTATCTGTTTAGAGCTAAAATCGCTCGTTCAATTACTTTGAGTTAGATGTACATTGTTTTAATCACCAAAATAATGCAGTACTGACGTCAGTCAAGTATTACGTTATTCCGAGCACTGGGGGCTAGCTACCCTTCCCAATTTGGGGGGGCCCAAAATAGGGACCAATCACAGTAGGGAAATTAGGGTTCTGCGCGAAATACTTCAAAATTATGGGTTAGACTACATCGTTCGTCCAAACACAACGTGATAGATTAATCTCTTAAAAATAACTTGTCATTCACCTTCAAAAAGACTCTGAGTTACTGCGATCACAATTAGGGTTCTCTAGACGATCTGGCCAAACGTTTAATCGTATTTTAAAATGCAATAAAAATCAAGTATAGTTTACATACTTCTTATAGGTAGATAGCGGTAGGTTGTATGTTGTATGTACGTATGCGTATTATAGGTAGGTTTAGTTAGTTATATTTATATATTTATATTTATATTTATATATTTATATATTTTAAATAGGGGGGTGGGGTGTTACAGCGTTAACATTACATTTTTAAAGCGCGAAATTTGAAAAGTATCGTTGAATCTGCCACAAAAATATCGCCGTACCGGCAAACCCGAAGTATCGCCGATATATCGGTATCGGTATCGGATGCATCCCTAGTCCGTACCCAAACGGTAAAAACGGAACCCTATTACTAAGACTTCTCTGTCCGACGTCTGTCTGTCCGTTTGTCACCACGCTGTATTTTATGAATCGTGATAGCTAGACAGTCGAAATTTTCACAGATGATGTATTTCTATTGCCGCTTTAACAACAAATACTAAAAATTAAAAAAAGTGACAAAATAAGGGGGTAATTTTATTGGTCTCCTTGCGAAAAACGGGTTTTTTAAACGTGAAGTAAATAGCGCCATCTAGTATGATGGTACGGAACCCTATGTGTGCGGTTCTGACTCGCACTTGACCGGTTTTTTCGTTAAAGATGATTTTTAGAGGTAACTCTTCCACTGCGAAAAATAGAGCGGGTCCAAAAATATATTTAGATGGATCTTAAATAGGCGTTATAATAATAATAATTTTTATTCTATCTAAGTAATTTAGGTTAGCCGTATGAAGCTCTCGAAAGAACATATTTTTACAAAAATAATTTATATTAGGTTGCAGTGTTACCAGTTGCTTGTTAGTTTGGAGAAGTAACTATTATCTCATCTGTGGTCTGGGACAAACCTTGGATGCTAAATTGAAGCCACTTCCCGTTTTCCGATTGATCTGAAATGCATACCCGTTAAGTTTGGAGCACACCTCATTGTAAGCTAAGTGACGTCATTCTAAATCAAAGATGGCGGACCAGTTATTTTTTTACGCACCCACATAATATGGGAATCAAATGAAAGGGTTTCCTGAGAAGAATACGAAATAATTAAAATTATTTTCGAATTAAATCTTGTACCTAAAAGTTTTCAGGTCTTTCGAAAATTATTTAAGTCACATTTTTTCTGGAATGCCCCCTGAACTAAATCGAAAATTATTTTAGTCACATTTTTTCTGGAATGCCCCCTGAACTAAAATCGAAAATTATTTAAGTCACATTTTTTCTGGAATGCCCCATGAACTAAATCGAATTTACGAAAATGTAAAATTGAATAGATTCATATTATTATTTGGTTATTTGCATTGAAATACCTAGATTACATACATACATATTACATGTTTTTTTTTTTCTGTTGGCTTCCTCTTGTACAGGGGTGTTTAAATTAGAATATATTTTCTATTAAAATGCAGCAGAATTAATAATCCAGGAGGTACAAACACTATCCAAGCAAGAAGAAGTGTCAAGCAACTAAACCGTAAATGCTTTTCTCTTGCAAATATTCCTTAAGGTGAAACCTTTTCAGAAAATAATGCAAACCCCGAAATCGAGGGTTGGAAAAAGACATTTTTCTTCGGTTGAAACTACAATACATTTATCATTTTTTTTAATAAATTTATATAAGTCACATTATGTATACACTATATGTCTGCTACAAAGTGTTGGAGGCCAAAATATTATTTGATAAAATTTTCTCGATAGAAAAAAAATTGTAAAGTAATTTTGTAAATTTTTGAAGTTTCAGCCCACAAAAACCAGTTTTACTTCACTACAGTTAGACATAGCACCTTATTTTTTTCTCTCTCTTATTCCTCAATAAAATCCTGACATATTGTCGGACTCACTTTTTTGCAAAATTGCCTACTTAAATTATCTAAGTTAAAAAAATAAAACATTGAAAAAGTGCCCAAAAGTGTGTTTCTTTACTCTTTACAAGTAAAAAAAAAACAGAGAGGTCTGTTCTGAACAATACCTCGCCTTAAAACACACACAAAGTGCCATTCGTTAGTACGAGAAGGTAGGTATCTAACGATGCAGTAGTTTAAGCGTGTAACTAACTTACATGTTAAAGTGTGTCTTGAGTCTTGACTCAGCGAATGCATTTGAGAGAGTGCTCATTTCCTCAAGATTTAAGCCGAGAATGTGAGGAAATTTGCACTTTTAATTATTCACACTTAGTTCATTTCTCATACCTATGTCTGTGCTCAAGCGTTCATTAAAACGAAAATGAAACTCAGGAAATAATGAGCAACTTTCTTGCAATAGAGATGACGAATGCTAGTCATCTGATTTACTTTTTATCATCTGTCCAAAACGAAATTTTGTTCTAAAAATGTTTGAAATACCTAGGCGTGACGTCATAGTTTTGCAGCGTCATTTATGTACTCATTTTGTGATTTTGCTGAATTAAAAATCGAGGACTTGATGAAAAACAAAACGAGTAACGTTTTTCGAAGTATAAGTAGGAGGGCAATTTAGTGATCAAGAGTTTATAATTTATTTGTGATGCTGTCGTCATCCCTGTGACGTAGGCAAGGCATATCAACATAATGTTTAGTTTCTTTAAAGAAAATTAAATCTCGTCCATCACGCAGGTTAAGTGACCATTCAATTAACCGGGGCGGCGTGATGGACGTAATTTTTATGCGTCCGTCCATACGCATGGTCATAAAATGGACGCTTTTGACTGTTCATCATCATCATCATCATCATCATATCAGCCGAAAGACGTCCACTGCTGGACAACTGCCTCCCCCAAGGATTTCCACGACGACCATTCCTGCCCTGCCCGCATCCAGCGGCTTCTCGCCATCTTCAAAAGGCCGTCGGTCCAGCGTATGGGAAGCCTTCCTACGCTACGTCTTCCGATGCGCGGTCGCCAATCGAGAACTTTACTACCCCAACGGCCATCTGTTCTACAAACTATGTGCCCTGCCCACTGCCATTTCAGTTTAGCGATTCTATGATTATAATTATAATTCATAATTCATTTAGTCATAATATCTAATAATTACATGTCAAAATAGAAAATAAAATAAAAAATATAAAAAAATATGTCAATGTCAAAAACTCAAAATAATGTCAAGATACAACATTAATTACAAATTTTAGGTTACATACGAATATGTAGTCTAGGAATTCAATTTTAAATTAAAAAATTCGTTGATATTATAAAACGACTGCTCGACGAGCCAACGTTTTAGTAACGACTTGAAGCTCCTCAGACTGGTTAGTACTAATATATATATACTGTGCTGGGGGCATTAGTTATGTTCTCCGGTAGTCGATTGTACAGTTTAGGGCCCATAACATGCGTCAATTTTGTGGACTTAGTAAGTCGGTGAGGGGTGGGCTTGAGTTTACTGGCGTTTCTTGTATTATATGCATGGGTATCCTTATGTGTTGGGTATTGATCCAGATTACTTAGCACGCTCATGGCCATCTGGGAGATGACTAATGAGGTTAGTGTAAGGATACACAGCGTTTTAAAAAACGGTCTAGCCGAGTCCTTTCGCGGGATGCAGGCGATTGCGCGGACAGCCGACAGCGCGCTTCTGCAGCACGAAAGCTCGCTCAAACTCCACGGCGCAACCCCACAGCTCGGCTCCGTACTGTAGCAGGGAGTGAACCGTGGCGAAGTAGCAAGCGCGCACTGTTTCGCGCGGGACTACTCGTGACAGCCGCCTAAGAGCTAGGTATGTCGGTTAATTTGTTTCTTCTACGGATCTCCTCATTCCTGATTCGATCGCGTAAGGAATTTTTTTATTTTTTATTTTTTTATTCACTATTGGTAAACCCTTGACAACATCTCACCTGGTGGTAAGTGACGATGTTGCCGAAGATGAAATCGGGCGTGAAAGTATAACTCGCTTTATCGCTCTTCGGGTGACCTTTGAGCCTTCTTATGAGGCTCTTAGTAAGCGACCATGTCTCAGTTCTGTATGTCATCACTGGCAACACACACTGGTTAAGGACCTTAGTCTCGAGACACTGCGGTATTTGGGTTGTGAAGATATTGCGAAGCTTCCCTACTGTTAGTTAAATTATCTCGACCGTTTCCATGGTTCGCAAGGCACGGTGCCAGTTGCTGTCATTTGATGGCGGTGGTGAAGTCACGTCGGAGGCTTGAAATCTTCTGACAGTGTTGTCCACCACTAACCCTGTCCTTTCCAGACTTGGAGCCCGTTTGTGTAGATGGCCTACCTTCCCGAGTTTCGGAAGAGACATGGCCCAACAGTAGGGACGTTATAGTTCGTTAACGATACAAAAAAAAACTAACGTCTTTTTTAACCACCACAATTGTTGATAAGCTGGTTTGGTTCTCGAACGTAAAGGATTTTGCCGTGATTTCGTTTGTTCCGTCATTTGATTTTAGAAATGTTTTTTTTTATTTTTTTTATTCACAATTGGTAAGCCCTTGGCATCACCTCACCTAATGGTAAGTGACGATGATGCCGAAGATTGAAGCGGGCTTACCAAGATTTCCCAACGCCATGGAGAACTGGCTATCTTATCTTCAAGCCGGAACATATCAATGCTGTTAACACTGATGTTTGGCGGCAAGACTGAGATAGGATAGTGGTGGTAGCTAGCCGGGCGGGCTATGAAAATGCTCTATTACCAACCAAACAGAGTCTTACAATGTTGACCCCGCCGGGAATCGAACCTGCGAACTCCTGGTGTGAAGCGAATGGACTGACCATTACGCCATGGAGGCGGTTAAACAACATGCGAAAACTAGTTTTGTGTTCTTTTTACTTGAATTTCAATTTAGTCTTTCCATAATGTACATGTAATCTGGCTCGTGTATCTTATAAGCTACGAAGTAAGTATATCCTTTCAGATATAGAGGTTTAAAAATAGTCCTCTGTCTAGGGATTACCTACCACACACCACACCAGGTGTTTCCATAATTCTGAAATTCACGAGAAATGGATCTTACTTCCTTGTAAAAGAGGTTTCTGACGGAGGCTGACTTTTAAAGCGTATCGATTATGCGACACGTACGCGTACGAGGCAGGTCATATTGTTTGCTCGAGATTCGTATCAGGACGTAATCTGGTGTCGCTCGCTTCACTCCACCAATGTCCTATCTGATCGGCTTGTGGGATTACAAATAAGGATGTTGTTTGGAGCTTTTTTATTTAATCCTTGTTTAGGTAAACATATATTATGTTGATTTTGATGTTTTTATATTGTGGTGAAGTAGGTCAAAGTATATTTATTTCATCATCTTCAGCATATCAGCCGAAGGAAGTCCACTGCTGGACAAAGTATATGTATTATTATTTATTACTATAAGTTTTTAATTTTTCGTCGTCGGCTCGGTCGCGTCAGAGCGTCGGTGGCTCAACCGGTAACGACTCGGTCCTCCTAACCAGAGGTGCCGGGTTCAAATCCGGACGGCCAATGTACCAATGAGTTTTTCGAAACTTACGCACATATACTCATCGATTGCTTTGACGGTGAAGGAAAACATCGTGAGGAAACCTGCACACACCTCCGAAGAAACTCGAAGGGTGTGTGTGAAGTCGACCAACCCGCACTGGGCCCGCATGGTCGACTAAGGCCCGATCGCCCTAATCCAGGATAGGCTCGAGCCCCTCGGTGGGGACCTATATGAGCTGATATGATGATGATTTAATTTTTAATTTTATTTCCATTAATGAAAGCTACAGCGTACAATTTTAATTTTTTTAAATTTTAAATACAATAATTCTAGGCGCCAAAAAAGATTTCATAGTACTAAGTAAATTTTAAAATGTAATATCTGTTAAGGGATGGATGGAAACATCTGTTGAGGAGCGTCGGTGGCGTAACGGCTAGGGCCGAAGCCTCCTGTCCAGGAGTTCGTGGTTCAAATTCTGCCACGTACCAATGTGATTAGACTGATTAGTACATAATGTTTATCCGACGCTCTTACGGTGCAGGAAAACATCGTGAGGAAACCTGCACACGCCTGCGGAGAAACTCGCAGGTTGTGTGTGAAGTCGACCAACCCACACTGGACCCGCGTGGTCGACTAAGGCCCGGACGCCCTAATTCAGGGTAGGCTCGAGCCCCTCGGTGGGGACGTATATATGAGCTGATATGATGATATGATAAGGGATGGCGGAAAATGGAGGGAACTGATGCGCATTGTGTAAGTGTGTTTGTGTGTGTATGTGTGTTTGTTGTTGTGTGTACGCGGTGAGTGTATGTGTGTATTTAGTCGTAATTTAAATTCAAGATTTTTACCTACAAGTTTCTTGAAAGAATATGAAGTTAAATAATATAATACGAGTATGTCCAGCTCAGAAAATATTTAATTGTAGGAATGAATACATCTTAAAACAACAGAGTTCTGAGCGTACGTTGTATGCGTTTGAGGTTCATAACACTAGATTCACTAATTTTTTATTCATCTAGGCATATGGACACTCACTGCCGCTCTCTAGATTCCGACCTCGCCCCCTCGTCACCCAGATTGGTGCTAGTTTGGTTCTGGAATGTAAAGGATTTTGCCGTGATTTCGTTTGTTCTGTCATTTGATTTTTAACCGACTTCAAAAAAGGAGGAGGTTTCTCAATTCAACCGTATATTATATATATATTTTTATATGTGCCAACCGTCCCGTATTTCACGGGACATCACGTAATTTCTTGCATAAATTCCCATGTCCCGTACTTTACGAAAATCTACAGATCACGAATGCTATCGAAAAATGGAAGAAAATTATACAACAGTTTTCGAAAATCGAGAAGTGAGATGTTTTCAAGGGTTTACCAATTGTGAATAAAAAAAAATGTGTTCTCGGATTTTGATGATTCTTTTTTTGTTGGAAAGGAGATGATATCCCAAGGGTGGTACCATGATAAATAAACCAAAATCTGATGATGGCATCCCAGAGAAATCGAGGGGAACCTTAGTATCCTGTTTGAAGTCGTTTTTTTTGTTCAAAAAAAAATTATTTTTTTTTGTCCGGGGTTGTAGTAAGGTACATGACTGCAAGTGGGTTGGGTATTTTTTGGAATAGAGCTCCTATTACATTAAGGCGACGTATTGATTGGAACAGTTGTCTCTGTCTTGTTCTTTACGTGTAAAGAGTAAAGAAAATAACCACACTTTTTCACTTTTCCAATGGTTTTTCGTTTCAATCAAAAACTACAATGAAAGTATAAAAAATAATAACATTACTCACTTTGTATTATCATAAAAAATATTGTTGTATATTCTTTTAAATTTATATTTTAAAATTTTAAGTCATAACTAGAGTTGAAAGTACCGGTGTAGACCTATCTTTAGGATTTTAAGCGACTTTCAAAAAGGAGGAGGTTCTCAATTCATCTGTATGTTTTTTTTTCATGTGTGTTACGTTATAACTTTTGACTGGGTGAACCGATTTTTATGATTCTTTTTTTATTTGAAAGCTAGTGTTTCCCTTGTGGTACCATATAAATTTTATCAAAATCAGTGTAGTACTTTATTAGAAAATCAACAAAAACCAAAAATAATAATTAATAAATAGGAGTAATTGACGTCAAAAATAACGGAAATCTAATTACCGCCTTAAAATCATTACATCTTTATGGCAAGTTCTTACGTTCTACGAAATAAAGGCTTGTTGTCTCTTCTTAGCCCTTTTATGGGACATTCACAGTTATTGTAATTAATTGTTGTTTCCTCGTGCCGGGCGCATTGCGGTCGTCGAGTCGCATCGCATACAATGGCGCGGCATGTAAGTATGTGCGGATGGCGGCGGGGCGACCGGCGCCAGCGCAGCTCGCAGGCGCCAGCGCGATTGCCTATGCGAATCTGTAGTAAATAGGGTGTCTGGAAGTGTCGCAATACCTAATTAAGACTTTAAGAGACATACTTACCTACTCGAAAGAAAAGTACCTGTTTGATCTTAATAAGTTATGATAGAGACATGAGAGTTCCATGTAGGTAGGTAAGTACTTATAGCTAACTACTTAATATGTACCTACATAATAAGTTCGCATCAAAAGAGTAAGTAAGTAATTAAATATCCTTTATGGCTCAGTAAGAGAGTTGTACAAATGTAGTATCCCTAAATTGACCATATTTATTTCTAGCTGTGTCCCGCGGCTTCACCCGCGTGGACAACGTTTCTATGACTTTCCAAGGGTGCGCAGTGCGTGAGCCACAAGCGGCTGGCGAGCGAGGAAAAAATTAGCCTATGTGTTAATCCAGGTCCTAATCTGTCTACCTACCAAATTTCAGCCAGATCCGTTCAGTAGTTTATGCGTGAAAGAGTAACAAACATACATCCATGCATTCTTACAAACTTTCGCGTTTATAATATTATATAGTAGGATTAAATCCTGACTTTTTACTCAAACTGTGTTCGATCTCCATCTGCCTGTTCTCATCATTTCTCTGGAAGACATCGTCGTCGCACGCGCAAGGTCGCTGGGTGCCTGATATCGGTGCCGTCGCCTTGAACTCACTTAATTAATATACACTAATTAATTGATAGCGATTCAGTGAATGCCTATAATTATGTTATGCTGTTTGTAATAAAGCAACAGTTCAACACTTCCTTGAGATTTGCAGTTTTGCACGGCTGTCATCTTCTATTATTGTTTGTGTAGATTAGATTAGATTTATTTATTTCACATTATCAATGTCATTTTACAATAAAGCTTATTAAATAGTAAGTCAAAGGATAATAAGATCGTCAGAATTGTAATAAATTATAAAAGTCAAAAGTCATACATAAAAAGATAATAAAAAAATTTATTTAAAATATAAATAAAACATATTGATAAAAATGACAAAATAATGTCAAAAATAGTGTAAAAATAATATCAAGAAATATGTTATATACATATCAAAATGTATAGTCAGTCAGTACCTACAATTACTTTATTATTCTATTTTATCCGCATTTTGCGCAGTCTTGTTTTTTTTCTGTTTAATTAAAGTATTAGTTACGAAGTAACTAGTATCTCATCTGTGGTATTAGTAGTTATATTTAGTACCAATTCTTTGGTAACAGGAACTTCATTTTATTCATCTAGGCTATAATTCCCGTCATATTTTTGATGAAGGTGTATAAAAAGGTTTAGTAAGTAAGTAAGTACGTCAGTAACTGTTGGCGTTTATTATGTCTAGGAGTCCAATAACTGCAAGGCGCACATTTGCTCTACATCATCAAGCTCTACATTAGGGTTGCCAACTTTTATTCGGCTTTAAGGGACAAACGATCATCATATCAGCTCATATACGTCCCCACAGAGGGGCTCGAGCCTAACTTGAATTAGGGCGATAGGGCCTTAGTCGACCTAGCGGGCCCAGTGCGGGTTGATCGACTTCATACACAACCTTCGAGTTTTTTTCGCAGGTGTGTGCAGGTTTCCTCACGATGTTTTCCTTCACCGTTAAAGCAATCGGTGAGTATATGTACGTAAGTTTGGAAAAACTCATTGGTACATTGGCCGTCCGGATTTGAACCCGGCACCTCTGGTTGGAAGGACCGAGTCGTTACCGGTTGAGCCACCGACGCTTTTTAAGGGACAAACGATCATAAATCTTGATAAATACGGGATTTCTATTTTTTACCCCCGACAAATAAAAATTATAGCATTTTAGTGAAAATTCTTTATATGTATATGATTATAAAAACAAACACAGTCAAAATCGTAGTTAAACATTCTATAATATATATTCTCTGGCTATAATTAAATTCGGCGTGCAAAAACGAGCGTCAGTCCAGTTTAGGATCATCTGTGAAAATACAAGTACTCTTTCGATAAAACAATTTTAGCTAGAAATACTGAAAAAAAAAGAAATTATCGTTTAAACTCGATTCTCGATTTTCGAAAACTGTTGTATAATTTTCTTCCATTTTTCGATAGCATTCGTGATCTGTAGATTTTCGTAAAATACGGGACATGGGAATTTATGCAAGAAATTACGTGATGTCCCGTGAAATACGGGACGGTTGGCAACACTACTCTACATCGATATTATTTTGCTCTGGTCGCCGCCGCTGCCGTAAAATAATGCCAATAAATATGAAGTTGTTACCTACCCTAAGAGCGTCGGCGGCGGCGTAATGGCAAGGGCCGCTACCTCCTGTCCGGGAGGTCGTGGTTCGATTCTGCCACGTACCAATGTGTTTTCGAATTTCGATTTCATATGAACGGTTATCCGACGCTCTTATACGGTGAAGGAAAACATCGTGAGGAAACCTGAACACGCCTGTGAAGAAACTCGAAGGTTGTGTGTGAAAATGACCAACCCGCACTGGGCCCGCGTGGTCGACTAAGGCCCGATCGCCCTAATTCAGGGTAGGCTCGAGCCCCTCGGTGGGGACTTATATGAGCTGATGTGATGATGTGATGTTACCTACCCAGTTAGTTTCGTAATTCGTAACAGAGAGACGTTGAACATTCGCATACCTACCTATCGGTTATTTCAATGTATGTATGTGTCTGCAAAAGTAACTGATTCCCGATAACGAGTGGGTGTTCGCTGTATCTTATTACCGGGGCGTTGAAGCTACATTCCTGCATGTTTTGTTCACGATAATTGACTGGCTAAGTGCTTGCACCATATAAGAGCAAGGTGTTAGTGTGAGTGGTTTGGTGCTAATTTTGGAGCTAATGGCTCTTTGCACCGGGCCGTGCACTGACAAGTTCATTGGTCGCGCGCACTAAGACATGCATTGCATTGTAACATTATTGTACTTCTTGTTTACGTCAAACCCAAGTTTAAGGTCACTCTCTCTGTCTCTTATCGTGTGGCACAATTAACCGAGCTATCCAAGGGATACACGGCGGTTGCCTGGGTGTTGCACTTAACATCACCCACGGTCACGTGTAGGGCATTTAGATTACACATATGGATGTGTGCAACGCGACCTTCATACACATTTGCAATCAGATGTGCAGGTTTCCTCACGATGTTTTTCTTCACCGTTAAAAAAATCGGTAATATATGTACGTAAGTTTCGAAAAACTCATCTCAGGTCACTAATATCTACTGAGTGCTTGTAAGTAAGGAGCTTTCTTACTTGTTTTCGTCTATATCTTTTCGATTAAGGCCATAAGGCTGATGGGGACTTTAAGGTTTAAGAAAAGATTATTTGTAGGTATATAGGTACCTCTTTTGTTTTAGTTAGATACAACTTACTGCAATCTAAATCATGTCACTTGCACCTGAACTTTAATTGATGGATGATTGACAACGTTAGTCAAATACGATAAAAACAATACCTACATATAATATATTGGGAATTATTTATTGACTAACTTTCAGTGCGTCTCAGCGAGACTACTGGTGACCGCAAGGCTGGCAGCTTTTTAGGGCAACGCATAAGCATCGCCATCCAGCGCGGAAACGCTGCCAGTATGCTGGGTACCATGCCTTGTGGGGATGCACTGGACGGCATTTATTATTTATAAGCTTTTTCTATGGTATACGTCTCTTATATATATTATACTAATAAAAATTTTATTGACATACTCAGATAAAATTGTATCAATATTGTCTTAATTTTTAATTCTTATTTCTCATATTTTTATTATTTATTTGTATGCTGTATTCAGCTAGACATGAGAGCTTCTATGTTATCAAAATTTAAAATCACCATGTTCACCATAAATAAAGATTTGTGATTTTTTTTTGCATTGTGCTCCAGGGCCTCCAGGAGGCTCGAGTTTCCATATAAACGTAGTTCCGCTAAACTAAATTTTAATTTAATCTTAGCTTTGCAAATACATTGATTATACAAGACTATAAACACAGATGAGATACTAGTTACCTATAAACTACCTTACTATTTTAACCGCCTCTGTGGCGTAATGGTTAGCCCATTCGCTTCACACCAGGAGGTCGCGGGTTCGATTCCCGGTGGGGTCAACTTGTTAGACTCGGTTTGGTTGGTGGTAGGGCATTTTCTAAGCCCGCCTGGCTAGCTACTACCATCTTATCTAAGTCTTGCCGCCAAACATCAGTGTTAAAAACATTGATGTGTTCCGGCTTGAAGATAAGATAGCCAGTTCTCCATTGCGTTGGGGAATCTTGGTGAGCCCGCTTCCATCTTCGGCATCATCGTCACTTACCATCAGGTGAGATAATGCCAAGGGCTTACCAATTGTAAATAAAAAAAAAAGTTTTGTTTTAATGCATCAAATATAAATTTCAGACATCGATGTGTGTGTTTTCAATCTGTTTACAACGTTTGGATTCGATCCAGCTAGTCGATTTAGTTTTAAAACGGAACTCCATTTATATGGATACTCCAGCCTAAAGGATAAATAAATTTTAATAATAATAATAATAATAAAGGGGACCCTTAACGTGTATACAAAATCTCAGCTCAATCGGAAACCGAGAAGTGGTTCCAAAGTAACTAACTAACACGGAAAGTTAAATAAAGCATGTAAAAAGATGACTGGTAGTTAAGTACCAGCCCGCCCCTAACAACAAGTACCAGTATTTTGAAACAACGCTCTTAACTGGCGATTCTCGTCATAAACTGCATTCCTAAAAAATCGAAAAAAATAGACTATTTTATCATACAAACTTCATTTTACGAAAATTTAAAATAAAGATTTCGCGACCCCACGAGGCTCGATTTTCCATACAAACGTAGTTCCGCTTTAATACAAAAACTACATGCCGGATTGAAACCAAACTTTGCATATATATTGAGTATACACATATCGATGTTTGTAATAAGTTTTCATTGTAGTAAATTGAAACATAACTAAACGACGACTTAAATTAGTTTTGTACTGAAAGTTTGAAACTGCTCATATTTTTTCCGTTTTATATTAGGAAATTTGTAGAACAAAAGTTGTTCAGTTTCATGCGCCCTCCTGGATGGGGCGTTGTGGATAAAAACAAAACCTTGTTTATTATAGGTATTTTAGGGCTTGTCCGTATGGTTCCCGGCTAAGAATAGGACCATCCCATCTCTTCCAATGGGTGTCGTAAGAGGCGACTAAGGGACTTAAAACCGGAGGATGGGCAGCAGCGTCTTTCCGTGCATTGCAACACACCTGCAATCAAACTGCGATCGCCAACCCGCCTGCCAAGCGTGGCGATTACGGCAAAACCCCCCCAATGAATCTCACACCCAGAAAACGGCCCCTAGTCCCCGGCAGCTCCGCTATTCCTGGCTCCGGTAGCAGTCATGGTAACGGCGGGGTAGGGGGTGCGAAGAATCCCCGGCAGATGCCAGGCTACCAAACCCAACGACCTTTGGCCCTGGCAACCTACAACACGCGCACACTGCGGACTGACGAGAAACTTGCAGAACTCGAAGAAGTATTGAGCAGGTTACGGTGGGATATCGTAGGTTTATGTGAAGTCCGAAGAGAGGGAGAGGACACCATGATCCTTAAATCCGGAAACCTGCTCTATTTCCGGGAGGGCGACCAACAGTCCCAGGGTGGTGTCGGGTTTCTCGTCCACAAGTCCCTCATTAACAATGTGGTCCAAATCGTGAGCGTTTCGACAAGGGTAGCATACCTTATACTCAGAATCACCAAACGGTATTCGATGAAGGTCATACAGGTATACGCGCCGACTACGGAACACTCCGACGACGAGGTAGAGAGTATGTACGAGGACATCTCTACAGCCTTACATAGCACCAGGACCCATTATACCGTTGTTATGGGGGACTTTAACGCGAAACTGGGCAAACGAAGCGATGGTGAGCTGAGAGTGGGGCAATTTGGATATGGAGTAAGAAATGCACGTGGCCAGATGCTGGCCGACTTTATGGAGAAGGAGAGCCTCTTTATGATGAACTCCTTCTTTAAAAAGTCAAAACAGCGGAAGTGGACATGGTTGCATCCCAATGGCGTAACAAAAAACGAGATAGACTTCATCTTGTCGACAAGGAGGCAAATATTCAATGATGTCTCCGTGATCAATTCAGTCAAAACAGGAAGTGATCACCGGATGGTCAGAGGCACATTGAATCTAAATACCAAGCTAGAAAGATGTCGACTGATGAAGTCTACGCTCCGACCAGCGCCCATCCAACTCCAAAACCCCGAGAGCTTTCAGCTCGAGCTGCACAATCGTTTCGAATGCCTAGAAGACTGCGAGAATGTGGACGATTATAATGACAGGTTCGTGGAAATTGTTCAAACGGTCGGGTCTAAGTTTTTTAAAACTCGCCGTTCAAACAGAACCAAAAAAATCTCCGACTTCACCAGCAACCTCATGGAACAAAGACGCAGACTGGTTTTGCAGTCCTCTGAAGACGCTACTCAGTATCGGCAACTAAACAGGCAGATCTCTAAGTCCCTAACTCGCGATTTACGCCAATATAATACAAATTGTATTAAAGAGGCGATTGAGCACAATAAAGGATCAAAAGTGTTCGCGAGAGATCTGTCTGTTGGACAAAGCCAACTGACCAAGCTGAAGACTGAGGACGGCAGGACCATATCGTCTAAGACTGAGTTGCTGGAAGAAGTTGAGAAGTTCTATGGACAATTGTACACGACCACACGTTTGCCTGTCAGTGATCTGGCTGAAGACCCAAGAGCCAGACTAACCCGACACTATACCGAAGATATCCCGGACGTCAGCCTGTACGAGATTAGAATGGCTCTCAAACAGCTCAAGAACAACAAGGCACCGGGTGATGATGGAATTACGGCTGAACTTCTGAAAGCAGGTGGATCACCGGTACTAAAAGCTCTTCAGAAGTTATTTAATTCCGTTATACTCGAGGGACAAACGCCTAAGGCATGGCACAGAAGTGTGGTCGTGCTTTTCTTCAAAAAGGGCGACAACACCCTGCTGAAGAACTACAGACCCATCTCACTTCTGAGCCATGTCTACAAGCTGTTTTCGAGAGTCATTACGAATCGTCTCGCACGCAGGTTTGACGACTTCCAGCCTCCCGAACAAGCCGGTTTCCGAAAAGGCTTTAGTACCATAGACCACATACATACGCTGCGGCAGATTATACAGAAGACCGAAGAGTACAATCAGCCACTATGCTTGGCGTTTGTGGACTATGAGAAGGCCTTTGATTCAGTCGAAACCTGGGCTGTGCTACAGTCTCTCCAGCGGTGCCAAATTGACCATCGATACATCGAGGTGTTGAAGTGTCTGTATGAAAACGCCACCATGTCGGTTCGCCTCCAAGACCAGAACTCGAAACCTATCCAGTTGCAGCGAGGGGTGAGACAGGGAGACGTTATATCTCCGAAACTGTTCACCGCCGCCCTGGAAGATGTTTTTAAGCTTCTGGACTGGGGTGGACTCGGCATCAATATCAACGGCGAGTACATATCCCACCTCCGATTCGCTGATGATATCGTGGTCATGGCTGAGACTATGGAAGACCTAAGCACAATGCTCGATGGCCTCAGTAAGGTCTCTCAACAAGTGGGTCTTAAAATGAACATGGACAAGACGAAAATAATGTTAAATGTCCGTGTCGCACCCACTCCTCTAAAGGTTGGAGACTCTACACTGGAAGTTGTTGACGAATATGTATACCTGGGACAAACAGTCCAGTTAGGTAGGTCCAACTTCAAGAAAGAGATCAATCGACGAATCCAACTCGGCTGGGCAGCGTTCGGGAAGCTTCGCAATATCTTCACGTCCCAAATACCGCAGTGTCTCAAGACTAAGGTCTTTGACCAGTGTGTGTTGCCAGTGATGACTTACGGAACTGAGACATGGTCGCTTACTATGGGCCTCATAAGAAGGCTCAAGGTCACCCAAAGGGCAATGGAGCGTGCTATGCTCGGAGTTTCTCTGCGTGATCGAATCAGAAACGAGGAGATCCGTAAGAGAACCAAAGTAACCGACATAGCTCTCAGAATTGCTAAACTTAAGTGGCAGTGGGCGGGGCACATTGCTCGTAGAACAGATGGCCGTTGGGGCAGTAAAGTTCTCGAGTGGCGACCACGCACCGGAAAGCGTAGTGTAGGCAGGCCTCCCACTCGGTGGACCGATGACCTGGTGAAGGTCGCGGGAAGCCGCTGGATGCGGGCAGCGCAGAACCGGTCGTCGTGGAGATCCTTGGGGGAGGCCTATGTCCAGCAGTGGACTTCCTTCGGCTGATATGATGAGGGCTTCAAAGTCAAACATTTGTAATAGTTTTGTTCGCCACGTGCGTTCGACAAATAGATAATAATATGTATGTGGGTAATCGATATTTAATAAAATTATCGCGAGTGTTCAATGTCATGCATGATCCGACGAAACGTGAAGTGCGCACACGCATTTAATCATTTACAACCGTAATCGGCTAAATATTAGCGAGAATTATTAATAATATTATTATTACCGAGAATGTCTACCTAATACGCATACCGGTGTAAAAATAAGAATTTGCAATTATCGTAATATGTTTAGTTTTTACACGACTGCTCACAAAAAAGAGTGTATTGTTTTCAGGTCTAATGTATGTATGTAGATATGTATGTGTGTTTCTTTACTCCACGATATCTTCTAAACGATTTGATGGATTTTAGAGTGCGAGGTAATCGTTATATACGTCTTGATCCCGTAAGTGACATAGGATACATTTTATCCGACTTCCCAAAAAAGAGGGGTTATTCCCTTTATACTTATGACACCTTGGAGAAGAGATAGGGTGGTGCCATTCTTGGGCCGCAACCACAGGCCAATACCTAACTCATTATTAATACGTAAATGAACATGACTGTGACGTTTAAATTAAAGGTCCAACTGTTGCTCATACAAATAATTATCACGGAATAATCCAATTTCCAGTCTAGTTGTTTGGTGTTAAACCCCATACACATTCAGTAATAGGACGAAATAATGAAACTCCGTGATGTGATCACATATGCGTCGGCTGAGGGTGCTTGCCTTCACACGGTCACCAGGCCCGGTAGGGTGACTACAAGTGCTAGTTAATAAGTAACTACGGGTATGGTTCTATATTACACTATAAATACTATGTTTTACTCGTACGTATGCACTTGTTTATGTTCCATCTATCCACTGGCGGAGGCAACCATAAAAGAAGCCTTTGAATGAATCCTCATCAGACTTCGTCTCTGCGCATACTGCGCGTTGTATACCGGCATTAAACTTTTAAATACCATTTTTTCTTTATCTTCAATATACGTTTAAAAATCTAATTAAACGATTTATTGGAATAAACTCGACCTATACGAAGACACAAACTAGAAATTTAAAATTAGACTGTCTATTTTTTGAGATAAGTATTAATTTGACGATTATCATCTAAATTATAAAATAATTCCGTAACTCACTGGCTGACAGGCAAACTAAACTGTTTTAGGAACGGTGCGCGCCTACACGAAGAGAGCAAAGAGACATATCTCCGCCAGGCGAGGTGGTATGCCTGGGGTCCGGCCGTAGACTAATCGTTGATGATTGGTATCTGTATATATACTCAGCGCTGAAGAAATTCTAATAGCGCGTTCTAGATGTTGTATTTCTTTTGTTCTCGCGTCGCTTGTGTTATGGTTCATTAGCGGGTTACTGCAGTTGGCGCCACACTGTTAAACTGTTAAGACTGTTAACTTGAAATTAAAAAAGGATGATTCTAATGGGATGTAAAGGAGCAATAAAATAAATGTTTCAAAAATCTACCTATTCAAAATTGAATTGGGATGTTACTTGCTTACTGAACGGGTCCAGCAGATTCCCTTGAAATTCGAAACCCATTAAACGCAGACAAAGTCGCACGCACCCACTAGTACTTTACATTATCATATTAGCTCATATACGTCCCCAACGAGAGGCTCGTGCCTACCCTGAATTAGGGCGATCGGGCCTGAGTATTAGAGAAATGAGTATTAGTCACAGAAAACTAGAAATATTTTTAGAGATTACTAAGAAAGTTTAAAAGTGGAAATTAGCTATTTAATCAAACTAATTAAGGAGCAATCGAAAACTTTTAAGAGTTTTCTTGAGATTAAACAGGGTGATAAAGAAATGTCTGGTAATATTTTAATTGTGGTTCTAGTCATGAAACTGAACAACTTTCCCCAAAAAACCCGTAGTCAATCCGCAAAAAAAATTTGGACTTCCCTTACAAAGTTCGCTAATTAGCTGATCGATTTGTATGGGAAGTCAATAATTTTGTCAATAATATTGACAATGGGTTTCTTGGAAAGAGTTGTTAAGTATGATGAGTAGCAGGCGCAGTTAAAACGTTGCCAGACATTTTTTCATCACCTGGTGTAAGTATCATCCTAAATTAGGTCATTGCGTTGGGGAAACTTGGTAAGCTCGCTTCCATCTTCGCCATCATCATCACTTACCATCAGATGAGATGATGCCAAGGAATTAGCAACTGTGAATAATTAAAAAAAATACAAAATACCTACAAGAAACAAAGGATTGATTACAGCAATTTTAACTGTGCACTTAGTATGAGAATATTTTTGTTGTGTCTGTACCAAAATACTGACTTAACAGCACAATTCCGAAGCAGATGGAGATTGCGTGTGCCATCAATGTCTGTAACTATCCCGGGTCTTTTTGAAGTAGTCTTTTTTTACTCTTTGCCTGGGTCAAGCAAGAAACGCCAGTCATTTAGCCTGGTCCTACTAATTTAAAACGTTTGGTCGCCCTACTGCGTACTAATCTCGTCGGCCGGACTCCGGGCACGCACCGCTCAGATTGATGACGCATTCCTGCACATGACATGATATGTCGGGGTCGCTGTTACGTCACTAAATACAGGGTGCAGCAAAATCGGTATAAAGCCCTAGGAAATTAGGGCATTAAGGTACTCGTGATGCAAAACAACTTTTCGCACTCCTATGAATTGATATATAAGCTTTTATGCTCAAAAAAACAAATGCTCAAATGAATAAATACATGGTTCCAAATTCAAAAAAAGCGAGCACATAAAATATTTCCTACGCTTCTATTGAAAATAAAAGACCATTCTGGGCACTTAATTCCACCTCCAAGATTTATTAACAGATCAACTTCAAAATACCAGAAGGATCTATTGTCACAGCTTTATTCCAAATTTCTGCTTAATCGGACCCCTGGAAGTCGCTCTAAAATCGATCGCAAGATTTAAAGTAAACATACATACATACAAACATTGCAAGTTAAATAAAAGCTTTAATGTGTAACATAAAGGATTTATATGTTAACCCTTTCACGAGCATTGACAATATAAACATAAACAAGTAGACGCCAGGGATGCTGTGTAAATAATAGGTCTTTACCTATGAAATGGCCGAATCAGTTTTTGAAGTTCAATGCCAATTTTTTATTGAAAATAAAAAAGTTATTGTTTTTTATTATTGACCTTATGGTGACACTACTTATGGTTTTTTATTAGTAACTAGTGGCATGTCGTTCATGTTCCAATCCCCTGAGCTATGTAATACCATTGAATGGAACAAAAGCGTTTTCTTAGTGGTCAGATGGGGCAATTTTTTAAACTAGTTAATTTTCTTGAATTTTCCTGAAAGTGACGAAATCTTATACGGGGTATTCTCAAATATGACACGAGTAACGAAGAAACAGTTGCGATAACTCTAGGGCTTTAAAATTAAAAATGTGTATTTTTTGCATCAATAAAGGCGATTTTTTCAGGTGAAAACCCCGACTTAATGGGGTTAAAGCCACCGTGCTCTCAAAATATCTAAACAATTATAGGCATATGTTTACCACCATTAAATTTCCTATAGTCTAATGCTATTTTGCGAATAAATTTTGTTTCAATAATTACTGTTCTTAATTTTAAATTTCATCTTTAAACTTTTTTATACAATCGGCAGTTTCATAGGTAAAGATCTAATATTAATTTGTATTGACTTCGAATAAGGTTCCGATTTCTCTTGTTCGCCGTAGTTGCGTTACTCGTGAAGGGTTAAATTATGCAGAAGCTGTTGAGTGCTTATTTCCGAATCTTAAACCTACTCCTGTGAATTGAAAAAAAAGGATCTATTTAAGACAATATCTACTTAGCTACTTAAGAGCCCGCTGGAGTTCATAAATTCCATACAAACGTTGTATTTGATTTATTTGTTAACCAAACAACCGATTTTGAAATAATTCTATATCGATAATCGGATGATGTATATCTGAGTCGGTATCTCATAACTTTTTTGAAAAACGAAACAGGAATCCAATAATTAACCAATAAATTTGTTTTCCGTTTTTTACCTTGAAAACAAATATATTGGAAAATAATGGATTCCTATTTCGTTTTAAAAAAAAATGCGATACCGACACAGATATACGTCTACTGATTATCGATTTAGAATTATTTCAAAATCGGTTGTTTGGTTAACAAATGAATCAAATACTAAGTTTGTATGGGATTTATGAACTCCAGCGGGCTCTTAAACCGTGGATTTATGTTAACCCTTTCACGAGCATTGGCAATATAAACATATAAACGCCAGGGATGGTGTGTCAATATTAATTTGTATTGACGTCGATTAAGGTTCAGTTTTCTCTTGTTCGCCGTGGTTGCGTTACTCGTGAAAGGGTTAAGTTATGCAGGAGCTGTTGAGTGCCTATTTCCGAATACTAACCTATACCTAGAGATGGGCGGTGGGAAAAATCCCGATAGGAAAGTTCCAAGGTTTCGTGAAAGAGTTAAGTTATGCAGGAGCTGTTGAGTGCCTATTTCCGAATACTAACCTATACCTAGAGATGGGCGGTGGGAAAAATCCCGATAGGAAAGTTCCAAGGTTTTTTCCCAAATAGGAAAAACCCGGAATTTATTTGGGTAAAAACCCACACGGTGGGTTCTTTCATGGTTGTTATTATTATAACTATTATTGGTTTTCATCTGTAGGAAATGGGGTGCAACACTGTGAAAAATACTGTGCACTGCATTTCGACACATTATCATTAGATACAACCGCCATAAGTATGGAAATAAGAATTAAACAAACTTTTGATAATCAAAATTATTTAATACGAAAGAGAATAAACCAGTAAGAAAAAAATATGTAAATTAGATAATAGTTTTAACTGCTGTCGCTGTCATTAGAATCTGATAAATGTGCAATATAAAAAAATATATTTCTGTTTGGTTTCTTTGTGATGTAGATGGTTGCTCATCAAGGATCGGACTACTCATTACCAAAGAAGATAAGGGGTCATCATCTTCGTCGTTATCATCTTTGTGTTTGTGTAGAAGATTCCAGTTATATGCAATAAATGCAATCTTTGCGGCCCTATCTGTTGTCAACCTATTCCTTTTGTTACTGTGTATGTTCGCATGAGTACTAAAAGACCATTCAGTGGCTGCCGAAGAGCAGGGAGCAGTCAGAATGCGAACTCTACTTAGCAATTTGGAGCTGCAAAGTCCTTTCCACCAAACGACTGGATCCATTTCAGCAACATTCTTCCATATAAATGGTTTGCCCCATAAACCTTGTTTGGCTCTCTCTGTAATTTGTTAAACCTACGCCAATATCAATATTAAGGGATTGACTTATTCTATTATTACTTATAAATTCCATGGCATCCACCTCATTCTCTTCATCCAGTTCAATGCCTTGCGATCTTGGATCTAACATATAATATGCAGCATAATGAATTGGTTTTATGCAATTATTTGTTCGTCTGGCTAAAGCGTCAGTAATATCTTCTTTGTGCTGATCATTCAACATGGAAATTTCGGGAAATATAAACTCAAATGCCGATTTAAGGTCCTTGAAAGCCATGAACACCTCGTTTATCAGTATTCCATTGCCTTAAAAAAAATTACTGTTATTGATTCAAGCAATTTAATACAATGTTCAGTCATGGTCCAGAAATTAATATCCAATAAATTGGATTTTATTTCATCTGAAAAAGTTGCACCTTCGTGAACAGCTAAGGTCTGTAATGCTACTTTTGAATTTCTTAAACTTTTAAGTGCCATACAATAGCTACCCCAGCGAGTTTTTCCTGGCAATTTTAATGTTTCACCTGATCCTTTATCTTTAATCATCTGGGCAAATTAAGCGCTCATGGCTTGGCTTCTTTTGATTGCTTTTATAGTGTCCATTGCAATCGATATAAATGCTTTTACAGGTTCTGGTTTTAAACAGTCTTCACACAGTAGATTTAGTGTATGTGCTACACATCTGAGCGGTAATACGTGTGGAAACGAATCTTTTACCATCTGGAATGACCGTTGGATATTATTAGCGTTATCTCCAACTAGAGTAACAAACTTTTCACCTCCATACTCATTCATAACTTTAATTATCTCTTGAGAAAGATATTGGCTTGTGTATCGGTTGGTAAGAGTATTGAGACTTTTTACAAAAACGAGCTCTGGTTTCGCAATAATAAAGTTTATAATGCCTTCATTGCGTTGATTGCTCCAGCCGTCACACTGCAGATGCAAATTATTTGTAAATTTCAGTTCTTCGGTGATTTCCTTCGCCATCTCATTATGAATGTATTCCAAGTGAGTAGTTGAAATTGATTTTTTGGATGGTAACTTGTAGAGTGGTTGCAGTTCATCCAAAAATAGTATCCACAGCGGATGTTCAACCAAGGACAAAGGAGATCCGCTTATAAATATTGCTTTACACAAAAGCTGATCCAGATAAAGTTTCTTTTCTAGAGATATTTCTGCTGATGTTATACTACTTTAACTAGTACTCACATCCATCAAAATGTTATCTTGTAATGTTTCCTGTGCTTCTTGCAGTGATACATCTTGTCGGGGTAGAGGTGCATTAGTTTCCTGAATATTCTTTAGCTTGTTCTTGATAACCGTTGGACATTTAAAACATTTTAATAAATGATATCTCATCTTGCTGACATTAGCATATTGATAAACTTTTTCGCAATGCTTGCACTTTACCGTTTTGTTGGACGCCGATTGTAAATAGTTTTCCCATACATTATTCTTCCTTTTTCTAGGCATTATGTTAACTAAAACGAAAAAAAACTTAAGTGTATTAGAAAAGCAAAAACCGTTCTAAAGAAAAACAAAAGAAAATCATTAAAAAATGTTATTATTAAAGAAGTGTGGGTTAAAAGAAAAAATGATTGTTTTTTGTTTGTTATCTACTTGCTATAATTTAGATTTAGTAGTACTGTTATAATATCATTATCTGTTTAAAGTGCCATCTGCCAAATACGAACAATTTTATTTGCTAATGCCTCTTTATTAAAAAAAAATCTAACTAAAGTATCACAAATAGTATATACTTTACACTTGTAATGAATTTAAATTGATTAAACTGAATTTATTTTAAACTAGCGGACCCGGCGCACTTCGTTCCGCCCGATTAAAAAAAAATGCCGGGTTGATAAGTATTAGGTGAATCAAGTTTATTTAGTGTAAAATTGACAAAAATAGAATCAAAGCGACTTCAATCAAAAACAAAACAGAACGACGGTTTCAAAGAATAAACAGTTATTTGATTATATTTTATAAGTTTTTGATCAAAATAAATAAAAACTTATATTTTGAATTTGAATAGACCAAGGACTGATTCATCTGTCAAATAATATTCAAACGACAAACTCAAACTCAAACTCAAATATTCACGGCTTCTACACGGCTTCTATAGGGCGATTGCTTTTTGTTTCCAGATGACGTGCGACTTTCTTGGTTCGCTTTGTATGAAGAAATGAATTTGCTTCGTAATTTATTATTTAGAGTACTTTCCTGATTTTTAAATAGCCTATGTCCTTCTCCTGGTTCTAAGCTACCTCCCCACCAATTTTCGGCCAAATCAGTTCAGGCGTTCTTGAGTTACAAATGGTGTAACTAACAGGACTTTCTTTTATACATATATACATGTGGAGTAAACGGTAACGAAATAACTTTGTGTAATGTAATATAAAAAAAATATTTAAAAGTTTATTTCAAAAAAAAGAAATTTACCTTAGAGGGCTAGTGTAATGTGAATACTAGATTAAATATTGCGTGCATCTTTACTCTAACGAAAGGATTTGAAAAAGAAATCACGCGGCGACCATCTTGATGTTCTGGCAAACTCGCGTCGAATCTATTTGTACATGCCAGCGGACCATTTTATTAACTGATAGTATGCTTATGTTGAATTCAAAGGGTAATATTTAGAATATTATGATTTTCATTGATGTATACCTATTGGTAGGTAAAATATAAAAAAGTAAAATCCAAAATGGGACTTTCAAATTACACTTCGCAATAGATTAAACAGATAAAATTATATACACTAAACTTAAACTTACCGGTGATTTTTATTGATGTCGTAGATCAGTATTAAAGCTCTAAAGGGCAGCAACAGTAGTTACTACTAAAATACTACTACTACTACTACAGCCTTAGTAGTTAAACCATAGTAAATCGTATATTTTTCACAAGGCAAACAAATATCCATAAAACAGTATCCGGGTCGTCGATATAATATTAGATAGCAAACATCGGTGCGTGCGGTACACAGCGAGAATAACATGTGATTAACTCAAGAGTACCCACACTACTGACAAGAAAGAGCTGCGCGTACCGCGTATGCTTCTCTCTCGCTCCCGCAAGTCTTCAACCAATCATTATAAATCGTTGGCTTCTATCATTATTGACAATTCTGCCAGTGTTTAGGTTGAAATATACAGGTGATTTTTTTTACACTTACACTTTCAGCCAAATGATCAGTTCAGTCTTCATTTCTTTCTTCAGTTATTTTTCTATTTCATTTATACAATACGTATTACAGTTAAATTATGTAAATTATAGTATATAGCTATACATATTCTTATATACTTACATATTTGTGTACCTACACGTTACTAACACAACATTTATATGCGTTTTTTAAAAAACCCAAGTATTTTCCCAATCGGGGTTTTTCCTCGGAATATTCCCGGGTTAATTCCTACATTCGGGTTTTTTCCGGGAAAAATCACATCTCTACCTATACCTACTTACGAATTTAGTTGAATCCTGTATACAATTAGTGAGGCCTGAGCTGCCTGAGCGTGATACGTCGGGGTTGCTTTTTCGTTACCTACCTACAACCCTTTTAGCGAAATCATCTTACCATTCAGGCGTTGATTTTTGGGGTGGTTCGTACATTAGTGTTGATTTGGTTGTCAATTAAGGGTTGTAGTACCGATTAGATACTGGTTACTTCGGTTGCGGGTTAGTCATTATTAGTTTTAAATGATCATCATAATAAGCGTCGTCGGTGGCTCAACCGGTAACGACTCGGTCCTCCTAACCAGAGGTGCCGGGTTCAAATCCGGACGGCCAATGTACCAATGAGTTTTTTAAAACTTACGTACATACTCGTATTACTTACCGATTGGTTTAACGGTGAAGGAAAACATCGTGAGGAAACCTGCACACGCCTGCGAAGAAACTCGAAGGTTGTGTGGGAAGTCGACCAACCCGCACTGACCCCGCGTGGTCGACTAAGGCCCGATAGCCCTAATTCAGGGTAGGCTCGAGCCCCTCGGTGGGGACGTAGGTATATGAGCTGATATGATGACCTGAAACTATTCATACCTACATCAGTAACATTGTATATCATTGCCTACATCTGAGTCCCTGTTCATTTTTAACCGAATTCAAAAAAGTAGGCGGTTCTCAATTCGACTGTATGTTGTTGTTGCTTTTGTACGTGTGTGCATGTGTGTATGTTACGCGATATTTTCGCAGATTGTAAACCAATTAAAAAAAATTAAATTAAATATATTTATTCTTAATATAAGATTTCAAAATGTTTATTCAAAATAGGTGCATGTTACACTCTTTCTGATGGTCATATCATAAGATAAAGATTGTGAAAAAGATGTCAGATTTTGAAAAAATTATAAACAATCATCAGTTATTAAAGCCAATAAAATCATTGATATAAAACAAATAATGTCATTTTGACTCGAAAACAATATGACACGAGAAGTAATGAATGACAATTCAATAGCTCCAACCGTTTGTTAGTAAATCGCAAGTTTCAATTTCATTTGTATGAGAACCATACAAATACGAATATTCTCAGACTAACAGGTATTACTGTGTAATAGACAAACATAAGCAACTACGACGACGTGCAAAGCTTCATCAAAATCTTTAGAGACGTTTAGAGAAAAAAAGTCTGTTTTTGTTGTATAACAGCTACTCTTCGGCTTGACTGTATGAAGAAACTTTTAATAATCACTCGATGTAACACTTTAAAACTCTTAAGTTCCAAATTTGGTCCCAATCGGACTGAAGATTTAGCCTCCAGAGTCAAGCGTGACGGATGGACGCACAGACGAACGCACGCACGCACGGACGAAATTGAGATGTTTTGTTTCTCGGTATGTGTTAATGATAAGAACACATTTTAACAAAAAATTGGAAAAAACAATATTTTTCGCGATATCAAAATACTTTACCCTATACGTAACGTACCGTACTACGGCGTCGAGAAAGTAAAAAGCGTGGGGTGCTTTGTACTACATTTTTAGTACCTGCATAAATTATAATATTATATAATCATTACAGCTCATATACGTCCCCACCGAGGGGCTCGAGCCTACCCTGAATCAGGGCGATTAGGCCTTAGTCGACCACGCGGGCCCAGTGCGGGTTAGTCGACTTCACACACAACCTTCGAGTTTCTTCGCAGGCGTGTGCAGGTTTCCTCACGATGTTTTCCTTCACCGTTAAAGCAATCGGTAAGTATGTACGTAAGTTTTTGAAAAACTCATTGATACATTGGCCGTCCAGATTTGAACCCGGTACCTCTGGTTAGATGGACCGAGTCGTTACCGGTTGAGCCACCGACGCCCTATATTATATAATCATCATCATCATCATCATCATATCAGCCACAAATCGTCCACTGCTGGACAAAGGCCTCCCCCAAGGATTTCCACGACGACCGGTCCTGCGCTGCCCGCATCCATCGGCTTCCCGCGACCTTCACCAGGTCATCGGTCCACCGCGTGGGAGGCCTGCCTACGCTACGTTTTCCGGTGCGCGGTCGCCACTCGAGAACTTTACTGCCCCATCGGCCATCTGTTCTACGTACTTCTATTATATAATAATAATAATAATTTATTTCTTTATTCAAGTAACAAAGACTTACAATTTGTTAGTAGGTGACTTATTAAATAAATTAAAATTCCATATAAATATTGAGTCCCATGGATTAATTATAATTAATCCATGGGACTAATACTCGTAGATGTGAATCCATGGGGCTCTTCTGTTTTCTTAGCAAGTGCAATACAACGTGAGTGTATAGTAAAAGAAAACAAAGTTTTTACTGTCATTTATACAAGCATTTATATATCTCTTATCTATTCGTACAAATAATACCTATGAATTTTTGAAAATTAACCGTTCACCTATGTACCTACTTACTTGGAGCGAAAATGGACGCACACGCATGGCTCCCGGGAGGTCCAGGTCTTTAAACCTACGTTATTTTAATACAACTTTCTTTATGTCCAAACCGCGCGCGGTACGAACGTTCAAAAAGTGTGTTTATAGCATTGGTTTTGGCTCGTAATGAAGGCATTTTATAGTAAACAGTTATTGCCGAGTAGGTTTTTTTATAGACAACTGTGATAAATAAAGATGTCATAAAAGATAAGTTGTTTCTAAGCTGAAGGGTGTTTGTAATCTAGATTAATTTTTATAAACTTTCAAGTATTTAACTTGCAATGTACGTATGTATGTAAGTTGTCCACTTCAAAATTTGCAAGTTCTATTTGACCCACTTTCCGGTGATCCATTGAACTGAAATTTGCAAACAAGTTTAGTTTGGATAACAATGCATGGTTAGCTAAGTGACGTTATTGTAAATCCAATATGGCGGACACTCAAAGATGGCGGACCAGTTATTTTTATGCACTCCCATGATATGGGTATCAAATGAAAGGGTTTGCTGAAAATAATACGAAATAATTAAAATTATTTTTAAATAAAAGCTTGTAACTTAATGGTTTCCAAATGAGCTTATTTCCATTTGTAGTCTATATTTTACACCTTATACCCTGTTACTTGCTGTTGGCATATTTAACATGGTTCAAGGCCAACCAACGGGTTTTATGTTGTCTGAAAGAAGATGAACCATACTATTCATTAAGCATTGAATTCAAAGTCATTGTAGGCATTTTGTTGGAAAATTACGAAAACGAAACTAATTTAAATAATAATATCACTACTTATCAATAATAATTTGGATTTTATCGTTATCAGCTTTAAGGATGCTGCTTTTGTCATATCAAATTATAATTTCAAGTTTATAACATGCCCCTACATAATATTCAATTTCTGCACAAAATTATACAATCGCGTTATACACAATAAAGAAGGGTGCCCCTCGCGATCCCCTTTCATCTTCAAACATCGAGGGCTATGCGAGGGTGGATGGGGACCGAAATGATTTTTAAGCCCTATATTTACACCCGAAGAAGTCGATTAGCTCTAGCCGATGAGTTGCGGTTGCGCAGTGAGGGCCCTTCCAGAGATTCGAGATGAAATTACTGGAAAAAGTTAGCATTGTTAAAAAACGAGCCAAGTGAGATCAAGCGAAATTTCTGCAACCGGCGACTTATAGGTTAAGTGCGTTTACTTCACAGGTTAGATAATGCATATTCATTTGTTTTAGACAACAACCCACATTCAAACATTTTCAATTAATTCTTCCTGGGTCTCCAGGAGGCTCGAGTTTCCATACAAACGTAGTTCCGCTTCAATACAAAAACTACATGTCTGATTGAATCCAAACTTTGTAAATATATTGAGTAGACACATATCAATGTTTGTAATTAGTTTTTGATGTATCAATATAAAACGGAAAAAACTAAGAGCAGTTTCAAACTTTCAGTACAAAACTTATTTAAGCCTTGTTTAGTTATGTTTCAATTTACTACGGTAAAAACTAATTACAAACATCGATGCGTGTCTACTCAATATATTAAAAAAAATGGATTCAATCCGGCATGTATTGAAGCGGAACTACGTTTGTATGGAAACTTGGTCCCCCCCCTTAAGTACTTCAGATACAATACGTTTACGATAAAATATGGTAATTCATCCCGTGGTTGTCAGGTGTCAACGCTAAATTATGGTGGGTGGTTGCATTCCACTTTCGATAGCAACCGATGGATACGAAGCACCTCTAAGTGCCTGTCAGATATCTACTCACCTACTGTCTGACAGATCGTGAGGGTGCTGACTTCAAACTTTGCTCGATGAAGTATTCACCCTCCTCTCTGTTATGTATGCAAATAGGTCAGAGAGATCATCATTGAATTATTACCGCGCGGAAAAGCATCGAAATCTATAATAATTATTAACGAGTGCTGAGAAAAACTATCGTTTTTGTTTTTAAGTTATTATATTACAGTTTATCCCAATATGTGGTAGTTAATATGTACAACAACTATTAAACACAGAGCGCACAACAACGTTGTGTTATAAGTCAATTTGATAGCTGAGATTTGAAGCACAGAATACTCAATAGCTTTAAGAGCAATCTGGGTCTAACAATCGGTTAAATATCCAATAGAGATGTCGACTGCGCGCTATGGAAGTTTGAAGTCAATATCTAATAGGAAGTTATCGAGTCCGCAATACGTGCAATATCGTTCCGTAATATCCTAGCAAATCTTTGTACTGCAAGAAAGTTCAAAGAAGCTGAAACAGGTAGTATAAGTACAGATAAGTGGTTATAAGATTTGTCGGTAGCTACTGGTATAATCGCCAGGGATTTTTGATTAAATCGAATCCGACACGCAACCATCATTAGCCAGAATAAACAAACCTGCTTCAAACATAATTCACAGGATCGTTCAATTTGTGTGCTATGAAAATTCGTTCATTATTCAAAATCAGCCTTGATTGGTGCTATGTTTGCCTGGTTATGTGGCAAGAGTCGGCGAGAACAAAGTCGATTTGTCAGGAGTTCGAAGCCTGTAAGTAGCACCTGTGATAGACGGACAGAAGCGGCAACAAGACAGGCTATTCATTACAACGTCACCGCGCCTTATCCAAGGCATTGGAGGCACCAAAACACCGAAACATTGCGTTATCTTTACTATTTATCGAAGCAAGGAGCCGCGTTCCCACACTGTTTAAAACATATCTATTATAGATATGTTGGTACTTAAGTAGGCATCTATCTTTGTATATTATTTATTTATTTTAGATTTGAGTACTTATTTGAGCACTTTATTAAGAACTTTATTAAACTGGCATGACTTTTTAGCGACTTTGTCTACTTGCTCGATAATTTTTTAATGATCAAAAACACAATTTCCCTTAGCTCAGGTACTCCGAAATGAATTCGCGACGTGATTACAATTTCGCGGAAGCTTTACGCGCAAAACTTCTCAACTTATTCGGCAAAATGTCCTTCTCTGTGTCTTTTCGTACGAAACTTTTCTGGGTGAAATGTTTGGAAAATTAGTCGTTGTTCCGTTAAATCTCGTGATGTGGCAACAAATGTTCCTCGCCTTTTTGTTGTTAGCTTCATTACATTGGGCCGTAGCAGTTGCGTAGGAACAAAAGGAAGAAAATAATTTTGTAGGTACATAAGCTTTCCTCCGCTTCTTTTATTGTGATGGATAAGGGGTGACCAGGCCAGACGAGATCCATCTCGCATGTAAAATATATGATGTAGATGTAGAAACATATGTTTACGGGATTGTATGCCATATTATACCACTAGGGAAGCAAAATGGCACAATAATGAGAGTGCTGCTTCTGGTCGCTTTGCTACACAAAGTTGTAAAGCCACGAGAAAAAAATAAATGAAGAGAGGCTTAATGTTGGCTTAAAATTGTCCGGATAGGGATGGGGTAACCGGTAAGTACCTACCTAAACACGAGGGTATTTATTTTAGGTTGCTAAATTGCGAAATGTCTTCCTTGATTTAAGCAGGATTTTCTTTTTATGTGGTTTTAAACACATCTGCGAATTCACTCGGGTTTGTAATACGACATAAATTTTAACATCTCGTAAACTTGAACTTCGTAATTTGAGGCTTGTCTTGTTGTGGTCAGCCACAAGAAGTTTGCAATTGGTGACTTTTGGGACCCAGACAATGTTGTAACTTTAAGGCGTTCAGTAATTTTCTAAAACTTTATTCATTTTAAGTTTAAATCAGTTCGGGCTGTTACGTCGTCGAGACTGAACGTCCAATTCAAGATTTTGATATGTTTTATTACTTTTCTTTAGTTTCAAATTAGATTTTAAAAATGTTTTCAATTAAAATGGAAGGTGTTACAGTCGCTGATTTTTGTGTGTTAGTTTAATTCAAAATAAACTGTTTGTTTTCGAGATATTTTGAAATTAATTCCAAAAACAGGGTATGCAGGATATTTTTTTTAAATTAAAAGTGGCAACATTTTTATTATTGTATTCAATTACGTCTGTTTTTATTACTTTCAGTATATTATACATACATTATATTCCATAGTGATAACTTTACGCAGTCTTTCAATAATTTTAATTGTATATTGTGATTTGACCCATGTTAGGGGCTTGTGGAGAAGGAGACCATTATTTTGTATGTGACTGTTTGTTATCCACTACCATCTGGCTGATTCTATGATAACGTAGAAAGTTGACATTACTAAGAAACATGTAAAGAAAAATGTGATTTTGTTATGTAAAGAATGAACACCTGTTAAATCTCAACAATAACACTGACGCAACATAGTGATTTAAAGGATCACTTTCCTCATCAATATTGAGAATGAAATAAATTAAAAATTAGCAGAGTGTAAGCCCGAAATAAATGACAAAGCGAGCAGTAACTGTGTCGCATCGCATGATGCAACCGGGCACGTCTCCAGAGAGTCGTTAAGCCGTCTGCCAGTGGCACCCAAACTTTCATCTCCCATTCACAGCGTCTGCGTCTAGCCACCTACCTGCAGGCAGACTTATGCAGACTAGTCTAGTCTTGATACTTTTGTCTGAGACCCAATCTATTGTCAGTGCACGCTGAAGTTTACACATCTGAACATCCCATTTGCAGACAAAAGTCTTTGATATTGGGTAAGTTTTCCATCTCCAGCATTACATACACTACTTACACGTTGACAAAATTCTATTTTACAGAAAGATAGCTAGTATATGTAACTGTCTTATAGCTCAATTTACAATTGCATGCAATGCAGCAGTAACGTAAACAATGATTAGTCTGACCGAAGTCTAGACTGGCCGCTAGAAGGCAACATCATTTCTTCGCGCTTTTCGCTTCCGTTTGCCACAAGGAAGGGGTGCGATCTAATGCATAATCCAGCAAAACCCAGTGCTGTGAGCTGTCTACTTCCACTCTAGCGCCAAATTTATTTTTGACTCTCTATCTTAACAGCACTATCTACATTTTTGTGCTTAGTATATTAGAGTGATGGATTTTTTTTTATTAAATATTTGAGTACGTTTGACTACTTAAAAAATCTCACCTGATGGTAAGTGACGATGTAAGTAGTCGAGGATGGTACACGCAAACTCAATGGATGAAAACGAAATGAAATGATATAATTGAGTAGGTAATGAAAGATAATAAGACGGATGAAATTGCGAGCTACCTACTGGCGGGGAAATTATATTAGGTACCTATATCTACTTAGGTATTGTAATTATGTAGGTGCCGTTGTAATTCCTTTTGTTTTTGATAGTAAGATATTTTAAACGAAAATTCCCAATACAGAAGCTAGGCGTGTAAATTTACTTCATCTAAATTTCGGAATGCGTAAAGAGGGTGAAATCCACTACGCTTCATGGCAATCTCCATATTTGCGGTCCTTAAATTTCCATAAAAAATAAATTTAAAAAACTTGTCTCTCGTCCCTTGAGCTGTAGAAGCGAATCGCGACAAGGCAAATACAGACAAAATGCGGCGGGGGTTTAATCAGAGGCAGTGCACTTGAGCTCGAGTGGCGAAGTTGCGCGCGCGCGGCTTCAGTCGGTTGGCTGGAAGCTCGAGTGTTCGTTGCACTTCAAAATTACATCTCTGTTTTACATCGACTATTGTTGCTGTCCAAGTCCTTGGAATTGTAATTAAATTAGGAACAGTGAAAACTTTTGTTGTTAAATGTCATTCACCGATTAATTTTACAAGAGATGAATGAGTTTTCGCGTCATAATATTTGATAAGCTTTGTGAATTACAGAAACATTTAATCGTAAATAAGTACTATCGTGTTTCTCAAATTTAACAGCCAATGCATTGTAAAATGTTCACAAAAAAATATCGTTTTGAGAATTTTCGATCAGTAAGATATAAACAATGGACTCCAATACATTTTGTCAATTCGCAGTCACAATCAACGCGAATCAACTTTGTAGGAAAATGCAGTCTAGACGAATGTCGCGCGCTACGTACAAGGGTGTGGAGTGCGTCGGAGATAATTAAAAGTTCGTCAAATATAGTACGATAACTGTATAATAAAGATCTCAGTACATGTGAGAAAACGTCCGAGCTATACCGTGGTTTGATGCTGACTCCCTAAGGAACGTAGCTACACAATAATCGCAGCTAGCTAACGGTTTTCATCGGACGCTTTCTAAACGGGACATACACACAAAAGAATATTATACAAACAGAAAAATAGTGACAACATAACAATTAAAATTTACGCGAAATTAGAAAGCCGACGAAATACAAAAGCAAGGGTTACATTCGTTACGGCCAAAGAAGTTATATTAGACAATGCCTGTTGTTATTTGAGAAACATATATATTGCACAATACCAATTATTACTAAAGGATCTAAATAACGGTTGTCGACAGAATACCTAATGGTTATTTAGAAATGACAAATATCGTAAAACTATACTGTTAAAAATATTTCTATTGACACAAAAGTTAGGTTCGCAACAAAAGAAAACATTCATTTACAATTTACAGTTAGGTGCATACTAGAGAAAAACATTACAAGATCGCTATTTTATGACAGGCGTATGTGAGACAAAGTCACCACAGTATCCCCTCTCCAGTGGTTTAGACCATGAAAAAAACAAAAACAAACAAAGATACAGATTATTTAATACACACAATGGTCTAAATCACGAAAAAAAAATTAATAATAATAACGCCATGATATAAATCACGCAAAACCAGCTTGGTAAAAATCTGGAAAGCGGACACACCTGTTTGTGCGTCGAGGAATATTTGACTGGCTAACACCTGTTGAATCTGGCGTGGCGCTTGGCGTGTGCGCCTCAAAGGCACCGCTCTCATTGTTCTCATTATTACCCTGTTGGGGATGCCTATTGTACCGTATTAAGGTGTCTTCAGAGTCGCTTAAGCTATTCTCGGGGTGATGTGCCGTTTCCCTTAACACGTAAGCTGGCTTTAGCCTATCGACTGAAACCGCGATCTCGCGACCGCGTATGTCTAAGACAAACGTTTTTTCTTTTCGGCTAACCACCCTAAAAGGTCCGTTATATGGTTGTTGAAGACCTGCTCTGATCGTGTCATCTCGAACAAAGACATGACTAGTCGTAGCTAAGTCTTTATAGATAAAGGTGCTTTTCTGGCCGTGGCTCGCTCCAGCTATGGGTTTAAGCTGTCTGAAGTTATTACATAGCTCTTTAACGAATTCACTTTGCGACGGTCTAGGTATTGTATCGGTTCCTAAGAACTGTCCTGGAAGACGTAAGCTCTGTCCATAAACTAATTCTGCGGAAGTAGCTTGGAGGTCATCCTTCCATGCGGTTCTAACGCCTAGCAAAACAGTCGGTAATATTCGCGTCCAACTGGTACTGTTAGATCCGTGACACATTATAGCGCTTTTTAGCTGTCGGTGAAAACGCTCTACCATACCGTTTGCAGCTGGGTGATAGGCAGTAGTCTTAAAGTGTTGCGTACCTATTAGGGCATTTAGATCTCTAAATAGGTGTGACTCGAATTGCCGTCCTTTGTCTGTCGTTACGTTAAGCGGAACACCAAAACGAGCTATCCAATTAAAATAAAATGCGCGTGCGACTGTCTCCGCCTCTTGATTCATTATCGGAATGGCTTCAGGCCATCTTGAAAACCGATCTACGCAAGTTAGGCAATATCTGTATCCCTCGCTAACGGGCATAATAATTATGTCCAGATGTATGTGTTCAAAACGAGATGATGGCAGCGCGAATGTGCCAGGTGCAGTTACGACGTGTCTATTTATTTTTGACCTTTGACAGTCTATGCACGCTTTTACCCATTGTTTGCAGTCTGAGTTCATAGAAGGCCAGACAAAACGTTTGGAAACAAGCTTGCTTGTGGCTCGCGCACCCGGATGTGAATTACGGTGTAAAGTATCAAACGCGATTTTTCTGAACGGTTCTGTTAGGTAGGGTCTCGCAGTTCGCGTAGAGACATCGCAATAAACTGGCTGTTCGCTATCGGGCAGGTAGATAAGTTGTAACTGCAACGAAGAGCTATTGTTTTCAATTAATGACTTTAATTGTGAGTCATTCTTTTGTGAAGTCGCGAGTGATTCCCAGTCTATGCCCTTCTGTATCGACTCAATTCGTGACAATGTATCAGCTGGAATATTATGTTCCCCGCTGATATGTTTAATGTCAGTCGAAAATTGGCCTATAAAATCTAAATAACGGAATTGTCTAGGCGAGCATTGTTGGTCTTTCTTACTAAACGCGTAGGTAATTGGTTTATGATCAGTAAATATGACAAAAGGACGCGCTTCTAAGTAATGCCGAAAGTATTTTATTGCAGCGTAGATAGCAAGTAGCTCGCGATCGTATGTCGAATACTTTTGTTCGGTGGGCGTTAATTTCTTTGAAAAGAACCCAATCGGCTCCCAGCCGTTATCTGTCCTTTGTTGCAAGGCGGCGCCCATTGTATTATCCGAGGCGTCGCAAAATAGGGCTACTTCAGAATTAACACCTGGGTGGGCTAATAATGTCGCTTGTGCTAAACTATTTTTACATAAACAAAAATCATTTTTTGTTTCTTCAGTCCACGTGACTGGCGTTTTGCCTTTTTTATCGCCCAGAAGCTTATTAAGGCTAGCTTGGCTGGCGGCGGCATTAGGTATGAACCTCCTATAAAAGTTTAGCATACCTAAAAACCGTCTGAGGCCCTTAGCGGTTTCGGGTAATGGGTACATACGCAGAGCTTCGACCCTCTCAGGTAGCGGGCGGGTACCGTCGGCCGATACTGAATAGCCGAGAAAGTCGATTTCGGTTCGGCCGAATACACATTTTGACGGGTTAATTACTACACCGTATTGTCTTAATCTATTGAATACTATCTCTAGGTGTTTTAAGTGTTCGGTTTCATCATTTGATGCGATTAATATATCGTCAATAAAACAGTAACAAAACTCTAACTCACTGAGCACTTCATCCATAAACCGTTGGAAGGTTTGCGCTGCGTTGCGCAAACCAAACGTCATAAATTTAAATTCGAATAACCCGAACGGTGTTATTATCGCCGTCTTCGGAATGTCTTCTTCGGCTGTAGGTATTTGGTTGAAGGCGCGGATTAAGTCAATTTTTGAAAACACTTTTTTACCGTTTAGACACTGTGAAAAGTCGTGTATATGACGCACTGGATATTTGTCAGGAACTGTTCTATTATTTAACCCGCGATAATCTCCACAGGCACGATGCTTCACAGTTTGTTGTTCCCCGGTTTCCGGCCCGGTGAAAGGTGAAAGGTTTTCCGGCTTTTCTCCATTTGTGGGTTTCTGTACCATAACTAGTGGTGCGGCCCAAGGGCTTTTTGATGGCTGGGCAATTCCTAGCTTTACCATAGTTTCGAATTCTTTTTTAGCCGCTATGAGTCGATCTGGAGCTAAGCGGCGTGGTTTTTGTGCCACTGGCGGTCCCGGTGTGGTCAGTATGTGGTGCCTCGTATTATGTTTGACCTCTTTCACGACTCCATCTGGGCGCGTGATATCTATAAACTTAGCCAGGAGGTCGTGATACGGTGAAGTACCGGTCACGGTTTTTACCGTAAACTGCTCACACCGTGTTGTCTGTCCGTTGGACTTGAGACCAGTGGTCGCGTCTACAAGGCTTTTATTTTTTGCATCGACCATCAGGTTATAATGTGCTAAAAAATCCATACCGATGATCGGTTTCTCAACATCAGCCACAACAAAAATCCATGGGAAGTCTCGCCTTAAACCTAGGTTAAGTGTTAGAGCGACTGTACCATATGTAGGAATTGGGGTTCCATTGGCCGCGACTAGCTCATAGGCAGACATGTTGCGAGCCGTATGAACTAGCGCTTTCGGGTACACGCAAAGATCTGCGCCCGTATCTATCAGAAACCTCACCTTGCTGTCCACGTCTGTGAGAAAAATGCGGCGTGATGCTGTGTGGGAGTTGATCTCATCCGCCGTTAATGGCTCCCGCTGGCATTTCCCGGCGGCGGTTTGTACGCGCACGGCTGTACACAGGTGTTGGCCTTTGATCCAAATTTGTAGTGGTACCAACATAACCAATTTTCCGGTCGGGTCCTTGACGATGAGCGTCGCCTCGAGTGACCGCGCGAGCGGGATTGTGTACGTGACCTCGCGTCCCTCACCGCGTTAGAAGCTTGCAACTGACCTGACATATTTCGTAACAATCCTTTTATTTCAGCTATTTCGCCTTCCAACTGCTGGATGCGATCGTGGGCGGAGTCTGCATGGGTAATGGCTGCTACTGTCGGCGATGGCTTCACGCATCGGAGCCTTGTATTCTCCGCAACGAGATCGGCAATCTCCGCAAGCGTCTCTAGCGGCGTGTCTCGTTTCGCCACCACTGCCGCTTGCATTTCGTTTGGTAGGCCCTTTGTCCATATGACACGTAGCACGTCGTCTGACATAGCACTGCCCGCCAAGGATTTTAAATGTCTCAGGAACTGAGATGGGGTGCGGTCACCTATCTCTTCTCCTTCTAAAAGCCGCTGTGTTTTCACCGTCTGCGACTCTCCAAACCTTTTCACGATTTTTCCTTTAAGTTGTTCGTATTGGTCTAACGTCAGCACTGATAAGTCGGCGATTAGATCGCTCACCTCTCTGAGCGCAGGGGAATCCATTTTGCTTATAATGAACAGGCATTTTTCGGTGGGGTCCGTCACCTGAGACATGCGTAAAAAGCTCTCAGCACACTTCATCCAGGTCTCAGGGTCCGCCGTATTAAATTGAGCCATCCGCGGCCACAAAACATGCTTCGCGGGGCCATTGACGCCTTCTACAGGGTGATTTTCGTTAGGCATTTTTACGGCACTAAAAAGTTCACTTAAAAAGTCACAAAATGTCACACAGGTTCGTTAACACACGACGCGTATACAATTAAAACTTCACACACACCTTAGGCGCACGATAACCGAATGGATCACGTCGGGGTCACCACTGTCGCGCGCTACGTACAAGGGTGTGGAGTGCGTCGGAGATAATTAAAAGTTCGTCAAATATAGTACGATAACTGTATAATAAAGATCTCAGTACATGTGAGAAAACGTCCGAGCTATACCGTGGTTTGATGCTGACTCCCTAAGGAACGTAGCTACACAATAATCGCAGCTAGCTAACGGTTTTCATCGGACGCTTTCTAAACGGGACATACACACAAAAGAATATTATACAAACAGAAAAATAGTGACAACATAACAATTAAAATTTACGCGAAATTAGAAAGCCGACGAAATACAAAAGCAAGGGTTACATTCGTTACGGCCAAAGAAGTTATATTAGACAATGCCTGTTGTTATTTGAGAAACATATATATTGCACAATACCAATTATTACTAAAGGATCTAAATAACGGTTGTCGACAGAATACCTAATGGTTATTTAGAAATGACAAATATCGTAAAACTATACTGTTAAAAATATTTCTATTGACACAAAAGTTAGGTTCGCAACAAAAGAAAACATTCATTTACAATTTACAGTTAGGTGCATACTAGAGAAAAACATTACAAGATCGCTATTTTATGACAGGCGTATGTGAGACAAAGTCACCACACGAACTACGAATTCGTCACTCACCCACGAACTTTCAACCATTTATTTCTACATCAAAATATAATTCGTATTCGGGTCACGTAGTCTCGTGCAGTAGACAAAATAGTATCGCGCCCAGACAGAGGTAGTGTTGGGCCCTGGGCGGCTGCCAAATCAGAAACAGAGCTACAAGTGTCAGACACACGCTTGGCATCGCTGTGACAACTGCTAACGTATTGTATATCGCTAAGAATCTCTCAAAATTAGGTTCGTACTTTTTCGGTTGAAAAAAAGGGCAATTGATCTAAAGTTTTGCTGTGGTGCAATTGTAATGATATCTCATCATCATCATCATATCAGCGGACGGACGTCCACTGCTGGACATATGTCTATATACCTCCCCCAAGGATTTCCATGACAACCTGTTCTGCGCTGTCCGCATCCATCGGCTTCCCGCGACCGCCTATGGTAAAGATATTAAAGTCAATGGAACACTTACTGTGTAACTGCAATGTTTTAGCTTGGAAGCGTATGTGCCTCCTTGGTGATGGCTACCCAAAACCGGAGGATTAAAAGCACTTTCCACTTAGCAGAATCGCTGCATTGATGCAGCACATCAGCACATCATCGAGTAGGCTAGAGTGCAAAGGTTATAGGGGTAGACACAAAAGATCCCATTGGGTCGAAGTGTCGCTGCGACCTCAGCCCTCTTCCACAAAGAAAAGAATGGTGTAGTACAAGACTGAAAAAGTGTTTTAGGTTAATTTACCAAGTTTTTTTATCAGCAGTAACCATACATGACAAGTCTGAAGCGCACAGCTTGTATAATGTATCATGTTCTAAATTATTAACACTTTTAACCGCCTCCTTGGCGTAATGGTTAAGTCTATTAGCTTTACATCAGGAGGTCGCGGGTTCGATTCCCGGTGAGCTCTAACTTTCTATGACTCGGTATGGTTTGTGAAAGGGCATTTTCTAAGCCCGCCTGGCTTGCTACCCACCATCTTATCTAAGTCTTGCCGCCAAGCATCAATGTTAACAGCAATGATGTGTTCCTGTGTTTATGTGTATATAAGATAGCCAGTATACACTAGGGGAACTTTGGTAAGTCCGCTTCCATCTTCGGCATCATGGTCACTTATCATCAGATGAGATGATGTCAAGGGCTTATCAATTCTGTATAAAAAAAACTTGACTTTGACCGTTCTGGAAAGATGATCTGGTCATCATCAGTGTCAGAACCTTGGACTTCTTCGTGTTTGAGTCGCACAGTGTGCTGATGCATCTTGGTCTAAGCCCCATTTTGTTTTTTTCAACGAAGTTGGTCTTTTTGTTGTTGGACATCAGTGTTTGTGCTTTTATCTGTCACCGTAAAATTGTAAATACCATTAGATTATAATCTAACGGGATCTATCTCGCGAGATTGTGAACCGTAACATACTGCTTACAATTTCACTACCTATTGTCATTGTAATCTCACTATTAACATTACAATAACACTACGCGAAGAAATGAGCGAGCGAAGCGACCGATGTTAGGTTCTGTCAAGTTTGATTCATTTAACAGTCAAAGACACCCCCTGAGTAGCAGAATGCTTCGCAGAAGAAGAAATCATCGGTTTTATTCGGAGATACAAGAATGGGCCGTAAAATTGGAAGCCGATTGACAATTTACCGTCATATTATAATCTAACTGAATTTAGTGTAGTGAGATTGTAATATCGCAGTTTTGACATACCTACCTACCGGCGACATATCTCATGGCGCAAGAGTTATTATAATCATTACGATAGAAAGATTATCGCAGTTACGGTAGGTATCTATAGATATGCACTTTTGCATCTGACTGTACCACAACGAATGCTTGGAAGTAAATTAGTGGTTAAATAATCAATAAATTGTACAGCCAGGCTGTGCATACTTTTTCGCGAAGCCTTCACCGTCTGTCGTGGTCAGGCATACCGACAAAAATCAACAATAAACATTACACTTACTTAGTAGCGAAGAATAAAGCTAGGTACCTAAAACTTGATGAAAAATTTACAATCAATTTGGGTTTGTATGGGAGTTACCTTACTCAGATTTTTCATGGAATAATGAGCGCAGTGTAGTAGGACTTATTACTTCCTAATTATTCACAAAGTTTCATCAAAAACGTTAGAGCCATTTTAAAAAAAAAGTAACAAACAACCTGGATTGGTATGGGAGGTACCTAATTCCGATTTTTCTTGTAATAATCGGACTACCGCGTACTGTAGGCCATTTATCAGTTATAGTAACACACGCGAGTTTCATCAAAATTGTTAGAGCGATTTTAGAGTAAAAAATAATAAAAATGAATTAAATAAGTGAGTAGTGATTTTTACTATGGTGGCCACCCTAAAAATCAAGACAGATGAAATTTGAAAACAAAAACGCCTGAAGTATAAAAATAATATCGTCCTCACCCGAATTTTACTCAAATCCGTCCAGTAGTTTAAGAACCAGAACACCGGACACACGCACACACATTTTTATCAAGCGACTTCCAAAATGGAGGAGGTTCTCAATTCGACTGTATGTTTTTTTTATGTTTTTTACTTCAGAACTTTTGACTGGGTGACCCAATTTTGATGATTATTTTTTTATTTGAAAGCTAGTGCTTCCCGTGTGGTCCCACATAAATTTTATCAAAATCGGTGTTGTACTTTATTAGAAAATTAACGAAAACCAAAACTAATATTGCAAAATTTTACGAAGTTGTTGCGATGGAAGTCGGTTTTTTAACGTGTTTAGCGTTTTCAATTATATTTTTTAGACTAGTGTAAGAAAATCGATCCCCATCAAAATACCAACTTCGATTTTTTTACCATCACACACAATACCTTCTTTAGATACTCCTTCGTCGCTCGAAAGTAAAAATATCATCATATTCTTTCTAGCCCGCGGGCATAGACAATGCTGTTGAAAATCGCATCACTCGTTTCCCTCATGGCGTCCCTCAGAGTCTTTTCAATTCGTATTTCATCCCCTCCGTGTCTGGTGTTATCTTCAACACTCCTGCGGACTGTCATGATGTTTTTATTCAATTCCAACGATAAATGAATTTACTTGGGCGAATTTAAATTTTTAATATAAATTCGTAAGGGGCGCTTCGCGCAACTCACGACGAGCGGTCCTTAACGCTCGCTCGCTCAATCATACATAAGTTCATTGGAATTGGAAATCATATTGAAAATAAACACTCCATAATAATCTCACTTCACATCTACGTTTATGATAGGTAATAAAAGACTAATTATCATATTAATGCGAGAAACACGTTGGGTATTGAATAGGCAATCAAGACAATCGACGGAGATTCTGTTATGTGATGCGCTCGCGCCGCAGGTAGACAGTAGATTACCTACATCGCGTAGGAGTTCCCCTTGTAGCTGTTCTGGTATTTTTTAAATTATCTCCATCAATCTCTAATCTGCATCTATCTAAAAGATAATTTGTATTTGTAAAATGAAGTCATTATATCAGCTCATATACGTCCCCACCGAGGGGCTCGAGCCTACCCTGAATTAGGGCGATCGGGCCTTAGTCGACCACGCGGGCCCAGTGCGGGTTGGTCGACATCACACACAACCTGCGAGTTTCTCGGCAGGCCTGTGCATGTTTCCTCACGATGTTTTCCTTCACCGTTAAAGCAATCGGTAAGTAGGTATGTACGTAAGTTTTGAACAAGTCATTGGTAAATTGGCCGTCTGAACCCGGTACCTCTGAGCTCTGGTTAGAAGGACCGAGTCGTTACCGGTTTACAAATAATTTTATTTATTAATTAAATTATCATATCATAACTAGTAAGCATTTACCCGACTGTACCTACTATGGTGTGTTTGTACCAATAGTTATTTAATACGATTAGTGGAAGCCCAAGATAACGGATCCTACACCAATTTGTTAGACTATTTATCATTAGCTGGTTACGTAAAAGTTTAAGCAAAAGGGGCCTGAAATCGGATTATCACTTCTTATTACCCGACAGCGCCTAAAGGAGTGTTAGTTTTTCGAATGTTTGTTTGTTTGTATGTTTCTGTGGCACGCACGATTTTGGAGTGCGAGGTGTCGTTAGATTCGTCTTGATACCGTGAGTGACATAGGATACACCGGCTGGCAAAAACATTCGCTTCACACCAGGAGGTCGCGGGTTCGATTCCCAGCGGGGTCAACTTTGTAAGACTCGGTTTGGTTGGTGGTAAGGCATTTTCCTAGCCCGCCTGGCTAGCTACCACCGTCTTACCTCAGTCTTGCCGCCAAACATCAGTGTTAACAGCATTGATGTGTTCCGTTCCGGCTCGAAGATAAAATAGCCAGATCCCCATTGCGTTGGGGAACCTTGGTAAGCCCGCTTCCATCTTCGGCATCATCGTCACTTACCATGAGGTGAGATAATGCCAAGGGCTTATCAATTGTGGATAAAAAAGGAAGAAAAAAAGAGGTGTCAAGTTTTAATGCAGTCGGGTTTTTAGTTTTGGATGGGTGGGGGTGATAAATTTAACCAGGTCTGTAACATGCAGTTAACATTTTTATCTACCTGTCAGTGGTTCCTGCGGTATCCTCCGTAAAACCGCGAATGTCTATGTAACTAGGTACCAAGGGATCGTCCATTAATCACGTGAGGCTCGAAGGAGGGGGAAGAGGTTATAGGAAAAAAATACGAAATATCACAAGGGCGAGAGGGGTTGTTGCGAGATCTCACACGTGCATTTATTTTTCGCTAAACGCGCAATTTCTAAACCGAAAACGATTTTCTCTTCCGCCGCGACAACCGCTTGCCTTGAAAATTTTTAAGATACTATGTAATAGAAAAATACACGTGATTTTGAATCTGGAGGGAGGGGCTAGTCTACAACCACACCGCGTATCACGCGGGGGAGAGTTAAAAAGTTGCTAAAAACATCACGTGATTAATGGACGTGTCCTAAGCAACAATGTTTACCCTCGCGTGTCCCTTGTCCGGTGGTGTAGTGTACAGTATCTATACGTTACATCACATTTCTTTCATGTTTCATACATAAGCCGCACTATAGGAACGTCAACACACCCTACGCAGCGCTTTTTGCCCGACTACGAAAAAAGGAGGGTTATGTTTTTTTTACAGTCTATCCCAAGTAGCACACTGGCGGTATAAGCAGACATTTTACTGCTTAAAGGTGGTACAACCGCGGTCTTATAGAGTTTGCATACTCCTTAAGCTGTATATAGAATGACTTTTAATTATTTCTTGATAACAAAAGGTATGCATGTACTCCTGATTACAAACAATTTTCCCAAAGAAACTATATGTCAAATCAGAAAAAAAAAATTTGGCCCTCGATACATAACAAGTTATCAAATTGTCATTAATGTATAAAGGACCAAAATTTTTTTTTTCATTTATGACATAGAGTTTCTTTGGGAAAGTTGTTTGTTATCACGAGTACATTCATATCCTTTGCTATCAAGAACTAATTAAAAGTCACCCTATATAAGGCATATAAATAACTTCAATAAGGCTAAGGTGGTATAATCGCGATACAATTGTGAAAGCAACGGCTTTGACGGTATAAGAGAGTATTACAGCGCTTTTGTACCTGCATCAATTGAATAAGAGAGGTATAATTAAGGATCCCTATAACTCTAAATTTTTTTTTAGATATTCGTCAGAGATTTGTTACCATAGATGGGTTATGCACTAACAAACCAAATTTGAAAATCGAATCCATTTACACACACATTATAATAGGTACCTACCGAATGCTACTATGAAAAGGGATGCCAATTGGCATCTTTTTTTTGCTTCACTTTTAGGATGCATAACCTATCTACCTCCCCTTATATATAGCATATCTCTGATATTCGTATCAAGTTTGGTATCAAAAGAAAGGTCTTGATGAGCACATTCCAAATATATATACATTACATATGCAAATATTTGTAATTTCTTAGCAAATGTCCTCACAAGCGATATTATGAGGCGGCTCAATGTACGCACGCTACAATCAAGCGAGGTGGGGTGGCGTTATACTCTGAGCACAAAAAATATGGAAATAAAATAAACATTAAAAAAAACTAAAACCCGACTACGGAAAAGTATGAAAACAAGAGTTTCCCGCCTGAAATTATAGCCTTTATTTTGCCCTTCATCTTGGAATAGCCTTAGTTGCAAGCCCTATCCTAATCAAAATTTTCATCATAGGTACTCGTTACCTATCATTATGACTTGTGACTACGGCCATTACCCCAGATGAAAGGAAAAATAAAGGCTATGATTTCAGGCGGGAAACACTTGTTTTCATACTTTTCTGTGGTCGGGTTTTAGTTTTTTTTTACTTTTATCAATCACACTGCGCTGAGGGCTGATAGGCTGGAAGTGTCGATTTTCAGATAATTGTCTAAAATACCATCAAAACAAAAAAGTTCGTTCGCTGAATTAGACGCGCCTTTGATAAATTCTGCCCGCCGCCGCGCTTCTTCCAGCTCGCGTCAAACGGTTGCGTCAAAGGGGCTGCCCTGAGTTCAATCGCGGCGCCATTGACGTTACACCCGCACGGGGTCGCGCGCATCTTTTTCAGTCTTTAATTATTAATGTAGGCGACCATTCTGAAGATACTTCGTCCAGCAGTGAAAATGATTAAAATTATAATGATAAATTCTAAGTAAAAAAGTACGTACCTAATTTAATTTTATTTACAAAATGTTTTTATCCTTCAACACATTTTCAGAACTCCGTTCGAGTGTACTGCAGTGAATTCCCCGAACATACTTTAATGTCACACTTAAACGAGAATTGCTGATTCAAAATTTATTCTAGTTTTAGATTAAATAGCCATAACTATTTATCTATTTCCGAATAGCAAATATTTATTTCTGAAAATTTAGAAAACAACAACTGGCCAATACACGAGCAAAGTATATAAGTTCTAACATACAGCTTGGACACTCCCTGCCGCTCTCTAGATTGCGACCTCACCCCCTCGTCACCCAGATTGATGCAGATTGGTTACCGTTTGGTTGTCGAACGTATAGGATTTCGCCGTCATTTTGTTTGTTCCGTCATTTGTTTTTTGAAATGTCGATTCTGGCCCTTTGTATGAAGTGTCCAGGGTGTGACACGAGCTTGGTTGTGGCATCATTGAACAAGTTGTTTCTGTAGCCATTATGGCCATTATGAAATACATTAAATAAGTCGAGTAGTTTCGGAGCAAATCGACTGTGACAGACGGACGCACAGACAGACACGGGAATGATCCTATTGGTTCCGTTTTTTCCTTTCGAGGTACGGAACCTTAAAAATAACATAATATCATAAATTAATTAATTTAATTTAATTTAATGGAATTTGAAATCTATTTTTTATTACTTTAAGTATATTATATATTTTTTCCATTTTTTCTAACACCTAGGATAAGTCACCTACTAACAAAATGTAAGTCTTTGTTACTTGAATAAATAAATATATTACTAAAATATGTATAACTATCTTGGGCATCTAGTTACCGCTGACATCAAGGACAACGGGGACATGGGAAGGGAGCGGAGGGCTTTGTCGGTAAGAGCCAACATGATAGCTCGCAGGTTTGCACGTTGTTCCACTGAAGTGAAAATTACGCTCTTCAAAGCTTATTGTACATCCTTTTACACGTGCAGCCTGTGGGCTAATTATACTCAAAGATCGTATGAAGCCCTCCGTATCCAATAAAATAACGTTTTCAGGGTGGTGGTGGGGCTGCCCAGTCGCTGTAGCGCCTATCGGGTATGTTTGCGGGGGCGCAGGTCTCTGGCACAGTATATATATTAGTACTAACGTATCTCTGGTCTCTGGTGCGTAGGGTGCGGGGCGGCATCAACATCATCCTGAAAATGATTGCAGACAGCACGAACTGTCCTTTCATTTCCTCCTGTAACTCTTTACATGTATACTAATCTCCTAGGTTAAGCTCTACTAACTATGTATGAGCTAAGTATATTTATTAGTACTAACAGTATAGACACTCCCTGCCGCTCTCTAGATTGCGACCTCACCCCCTCGTCACCCAGATTGATACAGATTGGTTATAGTTTGGTTGTCGAACGTATAGGATTTCGCCGCCATTTTGTTTGTTCCGTCATTCCATAATTGAAATGTTATTTCTGGCCCGTTGTATGAAGTGTCCAGGGTGACGTTACTTGAAATAAAATTTAAAATAAAAGAAAAAAAAACTATAAACGATCGGGTCGGTGGGTGCCAACAACGCCCAATGTCAAGTAGAACATCAGTTTTAACAGCATTGATGTCTTCCGGCGTGAAGATAAGATAGCCAGATCCCCATTGCGTTGGGGCATCTTGGTAAGCCCGCTTCCATCTTCGGCATCATCGTCACTTACCATCAGGTGAGACTAAAAAAAATTTGATGTCTGTTTACATTGTTGGAAAACTCGAATGAAAGGCATACTTTATGAACGATAGGAGTTCAAATTATTATTCTGTTGCGTTATCAACTTATTGTGTATTATTATAGTGGACATGAAGTAATTTGTAGACTGTGTTGGTTGTAGGCGGTTTATTTTTTTTTTGAATTTTTTTGGAGGCTGAGAGGCTGAACTGAATTTCGTCTAACTAAACGGTTTCTAAAAGGCTGATTTTCGCTGAATTCGCGGGACGCAGCGATGACAGATTTACGTGGGGATGCGAGGGTGTTTTATTAGACGCTTGTAGACTGGCGCCTTACCCGACGATTGGATGTTAAATAAATTATATAGGGTGTAACAACATTGGCGCAGAATTCGTTTATTGGGGTTTCTATTCATCATACGCATAAATTTTTCCTAAGACACACCCATACCTAAATCGCAGAATAATTTTTGGACCTTCAAACAAATCAATTTGATTGACCAATTTTGTATTGTAATTTTTTTTAAATCGTTTATGTATAGGTTCCGTGGAAAAGCTGTTCAGTATAATAAATAGAACCCTCAGTTATGGCGAGGTATTGGTTGGAACAGTTGTCTCTCTCTTTTTCTTTACGTTTAAAGCGTAAAGAAAATAACCACACTTTTTCAATGGTTTTTCGTTTCAATCAAAAACTACAATGAAAGTTAATAAAATAATAACATAACTCACTTTGTATTATCATAATAAATATTGTTGTATATTTTTTTAAATTTATACTTTAAAATATTGGTATTATTACTAGAGTTGAAAGTAACAGTGTAGACCTATCTTAGGGGTTTTTTTCTGTCGAGCCAAAACTGTTAAATCGTGTTTCTAATAGATTTTGACTTTAAAGAACGTCATCAACATTTTTTTTAAACCTTGGGTTCTCTATCGTTTAGAAGTAATTGACGTCAAAAATAACAAAAATCTGTAAAAAAATTGTATAGATAGCTCTATTCAATAGAGTCTATAGTTTCTACCAAATTTTTTACGGATTCTGCAGAACTTCAAGCAACTTGAAAACATAAGGAAAACATTTTTTGGTTGTTGTTCATGTGAGTGTAACTTCGAGAAATGTCAAATTTTTTTAAGCGCAGAAAAGGAGATTGCGAAAAATATTTGTAGCTGCCTAAATACCATCATTATGTCGACATACATTTTCAAAATAAAAACTCTATAACCATCGCCATGTGTGGTTATCTTAATGTGACCGCATCTTTTAAAATCTGTCATCTGCATGCAATTCTGCATTTCGCATGTAAACGTAGCGTGCATTCACAAGTGCCTAGAGGGATGGTCGTGTGGTATCTTAGAGATAAGTGGTCTGCGGTCTACAGTCAGCCACTCGGGAAGATATTGCAGTCCTTGTCTTCTGCAACTCTGATTGTGGAGCCTTTGGCTTCCATAAGATACACGTGGCGTGGCGTATAAGTGGTGTTTTTGCTTGCTGCTTCAGAAGCTACTTGCCGTGCCTCTATAGCTATACTACAGTGTGTAACTTGAATGGTAGGCTGTACAGAGGACAGAACATCAAGCTTGACACTCGTAGTGCGATTGTGATCCATACCCATACGGTACAAAGTCCAAAGTGTCTAGCTTGATGTGCTGGCCTCTCAAAATTAAAAAAGTTGAGTTAATGATGCCAGTCTATGGTCCACCATAAACAACGTCTTTTTTATCATTAGATTTGTGAAAAAAGCATGTCTTTCCATAGTATTTTGTCTTTGAAAAGCATCAGGTTTAAATGCAAAAGACGCTTTGTCTCCTGCAATAAGTGATTAGAATATTGTCAGAATACACAATTCTTCTTTGTATATACCACACAGTCTAATATTAATTTAGGAAATAAAGGTTTCTCCATTTATTTCAGTTTGACATTTCTATGACAAATCACGTTATGCTTTTAACCTCCTCACTTATAAATTTGAACAACCTATACTTACTGAATTCACAAATAATGATTGGATTTTTCATACCAATAAGGGATAAGGCTGCCTTTATATCATCCATCTCTTCTGTGTTTTTGTATATATGTATACCTAACAGTAGTTTTGCATATAGTACTTGGCCGCGTTTTTCCGTACCTCAAAATGTGAAAACGGAACCATTATAGGATCACTCGTGTGTCTATCCGACCGTCACAGTCAATTTTCTCGGAAACTACTGGACCGATTGAGTTGATATTTCGTACACATACGCAAGTCGGTGACCCAAAGACGGACGTGTAACCTAAGTAAATGAATTTTTAATATGGGGGCCACTTTTGGGGGCTAAATTAGAAAATAAAATAAAAAAAGTTTTTCAAAATATATTGTGTGACATATTAAATGAAAGTGTTTGTTGTGGGAATCTCAAATATATTTTTTTTATAATTTTAAGATAAATAGTTTTGAAGTTATATATAAAAAATAAGTTTAAAAGACTAAAAACTGACTTCAAAAAGAAATTTACTCAAAAGTATGAAATAATATTTTTATACATGAATACACGAAATTAACCGAAAATAATGAAATCAAAGGTAGGTACGAATCATGTTAGGGGCCTACAATTTTTTTAAGGTCGGACCAGCACACACCTACCTACTTACCTATCAAATGTTTTAGATTCGATGGCTTTGCTGGCTTTTTCAAATTGGTAAATTTTGTATGGGGTAATTTTTTTTGCGAATTTGATATAGTTCTTGAGGAAATTTGTTCAGTTTCATGAGTAGAGTCACTTAAGGGTTGATTGGTCTTACTTACCCCCAGCGGATTCGCTTATCTTGTACCTACCCGATACATGTGATCGATATCTAAATCTACGATAGGAGAAAGCCTCAAGAAATGCTGCAGTATGAATGTATATTATGTGGGTATCATCATCATCATCATATCAGCCGAAAAAAGTCTATATACTGCTGGACCAAGGCCTCCCCCAAGGATTTCCACGACGACCGGTCCTGCGCTGCCCGCATCCAACGGCTTGCCGCGATCTTCACCAGGTCGTCGGTCCACCGACAGGTCCTGGGTGTATTTATACAAAAAGTGATGCGTTGGTTTCTATTCAAATCGATTTCATTTCAGTCGTGTTACTAAGAAATGTTTTTATCAACTCGCATGAAATCGTTGCAGTTTAATTTAAAACTAAATAAGTATAACAAAAATGCATACAATTGTGTATGGAAAGATAGGTCGAGAATTAATTTGGACAAACACATTTCCATCCCACGTTTATATTATAAAAATAAAACGATAATTGGTAGTGCAATAAACATCAGAAAAACATGGAAAAACTTCATAAAATTTTATTAGCTCTTGTGGTTTATAGTTTAAATTAATCTCATTTTGTACTGAAGGTACAGTCGCGAACTCTAATTCAGGACCCACTTCCCGGAACATTTTTGTTTAATCACTCATTCGCAATAAGGGCGAAAACGCTAAATCAATTAGCTTTTCGATTTTACAGAGCAGTTGCCCCTAGTAATACATAAACAACAACGCGATGTTAATACCAACATTACCAACTGACATGATATGTGTTTAAAGAGTGTTTAAGTTGAAGTGTCATCCAGTAAAGACCACATTTGCAAGACGATTTAAAGGCTTCCTCTTTCCCTACATTTATAATAAAATTATTAAAGAATGTGACATAGCGAAGTGCACATTATGAAACGTAAACAATTATTCAAAGCTATTTCCTAAACAAGACATATGATGAAGTACAGGGTATTTTAAAAGTTATATGTTAAAACACACATACACCACACACTATCACACACGCACAAACACACTCTCTCTCTCTCACACACACACACACAAACCTAATTTTTAATTTTTAGTATCAAAATATTTTTTTCTTTTAATGTGTTCCTAATATCCAGCTTTTATTTATTTAATTTCAAAATCAAAATCAAAATCAAAAACAATTTATTTCAAATAGGTGTTTACACACACTTTTAAATAGTCAAACAAAAAAAAATACAATAAAAATAAAAATAAAATTACAAATAATGTCATGATTCAGATTACAGTCTCAGGTAATGGTATTTGTTATAGAATCAACATATATATCTTTGTCATTTACATAATCTATTATTTTATAATATCCTCTAGAGCACAAAACTTTTTTGACATGAGTCTTGAATTTATTCTCTGACAAACTAGTTACATTTTCTGGAATTTTATTGTAGAATCTTATACACTGCCCCACAAATGACTTTTTAACCTTACTCAGTCTCGAAAAGGCTATGTCTATTTTATTTACATTTCTTAAATTCAAATTATGCCTGTCACTGTTTTTAGGAAATAAATGCAAATTCTTACGAACGTACATGATGTTTTCATATATAAATTGACTAGCAACAGTTAAAATATTGATTTCTTTGAACTTATTCTGTAACGAGTCACGTGATCGCATCTGATAGATTGCGCGGATAGCTCTTTTCTGCAGGATGAAAATAGTTTCTATATCAGCCGCATGCCCCCACAGTAATATGCCATAAGACATTATACTATGGAAGTAACTAAAATACACTAGTCTCGCAGTATCTACATCCGTTAACTGTCTTATTACCCGACTGCGCCAGAAGGAGGGTTATGTTTTTCGAGAGTATGTATGTATGTATGTATGTATGTATGTATGTATGTATGTATAATTGTTTGGCACGCTCTGCAGCCTGAACGGCTGGATGGATTTTGGCTTGAGAGGTGTCGTTAGATTCGTATTTACTGTGAGAGTGACACTGGGTATATCAAAATAAAAAAAAATACAAAATGGCGGGTTTTTGGCCCCAAATTCAAATGTTTGACACGCTCTGCAGCCAGAACGGCTGTAGAATATAACAATATTATTATATCAACTGATAAGTTAATAATCTGCGTAATCTTAATGTGTGTCATGTGTATATAGGTAACTACACAAACTCATTCAATAATAAAACTAAAAAATGAATAAAATAAAATACGGTAATTTAAAAAACTAAAAAACCCGACTGCGTTTCTGTGTAATTTGTAAATGAAAAACCCTAAAACATGAAAGTCGTCATACCCGATTGCACTTAACTCAAGAAAAATTGTAGCAGTCGGGACCCATTCTAGAAAGTCAGCCGTCTAGTCAGTATATTGGAGTAATCTGCAATGTAATATAGGTATGTGCTCTCAATTCACTATGCCTCCATTTCTAGAATGGGTCCCGACTGCTACAATTTTTCTTGAGTTAAGTGCAATCGGGTATGACAACTTTCATGTTTTAGGGTTTTTCATTTACAAATTACACAGAAACGCAGTCGGGTTTTTTAGTTTTTTAAATTACCGTATTTTTTTCTTAACGGCATAAGCAGCTGAAGTAAGCCTTCCCGCTAAAGTTTCAATGTGTGGTCCCCATTGAAGTGAAACATCCAAAGTTATACCAAGGAACACCGTGGTATTTACAAATTGTAATTTATTACTGTCTAATATTACACTATTATTGACCTTTTTTACATTTGGCAAACAAAATTTTATACATTTTGTTTTCTTAGCATTTAATAATAAGTTGTTCACAGTGAACCAGTTCAGTATCTTTGAAAGAGTGTTGTTAACTTCGTCAATTTCGTTTTCTTTCCTATTCACTTTAAAAATAAGAGAAGTATCATCCGCAAACAACACAATATTTGACAGATGTTGCACCATAAAAGGCAAAACATTAACGTAAACAAGGAAAAGAAAAGGCCCTAATATGGAACCCTGGGGCACACCCATTTTCACTTTAGATCCAGATGAGTTCGTGCCATTCACTTGTACTTTTTGTATTCTGTTGTCTAAATACGAATTTAAAAGACTGAGAGCCCCTTCCTCTACACCATAATGCTTTAATTTCATAAGTAATGTTTGGTGTTCAACACAATCAAAAGCCTTAGATAAATCACAAAACACTCCAATTGCATTCTGCGATTCCTCGAAGGCATCATATATGTTTCGAATGAGTGCTACTCCTGCATCGGTTGTTGATCGTCCTTTAGTGAAACCGAATTGTTGGTTATGCAGTAGTTTGTTTTTTGTAAAATATTGTAGCATTTGGTTAAGCATAATCTTTTCAAACACTTTACTAAGAACTGGCAGCACAGAAACTGGTCTGTAGTTGCCTGGATCAGTTTTTGAACCAGATTTATATAAAGGTATCACTTTACTAAGCTTCATGAGATCTGGAAAGACGCCACTATCAATTCGTTTCTTAGTGTACATCTGCAGTCGCATTTCATTTTGTAAATCGTATTATTAATCTCCACAAGACAGGCGTGGCCTAGTGTGAGATTATTGTATTAATGTGCTGATTTCATGTGTTTTTGTTAATAAACTATTTTTCTTGTATAATACCTAATATAGGTATAAGTTTGCCAGACGAAATTCGACCTAATATGTGTCCTAAATTAAGTTCGTGACTGTACATGAAGGGACATGTACTACTCTGTCACACATTAATGGTACATAATTGAACACAAGTTTAACAGGCTTAAGGAAAAAAAGAAACTGTCTCGATCAATAAGAAACGCTAAAATAAAACTACTTGGACGTGTTATAAGTTTGCCAGACGATATTCGACTAAATTAAGTTCGTGACTGTACATGAAGTGACATGTACTACTCTGTCACACATTAATTGTACATAATTGAACACAAGTTCAACAGGCTTAAGGAAAAAAATAAACTGTCTCGATTAATAAGAAACGCTAAAATAAAACTACTTGGATGTCTGGACGTGTGGCGCCACACTTTGCATTATTAAACCAGAAACGTGCACCGGACGGGTTAACTCTATTTTAGTTACTCATAGGCCGCTTCCTGAAAAGTTAACGATTTATATTGAAATTACTACACTTGGCACGTTACTGTAATCGAACTGAAATAGAAAGTATCTTTAGTTTATGATAGGTCTTTAAAAATTTAGCAAAGCATATACAGGATATAACAAAATTGGTCTAGGACCTGTTAACTGGCGGTTCTACTCGTCATACTGAACAACTTTCTCCAAGGAACCCATAGCCAATTCTCGAAAAAAAAATTTGGACCCTCCATACTTAACACTAGAGGACTCGCGCGTCAAAATACTCCTAGAGTACTCGCGCGGGGCACATGTGTCACCCATTATGTATGACATAGGTTTTTTATTACCACTCATAGTTGATTAAATTAAATAAGGTATTATATTACAAATTAACTTTATTTTTTACTAAATACTTTAGTAAAAGACAAGAATTGCTTAACTTATATGTATTATAAAACAAATGGGTAACTTCTCTTAAAATTAACACATTTTGTACTTATTGAGATCAAACATTTTTTTTTTCTTTGAAACACATAAATTTGGAAAAGAAATCATTTTATTATAAAGTTCACGAACGGATTTTACTTATTTAAAAGCATTTTCGTTACAGCTAGGGCATAGTATGATTTGGTGATCCGGACAAATAAATACGCGCGGGTGACATCGTCACCCACGTACTTTATAAATGCACTGCGAACACGTCGATGCGCCTAGCAAGATGGCGCACTACTGATGTGTGGGACATTCCCTACTCGAGGATTACCTGAGAGGGCAGCACTGTAGCGCGATCTGTTCAAAAGATATTTATCAATCTTACACCCTGGGTGACATATGTCACCCGCGCGAGCCCTCTAGTGTTAAATGCAAAAAATCGGTGAAGAGTAAAAAAATTTTTTTACGTTTTCATCAAAGCCGTAGAACAAAAGTTGTTCAGTATGATGAGTAGAAGCCCTAGTTAACGGGACCTACACCAATTTTGTTACATTCTGTATATTAGTTAATAGTGAGAAGTACGTATAACAACTAATATTTGTCTCTTTCTTCGCCTATCTTCTTAATATATATAAATCTCATGTCACAATGTTTGTCCTCAATGGACTCCTAAACCACTTAACTGATTATAATAAAATTCGCACACCATGTGCAGTTCGATCCAACTTGAGAGATAGGATAGGGTAGGTTAGGGTAGTGTAGGGTAGGGTAGTGTAGGGTAGTGTAGGGTAGTGTAGTGTAGGGTAGTGTAGAGTAGTGTAGGGTAGGGTAGTGTAGTGTAGTGTATGTAGTGTATGTAGGGTAGGGTAGGGTAGTGTAGGGTAGGGTAGTGTAGGGTAGTGTAGGGTAGGGTAGGGCAGGGCAGTGTAATGTAATGTAAGGCGGTACGAAGTTCGCGGGGACAGCTAGTTCCTTTATAAGTTTTAGGTATTCTATGTAGCTTTCAAAGCTTATGCTAGTGTAAAAAAATATAGCTGAGCCGACACAATAAAATCTCTACATACCTAGTTTATGAGCGTCTGTGGCGTGGTCGGTGGCGTTAGGGCTAGGGCCGCTACCTCCTGCCCGTGAGGTCGTGGTTCGAATCCTGTCACGTACCAATGTGTTTTCGAATTTCGATTTCATATGTATGTTAATTCGACTCTCTTACGCTGAAGGAAAACATCGCGAGGAAACTACGGAATGCAATCCCGCAGCAAGATGTCAATTGCTGGATCCCGCGGGATTGAGAGTTTCGATCCCGCGGGATCCAGGTATTTGCGGGATCCCGCATGTTTTTTGAAAGTCATTGAAAAAAGAGAGGAATCCTGTATCATAAACGAGTCTATAGAACTTAAAATGAAACTAAAAATATTATTGACACTATTTATTAAGTAATCAAATAATTAATCAGAAATAACAGTTTCAAACAAAGGTCAAAAACTATTATTACAAACAAACAAAAAACAACTATCCATTATTTAGGAAGGAGCTGCGCAAATGCACATAAAACATAGCGTCTGAATAGTTTTGTAAAAGTGAAACTATTTATAAGTAATCAAATCAATCACTAATTAGAAATAAGAATAACTATTACAAATAAACAAAAAACAATTATCCATTGTTTTGGAAGTAGCTGCGCATGAAACATAGCGTGTCAATAGTTTTGTCAGCTAAACGGCTTCTTACTTTGCATGCTAGGTATCCGGCAGCAGAAAATGCCCTTTCCGCTTCCACGCTGGTGGGCACAACTGTTAATAACGCATTGTAGACGAATTGAAGATTTTTACCTTTGAGCCCACCAGACTCCAACAAATTCATTTCTTTCCTGATTATACCTTCAACGTGCCGAACAACACATACCGTATGTATACCGTATATCCGCGGGATCCCGCACGATTTAGGCGCGGGACTGGTCCCGCAAAAATGGTGCGGGATCCCGGTATCCCGGTATTGCATTCCCTAGAGGAAACCTGCACACGCCTGCGAATAAACTCGAAGGTTGTGTGTGAAGTTGAGAAACCTGCACTAGGTCCGCGTGGTCGATTGAGGCCCGATCGCCCTAATTCAGGATAGGCTCCAGCCCCTCGGTGGGGACGTAAACGCTGATATGATGAAGTCTTTAAAAATATGATAAACGAGCGAGCCGCCGCGGCACGCGCACCGCGCACTAGCTAATTATACATAATAGGTTACGAAACGTGTATAAATGCAGCACAGTTTTAAAGATCGTCGATTTGTCGGTAAAAAATAAAGCGATAACATCTTTACAAATATTATTTACTAGCTGTTTCCCGCGGTTTCACCCGCGTGGACAACGTTTCTATGACTTTTCGAGGGTGCGCAGTGCGCGAGCCGCAAGCGGCTCGCGAGCGTGGTAAAAAGTAGCCTATGTCTGAATCCAGGTTCTAATCTGTCTACCTACCAAATTTCAGCCAAATCCGTTCAGTAGTTTTTGCGGGAAAGCGTAACAGACAGACAGAGTTACTTTCACATTTATAATATTAGTAGGGATTATAAATGTGAAAATGTGTTTTTTTGTTACCTTTTCACGCTTCAACGCCTTAACCAATCTTGAAATTTGGCATGCAGGTAGCTTGTGACACTGAGAAGGGCATAGGCTAGTTTTTATCCCGTGAAAATAGCATAGTCCAATGTAGTTTCTGAGAGAACTGAATAAAATACATACTCTTTATTTTTGGCTAATTTCTTTAAAATCGCAACGGAACAATGGATTTTTGTGATTTTTTGTATGGATGGTCGAGGAGTGTCATAGATTGCTTGTCACAATAGCCCGATCTGGGATAGGGGTCTGGCGAAAACTCATTTCCACGCTCGCGACCCACCCTCAAAGGCAGTCATACAAACGATGTCCAAGCGGGCGAAGCCGCGGGACAAAGCTACATTCTTATAAATAGGGCAATACCCTGAATCATTTAAGAAGATATGTAACTACCAAAGTGCATTGGACCCAGCGCCTCGACAGTATCCTTTATTCCAATTTCGGCTAGGTTTCGCAGGCCATAAAAGAGATTAATGTACCTACCTTTTCAGGACCGGGGGTACGAAAATTTCTTTGCACGGGGCTGAAGCTTGCTTGTGCGCATGCGTCGACCCTTCGCGTACTACGGCAGCGAGATGCGACCTTCGTAGGTCGCCGCCCTGTCATTCAGGCCAGGCCCGAAGGCATCTACCATTGATTTTCGACTCCTCATGGCGAGTTGCTTGCTCGTTCGAGCCAAAACCGGTCCGATAAATTGACTTGTTATTTTTTGCATGTCATGTGATGCAAGAAGTCAGGGTCAAGTTTATGGGGCAAATGTATACTATTTTTCATTGCGAATAAGGAAAATAATAGCGGATTTAATGTTTGAATTTTTAGAAAGGATAAGTCGATCTTACTTACCTAACTGACCACAATGCCAGTGAGACGCATATCGGGTTTATTTTTAACATTCGTAAAACGCATACGTACTACGTAACTAGGTATATATGTAAAGTTTAACGCATTTTCTGACCTTGCCGTATTCAATGCGTCGTTGCTAGTTTAGGTGTAGAAGCGGAAAGACCCACATAATATGTCACGAAGGTGTTAACATTGATTGAACAGTTGTCTCTGTCTTTTTCTTTACTTGGTAAGCCCGCTTCCATCTTCGGCAACATCGTCACTTACCACCAGGTGAGATGTTGTCAAGGGTTTACCAATTGTGCATAAAAAAAGAGAAGAAAATAACCACACTTTTGCAATATTTAAATGTTATTTCGTTGAAAAGTTTCGAAAAAGTGAACTAAATTAAATTTGAATAAACATAGACTACGTAGTTTGAAACGAAGAAATTATGATATAAATTTCATGTTTATAATAAATATTTTTTCCTACAAATTTTTAAATCCCAATCATAGCATAAATTGAAGCAAAGTGAATTGCTTCAATTTATGCTATGTTTGGGATTTTTTATGATCGAGTCAAGTTAATCTAATCGTGTAATGAACTTACAAGAGCCCTAGGTAATAATTCCTTGAATATAACATATCTTTTTTTCAGGCCGATAAATTAAGCGAGAATATTTTTTTTGCTAGGCGCTTCTCACTGTTTAGTTGCCAATATACTCGTACCGCCCTAAAAATAGGTTTATTTCCTTTAAAATTCCTGTAAAATTTCTATAGATCCTAACGTGGGTAACCTGCTAATTTAGACACCCATATTTTCAGTCGATTATGAGAAATACTAATTATACCTCTGAGGCAGAGTAACCTTCGCTCGCAGAAGAGATAACAGATGAAGAGGTCAGCCAATGACCTCACCGTTTTGCATCGTAGCGGACTTATAGGTACGCACAGAGACAGTTCTAGGACATAATATAACACAACACAAAGGCACACCCCGGACACTGCATACAACGGTCGTGAAATGTCATTTCTAAAAACAAAAGACGGAGCAAACAAAATCACGTCGAAATCCTTCGTATACGTTCGAGAACCAAACTGTAACCAATCTGTATCAATCTGGGTGACGACGGAGTGAGGTCGGAATGTAAAGAGGCTGCAGGGAGTGTCCATACTGTATGCTAGTACTGATATTTTATTTTATTTTTTTATTTATTTATTTGCCAGGAAATATTTATATACTTTTAACAAACGTGTGTCATCTTTAGAATATAAATATGAAATTTATGCTCATCATCACTGACTGACTGACTCACTGATTCTGTAACGACGTCAAAATGATGCTGTAACGCAAATCATCATCATCATATTGTCCCTCAATTATAACGGAATTAAATAACTTCTGAAGATTTAAGTACCGGTGTTCCACCTGCTTTCAGAAGTTCAGTCGTAATTCCATTTTCACCCGGTGCCTTATTGTTTTTAAGCTGTTTTAAGAGCAATTCTAATCTCGTACAGGCTGAAGTCCGGGATATCTTCGTTATAGTGTCGGGTAAGTCTAGCTTTTGGGTCTTTAGCCAGATCGCTGACAGGCAGACGTGTGGTCGTGGTCGTGTACAATTGTCCGTAGAACTTCTCAACTTCTTCCAGCAACTCAGTCTTAGACGACATGATCCTGCCATCCTCAGTCTTCAGCTTGGTCAGTTGGCTTTGTCCAACAGACAGATCTCTCGCGAACACTTTTGAGCCTTTGTTGTTCTCAATCGCCTCTTTATTACGATTTGTATTATACTGGCGCAAATTGCGAGTTAGAGACAGAGATCTGCTTGTTTTGTTGCCGATACTGAGTACTTAGCGTCTTCAGAGGACTGCAAAACCAATCTGCGTCTTTCTTCCATGAGGTTGCTGGAAACGTGAAATCCGAGATTTTTTTGGTTCTGTTTGAACGGCGAGTTTTAAAAATCTTAGACCCGACCGTTTGGACAATTTCCACGAACCTGTCTTGCAGTTATAAGTTCTTTAAAACTTAGATAATAGTTCCAGTACATACTCAAATAGATCGTTCGTCATTTTTTAAACAAGGCTTTAGCATAGTTTTACGTTTAGACTACAACTCTTCATGCACAGACAACTCAGGAACACAATTTTTTAAAATATTTGGCTTTCGTCGTCCGCATCGCACAAAAGCTCCTTCGCTCTTCTGTGGTCCGCTTAGTGCGGCCCTGCCCTATGCGCCCGCGCACAATGCCGAGCGCGTTCTGCGAACTCAGGCGCCGCCGATGATTCATGGCGCTGATCCGGCTTGCTCTTCGTCATAATCATGACGAGATCTCCACATAAGCTGGATTCTGCGCGCTTTTGCCACATAACTTAGCATGATGGGGAATCAGCAAGCCTTAAAACCTTCAAGCTTTCCTTGCATTTAGAATGTCTTTCTACTCCGTCTCAACATATTCATTTGCAAAATACAAATGTAAGGAACAAATAGGTAGGTAATTTAATTGTATGTATTAGAGAGTCGGTGGCGTAACGGCTAGGGCCGCCGCCTCCTGTCTGGGAGGTCGTGGTTCGAATCCTGCCACGTACCAATGTGTTTTCGAATTTAGATTTCATATGTACGTTTATCCGACGCTCTTACGGTGAAGGAGAAGCATCGTGGGGAAACCTGCACACGCCTGCGAAGAAACTCGCAGGTGGTGTGTGAAGTCGACCAACCTGCACTGGGCCCGCGTGGTCGACTAAGGCACGATCACCCTAATTCAGGGTAGGCTCGAGCCCCTCGCTGGGGATGTATATGAACTTATATGATGAAACAAGGTAATAAAGGTATCGAAAAAACGATGTTACGACATCATTGCATGCGTAGTTATTTGGTGTGTACTTCGGCATAGTCGTAGTGATTGTAGCTATCATACACCTAAGTATAGGGCAGTACAAAATCAATTATCGTGCATGATTTTATTGCAAATTGCTGGGTACCGCTGTTTCATACGACCTATTATTGATTAAGATAACGCTCGAAAGTACGTATTGTGGTGTCATTTTCAGTTGGTGTTTAGACATCCAATCTACTTACCTTCACAGTCTAAGAATCCAAACAGTCGTCGAACGCCTTTGATAATTGCGTTAAAGCCGACAGTAAAGTTACAACCACCACCAGGGCTCGTGCTCCTAATCCGCAAAAAACTCTCCCGCGTGTATGTTAGTATACCTATATACGAGTATTTTAGTACTAACATACAGTATGGATACTCCCTGCCGCTCTCTAGATTCCGACCTCACCCCCTCGTTACCCAGATTGATACAGATTGGTTATAAGTTTGACGTAATTTCGCGGTGACTTTGTTTGCTCCGTCATTTGTTTTTAGAAATGTCATTTCACGACCGTCGTTGTAGCCGCAGTATCCGGGGTAGGGCATGGAATACCGGAATGATTTTCATACCGGTATTGATACCGGTATTGAAATTTCAATTACCGGTATACCGAAATTTCGGTATTTTTCGGTATTTTTTTTTTAAATACTGCTATTTCTGTTTAAATGATTCCAAGAACGATTAGTAAGTCTTATTTGCGGAGAGTGTTTAAAGCAGTTTTCTACACTGTATGGCAGAAACACTTCAACTATTTATCAACTCCCTAGAAATCACAAAATGAGTTATTAAAGTATAGGGAAATAAGAATACTAAAGAAAATACGTTATTTGATAAAATCATTATTTATATTGTTTCATTAGCATAAATATCACAATCAAATAGATATTAAAATCAGTCTTACTCTCTAATGATAAGAAAACATGTAACGAAAATTTCGAATATCTCTCTTAGTTACAGTTTATACTATGAATACGAAGGTATTGTTAAAACAAAATCAAACTGCAAATGAAAGTACCGTAGAACGTAGTTATTAAAAAAAATTTAAGGCGCAGGTGCAATTTAACTCAAGTTCATCCATCAGGCAGATCGCGTTTGTTGAAAAATAGAACGAAGAAAACACAACGCATCAAAACTTGCGTTGTAGAGCGATGATCTTATTTTGTTACATATGTAACTTGCAGTTGAAAAGGCTCTTTCGGATAAAACGCTCTTGGGAGGAGTGTTTAAGAGGGACTTGTAAGCTGCGTCCAAAAATCTGCCTAATCTATGTCATTTCAATACGAATTAGTGTTTGAATATTACTTTTTTTTTTCTCTCCGATTTGGGATCTTTTTTGCTTTTAGGTCATAGATTTTTCTATTGCTTTATTAATTTCTTTTTCTATCACAGATGAAATACTGCTACCTGTGTCATCACCACTTATTCCCTTTTCAGTAGAAACATTAGCGGCAGCAGGTGAGCTCATCGCAGTTGTATTTTGTAGAGAGTGCTCTTGCAAACGTTGAACAAGTTCAGTAATTGAAGTAATGATTTCATCACAGCTCATTCTAGGAAACTCTGGATGGTTGACTCTGCGTTTCTCTGCATTTTCTTTGAAATATTCTTCTGGGTTTCCACTGTGATCTTGAATATTTTCAAGCTCTTTTGAATAGAATGCAGCAATTCAAACTCCTCTTGGTAAAAATTGATAGCAGAGTTGAAGTCTATCAGAGTTTTTTTCAATTACAATTTGGTTGGTTAAATATGTCTATTATGTTGGGCTAGACTTGACCAACGAGTTTTGCAGTCCAAAACTAAGGCCATTTCGCGGCCTTCTTGTTCTCTTACATATTTTTGTAATGCGTCGTTTTTTGTTGTAGATCTCAAAAACATTTTTATCACAGAGCGCGTTTTCTTGATCACACTACCATATTCTGAGTTTAAACATGGCGCCGAAACCTAAATAAATGTGAATATTTTATTGTCACCGTCTTCATCTTCACTTTCATCGTCATCTGACTCATCTGATGTTTCATTTTCATCGTGTTCTGTAGTAGTGGCGGCTTTTCAATACAATACCTCTGACACTCCAAGATGTATCCCATGTGCTAGACAGATTTGATGAAACGCTTCTATATCTTCGGCCTCATCTTTCATCATCATCATTATTAAGAGGGCCCAGCCCTCTGTCGTTGCAGCATTCTCCACTTCAGCCTGTCACGAGCTGTCGTCTTTGTTTCCTGGTACGTATGACTACGGCACCATTCATTCACTTGGGTCATATATTGTTTCCTGGGGCGCCCTCTTCCTCTCGTTCCTTCGATCTTGCCCTCCAGTATGGCTATGTTCAAATCTCCATGTCTGAGGATGTGGCCCAAGCATCTAGCCCTTCTGTTCTCAATGGCGGACAATATATAATGGCGGTCTTTTCTCCTTCGCTCTTTCTAGCACTTCAACATTGGAGCGCCTTTCCGTCCAGCTAATTTTAAGCATTCTCCGCCAGCACCACATCTCAAACGCTTCTAGACCTCATCTTTAAACACATTAATTTATTTACAGTTCCTAAGCAGACGCCGACAAACTTAAAAATCGGGAGATATTTGATCGAAATCGGTGCTTTATTTGTAAAAGTAAAAACATAAGATAAACAACTGAAAGCAATATCATTAAATACCTACCACCTAGATACTAGCTATGTTCATGTAGCATTATGTTTTGTGTAGTTGATTTTGTGATGATTTTTTCTATAATCGTGATTATTCGTGTTTCGTATCATATGATAACTCATCTGCAGTATGAACAACAACTATGAACCAGAGAAAACGAGCGTTCTGCATAGTCTTTAAACACCCTTGCAAAAATAGATCACTTTTTTGAAATACCGAAATAACGGTATTTTATCCTCAAATACCGGTATCAAAATACCGAAAAATACTATCGGTATACCGGTATACCGGTATCCATGCCCTAATCCGGGGTGTGCCGCTGGATTCAACAAACCATTTGTTTGGACCAGGGGGAAGTACCCGAACCTTGGCCCCCGCACGATTGCCCTGTATAGACGTCTCCGTTATACTTACGAAGTAACTAGTATCTCATCTGTGGTTATATACGACTGTATGGATTCTTAGACTATTCGAGTCACTAACCAATGAGTTATCGAAAAGAAAATATGTCCGCAATTCTTTATAATGTTTCTGAAAGAATTGGAATAAAACTTATAGGATTGTACATAATTATAACGTTAGGAAGAATCTTAGTCAGATTTGGTCTATGGTTAAGTTTAGACAGCAGTTTTCTATATTTTTTTAGTATTACTAGAGAAGACTACGTGCATTCTGGCGAATAAATCTAACTCGTTGATGTTTTTTGAGAGACGAGATAATTGATTTTAATGCTCTATGTTAGATTCAAAATAAAAGTAAAGAAGTACCCCAGTAGGTATTTTTTTATCCACAATTGATGAGCCCTTGGCCAACTCTTTATTGTACTGTGCCTTGGCATCATCTCACCTGATGGTAAGTGACGATGATGCCAAAGATGGGAGCGGGCTTACCAAGATTCCCCAACGCAATGGAAAGACATCAATGCTGTTAACACTGATGTTTGGCGGCATGACTTAGATAAGATGGTAGTAGCTAGCCAGGCGGGCTATGAACATTATATCACTATATACCACCAACCAAACCGAGTCTTACAAAGTTAACCCCGCCAGGAATCGAAACCGCGACCTCCTGGTGTGAAGCGAAAGGACTAACCATTACGCACTTGATTGCCTGCCAGATAGGTGTTTTTATAACAAGTCACCTGTTTGATAAGATACCTAACGTTAGAATTCTTGGAGAGTTTGCTCTTTATTTACAGTCGATTGACTTGACCTACTAAACAGTTTATTAGTGAATTCGATGCCCTGGTGATGACGTAGGGCTTGACTCATGCGCAACTGGAACTAATAATTTCAATTCAATAAACTTTATTGCTGTTTTGAATGGAACCGATCAGTGTGTGCACAGATTCGTCGCCGAACGAACATACGCAGTTATTTCTGGGGATGTGAATTTATAATTTTAACATTATACCTACTGAAAAAAATTTGAATAATAAGAGCAATGTGCAAAATGTGTGTGTGCAAGGAAGGATCTTTTATAAGAAGAAACTTTCAAAGGATACCAGAAAAAATGGTAAGTGTTTCCGAACAGTTTTTTTTTATTATTTCCCTAAATAACATAGCTTCAATTTGAAAAATAATTATAATATCACGGTAAATTGTCAATCGGCATACAATTTCACGGTTTATTCTTGTATCTCCAAATAAAACCGATGATTTCTTCTTCTGCGAAGCATTCTGCTACCCAGGGGGGCTTCGCGAGGCTCTTTGACTGTTTAATCAATCAAACCTGACCGAACCTAACATCGCTCGCTTCGCTCGCTCATTTATTTAGTGTTAAACACTTCGCTTAGTGTTATTTTATTGTCACTAGTAAAATATAAGAGTGAGATGTATGAGATGACCACAAATGAATTTACCAACCGTAACATATATTTTTTTTATGTAAGTATGTCAACCGATTTCTCCGTTAATTGTGAACCGATTTAAAAAAATATATTTTTTTATTCAAATGAGTATACTCCCGAGGTGGTCCCATCGTTACCAAGTCAGGATCTGATCCCATATCCCAGAGAAATCGAGGGCAACTCTCAAACTTTATTAGGCACGTATTACGTGTTTCATGCATTTTCTAAAGCTATTCAAGTATTTGCGTATGGTAATCATCATTTCATGTATATAAGCTGATGATGGAAGGTACAACTCCTGAACGGTTAGGAGTTCGAGGATAATTCTTTAAATATTATACGTAAATACGAAAAATACATGTAGACCGATAGTTGTACTCTTTCAGTCGAGCTGACGATGGAAAGTTTGACTCTTTAACTTTCATGCTGCTGAGATGATGATGGAAGCCACAATGAAGCCACAGGACTCTGTATCGGTTAATGAAACACTTGCATTATGATTTGTTGATTTCTATTGGCGAGTAGGTAATTGGGTTTAACGATAATAAGATACCTAGATAGAATTATCACTAAAAATTAAAGAAATAAATTAAAGTTTAAAAAACTAAAAACCGACTTCAAAAAGAAAATCATATCACTTAAAAGTATGAAATAAAATTGTTATACATAAATACACGAAATTAAGCAACAATAATGAAATCAAAGGTAGTTACGAATCAAATTAGGGGACTGCAATTTTTTTTGAGGTCGGTAACGTGCTAGCGCACTTTTTATGCGCACCTACACGCAGGTACCTTTGATTTTGTTATTGTTGGTTAATAATTTGGTGTTATTACTTAAAAAAAATATTTCATGATGCTTTTGAGTAATTTTCTTTTCGAAGTCGGTTTTTATTTTTTTTATACTTTTATTTTTCATACAAATTGTTCAGCTATATTTTGTTTAGGAAGTCCAAAAAATATTATATACGTACCTTATTCCATTTTTCTTGGAATTACAAATTCTCTGCGGCTGTAGACCATGCAAAGTTATGTATATAGTAACGTACCGAGTTGCATCAAAATCGTTAGATATTTTTAAGTAAAAAAATAGTGATTTTTACTATAGTGGCAACCCTAAAAAAATGAAAAACACACACATTTTTTATTTTTTTAGACAGTGTAAGACAATCGATCCCCATCAAAATCTCAACTTAGATTTTTTTTGACATCACATACCTTTTTCACTCCTTCGCTCGAAAGTAACGAGTTGTCCAATGGAGTTTGAGTAGTTGATTACTAGTCATTTGGGTTAGGTCAATGACTTCTATATTACTAATCTGTGGGTTAGTTACTTTTTTAGGGTTCCACACAACCACGAGACCCTATTATTGCTAAGGCGCTGTCTGTCCGTCTGTCAGCGGGCTGTATTTCATGAACTGTAATAGGTAGACAGTTGAAATTTTCACAAAATATGCAGCGCAGAACCGGTCGTCGTGGAAATCCTTGGGGGAGGCCGATGTCCAGCAGTGGACGTCCTTCGGCTGATATGTTGATGATGATGTAGGTATTTTTGTTGTCGCCATAACAAAAAATAGTACTCAACATAAAAAAGTGAAAAAATAAGGGAGGTATACATAACTTCCTTACATAATTTTCCATATAAATTGATTTTAATCATGTCCTCATCGTATCAGCCGAAAAACGTCCACTGCTGGACAAAGGCCTCCCCCAATAGTTTCCACGACGACCGGTCCTGCGCTTATGTCACACCCTGGACACTTCATACAACGGGCCAGAAATGAAATTTCAAAAAACGAATGACGGAACAAACAAAATGGCGGCGAAATCCTATACGTTCGACAACCAAACTGTAACCAATCTGTATCAATGTGGGTGACGAGGGGGTAAGGTCGCAATCTAGAGAGCGGCAGGGAATGTCCATACTGTATGTTAGTACAAATATATATAAGTACTTTGACGCAACCCTAAAACCTTTATAAGAACACGTTTCTTGTTTGGGGACCCCTTATTTTTACCCGACTGCGCCAGGAGGGTTATGTTTTTTCGAGTGCATGTATGTATGTTTCTTTGGCACGCTCTATAGCCTAAGCAGCTTGATTTTGGAGGTGTCGTTAGATTCTTCTTGATCCGTGGGATTAACCCGACAGGCCAAAAAAGAGGGTTAAGTTTTTATGCACTCGGGTTTTAAATTGATTACCTATTATTTTTATTATTTGTTTGTACGGTTCAAAATATACAAATCTTTAAAGGTTCGGACAGGGTTTTGGGTAAATGCGGACGGAACTCTAAAAAGCAAGGTTCTTTTACCAATGAACTTTGGTTGCATAAACTATGTAAAATAACTAACTACATAAATATATGTAATCGGAAGGAAGCGGACATAGCCTACCCCAACAGTACAGAGGCGTCGCCCACAATCGTTGCACAATGCAGTGAATGCGATCTGTCATTATCGGCCGATGTGGTTCCGCTTGCAGCTGCGCCCGCGCACATGATGTGCCAAATGTGTGGGTTTGTTTGTGTGTAACTCACTCGGTGTCAAATGCTAATAAGCAGTAATGGCAAACAGAAGAGCTCGTTGCGTTAGCTCACCCCTGGCGACGATGATAAGTTTACGATTTCATACGATGCTATAAATAGTTGCGGAAAGGGGAGAAAACGTCTGCTTGTGAATAATTTCGGTACATTTACTACAAAGCACATTTTACAACGTCCGTCCTTCACTCTTATAATAGGTATAAAAAATACTTATCTAAATCTTGGTTAAGCTTTACGGTGTATTTAATGTTTACATAAAAATCAGAAGGTGCCAAGTTATTCCTCGGTAATTGTAGTAGAGCGTCGGTGGCGCAACGGCAAGGGCCGCTACATCCTATCCGGGAAGTCGTGGTTCGAGTCCTGCCTTGTACCAATGTGTTTTCGAATTTTGATCTCATATGTATGTTTATCCGATGCTCTTACGGTGAAGGAAAACATCGTGAGGAAACCTGCATACATCTGCGAAGAAACTCGAAGGTTGTGTGTGAAGTTGACCAACCCGCACAGGGCCCGCGTGGTCGACTAAGGCCAGATCGCCCTAATTCAGGGTAGGCTCGAGCCTCTCCGTGGTGACGTATTATATGAGCTGATATGACGATGATCAAATAATCTACCTTCGTACATTAAGTATTATTGTATGACGTATCTTGAGATATAATCTCATTTCGTCTACAATATACTTAGTTCCTCAAATCGAGTTTCGCCCATCAAGCTCCAATTGTTCGAATGAACCAATAAATACGAAAAAATATATAGCGAAATACATTTATTTACTGATCCTTTCTGTCTTGTTACAGTGCATGGCGCGCGCCCTTTACGACAATATTGCGGAATCACCGGATGAGCTGGCCTTTCGGCGAGGAGACCTGCTGACAGTGCTCGAGCAGAACACCGGTGGCAGCGAGGGCTGGTGGCTCTGCTCGCTCAGGGGGCGGCAGGTAAGAGCAGCCCTTCCGAAGAGGAGACCTGATGGTGTTGATTCAGACAGAATACCGGTGGCAGCGAGGGCTGGTGGCTCTGCTCTCTCAGCGGGCGACAGGTAAGGGCAGCCCTTACGGCGAGGAGATCTGCTGATGGTGCTGGTTCAGAACACCGGTGGCAGCGTGGGCTGGTGGCTCTGCTCGCTCAGGGGGCGGCAGGTAAGAGCAGCCCTTCCGAAGAGGAGACCTGATGGTGTTGATTTAGACAGAATACCGATGGCGAGGGCTGTGCCTCTGCTCGCTCAGGGGACGACAGGTAAGGGCAGCCCTTACGGCGAGGAGATCTGCTGATGGTGCTGGTTCAGAACAAGGGTGGCAGCAGGGGCTGGTGGTACTGCTCGCTATTCGGCAGGACGGACGGCAGATAAGAGCTGGTTTTTAGGCAAGGAAACCTATTACCGGTGCTGAAGCAAGCAGGAGCAGCGAGGACTGTAGCTCTGTTCAGCTCAGGGCAGGAAGATAGCTGGCCTTTTGAGATCATACTTATTGTCAGCTAATAGCATCATAAAAACCTATGAGATTTTGTTAAACACCTGACTTTATCTTACATGACAGTAAGTAACAATGATGCCGAAGATGCAAGCGGGCTTACCATGATTCCCCAACGCAATGGGGAACTGGTTATTTTATCTTCAAGCCGGAACACATCAATGCAAGATGGTGGGAGGCTGGTAGCTAGTCAGGCGGGCTTAGAAAATGCCCTTCTACCAACCAAACCGACCGAGTCATAAAGGTATCGAATCCTGATGTGAAGTTAATGGACTTAAGCATTAAGTAGGGGGTTGGCGGTTACTGACAGATTTGTAGCATTCGAATTTTTTAAAGATTTCAGAAAAGTTTTAAATTAAAAGTTGTTCAATTTCTTAGAAGCCCCCCTTTAACGCCCGGTGTACACTTGTTTCCTAACATAAAATATATTCCTTCTTGCTTGCAGGGAATATGCCCCGGCAACAGGCTGCGGATAGTGGCGGGGGTTTTCGACGCAAGCGCCGCGATGCAGAGGCGACGCACGCGCACACCGGTCTCTCATCAGCCCTTACCAGCTCAGCAATCACCTGCGTTCACTAAGGTGAGTCCTTGTATAATTTGCACAGGACGGAAGAGATAGATATCGTAGTTAGATCGACAATTTTTGCGCTAGGCTAGGTAGTCTTCTTTCTTGGAATTATTCTTAGAAATATATTCGCGGAAGCTTTAAAGTCGCACCAATAACGGAGAAGATCACCGAAGGCAGACTTAGATGGTATGGCCATGGGAAAAGGCGCAGTGAAGACCACGTGGTAAACATGGCTTCAAACCTGCCGGAAGAGAGCAGAGGCAGAGGCCGCCCGCCATTGACCTGGTGGTCAAACATAAAGAGAGACCTCAAGAAAGTCCAATTGCCAGATGTGACAACCCAGGACAGAGTGTCCTGGCGCAAATTAGTGAGGAGACCCGACCCCAAGTAACGGGAACTGAGACGGACAAAGAAGTAGTCTTCTTTCTTGGAAATCACTAGGTATGCAAACCAGGTTAATGACCGGTAATAATGGGATATCCTATACCTACCTAGGCTAAATCTACGAGACTTGACATTGACACTAATCGCCAGATTCACTTTGAAATGCTGTGAATTTACGTAATTATGATAGTTGACCATTCTATAACGGTTGATTTTTCTATAACGGTCAACAAAGCGACGAAATAGGTTTTCAAAACTACAAGACTAAATATAAAGCTTAGGGGAATTGTGCTTAAGATGACATACTTTTTGTTTTAAGCTAAATATAAAACAAATTTAGGGTTTTGCAGTTTCGGTTTTGTTTTAAATTCAAATAATTAAAATCTTCTTCTCCTTTCCCATTATTTGGGGTCGGGTCTCCTCGCTCTTCTGCGCCAGGGGATACTCTATCCTGGATTGTATTTTCAGGCAAATGGGCTTCCTTAAGGTTTCTTTGTATTTTAGACCACCAGGTGAATGGCGGGTTAATGGTTAATATTTAAATTCAAATAATTAAAATAAAAGAAGAAAAAATACCAACATGTCTACGTGGCTAAGATGACACACGTCAGTCTAAGTTGACATAGCTATTTATCGGTGCACAATTCAATTTGAAGACCTGAATTCTTAGTGCAATGCCTGCACTAGAGTGTAGCATCATCACTTAACATAGGTGCTTAATTGGCAACAGACCCAATACTTTCCTGGCTTCGATTTGTCATTGTCATCTTATGCTGATGGTCGCTATGCCATCTTACTCTACGAGGTAAAAATATTTGCGCCTATTGAGACTTAAAAATTATGAGGTTATTTTATCTTGATATTGTTCAATATTCATAAACTATATTGACCCCAATTCACATCGAAGAAGTCAAACACAACCAAAACTTATCAGAAGCATATTTATTGGCACAAACACTTAACAAAATAATATTTTCGAGTGACGATATCCAAATATTTCACACCACATCCAACAACGCAAACGGGTGGCCACGCCATCTGTGAGCCGATGTGTGAACGTCGTCTAGGTAGTTGTGGCGCGTATATTTGAACGGATATATAGAAGTCTATACTATGTCATCTTACCTAAGTATGTCATCTTGAGCACCATTCCCCTACATAGCCACCGTCTTTGGAATATGTTGTATATATTTATATCTGCATTTCAGATTGAAGAGTGCTCCCACTACGATGTACCCAGAGCCCCGATGCCCGTACAAAGACTCGGGACGTACGACGCTCCTCGGCCACTCGGGGACTGGTACGACGCCCCACGCGCACCCCGCCCCGCTTCAGCCGACTCCGCCTGCAGCGGGACTGGGTCCTTAGCATCGGCGACGTCGAGCGCCTCAGCCAACTCGGGGAGCTCGATACATTCGGCGGCGTCCGTGTCAAGTACCTATGATGTGCCGCGGTCAAGGGCTTTGCCGTTGCCATGCGATGCAGCGTTAGAAGCTTTGGAGAGGTTACAAGTAAGTTAGATTCCTATGCTATGCTACTTTTTATTAACTTTAGTTGCTGAGTGTCGTAAAAGTGTTCTTTAATTTTGTAATTTAAAACCAATTCTTAAATTACAATTATTCCGATGGAATCCTGTAAACGCTAGAAGATTACCCATTTTTCTATACGGTTTGTCACTAAACGTGCTAGAGTGATACTAGACGCTAAATGGTTTGGTTGCTAATTGGTTATACTAGCAACGTTCAAAAAATAAAGAATCAGAAATAAGGATCTCCTTACAGATCTCCGTAGGAGAACCAAAGTTATCGACTTAGCTCACAGAATCGCTGAACTGAAGTAGCAGTTGGCGGGGCACAAAGCTCGTAGGACAGATGCGCATTGGGGCAGTAAAATTTTCGAGAGGCGAACCCGCACCGGAAGACGTAGAATAGCAGACCTCCTGTGTAGGATCGGTTGTTGTGAAAATCCTTGGGGAAGGCCTTTGTCCAGCAGTGGACGTCTTTCGGCTGATATGATGATGATGAAAGTAGCACAAACAAAAATGAAGAAAAGTGTCATGGCACGATAAGGCAGGAAAATGATGTAATAGGAAGTAGAACAGAGCAGAACATTGTGCACTGCAGAATGAAGGTGTGAGAAGTTGGAAAATGAAGAAGCGAGGTGAGAGGTCTAATGCTAACCCCGAAAATTCCACAGGAGGAAGCATCAGCAGCGGTCTCCCGGCTACTGTCCTACGTAACGCCAGGCTGGAGACGGCGAGGTGCGCTGCGACCAAAGGTTCTAGATGTGCGCGTGGCGGGCGCCAGACTCCGGGCGGCGCTGCACGACTTGGCCGTATTTGCGGACGCGACACTCGCCAACGCACATGATGCACAAGATAAAGGTGGGTGCCATTTTGTAGAAGACAGCACTGAAAAAAAGGACCAACTAGTTTTTTTTTTTGTTCACAATTGGTAAGCCAGTTGAAAGTTTCGTTGTAGGGAAATAAACTTTAGTTATATTTAAACAATTACTTCAGTAATCGGTCCAAAACTAGATATGTTATTTTTGGTTTGTGTTAATTTTCTACTAAAGTACTACACCGATTTTGATAAAATTTATATGAGACCACACGGGAAGCACTAGCTTTCAAATAAAAAAAGAATCATAAAACTCGGTTCACCCAGTCAAAAGTTCTGAGGTAACAAACATAAAAAAAAACATACAGACGAATTGAGAACCTCCAACTTTTTGAAAGTCGCTTGAAAATAGTAATTACCTACGCCATATATCATTTGTGAAAAACAAAGAAATAAAAAATCATTAGTTAATAACGTCCAATACAATCATTGATATAAAACAAATCGTCATTAGAACGTGAAAACGTTATGAAACGAAAAGTTATACATTAAAATCAGTAAATGTCATTAATGCTTTTGACAAGAGTAAGTCAGTTCACACTGACAGCACCCGGTCACGAGTATAACGCGAGAGTCAGCCATCGTTCCCCTCAACCATATAAGAGGGAAAGGAACGATCATGTTCCCGATACGCCACCATCCGCACCACACAAATTATTTTTCTTATCTGTGATCCGCACAAACATTTAAGCGAGCATGCACTACTCATGTCAATGCTAAAACTAAGAAATAAAAAAAAATTTAGACTTGTCATGTCCTTTCGTTTCCACGTCAATTCTTGGATTTACATTAGATGGTTGTCATTTTATGATTATTAAACATGATTTGCGTTGATAGAAACAATGTCTTTACTCAAAAACACCTAAAGAATCTCATTCTCAACTTTCAATATAAAAATGTGAGTCATCATCCTAAGAGCCGAAAGACGTGTCCACTGCTGGACAAAGGCCTCCTACAAGGATTTCCACGACGACCAGTCCTGCGCTGCCCGCATCCATCTGCTTCACAAAGTCGCCACTCGAGAACTTTAGCGCCTCAACGACCATGTGTTCTACTTAACATAAAAACATGAAAGTACCTACATTCTTTTCGATTCCAGGTATCGCAGTGAAACTACGGCCGCTAGTTAAAGCTCTGAAAGACGCTGAGCGCATAACGCACGAGGCGACGAGCGCCCTGGACGCGGGCGACTGGGCGCCGGACCGGCTGGAGCGAGAGAGGGAGCCTACGGACGGGACGCAGGATGCGCTGGATCAGCTGGTGGCGTGCGCGAGGTCTCTTACGGAAGACGTGCGGCGGGCCGCCTCGTTTATCCAGGGAAATGCTTCTCTGCTCTTCAGGTTCGTACTAAACTACGGCCGCTAGTTAAAGCTCTGAAAGACGCTGAGCGCATAACGCATGAGGGGACGAGCGCCCTGGACGCGGGCGACTGGACGCCGGATCGGCTGGAGCGGGAGATGGAGCCTACGGACGGGACGCAGGATGCGCTGGATCAGCTGGTGGCGTGCGCGAGGTCTCTCACGGAAGATGTGCGGCGGGCCGCCTCGTTTATCCAGGGAAATGCTTCTCTTCTCTTCAGGTTCGTACCAGATGATTAGAAATTGAAGATTTTGAAATTCACACTAAGGTTAATCGACCGAGAGTACGTATTAATGCCAGTAGGTACTTGACATCAGAAATCACATCTTGTACGAAGTAAGTACTACCAAATCTTATATTAAGAGTAGGCGCTGTAGCCGAAAACGGCTAGGACCATCATCATCATCATAATATTATAAACGCGAAAGTTTGTAAGACTGTATGGATGTATGCTTGTTACTGTTTCACGCAAAAACTACTGAACAGATTTGGCTGAAATTTGGTAGGTAGACAGATTAGTTAGGACCTGAATTAACACATAGGCTACTGTTTTCCACGGATAAGTCATAGAAACGTCCAAGCGGTTGAAGCCGCGGGAAACAGCTAGTCTTAATATATAACCAACGATATAACCTTAGAACTACTTATGCTACGTCTAACGTTGCGAGATCGCCGCTCGAGAACGTGTCTATCCTAGCGGCTGTCCGTTCTACGAGTGAGTTAGATAGATCATACTAGATGCCCTGCCCCCTGTATCCTTGGTGGACCAACCGATGACCTGGTGAAGGCAGCGGGAAGTCGTTGGATGGGGGGCACGGTTTTTGTTGAAATCTTTGGAGAAGGTAATGTTCAGCAGTGTATGTCTTTCGGGTGGTTTCATGATGGATGATACCAAATCAAATATAGCTTTTATTTAACCACAGATAAGATCACGGATAAGATAAATAAAGTTGGTTTGGCATCAGTCACAATTTTGTTTGAAAAAAACTGTCTTCCACCCATCAACTCCACTACACAAGCAATAATAATACATTCACGAATTGAGCACACTAATAAACAAAACACACTTAGAACACAGGGCTGCAATTGTGTCTCACACCATTTCGAGAGTCTGTACGTTACACACAACCACACGAAAATAAAAAGTTTGAACGCGTGCTTCGGTTAAGTATGATTACCTAAACATACTTGTGGCGCGCCTGCCCAGCGCACATTTCCAATCCAACCTTATTTATCTGATCCGTGGAAAAGATAATGCGCACTGTGCTCACTGATAATCCGTTAACTTAAAACTCTCTAACGACGACGTCCAGATAACACCTTGCCTTCTTACCGCAGACGGTCAGCTACAGCACCAGTGCCGGCGCCGGAACACGAGTGGACGGAGGAGTACGACTACGTGCGGCTGGAGTCTCGAACGGCGGTCGGTAGGCGTAACGCAGAGATGCGCGCCGCTCTGCCGGACAAGTTAAGGGCTTCCTTTGATGCGCTGGTCAGAGATGCCGACCACGCGGGCGAGGTACGAAACAACATCTAACCTTGTATGTGTTCTATGCTTTTTTTTCCACCCTTTCACACACCCAACCACACACACACACACACACACACGCACGCACAGAAATACACACCAAACATATTTGTATTTTCATTACGTTAGTTTTGGTTTTGTTTGCTCGTTTTTATTTTTCTTGTGATCGACGCAGTCCTCGGGCTGTGGCAGAATTATCAGTGTATTGCTCGCAAGAGCAAATCAAACACTGAGTCACGGCCCTTTTGTACTACTTCAACAAACATATGTTTTTGTATTCTTTTTTTTTTGCTCTTTTTAATTTGTTATGTTTTGTTTTATATTATGTATGAGTGTAATAATGTGTGTGATTGCAGTGACAAATAAACGTGTTATCTATCTATCTAACATATTACAATAAAAATCATACATAAAATACTTTTAGAACGGGTAATTTTGCTTAGCAAGCTACTCACACTGGGCGAGTTGTTATGACTATCAAGGACTCAGAGTAAGTACCTACATACTTACTCTGAGATCAAGGATCTCAGATGTGCCACATTATGGGTTTCACGAACGGCAGTAATACATTTTTTTTGTGCATAATAGGCAAGCCCTTGACATCATCTCACCTGATGGTAAGTGACGATGATGCCGAAGATGGAAGCGGGCTTACCAATATTCCCCAACTCAATGGGGAACTGGCTCCACCCAGGTAAAGGACTCAGGTGGAGCACGTATCAGTTGGAGTACGAGGACTTACAATTCCTCATGCTGCATTCAGGTGGAGCACTAGGAACTACCTATCTTCTAGCCGGAACACATCAAACGCTGTTCTTTTTTTTTCGTGTGGAAGTGTAATTCCATAATCTACGAGTATAAGGCATGACTTTGCCAAAATCGTGCTACTTCAATCGCTTCTGGTGTTGCCTTCATTATATCTGTTAACATTGATGGTTGGCGGCAAGACGATGGTGGTGGTGGTAGCTAGCCAGACAGGCTTAGAAAATGGTCTTTCGTCAACCAAACCATACAAAGCCATACAAAGTTAGACTCCGCCGGGAATCGAACCCAAGACCTCCTGATGTAAAGCTAATGGACTGAACCCTTACGCCACGGAGGCGGTTGAGGCAATGTCCGAACCGAGCAATTATAGAAAGTGTTGCAATTTAAGAATGGTTAGCATATCTACGAGCTGCAATAGGGATGACGAATGCTAGTCGTCTTATTTACTTTATAACATATGTCAAAAACGACATTTTGTTCTAAAAATGTTTGAAATACCTAGGCGTGACGTCATAGTTTTGAAGCGTCATTTATGTACTTATTTTGTGATTTTGGTGAATTAAAAATCGAAGACTTGATGGAAAACAAAACGAGTAAGGTTTTCGGAAGTTTAAGTAGGAGGGCAATTTAGTGATCGAGTTTATAATTTATTTCTGATGCTGTCGTTATCCCTATTACCAAGGCACTTGCAGCTGAATGTTTCTTAACTCGTGAAACTTACTCATCTTCCAGATGAGCGCGGTAGCAGCAGCGACCTGTCTTCCACCAGACGACAGACAACTAGCCGCATTCTACGCGGCGCAAACAGCTACCTACAGCGCGCACCTTGCTACGGCTGTGGAGGCTTTCCTGCGCACGATCGAGATGGGGCAGCCGCCGGACGTGTTTCTCGCGCACGGCAAGTTCGTGGTGCTGAGCGCGCATCGGATAGTGCACGTCGGAGATACGGTGCATCGGTGAGTGCGAAAGAGATAGACTAACTTTGTAAACAACATAACGAGACACAAACATCCACGTACAGCGCGCACCTACTGTTCCAAGATTGAGATCTTCTTCTTATCTTGTGCCACAATTAACCGTGTTATCCAAGGGATAGACGGCGGTTGCTTGGTGTTTCACTTAGCATCACCCGCGGTCACGTGTAGGGCATTTAGATTTACACCTACGGACGTGTGCAACGCGAACTTCATACACATCTGGAATCAGATGGGCAGGTTTTCTCACGATGTTTTCCTTCACCGTTAAAGCAATCGGTGAGTTTAAGTACGTAAGTTTCGAAAAACTCATTGGTACATTGGCCGTCCGGATTTGAACCTGGTACCTCGGTTAGGAGGACCGAGTCGTTACCGGTTGAGCCACCGACGCTTTTATGGCCGACCTAGATGGAGATGGGAACGATGAAAGGAGAACTGGTTTTTCCTATACTTTTAATGTAAGGTAAGTAAAGATGTTGGGAGAGACTGGCAAATGCATGACAATGCGAGAAATTCAAGTGGATACCAAAAAAAATTTAAGTACGGATTAAGAGCAGGCTCCCAGAGCGGCACTGGCGAACAACCTGTCATTTAATCTTATGTAATCAGATTTACAGTTGAATTTCGCGTTAGTGTCTTAATGCGAGTTACGTCCTATATTTTCGGCGTAAATGCACATTTTCGTTTATTGCGAAGTAAACATTCTAGGAAAATTTCGTCTTAGCCGTTTTGTCAAAACCTTTATTCTCTTACTATTGGTATTAATTTCATGCGCCTAACTTATGTAATGTAGGAGAAAAATCTAATAATCTCTCAAAATTACGTAGTTTTAAAATATAAAAAGTGTCGAGCAACAACCAATGAATCGTGTTTTTTTTTAGCCATACCAAAGAAAAAGGTTCAAAGAATCAGATGCGTAGTTTTCACATTCATCAAGCAAAAAAGTGTATTTTTGCTAAAATATGTTGAGTCAGCCCAACATATTTTAGCAAAAATACACTTTTTTGGGAGCCTGCTCTTAAACTGAATATACGAAGTCTAATTCATACATTTAGTTAACATGGCGGCAATGATCAAAGCGTTTAACAAAATCTTTATTCCTCCCACAGGAGCGCACAACACACGGCACTGAAATCCAAAGCTCTCCGTTGCTCCGACGCCCTGTCAGATGCGCTGGCTGCGACAGTTGCCAAGACCAAAGCGGCTGCCCAGCAGTTTCCTTGCGCCCAAGCGGTTGCCGAGATGGGCGAGGCAGCGCGGACGCTGGCGGCGCGCGCGCAAGATCTACGGAGGGTGCTCGTGAGGGCGGCAGATCCCCCCGCGCCTGACTCGCCCCTCACCCCTGCGACGGCTGTCCCCCTCTCTGTGCCCGGCACCCCGCTCACGCCTATGACACCGCTCACACCACACTCGACGACACCGTCTATACCATCATTAGCGACGCTGCAGATTTAAAAAGGAATCAAGCACAATGGATGCCGATAGATCACACGAAGAGTAGGTACATCCTGTGCTTCGTGGTGTCAGCGAGTATACCTTCATATTTCTACGGAAGTTTTATAAAACATGTAGGGATTGAAGAGTTTTCATATCATTAAAAGGGAAAAACTTGGTTTTTCGTAGAAAAGTAAGGTTACTCGAAGGTTTGATAGACCTGCTGCAAAACTACTTAATTGTACAGTATTAATAAAATTACAATGTGCGAGGGCTGTTTACGAAAACAGCTAAGTGAGTCGAAATTCGTGAGAGTTTCAAAGCAAAGCAGTCCAATGGCCAAGTCCAGTGGGAAAGCGCAACATTACCAAAGAAATCTAATGATGATATAGGTCACTGTATATCAACAATGACTGCCATGACCGACACATAAATTTACCGAGAGTTTCTATTAAATGTTAGTTCTTAAACTTAGTTACATTAAATGTAATATGACAAGCTCGGTAGGACATTTTGTTTTAAAAAATTTAACCCGCATTGAAGTCTTCGACCAAATATAATGCACCGGTCTTATCCATACATTAATCTCATTAAAAATTAGTCAAATATAACTAAACGCAAGCTCACTCACACCACTATAGCCTACCGAGTCTCATTCAAATATAAACAATGACAGAGATAGAGAGATGCTGTAGCGCGGTGCGCTGTTATTTATTCTTCTTTCATCCGATCTTCTTTTCATTCCATCTATTTCTTTTTCACGCCATCTGACAATTTCGTTAAAAAAAACTCGATCATCAGCTCTCATTACAATAAATTTAATAAATTCATACTTTAATATATTTTGCAAGATATTAAAGTACCTATTAAGACTTGGAATGTAGCACGAATGAGATACTAAATTTCACTCATTTCGCCCTTCAACCTATTTGGGGAATACTGATCGACTGTGACGAAACAAGCGAATTCGCTCATTCTGTAGGCATCAAAACCGCTGTTCGCGTAGGCCGGTCCATAGCTGTTATATTGGTCGAAGATTGAAGCGGGTTTTTAATTATTGGATGCTCATTTTGCTATAGTGAGTTGAGTTGTCCGTCCAGTTTTATACAATTTTGCAACAATAATATAATTACTATCTTATGATAAATTTTAGACGTGTGTGTGTAAAGGTTTTCACGTGACATTTTGTTACGGGAACTTTAGATTACAACGACGAGATGTATGTATGTACTATGATTTTTGAGTACTAATAAAATAGATGCGGTAACACACACATAACAGTGTCATATGGTAAACTTTTGAATTTATACATGGTGTAGCAGCTTTTGCTGGCACACGGTCTCCTATTTTATATTGTTCTTAACATTTTTTACAAATGTATTACGAACCAACTGAAATGATGCTACAATGAAACAAAAATCCTGATTTGAATGTTCCTTCGTGATTGCAGTTCATAGGAGTTGAAAGTATATCTACTTAATGTCTATAGTTGTGTAGGTAACTGTAATGTACTTAACGATTAACTTTTTTTGGACTAGTCTTATGCAATTTAATAAATTACTGCTATACGACTTGATAGATATATAAAGAAAGAGATCACAATTCTGGGACCGCCTTTTTTATGAGAATGTAGGGTAGCGCGATATGCTCAATAGTTATTCTAGAGTTCCATTATGATGAATTAATGTAAAGAGCTCATCTATCGCGTAGAGAAATAAACGCTGAAAGACTTGAATTGAACCCGCAAAAGAATATTTTTTTTATTCACAACTAGGTGTTTCTCGCGGCTTTACCCGCGTGGGCGTTTCTATGACTTTTCGAAGGTCTGCAGTGCGTGGAAAAAGTAGCCTATGTGTTAATCCAGGTCCTAATCTGCTACCTACCAAATTTTAAGCCAGATCCGTTCAGTAGTTTTTGCGTGAAAGAGTAACAAACATACATCCATACATTCTTACAAACTCTCGCGTTTATAGTATTAGTAGGATTGCTAAGCCCTTGGCATTATCTCACCTGATGGTAAGCGACGATGATGCCGAAGATGGAAGCGATCTTACCAAGATTCCCCAACACAATGGAGAACTGGCTATCTTAGCCGGAATACATCAATAATGTATGTATGTATCAGTATGTATCATGCATGAATTTTTTTTTATGCACAATTGGTAAACCCTTGACAACATCTCACCCGGTGGTAATGACCTTTAATTCCTCTATCTTCTGTATTTTTTTGGATTTTTAATTTGATATCAACTTATCACATTCATAACCTTTTAAGGCCCCCAATTATCTGGGAGACATATAAAAATATAATGAATAGTGGCCACACTGGTCTCTTTTCTCTTCTTTACACCGTGCTGAGGCTGCTGTGTTGGAAAATTTAGATTAAAAGTGCTGTGTGCGATATTATGAACTTCCATTGTATTATTAACTGCGCCTATAGCTACCGCTGAGTGTCAAAATATTCCGAGCTATGTTTTTCTAGATGTGTTCAAACAAGAAAAAACCAAGAAAATAAACACACACTTCCAGAAAACTCGAAAATGTACAAAGTACATTTTAACTGTCAACGCTTTTTTGTTAGGTACAGAGGCCAGCACATCAAGCTAGACACTTTGGACTTTGTACCGTTCGTTCTTATGCCGTTTGCGTATGGATCAGAATCGCACTAAGAGTGTCTAGCTGGATGTGCAGGCCTCTGTACTTAGGTACCTACTTAATTGAAACCACTTTACAGTGCATTAGCGAATTCGCTTATCTGTGATTTAACACAAACTAAATTTGTTCACGTAAATTGCCCAGAAGCCGATTTCGTTATTCAATAATAACATACCGGCGTCATCATCATCATATTAGCCGAAGGACTTCCACTGCTGGACATAGGCTAAGTTTTCCACGACGACCGGTTCTATGCTACCCGCATCCAGCGGCTTTCCCCGCGACCTTCATCAGGTCATCGGTCCACCGAGTGGGAGGCGTGCCTACGCTACGTTTACCGGTGCACGGTCGCCAAGCCGACGTAATTTGTTTAAATCGAAAAGTTCTTGAATATAGCCCATGAATTAGAATTAACAATTTTATATCAAATAGGGGATCGGACTGCATCAAAAATAAATTCTGAAATATGATTTCCTAAATTGCTCTCCTCTTGAATTTTTAAAAAACCTTACTTGTTTTGTTTTTCCATCACTTCATAAATTTTAATTGTATCAAATTCACAAAATAAGTTCGTCAATGACGCTTAAAATCTATGACGTCACTTGTAGGTATTTCAAACATTTTTAGAACAAAATTTCGTTTTTGACGGATCATAAAAAGTAACTCAAATGACTAGCGGTCCGATCCCCTATTCTCATTGGCATTTTGCGTCTCCATGATATTTTGGAATTCGACAATTTGCTTCTGAACCACAAATTAGACCATGTTGTATATTAGGATTATATCAATTGTAAAAATCATGTTGTATATTAGTGACGTGTAATATATTTCTATAGATGTTGTAGATTAGTTACGCATAGATGAAATTGTACAAATGCATATTATTAAATAATTTTATTATTGAAATAATTAATCATCATGTAAAACTCGATCAAGTAAAATATACAAGTTTTCGTATCTAAAACACGGTTTTTGTTTTAATATTGCTTCACAAATTTTTAACTACAATGTTACTTAAATACTATCCACCTGAACCTATTTTGTTTATATAAAATATATATTTATTTATTTTTTATTTACAATTTGAGTGCGTTTGACGTTTTATATTTACGATTCAAGCCTTTCCATACATATTATTTAGGTTCGACCATTTGAAAACGGTATTTTTACTACGTTACATTGATGTAGATTCGCTGTAACACGATTTAACTTATTTGAAAGGACTAAACTAAATTCACGCATTTTGTCTTTTTCTTTCTGTATCGAAAAGACAAGGACAGAATGCTTTAATTTAGTTAAGTCCTGTTAAATAAGTTAAAACGTGTTACACCGAATCGACATCAATGTAACGTAGTAAAAATACCGTTTTCAAATGGTCGAACCTAAATAATATGTATTGAAAGGCTTGAATCGTAGTTTCAACTTTTACATACATATTAGTTAGATATTATTATGCACAATATTATTTATTACGGAAAAATTAGCATTTGCTAGTTCAATTATCAAAGTTTTTCAAACGTTGTCACGGTATCTTCAGTGCTGTTAAAAGTTCGAAATTAACATTACTATAAACACAAGTAAATTTAGGCCTTTTACCAACTCGTTTTGGTAACCGTAGTTGCCTTAACTATGGTTACCCAAAATGAGTTTTTCAGTAACATTATACACACTATAACTTGATGAGTTGACGTTATTTATAAAGAATAACAGATGATAACATAAGAATAAAAAAAGTCTAAGACTAGAGATGCTTCGGGACATTAGGACAGAAGAAGAATAAGATGGAAAAACAAAGAAAATAAGTATGTCTGAACTTACAAAAGAAAAAAATATGGAAGTGAAAAACGTAAGTAACACACAAATAATAACAATATCTCCAGGTAATAAGCTTTGAAAATTATGCATATTGCGACCATACACCAACCGTCCCACGTTCGGACATCCATCGCACATAATATAATATCAATTGTCTTCATTAAATACGTTAATCTTCTTCATTCGTTTCCACTTTACACATACATACCTACTCCTGCATATCTACTACTTTCAGTTATAATTATCACAGATAACATCGGCTAACACAGGGACATTCAAGCGCGCACGCACTTACGAACCGGATTTTATATCACAATAATTAGTTAACACCAGTCTTTCATACATCTCTTTTACAAGTCCTGCAGCCGATAATTCACATTAATACTTTGGAGAACAATAATATAAACCCCCATTTATAGTTCTCTATAAATTTTGCTTTTAGACGCTTTGCACACGACGGGGCGGGGCGGACCGGTCAATTTCGCCGCCAACGATAGCACAATGGGAATCCTATACTACCAACGCACATGGAGGACAAAAAGACCGCGCCGCCTCCATGTGCGTTGTTAGTATAGGATTTCCTTTGTGTTATCGTTGGCGGCGAAATTGACCGCCCCGCCCCGTCGTGTGCAAAGCGCCTTAGAGTCCTCAGTTATTAAATTATTATTGGTTCATGATTAATAAGCAATTAGTTTTATTCAATAGGGATGACGAATGCTAGTCATCTGAGTTACTTTTTATCATGTGTCAAAAACGAAATTTTCTTCTAAAAATTTTTGAAATACATAGGCGTCACGTCATAGTTTTGCAGCGTCATTTATTAAGTAGGAGGGCAATTTAGTGATCAAGAGTTCATAATTTATTTCTGATGCTGTCGTCATCCCTATTCTTTAATGGCTACTGAGAGATATACGCATGCACGCGATTCTCCTCACATGCCTGATTCAAACAGTATTTGATACCCAGTAATGAGCTGTACTTACCCTATACTTTATCTTACAAGTCTTGTAGTCGATAGTGATTAAAATGCACGGATGCGCGCGGCTCTCTTAAGGGCCGCCAGGAGGCTCGAGTTTCCATACAAACGTAGTTGTGCTTTAATACAAAAACTAAATGCCAGATTGAATCCATACTTTGCAAATATATTGAGGAGACACATATCGATGTTTGTAATTAATTTTTGATGTACTAATATAAAACCGAAAAAGTAAGAGCAGTTTCAAACTTTTAGTACAAAACTAATTTAAGCCTTCGTTTAGTTACATTAAAATTTACTACGATAAAAACTAATTACAAACATCGATGTGCTACTCAATATATTTATAAAATTTGGATTCAATCCGGCATGTAGTTTTTGTATTAAAGCGGAACTACGTTTGTATGGAAACTCGAGCCTCCTGGAGACCCTTAAAGGAAGAATTAATTGAAATTGTTTGAATGTGGGTTGTTGTCTAAAACAAATGAATATGCATTATCTAATCTGTGATGTAAACGCACGCAACCTATATAAGTCGCCGGTTGTAGAAATTTCGCTTGATCTGGCTCGTTCTTTAACAATTGCAGTTTTTGTATTAAAGCGGAACTACGTTTGTATGGAAACTCGAGCCTCCTGGCGGCCCTTAACATCTTTGTTTCGCTTACCGCGTTGTCTTAATCTCTCTACAAGTCTTGCAGACGATACTGAGTGATGTACGCATGCGCGCGGCTCTCCTCGTGAGTGTAGGCGAGCGCGGGGTGCGCGGGGGGCAGGCGCAGCGCGGCGGCGGCGGCCTCCAGCCGCGCGCTGCGCAAACGCATCGCTTGTTCTATCTCGTGCATCTCTCGCGCTTTGCCTTCCGCCGCTATAGCGTCTTCCACTCGTTTTCTCTCCAGCTGTAATAGGGAGAGATATTATTACGTATTAGGAGGACGAGTCGTAACGTCTTGTACACAGACACACCCTGGACACTTCATACAACGGGCCAGTCATGACATTTCAAAAAAGGAATGACGGAACAAACAAAATGGCGGCGAAATCCTATACGTTCGACAAATAAACTGTAACCAATCTGTATCAATCTGGGTAACGAGGGGGTGAGGTCGCAATCTAGAGAGCGGCAGGGAGTGTCCATACTGTATGTTAGTACTAATAAAATTCCTGGCAGTGAGTTTCTTGAGATTTATTTTAAGAAAGGAGTACGAAGCCTATAATATTAGTCCTGAATGATCTTGCACATTTTTAGCTTGCTATCCCGCTTAGAAAACACAGCCGGCGTCGCACAAAATGAGATTTTAATAAACGAAGCGAAAATAAAAAAACTTAAAGAAAAATGGCAATAGTTGCCGTTGGTTACTAGTTATTATTTAAATTTGAGATGTTATGTTTATAGGTGTTGTTATGAGTACACAATTAACCCTTGAGAGGTATAATGAACTACATAGCCCACTATGACTATAATGGGTGTAAAGGCACACCCATTTAAAAAAATATATCAGCCAAAAAACGTCCACTGCGCTGCCCGCAGGACAGTACTTTTTTTGTTAGTATATATCTGTAGTTAGTTGTTCATATTTTTGCAAAAAAACCTATAACTATTTTATTTTAAAAATAGGACCTAAAGACATTATAGCGTACAAAATTAAAATATATCTTTAAAGAATATACAGAAACGCTTTTGAAGTGACATAAAAACAAACTTATACACCAGGGAAACGAGCGTGTGGCCAAACCTGCGCGTGCGAACGACCGCTCCTCCCGCGCGTTTGAGGACTCCTGGCGACTTAGGAGGGTACACGAATCGCAATGAGCCGTGCCAAAACTCAGGAGTGTAGCGGCTAAAATCCAAATTGACCTGGGTGTTTTTACACCCGGAGTGTAGCAGCTAAAATCCAAATTGACCTGGGTGTTTTTACACCCGGAGTGTAGCAGCTAAAATCCAAATTGACCTGGGTGTTTTTACACCCGGAGTGTAGCAGCAAAAACCATATTGACCTGGGTGTTTTTACACCCGGAGTGTAGCAGTTAAAATCCAAACTGACCTGGGTGTTTTTACACCCGGAGTGTAGCAGCTGAAATCCATATTGACCTGGGTGTTTTTACACCCGGAGTGTAGCAGCTAAAATCCAAATTGACCTGGGTGTTTTTACACCCATTTAGCCTTTAAGGGTTAATAATAGTGTAATTTTAGAGGTAGCTCCGCGATATATTTTTATCGAGGAAATTATGTGAAAACAAGTCTTTGCTTGTATCAGCTCTAAATCAGATAGTTTAATACTTTATGTTTAACTAGCTGTTGCCCGCGGCTTCGTCTGCGTGGAGATTGGACTCCCTCGGTTACCATTTAATTACGTACCTGCAATAAGGTATCTCGGGAAGTAGGTGTATGTTGGACATGCAAAAATATCTTGTACGGTTTGAACTGTATTTTTTTAAAAACTTTTCTTACTTTAGTCGACACAGCCAATCAAAGGGAAATCAAAGTATCCATAAGCACACCCTGGACACTTCAAACAACGGGCCAGAAATGACATTTCAAAAAAGGAATGACGGAACTAACAAAATGGGGGTGATATCCTATACATTCGACAACCAAACTGTATCAATATAGGTGACGAGGGGGTGAGGTCGGAATCTAGCCCTTACAGACAGACCTGCATGGGGGTGTAGTGCCAGGACTGCAGATTAAAATTTACTTATTTATAAGAGAATCTGGTTTAAATGACTAAACTTAATATTGGGCATGAGTAATAGTGCCTAGATTTCTTTTTTCAGGCTAAAATCAGGATTTTTTGTCATGGGACCATATTTCCCAACAGTCTTGAAACCAATACTTTTCCCAAAGCATCTTCATATATTTTTATAAGATTCTTGACTTTTTATGAGATAAATAAAACGACAATAATCGATTCAATTTTATGTATTTTTATTATGTAAGATTAGTCTTGGTATGTATTACGCGTGTATATATTGCTCGTGCTCCGCTCCTAAGCAACCACATCATATTTGCTTGTGCACAAAACCAATATGAACATGAGTTCTCATACTATTTAGAGGTGAGTAAAAGACCGATGGGACTTCATGACCCAATGTTAATTTTCCCATGCCAAAATGCAATGTTTTTTTATTGTTTTCACACAATTAGAAAGAATATGGACAAAATAACCAACCTAAAAACAACGCAAAAAACCAAAATTCAGATACGAAATCACACCGCTTGTTGTTTATATCACCACAGATCATAAGCTAATGTTGCCACACTAAAACTACCATCGTCAAACTGAGAATAGATAAATTCCGAACTGTTAGGGAATGATAGTCCCATTTAAAAGGCAAAAACTAAGCTGCAGTCCTGTCTTGAATTTGTATGGGACACAATTTCCCATCAGTCCTGAGCTTTATGGGACTTTATAATACCAACAGTTCTGTAAGGGCTAGAGAGCGGCAGGGAGTGTCCATACTGTATGTTAGTACTAATATATATACTTTGCCTTAAGTACGATACAACAGTGAACACTTACGGTGAAGGTTTCATCATCTAAGCATAATTCAGTTACATCATTTTTAAAGTGTTCATTTTGCCTCTCATACCCTATAAAAATCCGTCCAAGTGCAACTTGGGATCATACAGAGTTCCGCACCAAAACTTTAACTACCAACAGAACAAGACCTCTCAGCACATACTTTGCTCTAGGTGAATAGGGTTCTACTTATCCTGGAATTTAGAAATTTCATTTTTCCTGTGGGAACGAGAGGACTTTAGATTTTCTCATAGATATTTCTGTAATCTATGTATTCAACCTCAGATATTGTGAATTTTTTCAAGATTTTAGGCCCAGTAGTTTCGGAGAATGTGGGGGAGGATTGGTTAATTTTCGCCTATTATCTTAAATACCTTCAAAAAACTATTTATCTTAAAACTTGTACCTAGGTTTTTTACTTATGTCAGATGTTACAGCGACTACTGTAAAGCTCACTCGTTTTTTTTTATCTGGGGTTCATAAATTAACAACTTTCCCGGAGAACGAACCTTTACTCAATTCGCAAAATTTGTTTTGCATCTCCTATACAAAGTTCTAGTTCTGCGCAAGCTCCAAGCTGGCGACTGAAGAGAAACCGCAAAAGACCGAGACAAGTGGCAAGTTCGCTGTGGCCAGAACACACTTTGGGTCGTTGTAAGCGGAGTAAGTACAAGGTGGCGCAAAAAATATTAACCGATTTTCTTTTGCTGTAATTCCAAAAATAACCAAAAAACATATATTTTTAAGGCATACGTTTATTTGATGCAATAAATTTCATTTTGTCATTTTTCGAAAATGATATCTGATAGGTGGCAGCCATCAGAGTTGAAGCAAATGTCGGCTCTTTTTATTACATTTTGCATCACGTTCGTCAATATTTCTGGCGTTAGATTGTCGATTTCTTGACGAATGTTGATCTTGAGGGCCTGGAGACCCCACAGAAAGAAATCTGCAGCCGTCAGATTGGGTGATCTCGCTGGCTAACCAAAATCCCCAAATCGAGAAATCAAACGGCCTGGAAAAGTATTCCTCAAAATCTCCATGGTATCGCACGCTGTGTGAGCGGTGGCACCATCTTGCTGGAACCACATGTCCTCCAACTCCAATTCATCCAGTTCCGGTATCAAAAAATCGTCCAACATGGTCCAGTACCGTTCGCCATTGATGGTTACCGCGTTTCCATTGTTGTCTTCAAAGAACCAATCACATGTTCTGAGTAAACAGCAGCGCACCATACCAGGCCCCGGTCACTTGGCCAAGAGCGCGAGATAAGTACCTACACAACAGCGCGGCCTAGGTAGTAACTAGTATGTCATCTTGGTACAGGCCGCGCTCGTCAGTCGGTTGTCAACTCCTGCAGAAAATTGAGCGATTATATGGCGATTATCGAGCAAGCGAGTGCGCAAGTGGAAACATATTCGTCGCGCGGTCTCACAATCCCGCCGGTTGATCAGTTGCGACAACACTAGACCGGCCAGCGCAAAAGAATCTCTCACGCGCATTGATTCGGTTCATTCTTGCGTAAAAGCGCGATTGTTATGGTGTATGTATGTTATCGGTGTATGTATGTTGAAGTAAAACTGGAGGCACTAAGCGCGGTTGCGAACTAGACTATTCTTTATTACCGCGTAGCGAGAATTGCTATTTATTAAAAGCGTCATTGCGAGTAATTAATCTGTCAACTATTATTATGATCTGTGACCATACGGTCACTTTTTGTGGATGATGTGGTGTCTCATGGAGAACACGAGGAATGTCGGTTGCCTAAAACCGGGTTATTTTCTTTGTTTACATGTCCAGAGACGTGGAAATGCGCCTCGTCGCTCGTCATCAATTCCTCGAAAGAATCAGGCATGTCGTTATTCATCTGCAACAAACTCTGACTGTATGCCATACAGGTTTGGCGGTCGGCTGGTAGGAGCTGTTGAACCATCTGAATTTTGTATGGAAACATTTGGTCAAAATTTTTAGAAGAGACCCGCCGAGAAACGGCCAATTGCGTTGCGCGTTTTCGCGTCGATGTTGATGGCTCCTCCTCGACACTATCCCTCACAGCTTGGATGTTCTCAGGTGTCCAGCTTGTTCGAGACCGTCCAGGTGACTCCGATCTCGGGTTGACCCAGTCTCTTCAAGTCGAGCCACCATGCGTCGGAATAATTGAGCAATAGGCGCCACACAGTTCGGATTCCGAAAATCGCATTGACTTAACACTGACAAATGCATCATATATCAGCCGAAAAACATCCACTGCTGGACAAAGGCCTTCCCCAAGGATTTCCACGACGACCGGTTCTGCGCTGCTCGCATCCAGCGGCTTCTCGCGATTTTCACCAGGTCATCGGTCCACCGCGTGTGAAGCCTGCCTACGCTACGTTTTCCGGTGCGCGGTCGCCACTCTAGAACTTTACTGCCCCAACAGCCATCAGTTTTACGAGCTATGTGCCCTGCCCACTACCACTTCAGTTTAGCGATTCTGTGAGCTATGTCGGTTACTTTGGTTCTCCTGCGGATCTTCTCATTTCTGATTCGATCGCGTAGGGAAATGTCGAGCATAGCTAGCTCCATTACCCTACTTATGAGGCCGTAGTAAGCGACCATGTCTCAGTTCCGTAAGGCATCACTGGCAACACACACTAGTCAAAGACCTTAGTCTTGAGACACTGCGGTATTTGGGACGTGAAGATATTGCGAAGCGCTCCGAACGCTGCCCAGCCGAGTTGGATTCGTCGATTGATTAAAGCCTTTTCAAAAACCGGCTTGTTCGGGAAGCTGAATCGTCAAACCTGCGTGCGAGACGATTCGTAATGACTCTCGAAAACAGCTTGTAGACATGGCTCAGAAGTGAGATGGGTCTGTAGTTCTTTAGCAGGGTATTGTCACCCGTTTGAAGAAAAATACGACCACACTTCTGTGCCATGTATTAGGCGTTTGTCCCTCGAGTGTGACGGAATAAAATAACTTCTGAAGACCTTTTAGTACCGGTGATCCACCTGCTTTCAGAAGTTCAGCCGTAATGCCGTCATCACCCGGTGCCTTGTTGTTCTGGAGCGTTTGAGAGCCATTCTAATCTCGTACAGGCTGACGTTCTGGATATCTTCGTTATAGTGTCGGGTTAGTCTGGCTCTTCGGCCTTTAGCCAATTCTTTTAAGAATTATTCCGCAAAAACATTGAAACAATTATACCGCGTTTTGGTAGCGTATACCTCTCCATTTTGCAACATAATAAATTTCCTGACTGTCGTCTGTCAAAGGTGAAAAAAATTGACATTAACCGCTTAGCGAAAAAAAAAAAAGCGTCTTCCTAAGGGTAATACTTTTTGCGCCACCTTGTAGTCATCATTGCAGCTCATATACGTCCCCACCGAGGGGCTCGAGCCTACCCTGAATCAGGGCGACTAGGCCTTAGTCGACCACGCGGGCCCAGTGCGGGTTGGTCGACTTCACACACAACCTTCGAATTTCTTCGCAGGCGTGTGCAGGTTTCCTCAAGATGTTTTCCTTCACCGTTAGCAATCGGTAAGTATGTACGTAAGTTTTTGGTACATTGGCCGTCCAAATTTGAACCCGGTACCTCTGGTTAGATGGACCTAGTCGTTACCGGTTGAGCCACCGACGCTTTACCTTGTAGTAGTGTTTCGCAAATAAATGAATTATGAAAGGTAACATACCTTAGCAGTCTCCATTTGATAATTGAGTAACTCCATTTTTTGTTTGGCAAATTCAGCATCATAAATAGAGCTCGAATGACTTGATCCTGAAAATTCGAAATACATGCTATTTTAATGCACTTTCCAGGACCAATTAGCTATCTGAAATGGACATTCTGTATTTTTAATAGTGATGGGGGATTCGCTACTAGCCCTACAACAAAGTATATACAGGGTGTAAAAAAATTGGTGTAGGACCCGTTAACTGGGGGTTCTACTCATCATACTGAACAAATTTCCCCAAAAAAACCTATTGTCAATTCTCAAAAATAAAATTTGGACACTCCATACCAAAATGCACAAAATTGTTCGATCAGCTGATCGATTTGTATGAAGAGTAAAATATTTTTTTTGCGATTTCAGCAAAGTTGTAGAACAAAAGTTGTTCAGTATGATGAGTAGAAGTCCCAGTTAACGGACCCTACACCAATTTTGTTACACCCTGTATAATAGTACTAACATACAGTATGGACACTCCCTGCCGCTCTCTAAATTGCGACCTCACCCCCTCGTCACCCAAATTGTTACAGATTAGTTACAGTTTGGTTCTCGAACGTATGGGATTTCGCCCCGTGATTTTGTTTGCTCCGTCATTTGTTTTTTAGAAATGTCATTTCACGACCGTTTGTATGCAGTGTCCGGGGTTGCCTACAACCTAATACAAAACTCCGCCAGCGCGGATTTAGCCCCCGTGTGTGGAATATAGCTTACATTCCCGAATTATTATTTTTTATTTAAGTGTGTTTGACTACATCTCATCAGATGGTAATAAGTGACGATGTAGTCGAAGATAGTACCGACCTACACGCAAACTCAAATAATGCCTTTTCACTCTCGCCTTGAAGATCCCCAAATTGTAAGAGCCGGGAAACACAGACGCAGTCAAGGAGTTCCACTCGATCGCTGTCCGCATAATAAAAGAGGAAGCGTAACGCCAGTTCGGTAAGGGACCAGTGCCCTAGCAGGAGTCAGTTATGAGTTGTTACATTATGAAGTAATTATCATCATATCAGCCGCAGGACATCCACTGCCGAACAAAGGCCTCTTCCAAGGACTTCCACAACGACAGGTCCTGCGTTGCCCGCACCCAGCGGTTTCCCATGACCTTCACCAGGTCGTCGGTCTACTCTGTGGGGGGCATGCCTGCGCATTGACTGAAATAATAATTACATCAGCTCATATATAAGTCCCCACCGCTCGAGCCTACCCTGAATTAGGGCGATCGGGCCTTAGTCGACCACGCGGGCCCAGTCTTACGGTGAAGGAAAACATTGTGAGGAAACCTGCACACATCTGCGAGGAAACTCGAAGGTTGCGTATGAAGTTTACCAACCCGCAAATAATATCACTGTAAAAAAAAGCTGGAGACATTTCTGGGTTTTGCAGTCCGTACCCAAAAGTAACGGGACCCTGTAAATACGCCGTCCATCTGTCTGGCCTTTTTTTTTTTTTTTTTTTTTTTTATTAAAAAAATTGAGTGCGTTTGACTGCAACTCACCTGATGGTAAGTGATGATGCAGTCGAGGATGGTACACGCAAACTCAAATAATGCCTATTCACTCTTGCCTTGAAGATCCCCAAATTATAGGAATCGGGAAACACTGACGCAGGCAAGGAGTTCCACTCCTGCGCTGTACGCATAATAAATGAAGAAGCGTAACGATTCGTGCGAAAAGGTGGAACATCAACAACAAAGGGGTGCAACCCCTCCCTGCGTCTCGTTGACCGACGGTGGAATGGAGCAGGGGGAATGAGGTCGTGAAGTTCTTGCGCGCACTCTCCGAAATGAATTCGATAGAATACCGATAGACAGGTGACTTTGCGGCGATGCTCAAGGCTTTGGAGCTTGTCATTGACTAGCTCATCGTCGCCAATGAGTATCCGTGCGCGTCGGTCGATGGCGTCCAAGGTATCCAGCTGATAGCGGGCTGATCCATCCCATAAGTGTGAACAGTACTCCATACATGAGCGGACCTGTGCTTGATACAAGGTAAGCAGCTGTCCAGGTGTGAAGTACCGTCTCACCTTAGAGAGAATGCCCAGCTTCATTGCAGCAACTTTTGCCTTGGACTCAATGTAACGACCGAAGTTAAGATTGGGTGTTAAATCCACGCCAAGGAGTTCCAGGTGGTCAGATATCTGAATCGGTTCATTCCGGAGAGTTGGAGTCAAGGTGAATGGACTCCTTTTGGCGGAAAAAAGACACGCCTGTGTTTTAGAGGCATTAAACCTTACGAGGTTGGAATCACCCCATTCAGACACTGCCTGAAGTGATAGGTTAATGCGCTCTATCATGGCCTCTTTAAAGGACTATATCTTTTTAACTGTAATAAGTAGGTGGCGAGTAGAATTTTTTATACAATGTTATTATCGCGTACATCGACCAATAATTGAAGTAAAAAAATATCATAATTATCAGCATATCAGCCGAAGGACTCCACTGCTGGACATAAGCCTCCCACCAAGGATTTCCACGACGATGGGTTCTGCGCTACCCGCATCCAGCGGCTTCCCGCGACCTTCACCAGGTCATAACAAATAGCCAAAAAATAACGGAGTACTTTCCAAGGTTTTTGTTTTTTACCCACCACGGTACGGAGGAGGGGTATGCGTTTAGGGTGAAAGGTTGTTGGTTTGTATGTTTGTGTGTACAAATGAATGTTACCATTTATCTCGAAAACTACTAGGCCAATTTCCTTGCGGTTATTTGCATTTAAATGGTGTTATTTCTGGGCATATTCGTAGACATGTTTTATGGCGGTAGACCACCAGAGAGCGCTGCAGCGGCCATGATGGTTGGAAAACTACTGGGCCGATTTCCTAGCGGTTTTTCGCATTTAAAAGGTATTATTTCAGAGCAAGTTCTTAGACATGTTTTGTGGCGGTAAACCACCAAGGAGCGCTGCGGCAGCCAGGATGGATGGCGCTTGAGGGCTTCTTAGATACTATTCAGTCGACTTCGATGCAGTTTTTTTATATGATGCTCCGATACATACACTTGATAAACATAACCCACCTTCTGGCGCAGTCAGGTAAAAAACTCATTACTTCTACATTTGCAAACCGAATTGCATGAAATTAACACACAAATAACATAATATTCTTCATTTTGAATTAATAAAAACATGCCTTTTTATGGGGTTTTCAACAGGTTTTATCAAATGAAGAGTTTTCTAAAATCTTTTTTTATCAGATATTCCTTTCATTCGCAAGATATACTTAGGCCACCAAAGTTATATTGTAAAAGTGTCCCCCCCCCCCTCTGGCGTTTCTCAAAGGTTATTCAGTAAGTTATTAAGTAGATAAGTCTTAGTACGAGCCTTCAAAGAAAATTGCTTCGTGTATTTGCGGAACCCCATACTATGAGTGGCCCTACACATACTTAGCCGGTTGTTCAGTCTTCGAGATTTGAAGAAGGAGGTCGCGGGTTCGATTCCCGGCAGGGTCAACTTTTTAAGTCTCGGTTTGGTTGGTGGTAGGGCATTTTCATAGCTCGCCTGGCTAGCTACCACCATCTTATCTAAGTCTTGCCGTCAAACATCAGTGTCAACAGCATTGATGTGTTCCGTTTTGAAGATAAAGATAGCCAGATCCTTGCCAGATCCCCATTGCGCTGGGAATCTTGGTAAGCCCGCATCATCGTTATTTACCATAAGGTGAGATGATGCCAAAGGTTTATCAAATGTGGATTTAAAAAAAAGACAAATTATTCTTACCAAGTCCGGAGTCACCATTAAGCACTGTACTGAGCGGGTCTGAGCCGCCGTTGGCTCCACTGGTCTTTGGGCTGTGGTGTGGATACTCATCATTATCGTTCCATTCGCAATCCTCATGGGTGTTGTAGGTAAAGTCTAGCTCTTTCTTGATAACCTACAAACAAAAATAATATTCGGGAACGAATCACGCATGGTTAACTAGCCCCAAGGCCCCAATCATGAATTCCCTGTATTATTTTATTTTATTATAACAATTACTTGCCACACTTACAGCGAACCAAAGCGTGCAGCAAGACAATTAACTTAAAAATGTCAGACAACATTCTACAAAATTCTTAAAACTAGTGAAAAACACATCTACGTTTGGCTGTTGAGCAAGCAAAGCATTAAGTGATACGATTGCACGAGCCGTGGGCGCGTGCTGAGCGGTGGCGGTGCGCACGCGCAGCCCCTCCAGCAGCCGTGTGGAGCGGAGGCGACACGCATTTTGCAGAGCGAATAGCCTACATCGGGACAGTGCATTGCAATCATCTACATTACCATTCAGAAGTCGATAATACTGAATCATAAGGGCAGTTTTGCGTCGCAACTCAAGAGTGTTAAGGCCTACCATTCCTGTCACGAACAGAGATGGAAACAAAAAAGGATAGTAGCCATGTAACGTGCAAACTAACGTTGAATGCGTTCTATTATAAGAACTAGAGACTGTTTTTTTATCCACTATTGGCAAAAGCCCTTGACATCATCTCATCTGATGATAAGTGACGATGATGCTGATGAAGGAAGCGAGCTTACCAAAATTCCCCAACGCAAAGGGGAACTGGCTATCTTATCTTCAAGCCGGAACACATTAATGCTGTTAACATTGATGCTTGGCGGCAAGACATAGATAAGATGGTGGTAGCTAGCCAGGCGGTCTTAGAAAATGCCCTACCACCAACCAAACCGAGTCTTACAAGTTGACCCCACCGGGAATCAGACCCGCGACCTCCTGGTGTGAAGCGAATGGACTAACCATTACGCCACGGTACCCGCAAGAGCGTCACGTTGATATGTGCGGAGACGGGTAAGCTGCAGAAAACCGCCGCATTGTAAACTTTGCATAAAGCATTGACGTTTTAATGAAGTTTCACAACCGAATGTCACTGTTTTATCGAAGTATTATAGTTTAAAATCAAGTATAAGTATTTCACTTACATCAGTCTTATTCTCGACAAGTTTCTCGTGTTTGTTGCGTTTAGTGCTAAATTTACTCACGTAGTCCTTAAAGCCAACTTTTTTCACTAAACTCTTCATGTTTTTGAATTTCGTTATGAGTACTTTAGTTGATCTTTTTCGTGGACTCAGCTTGTTGTATGAATCTGTAATCTGTTAACAATTTGAATAAAGTGGGTAGTCGAAATTTTTTATTGAATGACAGTTTCAATACAAACAATTCAAGTTCATGTCTCTGCTAGATACGATACCTTGTCCAAATCAAGAAACATTTATACACTTTTTTTTTATTTACCAAATATAAAAAGATACAAAACAATTAATTATCCAGCACCATTAAACCTGAATGGTTTATCTAGTGGCTCTGTCATCTACATGCTACTGAACAAACAAATATAATGATCCGCCATATGTTATGCATATCTACCTATATATCTATAGGTACCAGAATTTGCTATAACCTGTCTATACTGCAATGTATACTTAGATCACTCGCGTAACAACACAATGGTTGATAGTCATTGGCTTGTATGAAAAATAGTGCTGTTATTAATTGTTATGAAAATACTGATGTATTGCAGGCATATTGTATAATTGTAACAATATGCCAGCGACATTTATATAAAGGAAAAACCGGCCAAGTGCGAGTCGGACTCTCGCACGAAGGGTTACGTACCATTATCTATAAAAATCACGTTTGTTGTATGGAAACCCTCTTAAATATTAATGTTATTTAAATTAATTTTAAAGTGAATAACAAAACTTAATATTCCGTGAATATTTCAAGCGTTTTATGTTGCCGTTATCAATATTAAGCAAAAACGAGCAAAAAAATCACGTTTGTTGTATGGGAGCCCCCATTAAATATTTGTTTTATTTAATTTAAATATTTATTTTTATAGTGAATATATAACTAAATATTCTGTGAATATTTCAAGTGTCTACCTGTTGCCGTTACTCCCATCATTCCCATTCTGTATTTCCTTGATTGGGAAAAACTGTAAATAAGCTTAAACAATGTCTGAAGCATGTTTTTATTGAATTACCTGTGCTCTAAGAATTCATTTAGGTTTTTTTAAAAAAAAAATCAGTTTCGTAACAAAGCAGTTGAGCTACGGTGTACAGCCGCATCACTATAAAATTGTAAAGCTGCGACTTTTCTTACAAATGGCGTTAACGATTTTCACCTCTTAAATGTTAACCAATTTGGATTAATTTTTGATAAGTTGTCAGTGTCAGTCAGAACAAAAGGGCTCCGGCAGGGGGGTGGGGTCCTGGTCCAGAACTCTCGCTATTCCTACTACTAACGGGCGTTGCTCCATAACGCAACCGAATATTTGGTCAGTTTTTGCACAATTTTCATGAGTGTGGGGTCCTGGTCCAGAACTCTTGCTATTCCTACTACTAACGGGCGTTGCTCCATAACGCAACCGAATATTTGGTCAGTTTTTGCACAATTGTCATGAGTACAACTAGTACTTTCATTTTATATCTTACTCAGCCATTTCCCTAATCGTTTTTTTACACGTTTTTTTGTCACGATAATTAGTTTTTCAGGCGCTGTAAGTACATAACGCAACCACTTTGTACAGGCAGACCGACATATTTAACATCAGAGGGTTCCCATTTATCCTCTCAACCTTCCATTTCCGTTATCGTTACCAAATTTGTCATTACCTCCTAGTATATTAGTGTTTAGATTCTGTTTCAACCTTTTAAAATACTTAAGGATTTAATACAACATACCCTAGCCCACGCTTCATTCTTCAGCTGAGAAGTCATGGAACCTTGGTCCTTGTTGAATAAGATATCCTTCTCCTGTCTCACACACCGCAGCAACAAACTGCATTCCTTTACTGAGAACCTTGTTGATCGATTATACCTAAAAAAATCTGTACCTTTTATTTATTTATTGAACAGTTTATTGTACACAGGATACATAAAATACAGATTTTAAATATAAAGGTATTAAGTTATATAAGTTATTATGGTATATTAAGTTCTGCTGCCAATTACCAATTGAGCACTATTTCTAAGAGTGATTTTTGCAATGTACTTACTTTGATAGTTTTTCTTGATTTTCACTGTCATCAACTGAAAGGAAAAAAGAATTGTAAAAAATGTGCAGTATAAACATTTTCAAATATTCTTTAAAATTTATAAATCCTTACCATTTAACAATTCCTGTTCATTGTCTTCCGATTCTATCTGTTCCTTCACACTATCTGTGTAAAGAAAATTTAAAATTTCATATAACAATACAAATAACAGTACAGAGAGCCAACTGTGCCAAGCATGCATGGAGGCCAAAGAAACAGCTGTCCGAGTCCTTTTGGACTAAAGAGAGATAGCAGCATACAGAGTCAAATATCTCAGACTTGAGGGTACTCTCAGAGGCATTGGCAACCTGCAAGGGCTACTGTACTTCTTGGAGGAGCTGGGTTGGCAGTGAAGATTTTTTTTTTATAGGACTCTTCCTGTTTGTCATAAACAAGTAATTACATGTACATAATGTCAGGTGTGATTTTTTTTAAATAAACACAATCATTAGTTAAAAATGTCAAAACAAAATTATTGATACAAAACAAATAATTTATTGCGAGGCAGCAGGCCTCGTTGAGCACTTAGATCGAGGCATGTGCATTGCAAGGCATGCCATGGCGTCCAAATTTCAGCAAATGCACAGAGGTATCCTGATGAGGCTGAAGACAGCTCCTTAACTCAGCTCCTATTGAATAAGGTCAACTAGGTCAGCCAAATAAGACTAAGAACTGCGTTAATGATCATTTGAGAACCTCCCTGTCCAAAGCAAAGTTTAAGAAGCTTTAATTAAATGATGCCCTAAAAACATTTGGAGCTAAGACTTTTCGAGTGGACTGTTGATGAAAAAACTTACTTAATTTGAGTAAGGTGGGCATTTGTTTATGATGTTAGTATAATAAAAATTACTTAGGACTTGGGAGTAGTTACAAACCGCAAATATTATCGAAAATAGTTAATTAAGTTCAGATTCACAATTTTCGTGGTAGGTCCAAAAAATAACACAAAAATCATTTTGAGTAGTAGCAATCTGGGACTTGTCACTTTCAATTAATTTGATACCGTGGACTGCATTACAGAAATTGTACTCAATTTTGGTCAAGAATCTTCGTGGTGGGTTTAAAGAATAACACAAAAATTAGTCCAAGTGGGAGGGCCTTTGTTTTATTTTAATATTAACGAATGGACTTGTCACTTTCAATTAATTTGAAACCGGGGACTGCGACGCTGAAATTATACTTTGGTGGGTCCAAAGTATAACACAAAAATCATTTCGAGTAGGAGCAGGCCTTTGTTTCATTTTTTTATAAACAAATGAACTTGTCACTTTCAATTAATTTCAAACCGGGGACTGTGAAGCTGAAATTGTACTCAATTTTGGTCAAGAATCTATGTGGTGGGACTTAAACATAACATAAAAAAATTGTTTTTAGTGGGAGTGGGCATTTGTTGAATTGTTTCATAAACAAATGGTGACACTGAAATTGTACTCAATTTGGGTCAAGAATCTTCGTGGTGGGTCAAAAGAATAACACAAAAATTAGTTCGAATGGGAGCTGGCCTTTATTTAGTTTTTATTATAAACAAATGGCCTCCTTTATTTTTTCCTTGTATTTTTGTAATTTTGTCCTTCCGGATTCATAAGTAAACATTAACATCAACATTAATAACGACATTATAATCTGTAAACATTGCTGCCAAGTGAGAGGTCATCATATATTAATCTAAAATTTTTAATGTAATAATGTAATCATTATTATGTACTATTGCCCGTCTGACTCTAATTGACCTAATTCACTAGGAGCTGAGTTTAGGAAGGTCATCATATATTAATCTAAAACTTTTAATGTAATAATGTAATCATTATTATGTACTATTGCCCGTCTGACTCTAATTGACCTAATTCACTAGGAGCTGAGTTTAGGAGCTGTCTTCAGCCTCATGGCATCCTGCCCCAGCCCAAGGCTGCCTCTAGTCTGTAAGCACCTTGAAGTAAAATGCATAACTACTTACCATCTTCTGCACCTATATCCTCATCAGAAATTACAGCAGTGTCCGCATCTTGACTGCTCTCTACGTCATTCAGCATTGAAAATATCTTAGCATCTATAGGACTTAAAAAGCTTTGACCGGTGTCTTTCAGATCTATTATATTATGACACTTTTTCCTCGCCTCCTTCTTAATATTCTCCCATTTTGTCTTCAAGCTCTCGGTGGTTCTGACATGTTCGCGGACTTTGAAATCGCGGGAATTGAACAACTTGGTGATTTTGGCCCAGCCGGCATCTTTGGCTTGGCACGCCGATGCACACAAAGATTTATTCAATAGAACTCGTCTATACTTATGTATTAAGTGTATCAAATCCTCAGTTTCTTCTTTATTAAAAGCAGGGCCCCTGAATCGTCTGAAATGTTGATAATTTTAGTAAAATGCACGGAAAAAATTGAATAATAAGAAGTTTGGGTGTACTTACGAAGTGGCTATAGGTTTATCGTCTTCGTCCATAATTACCTAATCTTAAATCCAATACCTAAAGTAACTACTATGTTAAGAAATATTAGGTATGTACTTGGTTTTTTTTACTAAAACCCACACAAAACGAAAGGAAAGAAAGTCAGTCAGCTGTGTGAACTTCGACATATTCTAAAAAACGTAGTTTGTTATATTCTCTTTGATATTCTAGAGTTCATCTGTGGGTGTGAATGAAAGTCAACGAAGACGGAATGCGTATACTATACGTCAACGACATCGCACACGTACTTCAAAGATGACCATAATTATTATTATTCTTTGTCAAAGATGACCTATTGTTATTAGAGCGTTACGTTAGTATTTACATCTTTGCTTTTTATTCTTTGCTTGCGGTCAGCGGTGTTCTGTGGTCACACGCCCGCTTTTAGTTTGGGCAACTAATATATATACTGTGGTTTGGGGTCTTAAAGCTGTCACACACGGGCGCTATTTTATCTTAAGATACTCGCAGATACTAGCGAGTATCTTAAGATCAAAACTTATAGCATAGCAAGGTATCACACACGGGCGCTTTATTATAATGTCTATATTATATGAAAACCCCACATTTTGTTACGAGTCTTTGAATGAGCTACACCTAAAACGCTACAGGCTGATTAAGAAAATGAGTTCGCGTATGTTGCTATTGGACTTACTAGACAGTTCGTCAGAGAACGTAGCCGACTTTGACGAAGTGACGATAGTTACAAAGATTCCCCAACGCAATGGGGATCTGGCTATCTTATCTTCAAGCCGGAACACATCAATGCTGTAAACCGCCTCCGTGGCGTAATGTTTAGTCCATTGGCTTCACACCAGGAGGCCGCGGGTCCGATCCCTGACGGGGTCAACTTTGTAAGACTCGGTTTGGTTGGTGGTAGGGTATATTCATAGCCCGCCTAGCTAGCTACCACCATCTTATCTAAGTCATGCCGCCAAACATCAGTTTTAACAACATTGATGTGTTCCGGCTGAAAGATCAGATATCCAGTTCTCCATTGATTTGGGGAATCTTGGTAAGCCCGCTTCCATCTTCGGCATCATTTTGGCGGCAACACTTAGTTAAGATGGTGGTAGCTATCCAAGCGGACTATGAACTCGCCCTACCACCAACCAAACTGGGTCTTATAAAGTTGACCTCACCGGGAATCGAACCCGCGACCTCCTGGTGTGAAGCGAATGGACTAACCATTACGTCACGCAGGCGGTTAAAAACTCTTTTTAATCATGCTGTATTTATCTTAAGATAAATATAGCGAGCTCGCGCGGTATTGCTCGGTATCTGCAGATAAACGGCGATGAAATACACTGACTGAGCATTTGATTTCTATGAAGAGCGATATTGTAAGATATCTGTTACGTCAAATATATCTTATAGTATAGCGCCCGTGTGTGTTAACTTTTATTTCTATCTCATTTAGAGTTATTTTGGTGAAACTGAAGTTGTCTCCGTAAAAGAGAAAAAAGCTGTCATGTCATCGCATCGTTGTCAAAGTCAAAACAATTTACAGGTTATGTTTTGTTTATCGAAGGCTTTCGCGATTTTCCACATTAAAAATTAGGCTAAAAAGGTGAAATGTCATTGGATTAAGCATTTATTATCTTTATTTTCTTTTGAAGACATTAACACCTAGAATTTTTACTTCCTGTGAAAAATTATAACCTTTGTTCTGACGGCTCAAAATGGCGCTGTCGTATCTTCCACGCAAAAGCATTGTATCTTTCACCTACGCCTTGCTATTTATTTAGGTAGACTTTGAAAAATATATAATATTTGGTTTAAGTGATAACGATAATTTTATTAATGCCTACGTGTTCATTAAAATAACCTATTGTTTAGTCGTATCGTGTAGGTATGAAGGAAGTGATTTTAGCTATTCTCACCTTCATATGTAGTGTATTTTTAGTTTTTGCCTTTGTGTTGTTTTGTAAGTAGCCCAATTAGCTTGTAATTTACCCTATCACTAACAATCTATCACTTTGCTGTTGTATTTATCTAAATAAATTACAGTGGTTGCTAACATCTTTATTTCTTTGTTCTAGGTTGGTACATAGTGTGGAAGTGTTGTTTATCCAAGTTCCGCTTTGTTCGCGAACTCCTGGGGGGCATGTCAGACACCCCTCCAGCATCAGAAATCAGACAGCCAATTAAAACTCGTAAATCTAGAAGAGAATAAATAACAAGTAAGAACAATATCAAGATCCAAATCAGTACCTTTTGAATGTTTTTGTTTAGAAAAATAAAATTTCCTTCCTAGTTTCCTAAGCCTGAATCATAGTTGAAGTTAGGGGCGGGCTGATATCCGCAACCAGGCGACCACTGCGCCCATTTTGCATGTTTAGCCGGCATCACTGCCAGCCCAGCTCCTCCAAGAAGCCCAGTAGCCCCCGTAGGTTGCCAACGACTTCCTGGAGTGACCTCGGGTCACCGAGGTGCACGACCCTGTACTGTGCCAGCCCCTCGCAATCCAGTAGGATGTGGGCAGCAGTCTCCTCAGCCTCCATACACGCTCTGCATAGGGGGCTGTTGATGATACCTAGAGCGCATAGGTGTTTATTAAATTGGCCATGTCCAGTAATAGCGGCTGTTACCTTGCAGAGCTGAGCTCTCCTAAGTCTCAGAAGCTTTCTGGATAGACCAGGGTTAGTAGCCGGAAGGGCCACCCTCGCTTGCCTGCAGGTTTCCAGACCGGACCAGTACAAATTGTGTTCATTTCTTGTGCGATTCCTCAGGGTGGACCGTAGCCAGCCATATAGGAGGGGTATTATAGGTTCCGGTCCCACGGCCATTAGCTCTGACCCTCTCCTGGCAAGCTCATCCGCCGCATCAGCCTGAATCATAATCAGAAATATTTTCCAGCATCAAAGATGAACATCCGTTGTGCACGTCCTAGTGACCTAATGAACATGCAGCACTGCAACCTGCTGTGCCTGCCTGAGAATTACCAGATGAAATACTACTTCTACCACGGGCTTTCATGGCCGCAGCTCAGCTACGTGGCCGAAGATGAGAAGGGACATATTGTCGGTGAGTTGGTGATGTTGCTTATATTTTTAAATAACTTTTATATAGATGTTCTGGTTCAACTGTATTTATGCATGATCGAATGATCCCTTATATAAACTGTTTTGAAATCCTTTTGGTACTTTCGTTAGCTGTTACAAAAAACACCCAAGAGCATTTTGTTTTATACAAAAATCTATTTTTTTATTTTTATTTTTTTTTAATTTTTATTTTACCTAAATTACTTATTTATTTATTTTATTTTATTTTTTTACAGCCAAGAGCATTTTTTGTATAAAAATTAAATAAGTAATTTAAGTAAAATAAAAATTAGATTTGAAAATGGAAGTAGCTTTATAGAGAGCATAAAGTATCTAATGTGTCATCCAGAGATGTAAATTAAACCGTTTTTTTTTACAATTTTGATAAATATTTTATATTTTGCTATTTTAAATCGCAATATTTTGCAACGGGGTCAATTTATACATATTAGTACAAACATACAGTATGGACACTCCCTGCCGCTCTCTAGATTCTGACCTCACCCCCTGGCCCCTCGTCACTCAGATTGATACAGATTGGTTATAGTTTGGTTTTGAACCTTTAGGATTTCGCCATAATTTTGTTTGCTCCGTCATTTGTTTTTAGAAATTTCATTTCACGATCGTTGTATGCAGTGTCTGGGGTGAGATGGGGCCGTGGACAAAACTAAAAAAAAATGCCAATTTGTGCGATATTTTCTTGTAAAAACAAGTCCGCAACGTCCAGTCTCAAGAGAGATGGTATCACCTTTCACCTGCAAGTATTTTTATACTAATTTTAATCAAATATTAAATTGAAGTTTTGAAAATCGTAGTGATTTGGATTTGCCGCCTAAAATTCACGCTGTCGTTCCAGGATTCCACGAGACTATAAAATGGCGGATTGAATCCGTACTCCCCAGAGACTTACTATTTCAGGGTTGTCAACTCCCTCGAAATTATTATTATTCACTTCTTAAGTTCTTACTAATTTCGCTTTTTTGTAAAAGTCATTCTAGTGCCTGAAACAATAAAGTAACTCGGGCTTCTACTCATGACATTGAAACACTTTTAAAAATATGGTTTTGTTCAGAAAATGTTGTTTATTTCCATAAGGAGAGGTTTAGGCTTAATTACAGAGATATTCCTATACAAAAAGTATGAAATGTACTTAACAGTGTTCAAATATATTTTTTTGCTGAGTTTAAACAAAGTTTTCTTGTAAAACTGAACAACTCATACAAAACCTTTTATACAAAATAAATTGGCTACTTTCTTACTTACGAGGGCTGTTTGATAAGTACCCGTTTATGGCAAAAAAAACATTTTTTCTTGTATATATGCATTTATTTTTCTACATAGTCACCTTTTAACTCTATACACCTGTTCCACCTATACTCAAGCTTCAATAAACCATCCAAAAAGTATGATTTTGGAAAGTCATTAAAATAGGCCTCTGTGGCGGCAATGACTTCGTCATTTGATCCAAATCGCTTACCACCGAGCCATTTTTTTAGGTTGGGAAACAAAAAGAAATCGCATGGGGCCAAATCTGGAGAATACGGGGGGTGAGGCAATAGTTCGTAGCGTAACTGTGCTAATTTAGCCGTCACAACTCTGGACGAATGAGCCGGGGCGTTGTCGTGATGAAACAGTACTTTTTTCTTTTTTAAATGGGGTTGTTTGTCCTTTAAGACGGCGTCAAATTCATCCAATAAATTAGCATAGCACTGCCCTGTTATCGTTTTCCCCTTTTCTAAGTAGTCAATATGTATAATATCCTGCGAATCCCAAAAAACAGTCGCCATGACCTTTCCAGCCGATGGGACGGTTTTTGCTTTCTTTGGAGCAGGTTCACCCGGTAAAATCCACTGCTTCGACTGCTCTTTCATTTCCGGGGTGTAGTGGTGAACCCACGTTTCGTCCACGGTTACGAAACGACGCAGAAACTCTTTAGGGTTTTGTAATTGTAATTGTAAGGACGGGCTGATTTCCGCAACCAGGCGCCTGAGCGCCCATTTTGCGTGGTTGGCCGGCATCACTGCCAGCCCAGCTCCTCCAGGAAGCCTAGTAGCCCCCGCAGGTTGCCGACGACTTCCGGGAGTGTCCTGTGGTCGCCGAGATGCTCGGCCCTGTACGCCGCCACCTCTCTGCAATCCAGGAGGATGTGGGCGGCTGTCTCCTCGGCCGCCATGCACGCGCGGCACAGCGGGCTGTCTGTAATCCCCAGGGTAAAAAGATGTTTATTAAAGTAACCGTGACCGGTAATGGTCGCTGTTACCTTACGGAGCTGGAGTCTCCCGAGTTTCAGGAGCTTCCTAGTCAGGCCAGCATTTGGCGACGGTAGCGCCTGTCTGGCCTGGCGACATGCTTCCAGTCCTGTCCAATATCGGTTATGTTCTGACCTTGTACGCAGCCGTAAGGTGGATCTGAACCAGCCCGAGGGGAGGGGTAAAATAGGTTCTGGTCCTACAGCTACAAGTTCTGACCCTCTCCTGGCCAGTTCGTCGGCTGCGTCGTTTCCACGCGAGCTACTGTGTCCCTTGATCCACTGCAGAGTTACATTGCTGTGGTAACATACCTCTGTTAGTCTTTGGTGACACTCGTGTATTAGCCCCGAAGTGATGACATTACTTTGGAGGGCCAGTAAAACCGCTCGACTGTCTGAAAGGATACGAATGGAGTAGCCCTGTACCCTTCTAGCAGTGATTGCATTAGCAGCCAGAATGATGCCCATACACTCCGCCTGAAAGACTGTGTTGTACGCACCAAGTGGTTTGGATATTTTTATGTTTAGGTCTTCTGAGAAGACCCCGCAGCCGGTCCCAGCTCCAGTTTTGGACCCATCGGTAAAGATCCGAAGGTCCGATAGGTTCTGGCCTTCCCAGGGGTCCTCGTAGAGCTGAATTTTGTATTTCTTGTCAAAGATGAACTGTTTTGGGATTCTATCGTTGACAGCTGCGAACAGCGGTTCTTCCGAGACAATATTGTCCAGAAGTTCGACGTGAGGAATCCCTTCCTTGGTCCAGAGGTTCAGCAGCTTTAAACGTACCGCAGCGCTGGCTGCCTCTTGCTGGATGAACAGCTGCAGGGGCGGCACGTTCAGCATCGTCTCCAGGGCTGCTGTTGGTGTTGTTCGCATGCAGCCGGAGACCGCCATGCATGCTGTCCTTTGGAAACATTGAAGTTTACTTACGACAGTCGAAAGTTTGGTGCGTGGCCACCATACCACCGCGCCGTAGCTTACCATAGGGCGAATAACCGCTGTATAGAGCCATAGCATGATTTTTGGGGTAAGGCCCCATTTCTTACCCACCATTCTACGGCACTGCCACAGAGTTATTGTAGCTTTATTTAACTTGCAGTTTAGGTGACTGCTCCAATTCAACTTGCTGTCAAGTATGACCCCTAGGTACTTAACTTCTGGTGAGAGTTGGAGATCTGTGTTGAATAGCTTGGGTAAATTATAGTTACCCAGGTTCCGCTTGTTGGTGAACAATACTAGTTCTGTTTTCTTGGGGTTCACTGACAGTTTGAACTCGGTGCACCAGCGTTCCACGATGCGTAGCGCGGAGCGAGTGACATCGCAGACTATGTTTGCGAAATTTCCTGATATAAGGATGGTCAGGTCGTCTGCATAGCCTACCGTGAAGTAGTGATGTCTGTTAAGCGTGGTAATCAGGTCGTTTACCACCAGATTCCACAGTAGCGGTGATAGTACACCTCCTTGGGGGCATCCCTTCGCGACTATGGCTGTACGTGCCTTACCTCTGTCCAGCTTGACGACCCGCTGACTAAGCATGTTCCCGATCCACTTTGTCATGGTCGGGTTCACGCCGTGCTTACGGAGCGCCATCTCTATGCTGGAGAAGTTTGTCTTATCAAATGCACCTTCGATGTCGATGAAGGTGCCTAGGCACATGGCCTTGCCTTGAAGCGCCGCCTCAATCTTACTGACAACAGCGTGAAGGGCTGACTCTGTGGATTTACCTTGACTGTACGCATGTTGGTTGCGGTGAAGTGGTAAGTTTATTAGCGCGTTTTCCCTCAGGTCCCTGTCACAAAGTCTCTCTAGCGTTTTCAAAAGAAACGATGTGAGACTGATGGGTCTGAAGGATTTAGCGTCAGTGTAGTCGTTTTTTCCTGGTTTGGGCAAGAATATCACCTTTACCTCCCTCCATTTGTGCGGTACGTACCTGTGGGCAAGGCACGCCCTGAGGATGTCCGTCAGGATATTAATGACGGGATCTCCCCCCCACTGCAAGAGGGCGGGGAAGATTCCATCACAACCAGCTGCTTTGAAGGGTTGGAAGCTGTTTAACGCCCACTTTACTTTATCTGCGGAGACCACTTTGTCGGCTACGGCCCAGTCTGTCTCAGTTGCATATGTTTCCTCTGCATTCCAACTTACCTCTTGCACTATTCGGCAGTCGGGGAAGTGTGTCTGTAGTAGTACACACTCCGCCTCCTCAGGCGAGTTGGTGAGGGTGTCGTCGGGTTTCTTTAGCGATCCCAGATCTTGATTCGGGCCGCTGGAGAGGACCTTTCTTACCCTGTTCGCTTGGGCACACGATTCAACTCCATCGCAGAAGCTACGCCACGATGCAGTGCTATAGTATCGTATCCTCTTCTTGTATTTGGACTTGGCAGTTTTGTAGTTGTCCCAGTCCTGTTCGTTACAAGTGTTCATTGCTCTATTAAATAGCCTTCTGACTTTTTTCCTGAGCCTCTCCAATTCAAGTCCCCACCAGCTTACCTTTTGGCTGCCATTCGCTGGTGGATTGATTAAGGGGCAAGTTTCTTGGTAGACGCTGCTCAGGCAGTCTGTTAGGTCACTTACTTGCAGTTCTATTTGGTGTGCTCCTTCCAATCTATGCGGTACCCCAGACTCTTGCAGTTTCTGCTCCACCTTAGAGCGGTAGGCAGCCCGATCGGTCTTCCGGGGGTTCCTGCGAGGAGGTTTTGCCACTGTATTCACCTGGAGATCGAACCGGATCCACCTGTGGTCTGAGCATGAAGCTTCCTCAGTCGCTACGTGCCAGTTGGATACCAGTTGCATTACTCCGCTGGTTGCTAAAGTAATGTCTATTATGCTCCTGCTCCTTCTCGTGACGAAGGTAGGTACCGAACCTCTGTTTAAAATGTTGAGATTGGTTGTGAAGAGATAGTCCACTAGGGCCTTACCTCTCTCGTTGCAGCTTGTCATGCCCCACAGGGTATGGTGCGCGTTGCTGTCAGCAGCCACGAGCAGCTCCAGTCCATTACCCTCGCAGTATGAGATCAGCCTCTCCAGATCTTGAGGTGGGGGGTCGTCGCCGTCGGGCATATAGGCCGATGCGACAACCATCTCAGGAAGGCTGTTGTTTGGTTCGCCCTGGAGCAGCTTGATGGCGCTCAGGTCTCTAGAAAAGAACTCGGTTAACGGTTGTGCAGCCACGTTTTTAGTGATGTATATAGCTGATCTGGGGCCCTCAGGTCCACCGTAGGAAAATAACTTACCTCCGGCGTTGGAGAGCCCGCATATCTTTCCGGCCCTAACCCACGGCTCCTGTATTAGGGCCACCGCAGTTTTGTTGACCTCCAGCCACTTGCGGAACTGAGCCGTTGCGGTTGTACTGTGGTGGAGGTTGGCCTGTAGGACGCTAGAGACGAGGGAAGGGGACGCCATCTTGCGATAGCAAGCCCCTCTCCTCGTCCGATCCGATGGCAAGGTTGCCCATCTCCTCGGTGCACTCGTCACCGCCATCCGAGAGATCTGAGATCTCCGGAGAGCCGAGACGACCGCCCGAAGGAGACGGCCCGATGGTTACTGGTGTAACCTCGGTGTTCGCAACCTCAGCCATGGGTTCCAGCTGACCGGCGGGTGCCGGAGTTAGCGGGTCAGTTACGTTAAACTTTCCCTTAGGCCCTTGAAATTTAACGTAGACCTTGCCCAGCATGAATGACAGGCGACGTCCACGCTCAACCAGGGCCCCGACGATATCGTCTGGGAGGCTGACCACAATGAATGTTCCATTCTCTTGTGGGTCAACCTTGTGGATGCGCCACCGGTGGACCTGGGCCCAAGAGTTTTGGTGGTTGAGCGCACGCCCAACGTCCGTAATCTCGGGCCAGTCCCCTGGTAGCAAAATGCCCCCGAGCACTTTGCGGGGCACCTCTGACTGTTGTATGACCGTAAGTTTTTCACCTGTGGGTAAGGTGAAATCCTGTACGGCCTTTTTGAGCCACTGCAGTGTGGTGTGATTGGCGCACCAGAGTTTGAGGACCCCGCCCGTGTGGACGGGCCTTCCGTCAAAGTCCGGTCCGCCCCCGCCCACGCTAGTAGAAGCCTCATCTAGGAGGCGCCTATACATGGCGGTTTGGAAAAGCTGCGCATCCTGCTGCGTTAAGTGTCCGCTTGTCACCGTGGTGACAGCGACAGCAAGATCCGCAGATGCTGCCCCTGCGTAGCTGGCGCGATGTGTCCTGCTCGGGGACCCCAACCGCACGCGCTTGTGCCCACCTCGAGGAGATATGGTGTCGTCGAGGCGGACACGTTTAGCGCCCGCGTTCTGGGCCCCCTTGCCGGCACGTCCGCCTGCCTGCGCTGTTGTCGAGGTCTTCTCCCTACCCACTGAGTCACCAGTTGTGGCCGCGGTTCCGTGAGGGCAAGCCTCAGGAGGAGCGTGGCTCCCCGAGGCCCGTCCCTCCAGACCCGCAGCCGTGGTGTCAGTGGTTGACCCACCTTGTGTAGAGACAGCGGCGGCCTGTTTCTTGCGCAAAGCCTTGCGCTTTTTCTGGCTTGGCCGCTTGGCCTTTGTCCGGTCCCCTTGGGCCCGAGCGGGTTTGCTGGTTTTGGTTGAAGTTTTCTTCTTACCCACCAGTGTCCAGCCTGCGTCGATGCTGGCCAGCACTGAGGCTAAGCGCGGGTCCTCGGTACCCTCCATAGGAGTCCCCCTGTCGGTCGCAGGTTTCTCCGCGCCCGAATTTGGGGGAACCTGGGAGGTCTGGGGTGCCAGCGTGCTAGGTGGCGGCTGAAGTTGGCCGCTAGCCGAGGCCCTGATGACTGCCTTCGGATTAACCAGGGTGGTCGCAGATTTCTCCACGCCCAAAGCCCTGGGGTTCGTGGTGGTCTGGGCCTGCTGCTGTGATTTAGGGGGCTGAGAGGCAGACAGAAGAGGTGTTTTGGGTTTCCCCTTTTTCTTCTTGCCCGCCTTCTTCACCTTAAGCGGCCTGGTACCAGTTGCCTGGTCCCGAGGCCCTGTACCGGGGTTTGCTCCGGTCACGGGATGGCCATCGGTTTTCACCGTCGGCCCTCCTATGCCCTGATCAGCCCCGGAAGGGTTGCCGTTGCCTTTGGGTTTCCCCTCCGACACCGGCGGTGATGTTGTGGGTGTTTTGGATCCTATTTCTGCCATAGTCCAAACTGTAGATATTTTCGTTCTTCCGACTTCCCACCCTCCACGGAGCCCGCACCTTTGGGGATGCCTCATTGCGGCACCAGGATTATCGGAAGAATATAGGTGTGTTGAGTTGGAGCTCACTGCGCGACATCGGGAGCTCGAGATGTGCAGGCTGGGCGGACGAAAGGATCCACCGCCCAGATGTGCCCCGCACGCTCTTGCCCCGTCAGCATGGCCGAGTCCATCCCACCTGAGTGGGACCCCCCCACACCTCGCCAAGTGACCCCTGAAGGGGGCCACAGCCCATTCCCCACGTGTTGGCTAGACACGGAGGCACCGTTTAGCCTGAATCCTGGGCCAAAGAGGGCGTGTTGCCGACCAGGGATAACACACCCTGACCCCTAGTCAGCTCAACCCTCCAGGATCCCATTCTCCCGGCATACGGCGATCAACTGCGCAGGGCTTAGCGCAGGTAGGTGCAGTTTAGTCTGTCAGGCCTCACCTACTAGTCCCAACAGATCCTAGCAGAGTTAGCCGCCCCCAGCGAGAGATCCACTCTAAAGAACAAATCAATCGCTGGACACGTTACCGGTGGACGCCGGGCAGAGGGGTGGTGTCAAAAGCCAAACGAGACCAACCAGTAACTAGTGTTGTTGGTCGGTCGAGATTGCCTCATGCCACCACTCCCCCACCACTCTTGGAGGCCTCTGCTTTGCCCACCACTCCTTAGGGTTACGTTTGAACACGGCCAAACACTGCTCCGAAGTAGTCAGTCGGTTCCGTATTTGCTCCTCCGTGAGTAAACGCGGCACCCACCTCGCCGATACTTTCTTCATACCCAATTTTTCTTCTAATATGTGTTTTACCCTCTCGATTGAAACGTTTACACCATCAACGATTTCTCGAAGTTTAATTCGGCGGTCGGCTAAAACGATATTTTCAATTTTCTTAACCATATCGTCTGTAGTCACCTCAATTGGCCGCCTGGGCGATCCTCATCAAAGACGGTTGTTCTCCCCCGCTTAAACTCGTTATACCAATATCTGACGGTTGTCATAGAAAGAGCACATTCATGGTAAACCGCTTGCATTCTTACTTTTATTTCATCACATGTTTTTCCTTCCAAAAACAAGAATCTAATTACAGACCGATACTGTTCTTTCTCCATTTTAACAATTTTAAGTTCACGCTTTCACTAAATCGCTGTCAAATGAGAAAAAAAACAAAAGAATGCAATTTTTTTTCTTTTTCCCGCCTATGAAAAATGGCTTAAAAAGGTGGTATACTTATTTTCGGCCAGTGATATTAATATATTTAGTAAACGGGTACTTATCAATTTTAGGTAATATTGGATCTGTGAGGTTTCTAGAGAAAGTTATTCACTTTTAAAATTTTGATGTATAGTATATAATTTATATTTTAAAGTATAGTTCATATAGAACTGGCACATAATTATGTTTTTTTTTCCAATTTTTTAATTGCAATCAGTCTTCCAGACCACGAGCAATTGCTTTGCAAAATGAAGACGTTGGGGGCGCAGTGGCCAGCGCCACTGCTGACCTTCGATAGCTAGAAGATATTTGCTCTTTTGAGGTGTGATGCTACACCGGCACCGACCAACAAATTTGCAGCCAAGGGGTTCGGGTGGGTGGATAGACGATCAGCATATTGTTTCTGGTATTTTGATATTTCCTCTCTTACGGTTGGTACTTGGAGGTACTCATGGATTTCGTCATTGCGGACAAACCACAGAGAGTTGGCAATTTTCCTGAGGATGCCATTCTGGGCCCTTTGGAGACAGATTATATTGCTGTTGCATGCCACGCCCCAGATCTGGATGCCGTAAGTCCATATTGGTTTGGACTATGGTTATGGATAAATAAAAAACTTTTTCGTAAAAAAAAACCTATCACAATTTGATGACAAGACATTGACGTTTAAATGTTGAAAATGCTTTAGGACTGGCTTTGTACACTTTTTAGTTTTCGACGATGGAAATCAAAATAGGAAATTAATCGTGAACAAATACCTAGAAAATCCTTATTGGTCCGGAACCAACATTGCTTAGTCCCTTAAAATTCCGAAAACCACTGTCTGCAGGGTTATAAAACGATACAAGGAGACCTTATCTTTGGAGAGGAAGACTCAAACCAATCGAAGGTCCGGCACCAAAGACAAGAATCTGGAGAAGAAAGTTATAAGGTCAGTTAAGCAAAATCCGGGTCTATCTGACTATGATTCAACCCGAAAATTTAAGGGAAATCGCAGTACCACGAGCTGGCTATAAGAGTTATAGAGCTATAAAAAAGCCAAATCGGACCATCAAACAAAACCGGAGAGCCAAAACTCGAGCTCGACGACTGTACGACCAAGTTTTGACAAACTTTAACGTGTGCTTGTTATTGGATGACGAGACGTATGTGAAACTTGATTACCAACTACCGGGCACTAAATATTATATGGCCGACGCAAGAGGAAATGTTGCTGAGAAATATAAGTTCATCAAACATGTAAAGTTTCCTAAAAATGTATGATATGGCAGGGAATCTGCAGTTGCGGTCACAAGACACAAACCTTTATTACATCGTCATCTATGAATTCGAATACAAACATCAAGATTTGCAGACACGCAGAAAAGAGTTTTACCTTTTATTAGAAACCACGTCAGTCCTGTGAAATTTTGGCCCGATTTAGTCAGCTGCCACTATTCAAAGCAAGTTTTGGAATGGTATGCAAAAAACCAGGTGGATTACATACCCCAAGAGCTGAATCCCCCAAATTGCCCTCAGTTTAGACCAATTATGAAAAAAAAATTGAACAAGACCGGTAGAGTTGTCCAAAACATCGATTCGTTACGATCCACGTGGAACCAACAGGCCAAGAAAGAGGACAAAAGTATTGTTCAGAGGATGATGAAATCGATCACGGCAAAAGTACGATTATTTTTACATAATGTAGAAAAATGAATATTGTTAGTTATAATCTAATAAAAATACACTTCTTTTTATTTTTAACAAAGTTACTTTGTTTTATTATCAACTTAAAAAATACGAGACCTTCGTTCCGTACCAATTTTATATGAACTATACTCTACTACTTTTAGAATTTCGATCTCATATGTAGGTTTATCCGACGCTCTTACGGTGAAGGAAAACATCGTGAGGAAACCTCCACACATCTGCGAAGAAACTCGAAGTTGTGTGTGAAGTTGACCAACCCGCACTGGGCCCGCGTGGTCGACTAAGGCCCGATCGCCCTAAGTCAGGGTAGGCTCGAGCCCCTCGGTGGGGATGTCCTGTTATATATGAGCTAATGTGATGAAACAAAATGTAAAGAAAGCCGATTAATTAATAAAGAACTTGTTTTCGTATTTTAGGATATGTACTCGCTAAGATGGAGGAAGATGGAGAAGACAATAGGCATGGTCACATCACATCTCTGGCAGTGAAGCGCTCGCACAGACGCCTAGGACTTGCTCAGAAACTTATGAACCAGGCCTCCTTGGCTATGGTGGAGTGTTTCCAGGTTTGTTTATCACAGTTACAGTCTATTTCACATAGAAATACAGTTTCTACGCGGGCGAAGCCGCGGGCAAAAGCTGGTTTATTATGATAATAAAATGTACAAATTAGGCCTAAATAAATGCATTTTTTGAGCCAATTGACTATGGTGGTAGGTAACCAGGCAGGCTAAGAATGCTCTATACCAGCGATTCCCAAAGTGGATTCCGCGGAAACTAAGGGTTCCGTAGAAAAGTCACCAGGGTTCCGCGATATAATAGTGAACAATAAAGCAATTATTGATAAAACAGTGAAACAAGTTTATTCATCACATTGAAAGTTAAATTAAAAAATAAAGTGTTTCACTTCTAAAATATTTCCAATAAAAGTTTCAGTTTTTATTCAAATTATGGTGTCTTTGATATTTGGTGGGTGTTCCGTTAATTTAAAAGTTTAGGAACCCCTGCTCTATACCACCAAGTTAATACGTATGTGCTTTACTCAAACAAAGCAAGGAAATTAAAACAATAATTAACATAATTTTAAGTTAAATACACATGATATTTCAAACCGTGACCAAATAGTAGGGAATGCTGTGGCCCGTGACGCTTTTCCACCGATTTACTTTTTTCAATCACAGCGCCGCCTAGCCGCGCTGCCGCCCGCGCTGATCCGTTTAAAATAAAAAAAAAAGCAGCCAGCGAACCTCAAACCAAGAAGCTTTTATTTATCGGACTATGGTGTTGTCATTTGACTGTATGAGATTTGTGTTCTGTGCCTCTCAGTGTGTTATAATATAAGGTTGTTACAATTAAAACAATACTACTACTCTCCAGTAATGAAATTAATTACATAGCCACTATTTTTTTTAAACTACTCCATATACACGTACATACATAGTAAAGGAAAACCTTTTTTTTTAAATTGATGATCCTGAAATCACTTTTTTTTAAATTAAAAATTTTAGTGCGTTTGGCTGCACCTCACCTGATGGTAAGTGCCGATGCAGCCGAGGATGTAACACGCAAGCTCAAATAGTGCCTATTCACTCTCACTATTATTCACTATCACTGATTTCCCGTCTTTTTAAGAATGTAAAGTAAATATTACATAGCGTTTTATTTGTTTCAGGCCAAATATGTATCTCTGCATGTGAGGAAAAGCAACAGAGCTGCTTTGAACCTGTACACCAACTCTCTTGGGTTCAAAATCCTGGAGATTGAGCCAAAGTACTACGCCGATGGCGAAGATGCTTACTCCATGATGCGGGACCTCAGCGCTTTTGCTGAAGAAAAGAAAACGGACATCCCGCAAACAGAAAAAAATATGGAAATAAAGTCTGAATCTGCGGTTATATCGCAATGTTAGACTGTGTATAATAATAAATAAGCATTTATCAATATAAAAATATAAAGTTATTGCTAATTTCATTGAAGAGGTTGTTAGTAAGTTATATTTATATGTATGTCGCAAGCGTATTGTATGTTTAGTCATATTACATTACCGTTAGTTGTTTTACAATACGGAGCTGCATTGCAATACAGCGGGTCGACGATAAGGCAGATTGTTTAACCGCTGGCATTGTGTCGCAGGCATACTGTATGATTCGTTATTTTACATACGGTCAGGCAAATTATATAATGGCGAGGGCGGGAAGCGAAGCGAGGCTCTTTGACAGTTAAATCAATCAAACCAGACCGAACCAACGGCATTTTGGCAATTTGCCTGGCTCGGCATTTTGCAATCTGCGTACAGAATTTTACAATTTGCCTGACCGTTTACATAAGGACGAACAATGTGCCTCCGTATTGTAAAACAGCTAGCGGTATTGTAATATGACTAAATATACAATCCGCCTACGACATGTATACCATATTACAACAAAAAAAGGTAAACAAGAGTATTATGGAATTGACATTTGAAACTGTCAAATCCCTACTAAGTTTGTTTACAGCATTTTTGGTTGATATAAGGTATGTATCGTTAAAATCCGGTAGATGGCACTGATTACTTTCATCGCGGCGGGGCTCCGTAAAATAATAAGTCGACGGAGTCCCGCTTGCTCATACGGCAGCACCAGACATGCTAAATTAACCTAACCTTCGTATTTTTCAGAGCCCCGCGATGAAATGACTGGGCTTTTCAGTCTGCCTAGGAATATCTGGGGTGATAGCGATGTGCCGGATTTCACGATATCTGTCGCCTACATGTACAGGATGTAACAAAATTGTTGTAACCCGTTAAAAGGGGGTTCTAACTTTCCCCAAGGATCCCATAGTCAATTCTTAAAAAAATGGTTCCACATCCATACTAAAATGCATAAAATTGGACGATTAGCTGATCGATTTGTATGAAGAGTTGAATTTTTTCTCTTCCGATTTTAGCAGTCATAAAACAAAAGTCTTTCGGTATGATACATGAACAAATAATATCTTAGTAAAATAACAAGTCGGTTTCAGGAAAAATCTCTACGACATTAGCCATTTACAACTTCTTATTATATGCTATGACTAAAATAGACAGCAGATACCAGTGTGTGCGTTATTCATGGATTTTATTTTTTATTTTTTTTATTCACAATTGGTAAACCCTTGACAACATCTCACCTGGTGGTAAGTGTCATGTTGCCGAAGATGGAAGCGGGCTTACCAAGATTCCCCAACGCAATGGGGAACTGGCTATCTTATCTTCATGCCGGAACACACCAATGATATCAACATTGATATTTGGCGGCAAGACTTAGATAAGATGGTGGTAGCTAGCCAGGCGGGCTTAGAAAATGCCCTACCACCAACCAAACCGAGTCTTACAATTGACCCCGCGTTTGATCATGTAAACCATCGCGTCTTGCTTGATAAATTATATGCATATGGAGTTTGAGGCAATTCTCTCGATCTCATTAAATCATATTTTACAGACAGAAAGCAAGCTACAGAAATTGTCCGAATCTGCCCTCGTACAAAATTTGAAATGGCTTACCGTTCAAAATTTAGAATTGTGTCATCTGGGGTTCCACGAGGTAGTGTTTTGGGACCACTTTTGTTTAACTTATATGTCAACTAGTGGATGCCCGCAGCTTCGCCCGCGCAGATCCCGATTTTTGCGGTTCCCGTGGGAATTTCCCAAAATCCTTGCTTAGCGGATGCCTACGTCATAACATCTACCTGCATGCCAAATTTCAGCCCGATCCGTCCAGTGGTTTGGGCTGTGCGTTGATAGATCACTATGTCCGTCAGTCAGTCAGTCACCTTTGAGTTATATATATTTAGATGAAAAGGACTTCCCAAGTGCAATACAAAAACCTATGGTGTTATATGCTGATGACAGCACATTGATATTTTCCAACAAAAGCAATGCATTGCTTGAAAAAGACATTAACGAGACATTGACACAAGTTATAAACTGGTTGGAAGCAAACAATTTACAGCTTAATTTAGCAAAAACAAAAGTGATGAAAATGTACAACAGAAAACCATTAACCGCAGCACTTCGGATATGTTATGGAGGACAATCAGTGGAAGAGACACAAAATTTCTAGGACATTTGGAATCTAATCTATCCTGGAAATTACATATTGAGAATATGCTCACAGCTCAGCCAGTTTTCATACGCTCTATTTATATTGTCGAAAAAAGTAAATAGATCCACTGTATTGCTGGCGTATAGGGCGCATGTGGAATCCATTTTTAGATACGGATTAATATTCTGGGGAAACTCCACCGATAAAGAAAAAGCGTTCCTTGCGCAAAAAAGATGTGTGAGATCGATGTGCAAACTAAAGCCAACAGATAGCTGTGAAACATACTTCAAAAATCTCAAAATCTTAACATTACCTTCAATGTATATACTGGAAGTTGCATCTTTCACACAACGCAATTATAGTCTGTTTGAGATATTTCAGAGTAAGCGCCACTTCTACAAAATTAATGCAGTTGAACGTAAAACAGCCATCTTTGATAAAAGCATATTCGGTATGTGTTCCAGAGTATTTAATAGGCTTCCCGAGGGTATAAAAAAGATAGATAATCCGGTAATGTTCAAACGCAGACTATGACTTATTAGTATGTAAATGCTACTATAACTTAAATCAGTATTTGACGGATAATTCCTTATAAATTGGACATGTATGGCATTTGTGACATTTGATTTCTTTGTTATTTTATTGGATTATAAAACTGAAATGACATTTAGTTTTATAATGTAAACTACTTATAACCTTATTATTACTAAATCCATTTAATGTTAAAAAATGTTGCTAAGTATTCGTACGCCAATTACTGGCTAAATATGTTGGGACTATCTAGAATTTTTAAGATCTTTGAACATGTTACATATATTTTACAAATAAACTTTTGATTGATCGATTGATGATGAGTAGCCAGAGTAGATAGTGGCCAGGCCTGTCGCACTCCGCGCTGTAGGCATGAAAATGTAGGTTCCTCATCATCATATCAGCCGAAAAACTTCCACTGCTGGACAAAGGCCTCCCCCAAGGATTTCCACGACGACCGGTCCTGCGCTGCCCGCATCCATCGGCTTCTCGCGAACTTCACCAGGTCGTCGGTCCACCGCGTGGGAGGACTTCCTACGCTAAGTTTTCCGGTGCGCGGTCGCCACTCGAGAACTGACGGCCGTCTGTTCTACGAGCTATGTGCCCTGCCCACTGCCACTTAGCAATAAAAAGATAGCATTTGTTTTTTACTCGTGATATTATACAAAGTAACTATGTACTTACTTAAATTATAATTTTATGAAATGATGTCCACGTTTTCATAGATTTTTTTTAAATCTTGGCAGTCGGAGGAAAAGTTGGTTCTATTATCAATAGGAAGACTCGGCATCAACATCAACGGCGAGTACATCATCCACCTCCGATTCGCTGACGATATCTTGGTCATGGCTGAGACTGGAGGATCTAAGCACAATACTTGGTAGCCTCAGTAAAGTCTCTCAACAAGTGTGCCTTAAAATGAACATGGACTAGACGAAAATGTCGCACCCATCCCTCTAAAGGTTGGAGACTCTACGGTACCACAGATGAGAATAATAGTATTAACGTACACGTGACTCTACACTCAAAGTTGTTGACGAATATGTATAAACAGTCCAGCTAGGTAGGTCCAACTGGAAGGAGATCAATCGACGAATCCAACTCGGCTGTGCAGCGTTCGGGAAGCTTCGCAATATCTTTACGTCTCAAATACCGCAGTGTCTCAAGACTAAGGTCTTGACCAGTGTGTGTTGCCAGTGATGACATACGGAACTGAGACATGGTCGCTTACTATAGGCCTCATAAGAAGACTGACGGTCACCCAAAGGGCAATGGAGCGAGCTATGCTGATGATGATGATGATGATCAATAGAGAAGACCCTCCTTGATACAACCATTTTCCGTTTAAGATGAGTACCTCCATGTACAGCACCACACTTCACTCACTCTACCTAAAGCCAGTCCAACGAAGACCAAAACTACCGAACAGGGGAAATAATCAATGTAAAAGCTAATTTTGGCTTAGTTGTGGGGGGGGGGGGGAGGATGGAGTTAGTTCTTAGGTCAAAAACTCTGCAACATCTTTCTTTTTTTTCTGTGACAGTTCTTTGGAAAATTGATAAAGAGTTCACAGTAACTGTCTCGCCCTTGATTTAAATGCTATACTGCTCATTACTGGCTAGTTCTTAGACTGCGTCTTCTTTAAAAAACCTCTTTATTGAGGTACTTCTGACGTCTTCTACGAGCATTGTGAACAACACCACTCGTCTTACTCCTTAAACCTGCATCTTTCTCATCTTTCCATAACGCACTTGCCTTCACCACAGTATTACGATATGGCTTACAGTAGCGCAACGCCTTTGATGTCGCACGATGCCGCCACCGGCGTAGGTACCCGCCGCCCGCTGCCCCGCAAGTACCCTTCCGTTGCTCTGCTTAAGTACATTCGTTGCGCTACTGTAAGCCGCTATATTGTTATACTACGCCTTCACTATTCCAATTATATCCCTTTTCTTCCGACTTTACACAAGTCTGTTTCGACTACACCCTCACGAATTAAATACTGCTCAGACATAGTCACGTGGAACACACTATAGTGTCATGTAGAATTTAGAGGCGCCCGCAGGTGCGCCGATACAAAATATTGAGGCTTGAGTGGTTCGAAGTTATCTTGTAGACCAGGAAATCGAATAACTTTAAACAATTTAATAAAAACACGACTGCACATTACCCCTTCTTTTGGGAAGTCGGGTAAAATCTATCCTATATCTCTCACGGGACTAATACGATTTTAACGATATCTCGCACTCTAAAATCTATCAAGCCGTTTAGATGTCGAGAAATAAAAAAAACTAACACACGTACATACAATAAGACCTGAAAACAATGTTAAGTACTCTTTTTTTGTGGGCGGTCGGGTAAATACATTAATAATTTATTAATGCACGATTATATCATTCTTAATGTGTATGTATCTTCTTATCAGCTCATACCCTGAATTAGGGCGTCAAATGAACTTCCCCACCTTCTTATCTTTTTAAATATCGTCTTTTTAATTTTCAAATGGGTTCAGTATCACAACTACTCAGCAAAATATATAGATCACTTCCAGGTAACTAATAAACTTGAAATTTGCCATCGAGGTTATTAGGTGTATACAAAAATAATATTGAAAAACTGGCCAAGTGCGGGTCCGACTTGCAAAACTAGGGTTCCTTACCACCAAAGACAATATCAATTAGGAACTATAATTATCTTTGTTACCACTAACATTTATTATATAATTATAGACCATTTCCAGGTAATTTAGAAATTAGTTTGACATTTAATTTACCCATAGGCATATACAAAGGAAAAAAAAAACATATTGAAAAGTGTCAATCGGACTCACGGAATTTGGGTTCCATACCACCACTACTAATTGAAATAATTATATAGACTACCTCCAGGTGACTTTTTAATTTGAGATTGGAATCGAAATAGTTTTATTGGGCGTATTGAGCAAACATTAAAAAACTGGCTAAGTGTGACTCAGTCTAGCGAACCGAGGGTTCGGTACCACCAAAAATATCTAAAAGGTATGTCTATTACTTGAATAAAGATAGGAAATTAAATTTAATACTTACAAAATATAATGATATCCCAACAAAACATAAATGTGAAATAGGGCCAAGTTCGATATAAAAGAAATACAGCGATCTTAATGGGTAGGTACCAAGTTCTATAGTGGTTCCTAAATCATAACTACGGAACTTCAAATAGAAATATTTATTTTAAACTTCTCCAAATAATAGAGAATGAACAACGGTTTCAGTTGCTTAAAAAAATGTGTTATGTTCTGTGCTACTAAATGGTGTAACTTGGCAAGTTTAAATAGTCAAGGCTAATATATATACTGTGGTCAAGGTGCCAAGCAAGCAAAGCTTACTTTTTAAAAGTAATTATCAATATAGAATAAAATTGGATAGTGAAAACTTGCCAAGTCACACCATGTAGTAGCACAGAACATAATTTTTTTTTAAGCAACTGAAACCGTTGTACACAAGCCAGCACATCAAGTTACACACTTTGGAAATTGTACCGTTCTTATGCCAAATGCGTATGGATCAGAATCGCACTACGAGTGTATAGCTTGATGTGCTGGCCAACAAGCAGGTCTTAAAATGAACATGGATTAGATTAAAACAATGTTAAATTTTGGATATGTGTGTTGCCAGTAATGACATACAGAACCGAGATATGGTCGCTTACTTTGGGCCTTCTTATGAGAAGAAGTTTGTCCAGCAGTTCCCTACATGATCAAATCAGAAATGAGATCTATAGTAACCGACATAGTTCACAGAATTAGTGGCAGTGGGCAGGGCTCATAGCTAGTAGAACAGATGGCCATCAGGGCAGTAAAGGGACCGTCCATTAATCACGTGAGACTTGAAAGGGGGGGGAGGGGTTTGACAAAAATCACGAAATGTCACAACTGGGGAGGGGGGGTGTAATAAGATATCACGTGTATTTATTTTTTCAAACGCGCGATTTTTAAATCGAAAAGCGGCGTGTAGTGTGACCTTGACTCGCCGTTGCTAGGCAACGAACGAAGTACCTACTCACGCGCCGCCGACGACTTCCCGGCTCGGCACGCCAATCGCCTAAAAATTAAGATTTTTTGTAGATACTAAAAATACACGTGATGTTGGGTGGGGGGTGGGGGGTAGTCTTAAACCTCACCATGTATCACCAAGGGGGAGGGGGGGGTAAAAAAAGCTTAAAAAAAGATCACGTGATTAATGGACGGCCCCAAAGTTCTCGAGTGGCAACCGCACACTGGAAGACATAGCATAGGCAGGCCTTCCACACGGTGGAACGACATCCTGGTGAAGCTCACGGGAAGCCTATGGATGTAGGAAACGCAGGACTGGTCAACATGGAAATCCTTGGGAGAGGCCTTTGTCCAGCAGTTGATGTCTTTCGGCTGATATGATGATGATGATGATTTGTTTAACAGGAGAATTGAATAATATACATATCCATTATGTACAACTAGTTTAAGCATTTTATTTAATACAAATTATGTACAGACAGGCCCTAAATAATAAACTGTAATATTAATCTTCGTCTTCATCATAAAGGTGGTTCAATTTGAGCTCCACCTTCGCTGTATCTTGACTGCTTTTGGGCTCTTTCTTGACAGTCCTCTCTTTCTTTTCCTTTCTCTTGGTCACACCTACAACATACTCTGGCATGATGATTTTATTACTCTTGAACACTGCTTTTTCATCTTTGACCTCTGGTTCCTTTTTTACTGCTTTAGAGTAGTTGAATATAGGTTTCTTAAACACTGCACCAGTTTCATCAGTATCGGTTTCCATTTTGATTAAATCTTGTGCTCGTTCCTCCATCTCACTAATAAATGCAAGGGCTGTTGCTGTGTTGGTTGAATCAGACATCTGTTCCGGTGTGACGTCTGATAGTGAATAATAATTCCACTTTTGCGGGTTCTTGATGTAGTCTGGAATAGTTTTTGCTCGCAGACATTCCTTAATGTTGGCCTCCTGCCTTTTGTAGATACTCTCCCTGCCTCTGAACTTCTTCATCTCGTGTTTCAGTTTCTTGTATGTGAATTTATCTATCACACCGTAGTCAGGCGTATCTGTAAGTTTGTTAGTTTTGGAGAAAGCGCACTGATCTTCAGCCACTTTTAGGTGTTCAAAAAGACTTTTTTGTCTTTCGTGAAAAGATGACATTTTGATGGAGTAGTCTTCTTGTTCCTTTTCCTATCTTGTCTTACTCAAACACTTACGTGTCAGTGTTTTACAATTCCATTATCTTTAGAAATACAGCAAAATCCCAGCAAAACCTTAAAATCCTAGACAATAAATATAGGACATAATTTTTTTTGTTGTTTGATTTTTTTTTTCTTTGGTTTGCCCTTTTCTGGGCAGGCTAAGGCTGATTGGCTATACTGCCTTGTCTTCAGTACATATATTTTTTCCAGTAGTATGTGGCGACATCTGCAGTACCCGCCACTAACAACTACATACCTCAACTCAAGACTGAACCATCGATCAAACTATATGGAGAGTTGCATCTTCACCTCGATAGATGGCACCATCATCGCAAGAAGGCTATTAACAAAGCATCTACAACGCACTATCAACATTTCCTTGCTCATAAGCATATAATTACAAGAACCAACCACACACGGTTGCTCCTCCCCTCCCAAGGGGGGGGTGTCGCTCCGATATACTTTTAGGGTGGCTTATGCTGCCAAAGTTCTTCGGGGGGTGTTAGTGGGTATTGCGGCTCGACAGCTGTGAGTCCCGCATAACCGGTGCAGTTTTACCGCTGCACAGGTATGCGTAAATGCATTCACCTCCCTCCCCTACACAATATCTCACGGGGAAAAAAAAAAAAAAAGACGGTTGGTCCACGGCCGGACCCCAGGCACACCACCATTACCACAGAAATATATATACTGTGCCACAGATTACTAAATATTTTACTTCGTAGTATTACATAGTGTAGCAAAATTAATTTTAAAATAGGGAATAATACCTGCTTGCTACATCATACGTTGAATTTAGAAAGAGTCCGGCAAACGGTAATGTAATGAAAAGGAAAAAGGGTTCTGAAAGGTAAAGGTATAATTTAAAGAATATCAAAAAGAAAAGATTTGATTGTTTATAAGCTATTGTATAGCTTTTACCGCTGGCTTTGAGGGGACCGAATCAAGAAATTTCGTAACGAAAATAAAACCTGACACCTCAAAAAAAAAATATTGAGTTCTAAATAACTTACAGTGCCATCTATCTATTCATCATGATGATGATGATGGTGATGGCGATTGATGATGGTGATTGATGATGGCGATTGATGATGGCTATTGATGATGGTGATTGATGATGGCGGATGATGATTTATATTAATTTATTACATAAACATTCCGCGCCCCAAGGACTATATGGTACTGGTAAATACTGCATAAATAAAAAAAAAAAAAATATAATATATAATTGCATATGTTGATAAAAAATGCTATGCAATAGCTTTACCGCGGCAGTCCCCGAGTGCCACACGTCTTTTGATTGTATGTTTTCAATAGGCTCCGAAACTACTGGACGGTTTGAAAAATTCCTTCACTGTTAGAAAGCTACACTATCCGCGGTTGCTATAGGCTATATTATATTTTCAAAAAATTAGGGAACCTTACTAAAACTCAAATAATGTAACCCAAGGTGTAAAAAAAATAAAAATTAAAAAGCTAAAAACCGACTTCAAAACGAAATTCACTTAAAAGCATGAAATAATATTAATATACTTAGATAGATACACGAGATTATCCAACAATAACGAAATCAAAAGTGGGTGTACGATATAAATTAGGGGCCTAAATTTATTTTTGAGGTCGGTACCAGCATACAGCTACTACGTATCAAATGTTTTATATTCGATTGGTTGCTGACACCGACCTCAAAAAAAATAATTAGGCCCCTAATTTAATTCGTACACCCACTTTTGATTTCGTTATTGTTGGTAAATCTCGTGTATCTAAGTATATTAAATTGTTTCATACTTTTAAGTGAATTTCGTTTTTAAGTCGGTTTTTTAGTTTTTTAAACTTTTATTTTTATTTTATTTATTTTTAGTGTTAATGCTATCTATTTAACAACGTTAAACCTACAGGGCTGTAGCTAGAGTCGAATTCGAGGTAATACAGCATTGGTTACAGGTGGCGGAAGTAAAAAAAAATCATAATTTATCTGCCCTCGAAGCACGGGCTCCTAAATCAATCACCATCTAAATCAATAACCTCTAGGTCAGTGATGTACATTCAATAGCTATTCGTAGTCATATAATTTCTGTGACAAAGCATGAGCATGGATCTAAGAACTATTAAATCCTCAATGATGAAGAACAAGATGTTTGAACTTCCAAATTTGGATATAGAGATCCCACGTCTGAGTGGGAGTGAGGTAATAATTAATTTTTGGGTGGGGTGATACGAGTAAATAGATACGACCAAAAATACTATTTAGATCATATTGTTTCTGTAAACTTATTTTAATAATTAAAATAATAATAAAAAATATTTAAAACAGCTGCATTCTACGATTCGCCATATTATTAAAAATGCGAAGAACTTCGTTCAGATCAACTTATTTTGCTCTTTTTTTTAAAGGCCAGAAATAACATACCAACCATTCTCTCGTGACCCATTGACAGCCTTTGAGGTCTATTGATTACAGTTAAAGTTGAAAACGTAGATTCACACACTGCAGTGCTTCATCCTATGGTCGCCACTGATGCAAAAAGTTCATATGTATCTTTGAACGTCTCTCCTTGCCTGTACAAAACTTGCAATGTACTTATTTTCCATTTTATCCTCGTTACGATTTTCAGATTCGCCGCAGTCGTCGCTTGTTAAAGATTTAGCTGCTTCCAGAATTTGATTATACATTTGATTTGATCTTAATTTTATAATTTCATCTTACACAAACTTTATGATTGTTATGGCGTCTTTCAATCCTGCGCTTCGGGCTTGCAAAGCTGCGTCTGCAGGTTGTAGCATGGATAAGATTTTTTGACCACCACCATGGCCATTCGGAATTCCAGATCAAGCATGACTCTTTTAATACCGACATTCTTGACGACGTTATCACCGTTGAATCTGCAATTTTTAATTTCTTTCAGTCAACAAAATCGATTTTCACCTTAAAAGGCAGCTATTTTGCCATGATGAAAGAATTCATGTAACATGATGCATTGGTCAAAAAATAAACGAATGAAAGTCTTTTCTGAGATAGTCCTGATGACTATTAAGTGCAAGCGATTATTATGTGTAAGGATTTTTTCGGCCCAATTTATTTTCTATTCCAGTCGCAACTCCTGAAACTTTCCCACTCATTACACTTGCGCCATCATAGCATTGGCTTAACATACGATAGGGGTCAAATTATAATAATTTATCTTAGTTTTTGGTATTTTTAAGGTAGGGCATTGTGATTTCAAGGTAGGGCATTGCGATTTCAAGGTAGGGCATTGCCCCACAACACAATGCCTGGCTACGGCCACAGTATTATAAAGAGTCTACGGCCATCTAAACCTAATCATCCACTCGCCAAAAGGAACCATCAAATCATAATGCACGTGTTTCATTAACAGATACAGATTCCTGTAGCTTCCATCATCATCTTAACAGCATGAAAGTTAAAGAGTTTAATCTTTCATCATCAGTTCATCTGAATAACCTGAAAGAATACAACTATCGTTCTATATGTACCTACGTATCTACGTAAAATATTTGAAGAATTATCCTCCAACTCCTAACCGTTAAGGAGTTGTACTTTCCTTCATCAGCTCATCAACATATTAAGATGATGACTACCGGACGCAAATAGTTTCATTATTTTAGAAAGTACATGAAACACGTAAAAAGTGCCTATAAACTTTGAAGGTTGCCCTCGATTTCCCTGGGATCCCATCATCAGATACTGACTTGATGACAATGGGGGTCCCATTCGGGAGTATACTCTTTCGAATTAAAAAATAATTTTGAAAATCGGTTCACAATCGGCGGAGATATCGCGTAACAAACATAGAAAAAAAAACGTACAGTCGAATTGAGAACCTCCTCCTTTTTGAAATCGGTTGAAAATGACTTAAAAATTCCTGCAATATCTACAAAAAGTAGTGTATGAACGCGCGAAATGACAGCACACAACGCTAATTAAATAAACCAATATCTCGCCTAAAACGATTTGTTAAAAAATAATATACTCACGCACAACCCGCATCATCAATGAGGAATAATATACTCACGCACAACCCGCATCATCAATGAGGAATAATATACTCACGCACAACCCGCATCATCAATGAGGAATAATATACTCACGCACAACCCGCATCATCAATGAGCCAGTAGGATGTAATGCAGTTCGTTTTTTAAGGTTCCGTACACCCAATGGGTGACCAACGAGACCCTAATACTAAGCCTCCGCTGTCTGTCTGTCTGTCCATCTGTCAGCGGGCTGTATTTCATGAACCGTAATAGGTACACAGTTGAAATTTTCACAATAATTTGTATTTCTGTTGCCGCTTTAACAAAATATTATATTATAAATACAAACAAATTTGAAAAAATGAAAAACTTGTTTTTTGTACGTCTTTGGAAGTATTTTTGATTTAGCTCTATCGTAAAAATGGTAATACAAACAAGCGTGAAACTTGGTGTGATTATAGTACTAAGACTGAAGTAAAACAATAAATAATAAAAGTGTGAGACGTACTCGCGCTAAGGAGTCCGAACTGAATGACAAAAAAAGCATATTTTTGTCGCTAGCGTTGATGTTTTTGTTTGTTAAGTGAATAGGTAACATTGTCCTTATGCTATGTAGGTAGTTGTGTGGAGATATGTGGTAGTATGGAACCGTCAGACTGCTAGTCCGACTCGTACTTGACCGATTTTTTTCCAATGTGAGTTTTTTCTCGTGAAAATCATTGCTCTATGACATGCTCCAGGAGCATTTTTCAACAGTAGCAGCCGACACGACGACAAATTTTTCCTGCAATCCGTAATCAACCAATCACAGATGAGAAAAGAAAACCCTACTAAGTCTATGCCACAAAATATCAGAAATCTTTGGCCTCTGTGAATATCAGGGACTAAAACAGGATTCAATGAACTACGGGAACCAGAGACTGAATTTATACGTTTACTAGCTGTTGCCCGCAGCTTCGCCCGCGCAGATCTCGTTTTTTGCCGTTCCCGTGGGAATTTCCTAAAATCCTTTCTTAGAGGATGCCCAAGTTGCTATCAGTATTTCAAATTTCATCGAAATCCGTTCAGTGGTTTTGGCTGTGCGTTGATATACCAGTCAGTCACCTTTTCCTTTTACAGTGTAATAGAGGCGAGTCTTTTGAGCCGTTAAAGGAATAAAGTACGTCTAATTTCTAATAAAAAAAGTCATATAAACAGGGAGTCGGAAATCAACGGTTTTCGAGTTAAAGCCCATTTTATTTTTAAAAGTTTGTATGAGAAACGCATTGATTGAATTCAACGCAATTGTGTGAAAAAATTATAGTAAACGTACGAAATACGGTAAAAAGTTCCATAGTTTATGCGCTTTCCAAAAACGTATAAAAGTTTCAGAACAGCAATTTGATAACAACAAAAACAAACTCTGTTAAGAAGGTGCTTCAAATCCCAAACAAATATCTATAAAAATGGTTGAGATGAGTTTTTAATATCCAAAATTTTACCACGTTTTCCACATTACTAGGCGTTCAGTGATCGTTTAACATCATTTGAGTAAAGTTCATTAGCACGCTAATCAAAATAAAAATGACTAGATTTTTCTATGCACAATTTATTAACTTACTGTACCGTCATTCGAAAGCCTATAAATTGAGAATAGCAACACTGTTTTCTGAACTGTGGCGGAATCGACACTACACTTGACCGGAAATGCTTAAGATTCCACCTCTGATATTTTCTAGTTCTCTTACTTCCCACCAGGTGGCGATATTCGCCTTATGGCAGACGGTCAGTGTCTGTCTCATTGGCAATTTGTTTTTCGAACTGTGCGGACGGTTCAACCAGCGTGCGTGAGCGACCATGTGAGAACCCTCGTGTCTATTTTTTAAAACTAATGTCCCAAAAATAACGGTGTTACCGTTCGGATAATTTTATAATTCTTTCTTTTATTTTACAGTATGAGTGATTCGGATAGTGGTAGTAATGCCACCCCGGACTCCACGTCCACCTCAGATCCCCCTGCGGTGACGACGGTTACGGCATCGGTGCATGAAGTGCGCTGCGATCGCCCTTTAGCGAAAAAAAATAAACGTAAGGCACCTGTTGAGGGCAGTAGTGATAAAAAACGTCGTAAAGAGGACGATGAGCTGCGCAAGCTTACGGACCAGGTTAGTAAGATACAATAATTTCTGTCGCGTACTCCCATGGTGCCCCAATATTTTCCGCAGTACCCTCCCATGTGTGCTAATGAAATTCAAGACGACCAAATTAGTGTCGCGGTCAGTGGGGAATTATTTTCGGACAACGAAGATGAAAATGCGGTTGACACTAAAAAACCTGATTCAAGCGCTAGCTTTAACTTGCTCATGAATACTGTCCTAAAGGAACCCTCCCTTCCAAAATCATCTAAAGCTCGTGTAGATTTGATAAAGGAGTTTCAACACTTCGATAGCCCAGAATGGTCCGATGTTAGATACTCTGACGTACAAAAGTCCTACTGTTCCGCCCCAGGGTTTGTGGAACTTGAATGCAATGATGAAATCAAGCCATATGATAAATATCCAAACCTGGCGTTGCTAGAACGTAGCTTTGCCGCGATCACACATGCTCTTATTAAGCAAAAGGAAGCTGCGGAGGCAGGGTTCCATTCTCTTTTTACGTGGGCAGCAAGTGCGACAGAAATTACAGAGGCATCTATTAGAGAAAAGGTCAATGAAATTTTTGTTGAGGGTAGTTATAATAAAATTTCAAGTGACCTTCTTCAGCTTACTTGCGGCCATAGGGCCGATATGATAGAACAAAGGCGCGACTGTATCTTGAGATCCGTCAAAAAAAAATTTAAGCGAGCAAATTTACGAAAAATACCACCTACTTGCGAAAATCTCTTTAACAAAGAACTGTTCACCTCTGTCCTAGAAAAAACTGGGAGAGTCGGTAAGTCATTCTGACCTGCCCGAAACTCAGCGCCATCCCAAAAGCCCGCATGGTCCGGATCGCAACCGGGACCTTCAAATAAACAACCCGCGCAGGGTCCATTGATCCGAACCGCAATGCATTCGGTCCCTTTGGTAGAATACCATTTAATGCATCCACACCTGCGCAAGGTGCCTATTACCCAGTCTACCCTCCACAAGATGTGGTTCTATTACCTATGTACCCTGCTACGCAAGGGTATGATAATGCGCAAGGAAATGCAAAACGGTCCTCGCAGAACCGTGACAACAGATCAAACAGATTTGATGGCAAAGGTCTTACCGAGATGAGCCTTCAGGTAAAGGTAACCCCAAGCAAGGCCCAAAAAGGTTTCGCTCGCAGCTAAAGTTTTGACTCGGGGCGTGTGGCAGGCCGGTTAGCGAACTATGTCCAAGCCTGGAGAGACCTGCATGCCCCCGAAACGATAATAAAGGTTATAGAGGGTTACAGAATCCCATTCCAACAAAAACCACCGCTCTTAGTATCGCGGCTACTAAGCCACAAATATCAAACCCCGACCTCTCCTCAGATGTCAGGTGCAGTACAAAAGATGTTAGATTCGGAAGTTCTACAAAGCGCACAGCTGTCTCCAAGCTTCGTATCTCGTATGTTCCTCTTTCCAAAAAGCGATGGTTCGATGCGACCTATATTCAACCTTCGAAATCTAAACAACTATCTGACAGTGTCAAAATTCCGACTGATAAATATGCAAAGGCTCCCAGATTTCCTGCAGCCGTTCGATTGGCTAGTAAAGATCGACCTCTCAAACGCATGTTTTCACGTCCGAGTTTCCACTTCACACAGGAGGTTTTTGAGGCTGATTTACAACCAACAAATACACCAAATGACTTGCCTTCCGTTCGGACTAGCGACAGCGCCGAAAGTATTTGAGAGACAGAGGAATCAGGATCGTAACATACTTGGACGATTTTCTTTTGGCCAGTCAAAACAAACATCTACTGTCCTTTCATGTACAGCACACCGTAGATCTATTAGAAGGGCTAGGCAGATAAATTTAGAAAAGTCCATACTGTCTCCTCAAACTTGCCTGGAGTTTCTGGGTATACGCTGGGACCCATGGGCTGGACTAAAATGGCTGCCGGTAAAGAAATGTCAATCCCTTGTAAACAAAACCAACCCCATTCTGACTCGAAAAACAGCCAACCTCAAAGAAATACAAAGTCTTATCGGACTCATAAACTTTGCCAGATTCCCTGTACCTCGCGATCGGTTAAATCACCGCAACCTCCTGCTTTTTTGCAAAGATTTGTCAATTTTCGATTCTTATTGTCACCGTTTACCGGTACCTACCACAGTACTGACAGAACCTAACCTACGTGATCACGTCCTGGTCAAAAAAGTGCTGAAATCAATATCCCTGCAAAACCCAAGAGTAATTTTTAAACCACCAATTTGGGACGTTGATGTGCTAGTCTCATGGCTCCTGAATAGCGACTGTGATACGAGTAATTTATTCCAATGCTCTAAACTGGCTGCCTCTATCTTGCTCCTCTGCTCCGGTCGCAGAGTGCATGACTTGACATTACTTGCAATCGATGACAGCCATTATGAAGTGTCGGATGACTATGTTTTTTCTGCCCTAAGTTCGGTTTAAAGACCGATAACTCAGACACCAGACAATCAGGGTGGCGTCTCATTTGTAACAAAAATCAGACTAAAATCGATCCTGTCTACTGGGTCAAACAAGTGATACAACTATCGTCATCAAGACGAACACTTTGTGACAGTTCCAATTTATTTCTTACAGCACGTGGAGCACCAAAAGCCGCGTCTCGTACGGTAATATCACGTTGGGTACAGAGCATTCGCCCCGCGGTAGCCTCGAAACATTGGACCCTAAACTTTCCAATTGAAGACATCCTGGCCTGAGGAAACTAGAGGACCGAAAAAACCTTCAAGCAGTTCTATTGCCGTGAAATTCGTCCGAGCCCGACACAGACCCAAACTGGGGTATCGGCTACCTTTGCACCAGTGAACTGATTATACCAATGATTTGTGATCAATAACCAAGTTTCGTTTCACTATTCAATCAAGAATGTTATTGTTATTTTAATTTTATCATAAATACCTAGAATAATATAATAATAATTTGTTTCTTACAAAAATTAATAAAATTTAGCTCCTGTTCTCCTTGTATACCATTTTATTTTAACTACTGCACTCATATAATAAGGGAGGTACAGGTTCCTACCTGAATTACATAACTAGGCTTAACCAGCTAGCTACTACAGCTGTTATAGCCTTGTTTACTTGAATACTTTTAGTACATTACGTTTCAGTATTATTTGCATAATTCTAATCGTAGGTACTATATAAAAACTATTAGGGTTCCTTATTGACTACAGAACCCTAAAACGCTACATGTAGATACCACTACAAGTAAGCACTAGTTAAAAATGTTTAATCTCTTGATCACATTGGCTGTCAATAACATTGACTTTTCATCATAACTTCTCCACCAGGCGATAACAAACACGTCTCAATTCAAATCAATATAGGCTTTCGAATGACTGTACAGTGAGTTAATAGCAGCGTTTTACCTACCAATAAAACGCTTATTAACTACTTACCTAATTCGAAAGCCTAACTTCAATCCTGCCTGGAATAATTTCGAATGCAATGAGTGAGACAGACACTGACCGTCTGCCATAAGGCGAATATCGCCACCTGGTGGGAAGTAAGAGAACTAGAAAATATCAGAGGTGGAATCTTAAGCATTTCCGGTCAAGTGTAGTGTCGTTTCCGCCACAGTTCAGAAAACGGTGTTGCTATTCTCAATTTATAGGCTCGAATAAGTAGTTAATAAGCGTTTTATTGGTAGGTAAAGGGAATTTTCTTATGACATATGTCACAACGTTCAAATAAATTTCAATAGATGGCGCTGATTTGCCTTGGTAATTTTTCTTTTAAGTAAAATCTTTTTTCGTAGGTACTTATAATAAACAAAAAACTGAACAGCAGCAATCATTTTGTTTGACGTTTCTTTCTACTTTTGTTTATTTGTATTGATTTAAAGCAAATGAGTGTATCACAGATCACTGCACTTACATGAAAGTAGCAAGCTAGTGTATTTAGGTACGTGTTCCCTTGTGGAGTAAATAATAGTGTTCTGTAAATACGTGCCTTGAAGAACAAATGATAAGTATGTTACCTTTTTTTTAGTTTAAAATGACAAAAAACAATAACTGTTTTTGTATGTAAATCATATTGTTTTAGGAAAATGCGTGGGCCATGTATTGTGTATGGGTGTAACAAAGATGGAGTTCACCAGTTACCAAAAGATGAAACAATAAAGGCCCAGTGGATTACAGCTGCTAAACTAGACACCAAACTAAAGACTGGACGGAGCATAAAAACATATACTTACGTTTGCTCTGAACATTTTCAAGACAATGATTTCTATTAGGTACACACGGCCACTGTTTGGTAAGTACTTACCCCTTCACCCATAGCATAGAAAAAAAGAGCTTCTAGTCTGTTTTCTAATCCGTTCTGCATGCTGCTTGTTAAGTTGGTTTTGTATTGCAACATACCTTTTGGTTTTTACTAATCATAAGTCATTTATTAGTTCCTTTTTTATGTAAAAATTCTTATTTATGCACTTGTATTTTTTAGCTGGTGATAAAGGAAACAAGATATTAAAAAAAGGATCTGTTCCATCAATCTTTCCTTGGACACTTCCTCAAACAAGGGAAGCTGATGTCGCTGAAGTAGAAGCAACAACAAGTTTTAGTATTGATGATTCTGAAGATCATGATGTCAGGTTTGATCCTAGTCTTGTAGTAAATGACTATTCTAAAAACAGTTATCCAATAAGATTCGTTGAAGAAATACCATTTATTGAAGTAGAACCAAATGACATAACTGAAGATCCTTTGGAGTTAAGCGATGCTGAGAAACAATCTGATACATCAACTAGTGACTCCTTTTGTCTAAAACTAGATCATATAGATTCTGATTCTGTAGCTATGGATATTGAAGTAAGTGGTTTGGAACCCATTATTGGATCTTGCGCATCCCCTGTTCGTGAAATTAAAAGTTATAATGATATATCTGTACAAACTATCAACAACTCACCGGCTTTTAGTGTACATACATATAAAAATGACAACAAGGCGATACATTTCTATACTGGCTTACAATCATACAAAAAAATGCTTTTTGTTTTCACAAGCCTGGGCAACGATGTTCACCATTTGAAATATTTTTATGGCTCTCCACCTTCTTCTTTAGACCCGTTAGAACAGTTCTTTTTAACATTAATAGTATTACAGAGACATAAAACGTTTGAAGAATTGTCAATGATGTATTTAATATCAATAAAAGATGTATCAAATTTAGTAATAACTTGGATTCGATTCATGTCATTAGTGTGGAGAAAAATAGATTTGTGGGTTGGAAAGGAAACTGTAAAATCATATATACCGTTTGATTTTAATGACAAGTTTCCCATGACCAGAGTCATCATAGATGCTACAGAATGGCCTATAAAGAAACCTGGTTTGCCAAGGGCCTAACAGATAACTTTCTCATCTTATAAAAATAAAAACACAGTGAAGTTTCTATTAGGTATAACACCGAGTGGTTTGATAACCTATGTATCTCCATGTTATGGTGGCTCTGCGAGTGACCGACAAATCATTGAGAGGAGTGAAATTTTAAACAGGTTTGATCCTAACGATGAAATAATGGTTGATAAAGGATTTAACGTACAAGACATTTTTATATCATATGGGGTAAAAGTTAATATGCCAGCATTTTTCAAAAAAGGGAACCAAATTGGCCCTGAGATGCTAAAGAAGAACCGGAAAGTTGCAAGTAAGAGAATTCATGTAGAAAGAGCTATTGGGCTATTAAAAACATATAGAATATTGATTGAGCCTATGAATAATACAGAAATAATATTGTCAAGCGACATTGTTTTTATATGTGCCATGTTAACAAATTTTAGAACTAATATAATAAGTAAAAATGCATAGGTTTTCATTAAAAAATCTTTAATATTTTTATATTGTACAAATGCTTTTATAATATAACCTATTTATAAAAGTGATTTATATTTAGGGTTCCTTACTCAAAGGTCACCCAAAGGGCAATGGAGCGTGCTATGCTCGGAGTTTCTCTGCGTAATCGAATCAGAAACGAGGAGATCAAAGAGGAAAAGCAAAGTCACCAACGTAGCTCTCAAAATTGCTAAACTTAAGTGGCAGTGGGCGGGGCACAGAGAACAGATGGCCCCTGGGGTAGTAAAGTTCTCAAAGGCGATCGCGCACCGGAAAACGTAGCGCAGGTAGGCCTACCACTCGTTGGACCGGTGCCTGGTGAAGGTCGTGGGAAGCCACTAGAATTGGTTAGCTCAGAACCGGTCGTCGTGGAAATCCTTGGGGGAGCCCTATATCCAGCAGTAGACTTTCTTCGGCTGATATGATGATGACTCAAAGTGTTCCAATTGAACCTTATTACTAAGCTTACGCTGTCCACATGTTCAACTTAAAAGGCTGTACCTATTGAACCGTAACAGGTAGCAGGCTGAAATTTTCAGTGTTTTTTATGTAGGGTAAACTAACAAATAATAAATATTAGAAAAATTAAAATTATAATATAAGAAAAAATATTTTTACAGTTTTTTGTTTTTGCTCTATCGTGAAAACAGTAAATATACACGTGTTAAAATTGTCGATTCTAATACTAATTCTTAAGTAAATCAAATATTAAATAAAAAAGAAAAAGTAAAAATTAGAATACAAGAAAAATTTTACAGTTTTTTGTTCTTGCTCAATCGTGAAAACGGTAAATATTGATTCTAATACTAATCCTTAGGTAAAACAAATATTAAATACTGGCCAAGTCTGAGTCGTTCTCGCGCTAACGATTCCAAACTTAATAAAAAGTCTACTGCTCTCATTGATGTCTTGTTTAGAGAAATCATTGTTGAACTCACGCCGAGAAGTGTGTTGGTAAGGACAGAGCGCGCTAAGGAGTGCGCGAGTCCAACTCGCACTTGGCTGGTTTTTCAGTAATCCTACTAATATTATAAATGTGAAAGTTTGGATGGATATATGTTTGTTATTATATCACGCTACAACAGTTGAAATTTGGTAAGAAGGTAGAGAGATTAGGAACTGGATTAACATATCTATAGGCTACTTGTTTACCATGCTCAAAGCTAGTCTTGGATACATCATTCATCTTTCTTAACATAAATGTGTTAGTTACTAAATTTTAGGACTAATGTAAGTAATAGGTAAAAATTTATAGGTAAAGCCCATTCGCTTAGATAGTGCCATTCGCCCTTTGTAAATACCGACACAGCGCGTGCCGCCGCGTGTCAAAGAACGCCGCCTTGACCTCAAATAATGCTGACACATGTGTATAACTTGATTTGTGTCTGTAAATTGTCTATTAAAGTAGATTTAATTCTTGCATTTTGTCTATCAACTAATGACACTATCTGAGCGAATTGACTTAAGATACTAAAGTTAACATTTTATTTCATATTGTACAAATACTTGTCTAATAAAACCTGTTTATAAAAATTTTCATAAAAGTGGTTTAATTTATCAGTCATATTATAGATATACATATAGAAATCTTTTACAGTGTAGACAAAAAAATAAGCTGTATTTCTGTTTGTATACATCAGTTGTCCTTGTACTTGGTAAATAATCACTGTTTTTGTCCAATTTAAAAAGTCCACTTTCTTCACATAGATGTAAGTAGGGTGTATTTTCTCCAGTAGCAGCTTTGTTTCTTGCTGTATATGGGCACTTTACTTCAATGACTGCATTGTCTCCTACAAGGCCATCAGGTGTGCACCCAAAATATTGCAAATCTGGGTGCACTATGATTCCACATTTCGTTACAGTGAATCCTGTTTCTAAACAAAATTTTTGGATGGCAAATTTTTCGTTTTTTAATCCATGTTGAATTGCTAGTGATGTGAATTCTTCATCTTTTAGCAATGCCTTGGCCAGCTTTTCTTTGTTGTTGTTTGGGAATTTACTCCCAAAATCAGAACTCTGGAGTCTTAATTTTCTTTTCTGCTTCCAGAGTTTTCGGTCATTTTTTGTATTTTGCTGTAATTCCTCTTATTCGATTTCATTTAAAGTTAATGACTCCAGGTATCTTTTTTCCTCCGTCTTATTGAAGTAATCATGGTCTTTGTAAAGAGCTTTTTAATTTGCTGGTTTTCTCAGCTGAGCCATGGGCATTGTAACATTTTCTTGAGCACAAAAATTTATTGTCTGATTTATAAAATGTTCAGCATATTTATGAGAGCTTGAGCTTGATTCTTGAGAGCTCCCGGGTCGTGGGTCAAATTCAGCAATCTTCTTTGCATTCTTGATTTTTAAATTCAAATCTTCAGCTTTGACAGGATTACCTGAGTAGATTGCTGTTGGGTGATGGAATGTCTGAAGGGTTGATGTGGAGCTTGTACTTCTTTTAATGTTTTTGTTATCAGTAAAATCAATCAGACCATATACTAACACTAGTACATGCTTACATTGAGCATATGGGCCCATTCCAGCTGCACCCTCACATTGGCCTTCCATTATCACATTGTCTTTTGCCTTTATGGTCACATTATATGTGACAGACTTTCTCATTTCTGAAGAGCACAAAGCAGTTACAAAATACTCGCTGTCAAAGTAAGCTACACGACTCATTTGCAAGTACTGCTCTTCATACATGTTTTTTGAGCTTTTTAAATTTTCACGGTCGGCTAGCTGATAATAATGCTGTAGATCTTGCTCACATATAATTGGCAGAACACTATCTGAGGTGACATCACGAAACAGATCAGCATTGGGTGTTTTAATATGGTACGATTCCTCTGGATCGTTAACTAAGCCACCAAAGATGGTGTCATAATCCATTAATCTGCAACCAAAAAATATAAACAGGTTAAAATAAAATTTCACTCATTTCAAATAAAGGTAAAATAAATTGTACGGCCACACTGAGCATACTTTCTTGTGAAGTCACACAAATTAACAATAAATACTCTAGGCTATATACAGTTATACTACCAAGTTTCATTAAAATCTATAGAGCCATTTTTGACATTAAAAAAAACACTGAGATATAAAAAGAACATTGTCCTAACCCAAATTTCACCCAAATCCATTCAGTAGTTTGGGAACTAGAGCAATGGACGGATGTAGACACACACACACACATTTTTTGTTTTTCTGCATCAAAATCTCAACTTTGATTTTGTTTCTCTTCACAATACCTTCGTCACTCCTTTCTCACTCGAAAGTAAACAATAATTAGGAATACCTGTAGGTAATGTATGATTGTTGAATACTATCTTTACACCTAGCAGATGATGACCTCACACTTCCAAGATGTGACATAGCTGTTGTGGTGAATCAGACTGCTGTTAACAACCTATAAACGTCCCCACTATAGATCACTTTCTTTCTAAACTCGGGAAAGTCAGGCCATACTCTACAAACAGGGACCAACAGGTTGGTGCAAACACCATTTTCAAAAGTTTTTTAAGCCACCTGTAAGATATTCAACTAGTCTTAACGACTGCCATGTATTGAAATCAACTGGAACCAACAGCTTAACATGCCTTGCGCAGCACGTAAACTGTTGAGAAAAATGCTATGAACAGTCAACCCATCCAGATAGTGACCGTGCTTCAGGTCAGTTAACCTACGTGATAGACCCAACCAAGCTGTACAAACCAAGTTGTACTGAGCTACGAATGCTTCTCAATCAATTATGCTGAATCAAACTGTATTTTTAAGCGGGCCATACATGTTAGCTTGCAGATATAAATGCCATTTTTATAACAATTAAAAACGCCCTTGTTTTCCAATATTAAAATGGCTAAAAGTCTCCTAAAATATACTAAAACTAACCGAAGTTTAGCAAAATACACTAACCTTTGGACAAGAGCAGCTTTTTTCCCAGTAGTTTTGGCATTACGTTTCCGCAACTCCTCTTTAAGTTGCTTGAGTGTCCACGATCCATAGTCCTTCGCCATGACTTCCAAACAAGAAATCTATGTCTCACTATTAGGCACACAAACTCTGAACACACAGCTATGAGTCCTGTCTCTGAAACTGCAAAGTACCCATTGATGTGCACAAGACCACAACTGAAATACGGAGGAACCGAAGCTCGACGCGACGCACCAGGAGTTTAAAAATTACATAAAATTAGGAAGAAACAAGTGGAAAATAAAACCAACAAGTATTTCGCAGTCATGAACTGGAATAAACACCACGGTCAACGACACTCGTCGAGTAGTGATACTAGTGATCTGTGCTCCCGCTCGTCGATAACAGCAGTGACCACAGAGTGATCACTCTTTTTACCGAGGATTCTTTCTATCAAAAATACTGCTAAAATCTACCGAAACCTAAGCCGTATTTAAATACTATCTTTTGATGTTTTTTTAATTTAAAACAAAATAGTTTTTATTGACTTACTAGCAAGCAGAACATCTACACCTACAGGTTAGCTTGAAAATTCATATATAATTCTATTGCTCGAAATTTACTACAAAGGTAGAAATGTGCTGAAATTGGTCATACTGATGACATTATTGTGTTCTCAATATCAATGTTGCCAATTTTCTAATTCCCAATGTTGATCAGCGCCATCTAGTTGATTTTTGTAAAAGTGGTGGAAAATTCCCCTAAGAACATATATGTTCTTTTTTATATAGAACTGGGTAAATTTATCATTTAAACGCATGTCCTTAATGTTAAATAATATATTACAATCAAATAGTCATTTTAGTTATCAAAATCGACAATTTCTATATTTGTGTATGTCATACCCACCTCGCAGTTGGTGTAACTATTTTTCACCTCATTAGTTGCAAGATTTGATTAGATTTTTTTATATTTGATTTTTCTTTGACAGACAGACACCAGGACAAATGAAACAAAATAAATAATATATTATCTTAAAAATATAATTATTACTAATATGGTTGATGGGAGCGATGACTGACGTTCGCGTTATACCTACTCGTGACCGGGTGCTGCCCGTGTGAACTGGCCTACTCTTGTCAAAGACATTCAATGATTTTTATGTATAACTTTTCGTGACATTTTGTTAGCATGTTCTAATGACATAATCAGGATTATTTCAAGCATTGAGTTTTGACGTTATTAAAGTAATGATTGTTTATTTCTTGATATTTCACAAATGACATTCATCATCATCATCATATCAGCCGAAAAACGTCCACTGCTGGATAAAGGCCTCCCCCAAGGATTTCCACGACGACCGGTCCTGCGCTGCCCGCATCCATTGGTTTCCCGCGATCTTCACCAGGTCATCGGTCCACCTCGTGGGAGGCCTGCCTACGCTACGTTTTCCAGTGCGCGGTCGCCACTCGAGAAATTTACTGACCCAAACATGCTCCATTGCCCTTTGGGTGACCTTGAGACTTCTTATGAGGCCCATAGTAAGCGACCATGTCTCAGTTCCGCAATTCATCACACCACTGGCAACACACACTGGTCAAAGACCTTAGTCTTGAGTCTTGAGACACTGCGGTATTTGGGACGTGAAGATATTGCGAAGCTTCCCGAACTCTGCCCAGCCGAGTTGTATGTTATTATTATTTTATGACTATCAGAAAGAGTGTAATTTGCACCTATTTTGAATAAATACCTTGAATCTTAATTTTTTTACGGTGGTTTGATCGAACTTGGCGTAAGGAAAGTCTATTCCAGTCCTCGGGGAATTAAGTTTTGTAAGTAGGGATATATGTATACAAGCAAGTACATAATAATTAGGTATCTTTAAAAACCAGATCTACTTACCTATAACAGTTCAATGTTATTATTGTTAGTTATAATTATGGTGCGTGCGCGTGAGTCATTTTACATTTTATACGTGCGAGTGAGTTACACTTAACACAGACACTATACCGCTAGACAAAGTAGCGTTGGGAAAAAAAAACTTTAGTTAAAATAAGTAAAAAAAATCTTTCGAAAAACTAGAAAAATTTAAACTGTTCGCTACTACCACGGATCAGCAAATGCTATTAAATCGAAATAAAAATAATTTTTGAAAGACTTAAAAGCTTTTTGGTAGAAGCTCTTATTTGAAAAGAGTTTTTATGCTCAAAAGTCGAATGCTCAAATTAATATAAATATACGGTTTCAAATTCAAAAAAGACTGTGTTTCCTACGATTCTATTGAAAATAAAAGACGATTATGGGACCTCCTCAATACCAAAAGGATCTATTTCCTTTTGATGTTTTGAAGTTGATCTGATGATGAAATTTTGAGGTGGTCCCATAATCGTCTTTTATTTTTATTTGTTGATCACCGGGAATACGGCTTCATTCCAAATTTCAGATCAATCGGTCCCCTGGAAGTCATTCTAAAATCTATCGCAAAATTTTAACTAAACAAACAAACATATCTACATACATACATACAAACATTATAAGTTAAGTAAAAGTACGTAGTACTCTTTATTATACTGTGGTAAAAGCTTTTATTTAGTAAATCGAAACCCTAATGTAAAAAAAATAGGTAGAATCTCACGTTTTTATGTGAAGCCAATCAAAACCACTTAAAACCTGTATGTACACTGTAGTAAATGCACACATAGACATCAAAACCACTCCAAAATACTCGATAGTAAATATGTGCTAAGACGTCGTCGAAAACACGCACATACACACAACACACCGATTCCGCATACAATAAAAACTGGGCAACTTTCCATTTTAAGATTTTTGAATGTCAACGATAATTTTGATAATTATAATTAATTTTTGGTCATGCAAAAGATAACAATATAAAATTCTTAGTCAGGTTACAAGAATCTTGGTAAAAGCAAAATATCCTTAACTTGGTCTTTGTTTAGAACGTAGACTTATGCTCAGGGTTGAAAAAAAAACTGTTTTTTAATCAAAAATAACAAAACAATATTTTTAATCAGCAAACAAAAGAAACGTGTTTAAAAACAATTCTTTTAAAAAAATATTTAAACATTGGTTTTCAAAGATTTTACGATTAAATTCATGTTCTTTTTATGTTTTGTAATTTTTTTTAAACAGGTTTGTATTTTTTCCAGTGTTTTAAACACTTGTTTTAATCAAATGTTTGAAATGGCCCATAAACAAATGTTAAAAAAGAGTTGTTTCCTAACTGTATGTAGCCTGGGCCTGGTCTGTGTACACTAAACTAATATGTTTTTTTAACTAACGTGTTTAAAACAAAATGTTATATGTATAATTTGTTCTAAACAGATCTGTATTTTTTAAACACTTGTTTTTAACAAATACACTCGACTACATCGTCACTTACCATCAGGTGAGATATAGTCAAACGCACTCAATTTTTTAATAATAAAAACGACGGGTTGCACTCCGGGAGTGCCGGCAGAAGTGAAAACTTGAATATTAACGTTGTGCATTTTTGATATTTTGGAGGGAATAATTTTGCACGAACTGCTTTGATTATCAGTATAAAAGTACTATCATTTATGGGGTAAAATACAATATTTATTTATTGCGCTATCGTACACAAACATGACAATTTATATTACATTAAAAAGTTTATATCTCAGAAAAATCAACAAAAAATCAACTCCATCCGTCTTACGAATTTTCGATCAGGTCACGTGTCCTGACGCGAGTTTAACATTTTTTACCCATTACAAAAAAAGTGCACAACGCCGCTAAAGAAGTTTTCACTTCAAAAAAAATGTTTTAAAAATTTCCAACCCAGCTTATGGTGCATAATTTCTACGTTCTAAACATAACTGCATAAAATGAGAGGGACTAAAATTGTTTCTTCTGTTAGCTGTACTCTGCGTAATCCAACCAACCTACGGCCGCAGCTTACGATTTATTTTTACTATGGCTTACGGCTGCGTGCGCCTACAATAATTTAGTGTCGCGGCGCCCGCCGCTGGCATGGCACAATGATTCCATTCACCAGTCTAATAACAGGCATTTTTTTCTATTAAACTCTTTTTATATTAGTGGTTGACAAATGAGCCCATTGTTCAGATAAGATTTATTAGTTATGATTGATAGAGTAGGTATATAAGTACTAGCATATGCTAGGTAGATAATAATAAGGATGAATGGAATTAGTTGTACTACCACTAAATGTTTCGGCTACATTTACCTAGTTAAAACTAATCTAACTATTGTGGTGTGTTACCTAAACTCAGCGGCACAAATACGATACTACGTCCATTCATGAAAACCGTATAAAAATACCGTATTTTTGAGTTTATCGTGTTCAGAATCAGATAGACGGACGCGATGGACGACGGATAGACTATATTATGTAATCTTCTATATTTATACAGGTTGTAACAAAATTGGTGTAGGTCCCGTTAACTGGGGGTTCTACTCGTCATACTGAACAACTTTCTCCAAGGAACCCATAGTCAATTATCAAAAAAAAATTGGACCCTCCGTACTAAAATGCACAAAATCGGTCGATCAGCTGATCGATATGTATGAAGAGTAAAAATTTCTTTTTTACGTTTCAGCAAAGTCTTAGAACAAAAGATGTTCAGTATGATGAGTAGAAGCCCCAGTTAACGGGACCTACACCAATTTTGTTACTCTCTGTATATAAAAGCCAAATACCACTCTTTTAACCGCCTCCGTGGCGTAATGGTTAGTCCATTCGCTTCACACCAGGAGGTCGCGGGTTCGATTCCCGGTGGGGTCAACTTGTAAGACTCCGTTTGGTTGGTGGTAGGGCATTTTCTAAGCCCGCCTGGCTAGCTACCACCATCTTATCTATGTCTTGCCGCCAAACATCAGTGTTAACAAAATTGATGTGTTCCGGCTTGAAGATAAGATAGCCAGTTCTCCATTGCGTTGGGAAATCTTGGTAAGCCCGCTTCCATCTTAGGCATCATCGTCACTTACCATCAGGTGAGATGATGCCAAGGGCTTACCAATTATAAATAAAATAAAAAAAAACTGATTAATCACGAAATCTCAGAAACTATAGCACCTACAAACTTGAAATTTGGCAGGTAGGTTCCTTATAGGGTGTAAACATCCGCTAAGAACGGATTTTACGAAACTCTACCCCTAAGGGGGTAAAACCGGGGTTGGAATGAAAGTCCTATGTTTTTAAAGTAAGAGACTTGAAATTTAAAATGTATGCTCTATAGATGGTGTGGAGGTGTAGGTACTTATAATAATGTATCTTTAGAATTCAAGGGGGTGGTAGTTTGTATGAAAGTCCAAGTCCACGCGGGCGAAGCCGTGGGCAAAAGCTAGTGTATTCATATAGAAGTATCACTTAACGGCGTCGAAGTCATTTTATTTTATAGGTTTGTTTCATCCAGCTCATTTAATTTAACTAATTTTTGGCTGACTGTTGAGTCATTCAAAAATTGAAAAATGGCCAAGTGTGTATCCGACTAAGCGCAAAGTACGGTCACAGTATTAAGTCTATACAGGGTGTAACAAAATTGGTGTGGGTCCCGTTAACTGGGGCTTCTACTCATCATACTGAACAACTTATGTTCTATGAAAGTCCCAACCCCCAACCCGCTACTCGTAAACGCCGCCGTTTACGAGCTACCCGCGAACCCCATTCGCGTAATCCGACGCCCCAGACATGTACTCACTGACCCCGACGACCCGACCACGCTAGCCGTAGCTGCCCTGACCCCGCCCCTTAACCCACAGAGAAACACTGCACCGACATTCTGCCCTCGCCGGCGAGGGCGGCGTCCCCCCGCTTCTGGCGCTTACCAGCGCTACCGGCATATACCAGGCCGCTTCTCTCCGATCCTCCCACGTCCAAGCAACGACCTAAGCCGAGGTCCGTGCCCACCTGGGCGCCCTTAGGCAGTTGCATCTTTTTGCTTTGCACTAGGTTGAGTGCCTTCCGTACTCGCCTCCCCTGCCCGGTGAAGTTGTAAAGGCCCCAATGGCCAACAACAAGATTGTCCTTTCGAAAAAAAAAAAAAAAAAACTATGAAAGTTCTATGACTTTGCTGAAATCGAAAATGAATTAACTATTCAGTCAAATCGATTGATATCAGCTGATTGACCAATTTTGTGCATTTTTGTATGGAGGGTGCAATTTTGTTTGAGAATCGACTATGGATTCCTTAGGGGAAAGTTGTTTAGTCTTATGGGAACTCCCAGTTAACGAGTCCTACACCAATTTTGTTACAACCTGTATAGTCTTAACACTGTGGTACGGTTCCGTATAGTTATTTCAAAATATAAATATACTTAACTACATCTATATATATAAAAGAAAGTCGTGTTAGTTACACCATTTATAACTCAAGAACGGCTGGACCAATTTTTATGATTTTTGTGTTTTTTCATTTGTCTTTGTCCGGAATAGGATAATAAGTATTAAAATAAGATATTCATCAATAAAAAAAAATGTCAGTCCAAAAATAATTGGTTTTAGGGTAGGGTAGGGTAGTGTAGTGTAATGTAATGTAGTGTAGGTGTAGGGTAGTGTAGTGTAGTGTAACGAAGTTCGCCGGGACAGCTAGTTTTAAATAAAATACAGTTACTATTGAAATTGGTTTCAGGCATTAGGTATGAGGTTCCATTGAAATTTTTAGGGATTACGAGTACATAACTTTTTTTTCAAAAACATTGACACTTTATAAAATTATCAAAAATCAAAAATCCCGCCCCGAATCGCAACTGATTCAAAAGTACCCATCACACCCGCAGCGTTAGCGCGTTGGATTGCGATGGACACCCGTTGTGTCAGGTACGAACCGGAACGGGGATCATGGCCCCTCTGACGTAAACGAGAGTCCATGGCTTCCGATCCCCAAACACCAGAAGACTCAACAGCGAACGGTACAAAAAGGTAATTGCCTTCTAAAGTGGTATACATAACATGCTTTTGAGCTGCCGCAAATTACGCCGCGTAACCCGCCGTACGAGCAGTACCACTGAGGTAAGACGCTGCAAAAGTGCTCACTTTTTTTTCCCCTTTGTGAAGGGGAGGAGGTGAATGCATTTACGCATACCAGTGGCAGCTTCGGCCTAAGTGGGACTCACAGCTCTGCGCCTATATGCATACGTACCCGTTATACACATAAGGTATAAATGAATATGTATACACAGGCCCAAAGACCGCACTACCCACTAAACACCCCCTAAGGCTTTGGCAGCATAGGCCACCTCAAAGCCCATCGGTGCGACCCACATCCTTAGGGAAGGGTGTGGGTGCGTAAGTAGAGAGTGGTTGCACCAAAAGTGCTCACACAGGTGGCATCCCACAAAAGGCAGCGCCCTCTCTGCCATGGTACCAGAGTGAAACCGCCTGGCCTCTTACCATCTGTTTGAAACAAATCTGTTCTGTTTTTTAGCGATTCAACTGCATATCGTAAACTGTTTGACAGCTATTCCTCGTCAACCACGCGAAAGCCTCTTAGACGAGATAACTTTTTCTTTTAAATTTATTGTAAGTTCTTTTCATATTTTATGTGTTCCGGCTAGAAGGTAAGATAGAGGTTCCCCATTGCGTTGGGGAATGTTAGTAAGCCCGCTTTCATCTTCGACATCATCGTCACTTACCATCAGGTGAGATGATGCCAAGGGTTTACCTATTGTGTTCTTTTTAGTAAGTAGTGGGTTATTTATTGGATGACTGCATCAAAATTATTATGAACTAATTGATCAATTTTACCTCATGCTGAAATTTAAAAAAAAGTTTAGGTAGGTATACTCGCTTTATGTCCATTATGAGAATTGTGAAGCTGCGACTTTTCATACAAACGGCGATAACGATTTTCACCTCTTAAATGTCAACCGATTTGGACCAATTTTTAATAGGTTGTCAGTCAAAACAAAAGCTAGGCTTATACGTTTTTGTTTTTTCGATAAAGTTGATAAGTTTAATTTTATTGTCGTTCACGTGTTATATCATACAAAACTAATTTCGGCCATTTTTTGTTTATTTTTAATCAGTAATTTAAAAAACAAAACCTATATAAGCCTAGCTTTTGTTCTGACTGACAACCTATCAAAAATTAGTCATAATCGATTGACATTTAAAAGATGTTTCTATGAAAAGTCGCAGTTTCACAGTTCTCTTAAATCTTCAATTTTTGATTAAACAAAATCAGAAAGTGGGTAAATTAAATTACGTTCATAAACGATTATACGAAATCATACGAAGGTATTTCAAATATAGGTATATTAGGTCGGGGAGAAAGTTTCTTCGTATTTTGTACAATGTTTTCATTATTTATACTTGGTTAGTTACAATAAAATAATTGTAATTGTTATATTTAATCATTAAAAAGGTGAATATTCGACACATTTTAATGAAAAAGAAAATCCCGCTATTTTTCAATTGTTTTTTCTGTCAAGTGAAAGTAACTTTACTACCCCAACGGCAATTTATTCTACAGCTATGTGCTCCGCCCACTGCCACTTAAGTTTAGCTATTCTTATCCTTACTTATATATTATAACTACCTTTTTCCCGCGGCTTTGCCTGCGTGGACATCGTTTTTATGACTGTCTTAAAGCGGCTCGCGAGCGCGGACATGAGTTTTCCTCAGATCCCTTAAGAGCGATATCGGGCTATTCTGATTAGAAGTCTATGTCACTTCCCACCCCCGCAATCAATTCTATACAAAAAACCACTTCACTCCGTAGCTCCGTTGCGACGCTGACGTGCGCGAGCGCGGAAATGAGTTTTCCTCAGATCCCTTAAGAGCGATATCGGGCTATTCTGATTAGAAGTCTATGTCACTTCCCACCCCCGCAATCAATTCTATACAAAAAACCACTTCACTCCGTAGCTCCGTTGCGACGCTGACGTGCGCGAGCGCGGAAATGAGTTTTCCTCAGATCCCTTAAGAGCGATATCGGGCTATTCTGATTAGAAGTCTATGTCACTTCCCACCCCCGCAATCAATTCTATACAAAAAACCACTTCACTCCGTAGCTCCGTTGCGACGCTGACGTGCGCGAGCGCGGCAATGAGTTTTCCCCAGATCCCTCGGGGACCATGTCAGGATATGCTAATTAGTAAATTATGTCATTTCCCACCCCCTCAGCCATCTATGTGCAAAAAATCACAGCAATCCATTGTTCCGTCGGTGTGTGGACGCTATATCTTAAACCTGGCAGGTTAGCGTATCTGGTAGATAAACGAGAGGGAATGTTCCGTTGCAATGTTAAAGAAACTAACCAAAAAAAGAGTAAATTTTTAGTTCCCTCAGGAACTGCATCGGACTTTGCTATTTTCACGGCATAAAAAGTAGCCTATGTCCTTCCCAGTGACACAGGCTACCTGCATGCGAAATTTCATCAAGATTGGTTAAGGTGTTGAAGGCTTATTCCTCACTCGAACCGGAAGTGAAATACCTAACAAAAATTCTCAACTCGAACCGAAAAGGTAAAAGGTACAGTCAGTAAGAAAAACAAAATGATGATTTTAAATATACAGATAATTTTAAATTTCGTGTCCGTATTCACACATTTAAGCTTATGTAAATTTGGAGTCTTACTAAGTCTTTTTTCAACCTTAAGATATACAAATTGCAGGCATTGCAATAAAATGCTTAAGTAACTAAACATATTATGTAAAATCAACAACTTACTACAAAATATTATTTTTTCTACTATGAACTAACTATTAAATATTAATTAATTAATTTTTTTTTTTGAGTTTTTACAAAATAATTTCTATAATTATTAAATGTTTAATTCCTATGTGTTTTTATACCCTATACATATAAATTTATTCGAACTTCTTACCACCTTTACACTACACTACCCTACCCTACCCTACACTACACTACACTACACTACACTACCCTACCCTACCTTTCCCTACCCTACACTACACTACACCGCACTACACTACACTACACTTCACTACACTACCCTTCCCTACCCCACCCTACCCCTACACTACACTACCCTACCCTACCCCTACACTACACTACCCTACCCTACACTACACTACCCTAACCTACCCTACACTACACTACACTAAACTACCCTACCCTACCCTACATAAGAACCTTCTCCTGACAATAACGAACTCGACAAAAAAAGAATAACCGAAATTGGTCCAGCCGTTCACGCGTGATGCCATGACCAAGGGAAATAGGGATTCATTTTTTTTTATATGTATTATTAATAAACTAGCATGCAAAATCACAGATTAGGTTATGTAGATTTTCAGTTAGTTATTATATACAATATAATTAGTAATATGCCATCATACATCATACGTCTCCAGCCAGAGGTTGGTTAGTACGATTATCTATATGAGAAAGTAGCCAGATTCACCCTGCCGCATGCCGTGCCGCGCTGCTTGCGCCCAAACACGCACGGCAGGTAGTTACAATTTTATGAATAATAAAATAATGCATCATAAAACCAGTTAGTAAGTTAGTTTTAAATGCCAGGGTTAAAAAATTTTAACTTGATTAATAAATAAATAAAAAAAAAATCTTGTATAAAAGCGTATCACTTTTCGCACCAACTGTACTTGTTGTTTTTTCTTTATACGTTTATGAAATCGGTTCGAGTTGAGAATTTTTGTTAGGTATTTTACTTCTGGGAACGATTCGAATGAGCAATAAGCCGTGTTTTTTTTATTTTATTATTTTATTTACCAATTTTAAAGAAAAAATTTTTTTTTTTATCATCTAGCACCATTAAACCTGAATGGTTTGTCTAGGTGCTCAACAGTCGTCTAAAGGTGAAGCGTGTAAAGGTAACAAACAAACACATTTTCACATTTATAATATTAGTAAGGATAGTTTATTTGTGTACATGTCTGCCATTTCAAGTAAAACTTACTCTTTCCCAGGTTTGCTGGATCAAATTTCTAATTAGAAATAAGTACTTAATACTTATAGTATAATTTTATTATCTGCCTGTTAAATAATCTTTTTTTTTCTTTTCTCTTTTTGTGTTGGTTTGTGAATAAAGCATTTTCTATTCTATTCTATTCTAAATAAATAAATAATTAAGAAATTAGCGGCATTTTGTAATTTTCTTTGGTAGCACAAACTTTTCTCAAGTGATTCCAGTCTGGTTTTAACGGTCAAGATGCAGCTCGCTCTGGTCGCTCTGTTTGAATTTGCATACAAATTACGAAGAACCCCGTCCTATTATTTAATTATTCCGATTTCTGTGTTTAGAACAAAGTTTCGTTGATAGATAATAAGTACATAAGCACAGTATTACAATATAGCGGCTTACAGTTGTGCAACGAAAGGGTACTTACGGGGCGGCGGGCCTGGTAAACTCCGCGAGTTAGCCAGGCTGGCTACTGGCTGGCTAGTATTGCTGGTACCTACGCCGTGGCGGCATCGTGCGACATCAAAGGCGTTGCGCTACTGTAAGCCAGATCGTAATACTGTGACCTAAGTAACTCAAATGACTAGCACACATCGTCCTTAAAAACTTAATATTTTGAAACGAATCATATACGGAAACAACAATCTTATTACAAACACTCAATAGTTTTGTTTTGACAGACATACATATTTAACGAATCCCACGAAAGTCCCAGAAGGTACCTAGTTAGGTATAAAAAAAAACCGACAAGTGCGAGTCGAACTCGCCCACCGAGGGTTTCCGTACAAATTTGAAGGTACATATTATAAATCATAACAGTGCAAATTGTAAGGTATATATATACGCCAAAATTATTAGGTACCTAACTATACATATAAAAATGGGAAAATATTTTTTTTCATTCTTCGTCATAAATCGAAAACTATTTGTCAAAAAAAAAAATTAAAAATCTGTTTGAAGCCCTTTCATACGATACTCCACATGACACGGTTAACTCAACTAAAAATGTTGACCTCCGTTCCTTGCATAGTTAATTACGTACTTTAAATAATAAATAAATAAATATTCTGGGACAAATCACACATGGTCATCTGGCCCCAAAGTAGGATTCCCTGTGTTATGGGTTACCAGAGACTGATATACATACTTATATACGTTTAAATACATACATATATAGATATATTTAACACCCAGACACAGAGCAATCAAATCTGCTCATCACACAAATGCTTGCCCTGGGTGGGGATCGAACCCACAACCCTCGGATCAGTAGTCAAGGGCACTAACCACTGAGCCACCGAGTCAGTCAGTTAAATAAAGACTGTATTTTTATGATTTAATTACAAATGTTCAGTTTTCAGATTTTTTCCTATACTTGCTGTATAAGACCATATTACTTGCCAAATTTCATAGTTGTAGGTCAACGGGAAATACCCTACGAATTTTGATTCCCTTGAAAATGTCGAAAGATACGTTTTTTGCGGCATAAAAGGCCGTATCTTTTTCTTACATTAACTAAAGATGTTTGATTTTTTCACAGCTTCAAGGGACTGTAGACCGAAATACATGGTTATAATTTCAACTTGATACCTCTACGCGTTCCCGAGATAAAGGGTCTCGACAGACGGACGGACAACAAAGTGATCCTATAAGGGTTCCGTTACTTCCTTTTGAGAAACGGAACCCTAAAAAACTTTTTCACCTGACACGCTTGGAAAGGTTTTGTTTGTCATTCCATTTCAGTGCGCAAAATTGCGTTTTATCCACTAGCGTGGAAAGAGTTTTTAAAATTAGAACCAAATAACTGTAGCTGTTTTTCCTGCACCTACAAATTTTTCTCCCTGCAGTGAGGTGAAAAATTGTGTGTTTCGCTTAGCACCAAAAATAATTTGACTCTCGTATACCTTTGAAACCATCGTAACGGTCAGGTGTTTTTAATACTTCTATTGAGATAGTTTTTAATAGAGTTGCGCCAAATAACAATTTTGTAGCCTTGGATAACAAACAATTATTATTGAGATAGTACCTATTCCATAACTTTTGAGCCGTCACAGACTGAGACTCAGACTGAGGCGACTGAGATATACTGACATACAGATAAACTTGGCGAAAATATAAGGGTTTACTAAGGAACCCTAAAAAAGACGAGCACTGGATAGCCTGTGGTTTTAGGCACAAATTATAGGTACAGCCACATCAAGCTACACACTTTGGACTTTGTACCGTCCTTATGCCGAATGCGTATGGATCAGAATCGCACTACGAGTGTATAGCTTGATGTGCTGGCCTCTGTACATTCCCTGATATAATTCGCGTGCTCTATTTTACGTGCTATTTGAATAACTAATCTAGCTAAGTAGGCAGCCTTCTAAATCTACTACAACAGAACCTCGGTCAATGTTTAATAAGTTTAATACCACCTGCGGTAACCGAAACAAGGTTTTATCAATACCGATAACAGGTACTGGCTGTTTGTTTGTTGTTGTCGTCCGACGCATGCGCAGAAGGTCTGCCCCGCCGGACACCGGCCGTCTGAAATATGCCACACATTCGCTGGTCGAATCTTGGCGCGTGAGCACAACCGCGAAACCGTTGCCAACGCCGAAAATAACTGAAGTCATGCCGAGGTGATGGTCAGTTCGTCCTCGCGATATATCCAGCAGCGCACAAATGTAGTGCACCTAGCTACACGCTCGTAGGATATTCAGTGGTTGGGATTTTCCTACGGCGCAAGGCGGGCGGCGCGCGCCGGTCGCGCCCTATCTTATCCCGCCCCTCAATACACCACCTACCACCAACCCGGGCGCACGTACCGCTCTCTTAGCATAAATTCTACAAAGTAGCTTCAATTTTAGACTAAATATTGATATAATAAAATGAGAACAGTGAACCGCGTGTGCAGTGATTTTTAATTAGTGTAAAATGTTGTGGATGAACGGGGTGGAAAGTGCTGACGCGTGAACAGCTGTACCAGCGCCCATCACAACAGGTAATAAAAAGTCTCCTACAATCTACGTGCGCTACACGACTATTTCAGCACGTTTTCAACGCGTCTAGACTCTATAAAATGTGAAGATTTAACACTTGTCTGGAAAACGCAAACTTTACAGGGTGACTGACTAGCTGAACGGCGGACGCATTTTAGGGGGAGAAAGAGAAGACAAAACAGAAGAATTTTCCCAAAATTTCCATGGCAAATTCGCAATAAAATGAGTTTTCATACAAATCGATTAACTCATTGTATTTAATGCCAAGTTTATTTGCGAATTGACCATTGGTTTCTTAGGGAAAGTTCTTCAGTTCCATCTTCTACAGCCACGGGTACCAACAGAATACCAGCGTTTTGCTTCCGACCTTGGCATAAGCTGAGTTGGGACCCGTGGTTGCAGTGGCACCTCATGAATATATAAAATCTTTATTTACCCAACCTCAGCTATTAACTAATCTATATTTAAATAAATGAATCTCTATTTCCCTTTGTCATCCTTTTTTTGTTGTGTTTATTATTGTCAGGAGTAAGTTCTTATGAAAGAAAAAAATTAGAAAGAGGCAAGAAACGGGTACTGTGCGGGCGAAGCCGCGGGCAACAGCTAGGATATTATATATTTTGATTTTGATATGGTGTTACTAGAACCAATGAACGTATTTATTTCTTTCTCATCATCCTCCTGAAACACGTCAGTCATTAAACAGCCGCTGTAAACACTTCACACCGCTTTTCATGAACTTTTAATTTCATGCGTCACTGAATTTCGGTAATGTGTTGCATGTACATACTGAAACTGAAGCATCAAGCAACTAATGTTTGTAAACCTGAAAATTCATGCGATTTTATCGAAACAAGTAACGAAGTTCCACACGATATAAGATTAATAATTACGAGATACACAGGAGAACAAAAGCGACATAGCTCACGGAGCTGCTAACCTTATGTGGGCACATAGCTCAAAAAACAAACTTTACTGAAGCATCAAGCAACTAATGTTTGTAAACCTGAAATATCATGCGTAAGTAGAACTATGCACGCATGCGACATTGTTTGTTTGTTGTTTAACTTCCATGGCGAGTGCAACTGGCAACTGAAATTCAGACTGCGGCGACTAAACTGAGAAAACACACATCCCAGATCGACAGTGAATATCTTAGCCAGTAAAGAGTAGAAGTTTTTTTTACTGCAATCTGTGAAGTGTGTAACAAAAAATGCGTTTTTTCAGTCACGAAGGCTAAGAAACATGGCCATGCCTCCTAATGTGAGGCCGGAAGGCCGGTAGGTTTTCTACTTAGGTATGTCAGATGTTACTCATCATAATTATGAGACTGTAGGGCCCGTTTTTTTACAACTGACTATTCTGGAGTGGATTACATTGGAAAGGCAATAGCTTAGTACTAATAATGAGGTTCCTTCCTACATAAGGGCTGTGTTTCCAAGATAGTTATGAATTAAGTATCGTGTAGCAAAATTATTGTATTTTTTTTTTATATTCCTGTCGAAAAGCCATTGGCTTCAATTTACACGATGGTAAAAAATCATGTATAATAATATGGTTTGTTCTTACCAGTTAGGTGACGATAAAGCGAAACTAGCCTCAGGCAGGATTAGTGATGAGTAAAATTGGTCTTGGTCTTGCAGTCTTGGTCTTGGTCTTGCAAAAAAGCAAGACCAAGACCAAGATCAATACTATCCTTAGTCTAGCAAGACCAAGACCAAGACAGAATAAACAAGAACAAGACCAATACCAAGACCGATTATGCAAGACCAAGACCAAATACGCAAGACTCAATCGAAAATTCTTACTAACAGTGTTTATATAAGATAAAATATTTGTAACAGCGTTAACATATGCTTTTCTCGGAATAATATAGTTGGCGTGTCGAATTGTCAGTTTGTTTTCTACATTTTAACGTTATACATAAAAAAAACAAAGAAACTTTACCACTGATAAAAAAAATAATTTAAAAAAATGTTCCAAGAGTAAGTATTCCTTGTCCCAACGTCTGGATAACACATGGATAAAGTACAAAGGAAATTTAATTTTTCTTTCAATATTTTCACTTTTCTCAAGGACTTTTTTTCTCGCTAAAAGATGTTGAAAAAATTTGTTGAAAAATGTTTGTTAAGACCTTATTGCAAGACCAAGACCAAAACCAAGACTAAACGTATTTCAGCAAGACCAAGACCAAGACCGAGTGAGCAAGACCAAGAGGACCAAGACCGAGACCAAGACCAAGACTAGACGAATTTGAGCAAGACCAAGACCAAGACTGAATAAGCAAGACCAAGACCAAGACCAAGACTGTCCAAGTCTTGGTATTGGTCTTACTTTGCTCATCTCTAGGCAGGATGGTGAATACGTTTGAGAAAATGCAGATTTGCAGAAGCTTACGTCAGTATCTGAAAAATATTAATAGCAGTTTATAGAAAGTCCAATGTACCTCCAAGGTGAGAAGCTAAGTGACGCGAAGATATTAGTCACAGTTTGAGCTGTTCCTTCTGGCACTTTGCCAGAGATATTGCTTTTGAATCATTTGAATGGTTATAATCTTAGTTCTCAGAAATCTGACCGATGTGCTGTTTTTGAATTGATTACGAGCAAAAATGTACAAAACTCAATCACTCATGGTCAAAGGTTTTTTCAGATCAGATAATTTCTTGTATTTAAAGCTTAAAATACTCCTTAAGAATTTAATGATAACGCGCGATCTAAGGAGAGTTTTCATCGAAACGTTTCAGATGCAAAGTATACAGGGTGCAACAAAATTGGTGTAGGTCCCGTTAACTGGGTCTTCCACTTATCAAACTGAACAACATTTGTTCTACGACTTTGCTGAAATCGCAAAAATATTTTTTTACTCATCATACAAATCGATCAGCTGATCGACTAATTTCGTGCATTTGAGTATGGAGGGTCCACATTTTTTTTGAGAATTGACTATGGGTTCCTCGGGGAAAGTTGTTTAGTATGATAAGGATAACACCCAGTTAACGGTTCCTATACCATTTTTTTACACCTACTAACATACAGTATGGACACTCCCTGCCGCTCTCTAGATTCCGACCTCACCCCCTCATTTCCCAGGTTGATACAGATTGGTTTATGTTTGGTTCTCGAACGTATAGAATAGGGGATCGGACTGCTACAAAAATAAATTCTGAAATATGATTTCCTAAATTGCTCTCCTCTTGAAGTTTCAAAAACCTTACTTGTTTTGTTTTTCCATCACGTCTTCTATTTTTAATTGATCAAATTCACAAAATAAGTTTGTCAATGACGCTGAAAATCTATGACGTCACTTGTGAGTATTTCAAACATTTTTAGAACAAAATTTCGTTTTTGACAGGTCATAAAAAGTAACTCAAATGACTAGCAGTCCGATCCCTTATTGCGCCGTGATTTCATTTGTTTTAGAAATGTCATTTCGCGCCCGTAGTATGAAGTGTCCGGGGTGTGGTTTAGGTAAGAAATGGTATGGAAATTGCGTCTAAAATTTCAGAATCTTGGTTACTTGTAGACTCGTATGTATCTGCTGAATAAAAAACTATATTAGATTAGTAACAAATTTTAAATTAATATCAATAGTTAATAGAAGTTCCTCCTGCTTAGTAACGGCGTGTTTCCAATATAGTTACGGGTTAAGTATCTTAGTAGCACAGTTTTACTAAGAGTTTTGAAACTATGCATTTATGGTATCATATGTAGGTGACTATCAAACCTTTTTATATCCATTTTAGCATCATTATACATGATGTAAAAGTTCTCGTTAAAAATTTACTGATAACGCAAATTTAAGGAGAGTTTAAGGAGTAATCCAACTTGACTGGGCAGCGATCGGGAAGCTTCGCAATATCTTCACGTTATAAATACCGCAGTGTCTCAAGACTTAAGGTCTTTGACTAGTGTGTGTTGCCGGTGATGACATTCGGAACTGAGACATTGTCGTTTATTATGGGCCTCATAAGAAGAGTCGAGGTCACCCAAAGGGTAGAGCGAGCTATGCTCGACATTTCCGCGATCGAATTAGAAATGAGGAGATCCGCAGGAGAACCGAAGTAACTTAACATAGCTCGTAGAACCGCTAAACTGAAGTGGCAGCAGGCAGGGCACATAGCTCGTAGAACAGATGCCCGTTGGAGTAGTAAAGTTCTAGAGTGGCGACCACGCACCGGAAAACGTAGCTAGGAAGGCCTCCCTCGCGGTGTACCGACGACCTGGTGAAGATCGCGGGAAGCCGCTGTATGCGAACAGCGTAGGACTGGTCGTCGTCGAAATCCGTAGGGGAGGCCTTTGTCCTGCAGTGGACGTTTTTCGGCTGATATGATGATGATGATGAAGGAGAGTTTTCATCGAAACGGTTCAAAAGGATGGATATCTGTTAGTAAAATACTTCATTGAAAATAATTAATTAATTAACCTACATTTGGCACTCAAGGTGAATATGCATAACACATGCACTGTGAAAAAAAAGTGTGTGTGTGACTGTGTGTGTGTCAGCTCCGACGCACGACTGGAGTTTACTCCTTATTAACGACTATAAATGTGCGGGGATGGCGACCAATTTTTTCAATTCTGACAACGGATTCGTGATTAGGGACCTCAGGGATCCTCAGATATTGATTTTGGAAGCATTCGGCCTAGTAACTAAAAAGTTTAAAATGGCGGCCACTTTTTTCAGTTCTGACAACGGACTCGTGATTAGGGACTTCAGATATCGATTTTTCAACCGACTTCAAAAAGGAGGAGGTTCTCAATTCGAGTATATTTTTTTTGTATGTTTGTTACGCGATATCTCCGCCGCTTGTGAACCGATTTTCAAAATTATTTTTTTATTCGAAAGAGTATACTCTCGAGGGGGTCCCATTGTCACCAAGTCAGGATCTGATGATTGGATCCCAGGGAAATCGAGAACAACCCTCAAATTATATAGGCACATATTAAGTGTTGCATGTATTACTTAAAACTATTCAAGTTTTGGCGTCTATTAGTCATCATCTCATGTTGATTAGCTGATGAAGGAACGTACATAACGGTTATTTACGTAAACTAATCACACTTGGCATACATTTATCTTTGATAAACTAACAGACCACTCTCCAATCTTACTATATGTCAATAACTCCGACATGAATGTAGCCTCCGAGATTAAAAAAAGGATTATAGTCGATTTTCACGCGGTTAGAAGAAGTCTTGCGGAAGAAACGTGGGAAAATATATTTTTTGATGTAAATTCTGCTGCCGAATACTTGACTAATGAAATAATAACAATAGTTGAAAAAAATACTTCTGTTAGAAAGCTCCCTAGTAGAAAACAATCACTTAAACCGTGGATGACAGCGGATGTTCTCAAGTCAATTCGTAGAAGAGATAGTTTACAAAAAACACTTAAGGAAAATCCTTTTAAAGTAGAACACAGACAAGATACAATAAATACCGTAATATCTGTAACTCCGTGATTAAAACGTTAAAACGCCAATACTATCGCAAACAATTTGAAAAATGTGCAGGTAATAATAGAAATACCTATTGTATAATTTTATTTTCTGCCTGATAAGTAATCTTTTTTTTACACAATAAACTGTTAAATAAATAAAATACTTGAAAACTAATAAAAGACATCTGCAACCTCAACAAGAAAAAAGAATGTTCTAAAGAACTTTTGAAAATACATGATACTGAGCTTGACTCGCTAAATGAAGTAAATAAATACTTTACATCAATTAGACAGGAGTTGGCAAATGACACTCTTAATAGATTGGGCGTTTCGCATGACGTTTTGGCGTCTTCTGCTAAATCAGTTAATTCCCCATTGTACTCCTTTTTGCTCTATCCCAAATATTCTTATGGGATTGAACGAATAATTAAATCTCTTCGAATAAAATGTGCTCCGGGGCATGACAATATTTCAACTAATGTTATAAAATCGTCATCCGAAGTTCTAGCCTTTATGCTTACACACTTATGTAATTTAAGTTTTGAAACCGGTATGTTTCCTAATATTTTTAAGACAGCCATAATTTCTCTAATTAGTAAAGCTGGGAACAAAAAAATACTCTCTAATTATAGGCCAATATCGCTCACGCCAACTCTTTCCAAGATTCTGGAAAAACTTGTTAATAAAAGATTAGGTTCCTTCTTAGAGACTTACGAACTCTTAGCTTGGATTTCGTCGTGGAAGGTCGACTGAGGACACAGTGCTTGAACTTACCAATTCGATTGTCAAACATCTAGACAATAGTGATAAGTGTATTGGAGTCTTTCTGGACCTACAGAAGGCCTTCGATACTGTAGCGATCCCCATTGTGATCAATCGCACAGAGGAGTATTTGAATTATGGATAAAAATGGAGGAAAAAACGGGAATTTTTAAAGCGATATGGTTGGTAAAGAGTCTGTACTTTTGATATGTATAAAATTTACTACCCGACAAAATGCGACACAGAACTAAAAATGTATTGTATTCGTAAATTTAGTCTTTTAGTAGTTATGTGTTTTAGACACGTATTATTTATGTCTACTGAGTGACTCACTAGTTACTTGGGTTTTTAAAATGTACGGTCTATAGACTTTACTCAACAATTTATAAAATTTACTTTTGTCCGGTTTTTTAATACAAATACTCCTCTGTGAATCTGCTAGAAAACACGGGAATTATAGGTATGCCAATTGCTTGTTTTCAAAGTTATTTAACCGAAAGAAGTCAAGTTGTGCGCATTGAACAAGGGACCAGTGATTCAGCAACATACAGTTTCGGAGTGCCACAGGGTAGCAGACTTGGTCCTACGCTATTCTTGGTCTACATAAATGATCCATGCAAAGCCACAAACAAAAACATCAGGTGAGATGATGCCAAAGACTTACCAATTGTGATTTATTTAATAAAAAAATAAATGAAATATTTTTTATTTTGTGATTATTTAGGAACAATGCAAGAGTTAGGTACGTACAATGAGTTTAACAAATCAAAGCGATGCATTGTCGGTGATTCAACGATAACAACTGGGTCTTCTCCTAATCAGAGGTCCGGAGTTCGCATCGGGGCGACCAATGTTTGCTTAACATCGTGAGAAACCTACACATCTGATTCCAAGATGTGTATGATGGTCGCGTTGCACACGTCCACAGGAAGTGTTAATCTAAATGCCCTACACGTGACCGCGGGTGATGCTAAATGCAGCAACAGGCAACCGCCGTCTGCCCCTTGGATAGCACGGTTAATTGTGCCAGACGATAAGAAGAAGAATTTAACAATAAAAGCACTGTACATCAAGCCAGCTTTTAGATACATAAATTTATTTAATTGTGCAACAAAGATAACGTTAGCAATAACATTATTCCCATACTTTGTTGCGATGAACATGTTTAAGTATCTTAATAATTTATATTTTTTGAAGTGAAAACTTCTTTAGCAGCGTTGTTTTGTTTTGTAATGGGTAAAAAATGTTAAACTCGCGTCAGGACACGTGACCTGATCGAAAATTCGTAAGACGGATGGAGTTGATTTTTTGTTGATTTTTCTGAGATATAAACTTTTTAATGTAATATAAATTGTCATGTTTGTGTACGATAGCACAATAAATAAATATTGTATTCTACCACATAAATGATAGTACTTTTATACTGATAATCAAAGCAATTCATGCAAAATTATTATTCCCTAACCATTCCAAAATATCAAAAATGCACAACGTTAATATTCAAGTTTTCACTTCTGCCGGCACTCCCGGAGTGCAACCCGTCGTTTTTTTTACATTTCTATTTTCAACCGAATTGCAAAAAGGAGGAGGTTCTCACTCAATTCGACTGTATGTTTTTTTTATGTGTGTTACCTCAGAACTTTTGACTGGGTGAATCAATTTTGATGATTCTTTTTTTATTTGAAAGCTAGTGCTTCGCGATTTTGATAAAATTTATATGGGAAATTTTATCAAAATCGGTGTAGTACTTTATTAGAAAATCAACAAAAACCAAAAATATTAATGCAAAAATGTACTAAGTTGTTGCGATGGAAGTCGGTTTTTTAACGTTTTCAATTACATGTGATGCTTTCAAAATTCACAGGGTTATGGACTCTAGCGGGTTTTTATCTATCCGTCTTTATACGTACCTAAAATTCATCATCATCATCTTTATATCAGAAAGACGTCCAATGCTGGACATAAGCCTCCTCCATTGATTTCCACGATGACCTGTCCTACGCTACACGCATCCAGCGGTCTTCCGCGACCTTCAGCAGGTCGTCGGTACACCGTGTGGGGGGGGGGCTGCCTACGTTCTTTCGGTGTGCAGTCGGCCATTCGTTCTAAGAGCTATGTGCCCACAATTATGTACCTACAATTATACCTTCAAATTCGGGTGTAAGCCAATTTTAACCGACTTCAAAAAAAGAGGAGGTTATCAAATCAACTTGTGTATGATCGATCACGCATAACTTTTTACAGAGTAGTCCGATTTCGATATTTTTGATGTGTAACATCTTTGCTCTCGCTTTCCTGCAATTTGTGGGAGTGATTTCGTGAAATGGGACGGAAATGTGTAACAGGAAATGCGAACGTTTTTTAATTCGCGAAAACTAAGGTTGTCATAGCCATGCCGCCTAGTGTGATGGCAAAAGCAAAGATGACATACTACTATTCGAAGGGTCGACATCATATGCGAGTACTGTAGGTCTCGTTTTTTTTAACCGGATAGTGTAGTTCATCCGAAGCTCGAAGTTGGTCCCATATAAATTTTATTAAAAACTGTAAACTAATTTTTAATTTATTTATTTTTAACATCTTCTGCGTGGTAGTTTTTAGGGTTCCGTAGCCAAACGGTAAAAACGGGAACCTATTACTAAGACTTCGCTGTCTGTCTGTCTGTCCGTCTGTTAGCAGGCTGTGTTTCATGAACCGTGATAGCTAGACAGTTAAATTTTCACAGATGATGTATTTCTGATGCCGATGGATGGAAATTGTTTGCACTCACGGCCCCTACGATAAAGGTTTAGCCTAGTGTAGGGACCACTGTTCTATATATTTACTTGTATTGTATTTTTTTCCTGGCAAATAAATAAATAAATAAAATAAATGTAACAAAAACACAAAAAAATTAAAAAGTGAAAGACTCCATACAAGAAACGTATTTTTTTTTAAACGTAAAGAAACTAGCGCCATCTAGTATGATGGTACGGAACTCTATGTGTGCGGTTCTGACTCGCACTTGGCCAGTTTTTTTTAAAAGCTTTTATTTAACTTGCAATGTTTGTATGAATGTATGTATATCATAAGAAGGATCAAGGTCACCCAAAGGGCAATGGAGCGTGCTATGCTCGGAGTTTCTCTGCGTGATCGAATCAGAAACGAGTAGATCCGCAGGAGAACTAAAGTAACCGACATAGCTCACAGAATCGCTAAACTGAAGTGGCAGTGGGCAGGGCACATAGCTCGTAGAACAGATGGCCGATGGGGTAGTAAAGTTCTCGAATGGCGACCGCGCACCGGAAAACGTAGCGTAGGCAGGCCTCCCACGCGGTGGACCGATGACCTGGTGAAGATCGCGGGCGGGAAGCCGATGGATGCGGGCAGCGCAGGACCGGTCGTCGTGGAAATCCTTGGGGAAGGCCTTTGTCCTGCAGTGGACGATTTGTGGCTGATATGATGATGATGATGATGTATAATTAGTTCAAATCTTGCGACCCATTTTGGAGCGACATCCAGAGGTCCGATTGATGTGAAGTTTGGAATTAAGCCGTATTCCTGGTGACAATAGATCCTTTTGGTATTTTGAAGTTGATCTGATGATGAAATTTGGAGGTGGAATCATGATCCCAGAATAGGGGATCGGACTGCTAGTCATTTGAGTTACTTTTTATGATCTGTCAAAAACGAAATTTTGTTCTAAAAATGTTTGAAATACCCACAAGTGACGTCATAGATTTTTAGGGTCATTGACGAACTTATTTTGTGAATTTGATCAATTAAAAATTGAAGACGTGACGGAAAAACAAAACAAGTAAGGTTTTTCGAAACTTCAAGAGAAGAGCAATTTAGGAAATCACATTTCAGATTTTATTTTTGATGCAGTCCGATCCCCTATTATTTTTATTTTCGAATTACAGCTTTTATTTAAATTTGGAACGGTTATTTAAATTCATTTGAGCATTCGGCTCTTGCGCATAAAAAACTCTTTTCAATCAAAAGCTTGTACCAAAGAGCTTTTAGGTTTTTCGAAAATTATTTAAATCGATGCTACATACTCACGGCAATTGAAATAATTTAAGCTCTACAAACGAAGTGTAGGCAGGCCTCCCACTCGGTGGACCGATGACCTGGTGAAGGTCGCGGGAAGCCGCTGGATGCGGGCAGCGCGAACCGGTCGTCGTGGAAATCCTTGGGGGAGGCCTATGTTCACTAGTGTACGTCCTTAGGCTGATATGATGATGATGATGAAGCACTACATACCTGATCTTTATTCTTACAAAACAACAAAGAAAAACATTATACCTAGTTTTTCGGCTGAGATTATTTCTTACTTAAAATACAAACTAAGTAGGTTTATTTATTTCATACCCATAATGTAATTTTATTATCTGTGGGGAATAATGTCTGCGGGAAGTGAGAGGTCGTCGAATCGTTTGCGCAGACGCATGCACTCGATTGAAGGATTGTTGTGGTCAAATGTAACGTTGATTATTTCCTATTAGCTATAGGTTAGTATTTCCACTTCTTTTGTGTACAGTTGCATTTCAACCGTTACTTAATTATTAATGTTCACTAAGTTGTGTGTAGACACAACGTACTTGTTTATGATAAAGGTTTAATATAGAGACAGGAAGGAAGGAAATTAAATTAAGTAAAAATCGCTTTATAAATATATAATTAAAAACCTGCGTAATAGTTAGTCCATTCGAGGTCGCGGGTTCGATTCCCGCTGGGTTCAACCTTGTAAGATTAGGTTTGATTGGCGGTAGGGCATTTTCATAGCCCGCCTGGCTAGTTACCACCATCTTATCTAAGCCTTGCCGCCAAACATCAGTGTTAAAAGCATTGATGTGTTCCGGCTTGAAGATAAGATAGCCAGATCCCCATTGCGTTGGGAAATCAGGTGAGATGATGCCAAGGGCTTACTAATTGTAAATAAAAAAAGACGTGTGGCACTCGGGGACTGCCGCGGTTAAGCTATTGCATAGCATTTTTTATAAACTTTTAACACTAAGAAAGTTACACCAGTAAAATTGACTAAGTCCTTTTAGTACCGCAAATCGCTAATAGATGGCACTGTACGTTTTTTTAGAACGCGGTTACGTTACGTCACGCTCGGCCGAGCTACATGGAAGGCGGAGTGTGGGGTGTTAGGTTTTTTCGTTACGGAATTTCTTGATTCGGTCGCCGCGCTCAAAGCCCGCGATAAATGCTATGCAATAGCTTAAAAATATAAAAAATGCACAGATTCCCTGCATAGCACGAACTACTGGGACATTGAAAATGAAATTCAGGCACAAGGAAATAAACGAAATGAACACACAAATTTTATTTTTACAACTTCGATTTGTAGAACTTTTATTTTAACTCTACACACTGCAATTTAACATGTAAAATATCAATCTTAAAAATTAATGTTAATCAGAATTTTTACCTAATTGGACAAACAATAAGTAATTTATGTATCACACTATCCACCTACAATTCGTTTTTTTTACATAACTCCCCCCATACCCCGTACTCATTAATTAAAAATTTAAATATTTTACAAAATCAAAGAATTAAAAAAAAATCGAAAAAAGTTCAAAATATTCCAAAAATCCTCCATTCACCACATACAACAATATAAACTCTCATACACACCCAACTTCCATACCACAGTACTGTATAACCATGATGCGCTACAACTCACTCGTCGAGGTACTTTTTTGAGGGCGCACCTACAGCCCGTAATTTTTTTTTATTTTTCAAAATTTTGATGTCATTCGACAGCCAACTAAATACCATAGGACCGTTTTTTCATTTTTTTAAATTTCGACTTAGTTCTCAAGACATCCGGGCCCAAAGTCAAAAATTTAAAAATTTTCGACCAAAAAAAACGGTTTTTGAGCCATACCTTTTTTGGATTTCAATTTTTTTTTAATTCCTTTACCATTTGATATATGTCGTCAATCAGCGTCCTTTGACATGACACCCTAGTTATCTATGAACTACCAACAGCTTCCATACAATCGCCGTGTCGCACTAAACTCCCAAATGGGACCTAGTACCCAGCGATCTAAAAGTCATTTTCAATGACAAAAGCTAGATCATATTATTTATTGTTGCTGTTTCGGTGCATGGTTGTATTGGTTGGTTATGACTTATGAGCGTACCAAGCACATACCTACTATACTATCTGTTGCCCGCGGTATCGCACGCGCAGATCCCGTTTTTCGTGCTTCCATTAGGAATTTCCCAAAATACGTCTTATTTGCTATCTGTATGCCAAATTTCAGCCCGATCCGTCCAGTGGTTTGAGCTATGCGTTAATGGATCAGTTAGTCAAGGGTTTCCTTTTATATATGTCGCCGTCATCTGGTTGAATCTGCTATTTGATTGAATTACTAGCGCGTTCATTGAATGACGAGATTCAATTGAATGACTAAAGGACAACTCGTCAAGTTGTTGAATGTAACGTTTAACGTCTTTACTGAACGTCATTTAGCGAAGTTGTTAAATGGGATATTCCGAACAAAAACCGACGATTTATTCTTCTGGGGGGAGCCTCGCTCCGTGAGGCTCTTTGACTGTATAATCAATCAAACCTGACCGAACCTAATATCGCTCGCTTCGCTCGCTCATTTAGTTTTTTTTAGAAAAATCTAATTTTTGCCAACTCCCTTTTCGTTGTATGGAATTTTACGTTCACAATGTGAACAAGAACACTAAGTTACAAAGCCCTAATTCTCACAAAAAAACTCAACAATAACTATGAACTAAATTTAAAACTAAACAATAACTATGAACTAAATTTCAATCACCTGACTGATTTTACGTCCGCTCTGTTCAAAGGGCTATGTTACAATCAGCTAACTAGTTGGACGTTGAGTGACGCTTGTTCAATCAACGTTCGGCCTAGTCATTCAATTGGAATCTCGTGAATCAATGAACGCGCTAGTCATTCAATCAAATAGCAGATTCAACCAGATGACTGCGACATATATACTATATTAAGGTTCCGTACCCAAAGCATACAGGTCGGTCCATCCCTCCGACCTTTAAAAGGCTGTATCTTTAACTGTATAATGTAACAGGCTGAAATTTTCACAAGAGTAAGTGTTATAATGGCAGATTCATCATCATAACATCAGCTCATATATACGTCCCCATCGAGGGGCTCGAGCCTACCCTGAATTACGGCAATCGGGCCTTAGTCAACCACGCGTGTCCAGTCCGGGTTGGTCAACTTCACACACAACCTTCGAGTTTCTTCGCAGTTGTGTGCAGGTTTCCTCAATGTTTTCCTTTACCGTCAGAGCGTCGGATAAACGTACATATGAGATCGAAATTCGAAAATACATTGATACGTAGCAGGACTCGAACCACGACCTCCGGGATAGGAGGTAGCGGCCCTTGCCGTTGCGCCACCGACGCTCTTATCTATGGCGGATTATTATAGTAAAAAAACAAAACTCCCCATACAAAAAATGTGCTTCTTTAAATTGATACAAAAGTCAAAATTGGAATGATTATAGTGAAAACCCTAAACTGAAATAAAATAGAAACTTAAAACCGGCTAAGTGTGAGTCGATTGATTTAAGGCGGTAATATTACAGATTTTCGTTATTTTTGACGTCAATTGCTCCTAATCGATAGAAAACCTAATGTTGAAAAAAATTACCCTTATTTTTGGTGATGTTCCTTAAAGCTTAATAAAAGCACACAGATTTGCATGAAGCACAGTTCGGCTTTAGAGCTGGACTGTCTACAGAAACAGCGATTCTCCGACTAAAGCACACTGTCCAGTATTACACTACCAGGAAGACTCCCGTGTACGTCTGCTTCCTTGACTTGTCGAAGGCATTTGACCTTGTTTCATACGACATCCTATGGAACAAGCTGGAGAAAGACACTAGTACCCCTCCAGAGATTATAGAACTTCTAAGGTTTTGGTACGACAATCAAACCAACAATGTCAGATGGGCTGGCTCGTACTCGGGCGAGTATGGCTTGGAATGTGGGGTGAGACAGGGTGGCCTGAGCTCGCCCAGGCTCTTCAACTTGTACATAAACGCACTGATTGAGGAGCTCAGTACTGTCAAATTGTCAATAACATCAGTTATGCCGATGATATGGTGCTGCTGAGTGCATCAATCAGAGCCCTCAGACGGCTCCTGAAGTTGTGTTAACAGTTTGCCCTGGCTCATGGCCTCAGGTACAATACAAAGAAAAGTGAACTACTCATATTTAAAGCAGGCAATAAGTGGCCAAAAGCTGTACCACCAGTCTATCTTAGAGGAAGTGCACTGAGTAGAGTCACACATTTTAAGTACCTGGGGCACTGGGTCACTGAGGATCTGTCTGTTGATATGGATATGGAGAGGGAGCGTAGGGCATTGGCCATGAGGTGCAATATGCTGGCTCGCAGGTTCGCACGCTGCTCTAGAGAAGTAAAACTAACCTTGTTTAAGGCGTTCTGCCAAACATTTTACACCTGCAGCCTGTGGGTCAGATATACCCTCAAGGCCTTTAATGCCCTTCGCATTCAATATAATAATGGGTTTAGGATGCTGATGGGTTTGCCTCGTTTCTGCAGCGCATCAGAAATGTTTGCCGAGGCACGCACTGACTCTTATCAGAGTATTGTGAGTAGGAGAGTCGCCTCGCTGATGCGTCGCGTGCGGGACAGACCCAGCGGCCTCCTTAACACCATACTGGAGCGGGTGGACTGCCCGATTGTGCGGCACTGGAACCATGTTCACATTGAGTCCAGGGTCGCCATGTATGGTAAATTTTAATTTCATTTTGTTTTTAATTATATGTTATTGTTTACTAACATAGTATAAGTTGTACTAACAAATTATGGGCATAGCCTGAATTAAAGATAATAATAATAATAATAAAAAGTCCATAATACCTTTATTAGAAACACGATTGAGCAGCTTTGGCTCGATAGAAGAAAATCCCAAAGATAGGTCTACACCGTTGCTTTCAACTCTAGTTAGGACTAATATTTTGAAGTATAAATTTTAAAAAAACATACAACAATATTTGTTATGATAATACAAAGTGAGTAAAGTTATTATTTTTTATAGTTTCGTTGTAGTTTTTGATTGAAACGAAAAATCATTGAAAAAGTATGGTTATTTTCTTTACTCTTTACACGTAAAGAAAAAGACAGAGACAACTCTTCCAATAAATACGTAGCATTGTTGTACTTGTGTGGATAGAAGTATGATTTGTGGAGCAGAAGCCTTGGTGCGCGAGTCTGGCTCGCACCTGCCTGGTTTTTAGGGTTCCTTAGTCAACAAGGAACTCTTGTAGTTTCGCGACGTTTGTCTGTCCGTCTGTCCGCGGCAAGTAACTTTTATTTTATTCACAATTGGTAAGCCCTTGGCATCTTCTCACCTGATGGTAAGTGACGATGATGCCGAAGATTCCCCAATGCAATGGAGTTTAATTAATAACAATTTATAACTAGTATGTATCTCATCTGTGCCGCGGCTTAGCTCAGAGAATATTAGGTACTATAGAAAGCTGTAATTTACAAAGTGGTAATAAACTAGCGCTATCTAGTATGATGGTACGGAACCCTTTGTGAGCGGTTCTGACTCGCACTTGACTGGTTTTAAGACTGTATTTGAGGGTGTGTGAAAACTTATTCTCTCCAGATCCTTCGGGAACTATGTCGAGCTATGCTAATTAGTAATCTATGTCACTCAATTTCACAAAAAAAAAACCTTAGTGATCCGTTCCTCCGTTGTGACGTGAAAGAAGGACAAGCAAACGAATAAACAAACACACTTTTACATTCATAATACTATAGTAAGTTTATGTCTGGCGTCAAAGCTTGACTCATTTTAAACCGATTTAATTGTGATCCACCTAGCTACATATACATACTTGATCTACGATAGCACAGTATTACGATATGGCTTACAGTAGCGCAACGCCTTTGATGTCGCACGATGCGCCACTGGCGTAGGTACTAGCCCATACTAGCCTGTAGTCAGGCCGGCAAACTTTCGGCGTTTGCCAGGCTGTGCCCCGCCGCCCGCTTCCCCGCAAGTACCCTTCCGTTGCTCTGCGTAAGTAAATTCGTTTCGCTACTGTAAGCAGCTATATTGTAATACTGTGATAATAGTATCTAGCTTAGTCAACTTATGCCTAATCCATTGCTTATTCGTCATCGGCTTCCCTATTTCAAACGCTTGTAACAATGGAATTGTACCAAGTAGGTAATAAATCGATGGAAAAATAAAACATGGAAGAATATGACCAAAGTGACGTGTTGAAAGTGACTATAGGAATTATTTCTCTCCACTCCATAATGCTGACGTGTTGAAAGTGATTATAGGAATTGTTTCTCCCCACTCTATAACACTGACGTGTTGAAAGTGATTATAGGAATTGTTTCTCCCCACTCCATAATGCTGACGTGTTGAAAGTGACTATAGGAATTTTTTCTCCCCACTCCATAACACTGACGTGTTGAAAGTGACTATAGGAATTGTTTCTCCCCACTCCATAATGCTGACGTGTTGAAAGTGATTATAGGAATTGTTTCTTCCCACTCCATAATGCTGACGTGTTGAAAGTGACTATAGGAATTGTTTCTCCCCACTCCATAATGCTGACGTGTTGAAAGTGATTATAGGAATTGTTTCTTCCCACTCCATAATGCTGACGTGTTGAAAGTGACTATAGGAATTGTTTCTCCCCACTCCATAATACTGACGTGTTGAAAGTGACTATAGGAATTGTTTCTCCCCACTTCATAATACTGACGTGTTGAAAGTGACTGATCCCAGGACAGCTGGTGAAAATACTAAATAAAAAATTAAAGGCAGATGTGAAAACTTGTGTTTTGTTTCGTAATAAAATAAATATAATGTATTTATTGGATTGAAGTTCATCAACGTAAGGAAACTGCTGATTCTGCATTTTTTGGTATGTAGTTTTTATTTGTTAATGCTTAAATTATTTTTGTAACTACGCTACGCCCAGTTGCTTAAAAATCGCCTCTGACTAAGTATATCTAAATTCAAATTAAAATTAAAATATTTTATTTCAAGTCACACTTTAACAATATGTCAACTCATAAAGAAACAATATTAATTATAAATAGATGTCATATATAATTTCACGTAAAATTTCACCAAAATCGGTTTTTAGAAAATTACCAAAAACGAAAAATAATAATGCAAAATTTGTACTATGTTGTTGCGATGGAAGTCGGTTTTTTAAAGCTGTTCAGCGTTTTCAATTAAATGACATACCTACGGGTTTAGAAAAAAAATATAGTTGAATTTTTGAATCCTTACCGGATATTTTGTTGTTCACTTACGAGTTCGCATTTCAAATAAATTTGTTAATTAATTATTGTTTTAAATATGTAACAATTTGTTGTCATCCTAATAAAATGTAATGTAAAAAGCATATTTTATTAATGTTCTGAAAAAAATAAGGTCATTTTCTATATAAAAAACATAAATGAAATATTTTTTTTGTGGTTTGACCACGTGTTTGAAAACGCTATGTGATTGGTTGCAACTCTGATGACGTCACACATAAGTAAACATTAGTTTCAATGCGTGCTTTCACTTTTACAGCAGTTTGTTGTTTACTTATGTGTGACGTCATCTGTCAGAGCAACCAGCCGCCATTGCCATAGCGAAAATTGCGTATTGGCGCGTAATTTTTAATTCAAACTTTAACATTGATTTACTCTTTAAACACGACAGATCTCCAGGAAATATGTATTAAAATTGTTTGCATTTTATGCAATAATAAATAATACAAAACTATTTTCCCAGTAGTAGTCAAATAGCCTATTGTGAAGGTAGGTAATAAAGTTAATTTACTGAAAATTATCGATTCTATAAGAGTACGTACCTAAGTTACGAATCCTTTGTTTGTTAACTGTGTAAAATTTTTAATCTGTGAAGTACGTGTCAGCAAGGATTTTGACCTTCCAAGTTTTATGGTCATTTTAACGCGATGATCGCGAGAGCACAGCCCAAACTAGCCATAAAAATCATTTACGACCTCTATCTGCTTTCATGACCTGAATTCTAAATAAGCTACAATAAAGAATCGTAGATAAAACTTTACTTACAAAATATACCTGAGTTTTAAAGTCTATCAATATCACGTTGAATTTCTTTGATTTGGTCATCAACAAAATACGAGAACAGGGAAACCGTCCCTTAGCAAGTGATTTAGCTCATATAATTCAACAACTTTCCATAAGAATCAAATTAAATAAAATCAGTGTTAACAACATTGATGTGTTCCGGCATAAAGATAAGATAGCCAGTTCTACATTGCGTTGGGAAATCTTGGTAAGCCCGCTTCCATCTTCGGCATCATCGTCACTTACCATCAGGTGAGATGATGGCAAGGGCCTACCAATTGTGAATAATAAGAAAAAAGAAACAAAATTGATTTTTTCTACTTCCATTTTGTAATTTGCTTAATAAGTACATAACCTCAAATCATATCACAAAAGTATTCATCCCTATACAAGTCGTTTTACAATGATCATTTCAAAACGAGACAACTGTACTACAATGAAACTTTTTAAATATTTTATGGCTTTGGCTTCAAAAATTTTGTATTATGACCAAAATAGTAGTAGTAAGACAAAATTTCAATGTATTTTGTGCAAAATGCCAAGGCCACTTAAAAAAGCGCGCGTACTTGCGCCATGGCTAAACATCGCGTTAAAGGCTGTATGGATGAATTTTTGACGGTTTCAAATCTTCTTTTATTTATTTCATGTTCGTAGAAAAAGTATTCTATGCCACTGCATTCAATTAGCCATTATAACACTCGTGCTGTCTATTGTGCCACTCAGCTTCGCTTTGTGGCACAAACTAGCACTCATGCTCCAATGGCTCTCATTACTTGGCAGTGGTATAAACCTACGGCGGACCTACTATATCTTTTCAACGCGGACCAATCAGAAGAGAAAAACTAAAAAACTCTCTAGGGAACAAAGTAGAATTTTGTCCGCACAAGTGCGAACGTATAGTAGAAATATAGTAAAAGTAAATAAGTACGGTAACTCGGACCCCGACGAGCGATAATAGCTTAAACACGTAGGGCTGTCGCTTTTAGTTTATACAATGTCTTATTTCACATAAAAATACCTAATTAGGTAAGTTACTTCATCATCATCATATCAGCCGAAGGACGTCCACTGCTGGACATAGGCCTCCCCCAAGTTAAGTTACTTAAATACATAAAATAGGACATAATATAAAATCAAGGATTCCAGAGGACTCCCGATCTACCTATTATCAATAACTTTAAAACACACAATAACTACTTAAGTACAGACAACTACCGTCTTAGTAAGTGGAGGCTGCATTGCAGCGACACTTCGACCCAGTGGGAGCTTTACCATACAACTACAGATCGATCTTCACAAATCTGTTTTCTTCAACCAAATTTCAACCTAATAGGTAAGTATGTTAAACACAGAGTTCAGTATCAATTGGGAACTTTTGTCAAATTTGGGTAGGTTTACCTGTAGCGAGAGAATGAAATATGTAGAAAGGTTATAATAGGTCCGCGTAGGTGTGATGAAGTAAATTTTGTTTCTTATGGAAAGTTGTTCAGTTTTATGAGCTGAATCACTAGCTAAGAGACACAGAGAAACAGGGGCCTGGTATAAAAACAAATTTTAAATAAAAAAAAATAAAAAAAATCCCTAACTGTGAACCTCTTAGCTGGTGCTTCAGCTCTTTTTAAGGAACCTATACTCTCTAAAAAATTTACTGCCCATAATACTAATTACAAATACAAATGTATTTATTTCCAAAGAATGGTAAACCTATACAATATAAGGTATGCCTTGTGCTGTGACCCCACATTAGGCAGATCTCCATTGCGTTGGGGAATCTTGGTAAGCCCGCTTCCATCTTCGGCATCATCGTCACTTACCATCAGGTAAGATGATGCCAAAGGCTTATCAATTGTAGATAAAATATTATAAAAAAGTGTGTGTGTCAGGTCCGACGCACGACTGGAGTTTACTCCTTACTAACTATTATAAATGTGCTGGGTGATGGCGAGCAATTTTTTCAATTCTGACAACGGATTCGGATCGAGTTTGGAAGCAATCGGTCCAGTAACTAAAAAGTTCAAAATGGCGGCCTCTTTTTTTAAATTCTGACAACGGATTCGTGATAAGGGACTTCAGGGACCCTCAGATATTGATTTTGGAAGCATTCGGTTCAGTAACTAAAAAACTTCAAAATGGCGGCTACTTTTTTTCAATTCTGAGAACGGATTCGTGATTAGGGACTTCAGGGACCTCAGATATCGATTTTGGAAGCAAGCGGTCCAGTAACTACAAAAATCTAAATCGACGCCACTCATTTCAATTCTGACAACGGATTTGTGAGGAACCCTCAAATATCGATTTTGGAAGCAAGCGGTAAAAAGGTAAAAATGGCGGCCACTTTTTCTTTATTCTATACAACTATCGCTTATCGCATAACGTATTGATTTTACTCCCCATAAATTTTCATACCCGTGCTTATATATGAAAATCGATTCTCAGGAGGTAAACTCCAAAAAAACTTGCAGTCGAATTGAGAACCTCCTCCTTTTTAAAAGTCGGTTGAAAAGGCACTTTCACTATTCCTAAATTTAGCATTTTTCCGTGCAGTTTTTCCAATTCTTGATTCGTACCAATAAGAACATTTTGGAAAAAAAAAGACAAATCAGTGAAGCTGTTTTCATGTGATGCGCTTACCAACGAACATCATTTAATTTTATGTTTAACATAATTCATCAAAAACCAGAAAAACAAAAGCAACTCAAATTATTGGATCGTTTCGTCACACCCTGGCCACTTCATACAACCGACCAGAAATGACATTTCAAAAAAAGGAATGACGAAATATACGTTCGACAACCAAACTGAATATGTATCAATCTGTGTGACGAGGGGGTGAGGTCGCAATCTAGAGAGCGGCAGGGAGTGTCCATACTGTATGTTAGTACTAATATAATTATATACTTTGGTTTCGTGTTCAAACTTTCCGTCCCGGCGGCGGGCGGGCGCTGACAGGGAGTTTCCACAAACTGGCGCTACTGGCACGCGCGTACTCTTGACCTGGTTCCTATGTAGGGCGGGCCGCCTAGGCTCCTCTCGATTACAGATTTAGAGTAAGTAAAAGCATAGTAAAAGAAAATAATTAGTAGGTTATATTCATACGTGGTACATCGCGAAGTTTGTATGTGTGCGCGTCAGTAGGCACGATAATAACGTTGCAGTAGTCTTAAATCCATCTTAAACTTAAATCATTGTTATTATTGTAGTGTGCGTGTGTGCCTACTGAGATGCGCACACATACAAACCGCGCGATGTACCATTGTGTGAATATAACCTACTAATTGTTTTCTTTTACTATGGTAAAAGTACATAGTTATGTACCTAATAGGTCGGGGAAACAGTTTTTTCGTATTTTGTAACTATAAATTTGTAATCAAATCTCTTCGCTTGTATTATTTGTACTTGGCTGATAATATAATAAAATTAAATAAGTAAGTGAACTTTCGAAATTTTAATAAATTAAAATTCCCGCCGTTTAAACCAAGTCCCAATCTATCTACCTACCAACTTTTAGCCAGATACGTTCAGTAGTTTTTGCGTGAAAGAGTAACAAACATCCATACATACAAACTTTCACATTTATAATATTAGTAGGATTCTGCTGACATCGCCGGATTTAAGCAACTACCAGGAAATGTACCCGGGGCCTCTACAAGAAAGGGGCCCCCACATAAATCTGGCGGCACAGTAGTGGCCCCGCTAAGACTAACCAAAGGAAACGGGACACTACCTCCGTTTTTTGGAAGAGTTTAGTCGTATTTTCGAACCGTCATAGCTCCGATACGGATGATGCTAGAAAGCTGAAATTTTTATGATACGGTGTACTTAGCAGACTTATCTACCATCAATTATGTAGCTGTTATGGTTGCAAATTTTATGACATCTGAAATATTAGGAGACCTCTGAAATATTTAATAACAAGCTGTTTCCCGCGGCTTCACCCACGTAGACAACGTTTCTATGACTTTTCGAGGGTGCGCAGTGCGCGAGCCGCATAATCTGTCTACCTATTAAACTGTCTAACTACTATCTAGATCCGTTCAGTAGTTTTTGCGTGAAAGAGTAACAAACATATATCCATACATTCTTACAAACTTTCGCGTTAATAATATTAGAAGGATTAGGGGCCTCCACTCGTTTGTTGTCCCAAGGCTCCAGGGCCTCCACACGTCTAAATTTGTCCCTGTCTGCCGAAAACACACCACACTGATCTTGCTTTGAGCCTCTAAGGCCTTACAATATCATGTATTGCAATAACTTGTTAGCAGTCCTCTTCATCTCAATGTCAGCCTAAAAAGGATTTATTATAGAACTAAAAATGCTTGAGCAAACACAGAGTCGTGGACCTGAATGGTTTCATGTTTGATTTTGCATTTAAGCTGGTAACGTTTACTGATAGCTGAACAAACTGAAATAAATAGAGTTGCTACTTACCTTAATTTTTGTGTGATTTTCATAAAAAACAAAAAACGCTAAACACGTTAAAAAACCGACTTCCATCGGAACAACTTATTACATTTTTGCATCATTATTTTTGGTTTTTGTTAATTTTCTAAAATAGTACTACACCGATTTTGATAAAATTTAAATGGGACCACACGGGAAGCACTAGATTTCTAATAAAAAAGGAATCATAAAAATCGGTTCACCCAGCCCAAAGTTATGAGGTAACAAACATAAAAAAAAATACAGACGAATTGAGAACCTCCTCCTTTTTGGAAGTCGCTCGAAAAAAAATATCATAAAGTAGCACCCACACAAAAATTCGGGAGCATTGTGTACGGCTCATAGAGACGTAATATGTATAGTTTAGACTTTATATTTATTTTAACCGCTTCCGAAGCGTAATTGTTAGTCCATTCGCTTCACACTTGGAGGTCATGAATTCCATTCCCGGCGGGGCTAACTTTGTAAGACTCGGTTTGGTTGGTGATAAAGCATTTTCTAAAGCCCGCCTGGCTATATACCACCAACTTATCTAAGTCTTGTCGCCAAACATCAATGTTGACAGCATTGATGTGTTCCGGCATGAAGATAAAATAGCCAGTTTCCCCAGTGCGGTGGGGAATGTTGGTAAGTCCGCTTCCATATTCGGCATCATCGTCACATACCATCAGGTGAGATGATGTCAAGGGCTTACCAATGGATTTAAAAAAACCTTTTTACCTACACGCTTCTAAGTAATTTTAGTATTTCGTATTTTGTAATGTAAAAAGCTGGCTAAGTGCGAGTCGGACTCGTGCACCGAGGGTTCCGTAACGCGGCATCTGTTCACACAAGTATTACCTTGATACCTATCCATTTCAAACAAGACATTAATGCAGTCGACCGAAAAATGCACATTTAGCCGGCTTTCATTATTTGTTTTTTTACTTCAGAATTAGCACTTTAATGATTAATGACACCACGTTAACGCTTGTATGTACCTATTAACGTTTTTACAAAAGAGCAAAAACCAAAAACTTTCAAAAAACACGTTGCTTGTTTTCCCCTACCCCCCCTTAATTTTTCAGTTATTTTAATTTTTATTCATCACACACATCAGTCAAAAAGACTCTACTACTGGACAAAGGCCTCCCTAAGGAATGGGGGGTGTTTTGCCGTATTCGCCTCGATTGGCAAGCGGGTTGGCGATCAGTGTGCAGTGTTGTGGTGGCATAGAATGCGGAAAGGACGCTGCTGCCCATCCTCCGGTCTTTGATCCGTTAGATTCCTCTTAGGACTCTTGGGAAGAGATGGGCTGGTGATATTTTAGAGACGCACCACAGGCCAAATTAATCTTTATTAATTGCTGGTAATTCCCCCATCAAATTGCGTCGGTGGCGCAACGGCAAGGACCGCTACCTCCTGTTCGGGAGGTCGTGGTTCGAGCCTTGCCATGTACTAATGTGTTTTCGAATTTCGATCTCATATGTACGTTTATCCGACGCTCTTACGGTGTAGGAAAACGTTGTGAGGAAAGCTGCACACATCTGCGAAGAAACTCGAAGGTTGTGTGTGAAGTCGACCAACCCGCACTGGGCCCGCGTGGTCGATTAAGGCCCGATCGCTCATATTCAGGGTGGCTCTAGCCCCTCGGTGGGGACGTATATATATGAGCTGATGTGATGAAATCCCCCATAATGGATATAACATATTCTGTGAAAATTTTAACCAGCTACCTAGGTTCCAAATATACAGCTTTTCAAATATCGGATAGACGGACAGATAGACTGACTGACAGCATAGGGTCCCGTTACCTGCCAAGGAACCCTAAAAATCTATTTCCATTAATTAACGCAAAGGCTGCTACCCCTTGATTCTTTCAGGAGTTTTACCTAATTTAAAAGAAGCTCTCTAAAAAACGTAATTAAATGTTTCTTCTTTGTTTTCAACTTTTAAGTTTTCATCGTTGCCAATATCAAGTTACAAATTAAATGTTTCTATTTTCCATAATTATGTTTAGGTACATAAATAGATGTTATTCCAAGTTTTCATAAAAAACTTTTGTATAATTGATGTATAGGAGCCGTTAACTGTGGCTTCTACTCATCATACTGAACTACTTTCCCTAAGGAACCCATAATCAAATATAAAAAAAAAAACGATCGAGCCTTTCAGTAGTCGCATGTGTCAAAATATATATGAAATTAATGAATTATCGGGTCGTATATTCACGAGGCGGGCCTTCGGATAGTAGGTCACCTTTTCCTTCGGCCTCACATTAAGCGGCATGGCCATGCTACCTTAGCCTTCGTGACTTAAAAAAGTTACCGTTCAGTCCCATTTCACGAAATCACTCCCACAAACTTCAGGAAAGCGAGAAGAAAGATGTCAATAAAAAAAATCGACTTTTCATACTAATATGCACAAAATTTACGCCAGTAATATAGAAGTCATTGACAAAATTAGTCAATCGGCTGATAATTGTTTATCATAGGGTTGTATTAATCTCTTACGGTATGGGTAATTATCGTATGTATAATTATTAGAGTTCAATTTTTCTCTGTCTTCTCTGTTTTTTATGTCATCATCATCATCATATTAGCCGAAAAACGTCCACTGCTCAGTACAAAACTAATTTTAGCCATTGTTTAGTTATGTTTTAATTTACTACGATGAAAACTTATTACAAACATCGGTATGTGTCTACTCAACATATTAGCAAAGTTTGGATTCAATCCGGCATGTAGTTTTTGTATGAAATCGGAACTACGTTTGTATGGAAACGCGAGCCTCCTGGAGACTCTTAAGCTTCTCAAATAAGTAGTTTTAATAATAGTTATTTACCTATGAAATTGCTGATTCAGTTTTTGAAATTCAATGCCAATTTTTATTGAAAATCAAAAAGTGTTTGTTTTTTAAACTAAATATAAAAAATAGTTAAAACTAGTGGCGGCTTTCATGTTCCAATCCCCTGAGCTATGTACCATTGAATGGAACATTTTTTAGACTAGTTAATTTTCTTGAATTTTCCTGAAAGTGATGAAATCTTATGCGGGGTATTCCCAAATATTATATAAATTAGTAACGAAGAAACTGCTGCGATAACTCTAGAGCTTTAAAATTAAAAATATGTATTTTAGCCTTCTTAAAGACGATTTTTTCAGGAGAAAAAAACCCGACTTAATGGGGTTAAATCCACCGTGCTCTCAAAATATCTAAACAATAGGCATATGTTTACCACCATTTAATTTCTCATAGTCTAATGCCATTTTGAGAATAAATTTTGTTTTATTAACTATTGTTCTTAATATTAATTTTCATCTCTAAACTTTTTTGTACAATCGGCGATTTCTTAGGTTACCTTTAGACCTAATAGTTGATACTTTTGATTGTAGGTTCTTGGTGGAACTTTATATCACACATATTGGTATATAACTACACTAATTCCACATAAAATAAATAAAATTTCTTTTAAAATTTGTCAGCGACCGGTTTCGAACACCAGTCTGCCTGAAGATGGTAATCGAAACCGGTCGCTGACAAATTTTAAACGCAGTTTTATTTATTTTATGTGGAATTAGTGTAGATATATACCAATATTTGTTATATAACCTAATATTTTTTTTTTGCTTGTATGGGGTCCAAATAAATGCATATCTTATCTCATGAGTGGAAATCGAACTCACGCACCTCAGTACCATAGCTACTAGACGGCCGCGTCTGACCGCTTAGTTTAGGAGCTACTTCCGCATATGTGTGAGAGCGCGTGCGCAAGTCTATTCGCATCACACACGCGTGGAATTTCCGCGTGTATCCGCGCACTGAAACTCTAGTATATCTGTTCTATTTTCAACGGAGCTGCAATCTGCTGTAAATTTACTACAGGGGTACCTACATCAAAAGGAATATTAACTTGTAGCTATAATAACATAGTGTCGGTGGCGTAACGGCTAGGGATGCCGCCTCCTGTCCGGGAGGTCGTGGTTCGAATCCTGCCACGTACCAATGTAATTTCGAATTTCGGTTTCATATGTACGCTTATCCGACGCTCTTACGGTGAAGGAAAAACATCATGAGTAAACCTGCACACGCATGCGGAGAAACTCCCAGGTTGTGTGTGAGGTCGACCAACCCGCACTGGGCCCTCGTGGTCGACTAAGGCCCGATCGCCCTAATTCAGGGTAGGCTCGAGCCCCTCGGTGGGGACGAATATGAGCTGATATGATGATGTTATGGCATGGTACTGTAGGTACGTGGACGCATATCCAATTATCCAGTGGACACTGACCCATCTCAATAATTCCAATAGCTATTGTAGGGGGCAAACGGGAAATCTCTAGGAGATAGCAAAATTTGTTCAAAGAAACTATAACTTCAATTTGAGTGGTTTTTTTATTCACAATTGGTAAGCCCTTGGCATCATCCCACCTAATGGTAAGTGACCATGATGCTGAAGATGGAAGCGGGCTTACCAAGACAAAGACATGCAGGTTGGAAGACTTCACACACAACCTGCGATAGTTGCAGGTTTCCTCACGATGTTTTCCTTCACCGTAATAGTGAAGAGTGCCATAACATAACATAAAGCACAATAAAATAATGAAAAACGCCTTGATATCCGTGCAAGGTCGCGAGCCCGTTATCGGCCAGTGGCCGCAACTCTTGCGCAAGCCCGGGATGCACGGTTGAGCACCGAGATTTGAGGCAATTTGGCTAGATTAATTAATGGCTGGAGAGGATTCAGTTTCAGGGTTAGTTTTAGTCATAAAACTGGCTCTATAAGTGTGTAAAGTTTTAAATCGTATGTGAAGATAAAAATAATTTAAGAGGATGTGAGTAAGGCCTCGCTTTGTAATTAGTGTAGCGGCAAACCAAGTATCAAGATTCAAGGTATTTATTCAAAATAGATGCAAATTACACTCTTTCTGATATAGTCATAAAATAATAATAACATAAAGTCATTTGTGAAAAATCAAGAAATGAACATTCATTTAGTATATTAGTTATTTACATCAAAATTCAATCTTTCAAATAAACCAGACTATGTCATTAAAACATGAAAACAATATGACACGAAAATTTATACATAAAAATCATTGAATGTCATTAATGCCTTTGACAAGAGTAGGCCAGTTCACACGGGCAGCACCTGGTAACGAGTATAAACCAATCTACATATACTTTTATTTTACTAGCTGTTTCCCGCGGCTTCACCCACGTGGACAACGTTGCTATGACTTTTCGAGGTTGCGCAGTGCGCGAGCCGCGAGCCATGCCCCCGATGTATATGTTTTCAGAATGATAAGCATTCTATTTTGTTCATCACGATTTAGAGATTTATTTCTGATTCTTATAAGATGGCTAATGGTTGAAGCAAAGCTCTCTTACTTTGAAACTGACGGAGTTCCATACAAACTGTCAATCCCTATTGTGCTGGTCTGCTCGACTTGGTGATTAAGATTTCGAAAATGAGTTGAGTTGCGAAAGGGGTGTATGGCTTGTCTGCTCGCTCAACTTGGCGGGGGCACTGCCGTGCCCCCTGATGAATGGCCGTGCTTGTCGGCTCGACTTGGCGGGTGCACTGCCATGCCCCCGATGTATATGTTTACCAGAAGGTTCCCCAAGTCGAAATTACATGAGTACTAGGAGGTTCTTCAACTAGAAATAAGGTTAGGGCATGTTGGACATCCCTACTAACTGTCAACCACTATTTCACTCCCTCAGAGGTAGATATTTGCTGTTTTCAGACTTTTTCCTTTATAAACACCCAATTACCTATCTACATGCCAAATTTCAACTTTCTAGGTCACCTGGAAGTGGTCTATCTTTTTTTATGATAGATGAGTGAGTGAGTGACGAAATATCAAAACTTCACTAAACGATATTTTTTAAAACTGTTAAAGGCAGACACTTTTAATTTGGAATATACGCTGTCAAAATTAATTAAACATGCAATATAAAATTCAGATAGTTTATTCAGTCCCCAACAAAGATATTATTAGCTCAAAAATGAGTTGAGTTGCTTCGAGGAAAGGGTGTATGAATGCTTAACCGCCTCCGTAGCTCAGAGGCAAAGTTCACTGGCTTTACGCAGGAGGTCGCGGGTTCGATTCCCAGCGGAGTCAAGTGTAAGACTCGGTTTGGTTGGTGATAGGGCATTTTTAAGCCCGCCTGGCTAGCTACCATTATCTTATCTAAGTCTTCTAAGTCTAAAATATCAATGTTGATATCATTGGTGTGTTCCGGCATGAAGATAAGATAGCCAGTTCCCCATTGCGTTGGGGAATCTTGATAAGCCCGCTTCCATCTTCGGCAACATCGTCACTTACCACCAGGTGAGATGTTGTCAAGGGTTTACCAATTGTGAATAAAAAAAAATTAAAAAATAGCCGTGCTTGTGCCCCCCTGATACACGTTAATAGCATACGGCCGTATCCAAGACACATCCTGTTTGTTGTTTTCGTAATATCGCACGAGCGATCTGTCTAATGATATGCTAACTATTCGGATGGAGGTAGGTCCTGGGGGACTGGGAGAAGTAGGACGAAATCGAAATGATGAATTAAATAAAAAAAATTACCAAGCAAGATAAAAAACTGCCCATACCAGACTTTGATAATAAAGTGCAAGCGAACAGTTTTTAAAATGATCTTTTTACAGTACTGGATAGGGAATTCCAAAGTATTTTTAAGACTAAATCCACAATTAGTAACATCAAATTTAAATTCAGTGAATCGGCTACTATAGGTATATACAAAAGTCGCCAAGCTTTGTTTGACCTTTATGACAAAAAAACTTACACTTTTGATGAGACATTTATAAATTATGTGAAACAATATTCAAAAATTTTTAAACAAGTTTGCCGCGTAGCAAAATCTAATTATCTAGCTAGAAAAATAAAATTGTCAGATAATAAAATAAAAACTGTTTGGAATATTATTAGCAAAGAAACAGATAAAGTCAAAACTCGCGACAAAGAATATGTTTTGCAATCAGATGAAGGTAAAATTAGTTCGAATGCCGATGTAGCCAAAGAATTCGAAACTTTTTTCACAAATATTCCACTTAAGACTACTAAAGCCCTAAATTCATCACCTTTGTATGCTCAAAGGTTGCTAAAGGATAATGTTAGTATTTGTGATAAAAAATTCTCCTTCAGAGTAATTGAACCACAAACTATTGTAAAAACTTTTAAAACTCTTAAAGTGAAAAGAACCGAAGACCTCTGGGGATTATCGGTAAGCTTGATCAGTAATGTAATCGATACGTTAGCGCCATATTTAGCTTGTCTTTTTCATATTAGCATTGATAGTGGCGTCTTTCCAGATCTTATGAAGCTTAGCTTAGTTATCTTTATATAAATCTGGTTCAAAAACTGATTCGGGCAACTACAGACCAGTTTCTGTGCTGCCAGTTCTTAGTAAAGTGTTTGAAAAGGTTATGCTTAACCAAATGCTACAATATTTTAGAGAAAACAAACTACTGCATAACCAACAATTTGGTTTCACTAAAGGTCGATCAACAACCGATGCAGGAGTAGCACTTATTCGCAACATCTATGATGCCTTTGAGGAATCGCAGAATGCAATTGGAGTGTTTTGTGATTTATCTAAGGCATTTGATTGTGTTGAACACCAAACATTACTTGTGAAATTAAAGCATTATGGAGTAGAGGATGGGGCTCTCAGTCTTTTAAATTGGTATTTAGACAACAGAACACAAAAATTACAAGTAAATGGCACGAACTCATCTGGATCTATAGTGAAAATGGGTGTGCCCCAGGGTTCCATATTAGGGCCTTTTCTTTTCCTTGTTTACGTAAACGATTTGCCTTTTATGGTGCAACATCTGTCAAATATTGTGTTGTTTGCGGATGACACTTCTCTTATTTTTAAAGTGAATAGGAAAGAAAACGAAATTGAAGAAGTAAACAACACTCTTTCAAAGATACTGAACTGGTTTACTGTGAACAACTTATTATTAAATCCTAAGAAAACAAAATGTATAAAATTATGTTTGCCTAATGTAAAAAAGGTCAATAAAAGTGTAATGTTAGACAGTAATAAATTAGAATTTGTAAATACTACAGTGTTCCTTGGTATAACTTTGGATGTTTCACTTCAATGGGGACCACACATTGAAACTTTAGCGAGAAGGCTTAGTTCAGCTGCTTATGCCGTTAAGAAAATAAGACAGATAACGGATGTAGGTACTGCGAGACTAGTGTATTTTAGTTACTTCCATAGTATAATGTCTTATGGCATCTTACTGTAGGGCCATGCGGCTGATATAGAAACTATTTTCATCTTGCAGAAAAGAGCTATCCGCGCAATCTATCAGATGCAATCACGTGAGTCGTTAAAAAATAAATTCAAAGAAATCAATATTTTAACTGTTGCTAGTCAATTTGTATATGAAAATAAAATATTATGTACGTTCGTAAAAATTTACATTTATTTCCTAAAAACAGTGACAGGCATAATCTGAATTTAAGAAATGTAAAGTTAAAAAGTCATTCGTGTGGCAGTGTTTATAAGATTCTACAATAAACTTCCAGAAAATGTAACTAGTTTGTCAGAGAACAAATTCAAGACTCATGTCAAAAAATGCTTGTGTTCTAGAGGATACAATAATATAATAGATTATGTAAATGACTAAGATATATATGTTGATTCTATAACAAATACCATTATCTGAGACTGTAATCTGTATCATGACATTATGTAATAGACAATAAGTATTTTTTTTGTTTTTTTGACTATTTAAAAGTGTGTGTAAGCACCTATTTAAAATAAATTATTTTGATTGATTGAGTGGCGACCGCGCACCGGAAAACGTAAGGTAGGCTGGCCTCCCACGCGGTGGACTGACGACCTGATGAAAATCGCGGGATGCGGGCGGCGCAGGACCGGTCGTCGTGAAAATCCTTGGGGGAGGTCTTTGTCCAGCAGTGGACGTTTTTCGGCTGATATGATGATGAATTGATGATGATTTTTAAAACATAAGGTTTTACAAGCCGGATGAAAATTATATTAATGGTAATATTATTTTGATTATGTTTGAATTTCCCGCAAGTAAATGTCTTTTGCAAGTAAATCATTTGAGTGCGTTTGACTGCAAATTACCGATTGTTCCTAGTTGTCCCTTCTAAGACGATCCCTCCTCCCCTCCCCAAATATGATTTTTATCCTAGTTATTACTATCAGTCGGGGGGACAATTCGATCTGGGAAGCCGTTTCTTAGTTGTCACCGCGGGGGGGGGGGGATGACAATTGCTACGCTTTCTTCTCAGCTGTCCTCTCCGATTAGTGTTGTGTAGCTTATCTATCTCTATCAATGTCATCAGTAAAAAGAGAGGTGTGCCAAAAAAAAAAAAAAATTATGACTTAAAAAAAGTTTTATTAAAAGTCGTTAAACTAGTATGTATAAATAGGTAACAAAATATCGTGAAGAAGTGATCATGCAGAAGATTGCTTAAATGCCAAAAGTTTACAACTACAAATTCTGCGTCCAAATATTCCGAATAGTCTCTGAAAAAACCGATTCAGCGCGTAGCGATGTTATTGCCTCACACTGAATATCGTAAATGTCCCTGCAGTTGCCCCATATTCCCGTTCTGCACAAGATTACACGGGAAACAGTTCGGAGATTAGTTGCGCAATATGGCACGTTCGACCGTGTAGTAGATCTGTGACAGCTGCGCGTGAAACGCTAGATCCTACATCCGTGTGATATGCGGAAGTTAGTAAAATCTTTTTACTAGGCCCCATTTTTTATTCTCTCACGAACTTTAGGCATTTATACTCTACTTATTCCGATCACTGCGTGATCTCTCAGGCGGTACTTAAAGCTTCCTGAGATGCAGGTACGGAATATTGTTTACTTGAAATCCTATTTAAAATGTTCAAATGATAATTAATAAATTAGTACAGCAATCATCATATCAGCTCATATACGTCCCCGCCGAGGGGCTTGAGCCTACTCTGAATTAGGGCGATCGGGCCTTACTCGACCACACGGGCCCAGTGCGGGCTGGTCGACTTCACCCGCAACCTACGAGTTTCTTTGCAGGCGTGTGCAGATTTCCTCGCTATATTTTCCTGTGCATCGGATAAACGTACTTATGAAATCGAAGTCGCCAACGCATTGGTACGTTGGCAGGGTTCGAACCACGACCTCACGAATAGGAGGTATTGGCCATAGCCCTTACGCCACTGACGCTCTAGAAATCGACGTACAGCAATGCCAGTACCTCAGATGAAAATCATCTGAAATGCCGCCTCAGATAAAAAATCTGCTGAAAATGCCGCCTCAGATGGAAAATAATCTGAGAATGCCGCCTCAGATAAAAATAATCTGAGAATGCCGCCTCATTGAAAAATCATCATAGAATGCCGCCTCAGATGAAAAATCATCTGAGAATGCCGCCTCAGGTGAAAAATCATCATAGAATGGCGCCTCAGATGGAAAATAATCTGAGAAAACCGCCTCAGATAAAAATAATCTGAGAATGCCGCCTCATTGAGAAATCATCATAGAATGCCGCCTCAGATGAAAAATCATCTGAGAATGCCGCCTCTGGTGAAAAATCATCATAGAATGCCGCCTCAGATGAAAAATCATCTGAGAATGCCGCGTCAGGTGAAAAATCATCATAGAATGCCGCCTCAGATGAAAAATAATCTGAGAATGCCGCCTCAGATAAATATAATCTGAGAATGCCGCCTTAGGTGAAAAATCATCATAGAATGCCGCCTCAGATGAAAAATCATCTGAGAATGCCGCCTCAGGTGAAAAATCATCTGAGAATGCCGCCTCAGATGAAAAATCATCTGAGAATGCCGCCTCAGATAAATATAATCTGAGAATGCCGCCTTAGGTGAAAAATCATCATAGAATGCCGCCTCAGATGAAAAATCATCTGAGAATGCCGCCTCAGGTGAAAAATCATCTGAGAATGCCGCCTCAGATGAAAAATCATAATCAGGATAAAAATGGGGCCCTATTACTAAAACTTCGCTGTTTCTACGTCTGTCCGTCTGTCACCGGCTTATTTCATAAACCGTGATACTAGACAGTTGAAAATTTCACAGATGATGTATTTCTTTTGCCGCTATACTCGCAACAACAAATACTAAAAATTTTAAAAAGTGATAGTCTCCATACAAGAAACTTTTTTTTTTGAAACGTGAAGAAACTAGCGCCATCTAGTATGATAGTGCGGAACTGAAGAAACTAGCGCCATTTGGTATGATGGTACGGAACCCTATGTGTGCGGTTCTGACTTGCACGCTCTTGGTCGGTTTTTTATGTTTGTTACCTCAGTATTCCGTTATTTATTAACCGATATGGAAAAATATTTTTTTATTCCATGGGTGGCTGCATACCTATGGTCCTATATAAATTTTATTAAAATCGGTTTATTACTTTTTAAAGAAAATAAACAAAATCCCAAAAAATGTAGCAAAATTTTACTTGGTGTTTGCGATTGAAGTCAGGTGTTCGGCGTGGTCAATTTTAGAACTAAACGTAAGAATCATGTTAAAAAGTTACTCCTTAAATTGCTAACAGTCACATGTTATATATAACATCGATATAATTATACATATCGACGGTAAAAAGGAAGTAGGGCATAAGCGACATTTTGGTCAAAAATAAGTTATAAATGCCATCATACGTAAAATTTTCCGCTCTTTCGAATGCGCTTACTTCCATGGCTCTACGATGACTTTTTTGGCGTTTATGCCCTAGCAAAAAATATCATTTTCCTAGTGTTATTTTTCGTAACCGACGAAATATCAGGTCCTTTTTGCTATAAAGGTGCTTGTACCCCTACAAAAATGATTAATTTTGGGTTTGTTGTCGGTAATGCTTTTTTACTTTATAAGGGTGTCGAGCTTTCGGTTGTTTATGCCTTTTAAGCTTTTCCCTCAAAATCTACAAACGTTGTTTATAGCCTACTTCCATTTCATAATTTAACATAGCTATGGCGCTTGTACCCTATAAACAAAATTCATTTTCATATTACTCTGTCGGTTATACCCTATTACCATTCAGTAGTTATGACAGCTATGTAGGTAATGCCCTATTACCTAAATTTATTTTAATATCACACTGTTGGTTATACCTTACTTCTGTTTGCAATATAAATACAGTTTTGTCGCTAATACCTTATTACTTAAATTAAATTAGATATCATGGTGTCGATTAATTACTACTTCCACGTTCTACAATCATACTTATACGTCACTTGTATTGCAATACCCAATAAGGATTTAATTACGAGTCGGTGCTTATGCCATGTGATATCACAAAAGTAGGTTTTAAGCGCGTCGCTTGTCCGAAAAACACTCTGCCACGTGCTGTGACGGCGAGAGCACGCGCGGCTTGAGCGCTCCTTTTTTCAAAAAGAACAGACCGGTAAGCTATTGGTTTTTGAAAATATCTTCTATTTTATTGCTTGTGATTATGTATTTCATTCAATGGTGTTTATTTTAGGTTCAAAAATGGAAAGGAAAGGCCGAAAAAGGAAAAGGGACATTTTGGATTTTTTTATTCACGGGGCACACCTATATGACAATCGATTTTGCACACGCAACAATTGAAAACCAAGTTAAAAATACCACTAACTGGGCTTCTTCGCAATGGTATACAGTTTTTCAGACGGCAAGACAAAATCCAAAGCCTTTTGATGTTGAGAAGTTAAATCACACAGACTTTAAGAGATGGGACCTTCTCGCTGACAAATACTTCGTGGGTAATCTTGTTGGCAAGATTAGCAAAATACGAATCGCTACTTTTAAAAATAACCGCATATCATCAGGTCAAATACTTGATGGACCAGGAGGCACCCGAGTTTCGTAAAGAAATCGTATCAAAAACGAAGTTTCTTGATTTACCGGACTGCTATCCCACGCTCCTGCAAATTTCTGAGCGTAAGCACAAAGATTTGATTAAACTTTGTTCGGACAAAGTTATACCTCAACAGTTTCAGGCAGAGTACTTTGATTTTTTTACTTTTGGCAAAAATGCAGCAGATGATTGAGATCAATAGTATTATTTTGATAATTTTTTTATGTTATTTTTTCCAAGAATATTTAGATAGTAGGTTAAGAAAAGTTGTGATTTCTAATGTTAAGAAATAATTGTGATTTCTAATATTGGTCTCGATAGCTATAAAGTAAGTAATTATTAGCAATGATAATTGATCTAAGACTGTCCTGTTTAATGTCATATACTAACCTACCAACTTCGGCAGAGCAGGAAAATTTCAAAATAGGAGAGCCTATTTAACAAGTTAACTATTTCTTAAACTGAGATTCATAAGAGTGGAATGTTAATTGAAATTGACACACCAAATTGTCAATTTTGATAACAATTTTTAAACATTTATCTTTTATGCGTATCTGTGTGTGCTGTATTTTGAAGAAAAACATCGTAAGGAAACCTGCACACGCCTGCGAAGAAACTCGCAGGTTGTGTGTGAAGTCGACCAACCCGCACTGGGCCCGCGTGGTCGACTAAGGCCCGATCGCTCTAATTCAGGGTAGGCTCGAGCCCCTCGGTGGGGACGTATATGAGCTGATATGAATGATGAGTGAATATTTCTCCATTTCATTTGCTTTTTGACTGATTATTTAGGCATTGTAGTGCGACTTTGTATTTTAATTTTGAAACAAATCTTTAACGCTTAAAAATGTAAACGTACTTAGTTGTAAGTAAAAACAATTTTTTTAATCCTAATATTCCTATGTTTCTTTGAATGTTGTTGTTTGACTTAGATACCATGTTATGTTTAACAATGCCAAATAAGTCTGTTTCGAAGCTTTTTATTATTTTCTATAATTTTTATTAACTTTTAATATTACGGATACATACCAAGTTTTCGTAATTGATTCTTAAGTTACCTACCTTGCAGTGTTATTGTTTCCAAAAATGATTAGCTTTATTATTATTTTTATCAGGAGAACACAAACGGTATTTGATATTTAAGGGATGAAATATAAGTAGAAAGGTAAGTCCATACATTGCAACAACGAGTTCCACAATTATTAAAAAATATAAGCCTACTTATCAATCTACCCCTATAAACTGTCAAAAATCTGTCATATTTGTTTTAAAAAAACTATCAAATAAATTTAGAAAACAACAGCAATTATAAAAATAGTAGTAAAAAGAATAAATAACTATTAGAGAAAAAAAAACAGTAAAACTAAGAATCAAAAAGTGTGTTGAAAAACAATAAAAGTGCTAGTCTATGCGCTGTTAAGTATAGAGATATTTGTTCTATAGTAGCTGGTTGATAACTACCCACTCTTTTTAAGTATATTTGATTTTTATTGATTAAAAACTATTAACAAAAATGTCTTTTTTTATTTAAAACATCCTACTATGCGCTTGTTAGTAAATAAGTAGGTAGGTGACACGAAAATGAGTATAATGACGAACTATCATCTTTTAAATCTACCATTTAGTGTAAATTTGAATTACTTGAACGGGTAGGGTATGCTGAAACAGGCCCCTAACCCCTACCACTAAGGATCCTTAGTCTTTTTTTATGAAAATCGACTCCTTAATACTTATAAGGAACTTCACCCTATTTTACGAGTTAGGCACACAATTACAGTGTAGTGTAATACCCGTTTTAGCTCATAATCTGATAAAGGATCGTGTTGGTTGCGCTACTTCTATATTTTTGGGGTGTCTTTTCATCCATATTTCCATAGACTCACGCAATGCCAAATGTTGATTATCCTGCTTTTCCTTTGCTTTCAAAAGACATTGTGTGTTACTAATGTCCTATAACCTAGTATTGTTTTGAAAGCCGACTGTTTCTTGTGCTCTATTATCTTTTATACAACCACTGTGAGTAGTACTTTATCCTTCTTTTTCTATAACTCTTATTGAACTGTCTAGTCTCTTATACCCTATTACCTTGCGATGTGAAAAATCGATATGTCCCTTAGGCTTCTTATCCTTTTATATTTTATTTTGTTATTTGTATATTATGCCATATTTCCTCATTGGAAAATTAAAAGCTATTGTTATAAGCGACACAAACTACTTTAAATAGCGTCAAATCATTAAAACTAAAAATACAGGTAACTGCTCAAATTTTTTCAGATTTTTTATCTGTTTTATTTTTCACGATATCTTAATAAATGACAAAAATAGGTCAGTTTTTCTAAAATTTAAAACTTTGAACGGCTCTCCTGAACATTTTATTTTTTGTCACTTATGCCCAACTTCCTTTTAACCGTCGATATATAACAACAGTGTATTCTGACAAATTAAAATAAATAATAATAATAATAATAACAAATATTTATTAAAACATTTTATTAAAATCGGTTTAATACTTTTTTAAAGAAATTAAACAAAATCTTTAAAAATGTAGCAAAGTTTTACTTGGTTTTTGCGATAAAAGTCAGGTTTTTTCACGTTGAACGCGTTGGTCAATATAGAACTAAACGTCTAAGACTAATGATAAAAATTAAAAAGTTACTCATTAAATGACTAACTTACATTATGTAGTATATTATGTATTATTTTGTACGTGGTATTTACTTAGGTATATGTTATCAAAATTTCTGTTTTTAAAAATGTTATCTTTGTGTACACGTTTTTTGCCATTCTTTTGTTTACCATCTCTTTCCTAGGTCTGATGGAAGAAATTTCTAATAGAAATAAGCTGTACCTTTTGTATGTTCTTATCTAGTTTAATGTTTGTCCCTATTTCTGTGTGCAATAAATTGTGAAATAAATAAATAAACAGTCAATTACCTATACAGCATGTTATATATACAACATCGATAATTATAACAATACCTACCACAGTTTTGTCCGTATTGAAATGGAATACACCCATACCTTTAGTCATCGCATTTGTTTACTGAAGGATGCTGAAGGGCGCTGCGCGAGCGCAACCAGGTTGCACTTCGGGTTTAGGTAGGTATAAATAAAAATAAATAAATAAATATTCTGGGACAAATCACACATGGTCATCTGGCCCCAAAGTAGGATTCCCTGTGTTATGGGAACCAGAGACTGATATAAATACTTATGTACGTTAAAATACATACATATATAGATATTTAACACCCAGACACAGAGCAAACAAATCTGCTCATCACACAAATGTTTGCCCTGGGTGGGGATCGAACCCACAACTCACGGATCAGCAATCAAGAGCACTAACCACTGAGCCACCGAGTCAGTCATACTCGTATGTATTTGTTTGTGCGCCGAGAATGCGCAATGACGCACTTCGCAAGTGGCGTAAGACGCGCATGCGTATTCCTCGTATTGCTCGCAACCTGAAGTTTTCACATAATAATAATAATTATTAATAATAAAATAGCTTTTTTTCATTCCACAAAATAAAAATTAACAATAGAAAAAATAAGAATAGGATAGTATTCTTTGGAGGAGGCTTTTACCATAAGGGGGTCCACAAATTTAGCATGCATAAATGTTTTATTAAATCAATTTTTAAATTATAATTTCCATATTATTATTATTCAATCAATGTACCGCTCTATTGTAATTATTTAATAATTTGCAACCTACAAACTAAAGTTTTATTCAGAAGAAATGGTTGAGGGGGTGAGCAATGACATTTGTACCTACACCATTAATTAGCATAGCTGGAGATAGTTCGCACAAATCGGTGTCGCAACACAGCAACGGATTGACTTGATTTTTGCTTAAATGTAGTTGAGGGCGTGGGAAGTGACAAAGACTGCTAATCTATTATAGGTGAATTAAATTTTCAAGTAAGGTCTAATCTAAAGATTTTTTGCAAACTTACTCTCTCTGCAAAATCTTTAAGAGCCTGCTGAAGTTCATAAATCCCATACAAACGTAGTATTTGATTGATTTGATGAACCGATTTTGAAATAATTTTATATCGATAATCGGATGACGTATATATCTGTGTCTGTACCGCATTACTTTTTTGAAAAACGAAAAAGGAATCCATTTAATTCCAATAAACTTGTTTTCCGTCTTTTACCTTAAAAACAAGTTTATTGATTAATAATGGATTCCCGTTTCGTTTTTCAAAAAGCAATGCGGTACAGACACAGATATAACGTCACCTGATTACCGATATAAAATTATTTCAAAATCGGTTCATTGGTTAACAAATGAATCAAATACTACGTTTGTATAGGATTTATTAACTTCAGCGGGCTCTTAATAAGTAATTAATATATATGTGTGAAAATATGTTTGTTTGTTACCTCTTCACGCTTCCAATCTTGACGAAATTAGGCGAGCAGCTAGCCAGTGTCCTAGGAAAGGACCTAGGCAAATTTTTATTCCGTGAAAATAGCATAGTCTAATACAGTTCCTGAGGGAACTGAAAAAAATAATTTATTTTGGTTGTTTTTAACATCGCAACGGAGCAACAAATTGTTGTGATTTTTTGCACAGAAATGGTTGAGGGGGTGAGAAATGACATTTGTACCTACAATATTAATTAGCATAGCTGGATATAGTTCCCGAGGGATCTAGGAAAAACTCATTTCCAGTATCATATGAAAGGACCTATATTACCTTTATTCCGTAAAATAGCATAGTCTAATACAGTTCCTGAGGGAACTGAAAAAAAAACTTTTTTTGGTTGAATTCTATAACCTCGCAACGGAGCAACAGATTGTTGTGATTTTTTGCACAGAAATGGTCGAGGGGGTGAGAAATGACATTTGAACCTACACCATTAATTAGCATAGCTGGAGATAGTTCCCGAGGGATCTAGGAAAAACTCATTTCCAGCCTCGCACAAATCGGTGTCGCAACAGAGCAACGGATTGACTTGAGTTGAGGGCGTGGGAAGTGACAAAGACTGCTAATCAAAATAGCCCGTTAATAGTTCATGAGAGATCTGGAGTAAACTTCTGTCTATGCTCTCGAGCCGCTTGCAGCTCGCGCACTACTCACCCTCAAAGACAGTCATAAAAAATATGCCCCCGGCAAACGAAGCAGCGAGCAAAAGCTAGTTATACGATAAAACGAGAAAGGAAAATACATCGAACATTAAACCCTCCCCCACCACCCCTTTTATGGCTTATTTAAGTACTTACCTTTAATGACTGCCTTCTATTTTCAGCAAAATACTTCAATTGTTCCAAAAAATGTTCTACAGATAATTTAACAGTCTGATGTAAACGTTCGCAATTTCGACTGTAGTCGTGTCGTTAAATACGCAATTAATTGGCGCAGTTTTATTTTTAAAGTAGTACTTAATGAATAGCTAGGTTAATGATAGCACGGAAATATCTAAAACTTACTTTTACAGTTAATTGAGGTTAATACCCAGGCCTGAAACTTTCAGGAAGCGCGATTCGCAAGATGCCCCACAAGTGCCCAACTGTGGCTTTGCATGACCCGGTCACCTATTTGTGGACTGAACACTGCATTGCGTGTGCACATGTGCACGCCGCAATTTTGCACAATATCATGTTACATCCCGCCCTCTAATACATATCATATTTTGTACGAATAACGAATTCATTAGCGTTTATACGTAGTTATTTCTTATGTCATAGTTTGTATTATCCGAGCTGTTAAATGTGACGCAACATGACCTATATCTACATGAATAATTTTCGAACATTTAGGTACAATAATTAACTTGAAAATAATTTTATTTATTTCGTATTGTTCTCAGCAAACCCTTTCATTTGATACCCATATTGTAGTAAAATAACTAGTCAACCATCTTGAGTGTGCCGCCATGTTGGATTTAGAATGACGTCACACAGTTAACCATGCATTGTCATCCAAACTGAACGTGTATACAAAATTTCTGCTCAATCGTTTGAAGATATCTGCTTCAAAATTGAGTTACAAGATTTCACCCGAACAAACATACTTACATTGCAATTTAAATAAAAGCTTGTAAAAACAGCCAAAGTTTATGACTGTTTTTTTTTTAAAATAACTCAGTTATTGAAGAAAAATAATGTATAAATGTGTAGGTACTTAAAATCCAATAAAGCAAAATTTAATAGATATACCTATATATTATTTAAAAAAAACATATTATTATTATTGAAAACGTAGCTTAGGCAGGCCTCCCACGCGGTGGACCGACGACCTGGTGAAGATCGCGGGAAGCCGATGGATGCGGGCAGCGCAGGGCCGGTCGTCGTGGAAATCCTTGGGGGAGGCCTTTGTCTAGCAGTGGACGATTTTTGGCTGATATGATGATATGATGACCTACATATTAATATGTTTTACTTGAATTTAAACAACTTAACAATCAATTCAAAATAAAATACAAAGCGCGAGCGGAGCGTCTTTGTTTCAGCTAATCAGCTTAGGCAAAAATTCTTTCGTATTTCGTCCGGCACGCGTCAGTCCGGCTGTATATTTCACATTTCTCAACCGATTCTCGTAAAATTTTCAGCAGGTTCAATAATTACATATACAGTGTGTAACAAAATTGGTGTAGGTCCTGTTAACTGGGGCTTCTCCTCATGATACTGAACAACTTTTGTTCTACTACTTTGCTGAAATCGCAAAAAAAATTTTTACTCTTCATACAAATCGATCAGCTAATCGACTAATTTTGTGCATTTTAATATGGTGGGTCCAATTTTTTTTTGAGAATTGAGTATAAGTTCCTTGGGGATAGTTGTTCAGTATGACGAGTAGAACCCCCAGTTAACGGGTCCTACACCAATTTTTTTACACCCTGTATAGATTTTATTTGGTCGATTCAGTTTTTAGAAATTTATCAAAATGGCGGAAAACTTAAAAAAATATTATATTTTAGTCATTTCGAAAAACTCGCGAGGTCTACACAGCTTTATTTGGTCTCAAACATTTCTGTTCGTAAATACAAATAATTAAGGGCTGCATATTAAACAAAAATTCGGTGGCTTAACGACTAGGGCCGCCGCCTTCTGTTCGAATCCTGCCACGTACCAATGTGATTTCGAATTTAGATTTCATATGTACGTTTATCCGACGCTCTAACGGTGAAGGAAAACATCGCGAGGAAACCTGCACACGCCTGCGGAGAAACTCACAGGTTGTGCGTGAAGTCGTCCAAGGCCCAATCGCCCTAATTCAGGGTAGGCTCGAGCCCCTCGGTGGGGACTTATATGAGCTGATCTGATGATTAAACAAATATCTGAAAAGAATAGCATAACCTGTTGCACGCCACCTAATTGCCCTTGGTTGTCCGTTTAACACTGCTGATGTGTAATACAAACGGAGGCAATAATGATTCTTTATATGGTGTTGATACGCTCACACTGATATAATAAGGGGCGCTAAAAGATCTCGTTAGCGTGCACTACAGTACTCAGAGAAGAGTGCTTACTTACATATGACTTCCTCTTAAGGTGATAGGTATCTTACCGCCATTTTACTCAAAATAAACTTTTTCTCATTTCAGATAGAACTACCCAGCATCAAGCTCCACAATGACGATAGTGACGAACCCCGCCCGGACGAGCCCGGATGAGGAGATCGAGAGCGGGCGCAACAGTGAAGCCAGCAGTGATGTCTACAGCGGCCTCCAGCTGGACGAGAATGCTCGCCTCTACGACAATGAGAAGCAGAGTGATATTGTGTTCGTGGCCGGTATCAACGGTGATACGTGGCGCTATCCCGGCCACCGGCGAGTGCTCGCCGCCACCAGCCCCGTCTTCGCAGCTCTCCTCTCCGCCAAGACTGACGTCATCGTTGTCGACTACGTTGACCGCCGCGGCTTCGAGCAGCTCCTCCGCTACCACTACTGCGAACCCACGCAGCTCAACTCCGTCGCCACAGCGCGATGTGCGCTTGATGCAGCTTATAAATTCCTTTGTCCCCCGCTGGCTGAACGATGCGCCCGTCGGCTCGACGAGATGTTAGACGCTGGCGCGGCACTAGAGATCTTGCGAGACCTGCGTTTCTTGTGCGCAAGACTGCCCGGTGCTGCTTCCGCTCCGCCGCTACCTGCGCTGTCGGATGACGCTGCCGCAAGATCTCTCGCGCAGTGCTCCCGCTGGTGCGACTCGTTGGCTCACAACGCTCTTCTGGTGCTCGATGAATATGCTGACGCAGCACTCACCGACGAAAGACTCGAAGAACTCACTTATGAAGATCTCGCACTGATAGTTAAACGGGATACGTTGAGAGTGTCCAGTGAACTAGTGCTCGCAGAAGCCCTGTCTCGCTGGGCTACGGCAGCCTGCAAACGAACCAAACGGGAGCTGACATCGAGTAACAAACGTGCAGCTCTTGGAGAGCTAGCTTATTGTCCAAGATATTTGCTGCTGAACGGAGAGGACTTGGATCGAGCGTTGGGGCTGGAGTTGTTGGAACCGATGGAGCGCGCGCTGGTCGTTGCGCGAGCGAAGAAACTGTCCGCGCCGGTCCCCGTAGGCGCTGAGCAGGAGGCTCTACTGCGGCGATGGGCGCGTCCGCGACCTGCAGAGCCAGCTGCCCTGCCAGTACACCTGAGCCCACGCTCTGAACCACCAGTCGAGGAACCACAGCCGAGCAAACTGTGTGGCCGTCGACACAAACGCCCGAAGCAGCCCTCTTTTGCACCGGAAGAAAAGAAAAAGCAGCGTGGATGCTGCGCGTCCTTTGGCGAAAGCTTGCTGAGAGCTTTTATTTGTTTATTTGACTGAGAACAGGCCCAGACCTCGTATGTGTAAATGGTCGCAATTTCTAAGGGACTCGAGTGCAATGCAGTGTCAGTGTGCGATTGATGTACTTTTGTAGGTATATAACATTATATATTAGAAAGACTACGAAAGTATAGTAGATTAGCTTTTGCCAGGCTTCACCCGCGTGGACAACGTTTCTATGACTGTCTTCGAGGGTGCGCAGTGCGCGAGCCGCAAGTGGGTCGCGAGCGTGAAAAAAGTAGCCTATATGTTAATCCAGGTCCTAATATCTATACCTATTAAATTTCAGTCGATACGTTCAGAAGTTTTTGCGTTAAAGAGTAACAACAAACAAACTTTCACATCCTACTTAATATTATAAATATGAAAGTTTGTATGTATGGATGTTTGTTACTCTTTCACGCAATAACTACTGAATGTATCTGGCTGAAATTTAATAGATAGAGAGATTAGGACCTGGATTACCATATAGGCTTTTTTTTTCCATGCTCGCGTCCCGCTTGCGGCTCGCGCACTGCGCACCCATGAAGACAGTCATAGAAACGATGTCCACGCTGGGCTTGCGGCTCACTCACTGCGCACCCTCGAAGACAGTAATAGAAACGTTGTCCACGCGGATGAAGCCGCGGGAAAAAGCTAGTTTATAATATTAGTAGGATAGGATGATTATTAGTTGATTGATAAAGAGTATTAGAGATGGCTTTGGATACTGAGTATCGATAAATTTAAGACGAAATTGTTGGGGTTTCTTTTGAACTTATCATAGATATCTATACGTACTTTTTATAAAAAAAAGTAAGGAAAAGTAAATGTTAGCAAAATGTTTTTAAGTCCTAATGTACGACTCTAAAGCGAAGTAATATTTATGACAAATCATTTGTTTAGTGAATATCCGGAAAAACTTATCTATCAACTCGGAGTTGTATTACTGATTTAGTTTTTGTTGGATCTGTTTTAGGATTACTATGTAGATTTCTAAAAATAACTGAATCGTTGTAAGATCATTGATCAATTGATTAATTACAACGACAATAAGTCTAATTATAACATTGTATTAAGTATAATACTTAAATCAATAAGAGTGGCTTAGCTACGTGTAGCTAATGCAACTTCGAATTATTATTATACAGTATACAAGGTCTAACAAAATTAGCTGAAACTATTTTAACTGGTGCTTCTACCCATGAAACTGAACAAATTTCCCCATGGAACCCATTGTCAAATCGCAAAAAAAAAAATTGGCTCTCCCATACTAACTCGACCAACTTAGTACGGGAAGTTCAATTTTTTTTTTGAGATTTGACTATGGGTCCCATGGGGAAAGTTGTTCAGTTTCATGGGTAGAAGCACCAGTTAAAATAGTTTCAGCTAATTTTGTTAGACCTTATATATGTAGGTACTTATTTTAGATCTTTTTGTATCTGAATGTTGTGATATCTTTTACACTGTAGTATTAATTTTGTTACGTATATGCTTTGTTAGATTATGAGTTAAAATATCAATGTCTTCAGCAATTATGCAAGTAACTTAACTATCAAATTAGCGAACTACCCCTATCGTTGCACAAACCTCTGTTGATGCTTCTAAAGTACTGTTTTTAAAACCATTATTTGTATTAGATTATTACCTTGGTGGGTAGGAACTTAGTTTTTTACTGAATCTATTCAATAGACATTTTTAAATACGATAGTTTTAAGTTTAGATAAAATTTGTTGCATTTTTTTTGTTATAAAAATGAGCTCGTTAGTACGATAATTTAAGCGTTAATTACAAATTGCTACTTAGTATAATTATTATATAATGTTAATAGAATATTACATGCGCCTCTAGTCTTTATGTTAAGTACATCGTGATTTTTAAGTTATAAATTTTATCATTGTAAAATTATAACAATTTGTTTAATTTTTTTTTGTTTATAGGAAGGAACAGCTACTGCCGTTTTCAACACGTTTTAAATCTAGTAGATCTCTTCATATTTTAAAGTAAATCTGTTTCATGTGCCATATTGAATGTCCTATAGTTAATATTTAATTTAGATGAATGTCTTGTAAAATACATTTTTTTTCAATTTAAAATTTAAGTAGGTTTTGCAGTTTGACAGCTTGAGGTGCAATAATACAATGGTTAATATATTTCAAATACTGGTTTCTTGAAATCACATGACATTTAGTCCACTGTCTTATTGTTCAAGTCAAAAGTAACAGCTTTTGTTCTAACACTTTTAAAATAAACGGCAAAAAATTAACTTCATTCAAATTGACCAGCTATATCGATGATAGGTCCAAAATTTTTGACGTTAATTTAGAAAGTGATACAACAGAAGTGGTTGCCTTTGAACTGATAATTGTAAATCAACCGATGTCAGGACAAAAAACCATGTATAGTTAAATTTTATATTCTTATATTTATGACAAGAAAATTTCATTTTGAAATTGTCAAACAAACACATACTTATTTCATTTTTGTCTTTATATGTTGATAAAAGTAGGAAGGTATCTGCTGTCGTGATAGAATTTTATGTATTGATTGTCAAATGTTTTCATGTAAATTTGTGTATTTACTTCTATTGGTATTGATGTGTTCAGCTTAAAGCTGATTAAGTGATGACATACTGGATAAAATGAATCCCGAAATGAAATTAAATCATGTTCAGTTTATTGAACGGCATTTTTATTCAAAAAAGTATCTAAGTTAAAACAGTATGAAATAAGCCTGCGTTCAACTGAACCGGGCGCAACCATAAAGCAGCGAGAAAATGTTGCTGGGCAGTGGTCGTTTGTGATTGGTGTCGCGATAAAAACGCGTGGAACTGCGTTTTCCTAGCGACAATACTTCATAATCGAATCGTATTTCGAAGAGACAACACGCTTTTGGCTAGATATCACGGGTTTTGAAGACGAAGAACTATAGTTATATAAAAAAAAATGTATGTTATTAATAATTATTTATTTATTTAAGAGACGGTTTTTTGAAATGTTAGTAAAAAAACTGCACGTCGTTCAAATTAACTACAACGTTAACATAAAAAAACCGGACCAGACACTATATAACTTTCCCTTATTTAGAGGTACTTACCTATATAATTTTGCTGTACTAAATACACCAAAATTATATAGGTACCTATAAATAAAGAAAAGATTGTTTTTCATTCTTCGTCATAGATCAAAAACAGTACATAACAAAAATTATTAAAAATCTGTTTAAGCTTGTGCCAATGAAGCCCTTTCATATGATACCCCACGTGACACGGTTCACTCAATTCAAAATTTGGACCACCACCGTTCCTTCCATAAATTTACGTACTTTAAATAAAGACTGTATTTTTTAGGATTTAATTACAAATGTACAATTTTCAGATTTTTTCCTATACTTGCAGTATAAGACAGTATCACTTGCCAAATTTCATAGTTCTAGGTCAACGGGGAATACCCTAAGAATTTTGATTCCCTTGAAAGTGTCGAAATATACGTTTTTTGCGACATAAAAGGCCGTATCTTTTTCTAAAGTTAACTTAGAAGTTTAATTTTTTGACAGCTTCAATGGACTATAGACCGGAGTACATGGTTTAAATTTCAACTTGATACCTCCACGCGTTCCTGAGATAACGGGTCTTGACAGATAGACGGAAGGACGGACAACAAAGTGATCCTATAAGGGACTTATCACACTAGCGAGTTGCGAGCGAGTGGAAAGCGGGGCGATTGCTCAGCGAGCTCGCAACGTGTGCGTGGCGAACACGCCACGAATACGCCGCGGGTTTGCAGCGAGTTCGCGGCGTGCAATCCGCGTTTTGTACTTTCAGTGCCAGAATGGATTCCGACGAGGAAAAACTGCTGTTAGCTTATTGTTACTCCGAAGACGAAAACGAAAACAAAAGCAGATAAAACGACGAATATGGGAGGATCCATTAACAAGTAATCGACTGGGAGAGAGCGACTACTATGTGGTGTTATGCAAACGAATAAAAAATAATTTTTAAAAAATTTCATTCCTACCTCCGAATGACAAGACCTAGATACATTTGACTGTGGACACAATGACTTAACACATGAGGACACACACCTAAGATTATCAGTGTCTCCTGAAGAAAGGCTTATTTAGGAGGAGGCCTAAGCTTCGTCCATCAGCAGTAGAGTCTTTATGATGAGTGACATTAGCCAACTTTTAATTATGAAGTCTAATTTTTTGCGAATTGACTATTGGAAAAAGAAAAAAGAAGTAAGAAGAAGAAAGAAGAAAAAGTTTCGTCTTCTCATTCACCCGCTGAAATCGTCGGTCATTCAACCAGTCATCCTGTGTAGGCTGAACAATCAACTTATATAATCATAATCACATAGGCACATTATTTATTCGAAATTGACATTATATTATACTACTCGGTTACTAAAAGAATGGACCTCGCTAGAATGTGCCCTCTCCCGCTTCCCCGCTCACCTCCTCGCGTTCTCCTGTCGCGTCAGTACGGTTCGCATCTTTGTCACCGATAGACGTCTACTTTTTTAAATTAAGTTTTTTTGTTGAATTGTCGGCCTCATACCGACTGAATGCCGCTGTGTCCGGTCTTATTATTCCAATTATCAAGTCTAACAAAACATACGTACCTAGAGTTTTCACAAACTTTTGTTTATGTTTCATAAATATTCTTAACGATAATATTTTGCACACCATACCCATATGTCGCAGTGACGTCATCGACGCCAGGTCCATTCTTTTAGTAACCGGGTAGTAAACGCAATTAAAAAATCAAATTCAAATACGTGTTACTATAGAATCATCCTCATTCCCTTCGTCTATGGGAGGATGCGATCGCAAACTTTTTAGCGATCTGAGGCTATAACTGTCGCTGCCACCCACGAACTGGTCCAGCCTGTTCACTCTGTTCAAAATATCTGCCACGTTGCCCTCAGCTGTTCTCAACGACTTCCTTAGAGCACCAACGACCTTCTGTAGTTCGATCATAGACTCTATTTTAGTATCGATCTTTCCCGTATTGGTCTTCATAGATTCTCTAAACTTGTTCGCCTCCCGGACCTCCTTGTTGACTCGAGACATGATGACTCGCCGCAACTCTTTGAACTTCCTCTCAAAAATGTCTTCTTCGGCGGCGTCCCGTCGTTTCCTGTCGCCAGTGTTTGTGGATAGGGTCCGGTACTTGTATCCAGTGCTTCGGGACGTGTAACAACTTTTGTGGAAAAAATCGGACATTGTGGAGATTTTACAGAAAACAGATTTAGATTAATTATATACTTAAAACACATTTATTAATTTTGAATAGGCTTTTTATTAGTCTCTGTTTTTAAATTAAATAAATATTTTGCATTTTTTTCCACTTTAATGACATCAAAAAAATCATGTTTGAAAATAAAAAGAGCAAAGAGATCCTATAACGTAAATAATTAACTATATTTAAAACCGGCCAAGTGTGAGTCAAACTAGCACTCCGAGAGTTCCGTACCTCCACACCTCTCCCCACAACTATATAGTAATAATGACAATGATACTTATTCATATTACAAACAAAAGACATGAAAGTGAGCTACAAAACTATATTTTTTTGTCATTCAGTTTGGACTCCTTAGCGCGACTTGCACTTTTACGATATTCAGTATTTGTTGTTTTACCTCAGTGTTAGTCCTTTATTCAATCACACCAAGTGTCATCCTTGTATGTATTGCTGTTTTTATGATAGAGCTAAATCAAAAAAACACATTATTTATTTTTTCACATTTTCTAATTTTGTATAAAGACAGCCCGCTGACAGATGGACCGACGGACAGACGGACAGATAGCGGAGGCTTAGTAATAGAGTGCCGTTGGTCACCCTTTGGGTGTACGGAACCCTAAATAGGGCTCTAAAGTTTCATATGCCAACGCCATCTATTGAAGCTATCATCAACTCTCTTATTTGCAGTCATGGTTCGCAGAGTTCGTAGCGGAGCTCGTAATTTAAAGCTTCGTTAGCTTACGCTGGTTCGATAATAGTACTAAAGATGGCAGCATAGGTCGCTGATTTGCTGCTGTTTGGAGCCACAAATAATCAAAATTCAACCATAACATGCGGTACAATACAATAAATAAGTTAGTAGTAGCATAAGGGGCTGGTAAAATAGGTAGAAGTTTTAAATAAATTACTCTTATCCATATGAAGCCATCAATCAACAACAAAACCCTGCCAATATTTCACTTAGCAATTTACGTTTTCGGTGTGTCTTCTCTATTCGAGTACTATATAATTGTAGGTATGATGTAAGATTAAGATTTATGTAGTTATGTGTGATTACCAGTTCTGTGAAATCTGTGACCTGTGAGCACTGAGCAGCTACTCCATTGTGGTTTCAGTCAGCTTATTGACGTTAATGTTCATTTCGGATTCTATTCAGCAAATAGTTAGAACTCGTATTCCTCGTAATATGGTTGATGGGAGCGATGGCTGACTCTCGCGTTATACTCGTGACCGGGTGCTGTCCGTGTGAACTGGCCTACTCTTGTTAAGCATTCAATGATTTTTGTGTATAACTTTTCGTGTCATATTGTTTTCATGTTCTAATGACATAATCTGGTTTAGGTATATCAAGGATTTAATTTTGACGTTATTAACTAATTATTGTATAATTCTTGATTCTTCACAAATGACATTGTTATTATTATTTTATGACTATCAGAAAGAGTGTAATTTGCACCTATTTTGAATAAATATATTGAATTGAATTGAATCGTTGACGACTTTTCTGTAGGGCTTATACTGTCACCGTAAGATTGTCAATCCCGTTAGATTATAATCTAACGGGATTTATTTCGCGTGATTGTGAACTGTCGAAAGATTGTGAACTGTAACATATTGTTTACAATTTCACTAGTGACTTTGTAAACTCACTAGTGACATTACAATAACACTAAGCGAAGTGAAAAACACTAAAAAAATGAGCTCACAAAGCGAACGATGTTAGGTTCGGTCAGGTTTGATTGATTTAACAGTCAAAGAGCCTCGCGAAACCCCCCCCCCCCCACTTGGGTAACAGAATGCTTCGCAGCAGAAGAAATCATCGGTTTTATTCGGAGGTACAAGAATAGGCCGTGATATTGTGATCCGATTCAGAATTTACCCTTATATCATAATCTAACTAGTGAGATTGTAATATCGCGGTTTTCACAATATCCCGGTGACATGTATGTACATATATTCCTAGTTGTCGTCTTTTCTATGAAGCAACGACTTTCCCACGACGACGGAACAGAGGAGATTAGTAAAGGGTCTCGTAACGGATTGTGCGATAGTGTATAGCCTCTAGATTTTTCCTTCAGGGCTATCTTTATATATAAAATTCTCATGTCACAGAGTTAGTTGCCATACTCCTCCGAAACGGATGAACGGATTTCCATAGAAATTTTCTGTGTATATTCGGTAGGTATGACAAGAGTTACTTAAAGAACATTTTTCACCGGGATCAAAAGCTAGTAAAATAATAAGTTTCGAAAAACCTAAAAGCTTTTTGGTTTATTTTTTTATTTGAAAATAGTTTTTATGCTGCAAACACCTTCCAGCTCCAGCATCAGATCAGCTCCATGTCATCCTAACATTGCATTAATACTTTTTAAGGTAATATTTCTTACTCTTTGCCAGAGGGGTGACGTCAGCATCAGAAATTAATTATGAACTCTTGATCAGTAAATTGCACTCCTACTTAAACTTCGGAAATCCTTACTCGTTTTGTTTTCCATCAAGTCCTCGATTAAATCACAAAATGAGTACACATATGACGCTGCTTAACTATGACTTCACGCTTAGGTATTTCAAACATTTTTAGAACAAAATGTCGTTTTTGTCAGATGATAAAAAGTAACTCAGATGACTAGCATTCGTCATCCCTATTCTGTTAAACACTGCGTAACGTTCATCTTACAACCAAGTCATACCTGTTCTCGCTGCAATTCTGTTTTCATCTTATTGCCATTTCTGGATTGATAATAAAATTCATTGTTTAGTTAAAAAAAATATTCTTAAAGAACTTTTTACGTGAACAGGCGTTTAACCTTTTTTTATTTACACAAAATCTTAGTGAATAAACCACTTGAAGGACTATGAAATAACTCTGCCCTGTATTGTGTGTTTCTTACAAAAGGACCAAAAATCGTTTTGGTCAAAGCGTTTTTTGTGACATTCTACTACAAAGGCGAGCGAGCTGGTTTAGTTGGGTTCGGGACTACATTATTATTTACAGATAAATTTATTTTTGATGAAGTGCAAAAGTCGGGTGTAGTCTTTTGACAGTTTTTATGTTAAATTTGTGATTTGGACACAATACGGAGTGAGCCGACCGTGAAGGGTTTGGCACACATGGGCCCAATATGGCCATTGTGCCCTGTGAAATATACCTAATGAAATGAATGTTGGTGTGCGACCTCGCTGCAAGTGTCCCCTTTTTTTTGGAACTTTAGCAGTGATTTGGTAAATAATTTTATGGAGTTCTCACGATACAAGTATTATTCATAATAAGATGACGGTGTATTATTCATCCTACTAATATCACAGTATATATATTAGTACTCTAATATTATAAACGGTATAAACGCAAAAGTTTGTAAGAATGTATCGATGCATATTTGTTACTCTTTCACGCAAAAACTACTGAAACGAATCTGGCTGAAATTTGGTAGGTATAGACCTAGATTAGAACCTGGATTAACACATAGGCTACTTTTTTCCACTGCACTGCGTACCCTCGAAAAGTCATAGAAACGTTGTCCACGTGGGTGAAGCCGCAGGAAACAGTAAAATATTTCATCCTTAGTCCATCATCATTAGTCCATCACCTTACCAGTCGCCCTGAATAAAAAAAACTCAAGAAGACAAATAGACCATAATATACAGGTGTACAGTGGTATTCTATATGGGTTAAGTTACTAAAAAGCGTACGGCACACTTCATCATATCAGCTCATACGCGTCCCACAGAGGGGCTCGAGCCTACCCAGAATTTGGGCGATCGGGCCTTAGTCGACCACGCGGGCCCAGTGCGGGTTGGTCGACTTCACACACAACCTGCGAGTTTCTCCTCAGGCGTGTGCAGGTTTCCTCACGATGTTTTCCATCACCGTAAGACCGTCGCGTCGGATAAACGTACATATGAAATCTAAATGATTCTATGATCTATGGATGAAATCTAAAGGATTCGAACCACGAGCTCCCATACAGGAGGTGGACATCGTTTTTATGACTGTCTTTTAGGGTGAGTGGTAAGCGAGCCGCTAGCAGCTCGCGAGCGCGGACATGAGTTTTCCTTAGATCCCTCAGGAACGATATCAGGCTATTCTCATTAGAAGTCTATGTCACTTCCCACCCCCTCAACCAATTCTAGTTATACAAAAAACCAATGATATATAATGTTACTATCAAAAAACCATTTCAGTCTGTAGCTCCGTTGCGACGATTGCGACGCTGAAGTGCGCGAGCGCGGAAATCAGTTTTCCCCAGATCCCTCGTGAACCATGTCAGGATATGCTAATTAGTAAATTATGTCATTTCCCACCCCCTCAGCCATATCTGTGCAAAAAATCACAGCAATCCATTGTTCCGTTGCAATGTAAAAGAAACTAACCAAAAAAAGAGTATATTTTCAGTTCCCTCAGGAACTGCATCAGACTTTGCTATTTTTACGGGATAAAAAGTAGCCTATGTCCTTTCCAGTGACACAGGCTACCTGCATGCTAAATTTCATCGAGATTGGTAAAGGGTGTTGAAGCGTGAAAAGGTAACAAACAAACAAACACATTTTTACATTTATAATATTAGTAAGGATTTTCGTTTCTAGATGAGTTTCTTGAGTCTCAGCCGAATTGACGCTATAAAAGATTTGACTCCGATAAACACATATAACTTTAATTAATTCAACCTCGTCCGAATTCCCTGAAATCGATTATCCCATCTCTATCTGAGACACGCCCAATAAACGCGTCCCATTGTTGTTTGAGTTAACGAAGTGAGGGTTCGTCGCAAACGCAGGTACAACGCTACGTTCGACTACAAACAGTTTTTTTTTCTCCTTTATAATAGAATCTCAAGTGTCTATAGCTGTACAGGTATTCAAAGTTTTATTACAGTCTATTGAGTACCATTCGGCGACTCTTTTCAAAGCTTAGCGTAGCGCCACCTCACCTCAAGCTATTCTGTTTTTTTTCTCAAATAGTAACTTCGTAGTAAGATTTGGACAGGTTTGCGGGTAGTCCTGTTCGTCACAGGTATATTTTTTGCCGCAATTCTGATACAAGTAAGGTGTTTCCCAAATGAATTTCGAGTTCTGTTGTATTTTGGATTTAAATCCTTATGTGTAGTTAAATAATGGTTACATTAGTTTAATAATATAACGTCAAAGAATCCAAGGTTTTTGGGTTTTCTTTAATTTTAATGGGTGACAGAATATATGGCAAAGAAGAGCACATCATTTAGCAGATCCTCGGGAGTTCCGTAAAACTTGCTGCTACCGTGGCGTAATGGTTCGGTGACATTAGCTTCACATCAGGAGGCGGGTTCGATTCCTGGCGGAGTCTAACTTAGTAAGACTCGATTTCGTTGGTGGAATAAGGCATTTTCCAAGATTTCCTGGCTAGTTAGTTACTACATCTTATCTAAGTCTTGCCGCTAAACATCAATGTTTACGGCATTGATGTGTTCCGGCTTCAAGGTAAGATAGCCAGTTCCCCATTGCGTTGGGGAATCTTGGTAAGCCCGTTTCCATCGTCACTTACCATCAGGTCAGATGATGCCAGAGGCTTCCCAATTGTGGATAAAAAAAACCATATATTTTGTAGTCTAGGTATGATTATGTTTTTAACCACCTCCATGGCGTAATGGTTAAGGCTATTAGCTTCACATCGGGAGATCGCGGGTTCAATTTTCGGCGGAGTTTAACTTTGTAAGACTCGGTTTAGTTGGTGAAAGGGCATTTTCTAAGCCCACCTGGCTAGCTACCACCCACCATCTTATCTAAGAACATTGATGTGTTCCGGCTTAAAGATAAGATAGACAGTTCCCCATTGCGTTGGGGAATCTTGGTACGCCCGTTTCCATCGTCACTTACCATCTGATCAGATTAAGCCAAGGGCATCCCAAGTGTAGATCATCATATCAGCCAGCGGACGTCCACTGCTGGACATAGGCGTCCTCCAAGGATTTCCATGACGACCAGTTCTGCGCTGTCCGCATCCAGCGGGTTCCCGCGACCTTCACCAGGTTATTGGTCCAATGACGACCGGTTCTGCGCTGCCCGCATCCAGCGGCTTCCCGCGACCTTCACCAAGTCATGAGTCCACCAATTGTGGATAAAAAACAATATATTTCGTAGCCTAGTCATCATTATGTAAACCCACACTCTCTATTTGGGTATTCAAAAGCATCCAAGCACCTATCTATATCTATTTTATCCAGGAATGTTAAGGAAATTCGACGCGCACGTCTCTCTAAAGTAGTCCACCAGACATTCCGAGACAGTAATTCTATACCACTTTGTTGTCCAAAAAATAAAATGATACATAAAAAAAACATGTAAATAATGTTGATGGCGCTCTCGGGAGCCAGTTTTTGTTCGATTCTGTATCAGGCGTCTACGGGCTTCGAGACAACCATAAAAACGGCCTCTCTTTTTTTTCTGGTCATCTAACTATGTCCAATAATACTACTTCGAGATTAGAACCCGATGCGTACCCTACGTCTAATGAAAGCAGCTCTAAAATTAGAATGATAGTGTTATTTTTTCCTGTTAAAATGAAAATTAAGTCGTAAAGTTTCTTAGGGTTGTTATAGTTTGTAATTAGCGGTTCGATCAAAAGAACAGACTTTAACTATTAAAAAAAATTCGAGCGAGACCTACAGTACTCGCATATGATGTGTAACATGTGACAAAGTACTAACTAAAAAATAATGACTAAAAGTACGGCAAAGATACGGCAGACTAGGCTGTATGGTCATAGAATTCTTTGCCTTTTCCGCGCTTTTAAAGCCTGAAAAAAGAACGGCAAAGATACGGCAGACTAGGCTGTATGGTCATAGATACCTTTGCCTTTTCCGCGCTTTTAAAGCCTGAAAAAAGGACGGCAAAGATACGGCAGACTAGGCTGTATGGTCATAGATACCTTTGCCTTTTCCGCGCTTTTAAAGCCTGAAAAAACGCAACTCCCTGGGACACATTTCCGTCCCATGGCACACTTTTCCGTCCCATTACACGAAATCACTCCCACAAATTGCAGGAAAGCGAGAGCAAAGATGTTACACATCAAAAATCCTTAAATAAAACGGATACTTGCGGGTACAAAAAGTAGATACAGTGGCCAGCACATCAAGCTAGACACTTATGACTATACTAGCTTTTGCCCGCGGCTTCGCCCACGTGGACATAGCTTTTATGACTCTTTTTGAGGGTGAGTGTTGCGCGAGCCGCAGTCAGCTCGCAAGCGTGGACATGAGTTTTCTCCAGGTACCTCAGGAACTGTATCGGGCTATTCGGATTAGCAGTCTTTGTCACTTCCCACCCCCTCAACAAATTCTATACAAAAAATCACTTTAATCCGTTGCTCCGTTGCGACGCCACCGACGTGCGCGAGCGTAGAAAACAGTTGTCCCCAGATCCCTCGGGAACTATGTCAGGATATACTTATTAGTAAATTATATCATTTTCCACCTCATCTCTGTGCTAAAAATCACACCAATCCATTTTTTCGTTACGATTTTAAATAAAACGAACAAAGAGTATTGTTTTAGTTTCCTCAGGAACTGCATCGGGCTATGATAATTTCCACAGATAAAATGGAAATGAAATTGACTATTTCATTCCCAGTGATACAGGCTACCTGCATGCCAAATTTCATCAAGATTGGTAGAGGTGTTGAAGTGTGAATAGGTAACAAACAAACAAACAAAAATACGAAATTGTTTTAGTGTACTATAAGTGTAAATAAATAAATAAACACATTTTTACATTTATAATATAATAAAGTAAGGATTTCTAAATCTTAAATAAAATATAGAGCGTCGGTGGCAAAACGGTTAGGGCCACTACCTCCTGTCCGGAAGGCCGTGGTTCGAATCCTGCCACTTACCAATATCTATACGAATATCGATTTCATACTGGTATGTACGTTTATCCGACGCTCTTACGGTGAGAAAAACATCGTGAGGAAACCTGCACACGCCTGCGAAGAAATTCGAAGCTTATGTGTGAAGTCAATCAACCCGCAATGGGCCCGCGTGATCGTCTAAGGCCAGATCGCCCTAACTCAGGGCAGGTCGAGCCCCTTGGTGGGGACGTATATAAACTGATATGATGAAATTTTATCAAAAAACTAATTCAAATCATTATAGGTATCAATCTAGTAATAAAATTTCCTAACAATATTAATATGGGTCAAATCCTCGAGTCGTATCAGCTCCAAAGGAGCCCAAGACGCACTTCTCGTTGCCGCGCTGGACGGCAATAGACAACCTTAGCAGCAGGTAGGACCTCACGTCACATCTCCTCTCTCGAAGGCGAAGGCCAATCTTCTTTGTGAAGGCAAAGGCCTCTGAGGGTTCAGCAGCCGGTTGTCTCACAGACCAGCGGCGGCACAAAGCAGTAATTTGCCTCCAAGACCGAGTACTTATTATGCTTCTTTCTCACCGTAAATTGAGCAGCAGTACCGTACGGGTGAGGAGTGAGGCAGAAAAAGTGGCTTGCCAAAGCAGACACGTTCCTCTCTGCCATAGCACCTGTTTTCAACACTCCGGCCTTTTGCCATCAGATCGCCTAAAGCCCGGTCGGCGGCTGCATCAAAGATGGAATATTCTATCTGGCCGAGACCAGTACCCTTCGAGTGAGGTCATTAAGGAATTGGTGACGTGGTAATCTTCTCAAATACGACTGCAACTCAGTGAGTGATGGTCAATTGCCTCCACCGAGGACCCGCAAATACATTGATGAGGTTCACAGATATTGATATTGCAGGCGGAGAGCAACTGCCACACGCAAATAGTCGCCGTCAGAAGAGTTCCCATATCTGTGCCTCCTGTTAAAAGATGTTAAACTCGATTTATGTGTTTTTATTTTTTTACACGATTGGAATCTGTAAAAAAATACCTCTCCGTTCGTCTATGAAACACATCGCTACGTACCATAGTTCCAGAGTTTAAAGTAGCGTATGCTGAAAAATACAGAAAAGAAATCCACTCAAAAGTATGAAATAATATTGTAATGTTTTAATACAACTTAAGCGCGTTTTATTATCCCTGCAGTGCCATCTATTGACATTCTGCTACTATGATTATAATGTTTGGTATGTGAAGCTAATATACAGAAAAAAGTTCTCTATTGTTATTATTGTAAGTATCGATGGATAATTTCCCACGGGACCTCCTTAGTTTTCCGGGATAAAGAGTACCCGACTATACAATGATGGTCAAAACACCCCATCCCAATGTAAAAGTTTCATATTGTTACGTTGAGTCACTCTAAAGATACAATTTTTTGCATTCCTGTAGGAATCCTAATTTTTTTGGGATTCACAATGTCCCAGTTTTAGTTCGCGATAAGGATATCAACGTGTAAAATTTAAATGTAATAGGTCAAGCCACATTTGCGTGGTGAGCCATTCTATAAATGAATACTTTTGATTTTCCCACGGGAACTCTTGAATTTTCTGGGATAAAAAGTATCCTATATGTTAACCCGGGCTATAAGGAACCACCATACAAAATTTCATCAAAATCGGCCTGGTAGTTTTTGCGTGATGCGCGAACATACAGACAGACAGACAGACAGACAAAAATTCCAAAAGTTGTTGTTTTGGCCTCTGTATCGTTAGTAATGTCCACCACAGTTATTATTTTCCAAAAATATTTCATGTACAGACACGGCCCCGTTACAGTTTTATTATATTATAGATGTACCGTTCTTATGCCGAATGCGTATGGATCAGAATCGCACTAGGAGTGTCTATAGCTTGATGTGCTGGCCTCTGTACAAGTGGTACAACTGATGTGCAAGTGTAAAATAAATTGTACAACCATCATCGTACTAATTATACAGGGTGTAGCACACATGCAAATTAAACTAAAAATATATACAAGAAACCTATGATCAATGCGCATTTCTTTTTACTTCCTATACAAAACCGGCGAATCAGCTGATCGATCGAGACTTCATCAAGTTGTAGAAAAAAAGTTGTTCAATCTTTCATTCGATCTTTTTTCATTCCATCTATTTATTTTTTTCACACATGCGGTGACATTTCATTCTAAAATAAAAATCACCTTCAATATTGTCACCACCTAAACTGTAAAATAAAATAAAATAAAATACCTAGTAAAACAGATTCTCTCTTTAAAAGACCCATTTTGGGTCTTTTCTTTATTATTAAATTTTGTAAGCACGAACAGACATCATTTAACCCACGCCCTTATCGCCGTACCTGTCGTGCTACAAGTTAGGTACATACAAGCCCATCTCAAAGTATCACCACACCTTATATGAAGAACTCCACATGCACTCCACATGCTGAACGAAATATGCTCGAGGCGGCGCCGCACGCCGACTTGTTCGCTGACCACTGGGCCGGCCTATTCCAAGAGTGTTTGAGATTTTGTGAAAGGGATGGGAAGGGTGAGTTCGGCTGGTGTATGAGTTATTAGTGTAAATAAATTTATTTGTTATTTTTATGTAGGCACTTATTTTCATAATAATATTTTGATAATACTGTGAACAGGTAATAACTGTAATGCAGTGTTATAAAGAAAATAAATAAATTAATTAAAAATCCGAAAGAAAATCGGAACTCCAGCAAGTTCTAAAACAAAAGTTGTTCAATTGGATGAGTAGGTACATACAAGCCCATCTCAAAGTATCACACCCTGTATAATTATGTACTTTGACCACACTGTGCACCTAAGTAATCATCAAAATTTTTCAGGAATAACAAATAATTATCCTGTATATTTGGCCGTCTAAAGAAATGTTTCCGTACCAAGATTCATTAATATCGTTAGAGCCATTTTTTAGAAAAAGAAACAACCTGGTTTTGTATGGGAGGTACCTAATACCTTACTTACATCTTCCTGGAATAACGAACTATTACTGTAGAGTAGACCATAATATAGTAAGTACGTACATCTAAATCATTAGAGCCATTTTGGAGTAAAAAATAATCAGTCTTGTGGTGGCAATGACAACCCTTATAAATCAAGTTAGGAAATAATAAAAAAAAACGGCCAGACATGTTAAAATAATAAGAATAATTTCCTAAACCGAAATTGTATCCTAATCTGTCCAGCACTCTAGGCGCTACGCTACATCATCGGACGGAGATACATACCCACACAGGTATAGTAATTACCCAGATCATTAATTTATCACCTGGGTGAAAGCTCACCTAAATAAAATATCATGAATTCAGTTATAATACGATACCTCTTATTGAATGACTAACAACGGACAATATCCAAGACCATAAAAGCTACGTATACATGGATCCTATACTGCAATGCAGTAAATGTATTGTTTCTTATTGAATAATGGGACAGAGCGGTAAAAAACGGCTTTTCCCTCTATTGCCCATCGGGTGGAGAGTCTAATGTCTTTTTGTCGATGGCGGGTCTTGCGCAGACAATGGCCTGATCGCCTCGGCGGCGCCATGGCTATTACTTCATCACGCCGACCGACGACGACTCTCTCGGTGCCTCGCCCGACACGAGATAAACAAACTCAAATCCTGCATAATTTAAAGCAACAAACATTCTTTTAAAGTGATGCTGCCAAGATTGTTCGTGTAACTGAGATATAAAACTATGACGCAGAGACGTGGTATCTCTCGTTGTAAGTAGGTACTATTGTAACCGCGCCTTCCTTGCAGCACACCCTGAACACTTCATACAACGAGCCAGAAATGACATTTCAAAAAACGAATGACGAAACAAACAAAATGACGGCGAAATCCTATACGTTCGACAACCAAACTGTAACTAATCTGTATCAATCTGGGTGACAAGGGGGTGAGGTCGCAATCGTTAGTACTAATATTTATACTTTGCTTGCAGTCTGCAGCTGAAGGGAATCTGTAGGACTGCAGTACAATGCGTGCTAATTCTCGTCATCAACGCTCTAATTAGTCGTTTTTCTCCGCGGACTTCAGAAACAAGATTCAAGGTATTTTTTTCAAGATAGGCGCATAAATTACACTCTTTCTGATAGTCATAAAATAATATAAACAAAATTTTATTCGTTAAAAATCAAGAAATAAACAATCATTAGTTAATAAAAGAAAAGTAGACGAAATTTAAAACAACAAAGTTTAAGCAAGGCAATTTTTTTTTGTAAGTTATAAGTAATTTAATAAAATAGGTATTTCTTTTTAACTCTTACATCATATAGAATCGTTACACGTGATAGACTCGTATAGACGAACATACACTGTACGTTGTGCAATCTTAAGAACTTGATTATACTTGTTATTAGCGAAACCAACAGTCATGTTTTTTGTTTGATAACTATCAATTAATGGACCTGTAGGTCTTTTTGTGTTATGTTTTTAAACTGTATTTGTTTAAGACTGTTTGTGTCCTAAATTAAATAAAATAAAATAAATAAATGAATAAATAATGTCAAAATGCAATCCTTGAAATAAACCAGATTATGTCATTACATTAGAACATGAAAACAATATGACAGGAAAAGTTATATACATAAAAGTCATTGAACGTCATTGATTGATACCTTTGACAAGAGGTAGGCCAGTTCACACGGACAGCACCCGGTCACGAGTATAACGCGAGAGTCAGCCATCGCTCCCATCAACCATATTAGAGGGAAAGGAACGACCAACACAAGGAGGACGAATGAACGAGCCGGCGACGAGCAAAAAGCGGAGAGCCGTCGTGGTATGCGACCGGTTGAATAACCAGCCGTCTGCCGCCATCACCGGCTATAAACAAAGAATTGCGTAAAAGTACGTTAGTACCATACCGACGTAGTTTATTTTCCATGCCACCGTGCACCGTGCTCACCCGACACTCGCCAGAGTGGGCCGACTTATATTTACGTTTGGGAGCGTTCAAGTATTACGTAACAAAGAGGTTTGAAAATTTTTGTATGGAGACTGGCATACTGGAGTCCGCCATATTTTTTTTTTCAAAATGACGTCGCACATTGAGACCTATATATATGGATAGGGGATATATAGACAAACAAAAAATGCCATTAACATATAACATATGACATTTTTTGTTCATAAGGTCCTCTATCCAAACACACAGGTTAGATTGTGCGATGAAATTTTGAAAAAAAATCAAAATGGCGAATCCTCACTATGCTAATTACTTTCAAACCCCTTTGGAGAGCGGGGGGGGGGGGCTTGTAAAACGTTAAGATGCGTTACAGGGGCGGGAGGGAAGGTTTTAACTACCATTTAACATTGTTTTTTTAACGCCATTAAAACAATAACAAAGGTATTTTAGAGACTTTTCGGTACTTTACGCCACATAATTATTACCTATTGACTTTTCTGTAAAAATGGTCACATGGCGGTTACGTAACGTTTTACTAGGGGGGAGGGGGGTACAGAAAAACGTTACGGCGCGTTACATAGGGGGAAGGGAGCGTCAAAAATCTACAAAAATTGCGTTACGTAATACTTGAATGCCCCCTTTGCCGCGCGTTCATTTTTTTCACGGATTATCGGAGCCGCGCCAAGAATTTCGAAATCATTCAGGCCAGTAAGTGGGCAGAGGAATGTGCCATTCATATGGCGATTCCTCCGAGAATATCGTCGAGGTAAGTATTTGTTGTTTCGTCTTTCGACGTTCGTTAAAATGTAAATGTTATTTTTACTAAAATAGGCGCGGTAAGTGATTGACTCCAATTTTCCGCTCTACTTAGCACAACGTTGATATAACTGAGAAGGAACTGACGATATCCATCGATCAAGTTTCAAGCTGAGTTCAATCAAGCAATCATTGCCCTAACAAAAACTAAGAAAACATTACTAGTAAGTAGTTTAGTTTAATTTTATTTATTTCACGTCAAAAATTCATAATATAAAAAGTCAATAAAAGATGTGATCGTCAGAGAAAGCAACATAGAGATTAAACTAACTAAATTAACAAAATGAAAAAATTAAGTACTTAGAAAACTACAATAACACAGTAATAAAAAATGTAAAAAAAATTACAACATGAAAAACTAGTGAAAATTATAAGAGAAGGTAGGTAACTCAAGTTAGGTACCAAAATAATACAAAATGTACCAAAATTGGTGTAGGTCCCGTTAACTGGGGGTTCTACTCGTCACACTGAACAACTTTCTCCAAGGAACCCATAGTCAAATCTCAAAAAAATAAATGAAACCTCCATACTAAAATTCACAAAATCGGTCGATCAGCTGATCGATTTGTATGAAGAGTAAAAAAAATATTACGTTTTCAGAAAAGTCGTAGAACAAAAGTTGTACAGTATGATGAGTAGACCTACACCAATTTTGTTACACCTCTTTAAATATTTTGTTACTAATTCTTCAACCTTTGCAACAAGAAGTCTTTCAACCGGCGGCGCCTAATATACGCGCCTAGGATACCCGCAGCTTCGCCTGCGCAGATCCCGATTTTCGCGGTTCCCGTGGGAATTTCCCAAAATCCTTTCTTAGCGGATGCCTACGTCATAACACTTACCTGCATGCCAAATTTTAGCCCGATCCGTCCAGTGGTTTGGGCTGTGCGTTGATAGATCACTATGTCAGTCAGTCAGTCAGTCACCTTTGAGTAATATATATTTAGATAACGTAAATCTAACGCAACTCAATTTACTGGCGATCGATCTAATGTTACATTGACAAATAAGTAATAGTCGAAGTTACGTGTAGGTAGTGCGTGAGTGGACAGTGTAAATATTGATAAAGATGCGAGAATAAGCTTCTGTGACTCCGTAAACAGCTACTGGACATCAACATACGTGTATAACATACGCAGGTTGTCTTACGCAAGTATAAAATACATATTTACATATACTCAAAAAGCATTGATTCGCAAGCGGGGTAATTGCCACGTTAAGTAATCGCATGTAAATATTAGGTTTTTACCTATGAAATTGCCGATTGTATTACAAAGTTTAAGATGAAAATTAATATTAAGAACAATAGTTATCAAAACATTTTTTTTCCCAAAATAGCAATAGACTACTAGAAATTAAATGGTTGTAAATATATGCCTATTGTTTAGATATTTTGAGAGCACGGTGGCTTTAAGCCCACGAAGTCGGGTTTTTTCACCTGAAAAAATCGCCTCTATTAAGCTAAAAAATACAGATTTTTAATTTCAAAGCTCTAGAGCTATCGCAGCAGTTTCTTCGTTACTAATGTCATCATATTTGGGAATACCCCGCATAAGATTTCGTTGCTTTCAGGAAAATTCCAGAAAATTAACTATGTAGTCCAAAAAGTAGGATTTAACGAACTCTGTAAAATAGCCCTCTGTTAGCATTTTACCCGACTCTTCAAAAAGAAGGGTCCTGTTTTGTTTATGCAGTTGGTTTTTAATTTAATTAAATCATCATTTAATTAATTAATTAATACAGATATTCGTAGTCAGATACAACGTGTCAATAAAAAAGAAACTTACTCGTAACATCAAAAAATGTCAAAACAAATAAAAAAAACATATATAGCTAAAGCACAGTATTACAATATAGCGGCTTACAGTAGCGCAACGAATGTACTCGTACTTACACAGAGTACTTGCGAGGCAGCGGGTGGCGGGGCACAGCCTTCTAAACTCCGCGAGTTTGCCAGGCTGATTACAGGCTAGTATGGGCTAGTACCTACGCCGGTGGCGAATCGTGCGACATCAAAGGCGTTGCACTACTGTATACTATATCGTAATACTGTGGCTAAATACTATTCGCCACGAAGCGTACCCGGTGGAAAAGTGCCCATTGCACTGGCAGCGTTTCCACGTTGGATTGTTTAATTAAATTGGTTAAGTTATTTTAGATGGCTCGTGGGCCCCAGCCATAAAATAACAATTGATAGCAAACGATTAGTTGTTAGTAGATACGCCTATACATATTACTATAATTAACCTAATTAACATTTAAGCTGACATGTTATTATTCCTCCCTTTTCATAACAAAGAAATTGAATAAAGAATTTATTATTAAAGAATTATTAATAGCTGTTTCTTGCGGCTTTACCCGCATGGACAATGTTTCTATGACTTGTCGATAGTGCGCAGTGCGCGAGCCGCAAGCGGCTCGCGAGCGTGAAAGAGGGTAGCCCGTGCGTTAATCCAGGTCTTAATCTATCGACCTACCAAAATTCAACCAGATCTGTTCAGTAGTTTTTGCGTGAAAGAGTAACAAACATACATCCGTAGATTCTTACAAACTTTCGCGTTTATAATTTGTAGTAAGTACCTATCTACATATCTAAGTACTGTATTGTAAAGTACAAAAACACAGAGCCAGCAGTCTATCCCGTCCTAGCTTTGCTACGATTGCGGGGGCCGGCCGTGGGTGGGTTTAGCTTACGCAAATTGCGCTGCGCACAGCAGCATTACCTCGGCGTAATGGACACTTTGTTTTGTTTTATCTGACAATGGCAAAGACAAAAGGAAGGGTCATGAACATAAATCTCATAATCGGTGTTTGTAGATACAGTAACCAAAAAATAAAAAAAAACAAAAATCTTTATTTGTGGTAAACATGGTGATTTTAGACGTTGATAACATAGAAGCTCTCATGTCTAACTGAGTACAGCATACAAATAAAAATAATAAAAATATAAAAAAATAAAAATTAACAGTGGGTACTAAACATGTGCTCGTATAAGCACAGATGAGATAATAGTTACTTGTATAAGTTTTACTTATCTATCTATCATATCCTTTGATAGTACCCAGAGAGGAAATTGACGCACAGTAGCCGTAGCAATAGACAAATCATATTTGAACATAATAAATATGCAAGTAATTATGTCTATAGCCAAAGTTCAGTAGCCAACCCGGCCATTGTTAGGGCAAGCCCTGCAAATCAGGCAGCGTGTTACAAACAGACATAAGGCTGGACGCACACGGCCGGAATTCCTCATAATGTGAATACAGAAAGCCCGGATTTGCGTATTGTCGTCAATGTTCCACCTTTTCGCACGAAGCGTTTTGCTTCTTCGTTCATCATGCGAACGGCCAAGGTGTGGAATTCCTTTCCGGCGTCTGGTATTCCCCGATTCGTATAATTTAGGAATCTTCAAGACGAGAGTGAATCGGCACTAATTGAACTTGCGTGTTACATCCTCGGCTGCATCGGCAGTTACCATCAGGTGAGATGCAGTCAAACGCACTCAAATTTGTAATAAAGAAAATACTTCACTCATATTGTGACTTTTTTTAAATCCGTGCTTTCTGAATTCAGATTATGAATTTTCCGACTGTGTGGGCCAGGCTAGTGTACCTCATTAAAACACACACCTCAAATCTAAGGCCGCTAACAATAATGGCTTGAAAAATCCGTTTTTTTTTTAAATTTGACCCAACTTTTAATGAGTTTATTCTATTTCTTAGTCTTTTTAGAAAACTTTATGCATTTTTACTATGTATTTTGTACGATCGCATCTACGTGGCCACTGGTGTCTCGGGTAGATTTGCAGACAGCGATTGCTAACGTGGCCACCGTCGGATGTGCCTGGTAGGCGACAGCGGGAATCTGAGGTAGCAGACCGCATTTACTCAGGAGTTCGTCGCATGCCAGGTGCAGCTACGGGGGACACGCTTACAACAACGGGTGCCTTAGCCTCGACTGTTCTCCTTTATGCGCTGATATCAATGCACTTTCAGAAGAACTTCTGGTCAGTGTGCCACCGGAACGGAACGGAACGGAAAAAATGCCACATAGTTTGTGTCAGTCCTTAGGCCGTACAATACGGAGTGCGGTTGGAGTAGTAAGCGCAGGATAATGACCCGTGCGCTTGCGCCGCCGCGCCCCGCGACAGCCGATGCGTACTACAGCCAGGGCGGGCTTGAGGAGGATGAACTGGTGGATCATCAGATTCAGCTCATACTTATGTGGCGGCAACTGCAGTAACCCGCCACTAAACCTTAACACAAGCGACGAGAAGACGAAAAAAATACTTTATCTAGAAAGTACTATTAACATTTCTTCAGCACTGAGTATATATAACTACCAACCATCAACAGTTGATCCACAGCCGGATCCCAGGCATGCCACCTCGCCTGGCGGAGATATTTGCGGCAACTTCAGACACCCGCCACTAAACCTTAACACAAGCGACGAGAGAACGAAAAAATACTATATCTAGAACGCGCTATTAACATTTCTTCAACACTGAGTATATAAAACTACTACCAACCATCAACGGTTGGTCCACGGCCGGATCCCAGGCATGCCGCCTCGCCTGGCGGATATATCTCCCTTTGCTCTCGAAGACCACCTCCCGTTCCTGCAGTGGTGACCCCGACGTGATCTCCTACAGTAGTGACCCCGAGCTGAACACAACCAACGCTTCTTCATTCAACCATCAGGGCGATACGCCAACATCAAGCCTCCAGGCGGTAAAGTAAGCCTCAGCAGCACAGCATTCGCATCGCACGGAAGTTTAATCAGGACCATCGCAACCCGAGACGTCGAGTCTCCTGGCCTGCTACTTCACCTTCAAGTTGTCGACAGTCACACGCTAATTCTACGCGCATCGTCTGCTTTCCTTGCCCATGACTTCGGAAAGCTACCTCCATCTTGACTCACCGTGGACATCGGCCTGGCACATGCATTTCGACCCGTACCGAGAACGACGGCACCCGCGACTGCCAGCTCAAATTAGATCGACCTCCGGTTTCGGAGGAGGAGTGATATGGCGGCAATTGCAGAAACCCGCCACTGAACCATAACACAAGCGACGTAAGGACAAAATAAATGCGATATATAGAACGCGCTATTAACATTTCTTTAGCACTTAGTACATATACAAGTACCAATCATCAACGGTTGGTCCACGGCAGGACCCCAGGCATACCACCTCGCCTTGCGGAGATATCCCTTTTTGATCTCGAAGAGACACTTATATCACGTAGACCTCCTCTAAGTCGCGTTGCTTGTGTACCGATCTTCGGTCCTGTGCATCTAGGCTGTCTCCAGAAATCTTCATCATAACTTCAATTGCTTTTGACGTTGCACCCAGCGGCTTCCTGTTGATCCGTCGGCCCACCTAGTGGAATGGATTCCTACGCTACTACTAATAGGTACTAATTAGGTACTAGCTGTGCCCACGACTTCGAACTCGTGGAGGTTTTGAATTTTCCAAAGGAACTCTTGAATTTTCCGGGATAAAAAGTATCCTATATATGTTAACCCGGGCTATAAGGAACCACCATACAAAATTTCATCAAAATCGGCCTGGTAGTTTTTGCGTGATGCGCGAACATATATACAGACAGATAGACAAAAATTCCAAAAGTTGTTGTTTTGGCCTCTATATCGTTAGTAATGTCAACCACAGTTATTATTTTCCAAAAATATTTCATGTACAGACCCGTTACAGTTTCATTATTATATGTATTCAGAATATGTAATATAGATGTATGACCTATATTTTCTGTATCGTCAACATTAAGATTTCTCAATCCGAGCAGTTAGATACGTTTTAAAATAATATCGAACGTAAGTCTATTCATTTAATTTCAAATCAATGCGGGCTTTAACGCGGCTGTAACGTTGAAACCGAACGCCCAATTCTCGATTTTTACATGTTTTTATTACTTTTCTATACTTTCAAATAAGTTATAAAAAAATGTGTTCAATTAAAATGAAAGGTCTTAAAGTCCCCGATTTTTGTGTGATGGTTTCATTAAACATTAACTATTTGTTTTCAAGAAATTTTGCAATTAATGCAAAAAACAGGGTCTACAGTATACTCTTTTACATGAAAAGTAGTAATATTTTTAAAATTGTATTGAATTAAATCATTTTTTTATTACTTTAGGTTTTTTTTTCATAGTGATAGCTTAACACAGTCTTTCAATAATTTGAATAGATTATTTTTTGTTGTGTTATTATTCGATTTCATATTATGTTCGTTTATCCGACGCTCTTAAACGGTGAAGGAAAACATCGTGAGGAAACTCGAAGGTTGTGTGTGAAGTCGACCAACCCGCACTGGGCTAAGGGCTAACTAAGGCCCGATAGCCCTAATTCAGGGTAGGCTCGAGCCCCTCGGTGGGGACGTATATGAGCTGATGTGATGTGTTGATTGTCATTTGACCTATCTTAAGGCCTCAAGTCCTGAATGCGTGCCTGTCAACCTTCTCAAGTACACACTTGGTATTGTAGTGTCTTGTATTATGTAGATATTGTGAATAGGTACGTAGATAGGTACTAATTGTCCGTACTCGGTATAAAGATGTGTTCAGGCTGTGCCTATAAATAAACTAAGGATAAGAAATGTCTTTGACGCCAAGCATTAAATTTTAATAGCATTGAATTCCTTATTTCGTTGGGGAGTCTTGGTAAGCCCGCTTCCATCTTCGGCATCATCGTCACTCACCATCCGGTGAGATGATGCCAAGGGCTTACCAAATGTGGATTAAAATATTATAACAAAATTTATTAAAATGATGACAGAGCTTTAGTTTTTAAAACACTGTAGGTAAGTACCTAGCTCTCTATCGTTTGAGATAATTCATATCATAACTATTGTTTAATGTTATAGTACGCCAGTACTCTTTATTAAACTGTAGTTATAGTTAGCTACTTCTATTCCAGGAACAAAGCGTCGGTGGCTCAACCGGTAACGACTCGGTCCATCTAACCAGAGGTACCGGGTTCAAATCTGGACGGCCAATGTACCAATGAGTTTTTCAAAAACTTACGTACATACTTACCGATTGCTTTAACGGTGAAGGAAAACATCGTGAGGAAACCTGCACACGCCTGCGAAGAAACTCGAAGGTTGTTTGTGAAGTCGACCAACCCGCACTGGGCCCGCGTGGTCGACTAAGGCCTAATCGCCCTGATTCAGGGTAGGCTCGAGCTCCTCGGTGGGGTCATATATGAGCTGTAATGATGATACCAGGAACACAGATGAGATACTAGTTACTTCCAGGACACTGTAGAAAATTGTCTGTACGAGTTCGAGTTTCTTCGCAGGCGTGTGCAGGTTTCCTCACGACGTTTTCCTTCACCGTTAAAGCAATCGGTAGGTATATGTACGTAAGTTTTTGAGAAACTCATTGGTACATTGGCCGTCCAGATTTGAACCCGGTACCTCTGGTTAGATGGACCGAGTCGTTACCGGTTGAGCCACCGACGCTTTTTTGTATATAAATACAAATAACCCTTATATAAATACAAATAACAATCGTGCAAAAACATGTGTAATCTTACCCGTAATGGGTTTTTTAGAAGTACAAGTAATTAAATAAATATTTATTAACAATTTGTGATGTTAGGATGAACAGATAGTTGATCGAATTGTCGGTTTTGAAATCAAATCTCAGCGCATGCGTAAAAATAATAATAAATGGAATGAAAAAAGATCAAATGAAAGTAAAAAGGCATAACAGCGTGCCACGTTATAGCCCGCCTTTTCAAGTACCTATTACCACACATTTTAATTAGATCATAAACGAAGATCCCGGCATATCTAGATCATATTATTCCTTAGGTATCATATAGTATGATACGAGTTAATTCGTTGATTGGCCAAGCAAATGAACAACAGTTTTTTTAAATCCGCAATTGATAAGCCCTGGCATCAACTAACCTAATAGTAAGTAATGATGATGCCGAAGATGGAAGCAGGCGTACTAAGATATCCAACTCAATGGGGATCTGGCTATCTTATCTTCAAGCCGGATTACATTCCATGCTGTTAATGTCAATGTTTGGCGGCAACACTTAGATATGATGGTGGTAGCTGGCCAGGCGGGGCGTGCTTAAGAAATGCCATTCCACCAACGAAAGCGAGTCTTGCAAAGTTAGTTTCCGCCGGGAATCGAACCCGCGACCTCCTGATGTGAAGTTAATTGACTATATATTTCGCCATGGAGGCGAGGTGGTTAAAATTGCGGCTTCGACGCGGCACAATTCGCGTTTAGGTACGAACAAAATAAAATTCGGTCTTTGGAAGGTGCGGCAAAAAATACTAATTATTACTAGTACCGGGGTTTAAATTAATGAAAAATGTTACCACCAGAACTGAATGTAAACTTATGTAAAAAGAAAATAATATTACAGCGAAAAATTTAAATAATGATGATGATGATGAGTTCCATGTTGTCGCAGTTTAACATTTCGTAACTTCATGTGTCGCAGCAGCGTGGTCGAGTCAAAATTCACAGACAGAAAAGGTAATGGTGGAGGACGAAGACGGCATGAAAAATCAAAAATTAAAAAGAAAAACATAACAATACAAATTAAAAAGAAAATAAAACAAAGCAGATCTAAAAAATAAATAAAAAAGTATGAATTCGTCACAAAATGATGAATTAGTAAAAAAAAACTCGATAAACCCGGTTTTCCTACTTATTTTTAAAATTTGGCTAGATTATGATTGAGTTAGTGCAACTTAGTAAATAATAAGTAATATAAATAATAGTAAATATAAGTAATAATATGAATAATAGTAAATACCTAAATTAAATAATTCAGATACAAAGTCATAGATTCTATACAGGGTGTAACAAAATTGGTGTAGGTCCATTCATCATACTGAACAACTTTTGTTCTATGACTTTGCTGAAATCCCAAAAAAAATAACCCTGTGTATAGAGTAGATAAAGTGAAGGAAAGCCGATTACCCTGGTATGGCCATATCCAAAGACGTGAAGATGACTACGTGGTTAAGAAATTACTTAACATACCAAACAAATCCAGAGAAAAAGGCAGACCACCCGCTACTTGGTGGAACAAGATCAAGAAAGAGATGGACCAGGACAACCTTACTATCCAGACAACCCAAAACAGAGTTCTCTTGCACAAACGTACAGGGAGACCCGACCCCAGATGACCAGGGAATATGGGTTGGACGAAAAAGAAGAAGAAGATAGGGTGTAACAAAATTAGTGTAAGACCCATTAACTGGCGGTTCTACTCATCATACTGAACAACTTAGGCCAAGGAACCCATAGTCATCATCATCATCATTTCAGCTCATATACGTTCCCACCGAGGGGCTCGAGCCTACCCTGAATTAGGGCAATGGAGCCTTAGTCGACCACGCGGGCCCAGTGAGGGTTGGTCGACTTCACATACAACCTTCGAGTTTCTTCGCAGGCAGGTTTCCTCACGATGTTTTCCTTCACTGTAAGAGCGTCGGATAAACGTACATATGAAATCGAAATTGGAAAAAAACATTGGTACGTGACAGGGTTCGAACCACGACCTCCCGGACAGGAAGTAGCGGCCCTTGCCATTACGCCACCGACGCTCCGACCCATAGTCAATTATCGAAAAAAAACTGGACCTTTCATACAAAAATGCACAAAATTGGTCGATCAGCTGATCAATTTGTATTCGAGTATTTTTTTTCTATTTCAGCAAAGTCCTGGAAGAAAAGCTGTTCAAGACGAGTAGAAGCCCCAATTAACGGGACCTACACCAATTTTGTTACATACTTTATATTTATTTCAATATTGAAACTCAGGTTGGTTTTTAAACAAGTTTTATTATTTCGGTTGTATAATTTAGCAATTTCCTTGTGTTTTTATTAAAAGATGTTCGCCTACTGTTTTTGCATTTACATACATAAAACAAAATATTTTTATTCTCCAACATTCTGCTAGAACTGGTTGAGACAGAGCAAAAAAGGTCGTTAGTTACATTTTAGTTCGTAATTAAATTTAAAAAAAAGTATTCTTAATATAATTAGTAGAAATCTGGTTTTCAAGTTCAAGTTCAATCAAGGTTAATTATTATTGACGACGATTTGTTGTTAATTTTTAAACGACTTCAAAAAAAGGAGAAGGTTTCTCAATTTGACCGTACACATTAATATTTTGTATGTGTGTTCGCGGATAACTTCGTCGTTTATGAACCGATTTTGATTATTCTTTTTTAGTTGGAAAGGAGATATCCCAAGGGTGGAACCATGATAAGAAAAACAGGATCTGATGATGGCATCCCAGAGAAGTCGAGAGGAACCTTCAAAAATCGTAGTGGCGACTAGTGCGTTTGAAATCTGTTTAAGTATTTTAACAAACAGACGCTGTAAGAACACAAGTGCGATATTGGACAAGTAACGGAACACCTGCTATCTGCTTGTACGGCGTATTTGTTTTAATTTGTACGTAGTCGATACCTACATACCTGGTTTTTTTTAAACTGAATAAGTAGATTTGTATGGTTGGACCTAAGAAATCTGAAATAAAAACAATGTAAAGCTTCTTACACACGTATCTGAAGACTTTGCTATACGATTTGAAAATACAATAATTATCTGCGTCGATAATGTGATGGTCCATTGAATTGTATAGGGAGCGAAGTTTTATCTGAAGATAAAATATTATAGTATCTGCGCCGTGTGCGAAATCTTTTTAAGGTTAATTAAAATCATAGCTTAGTATTTTATGAATCCTTGCAGACGTATATACACATGTATAGACATGACTGTACATACAGCCGATTAAAAAAGGAATCCTGATAAGATCACTCACATGAGTCATGTCCGTCCGTCTGTCACAACCAAATTTCTTAGAATCTACAGGAGGAAAAATCATTTTTGTTACATTTTAGAGTTTGATACCCAATCTCGGACGTATGGCGTATATAAACGAATTTCGATTCTGGCAGTTAATTTTGGGGTAAAAATTAGAACCCCAGACCAAAAAAAAAATTTTTTTTGGATTGAGATTTTTACAATAGAAAAATGTTTTCAAGTGCAACATGCCACGTACCAATAGGTACACCGTAATTATGTTTTTCTTATAATTTTAAAAGAAATAGTTTAAAGGATATTAAATTCCTGTGATCTATAAGAAAGTCCCAATGAAAGTTGTAAGTTCTAAAACGTCTTACGGAAAATGGAATGGTACGAAACCCTGTCCTCCTGTCCAAGTGAGTTCGACTCGCACTTGACTATTTTTTCTACTATGCAAAGAACCCTAAAAATACATACGAGCCTAATAAAAATTTTTGAGATGCATGTGTGGAAGGGACAGCAAAGATGTAGAATTGTAGACATAGATATCAATAGGTATTAGTTAAGCAAAATACATAATTATAAAAAAAAAACGACCAAATGCGAGTCAAAGTCAGTACTCCAAGGGTTCCGTACCACCACACCTCTCCACACAACTACATAGTACATATAATAGTAATGATACCTATTCACATTACAAACAAAAGACATCAACGCGAGCTACAAAAATATGCTTTTTGTCATTCAGTTCGGACACCTTATCGCGAGCACGACTCACACTTGGCCGATTTTTATTATTTTTCGTTCTACTTCAGTATTATTACTATAATCACACCAAGTTTTACGCTTGTATGTATTACCGATTTTACTATAGAGCTAAGTCAAAAATAATACTAGACTTATAAAAAAACACGTTTTTTGAATGTAGAACCTTATTTTTTTACTTTTTCTATTTTTAGTAATTTTGTTACAGCGGCAACAGAAATACACATTCTGTGAAAATTTCAACTGTCTACCTATTACGGTTCATTAAATACAGCCCGCTGACAGACAGACAGACGGAGAGACAGTGGAGGCTTAGTAATAGGGTCCCGTTGCTCACCCGTTGGGTATACGGTACCCTAAAAATAGACAGTTTATAGACTTTTCAATGTTCTGAATTACTAAAATGAGTTAGACTTACAAAACTGAGTTAACAACACTCACAACATTAAAATTCACAAATTTTACTGAGGTGTGACTTTACATAGTCTCATCTATCAAACAAACGCTTTCTTATCCAGGCTAAACAGTATTGTAACTAGGGATGCATCGATACGCCTTTTTGCCGATACGATACCGATACTCTTATAAAAATATCGGCGATACCGATACCGATACCGATACGCTTATTGAATTCAAAAAGGAAGGTAGAATAAATAAAACACAATTAATTAATAGTTTTAGTAATCAAAATTAACATTTATAAGATTTTTATTTAAAAAACAAAGCATTCTTAAGTTTTGCAGGCAAAGGCGATTTCGAAAGTCTGTTTGAATAAGACCTGCGGTGGAAAATAGTCTCTCAGATGCGACAGATGCCTCGTTTGCAACGAAATAGATGGGACAACACGCGCGTTTACATTACATTTTTAAAGCGCGAAATTTGAAAAGTATCGCTGAATCTGCCATAAAAATATCGCCGATACCGATATATCGGCAAACCCGAAGTATCGCCGATATATCGGTATCGGTATCGGATGCATCCCTAATTGTAACTTTACAAATATATCAGTTTTAACTTGTTGAACTCTAATCTAATTAAATAAGTATTGTTTTTAGTTAGATACTCGTGCACTACCTGTTTTTATGCTTTCGTCTCTAACACCGGGTTGCTTGGAAGAAATCGCTTTGAGCGATAAGACCGCCCAAATTGAACCACCATAGTTACTTTTTTTATACTGTGTTTGTTTTTTTTTAATATTTTTTAAGTTTTTTTTTACACATATATATTTTTTTGTAACTAGTGTGTACAACAAATATTTATCTTATCTTAACTAAACTATTTATTTAACAAGCCTAATGTCCCGAGTGTGTTGAAAACTATTGTGGGTATTAATTGGCGAGCTCAAGGCTGCGCCGCGGGGTCGACGGCCGCGGCCCGTCAAGTCAAGCTGCGCAAACGCACGCCGTGATATTCTTTGGCAGTTTGTGCTCCTGTGCATGTTATAATATGTGAAATTGTTTTATTCGTTTTTCAAAAATTGCGGCTCACTGCTCACGTGCAATTTGCGTGTTGAAAATGTAAACTTAAGGCCTATAACCTTATAACGTTACATTACCTGGGTGATAGAGCCTAGAGCTTTGCTCTGGCTTTATTGATCTATTATAATTTAATTATAATACCAAAACTATACTATAAACCAATTGAGAATAATAAAAAAAAAAACAGACACAAAAAAAAAACATACAAAAAGATTCGGCCGGACCGTGAATCGAACCAAAGATCTACGAGGAGGAAGTAGAACACTTTAACCACAGGTCTTGTTGAAGTAAAATTATCAATCTTATTGCGCGGAATAGACTATGTGTGTGAAAACTCGGAAAAACACTTTTTCCCAGAGTTGAGACAGCTAGATCGATTTTTTGCCCCCAAACACCCTCATACGAATCGAAATCTCAAAACATACACACAAATATTACTCGTTTAACAGTATAGGATTATACAATAGGATTTGGTAAATAGGGTTAAATTAAAATCATTGGAACCTTCTACTTCTCTACATTCTCTTCATCATCACAATTTAAGAGCCCTTCTCTTGTCGGTGTAGCTCTTTCCTTTCTACATTCTCTTAGAACTGAAAAAAAAACAAACAAAGAAACATGGTGAACTTGCAAAAGTAACGAAAATAAAGAAGATTAAGTATCTGAAAACGTAGCGTAGGCAGGCCTCCCACTCGGTGGACCGATGAACTGGTGAAGGTCGCAGGAAGCCGCTGCATGCGGGCAGCTCGGAACCGGTCGTCGTGGAAATCATTGGGGGAGGCTAGGATGGAAAATCTATGAACTTTTTTCAAATCCAACTAGACACCTTAAGTTTGTCGACTATTACTTCCAAAGTAAGAAAGCCTACTTAGCCGTGATAGTATTCCTTTAAATAGATTATATTAAAAAAAAATCAGATGTCCTTAAATAAGGGTTTAGATGGTAGGGGTGGGGTACACTTGACTCTAACAAAAATTAGCACTTTAAAAACTTAATATTATACAGATCCCTGGATAGAAAAATATTTGTAATAAACGTTAAAATAATGTTTCGAAAGACCTATTCAAAGATACCACACACGATAGGTTACGTCAAAAAAGAAACACCCCCTCTTCTAGGTACCCTAATTTTTTTATTTTAAAGATTTTATTGTACCACTTTGTCGGCGTGATAAATATGTTTAATCATGCCAAATAACAGCTTTCTAGTAGTAATAGTCTCTGATCTAAGCCACGTACAGACGCACAGACACACAGACAGACAGACATGGCGAAACTATTAAGCACACCCCGGACACTGCATACAAATGGTCATGAAATGACATTGCTAAAAACAAATGACGAAGAAAACAAAATCACGGTGAAATCCCGTATGTTCGAGAACCAAACTGTAAACAATCTGTATCAATATGGGTGACAAGGGGGTGAGGTCGCAATCTGGAGAGCGGCAGGGAGTGTCCATACTGTACGTTAGTACTAATATAATACATATATACTTTACTATAAGGGTTCCTTGTTGACTTCGGAACCCTAAAAAAACTGCCTCTGACGCAGGTTTTTTTTTAAACTCAATCACACACATAATTGAAAACGCCAAAAACGTTAAGAATAATAGGGGATCGGACTGCATCAAAAATAAATTCTGAAATATGATTTCCTAAATTGCTGTCCTCTTGAAGTTTCAAAAAACCTTACTTGTTTTGTTTTTCCACCACGTCTTCAATTTTTAATTGATCAAATTCACAAAATAAATTCGTCAACGACGCTAATAATCTATGACGTCACTTGTGGGTATTTCAAACATTTTTAGACAAGATTTCGTTTTTGACAGATCATAAAGATAAAGATTTTTGAATTTGAATTAAAAAGTAACTCAAATGACTAGCAGTCCGATCCCCTATTAAACCGAGTTCAATCACAAAATTGCGGCGTTAAATAGACGACGTGATTGTCCAGTGATTAATACACACATAACAGTCCATATTTTGAAAACTACTGAACCGATTTCAATGAAACTTGCACTGTTTCCTAAGTTGGACGATACTTTATCGAACAAAAAAAAGAATCAGTGCAATCTGGCTTCTAGTTTTTGTGAAATGCGTTGACAAAAATATAGACATATGTAAATGCATAACGTGTTCAAAAGCCCACTTACGCTGACATATACGAATATTGTGCTATTCCAACATTATTATATACATAAGGGTCGAATTAATAATCTCCTTTTTTGAAGACGTTAAAAATGACAAGAGACAGAATGCTGACTTTTTGAAAAGACAAACCTGTAGCAAAACCCGGACACTGCATACAACGGTCATAAATTGACATTTCTACAAACAAATGACGGAGCAAACAAAATCACGGCAAAATCCTATACGTTCGACAACCAAACTATAACCAATCTATATCAATCTGGGTGACGAGGGGGTGAGGTTGGAATCTAGAGAGCGGCAGGGAGTGTCCATACTGTATGTTAATACTAATACATATATATACTTTGCCTGTAGCCAATTAGTGCCACTAAAACAATATACAGGATGACTTTTACTTAGTTCTTGTTAACAAAAGATATGCATGTACTCGTGATTACAAACAACTTTCCCAAAGAAACTATGTCAAATCAGAAAAAAAAATTTTTGGTCCTCAATATCAAATCGTTAACAAATCGGCAAAATGATCAATTTTTTTTTCATATTAGACATAGAGTTTCTTTGGGAAAGTTGTTTGTAACCACGAGTACATTCATATCCTTTGCTATCAAGAACTATTATAATTAAAAGTCACCCTATATATGGCATGCAATGATGAATTAGTCGAATATATATTTTTTTAATGATCTCACAGGTAAAAACCAAGGACACCGAAATATATTAAGATTTTATAGATAAGTGAGTAAGATATATGAATCACTAGCTTTTGCACGCGCCCTCGCACGCGTGGACATCGTTTTTATGATTGTCTTTGACGATGAGTGATGCGCGAGCCGCAAGCGGTTCACGAGCGTAGACATGAGATTTCTCCAATTCCCTCAGACACTTTATCGGGCTATTACGATTAGCAGCCAATGTCACTTCCCACCCCCTCAACCATTTCTGTGTAAAAAATCACGTCAATTCGTTGCGATGCTGTCAACGTGAATATGAGTTTCTCCCTGATCCCTCGGGAACTATGTCGGGCTATTCTATGTCATTTCCCACTCCCTCAACTACCTCTGTCATCAATCCTTTGCGAAGTTAAAGTAATCAACCAAAAACAGAGTTTTTTTCGGTTCCCTAAGGAACTGTATCGGACTATGTTATTTTCACGCGATAAAAAGTAGCCTATGACTAACGTGACCATACGTCCCGTTTCGGGCGGGACAGTCCCGCTTTTAGGCTGTCTGTCCTGCTGTCCCCACCTAGGGCAAAAACATCCCGCTTTCGCAAACAGACCAAACGATAAATAAACTTAAGTATATATCAGTTCATATACGTCCCCACCAAACGGCTCAAGCCTATTCTTGTTTAGGGCCATCGGGCCTTAGTTGACCATGCGGGCCCAGTGCGGGTTGTTCAACCTATTCAGTGTTATTCATTTTCTAATAAACGCTAGTAAAATATGTAAAAAGATTTTTTTTACATAACTCCGCTGGTGTCCCGCTCTGACGAAAAAAATGAATGGTCACGTTACCTATGACCCTCTCCATGACGCAGGCTACTTGCAGGCCTTTCGTCAATATTGGAGGAGCTGTTGCAGCGTGAAGAATAATAAACAAACAAATACAATTTCACATTTTTTATACTTGTAATATTATATTAGTGACGATAAAACTTTAGTCTGTAAATATATTGCGTAGTGTAGGTTTTATTTGGATGTGAGATACACTGATATGTTTAGGACGATAAAATCGTAACTTTTTTAATTGGCTTGATTTTCGTTTTTTTTTCTACATTTTGCTACAAAGTAAAAAATGGCATGTTGTAATTATGGCTTTTGTTTTCAATTTAAAATTGTGTTGTGCGGATTTATTTTGATTTATCGGAATTACTAACATCACCCGAAGGACGTCCACTGCTGGACATAGGCCTCCCCCAAGGATTTCCACGACGACCGGTTCTGCGCTACCCGCATCTAGCGGCTACCCGCGACCTTCACCAGGTCATCGGTGCACCGTGTGGAAGGCCTGCCTACGCTACGTTTTTCGGTGCGCTGTCGCCACTCGAGAACTTTATCACCCCAACGGCCATCTGTTCTACGAGCTAACAAAAACTAATTGAAGGTATGTATTAGGTACAAAAAAACTAGACGAACACTTTCAAATGTCTAAAAATAATTAACTTTTTTTAAACAATTACTTTTTATAGATTTTCCATACAATATGTTCAATCCTAACTGCAAAACGAACTTCGTTTTTTTAAAAAAAAAATTTTTCAAGACTACGGTACCACGCGGGCCAAGTGCAGGTTGATCGACTTCAAACACAACGTTCGAGTTTCTTCGCAAACGTGTGCAAGTTTCCTCACCATGTTTTCCTTCACCGTAAGAGCGTATAAACGTACATATGAAATTCAAAAACACAATACGTGGTAGGATTCGAACCACGATCTCCCAGACTGGAGGCAGCGGCCCTAATCGTTACGCCACCGACGCTCTCCTAATATAATAAATAACAAAGTAAAATAGTCATTAAGTAGGTACAGGTTGTTTTTTAACAGCAACATTTCAAGATAATTAAGTTCTACTAATGAAACTGAATAAATTACACAACAGAACTCGTGCCACTTAAGCATATCTTTTTGGGTTTTTTATGACAAACCTACCGATAAGCCGATTCAGCCAACTTTGGGTTTTTTGTGGAATGTTTTTCCATTTTAGATCTTATGGGTAGATCCTACGCTGATGGGCCTGTACACTGTAAAACAACCAGCCACGTGCAGCGAGCTTTTTCCTCTTTATGAGTAAATAGGTAGATCCTACGCTTATGAGCCTGTACACTATAAAACAACCGACCACGTGCAGCGAGCTTTTTTCTTTTTATTAGTAGATAGGTAGATTCTACGCTTATGAGCCTGTACACTATAAAACAACCGGCCACGTGCAGCGAGCTTTTTCCTTTTTATGAGTAGATAGGTAGATCCTACGCTTATGAGCCTGTACACTATAAAACAACCGACCACGTGCAGCGAGCTTTTTTCTTTTTATCAGTAGATAGGTAGATCCTACGCTTATGAGCCTGTACACTATAAAACAACCGGCCACGTGCAGCGAGCTTTTTCCTTTTTATGAGTAGATAGGTAGATCCAACGCTTATGAGCCTGTACACTATAAAACAACCGGCCACGTGCAGCGAGCTTTTTCCTTTTTATGAGTAGAAAGGTAGATCCTACGCTTATGAGCCTGTACACTATAAAACAACCGACCACGTGCAGCGAGCTTTTTTCTTTTTATGAGTAGATAGGTAGATCCTACGCTTATGAGCCTGTACACTATAAAACAACCGGCCACGTGCAGCGAGCTTTTTCCTTTTTATGAGTAGATAAGTAGATCCTACGCTTATGAGCCTGTACACTATAAAACAACCGGCCACGTGCAGCGAGCTTTTTCCTTTTTATGAGTAGATAGGTAGATCCTACGCTTATGAGCCAAGTGCACTATAAAACAACCGGCCAAGTGCAGCGAGCTTTTTCCTTTTTATGAGTAGATAGGTAGATCCTACGCTTATGAGCCAAGTGCACTATAAAACAACCCGCCACGTGCAGCGAGCTTTTTCCTTTTTATGAGTAGATAGGTAGATCCTACGCTTATGAGCCAAGTGCACTATAAAACAACCGGCCACGTGCAGCGAGCTTTTTCCTTTTTATGAGTAGATAGGTAGATCCTACGCTTATGAGCCAAGTGCACTATAAAACAACCGGCCAAGTGCAGCGAGCTTTTTCCTTTTTATGAGTAGATAGGTAGATCCTACGCTTATGAGCCTGTACACTATGAAACAACCGGCCACGTGCAGCGAGCTAACATAGAGATAGAGCAAGTTGGAGTCGCACTCGCGCACTGCGGGTTCCGTATTAAAGCATCTACTATTATTTCCTTGTTTTAAATCTCAAATGTCATCATTAGGTTGACTGGAAGAGATCCCGTAAGCGATAAGTCCGCCTTTATATAAATATTTTTTTAATTTAATGTAACAAAAATTTAATAAAGAGTTTACAAACAAACAAACATCTTCATAAATCAACTATAAGTATAATGATACTGTTAGATCCTACTAGATTTTTCACATTTTAATAAAATACTCGTTTCTAGTATGGGAGAACTCTTTAGTTTGGGACAAATCTTGGAAGCTAAATTAGAACCACTTTCCAGTTTCCAATTGAGCTGAAATTTTGGATAAGTACACGTTAATTTTGGACAACAATGATTGGTTAGCTAAGTGATCCAATCCAATATGGTGGACTCCCAAAGTTGGCAGATCAGTTATTTTTATGCACCCCTATGTTAAGGATATCAAATGAATGGGTTTGTTGAGAAGAATACAAAATAATTAAAAAAATTTTTCAAATTAAATCTTAGCCATACCTAAAAGTTTTAAGGTTTTTCTAAAATTATCATTTTTATTATTTGTAGTTATAGCGACAGTAAAAATAAATACCCTGTGAAATTTTCAACTGTCTACCTATTACGGTTCATAAAATACCGCCCGATGACAGACAGATAGACAGATGGACAGTGGAGACCTAGTGATAGGATCCCGTCGGTCACCCTGGCCCTGGACCCATGACTCTCAGTCTATCAGGCGAAGCACTAACCACTACGCCACCGGGTTAGACCCTTATTTTAATAATTGCACACAGCTAAGTCATCATCATCATTTCAGTTTATATGCGTCCCCACCGAGGCGCTCTAGCCTACCCTGAATTAGGGCGATCGGGCCTTAGTCGACCACGCAGGCCCAGTGCGGGTTGGTCGACTTCACCCACAACCTGCGAGTTTCTCCGCAGGCGTGTGCAGGTTTCCTCACGATTTTTACCTTCACCGTAAAAGCGTCGGATAAACGTACATATGAAATCTAAGTTCTAAATCACACAGCTAAGTACGAGTAGGTACCTAGCTAATCTTTTTTTTAATTTTTTTTATTCACAATTGGTAAACCCTTGACGACATCTCACCTGGTGGTAAGGACGATGTTGCCGAAGCTGGCTTACTAAGATTCCCCAACGCAATGGGGAACTGGCTATCTTATCTTCATGCCGGAACACTCCAATGAAATCAACATTGATATTTGGCGGCAAGACTTAGATAAGATGGTGGTAGCTAGACAGGCGGGTTTAGAAAATGCCCTACCACCAACCAAACCGAGTCTTACAATTGACCCCGCCGGGAATCGAACCCGCGACCTCCTGTGTAAAGCCAGTGAACTTTGCCTCTGAGCTACGGAGGCGGTTTAAATCTAATTCAAATCGGGATACTCGTAATACATAGTATGATACGTATTCAAACAAGTGTAAATAAGAGGCCGAGTTGCACACTCATTTGTGCGTGGGCGCACAAGGACCACGTTTTATAATGTTGCGATTAACATCGTAATATGACCTATTTAGAGCGAACTCACGCTTCCTTATTTAGACAGAACGCACAAAGAGTGGTTCGATAAAATTACGATTGTAAAGCCACAACATTAAATCTCATTTAGGTAGGTGTCGCCTCCTTGGTATAAGGAGCGTCGGTGGCGTAACGGTTACGGCCGCTACCTCCTGTCCGGGAGGCCGTGGTTCGAATCCTACAACGTACCAATGTGTTTTCGAATTTCGATTTTATACGTTTATCCGACTTATCCGAAAATAATATACATTAACATCATCATCATCATATCAGCCGACGGACGTCCACTGCTGGACATAGGCCTCCCCCAAAGATTTCCATGACGACCGGTTCTGCGCTGCCCGCATCCAACAGCTTCCCATGACTTTCACCAGGTCATCGGTCCACCGAGTGGGAGGCCTGCCTACGCTGTGCTTTCCGCGGTGCGCGGTCGCCGCTCGAGAACTTTACTGCCCCAACTACTATTAAGTATAAACATAACTTAATGAGTTTGTGACACGACGGGCAGGTGTAGGATAGGTAGGGCGTGGGTTGAAACCTTACGTGCACAAATAAATAGTTTAATGATAGAAATAAGACCCAAAATGGGTCTTTTAAAGAGAGCAGCCGGTAAATATATAAGGTGTAACAAAATTAGCTGAAACTATTTTAACTGGTGCTTCTACCCATTAATCTGAACAACTTTCCCCATGGGACCCATAGTCAAATCGCAAAAAAAATTGGCTCTTCCATACTAACTTGATCAGCTGATCCGCCAACTTAATAAGGGAAGTAGATTTTTTTTTTTGAGATTTGACTATGGGTATCATGAAGAAAGTTGTTCAGTTTCATGGGTAGAAACACCAGTTAAAATAGTTTCAGCTAATTTTCTTAGACCTAGGTTTTTTATTTTACAATTTTAAAGTTTGTGTAGAAATATTGAAGGATGGAAAAAATTCTAAATCCCATGTGTCACAGTTTAATCAAATTGTGACAAGTAGATTGTTTTGCGCTTACGCATGCGCAATAGAACAAATAGATGAAATAAAATAGTTTGAATAAAAGAATAACGAATATTAGCAACGCGTTGCCGCGTTACAATTTCATACGTTACCAATAAGCATTAAAATTTGATATTCCCACGGCGATTTGGTTCGCATAGCAACATTGCGTGATACGCGCGAGGCTTCTTTGCCTTAATTCCCATCCCATGGGAATTCCCTCATACTTGCATGCTTATAAACGAGATTGCTTTAAGAATTATTCTATTAACGTGCCAACAAAATTGCAAACCAAACAAAAGAAATACGGTGTGTTCTTTTGGCCCGAGCCAGTCTATCTTGACATGAGCAGAGGCGGACTAGCAGCACAGTATTAGAATAGGGTCCTGGCAGAATATCAGCGTTATGGGCATTCACCTATAACATATGCTGAGCCAGGGCCTTTTCACTGGCCTGGCACTAACTGCAATTTCATTGCATTTTATTGTATTTATTAATAAGTAGCTATAAGTTAGTCTTAGTGGTGTAATCTTCTTTTTTTTTACTTTATTGTTACCAACCTTTTACTTATTGTTTTTTTGTGCCTGGTCGGTGAATAAACGGTTTATCTATCTATCTATCTAATATAGCGGCTTACAGTAATGTTAGTACTAAATATACATATATACTGTGGTAATGTGACGAAGATACTTACGCCATAGTGAAAATAAATCTTACGCAGAGCAACGGAAGGGTACTTGCGGGGCAGCGGGCGGCGGGGCCCAGTCTGCCAGATTCCGCGAGTTTGCCAGGCTGGCTACAGGCTAGTACTGCTTGATTAGCACTGCCGTGGCGGCATCGTGCGACATCAAAGGCGTTGCGTTACTGGACGCCATATCGTAATACTGTGCTAGCAGTCTTGGCTGCCCTGGGTCGTGTAGTACCAGCCCCCCTTCCAATGTTTTAAAATTTAATTGTAATAAATAAATTTCAAAATAAAACATTTAAGTTTGATGGTCATTATTAACAAACTAAGTATAGCTTTACGATGTAAAAACTGTTATTGAAACTGGGTTTTTTCTGGGTCTGGAGTCTTAATACTTTATATACTTTAGTATACTGTTAGTTAGTGTCGTTTCATGTTCGCATCAGTATATCTTTTGCTACGATTAGCCGCCCCTACACCTGTACCAAAGCCTGGGCACACCCTGGACACTGGATAAAAAATCGTGAAATGACATTTCTAAAAACAAATGACGGAGCAAACAAGATCATCCTATACGTTCGAGAACCAATCTATAACCAATCTGTATCAATCTGGGAGACGAGGGGGTGAGGTCGCAATCTAGAGCATACATATATACATACTTTGACCTGGGCCTAGTCGGCACGAATCCTGGGCCCAAGTGAGTAATATTCAATGTATCGCATTTTTATCACCCGGCCAAAACTGATGATTAATTATAATTACAGAATTAACGTAAATAATGAACTCAGGCATTGCAATTCTGCTATTTTGCATGTAATTGTAGTTCGGCCTAATAACTTCGAGAGCTTAATAAAAAAACACTGTCTTTATTATACGTACTTCTTAGTAGGTATAATTATTGTACGAAGTCGACTCTTGACATTAAAATAAAATGTGAAACTATTTTCGCACAACAAAAACGAAGACGGGATGTGTCGGCATTACTGAGATTGCATTTATTTATTAAGTGCGCGCAAAAACTCATCTTTTTATTTTCAATGAAAAATCATACACGCACCGCGCATTGCGCTTTTAGTAACTTACATTCCACTTGCAGGCGCTGTTCGCCATTTACAAGATGAGCGTTTCCAGAAAATAAGCATTCGGGAATGCGGCTCCGCGAACTGCCTTTTAGAGTCCTGTAGACAAAGATAATTTCGGCGTTTTAAAGATTAAAAAAACTGGCCAAGTGCGAGTCGGACTCGCTCACCGAGGATTCCGTACCACCACGTCTCTGGATAAGAAACCTTAAAAATAATAAATCAAAAAAGTAAGTGTGTGGTTCTATGAAACCACGGTAAAAGTGAAACTTTACAGAGGACGAAACGATCATGGCTGCTCTCGCTACGGTACAGAGGACGAAACGATCATACCGTCAGACGAAAGCGACCGTCACGCGACATGCAACACACAGACGAAAATATTTGAGACCATGTAATAAAAGTTTTAATTTAAAAACTAGACATCATAAAAATAATTAAAAATCTGTTTAAGATTGCGCCAATAAAGCCGTTTCATACGATTACCCCACATGGCACGGTTAATTCAACTTTACGTTGGCTTATCTACAGATTTTTCCCTATACTTGTGCTAGACGGTATAACTTCCCAAATTTCATAGTTCTAGGTCAGCGGAGAGTACGTTATACATTTTGATTTTCTTGAGAGTGTCGAGATATACGTTATTTGCGGCATAAACGGCCGTATCTTTTTTATATTAACTTAGAAGTTTTTTTTCTCAGCTTCAAGGGACTGTAGATCAGAGTTCCTATACGGTTTTAATTTCAACTCGATACCTCCACGCGTTCCCGAGATATAGAGTCTTGCTTGACGGACAGACGAACAACAAAGTGATCCTAATAAGGGTTCCGTTTTTTCCTTTTGAGGTACGGAACTCTACAAATTTTGTTAATTAAATATAATAAGAATAATAACATAAGAAGCCTCATAAGAAGGCTCAAGGTCACCCAAAGGGCAATGGAGCGTGCTATGCTCGGAGATTCTCTGCGTGATCGAATCAGAAACGAGGAGATCCGCACGCAGGAGAACCAAAGTATTCGACATAGCTCTCAGAATCGCTAAACTGAAGTGGCAGTGGCCAGGGCACATAGCTTGTAGAACAGATGTCCGTTGGAGCAAAGTTCTCGAGTGGCGACCGCGCACCGGAAAACGTAGCGTTGGCAGGTCTCCCACGCAGTGGACCGACGACCTAGTGAAGATCGCGGGAAGCTCAGGTTTGTTCTGTATTCTGAGGTTTGTTCTGTATTCTGAGGCGGGAAGCCGATGAATACGGGCAGCGCAGGACCGGTCGTCGTGGAAACCCTTGGGGAGGGCTTTGTCCAGCAGTGGACGTTTTTCGGCTGATATGATGATGATAAAATATTTTTGACTTCGGTAAGACGTTGCTTGAAGTTACCATCATAGGCATTGAAAATGCGAGTAAGTAGATACTATTCAAAAGTATTTAGTAGGGCCGCCAGTCGTCTGCGATTTCGTCTGTGTGTAATTTGGATCTACATATATTGAGAAAAATGTCGTAGGTAAATATCAGAACATGCTGTCCTTTAAAAATATAAATCTAGCCGGCCGATTGAGTAATGTACATCCAAACTTTCGGACTTATAATATCATCGGCTTATTAATTCTTCTGTACGAGTATTTATAAATCTTATGTGAAGGTCGTGAAAGTATTTTTATAGTGCATTTCTGAACGCTATGCACCGGACGCCTTGTTAACCGCCGCCGGAATGCATCCCGGGACCGGCCAGCCTTCCCACGAGGCCAGCTCTATTATTTTTACTTTTTTTCCGCTCACTCACTCACTACTATCGATATAACATCGCAACCCGGGGGTTAGAGGTTGAATGAGTTTTGAATCAAAAACCTTGTCATGGACCTGTCATTATTTGTCAGGTTTGAGTACTATTTCTGTACTGATACGTGGGGCCACACGCAACAGTTGCGTAACTAAGCTGAATCAATTAAGACAGTTATGGGAGATAGAATACGCGAGCAAAAACTAGCAGAAGACCCGCACAGTAGCGAATAATTCATAAGTTGGCTCGAAGCTTTACATTGAATGCATTCTGATCACAAACAATCGAGTGTAGAGGCGCTCGCTTACTCGTCTGACGAATGCCATTTTGGAATTACTCCTTTTTCTCATTTCACTGTTTCCTTTCCTGGCTCAGTAGTGCATGTTTTATTGATGGCAAGTTCATTGATATTGGTGGCTTGTTCAGCGGCGGGTGAGTGCCCACTTACGTGGACCATAAAAGGCCTAGCCTTGGCCATATGGGGAAGCCGTCATGCCGCGAATGCATTCATGCGTGCGAGCATATCTGATCGACGGCTAACTGAGTGACGCGGGACGGGAATGTTGTGTACACACGGCGCCACATCAAGCTATACAAAACCAGTATACGTGGGCCTCGCGTATGTTGAAACGCAAAGGCGTCGCGCGACTCACGTGGGCAGCTTATATTGGTTTTGTGTAGCTTGATGTGTCGCTGTCTGTACCTACAAAATCAACGTTGTTTTGCTTTGTGGGACTAGGTATGTTTTGTGTGGTGGAAATTTAAATTAACTTTGTTGCGCAACTTGCATGCCTTGATATTGTTATGTATGTATGTATGAGGTTGATTTGCAGCCTTGACGCGCCCTCCAACCGTGTCTAAGCCAGCACAATAAAAAAATAACAAAATGGAAGGAGTGTCAGGGTTCAATAAATAAATAAAATATGTTTTATAACAAAAAATAAATATTAAAAATGGCATGAGATACAATGAAAGAATAAATGCGAAGACGGGACGGGCGGGCCAAAGGTCAAAAATTTGAAAAAAATGACGACAAATAAATTAAAAAGGAGATAATACAAAACAGATCGAAAATAAACAAAAAAAAGGATGACTTAGTCTTTAACGAACTAATTTGCTGTTTTTAATCAATGCAAAATTTAAAATTGATTAATATTTCAAACGACCAAGTGTTATTGCTATTGTAGAAAAAATTATATTTATTGAATTGTAGTGTTTTTTAATTTATTTTTTATAATACGGTAAAATTGCCTGTTGTAAGTGTTATGACTTCTTCCTATAACTTTTTCCATGATAATATCTAAATAATATTCCAATACCTAGAGCAAAGTTTATGTATATATCCTCCTCAGCCGATTTCGGCCATGGCGACTGCTTACTACTCCTAGGCCAGGTCACAGATTGGCCAGGTTGTGACTTGTGACGTTCGTGCGCCCTAACGTACGTAGAGCGTCTTTGTAACTAGGTGCTATACAAACTTCCAGTTTTACTGAAAACCCACGTAGCTTCAGACTGATTTGGTCACTTTAGAGTTGGTTGGCAAAACTAGACATGGGACGAGTACTCGGTTTGGATACGGTACTCGGCGGATTCGGCCTTTTTTAGGGTTCGGCTGAGTACCTAGTACCTACTCGGTCTTAAATATATTGCAGGGAAAAATAAAAACTAAAAGCCAGTTTTTATCATTATTATTGTATTAGACACATTAAAACATCAGGTACATGTAGAACAGCAAAATTAATTATTACTTGTATCGAAACGAAAGGTCTTTCGTGAGAAGTGTTAATAAGGTACTTATTTCATAAAATTTAAGAAAGCTATGAAATAAAATATAATTGAAAACGCTAAACACGTTAAAAAATCGACTTCCATCGCAACAAATTAGTACATTTTTGCATTATTATTTTTGGTTTTTGTTAATTTTCTACTAAAGTACTACACCGATTTTGATAAAATTTATATGGGACCACACGGGAAGTACTAGCTTTCAAATAAAAAAAGAATCATTAAAATCGGTTCACCCAGTCTAAAGTTCCGAGGTAACAAACATAAAAAAAAAAACATACAGACGAATTGAGAACCTCCTCCTTTTTGGAAGTCGCTTGAAAAAAGTAAGTGTGTAGTTTTATGAAACCACGGTAAAAGTGAAACTTTACAGAGGACGAAACGATCATGGCTGCTCTCGCTACGGTACAGAGGACGAAACGATCATACCGTCAGACGAAAGCGATCGTCACGCGACATGCAATGCAACACACAGACGAAAAAATTTGAGACGATGTAATAAAAGAGAAGGTCGAGTAAGTACTATTGTAGTATTGTTTCATCTCTAACTCTGTGTAAGGGAAATAACCGCGCGCCGCCCGCTACCACGTTTTTTTCAAAGCCGAGTATTCGGCCGAGTACTCGGCCCAATCTTCGGTGGCCGAGTACTCGGCGAATCACTACTAGTTCCATGTCTAGTAAAAACCCAAAAAACTTAGGTAGTTACCAGAAAAACTCAACTGGATCCCAAAAATTAGGTAAATATTTACCCCGGTTGAATATCCATGTTTTGACTCTTTGGGTGGAAAAGAAAAGAATCCGAGAATAGAGTCATCCCAGTTCCAGCATCAGATCAGTTCCATGTCATCCTAACATTGCTTTAGTACTTTTTAAAGTAATATTTCTTACTCTTTGCCAGAGAGATGACGACAGCATCAGAAATAAATTATGAATTCTTGATCAGTAAATTGCACTCCTACTTAAACTTCGGAAAACCATACTCGTTTTGTTTTCTATCAAGTCTTAGATTTTTAATTCATCAAAAACACAAAATGAGTACCTAAATGACGCTGCAAAACTATGACGTCAAACATTTTTAGAACAAAATTTCGTTTTTGACAGATGATAAAAAGTAAATCAGATGACTAGCATTCGTCATCTCTATTAATCGGGATTATTACCCAGTTTTTGGGTAAAAAACCGGGCGCTTGCCTTGCCCATCTCTAGGCCACACACATTCGTTTCTTTTACGATTGTTTCCCTAATAGCACTTATTTAAGTAAGTAAGACGCTGTTTGTTCAGTTCGTGTGTGTTCAAAGGAAATCAAACATTCTGACTGATAGAAAGAAACGGCTTAGCTTGACCCGTGAAGCAGCCCGCAAAATTCTATCAACCTAATGGGAAGGGCTCACAGTTGGTTTTGTATTTGGTTCTCTTTGATTGTAAAATCGTGTTGTCGACAGTACGTACGCTAAACAGAATAGTATATGCTATGCACGTGTCGCTCAGCTGATAGAGCGAGAGAGATGAGGGGGCTGCACGGGGGGCAAGACTACCCTCCCCATAGTGAGGGCTCGTTGGGAACCACATCGAAATATCGACGAATAGAAATATGTACAGCTGGAAAAGTTACGATACTGGAAAGAAAGTACCTAATACCTAGTATACTAATTACTCTGAGCTAAAACGTATCCTACATATTGAAGCAAATTATACTCCAAGGAAACATTTATTTATTTAAAATAAATAAGTAAATTGCACTAATATACTTTTAAAAAATTGCTTGCCTTAGCCGGCAATCGAACCGGAAAATATGAAAAATCAATCATACAAAAGACGATAAGACATTTTGTCAAAAGAGATTTAATTTATTAGTAAAACTACATTAAAAAAACTTTTGGAAACTCGCTTTTTTGTGAGGCCAATCGAAAGGGTCAATCCTAAGCCTCAATTACTTCTTATATTAAATTAAAAGACGACCATGACATTTAATTTAATATTGAGGCAGTTATGTAATTATTTTTTCACATTTTGCTGGTTCGATTCTCGGCTTTACCAAGGGATTTCTCAAAAACCTTTAAAAAAATTATCTGACTTCAATTTTGTTACTTTATACATTCAGCCGGCTATAGCTAGCATTTTTTTTCTAAAAATATATTAATCTTACTTAATTTGAAAAATTTATACTTGAGTAAATTTTCATAGGAAATGATCCTCTACTATATCTCCATTATTAGGTATATTATTTATTAATTAATATTTCGATTACCTGCTCGTAGAACAGATGGCTGTTGGGGCAGTAAAGTTCTCGAGTGGCGATCGCGCACCGGAAAACGTAGTGCAGGAAGGCCTCCCACGGTGAAAGTCGCAAGAAGCCGCTGTATGAGGGCAGCGCAGAACCGGTCGTCGTGGAAATCCTTGGGGGAGGCCTATGTCCAGCAGTGGACGTCCTTCGGCTGATATGATGATGATGATGATTTAGATTACCTACTTTGTCTCCAGGAGGCAGGTACCGTTCGTTTTTTTTTACCCTACCCACACATAAGTTCTATATTATAAATTAAAATAAAGGCGACATTGATTTACGCCCTCTATTAAATAGCTTGAATCATAAAAAAAAACTGGTCATGCGCCAAGCATGTTTGCCACTATGAAAAAGGTGGATAAAGTGCGTATCGGACCACGCATAGTGTAGAGTTCTGCATTTAATACCTGAAAACTGTTTGTCTCAGGGTACCTTAAATCGTTTTCCGAGGTCCCATAGTTAGGAGAACTCCGGGACAGGTATAACGACTTTGACAAGCTTATATATCTTGAGAACGGAACATCTGACAAAAATATGTTGTTATAAAGCACAACTTCATTTAAAATGACCAGGTTTAATAATATAATAGCTCTAACGAGGGGTACCTACACATTTTTCTTGTGTTGGAGGCACTCCTAAAAAAATTGTTTAATTGAAAAAACTCTCTAGTTTTCATTTTGCGTTTTAATTTAATGTACCAAAATTTATAACTTTAGATCTTGATGAGGACGTGTAGTCAAAAAAATGACGTTTAATTGTATGTTTGTACAAAAATAATTTTCGATTGCTAGTTTTAGCAAAATCTACATAGTGTCTTTTATTCACAAATTCAAGTAGGTACCATAATTAAAAATAGTACACACGAAAATAATAACTTTGGTGCTCAATATTTTGTTAACGCCTGTTTAATTAAACAGAAAGTTTAAAAATAAAACTTTAATTCATTTAATTAGATTTATTTAAAGATACCCCATTCTAATGGGTACACTAAAAATAGCACCCCTACATGTAAATATTTTTTTACACATTGACTTCATTTTACATTTCGGGCCTTGATTTACATCTGTGTACTAAATTTCATTAATTACTGTAGATCTAATAGTGGCAGATAAAACCGACCGTGACATACGGACGGACAGGGAAACGGGCGGACATGAAATTATAAAGGTTCTGTTTTTTGCCATTTCGGTTCCGGAACCCTAAAAAGGTGCCTAAAGTGCGTTGTCGGACCACGCGCAAATTAGGGTTCCGTTAGTCGTATTTTTTTAATCTATTGGTCTCGGACGCTTTTTTAAACTTTTCATGGAATCAACTGGATTATTACTGCATTTCATAAGTTGGTCGACTAATCTTCGTAAATATTAATAAAACCTGGTTAGTCGTGATCATTTTTCTTTCAAAATTATTATGTCTATTCCTAATACTTTTCAGGTTTCGTGAAATAGCAGCACTTACTTAAGGCTGGTAAGACATGTAACTTTAAGAAAAATCGCCACTTAAAAACGTAACATTCGAATTATTCATTAGTCTAAAAACGCTATTTAATTTTAAACCCATTTCCAACGATACCCCATACGATGCGCGAATATAAAAATAATATATTATCATCCCTACTTTACATGTAGAGGAAATACACAAAATATGTTTTTTTTCCAAAATATTTTTCAACAGACTTGCTCGTAAAATGTCTCTTACTCTATCGCTTTAAGATTTATAATGCAGCTTACACGAACTTTATACTTTTATTATTTCACAAGTTTTATTTTATGAAAACAAAGAGTTTTTGGGTCTAAAGAGTATAAAACATTTTTGTGATTAAATAAACTGTATTAATTAAAATATGTTAAAGAAATATTTAATTTCATCAAATTATTTAGTTTTGTAAACAAAAAGTGGTCCAAGAGATGTGACTACAGATTGAATGAAAAGTATTATCAAAATATGAACAATCCGACGTTTGTATGTATGAATAAATGTTTGTTCGACGATAACTCGAGTATGGTTGATCGGAACGTCGTAGTTTTTGGTAGGCGAATAAATAAGATAAAAATTTTCGAGCATTAGCTAAATTGGTCAAGGGGTTGCCGAGATATGTTGAAGCGTCCTTCAGTGAGCGTAGGTAACTATATTTTTTTAAAACAGTATTATCGCGAGCTCACAATTTGGGCGAACCACCAAATGTAAATTAAAAATAATTAAGTAAGTACCTAAATAAAAAGTAAAAAGCTTCAAAAAATGTTTTTATGCATAAATAGACAATTTTAAGAAACTAATTTGAGTATGTTTTAATCACTGGATATTTTTTATGATTAAAACAAATTGTTCAAAATTTACAATGAAATTGCACAAATAAAAAAATAAAAAAACAAATTAGGTAAATTGAAGATAATTAATTATCGATACACCGATAAGTCGGTGCACCGCCCTAACGACGCACGTGTCTCGGGCCTCGGCCAAGGCTGCGCTGTGAAAGCTCCGTGTATACGAGCCGAGCCGCCCACACTCACTCGCACACACACATCCAACACAAACACAACCAGCGAGCAAGCCTGTATCCGTGTAACATAACAACGTAAATACAACCTCCCAGGCTTGGAGCTGCACTGATTCAAGTGTGCGTGCTGCATGCAGTACGGATTTTCGAAAAGCTAGTATAGTGTGCTTTTGTTTGTGTTGTGTTCACTTGTTTGGTGAACAAATTCTTAGAAGCATATTAATGTCAGGCGGTATATTGGACCGTGGACGCAGTTAGCAAGAATTTAGTTGAGAGCTCCACTCGAGTTTGGGCATGGCATGAGAGCTCTTTTAATGGCTATCTTAATTGGACTATAAAAGATACATAAAGATTTTCTAGGTAATTAAATTAGTAAGCACTAAGGATTCTGGGAACGACTTGAAAACGCTTGATTTGAATACTGACTAAATTTAGCACATTTACAGGGTGTCACAAAAGTTGTGTAGGACTCGTTATCTGAGGATACTCCTCATAATACTAATATAAATAAGTATGTAAGTATATTTATTATTTAAATATATCTAATTGTAGTTTACTATCTGTTTATTACTTCTTATTGTTTTTAGTTATTTTAAATTGTGTACTAATTTGTTTCTACTTAAAGTTTTAATCGTATCAGCGATTAAGGGTTGGATGGAAGAGATCCCTTTTTGGGATAAGTCCGCCTTTGTGCATATTTCTATTATGTATCTATAATTGTAAATTTTGTTGTACAATAAAGAGTTTACAAACAAACAATACTAAACGACTTGTCCAAAGAGAATTGACTCATCAATCCGTGAAAATAGACTCTTCGTACTAAATACACCACTGAAATAAAAAGACATACAGCATACATCTTGGCAAGCCCCCGCTTCCAACTTCGACATCATCGTCACTTACCATTAGGTGACATGATGCAAAGGACTTACCAATTGTGGATAAAAAAAAACCGAGTGCGAGTCAGAACCGCGCACAAAGGGTTCCGTACCATCATACTAGATGGCGCTAGTTTCTTCATGTATAAAAAAACACGTTTTTTGTACAGAGACTTTCACTTTGTTTAATTTTTAGTATTTGTTGTTATAGCGCCAACAGAAATAAATAATCTGTGAAAATTTCAAATGTCTAGCTATCACGGTTCATGAAATACAGCCTGTTGACAGACGGACGGACACCGAAGTCTAAGTAATAGGGTCCCATTTTTACTCTTTTAGTAGCCCGTAATTTTTTATACCTTGGAAATAGTTGTTCAATATTATGGATACAAGCCCTGGTTAAAGGGAACTATTTTTTTATTTTTTTTAAATTTAATTAGCGCCGCCATTAAAAAAAATACTCGCTGAGTAAATACTATCGGACACTGCATACAACGGTCGTGAAACGACATTTGTAAAAACAAATGACGGAGCAAACAAAATCACGGCGAAATCCTATACGATCGAGAAATAAATAACCAATCTGTGCCAATCTGGGTGACGAGGGGGGTGAGGTTGGAATCTAGAGAGCGGCAGGGAGTGTCAATACTGTATGTTAGTCTTAATATAATACACTTCCGGACACATATTATAATATCGCACTGCCTAATTTTTCTCAGTACATTTTCGTACAAAAAGAAGGTCCAAACAACAAAGATCATTTTTTGGAAATCAAGAAAAGTAAGGAAATTATAAAGTGCAGTCTTTAGGTTAGATCCCTGGCTACAAATTTGTCGAGGAGCACAACATTCTGCAGTTACTGGGGAACTGAGTAGACTTGTCACAGGAGAACTTTCGTTAAATTGCCACCCATACTACGGAAAATATAACGTTCTTTTCATTAGCAAACCACTGAGTTCCCAAGGTTCTGCAGAATGTTGTGCTCTTCTTCAAATTTGTAGTAAAGGATCTCACCTGACGACTGCAGTTTGAAGTTTTTCCTTACTATTAATAATTTTGAAAAAAAATTGTATCTGTTTGGATCCTCTCTTTGTATGAAAATGTATTGAGAAAAATTAGGCGGCTTGATTGATGTGTCCGGAAGTTTAAATACTTTGCTATAACGAATATTTTACACGATGAAAATAAAGAATAGGAACTTACTGTATAGTATATTAAGAAACAATTAACTCTGAAATATAAGTCGCTGTCGTTACGGATAGTATAAGTGCTTAAAGTGGCCAAAAATGGATTATTCTACATTTACAGCGTTTAAAATTTTCGTTAAAATATGTACCTACTCAGTGATCGGACCATAGTCGACCACGCAAACCAAGGGCATCACACACAACCTTCGAGTTTTATCGCTACTACTTCAGGCTAGGCTCGAGCCATCAGTGGGGACGTATATGAGCTGATATGATGTATTTAGCAAGTTATTATTTTCCAAATGATGGCGGCGGTAGATAGCTGGAGGTAGCTCCTTAACAGGCCTTAAACTTTTTGATTAAAAAGAAGCCAATGTAGAGCTATTTTTTTGTTCCCCTTTTTGGAGGGCAGAACGATTATAAAAAATGCTTTTACGAATACCAGTACAGCTGCCTGTACTGGTTATGTGGGATTCACAGAAGGTGCTACTACAACCCACTAAAAAACCTTCTGATGGGTTTTAAGTCTACTAAGACTTTTGAATCCTTCATCTGAGCGAACCACCCTCACCCTTTTTTTTATTCACAATTAGTAAACCCTTGACAACATCTCACCTGGTGGTAAGTGACGATGTTGCCGAAGATGGAAGCGGGCTTACCAAGATTCCCCAACGCAATGGGGAACTGGCTATCTTATCTTCATGCCGGAACACATCAATGATATCAACATTGATATTTTGGCGGCAACACTTAGATAAGATGGTGGTAGCTAGCCAGGCGGGCTTAGAAAATGCCCTACCACCAACCAAACCGAGTCTTACAATTGACCCCGCCGGGAATAGAACCCGCGACCTCCTGTGTAAAGCCATAAAACTATGCCTCTGAGCTACGGAGGCGGTTGAAGAGAGAGAGAGGGGGGGAGCGTGAGCCACACTACTTTAGGCTTTTATCTGTAACCTATCGCTTATATCACATAATTTCTTACTTTTCTGAACTCTAAGATAGATTACGTAAGATATTATTATGAAATATGGAACTTAGACATAGTCGCTTACTATGGGCACTGATGAGATACTAGTTACTTCGTATAGGCCTCCTAAGAAAGCTCAAGGTCACCCAAAGGGCAATGGAGCGGGCTATAATGCTCGGAGTTTCTCTGCGTGATCGAATCAGAAACGAGGAGATCCGCAGGAGAACCAAAGTAACCGACATAGCTCTCAGAATAGCTAAACTTAAGTGGCAGTAGGCGGGGCACATTAGCTCGTAGAACAGATGGCCGTAAAGTTCTGGAGTGGCGACAGCGCACCGGGAAAAGTAGTGTAGGCAGGTCTCCCACTCGGTGGACTGACGACCTGGTGAAGGTCGTAGGAAGCCGCTGGATGCGGGCAGCGCAGAACCGGTCGTCGTGAAAATCCTTGGGGAAGGCTTATGTTCAGCAGTGGACGTCCTTCGGCTGATATGATGATGATGAGGTATTATTAAATCTCTTTTCCGGAAGACCGAGGCACAATGCTCGATGGGCACGGGGCACATAGACCGTGGAACAGATGGTTCTCAAGTGTCGACTGCGCACCGGAACTGTGGACTGACGACCTGGTGAAGGTTGCAGGAAGCCGCTGGTCTTTTTTAATCCACAATTGATAAGCCCTTGGCATCATCTCACCTGATGGTAAGTGACGATGATGCCGAAGATGGAAGCGGGCTTACCAAGATTAAGATCTTTAAGCTGGAACACATCAATCCACGACCAAACCCGTCGAAAACCCAAACTTGCGCTTTCCACCTCCAAAATCACCATGCAAAAATGTCACTTAACGTCGTATGGCAAGGGGTACCCATAGAGCTTAGCTTACACCCAAAATATCTGGGTGTGACACTCGACAGAGCGCTCACGTTTAAAACCCACTCCACAAATACGCGCCAGAAGGTGGATTCACGGAATAATCTTCTCCGAAAACTAAAATCAACGAACTGGGGCGCATCAGCCCACACCTTACGTACCACTGGTCTAGCACTGTGCTACTCCGCGGGTGAATATGCGTGCCCAGTTTGACACCAGTCCACACACGCAGTGCAGGTAAATTAATTAAGCCTTAAATGAAACCTGTCGAATTGTCACTGGCTGCCTGAAACATACTCCGCTGCATACATGACGGAGTGCGTCCGACAGAAGTCCGGCTACGGCCTGCGCCTGCGGGTGTTCCCGTTGGAGTCACGCCACTAAGTGCACTTCACGTCGTACGTGGTGCGCGTGCCGAAGCCTTTACTGGAGACCATCACCAGCACCGACTTCTGGCCGAAGTTTCGTTTCCAAAGCACCATGCCAGTCCACGCGTCACCAAAAATTACTAACATAAGTTAAGGTAGATACTAACATCCCTTTTAATGAATTTTATTTATAGTATCTATGTCTTGTTATTTTTATAATTTTTTATATATCTATGGGCCTGTACTTTAGTACTAAGTTGCCTGAAAATAAATGAACAATAATAATAAACTGTACCCTCTAGCAGGAATCGCCCCCCCCCCCCCCCCTGAAGTCTGTAAGGAAATAGCATGTGCAACAAAAAAAATCTCTGTATGGCGACAAAAACGCCCCCCACCAAAATTCTACGTGCAACCATCAGAAGAGCTGCCTGCAGGGCATACTACCCCATGGCCAACGCAGAGGTCACTCAACCGTCTCAGAACACAAGTGGGTCGCTGCAAGGAGAACCTGGTTAATTGGGGTATGCAGACCAACCAGCAAACGCAGTGCAGCTGCGGAACCGCACCACAGACCATGGCGCGCCTCCTCACATGCACAGCCTGTCCCTACTCCTGCAGCGAGCAAGACCTTGTCGAAGCAACGGAAAGGGCAATCGGAGTTGCCACTTTCTGGTCGAGATTGCTGTAGTGAAGAACCCTATGTGACACGAAAAGAAGACGAACACATCAATGCTGTTAACACACTGATGTTTCACGATAAGAATTAGATAAGATGGTGGTAGCTAGCCAGGCGGGCTATTAAAATGTCCTACCACCATACAAACCGAGTCTTACAAAGTTGACCCCGCCGGGAAACGAACCCGCCACCTCCTCGCGTGAAGCGAATGGACTAATCATTACGCCACGGAGGTGATTAAGCAGCTGATGTAGGCAGCGTAGGATCCGTCGTCGTTGTGGAAATCCAAGGATTTTTTTGGGGGAGGGAGGCCTTTGTCCAGCTGTGAACGTCTCTCGGCTGACATGATTATGATTATAAATTATATTCATAATATTTTTAAAGATTACATGTCAAAGTATAGTATAAAGTTATTATTATAATGAAAAAATAAACATTACAATATAATAAGATCATCATCACAGCTCATATACGTCCCCAACGAGGGGCTCGAGCCTACCCTGAATCAGGGCGATTAGGCCTTAGTCGACCACGCGGGCCCAGTGCGGGTTGGTCGACTTCACACACAACCTTCGAGTTTCTTCGCAGGCGTGTGCAGGTTTCCTCACGATGTTTTCCTTCACCGTTAAAGCAATCGGTAAGTATGTACGTAAGTTTTTGAAAAACTCATTGGTACATTGGCCGTCCAGATTTGAACCCGGTACCTCTGGTTAGATGGACCGAGTCGTTACCGGTTGAGCCACCGACGCTTGTAATAAGATATAATAATAAAAAATTAAAATAGTAATAATGGAATTACAATTGTCATAGAAAATAAAATAAATCAAATTGTGTAGATACATCTATACATTAGTACAATAGAATCCAGTCCTATTCGGTGTAACACTATTTCACCAGAAACAGACACCTGAATACCTGACGAGTTGGTGAAACTGATTGATGACATAACGAATTACATGAAACTGACGAGTTATGGAAACTGCCCACTTGACTCTCTAAAATATTATTCCGCTTGGGAACAGTGTTGTTTACGTTTAGTTGAGTCTCTAAAGCACCCAAGCCTTGACTACAGTAGACAAAACAAGTAAGAGTCAGCGTAAAATGTCATTTTCATTTCACGTTTGCGTTATTAGGAAATGCAATGCCTCACAGGATCGGTAGGCCTCGACGAGCCTTAGTAGACCTCAGTACCAGCCTGCGATGACAAATTTTGTTGCCAACTGCAGGAAGCTGGGAGGTCTAAGCTGACTGGTCAATGGTGTGGGGTGGTAGGGTAGGCCTGCCGCATCTGGGTCACCGGGCCGGTGCATCCCCTTACGTGGGAATGTTGCGACCTGACCTATATGTCAGGCTGTATGTAAATAGAGTGTTTATCTCTGGGTTCTCACTAAATAATTAGTAATTAGAGGGTACTGAATACGATGATACATATTTTGTGTTAATATGTAATTAAATAGTTTAAAAAAACAAGGTAAAAATTAAAATTGTTTCATAAACGTGAAGATTTGATAATGTCATAACTAAATAACTAGTTGTACCCAAATGTGTACAATAGGTGAAAAACATATATAACTATTTTTATCATATCAGCTCAAAAACGTCCCCACTGAGGGGCTCGAATTTACCCTGAATTGGGGCATTTGGGCCAAGTGCGGGTGGGTCGACTTCACACACAACCTTCGAGTTTCTTCGCAGGCGTATGCAAGGTTTCCTCACGATGTTTTCCTTCACAGTAAAAGCGTCGGATAAACGTACATTATGAAATCGAAATTCGAAAACACAATGGTACGTGGCGGGATTCGAACCACGACCTTCCGGACAGGAATTTAAAACAACAGAAAAGCTACCAGCATGCAGCTAAAATAGCTAAAAAGATGGATTAAAAGGACACTCCCTTCATTGACTTCTTTTCGTGTTTATCAACAGACAGACAGGAACAACAGGTGACCCGCATTCACCTATTTTCTCATTTGCCCCAATGACCCAGATATGGCACGGGGACGTTGCTACTCGTATACTTGCTAGTGAGGAATTGTGGAACGGGGGCTGTTTACGGTAGCTATCTATACCTCTTTATGCAATACGGAAGACGATTGGGATAGGAGAGTCTTGCTCTAGTCCCAAACAAGTCAGGAAATCGATAGGGTGGTAATAAAGCTAATAAAAAATTAGCTGAAACTATTTTAACTGGTGCTTCTACCCATGAAACTGAACAACTTTCCCCATGGAACCCATAGTCAAATCTCAAAAAAAAATTTGAACTTCCCATACTAAGTTGGCTGATCAGCTGATCGAGTTAGTATGGGAGAGCCAATTTTTTTTTTGCGATTTGACTATGAGTTTCATGGGGAAAGTTGTTCAGTTTCATGGGTAGAAGCACCAGTTAAAATAGTTTCAGCTAATTTTGTTACACCTTTTATAATTGGCCATAAGCACACTCTGGACACTTCATACAATGACATTTCAAAAAACGAATGACGGAACAAACAAAATGGCGGCGAAATCCTATACATTCGCCAACCAAATTGTAACCAATCTGTATCAATCTGGGTGACGAGGGGGGTTAGGTCGCAATCTAGAGAGCGACAGGCAGTGTCTAACTGTATGTTAGTACTAATATATATACTTTGGTAATGGTTAGTAGGTATCTTTATATTATTTGCATTTATAATATCTAATCTCTGCGTATGGTATACGGTGTATTGCATTGCAATATAATCAGTTCCAAGAATACGATGCGGTAGAAACGAAGCATTTACTCGTAAATCTACGTAACTATTTAGTAATCTGTGGATCTACATAGTGTATCACAGATTACTAAGTGTAGTCCTATTATTACATTTGCGTTTGGACTGCACTACTTCTTTCTCTGTTCATTATTAAGAGAAATCGTGGTCTAAAGAAAACAGGTATTTGAATAAAATGTTGCTGTCTCCCTCCCCCAAAACCTCTCCATATACAGCAAGAAAGGGAGAACTGCAGCGCAGACCGATAAATAAGCAATAAAATTGACCGAAACAGCATTTCGTAGTCCCCTATTTCCTCCTCCAAAACCTGAGCGATAATAATAGATTTTTTTAAATTATTAAAACGCTTTACCTATGTCTCTGTTTTCATTTAATAGTTAATATGTATATTATTTTTAGGGATGCATCCGATACCGATATATAGGCGATAGTTCGGGTTTGCCGATATATCGGTATCGGCGATATTTTTATGGCAGATCCAACGATACTTTTCAAATTCCGCGCTTTAAAAATATTATGTAAACGCGCGTGTTGTCCCATCTATTTCGTTGCAAACGAGGCATCTGTCGCATATGAGAAACTATTTCCCACCGCAGGTCTTATTCAAACAGACTTGCGAAATCGCCTTTGCCTGCAAAACTTAAGAATGCTTTGTTTTTTAAATAAAAATCTTATAAATGTTAATTTTGATTACTAAAACAATTAATTAATTGTGTTTTATTTATTATACCTTCCTTTTTGAATTCAATAAGCGTATCGGTATCGGTATCAGTATCGCCGATATTTTTATAAGAGTATCGGTATCGGTATCGTATCGGCAAAAAGGCGTATCGAGGCATCCCTAATTATTTTTTTGGTGGGTGTCTGAAAATTACGTTTCAATTGGGTAATTTTCTCAGTTTGTGAAGGCTCCTACTTCCTATTATATTTAAAATATGGGAAAAAACAAAACATTGCGGCATGGCTATGGTAGATATAAGTTTTATGGAAGAAACATTTTTGCTCTATTGTCATTATCCAGGGAGGAAACAGGGGACTACGTTTGTATGGAAAAAATAGCGGCCGCGTTTCCTCTTAAAAATTTAGCATATCGATTTTTAAATTATTTATTTTATTTATTTATTTCATTAATTTAGGAAACAAACAGTCTTATATATAGTATTACATATAAATTTTAAATTAAAAACGACCTAGAGTTCCACTTAATAAAAATAAAACATGAAATATACGAGCCCTGAGACAATATTAATTTAACAACTATTTTTAATCTAACAGTTTATTTTATTTCTAATCGCACTTTTAAAGGCGCACAAAGTAGTATTAAAAATGTCTACATCAGAAAAGTCATTATTGAAATTGCGTGTCGATCGTCTAAAGAAACTATTTTTGGCAGAATTTGTCGAAAAAGGAGATATTGAAAAGGTTTTTTTTTGTGCGAGAGGATATGCGGGGTGGTATATGTACTAAAGTTAATTTCAGCTAATAGTGCAGGAGAGTCAATAATGTTATTTATTATTTTGAATAAGCACACTTGATCATGATAAACCCTCCTAGACTTTAGAGAGGCAATTAATTAATTGCTATGTATTGTTACAAATCGAGCTGCAGTTTTACATTGCATTGAAAACAACTGACAACTGGATTAGAAAGTAACTATATGTTGTACAATATGATACTTAGCCGCTGAAAACCATCGTTGGTCTCAGGGTAATCATATTTCAGTACAAATAAAGTTTTTTCAGTACAAAAAAAGCGTCGGTGGCTCGGCCCTCCTAACCAGAGGTACCGGGTTCAAATCCGGACGGCCAATGTACCAATGAGTTTTTCGAAACTTACATATAATATTACTCACCGATTGCTTTAACGGTGAAGGAAAACATCGTGAGGAAACCTGCACATACCTGCGAAGAAACTCGAAGGTTGTGTGTGAAGTCGACCAACCCGCACTGGGCCCTCGTGGTCGACTAAGGCCCGATCGCCCAAATTTAGGGAAGGCTCGAGCCCCTCGGTGGGGACGTATATGAGCTGATATGATGATGATGAAAGTTTTTTCATTCTTTAGATTATTAATGATAGTTTGCTTAATAACTACATATATCTATATACAGGTGACTTTTAATTAGTTCTTGATAACAAAAGATATGAATGTACTCGTGATTACTAACTATAAAAAATTTTTGGTCCTCGATACATAACAATTTATCAAATCGGCAAAAATGTATAAGGATATTTTTTTTAATTCATATTTGACATATAGTTTCTTTGGGAAAGTTGTTTTTAATCACGAGTACATTGATATCTTTTCCTATCAAGAACTAATTAAAAGTCACCCTGTAAATAAAATTCTCGTGTCACAGTGTTAGTTGCCATTCTCCTCCGAAACGACTGGACGGATTTCTATGAAATTTTCTGTGTATATTCGGTAGGTCTGAGAATAGGTATAGAAACATTTTCACCGGGTTCTGAGCGAATATTATAAAGATCTTCTAAAGAGGTAAAGTTTGTTATTTTGTTTGTAGGAAGTAATCTCTGGAGCTGCTAAACCGATTTTCAAAATGCTTTTACCAATAGAAAGCTACATTATTCCTGAGTAACATATGCGCGAGCCGATTTAAAAGACAGTTATAAAAACCATGCCCACGCAAGCGAAGCCGCGGGCAAAAGTTATTCGAAAATAAAATAACCGGAAGCTTGAGGTTTGCCAGCAATAGGGATGACGACAGCATCAGAAATAAATTATAAACTCTTGATCATAAATTTCCCTCCTACTTAAACTTCGGAAAACCTTACTCGTTTTGTTTTCCATCAAGTCTTCGATTTTTAATTCACCAAAATCACAAAATGAGTACTTAAATGACGCTGCTAAACTATGACGTCACGCCTAGGTATTTCAAACATTTTTAGAACAAAATGTCGTTTTTGACAGATGATAAAAAGTAAATCAGATGACTAGCATTCGTTATTTCTATTATCTGTTTACTGCTACACTAAATCTTGTTACGTGATTGTAAATGACATCGCTTTCACTGGTCAAGAGCCGTCAAACGTCATTAATGAGTGAGGGCAGGAATCTTGGCAGCGGGCCGGCTCGTCTAGTCTAGTCCAGATTCAGTCCGTCTACCTACAGGGTGGTCATCCTTACTAATATCACACCCTGGACACTTCATACAACGGGCCAGAAATGACATTTCAAAAAAGAAATGACGAAACAAACAAAATGGCGGCGAAATCCTATACGTTCGACAACCAAACTTTAACCAATCTGTATCAATCTGGGTGACGAGGGGGGTGAGGTTTATAAAAAATAAGACAGTCATAAAAAAATGTCCACGCGAGCGAAACCGCGGGCAAAAGCTAGTTTTTATATGTAAAACCCTCAGAATTTTACAGAGAATTATTTCAAGCCAAAACATGTGTTGAAATATCACCATTAAGAGTTATCAGTACTTACTTGTAGGTACTTTACTGATTTTAAAAAACAATTCCTTTTTTGGAAAGAGAGCTGAGGTCATGATACTTTTTAAATTCACAGTTATATTAGCTTTTTCCCGCCACTTCGCTTACGTGGATTCCCTTTTACGGGCTGTGTTATATATAGCGTGCACGGTGCGCGGGCCGCATGCAGCTCGTGAGCGTGGAATAATGTTTTTCGCAGATCTCTCGAGGATATATGTAAGATAAAAAGCATTTTATATTGTTCCCAACCTTTAAATTTAGCTCTATGCCAAATTCAGCGAAATCGGTAAAGTAGTTTTAGCGCGAAAGAGTAACAAACATACAGACAGACAGACTGACACTTTCGGTATTATCTATACTAATATTATAAAGAGGAAAAATTTGATTGTTTGTTTGTTTGTTTTAAATAGGCTCCGAAAGGTGTAAAAAATGTCTTAAAAATACCTGCAATATCTACAAAAAGTAGTGTAGTGTAGATGCTATTATTTATATTTCGGATTTAGATATAATAATATTAAGCATAACTATTTGCCCGCAGCTTCGCCTGCACTGGATGGTTCTATTTTTTACGATTGTATTCGAGGGTGCGCAGTTAGCGAACCGTAAGCGGCTCGCTAGCGTTAACTTAAATTTGACATTTACATTTGAAATTTCATATTGACATTTGATAGTGGCATTTGATATTGAATTTGACTTTGACAGTTGGCATTGACATTTAACGATTGACAATTAACATTGTCAGCGTTGACTTAAATTGACATTTACATTTGAAGTTTGATATTGACATTTTACAGTGGAATTTGATATTTAATTTGACTTTGACATTGTCAGTTGACATTTAACGATTGACACTTAACATTGTCAGTTGACATTGACAGTAAACTTTGTCATTTGCTATTGAAATTTGACATTAACATTGAGGTTTGATTTTCACATTGACAGTTGACATTTGACAGTGAGAGTTGAAACTGACTGTCGACCGTTGTCATTCACATTTGAGAGTTGACATTTGTCACAAAGTATATTAAAAACAATTATTTTTCCAGAACCTACGAGAACTACGCCTTTTTCCAGTATAGAAAGTATCTGTTGTTCTCCACCCTTTTCTTTACCTCTATGCCAAATTTAAGCGAAATAGGTTTAGTATTTAAGGATTAGGAGAGCAATTAACAGACGAGACAAACAGACATAATTTATATGCAATAATGCTATACCACAGATAAGATACTAGTTACTTGCTATTTGCTATACTACAGGAACCTTATCGTGTGGCATAATTAACTGTGCTATCCAAGAGATTGACGGCGGTTTCCTGGTGTTGCACTTTGCATCACCCGCGGTCACGTGTAGGCCTATGTGTTAATCCAGATCTATCTATATACCAAGTTTCATCCAATTCTGTTCAGCCGTTATGCATTAAAACGGAACAAAAAAAACATACTTACTTTCGCACCTACTATAAAGCTTTATTGGAAAACTTTTAAATTATTACGTCACTCAATAAGTCCGTAGGATAACCAATTAAAAGAATATTTTTTTACCAAAATAATTTTTATTCCTCCACATATTCTCCTTTTAGAGCTATACAGGCACTCCATCTTTTTCTGACATTTCTATGACTTTCTTATAGAAGGATTTGTCCAACCCTTCAAAATACGCAGGAGTTTCAGCTATAACTTCCTCTTCAGAGACAAATTTCTTTCCAGCTAGCTGTTTTTTGAGGTTTGCAAAGAGATAGAAGTCGCTAGGTGCTAGATCTGGCGAGAATGGGGGAAGAGGCAGCAGTTCAAACGTAACTCTTCTAATTTTCCCATTGTAGCTACGGACTTGTGGCAAGGTGCATAGTCCTGATGAAAAAGGAGCTATTACTTCCGCATATAAGGTCTATTGTGTGCTATTTCTTGGTTTAAACACGTCAGTAATGTTATATAATATTCGCTGTTGATCGTTTTTCCTTTTCCTAGATAGTCTGTGAAAATAATTCCACGTGAATCCCAAAACACGGATGCCATAACTTTCCCAGCCGAAATTTTCGTTTTTGGGCTTTTGGTCGGCTTTCACCGGCAGCTGTCCACTGAGCAGATTGCCGATTGGACTCCGGTGTATAGTTGTGGATCCATGTTTCGATCATGGTCACATAGCGCATGAAAAAATCTTTTTTGTTGTGACTGAATATCTCCAGACAGCTTCTCGAATATTTGATCCGTTGTTGCTCCTGTTCAATAGTGAGCAAACGTGATACTCATTTTGAGCAAAGCTTTCTCATTGACAAACGATCGTGCAAAATGGTAAAAACACTGCCTTCTGATATCTTCACGATGTCAGCTATCTCCCGTAATTTCAGTTTGCGGTCGTCCAAAACTAAATTTTCGACTTTTTAAACTGTTTCTGGAATCACTACCGATTTTGGGCGACCAGGGCGCTCTTCATCATCGGTGCTCGTAAGACCACGTTTAAAATCAGCAAACCACTCATCAATGTGTCCGGATAACATTTATCAAGCCATTGCTTTGTTGTTGCTTTGTCCCGACAGTATTTTTTCCCATCAAAGAGCAATGCTTTATTAACACTCAAAATTCGTTTTTTTTTCCATTCTATTGAAAATACTATCTTTTTTTAAAGCTCCTATTTTTTAAAGTTTTGGCGGAAAATTGTATTTTTTTCAGGCGACGTTTTAAGGTTGCAATTATAAAAAAAATATTTGTTCTTTTTTTAAATACAAGAAAAAAGTTGTTATCCTAAGGACTTATTGAGTGACGTGTTATCATCGTGGATTGCGAGTGCGAGGAAATGTAAGATAGATAACACACTGTGTATTAGACAAAATATCGAGCTAGTCTATTAATTAGGTAAGTCTAACATAATGAGATAGAACGAACGTATATTTATTAGTCTGTGTCTGTCTATTTATAAATAACTAGCTTTTACCCTCGGCCTCGCCCGCGTGGACATCGTTTTTATGACTGTCTTTAAGGGTGAATGGTATGGAATGTCCTTCCCAGTGACACAGGCTACATGCCTGCCAAATTTCATCAAGATTAGTTAATGTGTTGAAGCGTGAAAAGGTAACAAACAAACACATTTTCACATTTATAATAATCAAAAGTAATGTGTTATATTGGTACCTACCTATCTCCTAGCCTTGACTACTGTGGTTTTTTTTTACAACTTAGTTCATAATTGATCCATCTTGAGTTTATAATCCGGTTTATAACGATAAAAATATACTCACTATACTTAGAATCCGTAACAACTATTTTGTGCGGTTTTACGCTGCCTATGGAAACTGTAGTAAGTACATGGAATACATTGTTGAGAGTTCGTATTATATAGTTATTTGCAACAATAGGCAATTAATCGCATTCTGCTCTTCAGCAACAACCCACGCCAGCCTTTAATTAAACCTGCATTTGTTTCTTTTAGCATTATACTCGTATGTAGGCATTTTTACCTAAAGCAATATTAAGGCTGCTCCGTCCCTAAAATAAGCAACTCGATTCACGACGTTTCAAACATCGAACGAAATCTCTTGGAAATAAAGTTCTTGTCACCTCGTACTGCAACGTGGTTTACGTCAATCGCTGCGGACGAATCTTGCGAAAATTGTGATTTATCATTCATCCTATCCTACTAATATTATAAACGCGAATGTTTGTAAGAATGTGTGGATGTATGTTTGTTACTCTTTCACGCAAAAACTACTGAACGGATCTGGCTGAGATTTTGTAGGTAGACATATTAGGACCTGGATTAGCCCATTGGCTACTTTCTTCCACGCTCGCGAGCCGCTCTCGGCTCGCGCACTACGCACCCTCTGGAAGTAATAGAAACGTTGTCCACGCGGGTGAAGCCACGGGAAACCGCTAGCTATAAATAAAATAGGAAAAATTTATAAATAAAGTAAGAAATCAAAATAATTTCATATTGTTTTGATAAGAAGTTCATATATTTTGATTAAATTTGCAGAAGTTGTATGGTTACAACTAGAAAAAAAAGGTGCATTAGAATATGTTTTTAATTTAGTTCTGTGTATTAAAATAGAATTCGAGGAAATCAAAATCACTTCTCATATCCCATAAACTACAAAACAATTTTTTTTTCGATAAAAAATCCTCAATTGAAGTAATAAGTGGTTACAAAGATGGTCGTTGGCGGCGGTATATAAGTCTTACGTAAGCGTTTTGCAAATTTTGTGCCGAAGCTATTTACCACAGTAATATATAAGTCATTGCTATTTACATAAGTAGACTACAAGCGAAATCCTACGAGGTTTGTTTTAGCGAACTATAATTGTCTCACGTCACCCACGAATTCTCTTTGGTCTGGCGTGCGTGTGCGCAATTAAAATAACTAATAATGAGTGGCGCATTCCCCGTCGTGGTCACAGTGTGATATACGACCGATCACAGTGAATATTACGACACTAAAGCTTCACAGATAAATCTCACTAAGAATTTTAATCATCGGCTTTGACCGATTGTTTTGATACTACCTTTGATAGCTAACTAGGCTGTGGATCAATGCATATAAGTACACAAGTAAAAGGTTGAGGTTACCGTAAGCACAGTATTACGATATGGCTTACAGTAGTGCAACGCCTTTGATGTCGCACGATGCCGCACTAGCAGTACCTACTCGCAGTCGTACTAGCAGTACTAGCAGTGCCCCGCCGCCCGCTACCCCGCAAGTACCCTTCCGTTGCTCCGTGAAAGTACATTCGTTGCACTACTGTAAGCCGCTATATTGTAATACTATGCCGTAAGTTTACGTAGTCATGGAGTGTGTGCGTATGACATGTGAGTAAAGAGATTTTATGTACCCAGGTGCGGGAATTACATAGACATACATATAGCCAACTACCTACTACCCGTAATTGCGGTTCAATCAAGCTTCATGCACATTAAGTATACTCAGGTAGTTATAAACTGCAGGTATCCCAGTTGTGATGAAAGTGCAATATACTTGGCAAGTAAGCCACATCTGGAACTTATTGCAAGCTCCAACGAAACCTACGAGAACCGCTCGTCCAAGCCAGCCGTTAACTGATACAAACGTAAATAGAATAGGGGTGACGACAGCATCAGATATAAATTATAAACTCTTGATCACTAAATTGCCCACCTACTTAAACTTCGGAAAACCTTACTCGTTTTGTATTCCATCAAGTCTTCGATTTTTAATTCATCAAAATCACAAAATGAGTACAAAAATGTCACTGCAAAACTATGACGTCACGCCTAGGTATTTCAAACATTTTTAGAACAAAATGTCGTTTTTGACAGATGATTAAAAAATAAATCTGATGACTAGCATTCGTCATCCCTATTGCAGCAACATAAGCCAGTGCAGTGTTCTTAATGTGCACGTAAAAGCAGCTAGTTCCTAATGAGCTGGCACACCGCTTTGAACCTATTCCAGAACAATGTTGCTTTGTTGTTCTGGGAAAAATAAATCTTCACACGCGCCCGCCCATGTGTTTACTATGAAAACCGGTGGTTCGCGTTTCTTTCGCTACAAAATGACATAGGTTTTGCGGTATTGTTACATATTTCAGATACGTATCGCATACCTGTGTTGTGGTTTACGGGTTCAAACAACGAGTTCGTGTGTCAAACACGGTGTTATCAAATACAGTGCGGTGTGAGTCTCGTGAGTTCACTTGAAGTTGGGAATTCTCTGTATGTGAGAATGAGAAATTAGAGACGAGTTTCATGTTTAGCGTCCGATGTGTGTAGCTTCATGTTTTTTTTAAATCCCCAATTGATAGCCCTTTGCATCATCTCACCTGATGGTAAGTGATGATGACGCCGAAGATGGAAGCGGGCTCACCAAGATTCCACAACACAATTGCCCATTGTATCATCTCACCTGATGGTAAGTGACAATGACGCCGAAGATGGAAGCGGTCTTACCAAGATTTCCAAACACAATTGATAGCCCTTTGCATCATCTCACCTAATGGTAAAGTGGCGATGACGCCGAAGATGGAAGTGGACTCACCAAGATTACCCAACACAATTGATAGCCCTGTGCATCATCTCACCTGATGGTAAGTGACGATGACGCCGAAGATGAAAACGGACTCACCAAGATTGCCCTATACAATTGATAGCCCATTGCATCATCTCACCTGATGGTAAGTGACGATGACGCCGAAGATGAAAGCGGACTCACCAAGATTACCCAACACAATTGATAGCCCTATGCATCATCTCACCTGATGGTAAGTGACGATGACGCCGAAGATGAAAGCGGACTCACCAAGATTACCCAACACAATTGATAGCCATTTGCATCATCTCACCTGATGGTAAGTGACGATGAAGCCGAAGACTGAAACGGTCTTACCAAGATTCCCAAACACACTTTATAGCCCTTTGCATCATCTCACCTGATGGTAAAGTGGCGATGACGCCGAAGATGGAAGCGGACTCACCAAGATTACCCAACACAACTGCATAGCCCTTTGCATCATCTCACCTGATGGTAAGTGACGATGACGCCGAAGATGGAAGCGGGCTTACCAAGATCCCACAAAACAATTGATAGCACTTTGTATTATCTCACCTGATGGTAAGTGACGATGACACCAAAGATGAAAGCGGGCTTACTAAGATTTCCCAACACAATGGCGATGTGGCTATCATGGAATACATCAATGCTGTAACAACGTTGTTTGGTGGCAAGACTTAGATAAGATGGTGGTAACTAGCCAGGCGGGCTATTGAAAATGCCCTACCACCAACCAAACCGAGTCTTACAAAGTTGACCCCGCCCGCGACCTCCTAGTGTGAAGCGAATGGACTAACCATTACGCTACGGAGGCGGTTATATGCTTGATGATTTAAGTCTCCCAATTCATACTACACACTCGACGAGGTGTGAACACACTTTATTATTACAACAGGTTGGTAGAGAATGGAGTTCTACAGCACAGTCATGAAGGTAGAAAAACTAGAAACTCAAGTACCTAAATAAGACATTTTTAAGAGGAAATGCGGGCGCTGTTTTTCCATACAAACGTAGTCCCCTGTTCCATCCCTAGATAATGACAATAGAGCAATAATGTTTTTTCCATAAAACCTATATCTACCATGGCTATGCCTTTATGTTTTGCTTTTTGCCATATTCTAATTTTATTAGGAAGTAGGAGCCTTCAAAACTGAGAAAATTGCCCAATTGAAACGTAAACCAAAAAAATAATATGCATGTTAACAATAAAATAAAAACATAGAAGCATAGGTAAAGCGTTTTCTAAATTATTTTTATAAAAAAATATTATTATTGCTCAAGTTTTGGAGGAGGAAATAGGGGATTACGAAATGCTGTTTCGGTCAATTTTAGTGTGTATTGTCGGTCCGCGCTGCAGTTCTCCCTTTCTTGCTGTATACGGAGAGGTTTGGGGGAGGGAGACAGCAACTTTTTATTCAAATACCTATTCTTTAGACCGCGTTTCCTCTTAATGTTCATCTCGCTATCACAAGGCTGAGGATGGAGTGACATGCGTCTTTCTTTCTCTGTGGCTGTCAAAACTGATCAGTAAAGACGTTTGGTTGGTTGCCTACATATGGTTTCAAACCAAGACCAAACTATACTATTTATTAGTACTAACATACAGTATGGACACTTCCTGTCGCTCTTCCTACCTCACCCTTTCGTCACCCTGATTGATACAGATTGGTTATAGTTTGGTTCTTGAACGTATAGGATTTTGCCGTGATTTTGTTTGATACCTCATTTGTTTTTAGAAATGTCATTGCACGACCGTTGTATGCAGTGTCCGGGGTGTACCAAGACTGCGAAATTACAATTGAATGAACTAACATGGGTCTTTAGCCAGATCGCTGACAGGCAAACGTGTGGTCTTGTACAATTGTCCGTAGAACTTCTCAACTTCTTCCAGCAACTCAGTCTTAGACGATATGATCCTGCCATCCTCAGTCTTCAGCTTGGTCAGTTGGCTTTATCCAACAGACAGATCTCTCGTGACCACTTTTGAGACTTTGTTGTGTTCAATCGCCTCTTTAATACAATTTTTAATACAGTTTTTCTGCGTGATCAAATCAGAAACGAGGAGATCCGCTGGAGAACCAAAGAATCCGACATAGCTTACAGAATCGCTAAACTGAAGTGACAGTGTGCAGGGCACATAGCTCGTAGAACAGATGGCCGTTGGGTCAGTAAAGTTCTCGAGTGTCGACCGCGCACCGGAAAGCTTAGCGTAGGACGCGGTGGACCGACGACCTGGTGAAGATCGCGCGAAGCCGATGGATGCGGGCAGCGCGGGACTGGCCGTCGTGGAAATCCTTGGGGGCAGTGGACGTTTTTCGGCTGATATGATGATGATGAACTAACATGGTAGAGTATAATGCGCTCTTTTGAAATAGGAACTCCAAAAATAATCCACAAGCGACAAAATATCTCGAGTCAAAAGCACAAACGTAGGCGTTACGGCGTGCCATTTATACCACTATACTGCTGTTTATTTACGTTAGTGTACGCAAAAATAATAATTACGATTAGGGCCGCGCCAGACAGAAATGCCGATGCGAACGTCTGGTAATGATCGCAATTTATTTGCAGAATAAATAGACGCTCGGCGGCGGCGTGGGCGCACGCGGTGCGGGCCGAAATAGGGACAGTTTATGTTGGACATAGAGTACGTTGGTACTTTACATTTTGGACCAGTAGTGTCAGAGAAAGAGAAAACAAGTTAAAAAAAGCAGTGTCTCTCCCCAGGCAACTTTTATCCTGCGTGTCGTACCTAGCACTTGTACGCGCGAGAGCCTGCAAAATGCAACGGAAAGTCCTAGATCAGACAGACAAGTATCAGACTATTCCGGAAAAAAATAGTTGAGTCAAAGGATCGATCCGCTTAGAAGAAAAAGCATATTTTATGATTTGTAATAAACTTGTGATATGTGTAGGTCATCATCATCATCATCATATCAGCCGAAGGACGTCCACTGCTGGACATAGGCCTCCCCCAAGGATTTCCACGACGACCGGTTTTGCGCTGCCCCCATCCAGCGGCTTCCCGCGACCTTCACCAGGTCATAGGTCCACCTAGTGGGAGGCCCGCCTACACTACTTTTTCCGGTGCGTGGTTGCCACTCGAAAACTTTACTGCCCCAACGGCCATCTGTTCTACGAGCAATGTGCCCCGCCCACTGCTACTTAAGTTTAGCAATTCTGAGAGCTATGTCGGTATGAGTAGGTACCTGAAATTAAAAATAATAGGCACGTCACGACTACCAAATACCCACTCAAAACTCTTTATTGAGTTTACAGGATGTAACAAAACTGGTGTAAGTAGGTGCCGTTAACTGGACCTTCTACTCGTCATACTGAACAACTTTTGATTTACGTCTTTGCTTAATTCGCAAAGAAATGTTAACTCTTCATACAAATCGATCACTTGATCGACCAATTTTGCGCATTTTTATATGGAGGGTCCAAATGTTTTTTTGAGAATTGACTATGGGTTCCTTGGGGAAAGTTGTTCAGTATGATGAGTAGAATCCCCAGTTAACGGAACCTATACCAATTTTGTAACATCCTATTTATGAGTGAATATAAAAATTGTAGGTAGCATTTAAAACTCTTATTTTATCGCGTCATAGGAGTACCACAGTCTGATGCGAATGTTAATAGTAACTTAGCGGTCGAAAGGGATAAAATAGCAATAGATCCACGTTTAAAACAAGCACTCATCAACATCATCATCATCATATCAGCCAAAAATCATCCACTGCTGGACAAAGGCCTCCCCCAAGGATTTCCACGATGAAAAAGTATAAGTATAAACAAACGAGTAGAAGGCCCAGTTAACGGCACCTACGTACACCAGTTTTGTTACATCCTGTATACTCAATAAAGAGTTTTGAGTGGGTATTTAGTAGACGCGACGTGCCTATTATTTTTAATTTCAGGTACCTCTCATATCACAAATTTATTACAAATTATAAAATGCTTTTTCTTCTAAGCGAATCGATCCTTTGGCTCAACGATTTTTTTACCGGAATAGCCTGATACTCTTAGATTAATGATAGGTCTTGATAGGTCTTCGCTGCCGCTCCGCTCCTGTACATACCGCGCTATCTAAAAACAACAGCTCAGTGAATGCGGCAACTCACACAACAAATTGTGTTTATGACAATTTGCAAGGATACTAGTGTGCGTGGAGAATTGTTATAACGAGACTGCGTATGCCCGAGCTCGGGTACGCCGAATTCGGCGTAGTATTTGTTGCCGCATTTACAACTACGCCGGCGGTATGTAGTCGGAGCGGCAGCGAAGACCTATCATAAGCGAAGACCTATCATTAACCTAAGCTGATACTATTATTCTGCCTAAACAAGCACTCATTTGTCACCAAATAATACTGTGTCCACCGCGCACTCGGCCCGAAATAGCCGCCCGCCCAGCCCTGGCCACTAGTGATAAATCGTCCACATAGTTATCTTTTTTGCTCTCTTCATAAAATTCTGACAGCTTTGAAGTGACCGACAAATCCCTGAGACACGAAAATATAATAGCAAACATGCAGTAAGTTACCGCTATGTTGTGAAATTATTAGTAATTAGTTGTAGTAAAGTAAAACAGTTGTATTCTGTTTTTATTTTACTACCTTAACGGTCCCCCTACGCGACGACTCTTGGATCATAATATAACTACTTATATTAAACTTATAGGGCCAAAAAATATTATTTTCTACTTTTATGGGGATTCTTTCCGAGGTTTATTGAATTTTTTAATTTAAGTTTTATTACATGCTTTTGAAACTTAATGTATATCAAACACGATACTTCTGCTGTAAGTTGGTAAGGAGTTAGATATCATGCAAATACTAGGCGATGCTGCAGCATCAGGTCAATGTTACCATGTTCTATCTAAAACCTATTCAATTAATTGTTTGTCATTCATTATTTTAGGTGGCAATATGGAACTGCGGATTGATGTGATTTTTTACAAATATAGTTGAGAAAATGAGAAGTGACGTAGAATACTAAAATAAGCATAGCCCGACACATAGATAGTAATTAAAAAAAGTGTGTGTGTCAGATCCGACGCACGACTGGAGTTTACTACTTAAGTACGATTGTCTAAACAGGCACAAAACAGGCCTTGACTTTGGTTTTGAGTTTACTCTGCACAGTTTTTATAACTGATGATTCCAATTTCCGGCCTCTTTTCATAGATGATGTGTCAGGTGTTTTAGATCCCATGATCGCAGCAATGTGGATTATTGATGATACTAACCTCATATGATTTGGATGCGGTTATACGAGCTTAGGTCATACCATAAAGGGCTCTTACATTGGTTTCGAGTTGACTTTTTAATTAAATCAAGAGCATTTCTGTTAAGTTTCTCTTGTAATGTTTCTAGTAGTTTGTTGACATCATTCTTTATATCATCACTCGCTTGAATAAGGAAATGATGAAGTGAAAACTGTCGAACATCACTGTGTTTAAAGTCGTTCTGATACTTCAACAGTTCACAATTCATAATTTTCTTATTTTTGCTTCTTGAATAAACTCGTGGAAAAACTCTGTGTTTGTTTCATGATGTGGAGCTGTTTTTTTGCAAATTTGATCTACAGTGACGTATTTCATAGTAGTCCCTACTCTCGAGAGGATGGGTTTTTTCCAGTAACATTCAACCTCGGTGCAGAAAGGTTCTTCACTGCGACGATGGGTCCACATTAAAAATGCCAGCTTACAACCACCAGCTGAAGCTACACAGTCCAAGCACTGGCAACTGACGATTTCACCTTTAGTCTCGTCTATCACCATAGTGACTTTGTATGAACTAGCCCTCACTATGTGCTCAAGGCAAATCTTGCAATTGAGTGTGCAAAGTCCTGATCCACGACGTAGTTGCACGTACCCAATAGCATCGTCACCATAAGATTCTCGTGCAGCCCTGAAAATGAAAACTAATTACTTACTGTAAACACAATTTATTCTTTATAACCTAAAAAACTACTACTGAAAGAAAGACACAGGATTAAGGTTACTTACGTAGGAAGTATTATATTAATTTATAGTACTTACATTGCTGTTTTTACATTTCTCAGCTCTGCAGAATACAAATCGGGGTTATTTTTGAAGAACATTCCAACCATGATTGCGTCCACTTTGGGCAAGTTTCTGCTACCTGCTTTCACAAAATTGACATCCATGATATACCAAATTATACGATGGAGATTGTAAAATATCACAAATTTTCACGATACTATTTTAAAATCTTATTTAAACAGATGAAAAATTGTAAGACTGCAACAATGACAGATCTGATTACTTACTGTGTTGGTTGTGACGTCATCTTAGATTCAGCCAATCCTGACTGTTTTGTATCACGGGACATATATTAGAGGCGCACAATAGGTTGCTCGCGAAAAACGTAACGCGATCACTAGATTTTACTTCTCATATTTTTTTCATACCGGGCGCCTTATATGAAAATCGATTCTTAAGGAGTAAACTACAAAAAAAATGATTTTTTATTTATTTATTTGACAAAAATTACTAAGTTGTACATTATGATAGTAATAGTACAACACAAACCTTTACAAGTTTATACTTGAGTAGTTGGTATTCGCGGGTTCTAGACCACTTAATATGCATGGCTGACTTTTTTTAATATCGACTCTTTGTTTTGGCAAAAAACGCCAGCGACGACCCTAATTAAGGGCTCGGCCCGGCAGTAGTAGGTATTCGGGGGTTCTAGACCACTTAATATGCATGGCTGGCTTTTTCTTAAAAGCGACTCGTTGTTTTCGCAAAACACGCCAGCAAAGACCCTAATTAAGGGCTCGGCCCGGCAGTAGTAGGTATTCGGGGGTTCTAGACCACTTAATATGCATGGCTGGCTTTTTTTAATAGCGACTCGTTGTTTTCGCAAAAAACGCCAGCGACGACCCTAATTAAGGGCTCGGCCCGGTAGTAGTAGGTATTCGCGGGCTCTAGACCACTTAATATGCATGGCTGGCTTTTTCTTAAAAGCGACTCGTTGTTTTCGCAAAACACGCCAGCAAAGACACTAATTAAGGGCTCGGCCCGGCAGTAGTAGGTATTCGCGGGTTCTAGACCACTTAATATGCATGGCTGGCTTTTTTTAAATAGCGACTCGTTGTTTTCGCAAAAAACGCCAGCGACGACCCTAATTAAGGGCTCGGCCCGGCAGTAGTAGGTATTCGCGGGCTCTAGACCACTTAATATTAGTTAATATGCATGACTGGCTTTTTTTTAAAATAGTGACTCGTTGTTTTCGCAAAAAACGCCAGCGACGACCCTAATTAAGGGCTCGGCCCGGCAGTAGTAGGTATTCGCGGGTTCTAGACCACTTAATATGCATGGCTGGCTTTTTTTTAATAGCGACTCGTTGTTTTCGCAAAAAACGCCAGCGACGACCCTAATTAAGGGCTCGGCCCGGCAGTAGTAGGTATTCGCGGGCTCTAGACCACTTAGTATGCATGGCTGGCTTTTTCTTAAAAGCGACTCGTTGTTTTCGCAAAACACGCCAGCAACGACACAAATTAAGGGCTCGGCCCGGCAGTAGTAGGTATTCGCGGGCTCTAGACCACTTAATATGCATGGCTGGCTTTTTTTTAATAGCGACTCGTTGTTTTGGCAAAAAACGCCAGCGACGACCCTAATTAAGGGCTGGGCGCGCCAGTAGTAGGTATTCGCGGGCTCTAGACCACTTAATATGCATGGCTGGCTTTTTTTTAAATAGTGACTCGTTGTTTTCGCAAAAAACGCCAGCGACGACCCTAATTAAGGGCTCGGCCCGGCAGTAGTAGGTATTCGCGGGCTCTAGACCACTTAATATGTATGACTGGCTTTTTTTTAAAATAGTGACTCGTTGTTTTCGCAAAAAACGCCAGCGACGACCCTAATTAAGGGCTCGGCCCGGCAGTAGTAGGTATTCGCGGGTTCTAGACCACTTAATATGCATGGCTGGCTTTTTTTTAATAGCGACTCGTTGTTTTCGCAAAAAACGCCAGCGACGACCCTAATTAAGGGCTCGGCCCGGCAGAAGTAGGTATTCGCGGGCTCTAGACCACTTAGTATGCATGGCTGGCTTTTTCTTAAAAGCGACTCGTTGTTTTCGCAAAACACGCCAGCGACGACACTAATTAAGGGCTCGGCCCGGCAGTAGTAGGTATTCGCGGGCTCTAGACCACTCAGTATGCATGGCTGGCTTTTTCTTAAAAGCGACTCGTTGTTTTCGCTAAACACGCCAGCGACGACACTAATTAAGGGCTCGGCCCGACAGTAGTAGGTATTCGCGGGTTCTAGACCACTTAATATGCATGGCTGGCTTTTTTTTAATAGCGACTTGTTGTTTTCGCAAAAAACGCCAGCGACGACCCTAATTAAGGGCTCGGCCCGGCAGTAGTAGGTATTCGCCTCTAGACCACTTAGTATGCATGGCTGGCTTTTTCTTAAAAGCGACTCGTTGTTTTCGCAAAACACGCCAGCGACGACCCTAATTAAGGGCTCGGCCCGGCAGTAGTAGGTATTCGCGGGCTCTAGACCACTTAATATGCATGGCTGGCTTTTTTTTAATAGCGACTCGTTGTTTTTCAAAAAACGCCAGCGACGACCCTAATTAAGGGCCCGGCCCGGCAATAGTAGGTATTCGCGGGCTCTAGACCACTTAATATGCATGGCTGGCTTTTTTTTAATAGCGACTCGTTGTTTTCGCACAAAACGCCAGCGACGACCCTAATATTTATAATATTTAATTTATAATTTTTATTATTTATAATTTGTAATTTTTATATTTTGTAATTTTTATAATATTAAATTTATAATTTTTATAATATTTAATTTACATAAATTTGTAATTTTTATAATATTTTATTTATAATTTGTAATTTTTATAATATTTAATTTATAATTTGTAATTTTTATAATATTTAATTTATAATTTATAATTTGTAATTTTTATAATATTAAATTTATAATTTTTATAATATTTAATTTATAATTTTTATAAAATTTAATTTATATTTTGTAATTTTTATAATATTTAATTTATAATTTTTATAATTATTATTTTATAATTTTATTTTTTTTATAATTTTTATAATATTTAATTTATTATTTGTAATTTTTATTTTATAATTTGTAATTTTTTAATATTTAATTTATAATTTTTACAATATTTAATTTATAATTTGTAATTTTTATAATATTTAATTTATAATTTTCATAATATTTAATTTATAATTCTTATAATATTTAATTTATAATTCTTATAATATTTAATTTATAATTTGTAATTTTATAATATTTAATTTGTAATTTTTATAATATTTAATTTATAATTTTTATAATATTTAATTTATAATTTGTAATTTTTATAATATTTAATTTAAAATTTGTAATTTTTATAATATTTAATTTATAATTTGTTATTTTTATAATATTTAATTTATAATTAGTAATTTTTATAATATTTAATTTATAATTTGAAATTTTTATAATTTATAATTTGTAATTTTTATAATAATAAATTTATAATTTTTATAATATTCGATTTTAAAATTTTTAATTTGCAATTTTTATATTTTGTAATTTTTATTATATTTAATTTATAATTTGTAATTTTTATATTTTGTAATATTTGTAATATTTAATTTTTAATTTTTATAATTCATTATTTATAATTTATAATTTGTAATGTTTATAATTTGTAATTTTTATATTTTGTATTATTTGTAATATTTAATTTATAATTTTTATTATTTATAATTTGTAATTTTTATATTTTGTAATTTTTATAATATTTAATTTATAATTTGTAATTTTAATAATATTTATTTATAATTTTTATTATTTATAATTTGTAATTTTTATATTTTGTAATTTTTATAGTATTTAATTTATAATTTTTATAATATTTAATTTATAATTTGTAATTTTTATATTTTGTATTATTTATAATATTTAATTTATAATTTTTATTATTTATAATTTGTAATTTTTATATTTTGTAATTTTTATAATATAATTTAATATATTTTTTATTTATAATTTTTGTAATATTTAATTTACATAAATTTGTAATTTTTATAATATTTTATTTATAATTTGTAATTTTTATAATATTTAATTTATAATTTGTAAATTTTATAATATTTAATTTATAATTTGTAATTTTTATATTTAATTTATAATTTTTTTTAATATTTAATTTACATAATTTTTTTAATTTTTATAATATTTCATTTATAATTTGTAATTTTTATAATATTTAATTTATAATTTGTAATTATTAATTTATAATTTGTAATTTTTTAATATTTAATTTATAATTTTTTTTAATATTTAATTTATAATTTGTAATTTTTATAATATTTAATTTATAATTTTTATAATATTTGATATATAAATTGTAATTTTATAATATTTAATTTGTAATTTTTATAATATTTTATTTATAATTTTTTATAATATTTTATTTATAATTTGTAATTTTTATAATATTTAATTATAATTTGTAAATTTTATAATATTTAATTTATAATTTGTAACTTTTATAATATTTAATTTATAATTTGTAATTTTTATAATATTTAATTTATAATTTGTAATTTTTATATTTAATTAATAATTTTTTTTAATATTTAATTTACATAAATTTTTTAATTTTTATAATATTTAATTTATAATTTGTAATTTTTAATATATTTAATTTATAATTTGTAATTTTTATATTAAATTTATAATTTTTATAATATTTAATTTATAATTTTTATAATATTTAATTTATATTTTGTAATTTTTATAATATTTAATTTATAATTTTTATAATTTTTATTTTATAATTTTATTTTTTTTATAATTTTTATAATATTTAATTTATAATTTTTATAATATTGAATTTATAATTTGTAATTATTAATTTATAATTTGTAATTTTTTAATATTTAATTTATAATTTTTACAATATTTAATTTATAATTTGTAATTTTTATAATATTTAATTTATAATTTTTATAATATTTGATATATAATTTGTAATTTTATAATATTTAATTTGTAATTTTTATAACATTTAATTTATAATTTTTATAATATTTTGTAATTTTTATAATATTTAATTTAGAATTTGTAATTTTTATAATTTATAATTTGTAATATTTATAATATTTAATTTATAATTTGTAATTTTTATATTTAATTTATAATTTTTTTTAATATTTAATTTACATAATTTTTTAATTTTTATAATATTAAATTTATAATTTTTATAATATTTTATTTATAATTTTTATAATATTTAATTAATATTTTGTAATTTTTATAATATTTAATTTATAATATGTAATTTTTATAAATTATAATTTGTAATTTTTATAATATTTAATTTATAATTTGTGATTTTTATAATATTTAATTTATAATTTGTAATTTTTATAATATTTAATTTATAATTTATAATTTGTAATTTTTATAATATTAAATTTATAATTTTTATAATACATAATTTATAATTTGTAATTTTAATAATATTTAATTTATAACTTGTTATTTTATAATATTTAATTTATAATTTGTAATTTTTATATTTAATTTATAATTTTTTTTAATATTTAATTTACATAATTTTTTTAATTTTTATAATATTTAATTTATAATTTGTAATTTTTATAATATTTAATTTATAATTTATAATTTGTAATTTTTATAATATTAAATTTATAATTTTTATAATATTTAATTTATAATTTTTATAATATTTAATTTATATTTTGTAATTTTTATAATATTTAATTTACAATATTTATAATTTTTATTTTATAATTTTATTTTATTATAATTTTTATAAAATTTAATTTTTAATTTTTATAATATTTCATTTATAATTTGTAATTTTTATAATATTTTATTTGTAATTTTTATAATATTTAATTTAGAATTTGTAATTTTAATAATATTTAATTTATAACTTGTAATTTTCTCTCTCTCTTGGCCTAGCTTTATCCCATTTCTATTTGGGGTCGGCTCTCCTCGTCATCTTTCGCCACACTTGTCGGTTTTGAGTCGTCGATTTGTCTATTTGAGCTTTCTTCAGGTCGTTGCTTACTACAGACATCCATGTTTGAGGGGGTCTGCCTCGTTTTCTCGGGCCGATATCGATGTCCATGACTTGTCTGGTCATGTGGTCTTTGGGTCTTCTCAATACATGCCCATACCATCTAAGACGGGACTCAGAGAGTTTTTCCTCGATGGGCCTGATCTTAAAACTTCCACGGATATGTTTATTTTGTACCTTGTCTAGTAAGGTAACGCCACCTGCCCATCTCAGCATCTTCATCTCCGTCGTGTGTAGTTTTGTGGTATGGACTTTCTTCACTGGCCAGCACTCGGCTCCGTATATAAGAGCAGGGCGGACTGCTGTTTTATATATCTTGCCTTTTACGCGTACTGGCATTCTTCTGTCGCATAGTACACTCGATAGTTCTCGCCACTTCATCCATCCTGTGTTAACTCGGTGGGTTACGTCGGCGTCAATCGTACCATCGCTTGTGACCACAGAACCCAGGTATTTGAATTGGTCGACTTCTTTTAGCTGGTGACCTTGTAAATTGACAGCTTGGTGTTGTTTAGTTGTTGAGTAGCAGCACTGCATGCACTCTGTTTTCGTGCGGCTGATCAGTTCTAGACCACTTAATATGCATGGCTGGCTTTTTTTTAATAGCGACTCGTTGTTTTCGCAAAAAACGTCAGCGACGACCCTAATTAAGGGCTCGGCCCGGCAGTAGTAGGTATTCGCGGGCTCTAGACCACTTAATATGCATGACTGGCTTTTTTTTAAAATAGTGACTCGCTGTTTTCGCAAAAAACGCCAGCGACGACCCTAATTAAGGGCACAAATTAAATATTATAAAAATTACAAGTTATAAATTAAATATTATAAAAATTACAAATTATAAATTAAATATTATAAAAATTACAAATTATAAATTAAATATTATAAAAATTACAAATTATAAATTCAATATTATAAAAATTACAAGTTATAAATTAAATTTTATAAAAATTACAAATTATAAATTAAATATTATAAAATTTACAAATTATAAATTAAATATTATAAAAATTTAAAATTAAATATTATAAAAATTACAAAAATTACAAATTATAAATTAAATATTATAAAAATTACAAAATATTATAAAAATTATAAATTAAATATAAAAATTACAAATGATAAATTATAAAAATTACAAATTATAAAATAAATATTATAAAAATTACAAAATATTATAAAAATTATAAATTAAATATTATAAAAATTACAAAATATTATAAAAATTAAAAATTAAATATTATAAAAATTACAAATTATAAATTAAATATTATAAAAATTACAAAATATTATAAAAATTATAAATTAAATATTATAAAAATTATAAATTATAAAAATTACAAATTATATATTAAATATTATAAAAATTATAAATTAAATATTATAAAAATTACAAATAACTTGTAATTTTATAATATTTAATTTATAATTTGTAATTTTTATAATATTTGATATATAATTTGTAATTTTATAATATTTAATTTGTAATTTTTATAATATTTTGTAATTTTTATAATATTTAATTTATAATTTTATGATACTTTATAATTTTTATAATATTTAATTTATAATTTTTATAATATTTAATTTATAATTTTTATAATATTTAATTTACAATTTTTATAATATTTAAATTATAATTTGTAATTTTTATAATATTTAATTTATAATTTAAAATTTGTAATTTTTATAATATTAAATTTATAATTTTTTTAATATTTAATTTTTATAATATTTAATTTATATTTTGTAATTTTTATAATATTTAATTTATAATTTTTATAATTTTTATTTTATAATTTTATTTTTTTTATAATTTTTATAATATTTAATTTATAACTTGTAATTTTATAATATTTAATTTATAATTTGTAATTTTTATAATATTTAATTTATACTTTTTATAATTTATAATTTTTATAATATTTAATTTATAATTTTTATAATATTTAATTTATAATTTGTAATTTTATAATATTTAATTTATATTTTGTAATTTTTATAATATTTAATTTATAATTTTAATAATTTTTATTTTATAATTTTATTTTTTTTATAATTTTTATAATATTTAATTTATAATTTTTATAATATTTTATTTATAATTTGTAATTTTTATAATATTTAATTTATAATTTTTATAATATTTAATTTATAATTTGTAATTTTTATAATATTTAGTTTATAATTTGTAATTTTTATAATATTTAATTTATTATTTTTATAATATTTAATTTGTAATTTGTATAATATTTAATTTATAACTATAATTTGTAATTTGTATAATATTTAATTTATAACTTGTAATTTTTATAATATTTAATTTATAATTTGTAATTTTTATAATTTATAATTTGTAATTTTTTTAATATTTAATTTATAATTTTTATAATATTTTGTATTTTTTATGATATTTAATTTATAATTTTTAAAATACTTAATTTATAATTTCAAATTTTTATAATATTTAATTTATAATTTGTAATTTTTATAATATTTAATTTATAATTTGTAATTTTTATAATATTTAATTTATAATTTGTAATTTTTATAATATTTAATTTATAATTTGTAATTTTTATAATATTTAAATTATATTTTTTATAATATTTAATTTATGATTTGGAATTTTTATAATATTTAATTTATAATTTGTAATTTTTATAATATTTAATTTATAATTTTTATAATATTTAATATATAATTTGTAATTTTTATAATTTATAATTTTTATAATATTTAATTTATAATTTTTATAATATTTTGTAATTTTTATAATATTTAATTTATAATTTGTAATTTTTATAATATTTAATTTACAATTTTTATAATATTTTGTAATTTTTATAATATTCAATTTATAATTTTTATAATATTTTGTAATTTTTATAATATTTATTTTATAATTTGTAATTTTTATAATTTATAATTTGTAATTTTTATAATATTTAATTTATAATTTTTATAATATTTTGTAATTTTTATAATATTTAATTTATAATTTGTAATTTTTGTAATTTTTATAATATTTAATTTCAAATTTTTATAATATTTAATTTATAATTTGTAAATTTTATAATATTTAATTTATAATTTGTAATTTTTATAATATTTAGTTTATAATTTGTAATTTTTATAATATTTAATTTATTATTTTTATAATATTTAATTTGTAATTTGTATAATATTTAATTTATAACTATAATTTGTAATTTGTATAATATTTAATTTATAACTTGTAATTTTTATAATATTTAATTTATAATTTGTAATTTTTATAATTTATAATTTGTAATTTTTATAATATTTAATTTATAATTTTTATAATATTTTGTATTTTTTATGATATTTAATTTATAATTTTTAAAATATTTAATTTATAATTTGTAATTTTTATAATATTTAGTTTATAATTTGTAATTTTTATAATATTTAATTTATAATTTGTAATTTTTATAATATTTAATTTATAATTTGTAATTTTTATAATATTTAATTTATAATTTGTAATTTTTATAATATTTAAATTATATTTTTTATAATATTTAATTTATAATTTTTATAATATTTAATATATAATTTGTAATTTTTATAATTTATAATTTTTATAATATTTAATTTATAATTTTTATAATATTTTGTAATTTTTATAATATTTAATTTATAATTTGTAATTTTTATAATATTTAATTTACAATTTTTATAATATTTATAATTTTTTTTTTATTATTTATTGTTGTAATTTTTATAATATTTAATTTATAATTTGTAATTTTTATAATATTTAATTTATAATTTTTATAATATTTAATATATAATTTGTAATTTTTATAATTTATAATTTTTATAATATTTAATTTATAATTTTTATAATATTTTGTAATTTTTATAATATTTAATTTATAATTTGTAATTTTTATAATATTTAATTTATAATTTGTAATTTTTATAATATTTAAATTATATTTTTTATAATATTTAATTTATGATTTGTAATTTTTATAATATTTAATTTATAATTTGTAATTTTTATAATATTTAATTTATAATTTTTATAATATTTAATATATAATTTGTAATTTTTATAATTTATAATTTTTATAATATTTAATTTATAATTTTTATAATATTTTGTAATTTTTATAATATTTAATTTATAATTTGTAATTTTTATAATATTTAATTTACAATTTTTATAATATTTATAATTTTTTTTTTTTATTTATTGTTGTAATTTTTATAATATTTAATTTATAATTTGTAATTTTTATAATATTTAATTTATAATTTTTATAATATTTAATATATAATTTGTAATTTTTATAATTTATAATTTTTATAATATTTAATTTATAATTTTTATAATATTTTGTAATTTTTATAATATTTAATTTATAATTTGTAATTTTTATAATATTTAATTTATAATTTTTATAATATTTTGTAATTTTTATAATATTTAATTTATAATTTTTATAATATTTTGTAATTTTTATAATATTTATTTTATAATTTGTAATTTTTATAATTTATAATTTGTAATTTTTATAATATTTAATTTATAATTTTTATAATATTTTGTAATTTTTATAATATTTAATTTATAATTTGTAATTTTTGTAATTTTTATAATATTTAATTTCAAATTTTTATAATATTTAATTTATAATTTGTAATTTTTATAAAATTTAAATTATAACTTGTAATTTTTATAATATTGAATTTATAATTTGTAATTTTTATAATATTTAATTTATAATTTGTAATTTTTATAATATTTAATTTATAATTTGTAATTTTTATAATATTTAATTTATAACTTGTAATTTTTATAATATTTAATTTGTGCCCTTAATTAGGGTCGTCGCTGGCGTTTTTTGCGAAAACAGCGAGTCACTATTTAAAAAAAAGCCAGTCATGCATATTAAGTGGTCTAGAGCCCGCGAATACCTACTACTGCCGGGCCGAGCCCTTAATTAGGGTCGTCGCTGACGTTTTTTGCGAAAACAACGAGTCGCTATTAAAAAAAAGCCAGCCATGCATATTAAGTGGTCTAGAACCCGCGAATACCTACTACTGCCGGGCCGAGCCCTTAATTAGGTTCGTCGCTGGCGTTTTTTGCGAAAACAAGGAGTCGCTATTAAAAAAAAGCCAGCCATGCATATTAAGTGGTCTAGAGCCCACGAATACCTACTACTGCCGGGCCGAGCCCTTAATTAGGGTCTTCGCTGGCGTGTTTTGCGAAAACAACGAGTCGCTTTTAAGAAAAAGCCAGCCATGCATATTAAGTGGTCTAGAGCCCGCGAATACCTACTACTACCGGGCCGAGCCCTTAATTAGGGTCGTCGCTGGCGTTTTTTGCGAAAACAACGAGTCGCTATTAAAAAAAAGCCAGCCATGCATATTAAGTGGTCTAGAACCCCCGAATACCTACTACTGCTGGGCCGAGCCCTTAATTAGGGTCGTCGCTGGCGTTTTTTGCGAAAACAACGAGTCGCTATTTAAAAAAGCCAGCCATGCATATTAAGTGGTCTAGAGCCCGCGAATACCTACTACTTACTTGCAATCGTTAAAACGTTGTTGACAATTAGAAAGAAAATAAATATTCAGGGACTCCCGTCACTTGCCACCAGGTGAGGTGATGCCATGGATCGTGTGGCCCCAAAAACTAGGATTCCCTGACAGTGAGAACCAGTCTGATATACACACCTAAAAACGTTTAAAGACATACATAAATAGATATTAAACACCCAGACACAGAGAAAACGAACCTATTCGTCATATAAATGTAGCCCTGGGTGAGGAGGGAACCTGAATGGGGGGCAGAACCTGACCACTGGACTACCGGGTCAGTACCCGTGGAATTAGAAAAAACTGATTTCCGAGCGGCTCGCGCACCACGAAACTTTAAAGACGGTAAAAAAACGACGTCCACGCGAGCGAAGCCGCTGCAATTCTGACTATATAAGGGCTAAAAAAATTAGCTAAAACTATTTTAACTAGTGCTTCTACCCATGAAACTGAACAACTTTCCTCATAAAACACATAGTCAATTCTCAAAAAAAAATTTGAACTTCCCATACTAAGTTAGCTGATCAGCAGATGGGTTTCATGGGGAAAGTTGTTCAGTTTCATGGGTAGAAGCACCAGTTAAAATAGTTTCAGCTAATTTTGTTAGACCTTATATTATATACTGGATGTAACAAAATTTTTGTAGGGCCCGCTGGAGCTTCTACTTATCATGCTGAACAACTTTCCCCAAGGAACCCATAGTCAATTCATATTCGTGCAATGGAACGTAGAAGTGTCATGTACTCATGTGTAAACAATATACACAAGACCAACTTATACGTTCCACTGCACTCTTGTCTCTTATTGATAACTGTCTGTCTATCCTTGTATTCCGCACCAACATTATAATACATACCCGTAGTTAACAAATAAACCAAGTGGTCTTATTAATGTACTCAAATATTGTTATGATCCTCAGCTCAGCATAACATTCTGCCATTTGGTGCATATTTTGGAATACGATCTGTCTGGCCGCCGGACGAGAATAGCCATGCGACAGACTAGATTTAGTCGAGACATTATGCACTGCGGCTGTTCTATATGAATAATGTAATATTATTGTAATATTATTGTAATATTATGTTATTATGATACGTATGATTGTAAGAGTACCTACCAACTTATTATGTTATGTAGAATATAGTTCATATAATCCTTACATTAGTAATAATCCTTACTAATATTATAAATGTGAAAATGTGTTTGTTTGTTACCTTTGCTCGCTTCAAGACCTCGACTAATCTTGATGCAATATGGCATGCAGGCAGCCTGTGTCACTGGGAATGACATAGGCTACTTTTTATCCAAATAGCATAGTCCGATGCAGTTCCTAACGGAACTAAAAAAAACTCTTTTTTTAGGTTCATTTCTTTAACATCGCAACGGAACAATGGACTGTTGTGATTTTTTGCACAGAAATAGTTGAGGGCGTGGGAAATGACATAATTTACCAATTAGCATGTCCTGACATAGTTCCCGAGGAAATGGGGAAAACTCATTTCCACGCTCACGCACGTCGGCGTCAACGCAACGGAGCAATGTATTAAAGTGATGTTTTGTATAGAATTGGTTGAGGGGGTCGGAAGTGACATAGACTACTAATCAGAATAGCCCGATATAGTTCCTGAGGGATCTGGTAAAAAACTCCTGTCCACTCTCGCGAGCCACGTGGGTGAAGCCGCGGGCAAAAGCTAATCGTATACAAATACGGGAGCTAGGTAAGTTACATGGAAAGTTTAGATAGGATAATTAACCTAATGAAAAGGAACTGTTTTACGAGATTGAGACAAAATTATTAACATCTTACAAAGGTTAATCATCCCTTATTCACAAAAGGCTAAGTTTCATGAATACAATAAAATTTTCACAAATTCGTGTAATTGTCTTTTAAAGGTCATATCATAACAATGGGGAAAAATTTCGTTTGTAAATTATAGTAAAAATAAACGTTTCAAATTTTCGGAAAAATTAAACCTACATTATTCGCTATTCAACATAGCTTGGGGAGATGGCTTGATGACGACTCGGACACAATTTATTCGGACAACTTTTCCGAATCGACACCTTTTAATTTTAAACTTTAATACTTGTTTCACTGACAAGACACCATCAAAATATTAAAGCTATAACGTACAGTCAGGAAGAAGAGTATTAAACATCTTAAAATATGATTTATATTAAAATAATCACATTAACATTTTTTAAATTCACAGATAATTAAATAAAAACTAAATACAAGCAATAAAACTATTTTTCACAGCATTTGGTGCAAAAATTTGTTTGTAGTGTTTACTTATTTATTTGGTAGTACTTACCATCCAAATGGCTAGCCGAATTTCTATTTTTGGATTCATATTAGTTTAATACTCTTCTTCCTGCACTGCACGACTGCACGTACTCGTAATAGCTTTAATATTTTAATGGTGTCCGAATCGTCAGTGAAACAATTATTAAAATTAAAAGGTGACGATTCGGACAAGGTGTCCGAATAAATTGTGCCCGCGTCGTCAGCGAGCCGGGGAGATGTGATTACTGTATAATCTTCGATCACGGAAAAAAAATGAATTCAGCCGTTTGCGACCATTAGTTTGGTCACACCCCGGACACTGCATACAACGGTCGTCAAAATGACATTTCTGAAAACAAATGACGGAGGAACTAAATCACGGTGAAATCCTATACATCAGAGAACCAAACTATAACCAATTTGTATCAATCTGGGTGACGTCTTACCCCATTAGGGAAGAAGGGATAATTAAGTACTATGATTTCAGGCGGGAAATTCTTGTTTTTATACTTTTTCGTAGTCGGGTATTAGTTTTTAAACTTTTATTTTATTCGATTTAGTTACCACGGTTGCATTAGAGACGACGTTTATTTGGATTCTTAAATTCAAAAAATTAATCGAATATTCCTAGTCGTCACCACTGGGGACGATGGTGACGAGTGGGAATTATTTATTCCCATTTGTTACCTCTGGGCAGGCCACACACATTAATATACAGCACGTATTAAGTGTAGAATAGAGTGGAGTGGAGTGGAACACTTAATAGGTACCTTCACAGTGTAAGAAACCATAATATGGGTACTTTACACTGTGATTCCCATAAAAGAGACAGGGATACAGTTGAGAACAACGATTGAGTAATGCAGAATTAAAATGTTCAAAGAAACACAATTTTGTGTCTTAAAACATTTCATGTATGAGACCAAACTATTACACAGCTCTACAAAAAAAATTGTTGCCCTGGATAATTTAGTAAATTTTGATGTTTTCAAGTGCCCAGATTACGAAAATTTATGAAAGTACCTATTGAATGTGATCTTGTTTTTATGATTATTGTATATCTTAAATTTAGATCAATCTTATTGGCTTGTTAGTAATAAAATTTATTTTCCCATTCATGATAACAGTTCTGCTACGAAGTAACTATAATAGTATCTGTGGTTCTGCGGAAAAAACGAGATCAAATCTTACAAAATCATTAATAGTTTCATGAATTGTGAGCATAAATATATTCAAAATCGATCTTATATCTAGGGCAACAAAACCACTGTAGACCAGTGTTATCGGACATAGGATATTGTATGTATACGCTGCGCTAGTATAGTATGCTCTTTTTCTCGTGAGTGTGCAGTGCGTGTGACATGGTCCGCGGTTGCGCGGACGCACCTGCTGGTGACGTCACCAGTCACGCTCCGCCGACCTGCGCCAGCGCCGCTTGGCTGGACAAGCGACGACGGCGGCGGCGGCAGTGCTGCCAAGCAACATTCATCCATCACGGAAGAGAAATACCACGGATCAGATAAATAAGGTTGGATTGGAAATGTGCGCTGGGCAGGCGCGCCTAAAGTATGATAAGACAATCATACTTAACCGAAGCACGCGTTCATACTTTTATTTGCGTGTGGTTGTGTGTAACGTACATACTCTCGAAATGGTGTGAGACACAATTGCAGCCCTGTGTTCTAAGTGTGTTTTGTTAATTAGGGCGCGCAATTCGTGTATATGTATTATTATTGCTTGTGTAGTGGAAGTGGAGTTGATGGGCGGGATAAACGCGGCGACGCTGGTTTTCAAACAAAAGTGTCACTATTGCCAATCCAACCTTTATTAACTTATCCGTGAGAAATACCAAATCTAAGTTTGGAGCTAAAACAATGAAGTATAACTTTTATGTTTCTAATTGTAACTGGAAAATTCACATCTAATTGGGATATATAACATGATCGTATGTGCTTAACGTTTTATATCTGTTAACAGTATGAAAATGTAGTCGTTGATGCAATAGGGGATCGGACTACTAGTCATTTTACTTACCTTTTTTGATCTTTAAAAACGAATCTGGCAAATCACATTTTTTTTCAAATATATCAAATCATTCAAAATTTATGAAAACTTATAATTTGAAAAATAAGCTATTTATCGAAATGGTTTTTTGTTCATAAAATCTGAACAATGGCAATAGGGGATCGGACTGCTAGTCATTTGAGTTACCTTTTATAATCTGTCAAAAACGAAATCTTATTTAACGTTATTTCTACTTAAATCGAAAGATAAATCGAAAATCCAAAAGTCAACAAAAAAGTGAAAATTACAAAACATCTTGTCTGTCGTAGTACTTCGTACTACAAATTGGTCGCGTTGAACTCTTTCCTAAGAGCGTTGTTCGATTAGCTATGCTCACGTGCAAGAAAATTTCAACTCAAGGTTTTGCTGCACTTTTTGTGGGATTATTCTTATTCAGTACAGAGCGTATAAGTGTTAAGTGTAAAATTTATAATATAAAATACGTGGTTTTCGGGTGTAGGTACATACATAGGAATGTAAAAAAAATATGTAGGACAATATTCAATTCAAATTATTGAAATACTGTGTAAAGCTATCACCCTAGAAAAAATATATAATATACTTAAAGTAATAAAAAACTATTTAATTGAATACAATTTTAAAAATATTATCACTTTTGATGTAAAAAGTATACTGTACACCCTGTTTTTGGCATTAATTGCAAAATTTCTCGAAAACAAATGGTTAATGTAAAATGAAACCAACACACAAAAATTGGTACTTTATGATCTTTCATTTTGATTGAACACATTTTTTTAATGAAAAGTAATAAAAACATGTAAAAATCGGGAATTATGCGTCCGGTTTCGACGTAACAGCCGCGTTGAAGCGCGCATTGATTTGAACTTAAAAAGAATAGACTTACGTTCGATATTATTTAAACACGTGTCAACCTGCTCGGATTGAGTGATCTTAGCGCCTTAACTGGACTTTAACTATACCAACAGAAAAAGACTTCTCAGAACATCTTTTCTCTAGGTAAATAGGGGTCTACTTATTCTGACTGAGCCTTGGAAATTTTATTTTGCCTGTGGAAACGGAAGGACTTTAGAGTTTTTCATAGGTTTTTTGTTGGAATATCAACATAAATAAATGTGTCTCTCTCTAACTAAAGGTAGAGAAATATTTCTTTGTCACACATTCACACATGTATGTATTAGTTGAACACGAGAGCCCTTTGTTCTAATTTGATTATGTACTGTAGAGCTACGTTTTTCGTTTCTCTATAGGGAATCGGTCTTGTACTTAATATCGAGGCGTTGAGTAGAGAATAAGAAGGCTCAAGGTCACCCAAAGGTCAATGGAGCGTGCTATGCTCGGAGTTTCTCTGCGTGATCGAATCAGAAACGAGGAGATCCGTATAGGAGAACCAAAGTAACCGACATAGCCCTCAGAATTGCTAAACTTAAGTGGCAGTGGGCAGATGGCTGTTTGGACACTAAAGTTCTCGAATGGCGACCGCGCACCGGAAAATGTAGCGTAGGCAGGCCTCCCACTCGGTGGACCGATGACCTGGTGAAGGTCGCGGGAAGCCGCTGGATGCGGGTAGCGCAGAACCGGTCGTCGTGGAAATCCTTGGGGGAGGCCTATGTCCAGCAGTGGACGTCCTTCGGCTAATATGATGAGTAAAGAAGACATGCACACACACACACACACACTATCCCTAATTAACCATATAAATAATATTATAATTACTGTAAATGCGTCTTTCATTTGATCAGCCTAACCCAACATTTTTAAACCCAACGTTACATACCCGTCTTTGGGTTACCGATTTACATATTATGTGTACGTGTACCAAATTTCAACGCAATCAGTCCAGTAGTTTCGGAGCAAATTGGCTGTGAAAGACGGACGGACGGACGAACATTCCCTCTCGTATATCTACCAGATACGCTCAACTACCAGGTTTATGATATAGCGTCCCCACTCACCGCTGCTAGGTCATATAGTGAGGGCCGCTATTCCTGCCAACACCATAAGGTGAAGACAAGGACCAGTTACGGTAGGTCTTGCCGCCAAGACGCTTGTCCCCTGCCTCGTGGAAGAGAACCACTACCTTCTGTCCAGGTAGGTTCTGGAACTGTAGGCGCGCTCACCTCCCGCGGCTTTCGCTGCTGGCGTTTCGATCCCCGCTCGGGACGCCAGAGAAGCTGGCTCCCACATATCCGGTGTGGTAACGGAGCTGTAGGCACGCTCACTTCCCGGCGCTTATCGCACCTGTCCAGACTACGCGGCTGGATCGGCCGGAGCAGTATTAGCTTAGCTCTACTCGCTGACCAGGCAAATGCCGGAGATGCTTCCCTGCCAGTAATTAAACCAGCAGTTCTGCTTAATGGACAATTCACGTGCCCCGCGTTGTTTTCGCCCACGTGGCCGGCTACGACAACACTAGTTGCGCGCGGGGAAGGACGCCTGGACGCAACGTTCTTGCCAGACAACACACATTGCCCAACCCCTGCAACTAACCACATACCACTACGAGTCTATGACCCAGTCGGGGGACCGACAAACCGGAGTGCCGAAGGCGATAGATCCAACGGCAGGCAAGCGGTGGGCTACCACCGACCCCGTAGTACCCTGATCCAAACATACGGACCCGTAGTTCGGGCTGCGACCTCCACCTAGCCGGGTAGCTCTAGGCAGAGGTACGGACGGACATATAGACAAGCGAGTGATCCTATAATGGTTCCATTTTTACCTCTTGAGGTACGAAACCATAAAATGATTGGTCCAACCGCTGACGATTTGCATGAAGTCCAATTTTTTTTATTGCCCTATGGGCACACTACGGACACTTCATACAACGGGCGAGAAATGACATTTCTAAAAACAAATGACGAAACAAATGAAATCACGGCGAAATCCTATACGTTCGACGACCAAACTGTAACCAATCTGTATCAATCTGGGTAACGAGGGGTGAGAGCGGCAGAGAGATGTATACTTTGCTATGGGTGTGTTGAGAAAAGTTGTTCACAATGTTGAGTAGAACATCAATTTTGTTATTCCTTTTTTTATATTCACAATTGGTTAGCCCTTGGCATCATCCCACCTGATGGTAAGTGACGATGATGCCGAAGATGGAAGCGGGCTTTCCAAGTTTCCCCAACGCAATAGAGAACTGGCTATCTTGAAGATAAGATGTTGTTAACACTGATTTTTGCCGGCAAGACTTAGATAAGATGGTGGTAACTAGCCAGGCGGGCTTAAAAATGCCCTACCGCCAACCAAACAGTTAACCCCATCGGGAATCCGCGCCCTGCTGGTATGAAGCAAATTGACTAACCTGCGTAGTGCTTACCAATTGTGAATAAAAATAAAAAAAAAATCTTACACAAACATAGTGAGGTTCAACACATTTATCCATTTGTACGTCATACATAATAAGAAAAAAGTAAATGTAAATTATAGTGAAAATGAAAATCGTATTCTTATGATAATTTGACATCAACTAAATATCTCAAGTATTTGGTTCATGTGATTCATTGATTGAATAGATATTTTTTTTCCTTTAACCATTTTTTGAGATTTGTACGAAAACTTGGTTGTGGTAATATTTAAAACAGCATTATTCATTACTAGCTTTTGCCCGCGGCTTCGCCCGTGTGTACATCGTTTTTATGACTGTTTTAGAGGGTGCGTGGTGCGCGAGCCGCATGCGGCTCGCGAGCGTGGACGTGAATTTTCTCCAGATCCCTCGGGAACTATGTCAGGATATGCTTATTAGCAAATCGTGTCATTTCCCACCCCCTCAACCATCTCTGTGCAAAAAATCACACAATCCATTGTTCCGTAGCGATGTTAAAGACATTAACGAAATAAGAGTATATTTTCAGTTCCCTCAGGAACTGCATTGGGCTATGCTATTTTCACGGGATAAAAAGTGTCTATGTCCTTCCTCGTGACTCAGGCTACGTGCATGCCAAATTTCATTAAGATTGGTCAAGGCGTTGAAGCGTGAAAAGGTAACAACAAACAAACACATTTTCACATTTATAATATTGCTAGCTTTTTTCCGCGGCTTCACCCGTGTGGACATCGTTTTAATGACTGTCTTTAAGGGTGATTAGTAAATTATTTCGTTTCCCAACTACTCAACCATCTCTGTGCAAAAAATCACAACAATCGAGTATTTTTTCAGTTCCCTCAGGAACTGCATCAGATTATGCTATTTTCTCGAGATAAAAAGTAACCTTTGTCCTTCCCCGTGACACAGGCTACCTGCATGCCAAATTTCATAGAGATTGGTCAAGGCGTTGAAGCTTGAAAAGGTATCAAACAAACACATTTTTACATTTATAATATTATAGTATAGTAAGGATAAATCCCGCATTAATAAATTGCAAATTCTTCTGCACGAGTGCCACTCGTACTGACAAAGCATAACAGTAAAGTTATGCTATTGAATTTGAATGGCGCCGCTTTATCAAGAGTACCACAGCACAAAGGGCCTGTAATAGTCGATCCGTTTGTCCTTTAAGAGCCCATCGCCGCACCGGTTTGGCTTATCTTCCTGAACGGCGGCCAGCTTATCTTGCTGTTCGGCGGCCTTGCCTCAATGTAAGTACATATTATCTAGTATACTTTTGCCTCTGGTCAATGTAGAGTGGTATATAAACCCAAATGCTTCTTTTTGTTTAATTGTGCATGGATTTGATGCTTTATATATAACTGCTCGTAGATACCTCTGGTAAAGAACTGGATCGTTTGGATGAAGAATGTAAAGTGGGCTTATACAGAGTGTAATAAAATTGGCGTAGGTCCTATTAACTGGGGCTTCTACTCATCATACTGAACAACTTTTGTTCTACGACTTTGCTGAAATCGCAAAAAAAATTGTTTTTACTCTTCATACAAATCGATCGACCAATTTTGTGCATTCACTATAGAGGGTCCAATTTTTTTTTCGAGAACTGACTATGGGTTCCTATGGGAAAGTTGTTCAGTATGATTAGTAGAATCCCCAGTTAACGGGTCCTACACCACTTTTTTTACATCCTATATAAGTTATGCGATTTCTTTTATCTAGATAAAATCTTAAGCTAAATAAACGAGTCAGCAATACAAATTTTTTTTTTGATTTAATATAGTAGCGGTAGTTGCTATCATGGTTGCTATCGGCCGTCAGCTACTTGCTAAGTTTTACAATAAAAAAACCTAACCACTCCGGGAGTGCCAACAAAAGGCGGGAGTGAATAGGCATTATTTGAGTTTGCGTGTACCATGCTCGACTACATCGTCACTTAAGTTTCCCCAACGCAATGGAGAACTGGCTATCTTATCTTCAAGCCGGAACACATCAGTGTTAACACTTACGAGTATGTTGGGCGGCGAGACTTAGATTAGATGGTGGTAGCTCGCCAGGAGGGCTTAAAAAACCACCAACCAAACCGAGTCTTACAAGTTGACCCCACCGGGAATAGAATCTGCGTCCTCCTGGTGTGAAGCGAATGGACTAACCATTACGCCACTTACATACATAATTACATACATGTATTATGTATTAGTGTGTAATTTTAGTATACTGTGTAGAGCCAGTAGAGGCGACAGTAATTGAAATTACTTTGGTAGTACCTAAATCTCGCACTTTTGCATATTTTTTTCTACGTTTGTTATTGGAACCCGCTGACTTGTATCCTATCCTACTATATCATCATCATCATCATCATCATATCAGCTGAAGGACGTCCACTGCTGGACATAGGCCTCCCCCAAAGATTTCCACGACGACCGATTCTGCGCTACCCGCATCCAGCGGCTTCCCAAGACTTTCACCAGTTCATCGGCCCACCGAGTGGGAGGCATGACTACGCGGCGTTTTCCGGTGCGCGGTAGCCACTCGAGAACTTTACTGATCCAACGGCGATCTGTTCTACGAGCAATGTGCCCCGCCCACTGCCACTTAAGTTTTGCAATTCTGAGAGTTATGTCGGTTACTTTGGTTCTGCTACGGATTTTCTCGTTTCTGATTCGATCAAGCAGAGAATCTCCGAGCATAGCACGCTCCAAAAAATTGGTAAAGGTCCCGTTAACTGGGAGTTCTACTTATCTATTATACTGAATAATTTTCCAGAAGAAACCCTTAGTCAATTCTTAAAAAAACATTGCGGCCTTTCATACAAAAATGCACAAAATTGGTCAAAAACCTGATCAATATAAGTATGAAGAGTTTTTTTTTTGCGATTTCAGCTAAGTCACAGAAAAATAATTGCTCAGTATGATGATTAAAAGCCCCAGTTAACGGGACCTACATCAATTTTCTTACACTCTGTATAATTACATATTTATAAAATACCAGCTGTCCCACCTTGTTGCTGTGCACCTCACACTACACTAAACACCCTACCCTACCCTATCCTATCATACTCTACCCTACCCTATCCTACCCTAAACTACACTACACTACCCTACCCTACACTAATACTACCCTACTATACACTACACTACACTACCCTACCCTACCCTACATATGAACCTTCTCCTAAAAATAACGAACTCAAAAAAAAAAACAATTAGCGAAATCGGTCCAGCCGTTCACGCGTGATGCGATGACCAAGGGAAACAGAGATTTATTTTTATATATAAAAAAAGATGTGAAAATTTGGATGGATGGATGTTTTTTATTAAATCGCGCTAGAACAGCTGAATGGATCTGGATGACATTTGGTAGGTAGACAGATTAGGACCTGGATATAGGCTACTTATACCTAACCTACTTAACCTACCCGCCTCCGTAGCTCAGAGGCAAAGTTCACTGGCTTAACACAGGACGTTGTGGGTTCGATTCCCGGCGGGGCCAATTGTAAGACTCGGTTTGGTTGGTGGTAGGGCATTTTCTAAGCCCGCCTGGCTAGCTACCACCATCTTATCTAAGTCTTGCCGCCAAATATCAATGTTGATATCATTGGTGTGTTCCGGCATGAAGATAAGATAGCCAGTTCCTCATTGCGTTGGGGAATCTTGTTAAGCCCGCTTCCATCTTCGGCAACATCATCACTTACCACCAGGTGAGATGTTGTCAAGGGTTTACCAATTGAGAATAAAAAAATAAAAAAAATATATTGTATTTTTTTTTGGATGGGTACCAACTTCAATTACGATTATATATTAACATAATATTAATATTGTAGACCTTTAGATAATATACTGTAAATAAGTTAATGTAAAAATAAATTATTCAAGTTTGGTAACAAATAGGTGGGTAGGTTTGTCCTGTATTTTTTTGTATCGTGCATAATTATAATATTTTATTATTTTTACTTTATTTTATGTGACTATTCCATTATTTGTAGGTTTACATTGGGTAGAGACTGACTCTTCCCACACAGGGAATCCTAGTAGGAGAGTTAGAGTGTGATTACAAAGCCTACCACTAAGTTGTAACTTAAATAAGTACCTCACCATTTTTATTTTTTATTCTGTATCTAAACATTATTATTCAAATAAACTTACTTACTTATACTTACTTATTACAAATGTGAAATTTGAATGGATGGATAGACGTATAATTGCATGTCCTTTGTTATCATTCTCCTAACTTGGAAAAAAAATTCAAGAAAAAATTGGGCGTTATAACGGCCAGTAGGGGGAATCCGTCTTATATCGCGCCAGAACAGCTAAACTGATCGGGATGAAGTTTGAAAGGTATATAGACAGATTAGGATTTGGATTAACATATAGGCCACCGTTTATCCCGATTTCTTATGTGGTTCCCGTGGAAAAGATGTTAACTTAACTGTCTCTTTTTTATATGCTGTCACGTCGCAATGAAATGAAGGATTGAGGTTATATTTTACACAGAGATTGTTGTGGCAAAGTATATATATTAGTACTAACATACAGTATGGACACTCCCTGCCGCTCTCTAGATTGCGACCTCACCCCCTCGTCACCCAGATTGATACAGATTGGTTACAGTTTGGTTGCGCGCCCTCGAAGACAATCATAGAAACTATGTTCATATGAGCGAAACCGCGGTTTCATGCTTATTTAGTACTAGCTTTTGATCGCGGCTTCGCCCGCGTGGACATCGTTGGACTGACTCAAAGGGTGCGCGGTGCGCGAGCCGCAAGCGGCTCCCGAGCGTGGACATCATTTTTTTCCAGATCCCTCGGGAACTATGTCAGGATATGCTTATTAGTACCTAAATCATGTCATTTCCCATCCCCTCAACCATCTCTGTGTAAAAAATCACAACAATCCATTATTCCGTTGCGATGTTAAAGAAATTAACCAAAAAAAGAGTATTTTATCAGTTCCCTCAGGAACTGCATCGGGATATGCTATTTTCACGGGATAAAAATTAGTCTATGTCCTTCCTCGTGACACCTGCTACCTGCATGCCAAATTTCATTAAGATTGGTCAAGGCGTTGAAGCGTGAAAAGGTAAAAAACAAACAAACACATTTATAATATTAGTAAGGATAGTAAGGAAGTAAGGATTGCCATAGTAAAAGGAAAGAAGTAGCTGAGAGAACACCGCACTCTACTCTCAATAGTTAATGTAAAGGCGTACTAAGAACTACAAATACAAAAGTAGCAAGCAGGCAACAGCGATGTCAATGACGTGCACCAACACCAACCGGTTTGTGAACCTTTCCACACAGCCAAACCTGATTGGGAAATCCCAACTACGGATATACGGGAATGAGTTTCGACGCTGCTCAGCACAACACATGCCATACTAATATATATACTGTGCCATAGCTCTATTTTTAGGATTTTTTTAACTCACTCTTTATTTATCGTTGTTTTAATAATAATAATAATCGCACTGAACTCCAGCCGACTGTGCTTCCGCTGGATGTGCTCCTGCCACTTCGCCTCGTGCCAAGTGAGCAGCGTAGCTTAAATTTTATATATTGAATAATAATATAATAATAAATAATAATTTTCTTTATTTAAGTACGCAATAAACCTATTACAATACAATATTAAAATAAACAAAATTATAATAATAGAACAGTATAAAATCAGTCTAGAGCGTCATTTTTTATTTGGGTCTCGGTGAACCAAGACCCAATGTCTTGTCATGAGACTGGTAAAGTCCTGACTAACAATCTGTAAAATGCTGTTATCAGAGAGCGCCGCAATCTATCCCAAAAGGAAGATATAAGCTCCCTGATAAAGAAGTCGGGCATTCCCGCCTCGGCAAACATGCCCGACGCGCTTAGCGTTGCCAGGCGTCCGGATAAAGCCGGACAGTGTTAGGCTTTTTGGATGCGTGTCCGGCCAAATCAGAAGGTGCCCGGCCTGTCCGGCTTTTTAGGTTTAATGATTTTCCAGTCACCTGGACATTCAGGTGACCGCTGTCGTATTTATGAAACTATGGCGGCGTTTCTTTGTCTGATTAGGACCTCGCTAAAGGCCAGTAAACATGACTGATTGATTTAGGGGTGTCTAAAGAGGGCTTTAATAATTTAGGGAGTCCGGCTTTTTAACCCAAAAGTCCGGCTAAACTGGCAGGTATGTCCGGCTATTTAGTTTTAAGACCTGGCAACCCTAGACGCGCTGCAGCACCTAGGCTAGGATGGTTCATAAGGATACTATACGCGTTGTTATACTGCACCCTTAACGTGCTGGAGGACACCCTCTTGTACCGGTAACATAACTGGCAGGTGTAAAAACACTGACAAAAGGCTGAAGTGTATCTACGTGCTCCGTATAAGCGAGAATAAATATTAAAATCTGAGAATACATATTGCGAAGTAAGAAAGCCTGGCCTGCTGGCTACACGGCGACACGACGCCCGAAAGCCTTCACGTTCGATTTAATTCGAAGACATGAATCAACGGAGGGCGACTACAAATTACTGTATCTCGGTATACTATCGATAACCTGTTCGAACACGTCTCTATTGCACCATGATTTTCTTGCAAAGCCGTCGTCGAATCATCGAATTCGGTGGCAAACGATCACATGGGAATCCATTTCGCGACGAGAGGCATCCGGTTTCAGTCTGGCACGATGAGAGCTCATATTGCATTTATTTATGTATCGTCGCCGTCGGGCCTCGGGCGAAGCGAAGGTTCTATCGGATCCGTGCTGCGGCGGCGGCGCCCGCGGGCTGAGCGGCCCAGGGGGGCATACTTACTACGTGATTAATCCTCCCCCCCCCCCCGTCTCCCAGCCGTACTCGCAGCGGGTTTCCTCGTCCCCGCTCCTCACGGCCACTCACTACGCACGGCAGTCGCGTAGAGCCACCGCCGCCGCGCTGCCCCGCCCGCCCGCCAGTCGCGTTGCGACCCGCGCCAGCCGCCAACGTCGCATTCGTTCGCCTCCACCGTTCTCGCCGAACCGTGATATCATTCATGCTAATCTCCGCTCGTTGATTCTCCTGCCTAGTGACCCGAGCGAGCGCAGTGGAACCGGTGCGATACTAACCGCGAGTGCCGAATGTTCGTGGACGTCACACCCGTGTACTTTTCCATCGGAATCCGAGCGTACGAAACCAGTTCGGTGTGTCGGACGGCGCCTTCCCTCGGATGAGAGCTGCCGGCGAGAGCTCCGATACGCCTGCGATGCTGCGCCCGTGACTGTCTCCCACTCCCAGCAGTGCCACGAAACGTAAGGACCTGCCAGTAGGCTCATACTTCATCCGCGGCTCGAGTGCACGAGCTGTCTTCTTATTTGCATGGCGCATACGAGTGAATTTTATTTTCGTCTAGCGGCGAATGTGTGCGTGGGCGCGGTTGTGTGCGCGGGTGTGACTGTGTGCGCCGCTCCCTGCTGGCCCGCTTTATTTAGGTAGTTTCTGAGCGGTCGGTCTCTGCTTGGCGCCCGCCGTCGCTCCCTCGGCCCTCCTCTGCGCTACCTGTGTTGATTCGCTCTAGCCTCTATGTTGCCTTCAAAAAACACTTTGACGAGCCCATCGATAGATGAAAATAAACAACTACAGTGAAAACTCTATATAGCGACAATCAAGGGACAGGGCATTTGGGACGTTATTGAGAGTTTTCGTTATACAGAGAGAAATTAGCGTCAATGTAAACCATTCATAGCCAGAAAATTTTGACGTTTCAAAGAGTGAATCATTGTATCGAGTGACGTTTTACAGAGTTTACACTGTACCTATATTATACAGGGTGTAACAAAATTGGTGTAGGTCCCGTTAACTGGGACTTCTACTCATCATACTGAACAACTTTTGTTCAACAAGTTTGCAGAAATCGTAAAAAAAAAATTTTGACCTCTTTATACAAAACGATCAGCTGATTGACCAACTTTGTGCATTCTTGTATGGAGCGTCGAAATTTTTTTTTTGCGAATTGACTATGGGTTCCTTGGGGAAAGTTGTTTAGTATGATGAGTAGAACCCCCAGCTAACGGGTCCTACACCAATTTGTTCACGCCCTGTATACACGTGATAATAACTTAATGCAGATCTAAATGCTGCCAATATAAATATCATGTTGCATTTCGCGAAGCATTTAAAAAAAATGGTATTCAGTCTTTCATAACAAAACTTTAAAAGAAATTCAAAATCCGTCGGAAAATTGTCAAAATCTGTTAAATAAAAGGGACACATGGACGAAAATGTTAGTTATTGCTCTCAGCGCAAACGCCATTCATTGTCGCCACTTGTCGGAAAAGATGAACTCTACTTGTTTTGCTTGTTTGAAACTACAATCAATTAATATGTAGGTATAAGGTGTTATCTCCTAATTGAATAATTGATGATCTTTTAAGTCGCTTCATTCAGGTCATCAAAATACAATTAGGTTCTGATTTAAATTAATCTGAGATTACTGACGTAAATAAAAAGTAGATAAACAGACAAATTGCTCAAAATTTGAAGAATTTAAAAAAAATACAATTGGTAAGCCCTTGGCATCATCTCACCTGATGGTAAGTGACGATGATGCCTAAGATTGAAGCGGGCTTACCAAGATTCCCTAACGCAATGGAGAACTGGCTATCTTAATTCTATTCTGTTATCTTTTCTTAATCATGAATTCTTATTATTAAAACCTTTTTCTTTATTTAACAAAGGAGATTCTGAAAAAAGGATATGAAACTGAAAGATCGTTATTTCGTTGACAAAAGAGATTTTGAGAAAAGGGTATACAATCAACAAGGATTCAATGGCACAATAAAAGGCCTAGGTAAATAAATTATTATATTGCCAGTAATTTTATGAAAAAGCAATTAAGGCAAAGTATCGATTGGAACTGTTGTCTCTGTCCTTTTCTTTACGTGTAAAGAGTAAAGAAAATAACCACACTTTTTCAATGGTTTTTCGTTTCAATCAAAAACTACAAAGAAAATCTAAAAAATAATTACATTTCTTACTTTGTATTATCATATCAATTTTTTTTGTATATTTAAAAAAAAAATACTTCAAAATATTAGTCATAGTCATAACTAGAGTTGAAAGTAACGGTGTAAACCTATTTTTGTGATTTTATTCTATCGAGCCAAGTCGTGTTTCTAATAGCTTTTGACTTTAAGGAACATCTTCAACAATAAGGGTATTTTTTCCAACCTTGGGTTTTCTATCGTTTAGGAGTAATTGACGTCAAAAATAACGAAAATCTGTAATAATACACCGCCTTAAAATCTGTTATGTAACAAAATAATATATAATCATAAACAAGCAAACAAAACTGTGGATTTCAATTCACTCCAGCATGTCGAAACAATGAAACAAGTAGGTACCATTTCAATATACATAACATTAAAGTTTATATTTAGTAATTGTTACAAACTACGATAATGTCAGTGCTCTTATCAACGTCTCGTGTCACTACTTTTTACTAAATTCTGTTATAATTACTAATTAAGTTGTTAAAATTAGATCAGAGTAGGAAAAGTACGGCGAGGCGAGTCGTGGTGTGATAACAGTGACCTGGTGTGACCCACACAACCGAGCACGCATGTGGACCTTGGTGATAGATAACTACACGTTTACAATAAAGCAAATAACGAAACATAAATGCATAGTTTATAAACAACAAACTACACAAAGGAGAAAGAAGGCAAGATAATAAATATAAAATAGATAGTGAGCTAAATAGCTGCATGCACGAATTTTGGTTGTTTGCCGATTAGTCAGTCGGCACGTCGTCACATGAAGATCAGGAATATGAGCACATATCATCACTTCAGCTCATATACGTCCCCACCGAGGGGCTCGAGCCTACCCGAAATTAGGGCGATTGGGCCTTAGTCGACCACGCGGGCCCAGTGCCGGTTGGTCGACTTCATACACAACCTTCGAGTTTCTTCGCAGGCGTATATGCAGGTTTCCTCAAGATGTTTTCCTTCACTGTATAAGAGCGTCGGATAAACGTACATATGAAATCGAAATTCGACAACACATTGATACGTGGCAGCATCGAACCACGACCTCCCGGATAGGAGGTAGCGGCGCTAGCCATTACGCCACCGACGCGACCGAGCAAATGTACTAAGAGGTAACGACATATTTGGTAACGATAACGGAAATGGATAAACTTAGATTGAGAGGATAAATGGCAACCCTCTGATGTTAAATATGTCGGTCTGCCTGCGCAAAGTGGTTGCGTTATGTACTTATAGCGACTGAAAAACTAGTTATCGTGACCAAAAAAAATCGATAAGGGAAATGGCTGAGTAAGATAGAAAATGAAAGTACTAGTTGTACTCATGACAATTATGCAAAAACTGACCAAATATTCGGTTGCGTTATGGAGCAAAGCCCGTTAGTACTTAGAAGGAATAGATAGATAGATAATTCATTTATTCATTGACAGTTTACCTATACTTACATAGAATAAAGTATTACGGTAGATACGAATAGCGAGTTTTCTGGACCAGGATCCCTACCCCCTGCCGTTTATGCCAGTTTACCCATTTCCGTTATCGTTACCAGGTTTGTCATGAACTCCTAGTCTACAAGGCGGATTTCCCTTTAGGCCCACTAGGCCCAGGCACATCCTGGACACTTCATTCATACAATGGGCCAAAAAATGACATCTAAAAAAAGGAATGACGGAACAAACAAAATAGCGGCGAAATCCTATACATTCGACAACCACACTGAACCAATCTGTATATCAATCTGCGTGACGAGGGGGTGAGTTCGCAATCTAGAGAGCGGCAGGGAGTGTCCATACTGTATGTTAGTACTAATATAAATACTTTGGTTCAGGTTTAGCAGATATTAGAGGCGGCTAATCGTGGTAAAAAATATACTGATGCGAACATAGTGTTTTTTAATTTTTTTTTATTCACAATTAGTGTTATTTAAAAACTCATAATAAGTTTGTAAGAAAGTAAAGCGTAAAATGTAGTAAAATGAAGAGCGTCGGTGGCGTAACGGCTAGGGCCGCCGCCTCCTGTCCGGAAGGTCGTGGTTCGAATCCTGCCACGTACCAATGTGATTTCGAATTTAGATTTCATATGTACGTTTATCCAACGCTCTTACGGTGAAGGAAAACATCGTGAGGATACCTGCACACGCCTGCAGAGAAACTCGCAGTTTGTGTGTAAAATCGACCAACCCGCACTGGGCCAAATTCAGGGTAGGCACGAGCCCCTCGGTGGGAACGTATACGAGCTGATATGATGAAGAAAATAAATTCATATCATGTCTCAGTAAATGATGGATGAGCTGCTAAAAGTGTCGGTGGTTCAACGGTAACGACTCGGTCCTCCTAACCAGAAGTCCCGGTTTCAAATCCGGACGGCCAAAGTACAAATGAGTTTTTCGAAACTTATACATATACTTACCGATGACAACATCGTGAGGAAACCACGTCTGATGTGTATAAAGGTCACGTTGCACAAGTCCGCAGGTGTAAATCTAAAAACCACGGGTGATGCTAAGTGCAACACCAGGCAACCGCCGTCTATCCCTTGGATAGCACGGTTAATTGTGCCACAAGATAAGAGAAAGAGATTAGCTTAGAAGCGGGCGGGCGGCTGCTAGTTATTACACGGCTTAGGACGGTCAAGACTGCTAGTCCGCCTCTATGATTAAGAGGAGATTAGACGGATAATAATAATACATATACATAAATAGATACAGACCTGTGTCTGCAAAACCCTTCATTTCTCTTTTAGTCAAAATTGAAATAATAAAAAAAACTGCAACATGCGTGTCGGACCACACATAATGTAGAGGTTCGGGGTCAATACTTAAAAAAAGTTTTTCTCAGGATAACAACCTAAAATCGTTTAAAATATTCCAATCGTCCAATAGTTTTAAAACACCAGGGACACGTTCTACTTTGACAAGCTATGTGTATTGGTAACGGCACACCTTTTTTTTAATTAACAATCCGGTATTTGACTGCTAGTCATTTGAGTTACTTTTTATCAACTGTCAAAAACGACATTTTGTTCTGAAATTGTTCGTGTTATGACGTCATTGTCTTTGACGGACTAATTTAGTGATTTTGGTAAATATAAAATTGAAATTGGAATAAAATGTTAAATGAATAAGTTTTTATGCTTTTGTAGGTGAAATGCTACTTGGTGTGTTATATATATATTTTTTTAAACACTCAAATACCCTCACCTGACAAAAATATGTTGTTAGAATTAGAAAGCACAACGGCATCTAATAAAAAACGGTAATTTAAAAAACTAAAAAACCCGACTGCGTTTCTGTGTAGTTTGGAAATGAAAAACCCTAAAACAAGAAAGTCGTCATACCCGATTGCACTTAACTTAAGAAAAATTGTAGCAGTCGGGACCCATTCTAGAAAGTCAGCCGTCTAGTCAGTATATTGGAGTAATCTGCAATGTAATATAGGTGTGTGCTCTCAATTCACTATGCCTCCATTTCTAGAATGGGTCCCGACTGCTACAATTTTTCTTAAGTTAAGTGCAATCGGGTTTGACGACTTTCTTGTTTTAGGGTTTTTCATTTCCAAACTACACAGAAACGCAGTCGGGTTTTTTAGTTTTTTAAATTACCGTTTTTTATTTTATTCATTTTTTAATTTTATTATTGAATGAGTTTGTATAGTAACCTATATACACAATGACACACATTAAATTTCCGCAGATTATTAACTTATCAGTTGATAGAAAATCCATCAAGCCGTTCTGACTGCAGAGCGTGCCAAACATTTGAATTTGGCGCCAAAAATCCGCCATTTTGTTTTTATTTTATTTTGATATACCCAGTGTCACTCACACAGTAAATACGTATCTAACGACACCCCTCAAACTAAAATCTTTCGAGCCGTTCAGGCTGCAGTGCGTGCCTAACATTGGAATTTGGCGCCAAAAATCCGCCATTTTCTTTTTTTTATTTTGATATACCCAGTGTCACTCTCACAGTAAATACGAATCTAACGACACCTCTCAAGCCAAAATCCATCCAGCCGTTCAGGCTGCAGAGCGTGCCAAACAATTATACATACATACATACATACATACTCTCGAAAAACATAACCCTCCTTCTGGCGCAGTCGGGTCAGTCGGGTAAAAAGAACAATAAATTCAATGACACCTTACACGAGAGGGTCTACAATTTTCTTCTCATACCGCATTTACCTGTATGGGAGTATGGGAGATACCCTAAAAAAATTTTTTGCTCATATCAGCAATTTCTGCCAGTTGTAATAAGGGCTTATCAACTGTGGATTAAAAAAAATCGTTGTGTTTAGAATTTTTAGGTCCCATAGTAATAAAAAACTTAGAGGGGGGAAACGGTCACTTTGGAACTCAATGTTTTGAGAATTCTAGAAAATATTTTATGAGATCCATTCAACAATACCCCACTCGAGGGGCACGCTAAAAAAATATCCCCGTTTTGCATATAAAGGAGCCTACCCTAAATTTTGACTATTTTTCACATTTTGGGTCACTATTTTACACCTTTTTTTTATTCACAACTGGTAAACCCTTGACAACATCTCACCTGGTGGTAAGTGACGATGTTACATAAGTAAAAAAAAACATAACCGTAGGTCTAATAGCTGCACAGAAAATTGACTGTGACATACGGACAGACGGACATGACGAAATGGTAAGGGTTCCTTTTATGCCATTTTGGCCCTAGAACCCTAATAAGGGTACAACTTAAAGTATCTGGTTAGCAGATAAGGTGCTAATAATTCATAAGAACTGCTACCCACACTAAGTCTGGTGTATGAGGAAAATGATGTAATGAATGTGATTTTACCATTTAGTTCGAATTACAATGTAATATTTAAAAATATATTGAATAACTTGAATATGAATATGAAGAAAACATTTGATTATTTAAACGTAATAATTTTAAATAAAATAAGTTGCTTTGGAAAGGAAAATGATATTATAATTCAGAAAGAACACCTTATGAAAATATGAATTAAGTTGATTTGTAAATGAAAATAAATAAATGATGATGAGCTTTAACAAAATAATATGTGGCAGAAGTGATAGGAGTAGGAATATGTAGGTATAGTAGGGCGTGGGTTAAAACTGCATTCGTGCACACAATTTATTTTAATGGTGATGTAGTAAATATAAGATAAATATAAGACCTTGAAAAAAGTACACAGGAATTAGGAAAGGGTTTCACAGTTAAATTATTATCTTAAATCACGGAAATATAATTATATCCTACCCGAGATGGGTATTTTAAAAGAGTACTTATCAGTTTAAATTAAATAGTCTACATTGATGGTGAAAATATTGCTGGATGATCGAATTTTTTGGTTTTTGAAAACAAATGTCAGCGCATTCGTTAAAAAATAAATAGATGGAATGAAACAAGAACGCATATAACAGCGTACCGCGTTACAAATGATGCTGTTGATGGGAACATAGGGGAAAGACAATATGCCAGCATATACGAGTATGACATGACGAATTTAATAAATAACATTATACTATTGAAGAAAGCTGTGGAAGGGAAAGACTCAGGATAAGAAAGTTGACGTGAAAGAAAGCCTACTTATGAGAATAAGGATGTAAAGGAGAAGGCTTTCTTTCAAGAGTAATGAATGATAATAAAATATCACATGCAGTATAAAGTAACAAAAGCTTCTTATCTGCAAATTGCAAAAGACTACTGCTGACATTTTGCATGTTTTTTTATCATCTCAATGTACCACGAGATATAATAATAAATAAACGCTGTCCACTCGTCAGATAGCAAGCGGCGAGTGCAAAGAAAAACAAAGAGATATCACTGGTTGTGTCATAGTTACAGCGGCGAACACCAATGTACTTTCATTTCCACGTGGTGTGTACGTACGCGGTGTAGGATTACTTGCGCCTGTGTATGTTATCTGGCCGGAGCTACTGCTGCCTACGTAGCCATATCTCGGCCTATCAGCTGGCTGCCACTATAGAGCTCACATACCTTTAATACTTCACTTCTAAATGCATGTTTGATTAACGTATGTACATGAATGAACGCTTATTTCTGTTGCCAATTCACCCATTGTAGGTGTTAGGATAAAGCGTAACAAACAGTTATATTCTTCTTCTCTTCGTCTTCTTTCTAGTAATCTTCTCATTTGAAGAGTTCTTCTTCTCTTCGTCTTCTTTCTAGTAATCTTCTCATTTAAAGAGTGTGTCCGTTTTCCTGCTCATCTCTTTTTTCTTTGCGCTATTATATCCTGGACGTCAATAGTTACATTTCTTCTTCTTTTTGTCTTCTTTCTAGTCATCTGAACAGTGTGTCCGTTTTGCTGCTCATCTTTCTTCTCTTTGCCCTATTATACCTGGACGTCGTTTACTACATTTAGTAATTTCCTAGCAGTGTAGGTATAAAATCAACTGAAGGACGTCCACTGTCCACGACCTTCACCAGGTGATCGGTCCACCGAGTGAGAGGCCTACCTACGCTCCGTTTTCGGTGCGCGGTCGCGACTCGAGAACTTTACTGCTCCAACGGCCATCTGTTCTACCAGCTAGGTGCCCTGCCCACATGATGATGTGTAGGTATAAGATCCGGTAGGTAACTAAATGTAAATTGCATAATCAGTAGGTACGGCGTTCACATTCGAGTGATTGCAGTTTTATAATATCAAAGGTCAGATTGTGCAGATTTATCGAGTATCGAGATACGACTCTACACATAAATAAAACATGGCTTTATCTGTTTGGTTTACTAAGAAACGTTCGCAAAACATAAACGGTACTAGGAAACGAAATGGCATTACAAAGCGTTACGTATGGCGTGGCGACATTGCCTACCGGGGCTAGGGTTACCAGATGTTAAATTGCAAATTCCTGACATCAAAAAGCCTGATTTTTATCAAAAAGTCCTGACATTATACTGAAACGGGCGCGCGCGCGTTTTTAACGACGCACAGTCAAAGTAATAAAATACCATTTATGATATTCCTATTGAGTGCCGACCGGTCACTCGCAGACTCACAATCCGCCACTAGAGGCTATTCTTACTCTCCAAACAGTGAAAAATCACCATTACATTGATGAGGACTAAAAAACAACGAAATAATGCAAAAAATCATGACATTTTCAAAGTCAGAACGGGATCCTGACAGGAGCCTAAAAATACTGACATGTCAGGATAAATCAGGTAAAGACGTCAGGTAAGCCTAACCGGGGCGGTACGTTCGGCGCGACCGGCGCTACGTATTGCATTGCATGCATTGGAAGGTGATCTTTGGAATATCGAACGTGTGCGTTCTCACTGCGGGGCTGGCGTTTGTAATAATTAAATAATCAGCCTGTAGCACTATGAATTTTACTCTTTATTGTATGCGAAACTAGCTGTTTCCCGCGGCTTCCACCAACGTTGGACAACGTTTCTATGACTTTACGAGGGTGCGCAGTGCGCGAGCCGCAAGCGGCTCGCGAGCGTGGATAGGAGTAGCCTCTGTGTTAATCCAGGTCCTAATCTGTCTACCTACCAAATTTCAGCCAGATTCGTTCAGTAGTTTTTGCGTGAAGAAGTAACAAACATACACACTCACAAACTTTCGCCTTTGATTAATGTGTGATTAACTTTATTGATGATTTTTCTAAGCCTAGGTATATCTATACTGCTTCGCAACTATGTAGGTATTTGTAAAAAATATCATCTGGGTATACTTATGTAGATAATATTGGCAAAGTTATGGTTCAGAGTGCGTCTCATCAACTGCACCTAGAGCCCTGAAACAATCATACTAATATTATATTATAACCGCGAAAGCATAGATGTTTGTTTGTTTGTTCCACTTCCACGCCTAAACGGCTAAACGGATTTGAATTAAACTTGGTAGGTACCTAAATAAACTAAGAACTGGTTGAACACAGACTATTTTTATCCCGGAAAAATATATGGCTCCTGTTGGATAGCTATATTGCATAGAAATAACTACTTACTGAACAAATTTCGCTGAAATTGGCAACGTAGGAGACTTTTCATCCCGTAAAAATGCAAGGTAGCCGGAGGGATCTGGGATTAACTTGATTCCATCCTCGGCAGCCGCTTACGGTTCGCGCACCGTGCACCCTCGATAACAATCTTAAAACTATATCCACGCGGGCGACGCTGCGAGAAAAAGCTAGTATGTAGTTCTATAACAACAAACCTATCTAAATAACGCAACGAAGACAAACATTTTATTGTTGATAAGTAAACAACGAATATATCAAGGGATTTATTTGTAAACAAGCGGAAATAAAATAGGAAGTAGTTACTTAACACGTTCAGGTGTGCAAGAGTACTAATATATATATAGGGTGTTACAAAATATGTATACAAGTCATTATTAAACAAACAATGTTCTTTACTGGGATATCACTGAGATGAAACGAGTAAGTGCACAAGGATCCCCTAGGACGATCCCCGGAGATCCTGGTGAACTCATCAGTAGGTACATCAGAATCCCTTTAAGGTATAAATATGTAAAATATGCATCATATTGCATACTCAGTTATTAATTAGTCTATCAATTTAAGATGATTCTACATTGTTTGTTTTGTCTGACTTTCATCATCATCACATCAGCTCATATATATACGTCCCCACCGAGGGGCCTACTCTGAATTAGGGCGATCGGGCCTTAGTAGACAACGCCTGCCCAGTGCGGGTTGGTCAACTTCACACACAACCTGCGAGTTTCTGCGCAGGCGTGTGCAGGTTTCCTCACGATGTTTTCCTTCACCGTAAGAGCGTCGGATAAACGTACATATGGGATCGAAATTCGAAAACACATTGATACGTGGCAGGACTCGAACCATGAACTCCCGGATAGGAGGTAGCGGCCCTTGCCGTTGCGCCACCGGCGCGACGCTCACTTTCATGACTGTCACACTTATTTATAAATGTTAAAATTGCTTACCCTATACCAAATTTCACCCAAACTGACTTAAAACACAGAATGACACCTACTACGAAAAGGAAACGAACAAAAAACCGAATATTTATGAGTGTTATGGCTTCTACTATGGTTATGGTGAACACATGTGCTTCTGTATTCAACCTACTCATATGTCCCCTGCGAATATTTTATGAAAACTTATTCATCTTGGTTGTGACTTGTAAAAAAAAAGTGGCTAAGTGCGTGTCCGACTACCACGCGCAAAGTAGGATTCCGTGGTATTTTCCAAAAAAATATTTATTTATCCAATTATGGTATAGAACATTTTCTATTTTTGAAAATTCCACTGCACTAACTTAAGTGAGTCTACTACCACTTCTAAACTAACAAAGCTAAGTACCGTATCGCCATGATATTTTTTTTTGTCAATTGTGGTTCGAATCCTGACACGTACCAATGTGTTTTCGAATTTCGATTTCATATGTACGTTTATCCGACGCTCTTACGGTGAAGGAAAACATCGTGAGGAAACCTGCACACGCCTGCGATGAAACTCGAAGGTTGTGTGTGAAGTCGACCAACCCTCACTGGGCCCGCGTGGTCGCCTAAGGCCCGATCGCCCTAGCTCAGGGCTAAGATACGTTAGTACTAATATATATACTGTGGCTAAGAGTTACTTAAGGCCCTAAGAGCACTCAATCCGAGCAGGTTTATACGTGTTTAACTATATTTCGAACTTAAGTCTTTTCATTTTAAGTTCAAATCAATGCGAGCTTGAACGCGGCTGTTACGTTGAAACCAAACACCCACTTCTCGATTTTTAAATGTTTTTATTACTTTTCATCACTTTCAAATAAGTTTTAAAAAAATGTGTTCAATTAAAACGAAAGGCATTAAAGTCACCGATTTTTGTGTGTTGGTTTCATTCAACAATAACTATTTGTTTTCGTGAAATTTTGCAATTAATGCCAAAAACAGGATCCACAGTATATTTTTTTTTACATCAAAAGTAATAATGTTTTCAAATTCTATTCAATTAAATAGATTTTTTATTACTTCAAGTATATTATATATTTTTTCCATGGTGATACCGAAGTAACTAGTATCTCATCTGTGGTGATAGGTCTTTCAATAATTGGAATTGAATATTGTCATTTTACTGGTTTTTACAAAAATACGTTTTGTTTTATCCTATCTGGCGCTACATTGGGCACTTCGGTCGCAGAATCTTGGTTTCCTCAGCAATTAAAAAACACATGAAAGTGATATTTTGTAACCTGATTCTTCATTTCAATGATTTCATTTTGTCAGTTGCAGGAACACGATTTGTTAACTTTTATAACGAAAAAATACATCAAAGAAAACTATTTTCTGATTTGCATTCTACAGACAAGCCAGACCGATTTAGTACCTCTAAATTTTCTTGGTCGATTAGTCTATACACACACTTCAATAATATGCTAGTTGGATTTTTTAAATTAAATGGTTTTGGCTCGATAGAAAAAATACTTTCAAACCTAGTTATCACATTAATATTTTAAAGGCTTAAGTATGTGTGAGTGTGTATGTTTGTTACTTCTTCACGAAAAAACTACTGAACGGATCTGGCTGAAATTTGGTAGGTAAACAAATTAGGACCTGGATTAACACATAGGCTACTTTTTTTTCACGCTCGCAAGCCGCTTGCAACTCGCGCACTGCGCACCCTCGAAAAGTCAAAGAAACGATGTCCACGCGGGTGAAGCCGCGGGAAACAGCTAGTGACTAATATTTTGAAGTAAAAATTTAAAAAAATATACAGCAATATTTGTTATGTTATTAATTATGATAATACATACAAAGTGAGTAATGTTATTACTTTTTATACTTTCATTGTAGTTTTTCATTGAAACGAAAAATCATTGAAAATAAAAAGACAGAGACAACTGTTCCAATCAACGTCCGCCTTATTCATCTATGCGAGTGGAAACGTTTTATCGTATCTCCTATACTCCCTTGTGTTCGATATTTGAAATTCAAAAGATAATTTAAAATTCAACAATGATTTGTTGTTTCCTTACCATCGACCACACGATAACACCAAAGTATATATATTAGTACTAACATACAGTATGGACACTCCCTGCCGCTCTCTAGATTGCGACCTCACTCACCCCCTCGTCACCTAGATTGATACAGATTGGTTACAGTTTGGCTGTCGAACGTATAGGATTTCGCCGCCATTTTGTCTGTTCCGTCATTCCTTTTTTGAAATGTCATTTCTGGCCCGTTTTATGAAGTGTCCAGGGTGTGATAAGTGATAACACACTATATAGGGTAAAATCAGATTAGTTGCCCCGATTGGAATTACTCTAGTTTCGCGGATTAATCGCGAGCTATTTTATGAATCTATTGAAAGATTTTTCTAGTATCACTAAGTTTACCATGTCTCTTCTCCGTGCGATTGCATAGAAAGGCAAAATGCGATCAAAGTTTTTGCGGGATAGATGTCCTGTTTCTCGGCTTTACATCTATCCTAAACGTAATTTACATGGATTAGGCAACTATCCCCTATGTGGGATAGATGTCCTAAAATATAGAGGTTCGCAAAAAGTCTAATACTCTGGAAATATTAAAGATAATGTTTTTTACTCTTCATAAATTTGTAGGTAAAAAATTAAAGTACTAGCCAGTTTTAAAAATAAAGTATTTTGCTTTTGTACTGAAAGATATAGAGGATTTCAAAAAGGGCAACTATCAGACTTTTACCCTATGTCTAAACCTGTGTTTTATCGAAATACCATCTCTACATCGGAATGTCTCATTCAGTAAAACCATACAAGCTGGTCATCGATTCGGCCACAATTTTTTTTATTTTTTTATTGACACGGACGAGATCGCTTCCAGCGATAAGACCGGCTCTTTACACTCAGTTTCCTATCTTACTTGCTGTAATTCATTCCTGGTGTACAAGAAAGAATTCATTTACACAAATGAAGCAATTTGTTCCCCAGAAAGATAGTGGATAGTCTAAGAACATGCTTTTAAAAAAACACATTTAAATTTTCGGGTTTTTATATGATAAATTATTTTATTTGGATAAAGTAAAAACTTTCCAATATGAAGTATAAAAGTTACTCAAATCGGTCGCATTAAAATTAGGGCCTTAAGATGGGTCAAATGACAATATTCAATTCAAATTATTGAAAGACTGTGTAAAGCTATCACCGTGGAAAAAAATATATACGAATAATATACTTAAAGTAATAAAAAAAACGATTTAATTGAATACAATTTTAAAAATATTGCCACTTTCGATGTAAAAAAATATACTGTAGACCCTGTTTTTGGCATTAATTACAAAATTTCTCGAAAACAAATAGTTATTATTGAATGAAACCAACACACAAAAATCGGTGACTTTAATACCTTTTATTTTAATTGAACACATTTTTTAAAACTTATTTGACATTAATGAAAACATGTAAAAATCGAGAGTTGGGCGTTCGGTTTCAACGTAACAGCCGCGTTGAAGCCCGCGTTGATTTGAACTTAAAATGAATAGACTTACGTTCGATATTATTGAAACACGTATCAACTGCTTGGATTGAGCGATCTTAGCGCCTCAATGACTACGTTTAATTAAAGGTGCTACTTTTTTGCATTATCTGAAATCTGTGTGACTCTCAAGCATCAGTATATTTGGATAATCTTTTGCAAGCTAATCAAAATTATCGTAACCATTTTTTTCAACGTTCATTGCTAAAATAGAATAACTTCGTCACCAAACAGAATATATCCACTCACCATTTGGGAAGAATGGGAAAAAATATAGCAATAGGGATGAGGACAGCATCAGAAATAAACTATGAACTCTTGATCACTAAATTGCCCTGCTACTTAAACTTCGGAAAACCTTACTCGTTTTGTTTTCCATCAAGTCTTCGATTTTTAATTCACCAAACTCACAAAATGAGTACAAAAATAACGCTGCAAAACTATGACGTCACGCCTAGGTTTCAAACATTTTTAGAACAAAATGTCGTTTTTGACAGACGATAAAGAGTAAATCAGATGACTAGCATTCGTCATCCCTATTGTCGCCAGAGCTTGTTGACTCAAATAATTGTATTTATTTATAGGGATTAAAATTACTCAAGTAAGTAAGGGCGGGGCACACTGCTCGTAAAACAGATGCCCGTTGGGGCACTAAAGTTCTCGAGTGGCGACCACGCACCGGTGAGCCTAGTTTAGGCAGGCCTCCCACTCGGTGGACGGATGACCTGGTGAAGGTCGCGGGAAGCCGCTGGATGCGGGCAGCGCAGAACCGGTCGTCGTGGAGATCCTTGGGGGAGGCCTATGTCCAGCAGTGGACGTCCTTCGGCTGATATGATGAAGTAAGTAGTGTACATTCAAGTATCAATGGCCAACTCGCTGCCCGTCGGCCTTAGCGTCTTACGTAACCACTTTTACACTACCTACAACTTGCGAAACACAACATGTAGAATTATGCAAGACCACACACTAAAGAAATATTTTGTATTGCATTCCACACTCAGCCACTATTAATGATTGGACCAAAAATATGGTTAAACCATATAGTCGAGCGCCGTGGTTAAAAATCAATTAGCGAAAACCGGTTTAACCCTGCAGTGGTCGCGCCCCCAAAAGTCACTTGAGTAGTCGCGTGGATTACATATGTATGCCAAATAGTTTTTTTTTAAATAAAATTCATTTATATTATTTTTTTTATTGCAAAAGGGCAAGTAACCTTATCTAAAATTAAATTATAATTGGAAACTAAACGGAATAATGAACCGTTTTGTCAAAATAAACCAAATCAAAAACTTCATATAAAACATCTTTGAAAATTGACTTTGGATTATATGAGACCTTACATATAATACGCGTTAGCGATGATTGCGAAAACAAATCAACTATTATTTTCTAAACAGGAACTACATACATATTTGGAATGAACAGAGCGGGGGTGGGGATTATCATATTTAAAGTACACTGAGTCCTGTGTAACACACTTGAACTGTTTACGAATAATTTCATTTTTAATTACCATGGATTACTTAATATGTAATCCGCGCGACCACTGCAGGGTTAAATGAAACGGCTGTGTCGCGAAGCGCTCTAGTGAATTACCTCCCCCACGGAACCTTGGTTCATTTGGTAAAAAAACATTCCTAAAACTGGAATCTTAATCGCAGAAAAAAATACAATCACGCACGATTCGTACGAATTGTCTTACAACGATTCATCGCAAACAAAAATGTCCGCACGTAGTACACGTCCCGAAACAGGGCACCTTAGTATCTCAATAAAAAAACATTTTAATCCATTACATGCACCACAGTCACAGATAACAAAATATGCGTTGAGTCGTGACTCACACAACTGTATTTTTCAAGTTTTACTCATAGGCTTATATAATTCCAGTTTTATCCGGATTCAGAACTGTCAAAAAATGCAGACACATGAAAACCAGTAACCTAACGTAACAAAGTAAATAAAAACTCAGCTAAACATTTAGTGAGCAGGTATTACATATTATTCTGCAATAAAACATCCTGCAATTATTTTTTCTATATAAAATAAAACAAACAGATAAAACTTATCTTCGACCCATTATCTCAGAGATTATTTTTTTATCAACATCACGTGCATTGGGCCAGTTACAAAAGATTACGTTAACAATAACAATATCCATTCATGGCACCAGGTAAACTCAATATGAAATTGTATGAAAATCCATATCTGTCGTGTTTAGCGGCTAAATGAATTACTATGTAAAGTCATATCTGTCGTGTAATTTAAAAATGGAACTATATTTTACTCCGAAACATGGCAACTAAGGAGGTAACTTAAAACTAAAATAAAAGGTTTTCTTTAAATTTCAAACTGACTTGCAAATAGAACGCTGTTTATTTAAAAAAAACGACGGGTTGCACTCCGGGAGTGCCGGCAGAAGTGAAAACTTGAATATTAACGTTGTGCATTTTTGATATTTTGGAATGGTTAGGGAATAATTTTGCACGAATTGCTTTGATTATCATTTAAGTGGTAGAATACAATATTTATTTATTGCGCTATCGATATCGTACACAAACATGACAATTTATATTACATTAAAAAGTTTATATCTCGGAAAAATCAACTCCATCCGTCTTACGAATTTTCGATCAGGTCACGTGTCCTGACACGAGTTTAACATTTTTTACCCATTACAAAAAAAGTGCACAACGCCGCTAAAGAAGTTTTCACTTCAAAAAAAACAAATGTACACTTTGACGCGGTAAAATTATTTACATTCGTTTTTCGTCATTGACTTTGAAAAGCAATTATTGAATTTTTAATTTTCGCGCATTGTTTGAGAAAAGTACTATATACAAGCCTTGGCCACAACTAGGCATTAATGGACTTACGTATGCCTCGGCGTTACTTACGTATCCCTGCATAACTACATTAATAATTACATTAGCAAATAATAAAAAAACTAAACTCCCGTACAAGAAAATGATTTTTTTTGTTCTGTTTTTGCTCTATCGTAAAAGCTGTAACACACACTAGCGTGAAACTTGGTGTGATAGTACTAATCCTAAAATAAAACAACATATAGTAGATAATGTGACCGATAGCACAATAGAATTAAGTAATTGTGCCGATAGTGAAAAGCGGGCTTACTAGGAATCCCTAACAAAATGTGATTGATAAAATGTAATTGCTAAATTTTATCGTAATATTAATAAATGGAACATAACGTAAAGAAATTATGGTGAATGATAACTTACCAATTTAATAAAAAATATAAACCCAACTGCATAAAAACATCTATCCTCTTTTTTTGGCAGACGGGTAAAAATGTATGCTATGTATGATACTTACGGGATCAAAACGAATCTAACGACACGACAGCTCGCACTCCAAAAATGTATGCTATTATGCTACGAATAACTTACGCTATGATACTTACGGGATCAAAACGAATCTAACGACACGACAGTTCGCACTCCTAATATGTATGCTATGATACTTACGGGATCAAAACAAATCTAACGACACGACAGCTCGCACTCCAAAAATGTATGCTATTATGCTACGAATAACTTAAGCTATGATACTTACGGGATCAAAACGAATCTAACGACACGACAGCTCGCACTCCAAAAATGTATGCTATTATGCTACGAATAACTTACGCTATGATACTTACGGGATCAAAACGAATCTAACGACACGACAGTTCGCACTCCTAATATGTATGCTATGATACTTACGGGATCAAAACAAATCTAACGACACGACAGCTCGCACTCCAAAAATGTATGCTAAGATACTTACGGGATCAAAATGAATCTAACGACACCACAGTTCGCACTCCAAATATGTATGCTATAATACTTACGGGATCAAAACGAATCTAACGACACGACAGCTCGCACTCCAAAAATGTACGCTATGATACTTACGGGATCAAAACGAATCTAACGACACGACAGTTCGCACTCCAAAAATGTACGCTATGATACTTACGGGATCAAAACGAATCTAGCGACACGACAGTTCGCACTCCAAAAATGTACGCTATGATACTTACGAGATCAAAACGAATCTAACGTCACGACAGCTCGCACTCCTAATATGTATGCTATGGTACTTACGGGATCAAAACGAATCTAACGCACTCTAAAATCCATCAAGCCGTCAAGCCTATACTTACATGCATAAACCCGAAACTATTACCCTCTTCTGAGCTGTCGAGTAATAAAAATAGGTAGGTACTATTTTTATCACGACAATTTTGTTTTAAAATTTTATTTAACTTGTAATGTATGTATATGTATGTTTGTTTAGGTCAAATCTTGCAATCTATTTTAGAGCGACTTCCAGGGCTCCGATTGAGCTGGAATTTGGTATGAAGCTGATAAGTGACAATACATCCTTTTGGTATTTTGAAGTTGATCTGATGATGAACTTTGGAAGTGTAATCAAGGTCCAAGCATCGTCTTTGATTTTCAATAACTAGTAGGAAATACTATGCTCGCCTTTTATTTATTTTGAAACGTGCCGTGAGCATTTGAGTATAAAACTGTTTTCAAATAAAAGCTTGTACAATGTACATACTTATAAGGTTTTAGGATTTCCTTCGTCTTATCAGTCCTAATATCCCTACTATCCCTACTAATATATCCCTACTAATATCCCTACTAATATTATAAAGGTGAAAGTAACTCTGTCTGTCTGTTACGCTTTCCCGCAAAAACTACTGAACGGATTTGGCTGAAATTTGGTAGGTAGACAGATGAGGACCCGGATTCAGACATAGGCTACTTTTTACCACGCTCGCGAGCCGCTTGCGGCTCGCGCACTGCGCACCCTCGGAAAGTCATAGAAACGTTGTCCACGCGGGTGAAACCGCGGGAAACAGCTAGTAATATATACTTTGGTCTTATTTTATTTTACTAACGGATGTGGTCACATATCCAAAACCGTGCATCATACCTATTTTAATTTAACCTCATGCAGACTTAATACCTACCATTTTAGCAACCTTCTCTTGTTTTTCCTTAAGATACGGTGGGTGAGTGTGGGAAATGTAGGCATTGTAAAGACGCAATATTCACAACGAATTTTATAATTCACTTATAAGTAGAATACATTTTTATAACTCAGATATGTTTAATTATAGAGTCTGTTAGAGCCAACGTCAAGCTTATGTTGTATGGTGTCCCCACAAAAAGAAATCTGCGAAAATGTTCCATTATTGTATCACGTTTTAGGTTTCTATTCGCGCTAAACATTTGCGCTGAACCGATAAAAGCAACCTGTCTATTTTATTTATAGGTAGGGACAGTCTGTCTCTTTCAGTCTAGTGGAGAGAACAGCGTTTTCGTGGTTAGCCATCGTTTGGCCTTGTCGTACAGTAGCGGGTGAAGCGGAGTGCGATAAAATAGCTGATATTTCCTAAAGTGACGTCATACACGCACGCGTGCCTCGCTCGCAACAGCCGTTCAAGTTAGGGTTGCCAGATCTACTATATAATATAGTATCTTACTATATTTTGGGCCAAGATACTATATACTGTTGAAAAAATATATAGTAGACAAATCTACTATATTTTAGCCATACAGCGACGTGTCTGTCATACATACTTAAATCGAGTTAAAAAACACGCGTTCAGAAACGAACCCCGAAATCCTAAACAAAACTGAGCAGATCATATCATAAGTAAAAATCACATTGCTTGTGTTTCTGAACGCAACTTTTAAGAGTCATGTCATGTCACTGTCAAGTGTCAATGTCAAATATAATTCTGTCTGTATGATGTCCTAGCACCAGTTCTTTATACCTTTATTGTTCGGTTCGCCTCTTTTGTGTGAAATATACTTACAAAATGAAAAATTGTGGAAAAGTTAAGTCTACATAGACTAAATTTAAACATAGATGACTTATATTCAGAAGTAAGAATGGCTAATGATCTGCTTGAAAAATTAAATGCATGTTCTGAATTCAGCAATTTAAGCACATCATCAAAGTGGCAGCAGATTTTATCGACTAGTTTGCTGTCATCATCAAACCTATCTAAGATAATTGGATACCTGTTGTCTGTTCCCGCCACTTCGGCATTCACGGAAAGAGTGTTTTCCATTATGAATGCCAAGTGGCGGGACGACCGAAATAGGTCATCAATTAAATTAATTAAAAATGAATTGTTAATAAGTTCTAACTTAAATCATAAGTGTTCTGAAGCCTATAAAATATTCCTGAGCAATAATAAACTCATTAAAATGGCCCAAAGTTCCCAAAAATATAATTACATGAAAAAATAAAGTCTACTATATATTTTAACTGGATACTGTTTTCTTTTGACCCCCTAAATGGAAATCTCCTATATTCTTCTTGAATTTTTCTGGCAACCCTAGTTCAAGTTCAATGCTAATTGTTAATTTTAACAGCACTGTGGAGTTTACACGTCAACATGTAGACGTGTGCGATAAAAAAAACCATCACAATAATCGCGATAATAAGTTCGTCTAGCGGTTGTGTGAACGTAAATGAAACACTTGTACAACAAAAGATTTAGAATAATGAAAGCGCACTACCTTATTATAAGCACGATAGTGTTTGCACGAAATTTTCTAAAATTCAAAAAGTTCTGAAACACGTACTTACAGAGAAGTAATCTTCCATCTTCGGCATCATCGTCACTTACCATCAGGTGAGATGATGCCAAGGGCTTACCAATTGTGAATAAAAAAAAGCGTATTTGTTGGAAGGTTTCAGAATTGTGTAAGCATCCAGTTGCAAGCGAGACCTTATGTATGTAAATGCTACATCATATTGCATTAAAATGCAATAAAACCCAATTATAATGTGCTCTCTGTGAAGAGCATAAGTTCAAGGATATACTCGTACTTAGGTGCCATGCCGTGGCACGGGAAACATTTCAAATATGGCTTTATTGTATGGGGTTGAGTTGTGAGTAGTGAGTTGTGATCGCTATGCACGGAACGCCCGCGCCGGTAGCCGTGCCAACTGCGGCACTGACTGAATGCCGCAAAACGTATTTTACGTAACGTGTGAATGGACGGACAAGACGGACCGCTGATGATATATAAGTACTGTAGCTATAGGATATAAGAAAAAGTTTCAAGAGGATATCGTAAGTAGATAGGTAGGTACCGACCGCCGACTTGACTGTATTCGTTGGCTCAGTGGCTAGTGCGCTTGACTACTGATCTGAGAGTTGTGGGTTCGATCGCGCACACAGGGCAAATATTTTTGTTATGAGCATATTTGTTTGCTATGTGTCTGGTTGTTAAATATCTATATATGTATGTATTTAAACGTATATAAGTATGTATATCAGTCTCTGCGGTTCCCATAACACAGGGAATCCAACCATTTGTGATTTGACCCAGAACATTTATTTTTATTATTTATTTCAAATCCCTCCTTGGGAAGAATGACAAGCTAAGACTTTGATATGAAACTATCATTGATTATAAGAGCTTGGGTACGAAGACTAGCGATAGGTATAAAATACGTTTTTTTATCATTTTCGTGCGATTGGAGCGAAATCAGTAATAAACATTAGATTCTGACTATAGTGGATGTTGAGTGACGTCAATTCGATAAATGTGTCCTCTTGATAATCGTAATAACATTCATTTCTGTGAAGCGTTTGGAAAACAGTGTTGAGCCTTCCTGTGTTCGCGGACCAGCAGTGCCTGCTTCCGTGAAGGCGCGTGCGCACCGATCAACATATCAGACGCACGTCCAAACATCCAACTAGTGTTGTCAATACACTGTGTATATGTGTACTAACAACTGATACAAAAGCTATTGTCCAGCTTGGTGCTAGGACACCAGGACTCTCACAAAAAGTAAGCCCTGTTTATAAATAGCCATTCATTGTGTTGACAAGCGTAGATTTATACGATGACATAGAAGACCCTTTCAAAGGTTAAACAGGAGAGGAAAATGGGCGTGTTGAAAAATTAACAGCCCATTGTTTGGTGGATGAGTGTGGTGTGGTGTGAGTGGGTGGAGGTCGAAAATGGCGAGAGATTGGTGTCGTCGGTGCGCGGCGCCAAGCTCGGCCCAAGTGTGTCATGTCGTGTGACGTCACACATATCCGTGAACGGACTCTCACCGACTACCAAATGCTAAGTTTATGTTTTTAATTGATAAGAACACGACGGCACGTCTTTGTTTTGTTGGTTAATTCTACTTCTGTAAGTTGGTTTATTCTACTTCTGTAAATTGGTTTATTCTACTTCTGTAAATTACATAAAATGGACTTAACCACCTCCGTGGTTTAGCTTCACATCAAGTGGTCGCAGGTTCGATTCCCGGCCGTCTAACTTTGTAAGACTCGGTTTGGTTGGTGGAAAGGCATTTTCTAAGCCCACCTGGCTAGCTACCACCATCTTATCTAAGTCTTGGCGTTAAAGATCAATGCCAATCATCATTGATGTGTTCCGGCTTGAAGATAAAATAGCTAGTTCTCCATCGCGTTGGGAATCTTGCTAAGCCCGCTTCCATATTCGGCATCATCGTCACTTACCATCAGATGAGATGATGCCAAGGGCTTACCAATTGTGAATAAAAAAACAGAGTAATAAATACATGAGTATTGAAATAAATAAGTACAAATAAGTAAGCACAGTTAAAGCTCAGATTAGATAATAGTTAGATTAAAGAGAGCAGTATCTATCTATTCACCGCTAAAACAAATGTATCAATAAGATTTAGTAATTAATTTCTTTTAAAATAATTTAATTTAATGATATTATTTGGGCTTTTACTACGAGTCCACAACAGACAACACTAAAACCTTTTTTCTTTCCCAAATCCGGTATAAAAAGAAATAAAACACCGGCTTAGTGCTATTTGGACTCGCGCATCGAGTGTTCCATACCACCACAGCTCTCTACACAAGTATAAGAATGATACCTATCCGTTTCAAATAAAAAAAATCAACGCGTGCGACAGAAAAATGCAGGTTTTTTAAAATTTACTTCAGACTCATTTGCGCGAGTACGACTTACTTACTTGAACCGTTTTTATTGTATGTACTTTGGGATAAGTACTGTAACCACACAAAATTTTACAATTGTATAATCTTTTTTACATTAGAGTAAAAAAAAATACCTTCAAAAATACGTTTATTGAATGGGGGGGGGGGGGGGCGGGGGACTCGCCTTGATTTTTCACTTTTTTTATTTTTTACTATATTTTAGTAAATTCTCCATAATCATTTATATTCTGTATATATATATATATATAGAAAGCGTCGGTGGCTCAACCGGTAACGACTCGGTCCATCTAACCAGAGATACCGGGTTCAAATCTGGACGGCCAATGTACCAATGAGTTTTTCAAAAACTTACGTACATATAATTACCGATTGCTTTAACGGTGAAGGAAAACATCGTGAGGAAACCTGCACACGCCTGCGAAGAAACTCGAAGGTTGTGTGTGAAGTCGACCAACCCGCACTGGGCCCGCGTGGTCGACTAAGGCCTAATCGCCCTGATTCAGGGTAGGCTCGAGCCCCTCGGTGGGGACGTATATGAGCTGATATAATAAAATCATTTATATTCTGTAAAAACCTCGGCCGGCTTTCTATCACAGTTCATAAGTTACAGCAGTTTAAAATTCGGACAGACAGACGGACAGCGTAGACTTAGTAATAGACCAGATTCTTTATACCAGTTACGGAACCCTAAAAACAGTGTTGTGTCTGTGGTAGTGTTTGGCAATGATAAGACGAAATATTGTTTTATTTTTTTAAAAAAGAAGAATACTATAGTATAGACTAGGGATGCATCGATACGCCTTTTTGCCGATACGATACCGATACCGATACTCTTATAAAAATATCGGCGATACCGATACCGATACCGATACGCTTATTGAATTCAAAAAGGAAGGTAAAATAAATAAATCACAATTAATTAATAGTTTTAGTAATCAAAATTAACATTTCTAAGATTTTTATTTAAAAAACAAAGCATTCTTAAGTTTTGCGGGCAAAGGCGATTTCGCAAGTCTGTTTGATTAAGACCTGCGGTGGAAAATAGTCTCTCAGATGCGACCGATGCCTCGTTTGCAACGAAATAGATGGGACAACACGCGCGTTTACATTACATTTTTAAAGCGCGAAATTTGAAAAGTATCGTTGAATCTGCCATAAAAATATCGCCGATACCGATATATCGGCAAACCCGAAGTATCGCCGATATATCGGTATCGGTATCGGATGCATCCCTAGTATAGACTATTCTTAAGAACGAGTCAAAACATCTATGTCTCAATCAGAATGTTTTGTGGGCGACCTTACTCTCTTTTTTTTCAAAGAATTTATTAAAAAAATAATAACAGTTCGTCAGAACGCGAAAGCCAAAAATAGACATTATTTGGCCACCTTTTGGCCCACGATATTGCCCATAAAGATAGCGCGACCGACTTGGTAATTATTTTTTATTTATTTATATTTCCTTGGTAATATGATAGATAGTGTCTGATTTGATTTATTCTTTCACGGGTCACTTAATTCTATATCGATTGTGTAAAAGTTAAAAAATCTAGTCATACATTCTACACTAGGGTAAAACCAGGATAGTTGCCCCAGGAATATAGTTGCCCCGGTTATAATTACTCTTGTTTCGATGAATCGCATGCTTTTTTACTAATCTATCAAAATATTCTCCAATGGCCACTAAGTTGACCGTGTCTCATGTCTCTGTGCGATTGCATGGGAAGGCAAAAAGCGATCAAAGTTTTTGCGGGATAGATGTCCTGTTTCTCGGCGGGGCATCTAACGTAAACTTAATTTACATGGATTAGGCAATCCCATATGTAGATAGATATATACATAGATGTCCCAAAAAGTAGAGGTCCGCAAAAATCGCCAATATTTTAAAAATGTTAAAGATAATGTTTTTAACTTTTCATAAATTTGTAGATAAAAAGCCAAAGTAAGTACCGGCCAGTTTTACAAATAAAGTACTTTTCTTTTTGCACTGAGAGATATAGAGTGATTTCAAAAAGTGGCAATTATCCGGCTTTTACCCTATAAGCTATAAGTATTATTAATAGAAATTGTCGTTAAAAAAACAAATAATAGCGCGTCCTTGACAGCGTTACCTATGGGGCGTTACAGAGTTAGTGAGTCATTGATGGATAAGCGTACACATTTTAGGGTTCCTTGTTGGCTATAGTTTCGCCGTGTCTGTCTGTCCGCCTTTCCGCGGCTTAGCTCAGAGACTCTTAGTACTAGAAAGCTGCAATTTGGCATGCGTATACGTATTAATCAAGCCGACAAAGAAATAAAATAAAAACTTTAAAAAAATATTTTTTAGGGTACTTCCTCTGCATGTAGAAGGAGCGATTTTTTTTACGTCCCTATCGTGTGGGATAAAGTTGAATAGGCCTTTCAAAGCTTCCCCCCCCCCCCCCCCCCTCCCTTCCCTAACATCTAAGCCGCTATTTCAGGACATCAGTTTTTTCTTTTTGGATTTGTAAAAAGTCCATAGATTTTCCATACAAAATATTCAATTACCAACTGCAAAAACAATTTTGTTTTTTCAACATACATTTATTTTTTTGAAAGGCTACGTATTCCGACTCGCATTTGGCTGGTTTTTATAAATAAGTAAAATATAATAATAATATTTTACTTACAAAACATTCGTAAATCGAGAAATTTCTTTTAACATTACGTAGTCCTTGTATAACATTAGTTTAACTTAAGGATCTAATTGTGGCACACAGTTTTTTAAGACCATGCTAGAGTTAATTTAAAGATGATTCAGTATCAGCGATTCCATTACTTATATAAATTTTACTACACATTCGAGTACACACTTGTTCATATTTGTTTTCGAGTAATAAAATATCGGTACAATAGAATTAACGCTACGTTTAATTGTTCCGAAACACTGATAGGGTAAAACTCTTACAAATACTTATTTTATATTTCAAGTATTTAATGGAAATCATGCATTTATTATTTCTTTTGAATGCACATTTGTAACAGAAATATGTACACATGTAGGTATGACAAAAAATTACGTAAGGTTGAAAATCCTTATACCAATATTATAAATGTGAAAATGTGTATGTTTGTTAACTCTTCACGTTTCAACACCTTCACCAATCTTGGCGACATTTGCCATGCAGGTAGCCTGTGTCACTGAGAAGGACATAGGCTACCTTTTATCCCGTGAAAACAGCTTAGTCCGATACAGTTCCTGAGGGAACTGAAAAAAAATCTTTAGTTAATTTCCTTAACATCGCAATGGATTGTTGTGATTTTTTGCACATAGGTAGTTGAGAGGGTGGGAAATTACATAGACTACTAATTAGCATAGACCGACATAGTTCCCGAGGGGTATGGGGAAAACTCATTTTCACCCTCGCGCACGTCGACATCGCAATTGACCAACGGCTTGACGTGTTTTTTTTACATAAAAATAGTTATGTGGGAAGTGACATAGACTGTTAATCAGGATAACCTGATCTAGTTCCCGAGGGATCTAGTCTAAAGAAAAATAATATCTACGCTGCGGCTCGCGGACCATTCACTCATATAGACAGTCATAAAAATGATGTCCACGCGGGCGAAGCAGTGGGAAAGATAGTAACTAGATAAAGGAAAAAAATACCTACCAATCTGTTGAACAGCAACACAAAAACTTGTAATATACAGCTGTTGTCAAGCATTCGGGATATTTTTTATTATTATTTTACCAAAACTATGACAGTTATCATGTTTGTTTTGTACAGAAATATAAGATATTGGATAACCTGTGTTCACAATAACACTAGACATACCTACACGCTGATTTTGTTTTGTCATCAGAAATTTATCGCGTTGCTATCACCACCTACGCTTAAATGGCAGAGAGGCTTATCACCTACGCTTAAATGTACAGAATAATTGACAGTGAGGCTATCACGGGCCGGTATTAAGCTTTATTGACATTTAAACTAGCAATACATATGAACTTAATGCCAAAAGGAACGAAAAGCCCGACCACCTGCGGCTATCCACTACAATTTCAGCAACGGTGTACTGACGTACCCCAAGCCCAAAGCAAAGTATATAATACATATATTAGTACTAACATACAGTATGGACACTCCCTGCCGCTCTCTAGATCGCGATCTCACCCCTATAGTCACCCAGATTGATACAGATTGGTTACAGTTTGGTTGTCGACCGAATGGCATTTCGCTGCCATTTTGTTTGCTTCGTCATTCCTTTTTTGAAATGTCATTTCTGGCCCGTTGTATGAAGTCTCCAGGGTGTGCCCAAAGTGTGACTGCACGTTCCGAGCGAAGATTGGCTACACCAGCCACATGCGGGCGCATGAGATGACGGAGCAACGGGACGACTCTGCAGTCGGTATAGCCGAAAACGGCCAGGACTATCATCATCATCATTAACACATATGAACAGGAGTACCTAGTCTGGTAGGATCGAGAAACTAGACAGAAGGAGAATACAGATAAAGTTTGGTATTTTGTAGCGTCGTTCCCGTCTATGGAGGTCAAAATTGATATTCTTCTTTAGACGATATGATTTCAGTTTCAACGGTAAATAGTAGTTAATATAGAACATGAAATAATATCATTTATGTCAATTTTATTTACCAATAAATACTCTAGCAATATTAATTAAGATTTAGTACATATTTATATTCCACTCTATTGTTTTGAAACAGTTTAATACTGATACACCCCGGACACTGCATACAAACGGTCGTGAAATGACATTTCGAAAAACAAATGACGGAGCAAACAAAATCACGGTGAAATCCTTATACGTTCGAGAATCAAACTATAACCAATCTGAATCAATAAGGGTAACGAGAGGGTGAGGTCGCAATCTAGAGAGCGGAAGGGAGTGTCCATACTGTATGTTATACTATATATACATACTTCGATAGTTTTCATACTGACCTCGCAGCAGTTGGTATTGACGATATTTTGAATATTTTTAGTATTTTTCTTTTAAAATTTTACTCAATGTTTCTCTGCTTATGCGTTTTTAAGAGTTAGGGTGAAGAGTACCGCATTACTAAGCCTACGCTGAATGTCCGTTCGTCCGACTGTAAAAGTTGTATCTTTTAAACCGTAAAAGGTAGAGCGCTAATATTTTCATAGAATATGTGTTAGGTATTATATGGTATTTCTTAAATAATATAAAAAAATAAAAATCCCCCACACAACAAACGTGTTTTTTAAAGTTTTTTTTTGTTTTAGCTCTTTCATAAACCTGGTTATATTACATACAATCGTGAAGCTTGGTGTGAAACAAATAATGAAAACCGGCCAAGTGTGAGTCGTACTCGCACTCGAGTCCAAGCAATAAATTATACTATCGTTCGCGTTGATGTCTTCTATTTGAAATTACAATTAAGTAGGTATCATTGCTGAACTCGTGTGTAAAGGTATGATAATACCAAAACCTCGGTACCCAAGTCCGCCTCGCACTTAGCGGGGTTTCTTTATGTTTATACGGCTCATCACATTTCACTCTATACTCGTGTGTATGTTGATTCTAGTAGATTCTTCAATGACTGTTGGAGGCCAGTACGGAGACTGCTTAACATACAATCGGTGGTAATTCCACCAAGCAGGTTAGTCACGCGGCCATCTTTATTCAAACTAGGCTAGGGTGACTGCGCGTGTAGTTTTGTGAACGGAATCCAAAGTGCGCACTAACTGTTCACATAAGGTCACTAATGTTTGCAAATACCTTACAAACGGCATCGACTCTATATACTGACGTGATATTTGGACGGAACACGAAGAAAAACAAAAAAAAACGCTAAACACGTTAAAAAACCGACTTCCATCGCAACAACTTAGTACATTTTTGCATTATTATTATTATTGGTTTTTGTTAATTTTGTAATAAAGTACTACACCGATTTTGATAAAATTTATATGGGACCACGCGAGATGCACTAGCTTTCAAATAAAAAAAAAGAATCATAAAAATCTGTTCACCCAGTCAAAATTTCTGGTGTAACACACATAAAAAAAACATACAGTCGAATTGAGAACCTACTCCTTTTTGGAAGACGCCTGAAAAGTAGAGGTGTTATTCTTTTTAATTGCCCTTTTCATCGATCTCTACGCTTCGCATCATGTCCCTTAGTTAGTAATTATTAATATACTAGAAGGTAACGACAAATTTGGTAACGATAATGGAAATGGATAAACTTAGGTTGAGAGGATAAATGGCAACCCTCTGATGTTAAATATGTCGGTCTGCCATCGCAAAGTGGTTGCGATATGTACTTATAGCGCCTGAAAAGCTAGTTATCGTGCTAAAAAAAATTATAAGGAAAATAGCTGAGTAAGATATAAAATTAAAATACTAGTTGTATTCATGACAATTATGCAAAAACTGACCGAATATTCCATTGCGTTATGGAGCGACGCCCGTTAGTAGTAGGAATTCTGGACCAGGCCCCACCCCCCTGCCGGAGATTTTTTTTAAATTGTTTGCGCTTGGTCCCATTTCGCTATCTTCAAGCGTTTCTGTGATAGAAATTCCAAGCAACTTTGGGGCTCGGCAGGGGGGTGGAATCCTGGTCCAGAACTCTTGCTATTCCTACTACTAACGGGCGTTGCTCCATCTTAGACAGATGCAGTTCTTGGCATCCAAAACACATATAATTATTTTACAACTGTTTTCGAATCGACTCTTTAAGTATGCGACAAAACAGATCTGTGCCAAGCAAACAAGTACCTACAACAAAGTGGCAACCAGCAATCGCTAACAGTCTAATAGCAGCATGAATAGCCGGGCAACAGTGTTGCATGTACACGGCAAAAACATTTCACCCACACTAACGCGAATGGCGTCTATTAACGCCAAGGCAGTGAAAGAGTAAGCAATAGATAAGTCGCATCGTGTGACGACTTACAACGTAGTCAACGTGATCGTGCTGAAGGAACCCTGGCTTGGCAGCCAGCCGGCTATTGACGGCAGCGTTGGATCGATCGCCACTAATTCTCGAACGAGACTCGCTTATTATTATTTATAAATCAGCTTCAATAGGAGTGGAGGAGGAATACCTACCTATCCACGGGATATTATATACGGTGTGTTTTTACTGGGCCATTGTATGTAAGTAGGTAAGTTAGTAAATATGCTTTATTGTACGTCAATAAACAATATGGTCATTATGGGGATAAAGAGGTTAAGTTTGTGAGTTTGTTTGTAGAAAGTAATCTCTGGAACTACTGAACCGATTTTGATTAATCTTTCACCAGTAGAAAGCTACATTATTCCCGAGTAACATAGGCTATATCTAAACTCGCGAGCCGCTTGCAGCTCGCGCACCACTCACCCTCAAAGATAGTCCTTAAAAAGATGCTCACGCGAGCGAAGCCGCGGGCAAAAGCTAGTATTAAATACGAGGAAACTTTCAGGAACACATTTTACCCAAAATGTGTGTGTGACAATTTTAACCGGCCACCAATTAGGGTTCGAAAGATACATCCCTTTTAAAGGTCGGACAGACAGACAAACTGACGTAGGTACGGTGTACTTAGTAATAGGGTTTCGTTGGCACCTTTTGAGTAAACAGTAACACGTTGAAACTTTCATGACGGACGGACAGACAGAACGATCTTATAACAACAAAAACAACAACTTTAGATCAAAGTAACAAATAAGTAATAAAATAACCAGTCACTTAATAACTTTTACTTTATTGTATTACAAACACTCTTATAAAATGTGCTGAATGCGATCTGGTATGTGTGTGCTCGCCACAAGCTCTCAAACAAATATGTCCACTTACATTTATTTGAACTATAAACAACCGACTAAATCCAGACATAAACTCATGGGTAACATCGTCTTACGAATATGTGTTAACACTAATAAAACAATAGCTCGTTGTGCCAGCTCTGTACGTCTGTACAAAGCCCACTCAAATGTACCGAATAACAAAACAGAGTTCACAGAATCACGTTACAACTGTAATAGTAATCTAGTTATATTTAGGTATGCCGATACTGTAACATGTACCTAAATCTTGAATGTTCTAACAGTCGGCCATTCTGACAGATGCCTGACCTCAGGCATACATAAATTCAAAATTTTGTAAATAGGTACCAAACGTTACATTTACAAAAAAAATATATTAATAAAAATTATAAGTATTTCCAATTGAAAAACCTGTTCAAAGTTCGTAAGTATACATTTACAAAAGAGCACATCTGATCACATGGATCCATTAACTAGTAACTATTAACTATGAATCGAATCTATAATCTATCTCTATAAATCTACTTATTACATTTAGGCACCGATTTGTGTATACTTCTAAATTCACAAGTACAATAACGTTTTATATTTTAGGCACCGATTTGTGTATACTTCTAAATTCACAAGTACAATAACGTTTTATATTCGGCCACCCTGACTTATTGAATGACCTCATTCATTTTCATTACATATGATAAAAAAGAGAAAAAAAAAAATAACCACGCAATACCGTTCCGTCACTGCGCTTTAACACTTTACATCTCACTTTGCCGTGTGAACTGATAAAATAAACAAATTGGACTCTATCATTGTCGTTTTGTCACTGTAAGTAAGTTTTACCTGTCTACACACACATGGTATATCAGTTTCTGATCCAGACATATTGCACGTATACCGCGTACACGCACAGGGTGTATCGGTCTTTGCTCCAGCGTAAGTACTTAAATATATACAGCGTACACGCACAGGGTGTATCGGTCTCTGCTCCAGCATAGGTCTCGAGGTCTCGAACGTATACCGCGTACACTCACAGGGTGTATCGGCCTCTGCTCGATTGATGAAATGGATACCGCGTACACACACAGGGTGTATCGGCCTCTGCCCAACTGATGAAACGGGATACCGCGTACACTCACAGGGTGTATCGGCCTCTGCCCGACTGATGAAACGGGGCACCGCGTACACTCACAGGGTGTATCGGCCTCTGCCCGACTGTTGAAATGGGATACCGCGTACACTCACAGGGTGTATCGGCCTCTACCCGACTGATGAAACGGGACACCGCGTACACTCACAGGGTGTATCGGCCTCTGCCCGACTGTTGAAATGGGATACCGCGTACACTCACAGGGTGTATCGGCCTCTACCCGACTGATGAAACGGGACACCGCGTACACTCACAGGGTGTATCGGCCTCTGCCCGACTGATGAAATGGGATACCGCGTACACTCACAGGGTGTATCGGCCTCTTGCCCGAGTGTAGCAGTATTATAGTCCTGGTGATATTTCCAGAGCCACTTGATGTGCAGTTCTAGTTTGGCTGGCTTGTTTAAACGATTTACATAGGGTTGGGTACGGAAAAAAAAAGGAAAGGGAATAAGCAATCATTTAACAAAATAAACAAAAAGGAAACTATTTACTAATAAGTATTGTCTTTATTCGGTTTCTGAACGATTATTTTCAGATTCTGAGCTGTCCTGATGAGAAAAGCGTATCCAGGGTTTAATTTTATCAGCGGAGTAGACGTTTTTGTATTTCCTGCTCGGAAACCCATTAACGCTACAAACTTCATAACGTTCATTTCCTAAAATAGCAGTCACCTTGTAAGGACCACTGTACGGTGGTACCAGTTTGTTGCTTTTACCGACAATATGAACGTTTTTTAATACCATAACTAAATCACCTACTTTGTATTTGTGTGCAGCACATCTTTTTCTGTCAAATCGTGTTTTCATTTTCTCCTGTTCTTTTCTGATATGAGTTGATACTTCATTACGCATCGCTTCAATATTTTTATCAACGGTTAGATTCTCAGAAATGTCGTGTAAATGACTTTCGGTCACATTTACAGTATCTTTTCCAAACACGACCTGAGCAGGAGTTTGACCGATACCTTTGTTAATAGTATTGTTCAGACTCCATTGAACCTTACCTAAGTCAGAGTCCCAGTTGCGATCATCTTTGTCGATGTTCAAAGCAGTTAATGAACTTAAAATCGATCGATTGTATCGTTCGATTTGCCCATTTGCACGAGGAGTTGCTACTGCATTTTTCACGTGTTTGATCTGATAAAAGTCCACGAACCGCTTGAATTCATCAGAAGTGAAACTGGTTCCACGATCGGATACTATTACTTTTGGGGAGCCAAACAGTCCGATAAAATCACGTAATACTTGTATCGAAATCCTACTCTTAGTATTTCTAACGGCCCGCAGTACAATAAATTTTGTAAAAGCATCTACAATACCAAGTATATAAGTATTTCCACTTTTGCTTCTAACAAACGGCCCTACGTGATCTATATGTACGCATTCAAACGGCACACTGGGTTTAGGTATTGGATGCAAGAAACCCTGTTTTTTTTCCAGATGGCTCCTTCGCATAAGCGCACGATACACAAGCGCGCACGTATTTTCTGACAAAACGAGCCATTCCCGGAAACCAGTAGTCTCTTCGCATTTTCACTAGAGTCTTTTCGAAGAAAAGTGTCCACTTTCGTCGTGGCATAAAAGGCAAATTTTCCACCGTGCATCGCGAGGAACGGCCCATTTCAATTCATCTCCGACTTTTCGGTATATTTTACCGTCTTTAAGAGTATAATTGTTATTAACTTCCTTGGCCTCAATACAATTTTTGTCCAAAATGCATTTTATGAGTTTTAGTTTTATCTTTATCTGTTTTAAATACTCTTACGGTAGAATGCTCAGTGAGTGATTGACCTATTAATATATCTGCCGGCAACAATGCGGCAGGAACTACAAAAGCTGTTAATTGAACCTGCACTAAATCAATTGATATGCGAATCTGGCATTTACCAAAAGGAACTATACTGCTATTTCCAAATCCTCGTAGTGTAGGTAATTTATTGGTATCTATTTTTAATTTCATATTTTGACATTGCACATCGCTTATAAGCGTACACTCGCTTCCAAAATCTACATATCCTTTCATGTCAATATTGTTAACCTTAACTGGTTTAAAATACTTTTTATTGTTATCTTTAGTTCCTTCAATATTTAGTATATTTTTTTTGTTGTAGCATCAGTATTATTTGTGTTAAAAGATTTTCCCAAATCAAATGTACAATTTGCTTCTTTATGACCATATTGTCTGCACTTACAGCATTTTATAATTTCTTTATTACATCTTGCTACAGTATGCCCTGATTCCCTACAATTATAACAGGAAACATTAATAAATCGTTTGTTGTTATAGGTATCATTCGAAAACCTGTTCTTTGAGTCCCTAGATAGTTCTTGCGGTTTTTTATTTTGTGTTGTAAAATTTGTATAATCATTTGTGTAACGTCTTGCAGAAAATGTATCATAAGATTTATTTGAAACATTTCGAAAATGATTCAAAACTTGATCAGGATCATTATAGTTAGCACCTTGTACGTTCATTCGCATATTGTAATCAAATATTCCGTGAGTGATACAATCTACCGCTTGTCTACCCTTTAGCTGACATCTATTAATTAACATAATTTTATCATAATAATATTCAACTAGTGTTTCATTTCTTCTACTTTTCCGAATTAACATCTCTGATAATTGGTCCGCGTAATTTTGATCACAAGGAAATGCCCTTAAAAGTTTTTCTTGCCACTCAGCCCAACAAAATTTCATAGTAGTAAGACCATCGTACCATTTTTTTGCCAAACCACCTAATTTTGGCAATGCATAATAAATTGTTTGTTGTTCTGTCCAACCGTAAATCTCAGCTGACTCATTAATTTTTCTAAGCCAGTCTTTCATTGTCTGAGATCGAGAGTTTGGGTCGAATTCTGTAATAATATTTTGAGCACCCTGCACGTGGGATGTTCCATTTCCACGACTAGTATTCCCTTGTATAGCGCTAACTAAGTTTTGAATCAGTGTTTCGTTTGATTTTGAATCTGAAGTCCTAGCACGTTTAGGAGTTAGGCTCCTCGATTTTGAAATACTAGGTAAACGATGCCGATGGCTTCGTTTACTCAAACGTCTTGTTCGTGAATACGAACTAGTCGAACTCGAACGGTGTTTATGTTGACACCATCGTCGATCTGTACGACTTCGTGAGGGCTTCCTAACAGATGTTCGGCGTCGCCCCATGGAACGAGACTGTTTACGAGTGTGACGAGACCGCCTATATAGGAAATACGGGGAAACACTTGTATCATCAGACGCCCGGGAGAAATCGCTCGAAGAGCATCGATAACGACGGCGACGTTTAGTACGAGTACGCGATCGACTTTGCCTATCTGTCGAATATTCTTTGCTTGATAATATATTTGTGCGTTTCTTACGTACCGGAGGCAGAGGAGGAGTATGCCCACGATCTGACATTTCAAGAGTGTGCACTTATATTTTAGTTAGGTAATTAGAAATAAACGGGTGGAATAAACTTAATTCAGAAAATTAAATTTACTGAAAGTAACTTTACAACACAAATCACTGTTGATGGAAAAGGGAGAGGAAAAAGAAATTAATAAAGGTACAGGAATAGCTATAATTTTATTCCAAGCCAAACTAGTAGGTTCTCTGAAAGAATTAATCCAAGTTAGATTCAACTGCAATAGTATACCACAACATCAGATTCAGATATTTGTCAGCAATCATCATATCAGCCGAAGTACGTCCACGGCCCTTGTCCAACTCAAGGTATTATACTTAAATAATTTTATATAAACAAATCAAAAACAAAACAAACAAATCTTTACTATATTATAAACGCGAAAGATTGTATTTATGGATATTTGTTACTCTTTAACTCCACAACAGATCAACATCAACGAAACTGGATGAATGTTGCCACACTCGCGAGCCGCCTACGGCTCGCGCACCGCGCGTCCTCGAAGACAGTTACAGAAACCATGCACACGTGAGCGAAGCCGCTGGCAAAAGCTAGTAATGTCATACACTTGAGGCGTGACTATTTGTTTAACAAATAATAATAATAAAACTTATATACATATACGAAATTAATTTATGTAAGAAGAAAGATAAAAAAAAATTAACATATAAAGAAAAAAAACAAATGTCCAACAGTAATAATAATAAACTGTAACTTTATCTTCCAATAATCCGATTACCATGTATAAAATTCAACTAATTTTTTTTTTTGAATCTCGAATCAACCTGTATAAGCAGTCTTTTGCACAAAATGTAAATGATTTAGAACTTTTCACTTACCAATCATCAGCTATAATACTCAACCTTGCGTGTTTTGTTCAATATCCCGTCTTCTGATATAATAAAATAACCAGTCACTTAATAACTTTTACTTTATTGTATTACAAACACTCTTATAAAATGTGCTGAATGCGATCTGGTATGTGTGTGCTCGCCACAAGCTCTCAAACAAATATGTCCACTTACATTTATTTGAACTATAAACAACCGACTAAATCCAGACATAAACTCATGGGTAACATCGTCTTACGAATATGTGTTAACACTAATAAAACAATAGCTCGTTGTGCCAGCTCTGTACGTCTGTACAAAGCCCACTCAAATGTACCGAATAACAAAACAGAGTTCACAGAATCACGTTACAACTGTAATAGTAATCTAGTTATATTTAGGTATGCCGATACTGTAACATGTACCTAAATCTTGAATGTTCTAACATAAGTGACTGACGAAGTGGTGCACTTCGTCCTCATAGGTCGCGTGATTAAAGATACCTCCTATACTGACTGTCTAAAAAATTAAATTAAAAATTTAAAAAACCCCCGACAAAAACCTCTAAAAAGTAAACAATAATATGTATTGACCCTTTGAGTTTAATTTAAGTAGTAATATTTTGATCCAAGAGTCGTCGCGTAGGGGGACCGCTAAGTTGTGAAGTTATTACTAATTAGTTGTAGTAAAGTAAATCAGTTGTATTCTGTTTTTATTTTATTTACTTAGCGGTCCCCCTACGCGACGACTCTTGGATCAAAATATTACTACTTAAATTAAACTCAAAGGGTCAATACATATTATTGTTTACTTTTTAGAGGTTTTTGTCGGGGGTTTTTTAAATTTTTAATTTAATTTTTATTTCGTGCTTTTTAAACTTTACATAACTATTACATACAATCGAAACTCTACCCCCACATTCATACAAATAGTTTCCGGGACGAAACACGATACTGCGACACAAAATCTAGCCTATTTTGAATCGATCAAGCCTGTGGAAGTTGCTCACCTCCCTTGTTTGAAGCTGCAATTAAATGTGTTATAACTCTAAACTTCAAATCCATGGACCCATGGAAGTTTTTTACTTTTTTAACCGCTGCTTCAGCAGATTCCAGGAGATGCTGCAGCATCAGGTCAAGGTTACCATATTATATCTAACACCTATTCATTGAGACTATTCTAATAATTTCTATTCTAATTCTATTTAAAAGTGTGTGTAACACCTATTTGAAATAAATTGTTTTGAATATTTTTTTTGAGCCCAAACACGATACTTCTACTGAAAGTTTTTGAGGAGTTGGGTATTCTGTAGATTCTAGGAGATGCTGCATCAACAGTTCAAGGTTATCATGGTTTTGCAATATTTTTACATTAACAGGGCACCAAATTTTGAATCGATCAGACCTGTATAAGTTGCCCAGATCCCTTAGTCACCTAGATAAGAGCTGATAACCCTCAAACGGCTGAACAGATCTTTATCGATTATAGCTAAGAACCACCGCAAGGAAACTTGTTTCACGTAAAAAAAACCGCATCAAAATCGGTCCATCCGTTCGAGAGTTGCGATGCCACAGACAAACAGACACAAACACACAGAAATTGGCGTCAAACTTATAACACCCCTCTTTTTGCGTCTGGGGTTTATATAAGAAATCAAAGCGAAGGTTTATCTCAATAATATTTAGTTCACAGTTAGTCATAGTTTCAGGTACGTAGGTATGTCAAAAATTTAACGGATTTTAACAACATCAGCTCACCGTGTTGCCACCATTGCATTGTATGCAGAATCAAATACTGATCAAAACGAGTCCAAACACGACATATCTGCTATTATTTTTTTAAGAGTGTACTAGTGTGCTGGATATCCTGGCCGCAGCATCAGCTCACCGTGTTGCCACCATTGCATTGTATGCAGAATCAAATACTGATCAAAACGAGTCCAAACACGACATATCTGCTATTATTTTTTTAAGAGTGTGCTAGTGTTCTGGATATCCTGGCTGCAGCATCAGACCAAGAGTTCCATAATCCTGCATAGTTATTAAGCATACATGAGTGTTTCAAGTTTTTGGTCACATGTATGTTTGAAAGTAAAGTAAATACACATTAAGAGTCTAAGAACCCTACCGCAGCTAACAAAAGAGCTGATGACCTTGAAACGGCTGAACCGATTTTGATGAAACGTATCTAAGAACCATCGCCAAAAAACCTGCTTGTAAATAAAAAAAACCGCATCCAAATCGGTTAACCCGTTTGAGAGCTACGGTGCCACAGACAGACACACAGACAGACACACAGACACACACACAGACACACACACAGACACACACACACACATAGCGGTCAAACTTATAACACCCCTCTTTTTTGCGTCGGGGGTTAAAAAAGGGGTATAAAATAAATTTAAATCAAATACATTAGGAAAGTGTTAATTTGTTGTGACAGCATTACTTATAAGCTAAGAGTAAGTGCGCCCGAAGCAATAGGGATGACAAATGCTAGTCATCTAATCTAATCAATTTAGTGATCAAGAGTTCATAATTTATTTCTGATGCTGTCGTCACCCCTATTATGTAAGTACATTTTCATTTACACGAGTCGCATATTTTTGAAGTGCTACATCGTATCTCTATTATTGACCCGACTGCCCAAAATGGAGGGTAATGTTTTTCGGGTGTATGTATGTCTGTTTCTTTGGCTGAGTCTGTGATTGATGATGATGATTGTCCTAGCCGTTTTCGGCTACAGCGACCGCAGAGTTGTCCGGCTCAGCTGCAGGCGTCCTCCTGCTCCGCCTTCTCGTACGCCCGCATGTGGCTGAGTCTGTAGCGTAGCCTAAACGGCTTGATAGATTTTGAAGTGCGAGATGTCTTTAGATTCGTCATGATCGCGTGATTGATAAGATACACTGATTGTTTAAAAAAGGGGTAATGTGTTATGCAGTCAGGTTTTTAATTAAATTGGTTAGGTGATTTGAATATAATATCAAGTTCTGAATTTTTTGATGGCGACGATTTGACAAGGTTTTTTTCTGAACGTAGTAGGAGTAACCGCCTCCGTGGCGTAATGGTTAGTCAATACATTAACATAAATCGTTTTCGCTGTATAGGTCGATCAACATTGCCTTCCGTTGGAGTATCGTGACCAGATACCACCATCACGTTTTCCGTACCGCCTATCTATTTTGGCCAGTTGTCCTTTAGTCATTCAATTGATTGTCGCCATTCAGTGAACGGGCTAGCCGTTCAATTGAACGGCAGATTTAACCAGATGGCTGCGACATACGAGTATATACCGAATTTATACACGGAGGTTTATACAGGCAAGGCGGTTTTTTTTATAGACGAGGAAGTTTTTTTAATAGACAAGGAGGTTTTTACAAACAAGCGTACGAAACAGATTTTATGCGTCTCAATCTTCTTAGGTATGTCTTTGGCTATTTCGTGCCTTCTCGAAGAGCTAAGAACAGCCACAACAAAGGTTTATTTGCGAAGCTTAAACACCGCGTCACTGAAATACAAAAGAAAAGTGTTTTTTTATCATGAAAATTCTAAGATTTCCTCTGCCGCCCTCCATCCGGGCCTGGAGTAGACAGCTGACAGGCAGAAAAGTGGCGCTTACGTCATCGGCCAGCCAGACCATGGTTGATTGATAACCACTCCGTTTGCTCAGCTTGCTCCGTGAATCAACTTTTCAGTGTTCCTATGTGATGTTGATGTGTTTAATGTAGGTGAAGTTAGGTTATATAGATTTATGAGTGAGGGGTGGAGGAGGGGGAGTGGAGGGCGCGGTTTTAATCGAAGCTAGTGATGATAGTTTAGCTAAGATCGATGCTAGGGTTTGTGCGCGTTGTACTGTGGTTGGTACTGCTGTGACGCGTGTTGCTTTGCTGTCTGTGATATTGTGACCTCCGCGGGTAGGTACTACAAAATTATGAAGTGAATACATAAAAAGTGGAAAATATCCTAAAGGCCTTTCAATGCAAATACAAGTCTGTCCAGGCCGTCACTTAAAATAGAGGCTCAAACTAAATAAAAACGAATTCCGATGCCTAACAGAGAATAATTGAAAACATTTTTGTGAAATGCCGAGATACAAGACTGCTTCTACATAATTTTGAACGAAAAAAAACCGACTTCAAACAGGAAACTAAGGTTCCCTCGATTTCTCTGGGATGCCATCATTACCACCACCCTTGGGATATGGGATACTACCCTTGGGATATCTCCTTTCCAACAAAAAAAGAATCATCGCAATCGGTTCATAAACGACGAAGTTATCCGCGAACACACATAAAAAAAAATCTACGGTCGAATTGAAAACCGCCTCCTTTTTATGAAGTCGTTTAAAAATGTATTTATACATAAAACCACACACAGCAAACTCACAGAAAAAATGATATTTCATTCAAGTTAACTTCGAGGAAACGAAAAATGTAATCTTATTTTCACACTCACGTCTTTAATGCTTTCATAAAATATTAACCTACCTTCTTTTATCAGGGTTCCATACCTCAAAAGGACAAAAAAAAACGGAACCCTCACTTGCGTGTCTGTCTGTCGGTCCGCCTGTCACAGCCAATTTGCTCCTAAACTACTGGACCGTTTGAGTTGGAAATTGGTACACATATGTAAGTCGGTGACTCAAAGACGGACGAGTAACGTTAATAAAGGGATTTTAAACGTGGGTGCACTGTTAGGGGTAAATGAGAAAAAATAAAAAAAAGTTTTGCAAACCATTTTGTGTGACATATGAAATGAAAGGGTTTGTTGTGAAAATCTCAAAGATAATTAATAATTTTGAAGTTATTTAAGAGAAAAGACGACAATATACTATTCCCTCCTTTATCTTCGAAAATACTGGCCGAAGTAACTAGTATCTCATCTGTGCTACTGGGCCTAAAATTAGAAAAAAAATCAAAGAAAATAGTTTTATACCTATAGATTACATGAGAACCTATAAGAAATCTATGGTATTCAAAGTAAAATAGGAAATTTTCTTAAACTCTCACTTGTCCGGTTTTTTTGTACACTTCTGCTGCGTACTTGCGTATAAGGGATTACGTATCACACTTTAGTGCTATCACGGACCACGGTTCAGTCAGACTTCTATTTTTCTCGTGAAAAAGGCGAGTTCATTGTAGTGCTATCACTTTGTCACTCGCCCTAAGTAAGTAGGTACTACATTTAGGGTGAGTTGCACCATGTAACTATAACGATAACCAAACCGTAACCAGCCGTCAAATCGCCGTTATTTGACCATAACAATAACCGGTAAAAATCGAGCGGTTAACGTTAGCGTTAAGTTATGACGTCATTTTAACCGTTGTTGAAATAACGCAACCCATATATACATATATATCCGGCGATTTGACGGCTGGTTACGGTTTGGTTATCGTTATATTTACATGGTGCAACTCACCCTAAATCAAGCATCCCAGACAATTACAAAACAAATGGAAAAAAAACAGTTATCTAAGAACTGCTCTGGATCGTAGACAAAATTATTAAAACAAAGAAAAACAAGTATATCATTCAATAATTTAAACAAAAAACAACACGTTTGCCAATTAGCCGGGCTTAATGAAGCATTCTTGTCTTACATTATTCTTGTCACGAAGAAAAAAATAATTGACAACCCTAAACACGTTGAAAACATTCGACTTCAATTTTGCAATTTTTCTTCGTTTTTATTAATATGCGCAAAAAACCAAACACATTTTAATAAAATTTATATAGGACCACTATGAAGGCAGAACGTATGAACTAAGAAAAAAAATTTTTCAAAATTGTTCCACGGAGAAATCGGTGAAAAATATATAAAATCGAACATAGAACCTCCTTTTTTTCTTTTGCACGAAATGAGCGATCCTTTCTTTTTATTTCTATTGCGAAAACGAAAGCCTATTAAGGCACGGGACCCAAAATAAATACACTTTCAGCAGTGTCCCAATTATTAGGAAAGTTTAAATAAACGGTATAACGATGCCGGAAATTTATATTAGGATTGGTCGATTTGACCAAACTAAAAGGCTACGACGGCGGCGGTACAAAATAGCGCTTATTAAGAGGATTTTGAAGCTGCGACTTTTAATACAAACGGCGTTAACAATTTTCACCTCTTAAATGTTAACCGATTTGGACCAATTTTTTATAGGTTGTCAGTCTAACCAAAAGCTAGGCTTCTAAGTTTTTGTTCTTTTGATAAAGTTAAGAAGTTTAATTTTACTGTCGTTCACGTGTTTTTAAACAAAAATAAATTTCGGCTATTTTTTGTTTATTTTTAATCAGTAAGTAATTTAAAAAACGAAACGTATAAGCCTAGCTATTGTTCTCACTGACAACCTATCAAAAATTGGTAAAAAACGTTAACGCCGTTTGTATGAAAAGTCGCATCTTCACAATCGTCTTAACACTGCTAGAGACAGGGCGATTAGTAGTTTTATCTTTTCCCCACACGGCCATTCCTAACTATTCATCCGTCTCATTGTTAGATGAATCACTTTCCTCGGAACAAATCCTCCAAGGCTTCATCAAATCTGCTGAACTGGTCGTGTTAATTGGGCCTTTGGCATTTCCTATTTTCCTCAAAAAGTACCTGTCGTTTTGGTTTTTCTTGACAATCTCATAGGGTCCGAGAAATTTAGGGTATTATACTTTAGTTATTGAATTTTTTATCTTATCCACACAATAAGGGTACACAAAAAGGGAATCTAAATTGCTCTCCGCCTGAAGTTTCAAAAAACCTTACTTGTTTTGTTTATCTATCACGTCTTCAATTTTTAATTGATCAAATTCACAAAATAAGTTCGTCAATGACGCTAAAAATCTATGATGTCACTTGTAGATATTTCAAACATTTTTAAAACAAAATTTAGTTTTTGACAGATCATAAAAAGTAACTCAAATGACTAGCGAGCGGCCCGATCCCCTATTGCCATTGTTCAGTTTTTATGAACAAAAAACCTTTTCGATAATAGCATCTGCGGTAATTTTCAAATAATAAGTTCAGAAATTTTGAATGATTTGATATATTTTGTAAAAAATGTGATTTGCTGTGGATTTGCCTACGAGGACGTCACTATGGCATTACACGATTAAGTCCTTAGTGTTTGATTCAAAAAAGTAAAACTAAGGGGATGACTAAGGTTTATCAGGGTGACTGTTAAGTAGTGCAAATCCTTTTAAGGGGATAAACTACATCTCATTCGCAACAGAAAAAGTCATATTAACTGGCAGTCGGAAATCAATGGTTGTCGAGTTAAAGCCCATTTCATTTATAAATTTTGTATGAAAAACGCATTTGTTCAAATATTTTGTGATTTTACAAAAAAATGTTATAATACGGTTGGCGTGAAAAATACGGTTAAAACTTTTTTATTTTATCAGCATTCCAAAAAAGTGAAATAGATATAAAATACAAATTGATTGCAACAAAAAAGGATGATTGTTGTCAAAAGGGTGCATCAAATCCCATACAAATTTTCAATAAACATTATTTTCATGTTTTTTTTAAATTTCATAATTTATCATGTTTTTTGCATAAACAAACATCTCTGACTCTCTAGCATCATGACTAACTTTGATTTACAAGCTCATCCAAAAAATTCAAACTTTGTTGGATAATTAGTATGGGATTTTAGGCCCCTTTTTGACAACAATCATTGTTTTTGTTGCAATTAATTTTGTACATTTTTAACTTTTTACTTTGTTCGAAAGCGTGATAAAATGAGGTAGGTTTTACCGTATTTTGCATGCCAACTGTATTATAACTTTTTGTTAAAAAATCACAAAACATTTGAACAAAATAATTTTTCATACAAAATTAAAAAGTTAAATAGGCTTTAACTCGAAAACCTTTGATTTCCGACCCCCAGTTAGTATGACTTTTTCTGTTGCAAATGAGATGTAGTTTATCCCCCTAAAATGATTTGCACTACTTACCGGTCACCCTGTATACTCATTGTTATGGGGATTCCTCCTTATCTAATTGAATGACACTTGTTTTTTTACAAGTAGAAGCCCGCGCGGATATTCGAGAATTTGTATGTTGTGCCACTGATGAGGTACTACCGGAACAGCAACATTTGTGTTTTCAAAAAAATAATTGCTGGGTGTTTAAAATTAAGATATTTTCAGAAAAGCGCCAATAAGTGAGGGGATAAAAATACTGAACATTGCCAATGTCCCAAATATACATATACAGGTGTAGGTGTACAACAAAATTGGTGTAGGTCCCGTTAACTGGGGGCTCTACTCGTCATACTGAACAAATTTACTAAGGAACACATAGTCAATTCTTGAAAAAAAAATTGGACCCTCCATACAAAAGTGCACAAAATTGGTCGATTCGTATGAAGAGCTAATTTTTTTTTGCGATTTCAGCGAAGTCGTAGAACAATTTCATCAATTCAGTATGATGAGTATAGAAGCCCCAGTTAACGGGACCTACACCAATTTTGTTACACCTTATATAGGTAATTAGCTTCGTTTAGATACCTACCCGTTTCATCTAAACTCGTTTCGAGCTTTCGAGCAAACTATTTTCGTTTTATTCCATGTAAGTACATGTTACGTTTTCAACAAAGGTAGTTTGCGATCACTTCCAAGCACAACCTACAAACGCAAACATGGGTTCAGTAATTTAGATAGACGCTAATTCCGGGCGTGGGCGCGAGGTAGGGCTGTCAGGTTTGCTGGCGTCGAATACGGGTCAAAAATTATTTTTTAAGGATTTTTTTCATTTATATTTTACTTTTTTTTGTGGCATCCATTTTTTTTTATGGGCAGCGCAGAACCGGTCGTCGTGGAAATCTTTTGTCCAGCAGTGGACGATTTTCGGCTAATATGATGATGTTGATGATCTATAATTTTTGGGCTATCGGGCCCCCCAAGCAATTAAAAAAAATCTGTGCTTTACTATTAGTGGCTTACCAATTGTGAATTTAAAAAAAATGCAAGAGAGACTAAAATTTATTCTTGCCTGGAGTTACGCCTTAACCATATCCATGAACAGGCGGTTTTGTTATTTTGTCCATAAGTTACCCAAATTAAAAATTCTTTCACAAAATGCATTACTAATGGCAGTGGATAAAATAACCAAAATCAGCCTGCCAAGGGTTGGACAATACTCTTTTTTCACGAACTCTGCTTATATTTGGTCGTATCGATGGCGTGCACACCAGGTTTGACTTCTGACCGCGCGACATTTTAATTTTTGTAAAACGTGTAGTATGTATATGATTTCATGTTATGATTTTTGAAATTCCCTGACATTTTTCTTTAAGCGAGGTATTGATTGAAACAGTTGTCTCTATCTTTGTCTTTACGTGTACAGAGTAAAGAAAATAACCACACTTTTAATTTTTTCAATGGTGTTTCGTTTCAATAAAAAAACTACAATGAAAGTATAAAAAATAATAACATTACTCACATTGTATTATCATAACAAATATTGTTGTATATTTTTTTAAATTTATAAGTACTTCAAAATATTAGTCATAACTAGAGTTAAAGTAACGGTGTAGACCTATCTTTGGGATTTTTTTCTTACGAGCCAAAACTGCTCAATCGTGTTTTAATGGCTTTTGACTTTAAGGAACATCATCAACAATAAAGGTATTTTTTTCAACCTTGGGTTTTCTATCGTTTAGGAGTAATTGACTTCAAAAATAACGAAAATCGGCAAGGGACTCTGGACACACGCTCGCATTCCGGGATAATCCGGTGGGACCCGGCCACCTGGCAACCTTAGCGCGGGCTCAGCCAGACATCAACATGCGATTCTTAGTGGCTCCGTGCTAGCGTGGTTTATTTATTCAATTTGTCACTATCTCGAACGCATTCGTTATCAATATATAGGTACCATTTAGCTAACGGTACTGTAAACAAACAGTCCAGCTAGGTAGAACCAACAAAGGTCAATCGACGAATCCAACTTGGCTGGGCAGCGTTCGGGAAGCTTCACAATATCTTCACGTTCCAAATACCGCAGTGTCTTAAGACTAAGGTCTTTGACCAGAGTGTGTTGCCAGTGGTGGATAACATAAGGAACTGAGACCTGGTCGCTTACTATGGGCCTCATAAGAAGGCTCAAGGTCACCCAAAGAGCAATGAAGCGAGCTATGCTTAGAATTTTCCTACGCAATCGAATCAGAAATGAGAAGATTCGCAGGAAAACCAAAGTAGTCGACATAGCTCACAGAATCGATAAACTGAAGTGGCAGTGGGCAGGGCATGAGCTACCTAAGTAGCTCGTAGAACAGATGGTCGTTGGTGTAGTAAAGTCCTCGAGTGGCGTAGGCAGGCCTCCCACGCGGTGGACCGACGACCTGGTGAAGATCGTGGGAAGCCGCTGGATGCGGACAGCGCAGGACCGGTCGTCGTGGAAATCCTTGGGAAAGACCTTTGTCCAGCTGTGGACGTTTTTCGGCTGATATGATGAACGTTAAATGTATTTAAATCGGGATTCCACGTGCAAGCCGGCAAATATATTTGTAACCTACACTGCCCAATTCTGACCAAATCGATTACTTGTGCACCTATTTTACATAGCGTAGATAATATAACTGTTATTGCGATTAACCAAAGTCTAAAGGAAATTAGCTTATAATGTGGGTCGATGAACTCTCAATGTCAATGTAGCAACAAATTAATTAACAATTTAACTATCGGACTTTGCATTTAAAATAAGACGTGAAATTTCGCCACAACAAATACCTACCACTTTCGTCTTTTAATCTTCTATTCTAGTAAACATGTTTCAAGAAACTGAGCTAGAATCATTCGATACGTTTTCCTGTAAATTCTTTATTCAAAATATTTTTAACCGCCTTCGTGGCGTAATGGTTAGTCCATTCGCTTCACACCAGGAGGTTGCGGGTTCAATTTCCAGCGGGTTTAACTTTTTTAAGACTCGGTTTGGTTGGTAGTAGGGCATTTTCATAGCCCGCATGGCTAGCTACCACTTTCTTATCTAAGTTTTGCCGCCAAACATGAATGTTAACAGCATTGTTGTGATCCCCATTGCGTTAAGGAATCTTGGTAAGCCCGCTTCCATCTTCGGCATCATCGTCACTTACCATCAGATGAGATGATGCCAAGGGCTTATCAATTGTGGATAAATAAATAAAATCTAGGTCGTGCTGTTGCCTAGTTATATATCACTGTTTTCATAAATTTTGCTAGTTTAATCGATAGCTCCTGTTTTAATGTGTTGCAAATCCAAGCTGCTTACCTTACCATTTAGAATCATAATCAGAATTCGTTTATTTGCCCTCATAAATGGTCAGAAAGTGAGATGATCAGGGAATGTGAAGGTTCTTATTGGAACTTATATAGGAACTCTATTTAGCCAACAAGTAGGTCCATTGTGTTTAGAAATAGAAAGATATTTACTGGTAAATTGGCAACATTGTTCGACTAGTTTTGTCTTTTCCTAGAAACATCTTTGGTAGGGAAGCAAAAACATGTTTTGTATTCTGATTTGCCGTTTGAAGAAAAGTGTTTCAATTATGTTATTCCAAGAAGCTTGAAAACTTAACTATGTAGAGAGAGAGACACCTAGGTAGGTATTTTTAAAAATTTGCTCAGATTTTTGGGTCCCCAGGAGGCTCGAGTTAACTATACAAACGTAGTTCCGCTTTAATACAAAAACCACAGGCCGGATTCAATCCAAACCTTGCAAATATATTAAGTAGATACATATCGATGTTTGTAATTATAGTTTTCATAATAGTAAATTTAAACATAACTAAATGAAATGAAGGCTTAAATTAGTTTTGTTATATGAAAGTTTGAAACTGCTTTTATTTTTTTCCGTTTGACATAACATCGATATGTGTCTACTCAGTATATTTGCAAAGTTTGGATTCAATCCGGCATGTAGTTTTTGCATTAAAGCGGAACTACGTTTGTATGGAAACTCAAGCCTCCTGGGGACCCTTTTTTTTATGCACAATTGGTAAACCCTTGACAACATCTCACCTGGTGGTAAGTGACGATAAAATGTACTAAAATAAAAGAACATGTGACTTGACCATGTGCAAACGCGTAGGAGTAGCGGTTTGCCTCGGCTATAGGTGCTTTTGGTTAATATATAGGTAGGTGTTGCGTTACGTGTTACGTACTTACGCATATTTATTAAAATCCAAAGCAAATCCAATTGTGAATAAAAAAAAAACGAGACCTACAGTACTCGCATATGATGTGTAACAAATCACTGTTACACATTTCCGTCCCATTTCACGAAATCACTCCCACAAATTGCAGGAAAGCGAGAGCAAAGCTCATTCGTCAGATCGAATAGCGCGCACTTTCGTGACTTCCTGTTACACATTTCCGTCCCATGTTACACATTTCCGTCCCATTTCACGAAATCACTCCCACAAATTGCAGGAAAGCGAGAGCAAAGATGTTACACATCAAAAATCGCTCATTGAGTGATTGGAAATACACAATTGTTACAAAAAATTGTGAGTAGAGCTGCTATGCGCGGTGTTCCCGTACAGGGAGTCACATGAAGGTGCAGTAATACTTTAAGTTGAACTTGTACTCATCAAACTGAACCACTTCTTTTCTACAACTTTACTAATTGAACGAATTCAGTAATTAAGCCTAACATACACAGGTACTATAACCGCTTACATATTGTACTAAAACTGCTCGTTCGAGAAAAGTGGTCGTTTAAACGGACATGAAGTGTCCAGGCTGTGGTCAGGGCTTGCTTTGTTGTAGAGTCTGCAATTTTCCCAGTGTCGTAACGCGTAACGCGTAACACGCAATAACAGCAGGTGATAAACGCGCAACTTATCTAGCACACACTAAGCAAGTTTTATACAAATCAAAGTGCACTTTTAACATTTTAATTACCGATACTGCAATGCAATTAACGCGTCAGTCGCCGAGGCGAGTTGGAAACGACGAGCTTACGTAACCCTCGCGTGACTGAGCTCGTTCATTCAGCCAACCCGAGCTCCTTACATTGTGTGAATGTGACATAACGTGAATAAAGTACTACAGAGTATAAATGCGTGTTGTCGCAGGTTGATTTTCCAGACTGTATTTATGTTAATTATAATTAAATTCATATTAATGCGAACTCGCCGCGCGAAAACCGGCCAAGTGCGTGTCGGGCCACGCGCAATTGAGGGTTTCGTAGTTGCCATTATCGCGTCCATATCTAATTTTCAAATTTCCAAATACAGCGGTTTAGTTGTTAGGGGGTGGGGACACACTCGTCTCCAACAAAATTTAGCACTTTCAAGCCTATTTTTTCGAAAACGGAACCCCAAATTATAAAATGGTCTTAGAAGACTCACAACTATTTTTTAAGCTCTAACCAACGATACCCCACACGACTGAGTCTGACGAGAAAAAAAAATCATCCCCACTACCCTAACAAAGTTTTTATTTTTTAAATTTTTTTACAGGTCTTTCCGCGTTATTATTAATATCATTGCCAAAGGTCATTGGGCAGCATAGTATGAAACCTATACCCACGGCCTACAGAAAAAAAATTAGGTAGGATGTTTAGATAAACGTCTCTAGTTCACGAATATATATGTCGCATTAACGTAGTTAATGGGATTCAAGCCAAAAGCTTAAAAAAGAAAAATATAATATTGAGGTTAAAACTTTCGTGTTAGCAACGTGACAGAACGTCCTTAAACGTTCTTGAGGTAAAAAAATAGATGGAGCCTATTGCTAGTGAAAAGCAGAGTTGTACAAATCGATGGAGCCTCTTGCTAGTGAAAAGCAAAGTTGAAAAAATGGATGAAGCCTCTTGCTAGTGAAGAGCAGAGTTGAAAAAATCGAAGGAGCCTCTTGCTAGTGAGGAGCAGAGTTAAAAAAATAGATGGAGCCTCTTGCTAGTGAGGAGCAGAGTTGAAAAAATAGATGGAGCCTCTTGCTAGTAAGGACCAGAGTTGAAAAAATCGATGGAGCCTATTGCTACTGAAAAGCAGAGTTGTACAAATCGATGGAGCCTCTTGCTAGTGAAAAGCAAAGTTAAAAAAATCGATGGAGCCTCTTGCTAGTAAAGACCAGAGTTGAAAAAATCGATGGAGCCTCTTGTTAATGAAGAGCAGAGTAAAAAGAAGTGATGGAGCCTCTTGCTAGTAAAGACCAGAGTTGAAAAAATCGATGGAGCCTCTTGTTAATGAAAAGCAGAGTTAAAAAAATCGATAACTAGCAAGAGGCTCCATCGATTTGTACAACTCTGCTTTTCACTAGCAATAGGCTCCATCGATTTTTTTATTTCTGGTCTTCACTAGCAAGAGGCTTCATCCATTTTTTCAACTCTGCTTTTCACTAGCAAGAGGCTTCATCGATTTTTTTAACTCTGGTCTTCACTAGCAAGAGGCTTCATCCATTTTTTCAACTCTGCTTTTTACTAGCAAGAGGCTCCATCTATTTTTTCAACTCTGCTCCTCCCTAGCAAGAGGCTCCATCGATTTTTTCAACTTTGCTTTTCACTAGCAAGAGGCTCCATCGATTTGTGCTTCACTAAAATTGTTTTATTTACGCATTTATATATTTTTTTTACATTTTATTCCCATGGTTTAAAAAAAAAAAACTATTTGTAATGAAATGTGGGTTAATACTTAACAATTTAAAACTAATTTGGTTTTTGTAGGATAACTTTAGTTAACCGGGTCAGATTTTGCCCAATGACCTTTCAGATCTTAACTACTAATAGTCTAGGAGCTAGGCCGCGGACAGACAGACATGACGAAACTATTAGGGTTCCTTGTTGTACTACGGAACCTTAACAAGCGTTAGTCACGAGATATATATTTTTTATTCATATTTATACAGGGTGTACCAAAATAATAATTGGCGTAGGACCCGTTAACTGGGGGTTGTACTCGTCGTACAACAACTTTCCTCATGAAAATCTTAAAAATTAAAAATTGGACCCATACAAAAATGCACAAAATTAGTCGATCAGCTGATCGATTTGAAAGAAGAGTTGAAATTTTTTTTGACGATTTCAGCAAAGTCATAGAACAAAAGTTGTTTAGTATGATAAAAGAAGCCCCAGTTAACGGGACATACACCAATATTGTTACACCCCGTAATAATATGATTACAGGTGATGATGGATGAAACTCACCAAAATAATTTTTTAACTACTCCTATGGAGTTCCTCAAGGGAGTGTCCTTGGGCCAACCCTATTCTTAATATACATCAATGATCTCTGCAAAAAATTAAGAATGCGCACATTTTCTCTTACGCGGATGACACTGCTGTTGTTTTCTCTGGTTAATCTTGGAACACTCTTCGTACAGATGTTGAACAGGGTAAGGCAAAGATTGTGAATTGGCTTGACTGTAACCTTCTTACCCTAAATACGAAAAAAACGAATTACATTTGCTTTACCATCTATAATAATCGTACTCAACCTGATACTAACTTCAAAATTAAGATACACAAATGTGGGAATTGTCTTGTCCCGAAATTTAAAGGGTTGCTAATACTTACTAAATACCTGGGCGTATTTATTGATCATAGACTAAAATATAACATATTTCAAACCGAATACGAAAATTCATAAGACCGTATGGCTAGCTACCACCATCTTATCTAAGTCTTGCCGCCAAATATCAATGTTGATATCATTGGTGTGTTCCGGCAAGAAGATAAGATAGCCAGTTCCCCATTGCGTTGGGGAATCTTGGTAAGCCCGCTTCCATCTTCGGCAACATCGTTACTTACCATCAGGTGAGATGTTGTCAAGGGTTTAACAATTGTGAATAAAAAAATATATATATGGATTTTAAAATTGCACGTCATGTTGTTCCAACTAAATATATACTTAATACCTATCATACGTCTAAAATAAATCAACAACAATTTGCTATGGCTCAGTCTGTTATAACTTCCGCTAGGAAGACCGTGTTGCTCGAAGGTTATAACTTCCTGTATCCCGATTTGAGGAAGTGCTCTAAAAACCAAATTTCTAGAGGTAGAAAGATCACAGCGTTCATTGCTCAAGGTAATGTATTTTAAACCTTTTCGATCCCTACCTAACTGAAACTCTATATTCAACATGCGAACTAATGACAGTTCATAAATTGTATCTTATAAATACCATACAAAAAAACATAAATCTCTTAATTTTAACCAGGATTTACTAAGTAAAAGAAGAAAGGTCATTGTTGCTTATTCCAAGACCATTAGAACTAGTTTTGCAAGGCACCAGTACTATACGTTATTAACTTTCTTATAGGTATATTACTGTGAACAAAAAACTTAATATACGTACGTACCACGTACCAATGTGTTTCCGAATTTCGATTTCATATATATACGTTTATCCGACGCTCTTATATACGATTAAGGAAAACATCGTGAGGAAACCTGCACACGGCTGCGAAGAAACTCGAAGGTTGTGTGTGAAGTCGACCAACCCGCACTGGGCCCGCGTGGTCGACTAAGGCCCGATCGCCCTAATTCAGCGTAGGCTCGAGCCCCTCGGTGGGGACGTATATTAGCTAATGTGATTATATAAAAATAAATACATAGATAATAGTATCGCTATCGTAAACAACCGTTTCAGAGTGTCTTGACAGCTGTTTACGACGAGCTAACAAACAGGTGTGATTAAGTTAACCTTTCAAACTGTTTGCATGATAACTAATTGCACATCAGACCCCACGGGCCCACCGCCACCAACCTTGTGGACCCCCAGAGTAGGTGGGTATCTTTTTATTCCCGCGTATGGCAACCGTGTATAGCAAAAAAGCGTCGGTGGTTCAACCGGTAACGACTCGGTCCTCCTAACCAGAGGTTCCGGGTTCAAATCCGGACGGCCAATGTACCAATGAGTTTTTCTAAACTTACGTACATATACTTACCGATTGCTTTAACGGCGAAGGAAAACATCGTGAGGAAACCTACACATCTGATTCCAGATGTGTACGAAGGTCGCGTTGCACACGTCCGTAGGTGTTAATCTAAATACCCTACACGTGACCGCGGGTGATGCTAAGTGCAACATCAGGCAACCACCGTCTATCCTTTGGATAGCACGGTTAATTGTGCCACATGATAAGTAGAAGAAGCGTATAGCACCATAGTGTTGGGATCAAACACGAATTGCGGTAACAATTTATCTCGACAGATGTTTCCACACATTGAATTACATTACTAGCGTAAATAATAATTCAATGGTTCCACATGTTCATAAAAATTTTAATGACGGTACAGTCTACAGATGCTCGACAATGTTGACACATATACAATGTTTTTTTATTCATAATTGGTAAACCCTTGACAAAAACTCACCTGGTGGTAAGTGACGATGTTGCCGAAGATGGAAGCGGGCTTACAAAGATTCCCCAACGCAATGGGGAACTGGCTATCTTATCTGCATGCCGGAACACACCAATGATATCAACATTGATATTTGGCGGCAAGACTTAGATTAGATGGTGGTAGCTAACCAGGTGGGCTTAGAAAATGCCCTACCACCAACCAAACCGAGTCTTACAATTGACCCCGCCGGGAATCGAACCCGGGACCTCCTGTGTAAAGCCAGTGAACTTTGCCTCTGAGCTACGGAGGTGGTTAAAAATGTACACTTAGCGGCACAATCAACCTAGGTTTTCCAAGTACATTTTCGTACAGCGAGGTGTACTAATATATATACTTTGGCGAGGTGGTCCACACAACCACGTTTTTTTTTTTTAATTATATAAAGTAGTCGGTGGGGTAACAGCTTAGGACGCCGCCTTCTGTCCGGGAGGTCATGGTTCTAATCCTGCCACGTACTAATGTGATTTCGAATTTTGATTTCATACGTACGTTTATCCGACGCTCTTACGGTGAAGGAAAACATCGTTAAGAAACCTGCACACGCCTGCGGAGAAACTCGCAGGTTGTGTGTGAAGTCGACCAACCCGCACTGGGCCCGCGTGGTCGACTAAGGCCCGATCGCCCTTATTCAGGGTAGGCTCGAGCCCCTCGGTGGGGACGTAATCTATGAGCTGATATCATCAAGAAAAGTAAGGAAACTACGCATCTCCCTGGCTACAATTGTGTCGAAGATCACAAAATGCTGCTGATCCTCGGGAACTAGGTAGACTGCTCAAACAAAGAGCATGATTTTTTCGCAAAATGCATAAACACGTTAAAAAACCGACTTCCATCGCAACAACGTCGAATAATTTTTGGTTTTTGTTAATTTTCTAATAAAGTTCTACACCGATATTGATAAAATTTATATGGAACCACACGGGAAGCACTAGCTTTCGAATAAAAAAATAATCATCAAAATCGGTTCACCCAGTCAAAAGTTCTGAGGTAACGCACATAAAAAAAACATACAGTCGAATTGAGAACCTCCTCCTTTTTGGAAGTCGCTTGAAAATTGACAATTTTTTGTGTATTCTCTTCTGAGCACACATTATGAATCAGCCCATTACTCCGGAACTAAAAATGTATAACTAAAGTTTGTATTATGTATGTGTTTATTCTAAAATTATATGTAATTCCTGTATGTATTATGTGTATGAAAGTATATGTACGTTAACAGTCCAGTGTACCGTATGTGGTTCCGCCGAGTTCATGTACCCTATGAGCAGTGTTGCCAGATGTAAAAACACAAAATACAGTAGCATAACTTGAAAATTACACTGTTCCCATACAAATTTATCAAATATTTACAGTGTTTGTATGAAATATTATATATTAATAAAATAACAGTGTTTGTATGAAATTCACAAAATTAATTACAGTACTTAACAGGAAAATACAGTAAATCCGCTGTAATTACAGTGCATCTGGTAACACTGCCTATGAAGCACACGAGCTATGTGTTACTCTCTACGAGCTCACACATATGGACATATGGCGTGTTTTAGAACACTTGTATGGGGGACTGTTAATGTGTTAAGTATTTCGACTACCTACCCAACGAGCAATAATAATAATAGAGAATCATTGTGAGATTATTAATTTATTACACAAACTTCTCAAGCAAATGTGTATACGTAGTTTAAAAACTGTTTTTAAAGTGATACTTTAATTACATTCTCGATTTTTTTCATCTGTGTATTGCATGTCGCGTGACGTTCGCTTTCGTCTGACGGTATGATCGTTTCGTCCTCTGTACCGTTGCGAGAGCAACCATGATCGTTTCGTCCCCTGTAAAGTTTCACTTTTACCGTGGTTTCATTAAACTACACACTTACTTCTTTTCTCAAAACAACGTGTAAATAATATAAATAAAAACAGATGTTACTAGTGATATCTAGTGAACGACAATCTCGTTACAATTCAAATTAATATTTATCTATAGATATCGCGTGAAAAAGATCTGGATAATAAATAACAAAGCGTAAAATGATGCCAGCGTTTGGCTCGCCAGGGGCTTAGGGGGTGGTGGGGGATTTCGCCGGGGGCGACAGAGGGGGTAAGACACGGAGTGAATGGCGGCAAGGTCAGGGGCGCCGGGCGCGAGCGTCGGAAGTGGGTTATGGGCGCCGCCCTATCGACCGCCCGCCCAGGCCGCGCCACGCCGCCTGGCGCTGCCTGCCTACCATGGCAGTAGGGTTGATGGTTTTACTTTGTAAAACTCTGGGCTATGTTATATATAAGGGAATTACGAATTTGATTTTAAGAGCCTCTACAAGCTATCATCAGACAAAATATCGATCAATTGATTTGAGTAATTTGGTTTAAGAGCCCAAATATTTTTTGTGGTTTCAGTATATTTTATTTATTTATTTATTTACACTTATTATTAGTCATCATCATCATATCAACCTAAAAACGTCCACTGCTGGACAAAGGCCTCCCCCAAGGATTTCAACGACGACCGATATTCCCGCGATATTCACCAGGTCGTCGGTCCACCGCGTGGGACGCCTGCCTACTCTACGTTTTCCGGTGCGCGGTCGCCACTCGAGAACTTTACTGCCCCAACGGCCATCTGTTCTACGAGCTATGTGCCCTGCCTACTGCAACACTTGTAGTATCTTCATCAAATTACCATTTCTTAAAGCTAATTCTTCTCTTATTGCTAAGAGCAGTCTCTTCCAGACAACCTTTCGTTGTATGAAAAGACGAAATACTTTTACAATAAGGCCAAAAAGTATAGTTGTTTAGTTTCGTAAGAACAATCTCCAATTAAGAGGCTTTCGTTACTTTAATAATACCGTTTTATTTTATAATTAATTTGTATGTATGTATGTATGTATGTATGTATGTATAAACGCTATATTACACTTAATTTTATAGAATAAAGTGTAAAAAGTCGGTCCTATCGCTGAAAACGATCTCTTTCAGGTAACCCTTGGTACAGAGAATTAACTTACAAGACAATAGCAACGCTAGTAGGTACGCGAAGTTTCTAGACTTTTTAATGAAGACAGATTAGAAGTTATAACATTATACTGTGACGATGTCTGAGCCTAAGTTGTACAGTGAGTCAACCCTAAACACAAAACCCGCACCTAAGTCTGATTGACAATTACCACCGGACCGAGGAATTGAATGAAAAGCCTTTTATCAAACAAATGCCCAACGATAGTGCGCGAAGTTTCTAGACTTTTTAATGAAGACAGATTACAAGTTATAACATTATACTGTGACGATGTCTGAGCCTAAGTTGTACAGTGAGTCAACCCTAAACACAAAACCCGCACCTAAGTCTGATTGACAATTTCCACCGGACCGAGGAATTGAATGAAAAGCCTTTTATCAAACAAATGCCCAACGACAGTGCGCGAAGTTTCTAGACTTTTTAATGAAGACTGATTACAAGTTATAACATTAAACTGTGACGTTGTCTGAGCCTAAAATGTACAGTAAGTCAACCCTAAACACAAAACCCGCACCGAAGTCTGATTGACAATTTCCACCGGACCGATAGGAATTGAATGAAAAGCCTTTTATCAAACAAATGCCCAACGATAGTGCGCGAAGTTTGTAGACTTTTTAATGAAGAAAGATTACAAGTTATAACATTATACTGTGACGATGTCTGAGCCTAAAATGTACAGACAGTGAGTCAACCCTAAACACAAAACCCGCACCTAAGTCTGATTGACAATTTCCACCGGACCGATAGGAATTGAATGAAAAGCCTTTTATCAAACAAATGCTTAACCAAAATCAGAATGGGTGCTTTTGAGGGATATTGCCTGCGTCAGGCCAGACTCGGGGCGTCAAGAGGTTTCTCATTATATTTCTAGAGACTGAGAATTCAAAATCACTTACATAAAAATTGCTTTGAAATAAATATACATACCTTCTACAAATATCAAGTAGAGAATGTTGCGGTTCTAGAAGCCAAAGCAAAGCCAAAGTGTTTTCCATTACTTTGCCAACGACTCAGCGACGACGACGACGTTGTGAAATTGAATGTATGTGCTTACATGAGTCGGTAAACATGCTAATGAGCAGGGTTCGCAACAATCCGATATCTTTATAATCCTTACTAATATTATAAATGTGAAAATGTGTTTGTTTGTTACCTTTTCACGCTTCAACATTGGCATGCAGTGTCACTGAGAAGGACATAAGCTACTTGTGAAAATAGCATAGTCCGATGCAGTTCCTGGGGGAACTGAAAATATACTGTTTTTTTTTGGTTAGTTTCTTTAACATTGCAACGGAACAATGGATTGCTGTGATATTTTACACAGAGAGGGCTTGGGTAGTGGGAAATGACATAATTTACTAATTAGCATATCCTGACGTGGTTCCTGAGAGATCCGTCGGAGAACTAAAGTAACCGACATCGCTCTAAGATTTGCTAAACTTAAGTGGCAGTGGGCGGGGCACATGGAACAGATGACCGTTGGGGTAGTAAAGTTCTCGAGTGGCGACCGCGCACCGGAAAACGTAGCAAAAGACGGCCTCCCACTCGGTGGACCGATGACCTGGTGAAGGTCGCGGGAAGCCGCTGGATGCGGGCAGCGCAGAATCGGTCGTCGTGGAAATCCTTGGCCTTTGTCCAGACGTCCTTCGGCTGATATGATGATGATATAAAATTCAGATGTGTGTTCGTAAAAATTCTTCTCCTAAACGGCTCGAGCGTGAGTGACGGTGGCGTAACGGCTATCCGCTCCTCCTGTCCGGGAGGTCATGGTTCGAATCCTGTTTGTATGTATGTTTGTAGAATGTGTTTTCGAAATTTCGAATCCGACGCTCTTACGGTGAAGCAAAACATCGCGATGACCTCTTAGCCCCTTATGTACAAAAAATATCAAAATTGGTTAAGCCGTTTAGGAGGACAAGAAATATAAACACCGGAATTTTAATTTCTGACCAAAATTAAAACGCAGACGGATCAGCGGGGCACCCACTTGTCACACTAATATTATAAAGGCGATAGTTTGTGAGTGTGTGAGTGTGTATGTTTGTTACTTCTTCACGCAAAAACTACTCGCGCATTCCGCACCCTCAAAAAGTCATAGAAACGTTGTCCACGCGGGTGAAGCCGCGGGAAACAGCTAGTTCATAATATATATCAAAATATCCGATATTCGATACATATCCGACATTTAATCTGATGTCCTAAATAACGTTTAAAAGATGCCATTTTCATTCTGCGAGTCATGAAGGAAGGAAAACTGTTGCGGCAATAACGCAAAATATTCTTTCCTTTATACTGTGAGTGAGTTGTTCCAATGGGTCAAAAAATAAAACACAAAAATTTTAGTTTGATTATAACTTATTTGAAAACTTGAAGATTATTTCAGTAATAATAAAAAATATTTTGAACAAAAAAAACCGACTGCAAACAGGAAACTAAGGTTCCCCTCGATTTCTCTGGGATGCCATCATCAGATCCTGGTTTCCTTATCATGGTACCACCCTTGGGATATCTCCTTTCCCACAAAAAAAGAATCATCAAAATCGGTTCATAAACGACGAAGTTATCCGCGAATACACATGAAAAAAAATACGGTCGAATTGAGAAACCTCCTCCTTTTTTTAAATCGGTTAAAAAGATAAACGCACACGTACATAATATGATGGTGAATCACGGAATTTTACGACAAGATCGCTATTTCTAATGTAAGTACGGCAAACGGCAGCACACAATTCGTAATATTTAAGTAAACACATCTTTATATTTTTTTTAAATCTAGGTAAGTAACGTTAAAAAAATGTCGCTCACAAAATTGTTGTAGATTTTTTGTGATTTTTTTTTTTGCTAGGTATCTTTTCATTATTTTATTAAGTTTCAATTGTTTTATTATTGTGTCTGGTTAAGGTCCATCCCCCTTCCCTGAGCAGGTTGTAGCTGAAATTCAGCGTTGTGGACGAAGTAACTAGTATCTCACTTGTGGTTGTGGTCGGTACGATGACGGCATATGCTGAGCTGCTATCTTTTCAGGATGGGTACAAAACAAACCACAGAGTTAAAAAAATCGCAATTTCTTTGGTATAAACTGTCTAAAAAAAATTTAATACTAGCTGTTTCCCGCGGCTTCACCCGCGTGGACGTTTCTATGACTTTTCGAGGGTTCGCAGTGCGTGAGCCGCAAGCGGCTTGCGAGCGTGGAGAAAAGTAGCCTATGTGTTAATCCAGGTCCTAATTTGTCTACCTACCAAATTTCAGCCAGATCCGTTCAGTAGTCCCTAGAATGGCACGGTTAACTGTGCCACACGATAAGAGAGAAAGAGAGTGAACACTACTAATTAGCGAACTAACGCCTGCACGGTTATGGTTATGGTTCAATGGTACGGCGGAACGACGGCGGCCATATTGCGATTGTGCGCTCGCGCACCGTGACGTAAGCATTCCCGTGCAAATTCGTCCGCAGACTGTGGATTCGGCGCGCCATTCATTGCGCTGTTTTTGCCGAGCGGCCGGCGAACTCGCGGCCTTGCTCTCGGCCTGCGGGTGTGGTGTGCATGGCCGCGGCCGGCCTGTGCCTACGCGTCGACGACGCCTCTTTTCCAACAATGCACTAAACGCTAATCTTTCAAAGAACAATTTTTTAACCGCCTCCGTGTCGTAATGGTTAGCCCATTCGCTTCACACCAGGAGGTCGCGGGTTCGATTCCCGGTGGGATCAACTAGTAAGACTCGGTTTCGGTTGGTGGTAGGGCATTTTCTAAGCCCGCCTGGCTAGCTACCACCATCTTATCTAAGTCTTGCCGCCAAACATCAGTGTTAACAACATTGATGTGTTCCGGCTTGAAGATAAGATAGCCAGTTCTCCATTGCATTGGGGAATCTTGGTAAGCCCGCTTCCATCTTCGGCATCATCGTCACTTACCGTCAGGTGAGATGATGCCAACCAAGGGCTTACCAATTGTAAATAAATAAAAATAAAAAGTTTTTTTAACCTTAAATCCTAACAAGACAAATGACTGCTATTCCTTGTTGCACCAGGATGTTCCAAAAGATTTAGCACTAGCAGCTCCGTAACGTAAACAAATGAAAGTCTAAAGTCGACGCCATAATTCGAGAGACAAGTTTGTCAAGTAAGTGACAGATAAAGAGTTACCAGGGTTAGACGAAATTAAATAGTGATGTGGCCGATATCGATAGACATTATCGACTCGCCTATATGGTTTGTTAAGTCGGAATTTTTGATCAAATTCGGGAATATTGTTGTTGCAATTGGCGTTTTTCGTAGTAAAACGCCATCCTCAGTATAGATTACTCAAACACAAACTTGTTCCACAAAATCAATTAGTTTCGCCAACCGGTTTCGCTTAGAGACTGTGATTGAGATCTATACTCGGGAATATAATGAGGGGCTTTAAAATTTTATATTTCTAAAAAAAGCACAAACATGTCAAGGTCATATTATGACCTATGCCGCGTTCCAAAACACGAGAATTTCGTTCAAAATAAGTTCAAAATGATTATTTCGGGACGCGGCATAGATTGCACAATATTGACTTAATAGTTACTTATAAGTCTATTTCTAGCTCAAAGTTTATGGTTTCACCTGACTTCAAAAAAGGTTGTTTTTTTATTTTAATTTGTATGTTTATTGTGTACCGAGTGACGTGGAATCTGCCTGGCTTTGTAATATTGACAGTTTAAAAATCCGTTGCCGTGCCGTCCGGTCGGTGGAGATCGTACTTTCAAAGATACTACTAATGCTGCTGGCTACCTGCGTCCTGCATACTTCACGCCGTCGACAGACTAGCTGATTAATTCTGCCTTAAGAGTTGTATGAAACATTTCCCGGCATCATTTAATAATAAATTTTCTCAGTATCTCAATCTACTCCGTACTGCCATTCCAATCTCAATCAGTACTATTGTTGTACACAACACAAGTGTCAACCCTATCAAGAGTTCACGCACACCTATAAACATTTATAATCTATCGTACTACGGTTGACATTGACAAGTACGCACCGCGTTTTGTTTATCTTCAGCTACCTGCATACTGCATACTTGTCCCCATCGTCGTCACGCCGCCGCCGACCGACTAGCTACATAAATTCTGGCTCAAGAATTGTATGTAATATTTCCCGGCATCATTTAATAATAAATTTTCTTAGTATCTCAATCTACTCCGTACTTCTATTTCCATCTCAATCAGTAATATTACACAAGTGTCAACCCTATCAAGGTTAGAAAGAGATGCAATTTGTAATTGCATGCGTCTTGTCACTTTGTATGGAGTGTCGTAGTGCTACCTTGGTTATCGCACTTGATGCCGGCCATAGTGTCATTCGCTCAAATATACGTATAGCGGTGAGGCCAATCAAAACAAACGACTTTAATAATCGTCGTTGGTTAGTATTTGCACTTTCTGTGTTTATATCTTGCATTGTAATTAATATTATATTATATATAATATTAAATTAATTTGATTATTTCACCTTAACTAATGGATAAATAGCACTGGTATCCAAAGCCGTATTTTTTTAAATATCGATACGAACAGCACTACCCTAACTATGGCAACACTTGTGCAAAACGAAATGTCAAAGTTGTCTCTCGAATTATGGCGTCGACTTTAGTGACGTTGTTATGTGAGCGCACGAAGTTTAGAACCGTAGATATTTGTCTCAATTTGCCCTGATAGTGGTACCTAAAATATCCTTCTACTTATACTAATATTACTTGTTTGTCTGTCCTTCTTACGAAGTAACTATTTAGTAATCTGTGGTCCTTCTGTCACGTTGCAACGCAGCAGCTTTAGATCAACGTGATTTATTATTGCACAGAGATAGCTGACGAGGTAGGAAGTGACATAGGCTACTTTTTATACCGTGATTATAGCATAAGAATAGCCCAAATTAAATCCTGGGGTAACTAATTTTTTTTTTTTTGTTACGTTACAACGAAGCAGCGGATCGACGTGATTTTTTACACAGAGATGGTGGAAAGTAAAACGTGACATGGACTACAAATAAGCATACCCTGAGAAAATTCATTTTCACACTCGCGCACGTCGCAAGTTCGCAACGGATCGACGTGATTTTTGCACAGAAATAGGGAAGTAACATGGACTACTACCAAAGAATACTAAACATTACTACTACCTAACTGTGAAAAATTATAAATGTCATTTAATGTCGTGAAATGACATTTCTAAAAACAAATGACGGAGCAAACAAGATAATGGCGAAATCCTATACGTTCGAAAACCAAACGAGGTGGTGAGGTCGGAATCTAGAGAGCGGCAGGGAGTTGTCCATACTGTATGTTAGTTCTAACATAATTAAATACTTTGACCTAACTAGCATAGACCGTCATAGTTCCCCGAGTGATATAGAAAAAGTTATTTGAACTCCGCATAGAATTACAATTCGCAACTGAGCAACGGATAAGTATAGTTAATGGGGTGGAAAGAATAATTGCGCACCACCACCTTCAAAGACAGTTATAATGACGAAGTCCACGCGGGCGAAGCCAAGGGCAAAAACAAGTTTATAATTAAGCTGGATGAATGATGAAACGCTTCATGAATACTAGGTATTTCATTGTTCATTTGCTTTTGGTACAGACCTTGGCTCCACGAACGGGTGAGGTTGGCGTTCAGACATGTTCAGATTTCTGTTTAAAATAAAACCAAAAAAACAGTCGCCTGAGTGGCTCTGTCGGCTCTGCTCGCGCTAGCTAATTGGCTTGAATTTTTAAAGCCTTAGTCACGAACCTCCTTCTCTGGATGACTCACATTGACCTAATATTGTGATTTTTGGTTATTTTTACGTTTTTATATCATCTTTTTCGTAGTTTTATCAAATTTTCACACTCATTCAATGCCCATAATATACTGTCTACTGTTCCTTTTTTTTACGTTAATTTCTTTTTATATCAGTTTTAATACAAATTAAGTTTTGGTGGATTTTCCTATTTTTTTTAAAGCACCTTTGGCCCTTCCCTCCATCAACAACTACCCTATTGTATGTGTGAGACGACGTAGTGGAGGGTGCGCCGCCTGCCGCAATATTGTGTGCATAGATCTGTGCCTTTTTGTTTCTATCGATCGTTCTGAATTTAACTTTGTTTTGCCTTAGTTTACGTTGGTTTTTTGCCTTAGTTTACGTTGGTTTTAGAGTGTTTGCATAAAGTCGGTATCTAGCATGAATATTTTTATTTCACGTTATAGTATCGTTGAATAAACAGTTACTGTCTCGTTAAGGCTGTTTGAAGTTACAGCTATGTTTACGTATAAGTTTTTAACGATTAAAAATCGATTTGATTGTTCAAGTGGAACATTTTGTGTATTATTTAAGTATACATATTATTTTTAGAGTTCCGTACCCAGAGAGTACCAAAGAGTTAAGAAACCCCATGACTAGGTACTAGTCATAGGTTGTCAGTTCTTTTCATCATCATCATCATCATCCTATTAGCCGAAAGACGTCCACAGCTGGACAAAGGCCTCCCTCAAAAATTTCCACGACGACCCGTCCTGCGCTGCCCGTATCCAGTGGCTTACTACGACCTTTACCAGGTCGTCAGTCCATCGTGTGGGAGGCCTGCGTACGCTACGTCTTCCGGTGCGCGGTCGCCACTCGAGAACTTTAGTATCCCAACGGCCATCCGTTATGCCCTGCCCACTGCCACTTAAGATTACATGGGTCTTTTCACAGAGTATATGTTCTTATGGCGGACTTTCTAACAAATAATAAAAAAAAATAACGAATTTTTAAAAGTTTTTCACATTATCCCACCTGATGGTAAGTGACAATGATGCTGAATATAGTAGCAAGCTTACCAAGATTCCTCAACGCAATGGGGAACTGGATATCTTATCTTCACGCCGGAACGTATTAAAGCTGTTACGATTGATGTTTGGCGGCAAGACTTTATATTCATTTCGACGCTTACAATGTTTTTAACAATCTGTACCTACTCCTAAAATATATTTAACACAACAAACCATGAAGACATCAGTTATATCGAAGCCTGGGACCCCTTAAACGTAATATCAGAAGCCAGAAACCGGTTTGCACATTCTGCATATTATGACTCATTTTGAGGCCAGCTCTACAATTGTACACGCTATAATTAAGAAGATAAAATAGAACGAAGTACGAACCACGATGAATCTTAGGATTTACCAACATGAGTTGGTAAACGTCCGAAATTGGACGGTGATCGATAGTCGTTAATTGGAATCCTTTTTCCGGTGGCATTAGACATGCTGAACTAACCTTACCTAACAGAGTCTTTATACTAGGCAGCCTAAGGGCTAGAACACTCTGGCTAGATCTTTTACGAGCATTCAGTGAAAGATAGTGCTGGTAGAGGGTTGGAACATTTTTGTATGGAGCGTGGCATAGTGATTACACTGCTTAACATTACCTAGAAATATTTTTAGATTTTTCATTTAAAACACGGTTTTTTGAAAAGCTATAAAAATTAATTAAACCGTGTGTAGTGTACAAACTTTATGATAGGCAAGTATATACTTCGAGAGCGATGAATCCGGGTCACTTAAAGAATCCTAAAAATCTCGGAAACTAAGAAGGCTAGCTTCATGAAATAAATTGTGTTTAATAGACAATATATACCCTATAAAATACCCTATAAATGTCTACGCGAATGGCTGCTTCAAAACATGTTCTACTCTCTTGGTGAGTTTTTGGATCACAAGTTAGTGGTGCGGAATAAAAAAAAAAAGTTAAACATGTATATGACTGTAAGATTTAAATACCTACGTACCTACCTTTTATTACTGTGTTAACATTTGCATGCTATATTAATGGCTAAACAAGTGATTCTGTATTGTTAAATAGAACATCTTACTTGTAGTACCTTGTTTAAAAGCGAATAAAGAATTACTTACTTACTTACTTACTTACTATATTTACCCTCTCAATTCTTAGAAATGAAATTTGGTTTAAGTGGTTTTTGTACCAAAAGTTCCCTCTCAATTCTTATAAATGAAATTCGGTTTAAGTAGTTTTTGTACAAAAGTTTAGACTGAAAATTCTCATGCAGGCAAGATATGGGTGTCATATCACACCAAAATTTTTGAAATTTCTAAAATTTGTTTTGCGCGCGTCTTTGTCGACTCTGTCGTTGCGGCTGCTTCCGACCGTTTTCTATCAGAATGAAAGTTGAACTAACAGAATCGGGAAATTTCGAGCTTGCCTCGCTCGCATTAATATTACACGCACTGCCTACGTACGTATGTTTATCGCTAAATGTCGCAAAGGTTTTAACATTGATTATTGATTGACCTATCATAATCGTGAAAATTCGCACTCGCTCCGCCTGCATTAGTGTTAAGTTAAAGACACTGCTTACATATGTGTATCGCGAAATTTCACACTCGCTCTACTCTAGACATTACGTATGTGAATCGCGAAATATCGCTACCGATTTTAGCTGTTCTGCTAGCTAACAAGCCTTATAGAGGTATCAACCCTACATTTTAGCATTCAAAGTATAACATTTTGCAAGTAAGAAAAATCCTAAAATATCTCTACGTAATATTGAGTAGTGTAATCGTTTTTTTTTCGAAATCTTTCGCTTACGATTAAAACCAATACAAAACGAATGTATAAAGGACATTTTGACGTAAGGCGACACTTTACAAAATTAACCCACTTTATACAAAAAAAAAAAATTCGCAAAATTTTGTGTTTGAAACGTATATGCTATGCTACTTATTTAAAATATAATAAAAAAAAAGAAAAAATCTAGTGATTTCTTTTTGTTTGAAAAAATGTTATTTTAAAACGGACAGTAGTTAAAAGAGGGTTAAAGCACACCCCGGACACTTCATACAACGGGCCAGAAATGACATTTCAAAAAAGGAATGACGGAACAAACAAAATGGCGGCGAAATCCTATACGTTCGACAACGAAACTGTAACCAATCTGTATCAATCTGGGTGACGAGGGGGAGAGGTCGCAATCTAGAGAGCGGCAGGTAGGTATGTTAGTACTGATATATATACTTTGGTTATAGGTTGTCAAAACACTAGTTTCCTTCTCTATATCTCAAAATATCTCAGTAACTATTGCTTTGCTTGAGTTCAAAATGTTTTAATAAATCGCTTTGTGTTTTAATTCCCTGTCGAAATATATAGCCTGTTCCTACGTATATTACTAATATCAGTAGCTAGATAACAGCATCCCATATTACTTAGCACACAAATAAACACATAACACACGAGTTCTTCGGACGGACGCACTAACTCGACAAGGGCTTTGTTTGCGCAGGTGCGTCGACGCATCTTTGTTCTCCGAATTATCACCCGCAGCCACGCTGGAATGTGAGGATCACAGCTCTTACACTCATGCATGACACTACCGATGTATAACACTAACTATCCTGGGTACGTAGACAGAAATGAGCAAAAGACTAAAGATAACTTAAGGCGATATATTGATTGGAACAGTTGTCTCTGTCGTTTTCTTTACGTGTAAAGAGTATAGAAAATAACCACACTTTTTCACTTCTTCAATGGTCCTTCGTTTCAATGAGTAAGGTTAAAAAGTCATTTGTGGGGCAGTGTATAAGATTCTACAATAAAATTCCAGAAAATGTAACTAGTTTGTCAGAGAATAAATTCAAGACTCATGTCAAAAAATGTTTGTGCTCTAGAGGATATTATAAAATAATAGATTATGTAAATGACAAAGATATATAAATGTGGATTCTATAACAAATACCATTACCTGAGACTGTAATCTGAATCATGACATTATTTGTAATATACAACATTATTTTTTTTGTTTTGACTATTTAAAAGTGTGTGTAAACCTATTTGAAATAAATTGATTTGAATTTGAATGGAAAAAATGGCGCCCGCGTTTCCTCCTAACACACCACGTAAAACATTAAAACGACAAAGTAGGAAAATGGTTTACGACATATACATACACCTATACATCAAAAGAAGCAAATGATTATGGATAACTATTTTCTACACTTTCTACTTTGTCTTTTTAATGGTTAACGGCTTTTTTAAATGTTTTTAATGTTCTCATCTTTAGTGACACGCATTATACATTTATCGCATTGGAGGCCAAACTTAGCTTCGTAGTTAAAAATAATCGCTAAAAATGTTCTCCTATACATCGATATATCAAGTCAATTCTCCAACTGCAAATGTAATATTTTTGTAAAAAAATATTTTTTATGTGATATAATATATCTAACAAAGGAATTATGTTTTCGGATTTTACCTTAACTTATGCTGTGAGACCTTGCTTCTTGCCAAATTTCATGATTCTAGGTCAACGGGAAATACCCTTATAGATTTTGATGTACTTGCGACGAGTATCAAAATATGTGAAATAAGATGTAAAATGGCCGTATCTTTTTTATGCTTGACTTAGAAGCTTGAATTTTTTACAGGTTCATGAGAACAGATCATACAGACATAAATATTTGATATAACTTGATACCTCCACGCGTACCTGAGAAATAGTTTTGACAGACAGACAGAGACATACAGACAGTTTTTTCAGGGTTTGAAGATATGTCAATAATCAAAAAACGGCCAAGTGCGAGTTGGACTCGCGGTATGTGGGTTCCGTACCACCGCACAACTATGACAATGATACCTACTCACATGACAAACAAAAGACACAAACGCGAGCAACAGAAAAATACTACTACCGCTATCTAGTAGTGTTTTAGTGAACTATTTTTCGTAAGTGAACGTATTATATTGAGTTTACCACTTTATTTTCAATTGAAAGAAATCTTATAGGTTTTCCTGTAATCTACAAGCAATGAACTATATTTTTTTATTTTTTCCAAAATTTTAGGCTTAGTAGTGACGGAGATTTTGGAGACCAATCTTTATATTCTTTCATGAATAAAATCAAAACTATTTATTTTACAATAATAAAGAAAATATATTTGAGATCCTCATAACGAGCCCTTTCATTTGTTATACGACACAGTAAGGTTTGCAAAACTTTTTTTTTTAATTTCTTAATTGTCCTTCCGAAAATTACCCTTATTTTAAAAACACATTTATTTACTTTGACATCTGTGTTTGGGCCATACTACCAAATTTCATCTGATTTGGACCAGTAGATTCGGAGCAAATTGGCTGTGACAGACGGACAGACGCACGAGTGATCCTATAAGGGTTCCGTTTTTTTTTGTTGTATGTTGTAATAAATATCGGCTATTGTAGATCCCTGGTTTTTTCCTTTCGAGATACAGAACCCTACACCAGGTCTCGACCGCAATTTGTTCTTCAACTATTAATGCTTACAAATCACATACCTACCTAATATTATTTACCTAGTAGCACAGATTACTAAATAGTTACTTCTAGTAGTACCTAGTAATACCTATGTACCTAGTACACTTCATGGAGACGAGACCCAGTAGGCGCGTTCATGACCTATCAATTCATACGCATAATTGACTTCATACATCTGTATTGGCTGGGAATATGTATACAGAGATTGTTATCAACTCGTTGGCAACTATTGTTAGAGAGTATGACGTAGATACCTTTTCTACGTTGGTACTATAAAAACGGTCCGAAACTAATTTTAGATGCAACCTTGCATAAGGTCGCATTAAGCACTTCAGATTAGTACAGGAGTCTAGATAAGTTATCACCAATTTACATATTTCTATTATTTTTCGTATAGACTAAGCGCGGGGTATCTAGTTCCTGTGTGTCTGTCCCCACGAGGGCACAAACATTCAATTCGAGGCGGCCGGAGTTTTTTATTTCTGTTTGTCCCCTGAATTCGGGCTGGTTCAAACTATCATCGCTCCTCATCCTGACTGCGTCGACCTACACTCCTATCCTATCTACGCCCCCCTCTGGTTTCTTGGGTCCCTGCGCCTTTGCTGAAGTGATGCTGGCTGGGAGGGGGGGGGGGGGGGGGGGGGGGGCTTCTACCCATGAAACTGAACAACTTTCCCCATGAAACCCATAGTCAAATCTCGAAAAAAAAAATTTGAACTTCCCATACTAAGTTGGCTGATCAGCTGATCGAGTTAGTATAGCATAGCCAATTTTTTTTTTGCGGTTTGACTATGGGTTCCATGGGGAAAGTTGTTTAGTTTCATGGGTAGATGCACCAGTTAAAATAGTTTTAGCTAATTTTGTTAGACCTTATGTATATACTTTGACTGTAGTGAAGAGAATAAAGATGACTTATTCTGTTTACTCAGGCTGAACCGTCATGTGGCTTGCATACTGAATTACGGAGTTTTATGTAGTGAATAAAATCTATTTATAATGTCGACGTAGCGCTCCACATTCTTATCTGTGCTGTGGGAGTACGGTACGCTACGCTAACACATGTTGCCAGCTACTGTGCTATGTGCCATGTAAGTTATGTTATGTAGTTAGTCATCCCGGTTTGAGAACGATTCGCAGTAATTATCACATTGTGCGGTGGCTCGTAAACAGTGCTCGTTGCAACGCTAATATTTTACTGAAAAACAATTTAACAGTGTATCAATTTTCATCTGCTGCTGAGTGAGAGGTTTCCTTTCTCGTTCTTTTTCGTGATTCAATCAGTGAAGCTTCGTGAAGTACTTGCTTTTCGTTATCTTCTGTTTCGACAATTTGTCTAACAAGTATTTTTTTTTTATTTACTATTGGTAAGCCCTTGGCATCATCTCACCTGATGGTTAGTGACGATGATGCCGAAGATGGAAGCGGGCTTACCAAGATTCCCCAACGCAATGGAGAACTGGCTATCTTATCTTTAAGCCGGAATACATCAATGTTGTTAACACTGATATTTGGCGGCAAGAATTAAAATAAGATGGTGGTAGCTAGCCAGGCGGGCTTAGAAAATGCCCTACCACCAACAAAACCGAGTCCTACAAGTTGACCCCACCGCGAATCAAACCCGCGACCCCCTGGTGTGGAGCGAATGGAATAACCATTACGCCACGGAGGCAAGTATCCTAAACTGAAAATATCAAACCCTACTCCAAACAAACAATCTAGAGATTTTCGTAATCGACAACAACTGATGCTGATTTCTCGTTGTCAACAGCACATCCAATGATCTCGGCGAGCCTCCCCGGCGAGGCGCTCGCCCAGCTGGGGCAACTGGGCCAGCTGAGCCACCTGTACCCCCCGCCGCCGCCGGCCATGACGTCAGAGTTCCTGGCCCCGCCGCCGCGGCCGTACGCGCGGTACGCCCCGCGCAGAAGAGACGTGCCTGCGCCCCCACACGGCCCGCCACCATCATCGCCGGCTTTCCCTGGGGTGCCAGGGGCATACGCACCCTACCTGCCGCACCCGGCGTCGTTCTCCTCGTACTTGTACCGGACGCGGCCGCCGCAGCCGCAGACGAACTACCCGCTGCGGCCGCGGCCCACGTCAGGATTCGTTCCGCCGGCGCCTGCGCCGCATTCTCCGCCTGTTTCGGTGCCGGCGCCGGCACCTCCACCAAGAGAGGTTGGTATTCGACTGTTAAGCCCTCTTCAGTGACCCAGAATTGTTCGTCTATGTACAAAACAGTTTCAATCTATATATGAATACCTATTTCCCTTGATCACGACATCACGTGTGAACGGCTGGACCGATTTCGCTAATTCTTTTTTTGTCGAGTTCGTTATTGTCAGGAGAAGGTAGGGTAGGGTAGTGTAGTTTAGTGTAGTGTAGTGTAGGGTAAGGTAGGGTAGGGAAGGGTAGTGTAGTGTAGGGTAGGGTAGTGTAATTTAGGGTAGTATAGTGTAGTGTAAGGTGGAACCTAGTTCGCCGGGACAGCTAGTATAGTATCATAAATCTTAATATTCACAGTGCTTCTTAACTAACTATCGCCTTAATATCTACTATTTTACAACGAGACTTTAAAACACAATCACCTCCCAGGACCAACAAAATATCGATACTAACAGAAAAGGAACATTTTATAACTAATAATCTGGTATTTTCAGGAGCCTCCCCTGTCACCGGAACGAGGCGCGCCAGCTCCCTACTTCTGCCGGGGCGCGCTCATCAGGCTCGAGGACGGCTCGCTGCGGCGCGTCGAGGAGATGCGCACGGAGGACTTCGTCATGAGCGCCGACCGGAGCGGCGACCTCTCGCTCACTCAATGCACACTGCTTCGGCTCGAGGAGAAGGGCGATAAGTTAGCGCTCACGCTGACGTATGACAGAAATCGGGCACAGGTGAGAAAGATCATATCCTCATTTTATATAACAATAATAAACGAGCAATATTTGTATATCTTACCGGATATTGTGAAAACCGCGATATTACAATCTCACTAGTTAGATTATAATATAACGGTAAATTGTGAATCGGATCACAATTTCACCGCCTATTCTTGTACCTCCGAATAAAACCGATGATTTCTTCTGCTGCGAAGCATTCTGCCACCCAGGGGGGGAGCCTCCGAGGCTCTTTGACTGTTAATCAATCAAACCTGATCGAACCAGACATCTACTCGAGTGTTTTTCAGTTCACTTAGTGTTATTGTAATGTCACAATGAAATTGTAAACAATATATATGTTACAGTTCACAAAATCTCGCGAAATAAGTCCCGTTAGATTACAATCTAACGGAATTTACAATCTTACGGTGACATATACATATTATATTGTAAACAAATCAGTATACACTTTCTCAAAACGGCTTTTTGAAATCGTTAGCGATTTCAGCAAAGATGTAGCCTTAAAATTGTTCAGTTTCATAAGTAGGATCAGCAGTTAAATAAATTTTCCGGTATGTAGAATGTTATAAAAACCATGTTACGGGATTAGCTATCTCGTACAATAGATGGTGGTTGCGTGGAGAAGATAAAAAGTGACCAAGTTTGCAGTTCACAAAAGTCCGAATTTATTATAATTCAAAAGAATGATTTTACAGAATTAAGGCTGTACTTAGGTTAGGTCTATAGCGAGGCTCGGGTAGAGAACGACTTTACGTCGTCGCGAGTGGGGAACGACTGGCGAGCCTTGCACAGTAGGTCTATAGCGAGGCGCGGGTAGGGAACGACTTTATATCGTCGCGAGTGGGGAACGACTGGCGAGCCTTGCACAGTAGGTCTATAGCGAGGCGCGGGTAGGGAATGACTTTACGTCGTCGCGAGTGGGGAACGACTGGCGAGCCTTGCACAGTAGGTCTATAGCGAGGCGCGGGTAGGGAACGACTTTACGTCGTCGCGAGTAGGGAATGACTGGAGAGCCTTGCACAGTGCATTCGCTAAGTGCTTACGAAGCGCAAATAAAATAATTAGTAATACATGTCGCAACAACCACAAGAACTATACAAGCAAATATTTTATTATTCAACATAATCTCTTTCTACTTCAATACATTTGGAATATCGCTTTTGAAATTTTCGTATACCGGCTGAAAAATTCTTGGTCCCGAGTCTCAAAAAACACCGCTACCGCAGTCATGACCTCGCCATTGTTCTCAATTCGGTGTCTCGGACTTGTTCTTTTAACAAAGGGAATAAGTTGATATCGCTAGGAGCGAGATCTGGTGAACATGGTAGGTGTTTCATCAATTGTGACCTGCATTCTTATGGCAGCTAGGAACACACCTTGGTTGTGCGCGCGAGAGCGTTATTTTGATGAAACATTACATCTCGTAACATGCCTCGTCGTTTCATCTTAAGGCAATAATATTAGATTTTTATTTTTGACGTCAATTACTCCTAAACGATAGAAAACCCAAGGTTGAAAAAAAAACCCTTATTGTTGATGATGTTCTTTAAAGTCAAAAGCTATTAGAAACACGATTGATTAGTTTTGATTTAATAGAAAAAAATCCCAAAGATAGGTCTACACTGTACTTCCAACTCTATTTATGACTAATATTTTGAAGTATATTTTTTTTATTTATACAACAATATCTTCAAGGCAAGACTGAATAGGCATTATTTGAGTTTGCGTGTACCATCCTCGACTGCATCATCACTTACCATCAGGTGAGTTGCAGTCAAACGCACTCAAATTTTTAATAAAAAAAATAATGTTATGTTATAATAAAAAGTGAGAAATGTTATTATTTTTTATACTTTTATTCAGAAAATTTAAAGTAAACGAAAAAACATTGAAAAGGTGCAAAAGTGTGCTTATTTTCTTTACACGTATAAAGAAAAAAAAACAAAGACGACTGTTCCAATCAATACCTCGCCTAAATTTTCTCTTGTAATTTTCAATGTTGCATAATAACGACCAGTAACCGTTGCTTTTTTTTTCTAAATAATCATTGAAAACTGAAAATTACTCCATCAGCCAGCGTTCCAAAAGACTAAGGCCATAAATTTGTCCGCGGAAGGAACAACTTCATTTTTTTACGACCGGTGAAGAGGGTCTTTTCCAAGCCATTAATTGATTTTTTGGTCTCGGGATCAAAGTGTACCCATGTCTTATTTACGATCACGAATCGTTGCAGAAATTTGGCCGTAACTGCTTAAAAATTGGCTAGCTTTTTTAAAAAAAATCTCTACTCGCTTTTCCTTCTGCACCTCCGCCAACCCGCGATGAGACCTTTCTGAAATTAAAATAGTCAGAAAGTGTTAACTGAACACTTCGAAAATAAATATTTCGACTCTCAGCTCCCTAAAGAATGGTTACAGTGTACTAACCTCGACTTTTTAAACATTTTCTACGGTAACAGATGTGGATGATCTTCCAAAACGATCTTCATCTTTGCAGATTGTTCTTCCACGTTTAAATTTGGAACACCAAAATTGAACCATGGAGTATATGATGGGATGGAGCATTGTCTGTACCAAGACTTCTCAGTGTCAGTACATACTTTGCTCTAGGTAAAGTCTACTAAAGTTTTCTGGACTATGAAAGAAATTACTTTTCCTATGGAAACGGAAGATCTTTAGATTTTCTCATATGTTTTCCTGTAATCTATGAATGTAACCTCATATACTGTTTTTTTTTTCAAGATTTTAGGCCCAGTATCTTCGGGGCGAAGGGGTGGGGGTGGTAAATTTTCGCTTATTTCTTAAATAACTAAAAAAAAACGACTTTAAAATTATACAAAAAATGGAGGTTCTCACAACAAGCCCTTTTATTGGACATGGCATACGATATAGTTTGCATTTTTTTTAATTCAATTTTCTAATTTACCCCCCAAAAGTTTAAAATTCATTTATTAACGTTACACGTCCGTCTAAGGGGTGACTTACATAAATTTCGGAGCAAATTGGTTGTACAGACGGATGAACGGCCGGACAAACAGACACGCGAGTGATCATATAATGGTTCCGTTTTTACCTTTTAAGGTACGAAACCCTAAAAAAATTGAACGTTAAATTACAATTTCAAATATCGAATACCATAAACTTTTTGATCGTTCCTCGTATACTTGTCATTCCTACAAGCAAATCAAGCGAGATTGAGAAGGTAATGTAGGCCCTGCGCAGTCCCGTGTCTCAAGCAACTCAGTGAATGTGACACTCTCTTATCGTGTGGCACAATTAACATGTGACACTGTTTAAACAATATGACATAGACCAAGCAGGCCAATGCAACAAGAAGCTAGTAAAGATAATGTAGAATCCATGAATGGTGAACTTATGGCTTTAGTTGAATGGTCTGTACTGTAGAAATAGATCGAATGTCTCGCTGTAATAAATGAATTTTATATACATATTATTGTTATAATATTTAAGTATTTTATTTATTTTAATATTTTACATAACTGTTTATTTGCAAATTTTCTGTTTTTTAATTATTGCACCGCCCTTTAACTTATTCTATCGCTGTTTCCCTACCCAAAGGTTGCCTGGAAGAAATTGCTACCTAGCAATAAGGCCTTCTATTGTATAGGCTTTCTTCTATATTGTTAATTCCTTTTTTTATGTTGTGATGCAATAAAGAATATTGTATTGTATTGTATGAAGGACGAAGACTTAGCTTTTGAATTCTTCTTTTGCTATTGCTTCGGTAAATAAATTCTGCATTCCTTAAGAAACTTGGAAATAAAACACATAGGTGTTCTCTTAACGCAGCCCATGACAAGATCAACGACTAAAACAACTTTTTCTTTAAATTCCAGGTGGAGCTAGAATCCACAGTGGAACATCCGTTCTTCGTGTACGGCCGGGGCTGGGCGTCGTGTAAACCGGAGCGCACGCTCGCTCGGTACGGCCTGCGGGTTCAGAGGCTGCAGGTCGGCGACGTCTGTGTCTCCTTGGTGGCAAAAAAGCATGCCAGCACGGTCGGACCTCCGACCACGTCAACGGGAGTAAGCAGGACGACGCCATCCCCCGTCCACCCGACTTCAGCTCCTCCCCAGACGCACCCAGAAAACCTCAGTGTGAAAGAAGACGCGCGGAAAAGACGGTGGTCAGCGTCAGATGTGAGAGAAGACGCGCCGCCGTTAAAGAAACGCTGAGACGTGCTTCAGCCAATCGCCTCTCGAGGACGATATTAATGAATGTGTTGTGATCATCGTAGACTTGCGTTCTTCTTCAAACCATTTTTTGGGATAAAAAACCGGCCAATTTAAATGTTTCATTGAACACTTCCGTTTAACAAATATTAAATAGAAACCCAGTGATTTCGTGTCTACAACAAAATTATATATCAGGTTGGTTTGCACAGTACGTAGCTCCAAATAAAAAAAAATAGTACGCTTATGTAATTCTATTCGGGAACTCTAGGTGCTTTTTACTATCGGGTGCTTTCTTGTACACGTTGACATCGTGTACAATAATATTGTAAATATGTACGTTACTTATTACTAGGTAAATGTTTAAAGTTACACTCCATGACATATGTTACTTATGTGTTTCACAAAATGCGATATCGTCGTTAAATAGTACAAACCTTCTAGCTTCTCTGCCATGTTTTTACTACCGGACTTCCAGCGGTAAGCACATTTTATTAATTAAATTCAGTGTTAATGTTTTATTCACAAAAAAAAAACGCGACGATTCACTAGAAACTTAAGCATTTGAATTTTGATGTATATATATCGCAGCCATCTGGTTAAATCTGACATTTGATTGAAAGGCTAGCCCCGTTGATTGAATGGCGATATTCAATTAAATAAATGGCGACATTCAATTAAATGACTAGGCCGAACGTTAATTGAACAAGCGTCACTCAACGTTCAACTAGTTGCTGATTGTAAGCTAGCCGGATAGCAATTCGGCTGAAATTAAGTACGCCGCATTGTATGAGGCACCGCTTTAAGTAAAAAAAAACTGTAAGCGAGCGAAGAGAGCCATATTAGGTTTGGTCAAGTTTGATTGATTATACAGTCAAAGAGCCTCGCTTCTCCCCCTCATGGGTAGCAGAATGCTTCGCAGAAGAAAAAATCATCGGTTTGATTCGGAGTTTCGTAGTTTCGAACGCCGCCGTTCGGTGCAGATTCGAACCGGCGGCGTATTCTACATAACGGCTGCGACATATATCCTATTCAACGACTTGGCGAAATAACGTTCAGCAAAGTCGTTGAACGTGGCATTCAACGAATTGGACAATTGTCCTTTGGTCATTCAATTGAATGTCGCCATTCAATCAAATGGCAGATTTAAACAGATGGCTGCGACACATATATCACGCCAAGCATAAGAGAAACATCATTATCACCACTAAGATTAAAACCGTGAAAATAACACAAAACTAATGAACATGGAGTAAACGTTAATTAAATGAGCACAAAATGAGTAAATTTCTAGCAGATCTTATAGTAGGTTAAATATTGTGATAACCAATGAGATTTTAAATCGCCAGAATGCCGAGGTCGACGGTGCATATATTAACAAAAGGTACAATGAATATTATGTAGTAGTTGTAGAGGGCTTACATTTGCTTAAGTCTAGACTGATTCTTGTTCTTTGCGGGGTCCGTTTTCAAAGCTCAGTCTCAAGTAGTTCCATCAAAATTCCATTTCCAAGGTTGTGACTGCAGACATATCCATTGACAGTGGCTTGCTGACGTTGCAACAACTTACTGGCATTCACACAGAGGCCAGCACATCAAGCTAGACACTTTGAACTTTGTAAAGTTCTTATGCCGTAAGCGTATGGATCAGAATTGCACGACGTGTGTCTAGATTGATGTGCTGGCCTGTGTACAACAGTACAATCATCTCACAAATGATTCTTCCTTAACCATCTATCGATATATTTCAGTATGGGACACCCAATAACACAGTGGAAAATCCTTTCGACAAATAAATGTAATCAATTTAAAAATAAATGTTGATATTGATATAACAAAATTATAATATTATATATAAATTGTATATTGTAAAAATGAAATATGTATAATGATCATGGTTAGTAGCTGATGTCATCTCTATTGATTTTAGACGTCCGTAACTTATATGAGATGTATACATACTAAATAATAAATACACAGTCTGTGATATTTTGTAGTTATTTGGTCGGATAGGTGTGAAATATTCGCATGAAAAAAGGGGAATATTGATTTTTAGACTTGTAAGGTTATTGGTAAGGACAAAATATACCTAACTGTTGTACACAGAAGAATAAACAGAATATAAAAAGTAGAGTCTGTGATTAATATACATATGTCGTTAAGCAAATAACGAAGCATTGCCATATCAAATTGATTTTTATATTGTTAAGTAAACATTAGCTATGTTTCACCATAATTATGTTTGTACTTTATCTAAATTATTATATTCCGCATAATAATTTCTTTCTCTTCGAACAAAGTTTAATACTTATTTATATTTATATATTTTATCTCCTATAAGAGAGTGATTTCAGTATCCTTTTATTATGGACGAGATCAGTAATTTCAACGAAAGGATAGCACCTAGTGACAAGCATATTAATTCCTGGTTGACCTAATAACTAAATTCTTGTGTTGTTTCTTATTATAAATTGCCATAACCTGCTTAAAAAATATATTTGTTAATTGAAAGAAACGTATGAGATGGCCCGGTTCGCGGGCCACCTAAGCAAGGCGAGGAGATCTCGGAATTGAAGTTTGTTTCATTGTACCGCATGTGGTGACGTGCTCGGACGTATGTCGAACCGCGACCACTTAGTACCGACACCTCATTCATTCACGACGGAGGGTGTTGTACAAAAGTTAATAATTTGTTGTATAGTGTATGTGTCACCGTAAGATCGCGTAATAGATCGTTAGTTGATGGATCACTAAGGGCTAGTAAATAATTGGTTACGTAAGGTTAGTTCAGCATGTCTGGTGCCAGGGCAAAAAGGATCTTGCACGCTGGGGTGTGGGTTTCGAAAAAACCGGGTCGCTGGAGCCCATTCATTACGTGAACTTACTAATTTTAATCCTGTGATTTCGTGGAATATGGTACCTACTTTTGTTAAAATCATCTAGACGATCTTACGGTGATATATGTAATTCTAGTTTTTATCGTCTTTATAATATTAATTTTATGTAATTGTAATAAAAGATCTCATTTTATTAATCGGTATTTTCTAACAAGGCGCTTTCATTAGATCATGACTAAGCCTACCTCACAAACTTTAAGACTAGTTGTGCGCCGCGGCGCCGGCCGCCCCGTGCCGCGGGGCCAGTCTCAAACAAGTCTAAATAAGATCTCAATTTGATGAAAATAAACTTTTAAAAAGACTGGGACGCTTTACTGAATGTTGTGGGATAGTTTCTTCGAGGATATTACTTAAATATACGAGATAGGAGCATTTATTTGGTAGAAGGGCGCGCTCGTACCGTGGCCATATCCTGCAAGCTCCGCTTACAACTAGTTTGACAAACAATTTAGTACAAAACGCATCAAAAAAAGTATTATTGCCCAAAATCCAAATTCAAAAAGTATTAAATATATTAAACAAGGTGTTACTGTTGTACCTTTTGCGGTTCAGGCACAATCTTGTTTTGTAATAATCTCATTCAGAAAGACAGGAGAGCGAAGATTCACTGTCGATCCATTAGCTATAGATATTGGCACAAGCTATTTTCTTCCTTCCGCGCCTATTGCACTTCGACGGATCAATTTGTTCATTCAAATGGAATGTGAAATTGCGTCCGATGTGTGCTGCTATCCACACCCATTCATCATTCATTTGCCGGCATCGACCGCGCAATCATTAGCCAGCATATCACTGTGTTAGTATAGTTTTGGAATGCCAAGTACCTACAGTTTGGTGATATTTTATGACATTGTAAAATGAGTGAATGAATTGTGTAGTTGTTACGAGAATAGCGACATGTTTTAATTATCTTATGAAGAGATTAATAGTCGTTGTAGGTTGTTTTGCCGTTGCCAATGTTAGCTGTGGTCAGTAAAGTTTCCATAGTTTTATTTCGTTAACAAAAGCCAAGGTTAAATAAAGATCCAGCTAGACGCGGCGATTTACTTGCGAAATCAGGCTTGTTCAAACAAGATTGTACGTTAAGACGGCGAAACTGTTTAATGTTTAAGCATTCTGTATACCAACTCAGTTTGCGCAGAATATGCGCAAGCCTGTTTGCGCAAGTAAGTATGGTATAAGGACTGATGGTTCCGAGGGCTGATTGCGTCTGGCCGGAACTTAATGTTATATACATACCTACTTATCGCGACACAAATGATTGTGCCATCATCAACAAACTCAATATCCCTGTGCGTCGCCTTTTAGCGAGTTTGATGTAGGTAATGAGATAAGTTTATTTGAACGCTCGATCAAATAATACCATTATTATTACCTTAAAATCTTGTAAAAAGGATAATTATTGGAAACAGTCATAAAATAATTATATTCTTGCATGTCACCAATAAATCGTATGCATTAAGCTGCATACTTGTAATGTAACAAATGTTTCCAATGTGTAATCACTAAAAGTAGAGAACAGGAAATGTGTCATTTAACTGATAGTTTCATATAAGTATATTATTATTGTTATATAATTATATGACGGTGAAATATACAGGGTGTTTGGTAGGACGTTAGCCAAACAGGAAAGGGGGTAGGTGGGACCATTTAGAACTTATTTAGCGCCGATGACCTTTACTCGACCTCGTGGGATTTTTATTTTTTGACATTTGGACCTCAATTACATTATTTTTACCGATTATAACAGTTCAAAATATATTTTGTTTTTATGTGTAATGTTGTATTGATGTAACTTACTCATAATTTGACCCCAAATATAAGGACAAAAATATTTATAGGCTGACAAAGTATCGGGGCTTACGTTAAAAAACTAATATTTATATTGTAATTTAAAAAAACTGAGAGATCCAGTTCTTCGAATTCTTTTTTTTAAACTTTCAAAATTTTTTCAAGTCTTCAGAGTTCACTTAAAAATGCCTATGGCAGGTTGAAACATTCAAGCCCTTAGACCATTTTAAGAATTTTTAAAGGCCATCTTAATTTTTAATACGCGGGGGGTTTATCATCATCATGAAAGGGCTTCCCGCATACCTCACCACAATCCCTTCACCTCTCACACATCAATATTAACAACCTTATCGCTCCCTATAACCTCTCCAACCCTTCAACACGTTAATAAATTTCCTCCTTCAGTTTCATATTTTTTTATAATCGTATCCCGATAATTTGCTAGCTCATAATAATTTTTGTAGTCATTATTGGGGTCGAATTATGTCTCAATTACGTCAAGACAACGTATGGGTCAAAAAATATATTTTTAGCTGTTATAATCAGTAAAAATAATGTTATGGAGGATCAAATATTAAATTACGATTTTACTTATAAAATGTAACAAAACAATAATCAATCAATTTCAATAGGATTAATAATTTTATTGCAAACTTCTTTAGACTTTTTTTTTCAAATTAGTGGTCGAATGAAGGTCATTGGTACTAAACAAGTTCTAAATGGTCCCAACTGACCTTTTTTTGTTTGGCCAACGATCTATGAAACATCCTGTATGTTGTATATTTTATTGTACAGCGGAATGAGTACTATTTCAAATTAATGTAAATGATGAAAAATGTTAAAGACCGAGATATGTTAAAAATAAGATAACTGTTTGTAAAAAGGAGAGAAAAATATGTATAATTGAATATTTGCTATGTGTTTGTTTCAATTGAGAAACCTCCCCCTACGTACGTTAACACTATAAGTATCAATAAACCGGCCAATTGCGAGACGACTCGAGCATGAAGGGTAAATTTCAGTAATCTATAAAAATCAAGTTGATTGTATGGACGCCCTCATTAAATATTAATTTAATTATTCATTTTTAAAGTGAATATTTTGTGAATATTTCAAGCGGCTACCTGTTGCCGTTATGAATATCGAGCAAAAATGAGCAAAAAAAACACGTTTGTTGTATGGGAGCCCCCCTTAAATATTTGTTTTACTTTAATTGTTTTTTTTTAAAGTGAATATACAACAAAATATTCTGTGAATATTTTAGGCATCTACCTGTTGCCGTTAACAATATCTAGCAAAAACGAGCAAATAAAAGCGCGTTTGTTGTATGGGAGCCCCCTAAAATACTTATGTTATTCTGTTTTTTATTATGTTATTATTATAGCAGCAACAGAAATACATCGTTTGTGAAAATTTCAACTGTCTAGCTATCACGGTTCATGAAATACAGTCTGGTGACAGACGTACGGACAGCAAAGTCTCAGTAATAGGGTCCCGTTTTTACCCTTTGGGTACGGAACCCTAAAAATGTATTAAAAAATGACCTCATATTTTTTTTTGTTTTAGCACCACGATGAGCAATTACAAAGTCTTCAATGTAGTTTTCGTACCATGCACAAGAGAGTGGTCCAAATCCACTACACACTAAAATAAATTTAAAAAAACTACAATCAAATAAGTAAATACTAAAGCAAAGAGATTTTATTAGAATAGATCACAACAGGAATACTAACATTAGTGCACTGGCTGTTCATATATCGCTCTTGAGGTCGAGCACGACCTTCTCGCCGGGTTTGAACGCGGGCATGCCGAGGTACGGACACGCAGCACAGCGGAACGCGTCGCCGAGGTAGCACTGGGGAACAAACAAATTACTAAATTAATTACATTATTAATTTACTGTTACTTAGGTCTTATAATTGAAGCACTACTCACACATTACTATGCCCTCAAGGGGCGTCATGATCAATTGAAAAACACTTACCTACTTATTACACATATTAATATGTAAGTAAGTAAATATACTTTATTGCAAGCCAAAAAAACAATACAGGGGGCGTCCATTAATTACGTGAGGTGTTTAAGGGGGGGGAGGGGGTCAAGCTAAATCTTTCCAAATCTCACATGGGGGAGAGGGGGGTTTTAGCAAATATCACGTAATTTGTTTTCTTGTAGAAAACGGTGTAAAATTGGGAAAAAATAAAGTTAAATCAAAGTAAAAAAAAATCTAGAATGAAAATATGGCGAAATTTCACACAACATTTGTCGTATTTGTCCGAACCCCGCAAAGCAGCACAGTAGCTCTTCGATTGCGTTTTTTTTTGTAAAAACTCCGAAATGTTTTATCAGATAAATTTATATTTTTATTCAAAAAATCAAATTTTGTTCATCAGATATTTTTTTTTTATTAAGCTTAAAAAACTACATCAATCGCCGCAAACCGCGTGCAAATTGGTTGATTCATTTAAAAGTTATAGCAGTTTGAAGATTGAAAAAATTCGTGTTTCATCAAACTTTTATTAGACTTTTTATAAGCCAACGCGTTTCCAGCCGAAAATACAAATTTTAAAAAATCTCACGTGAGATTTGGGCAGGGGGGAGGGAGTTGAGGAAAATCTCACGAAATCTCACCAGAGGGGGAGGGGGGGTCAAAAAATCCTGAAAAAATCCTCACGTAATTTATGGACGCCCCCACAGGACTTATAATTTGTAAAATAAATAGAGTGAAAAGGCGGCCTTATCGCTTTAAGCGATTTCTACCAGGCAACCTTATGTTTGTAAATCATTAGTTGTGACACCGCAATAAATAAATGAAGGGAGGTAACTGTATGTGGTAGCAAAGATCTACATCTTCTTACAGAAGTATTTTTTTTATTCACAATAGGTAAAACCTAAGATAAAAAAATAATAATAATTAATAATAATAATTGATAAACTTCACATGCTGACCCGATCTTTTGTAACCCTACCAGCTGATGCCCGTGGCTTCGCCAGCGTGGATATCCGAGGGTGCGCGGTGCGCAAGGCGCTCGCCTAGCGGATTCTTTTTATCCAAAATTGGTAAATCCTTGGGCATCATCTAACCTGATGGTAAGTAACGGTGATGCCGAAGATGGAATGGATCAATTTTGTTAACACTGATGTTTGGCGGCAAGTCTTACATAAGATGGCGGTAGCTAGCTAGGCGGGCTTCGAAAATGCCCTACGACCAAACCGAGTCTTACAAGTTGACCCCGCCGGGGATCGAACCCTCGACCTCCTGGTGTGAAGCGAATGGACTTACTATTACGATTACGCCACGGAGGCGGAGGTGGTTCGCGTGCGAACTGACTGTCCCGCGGTGTGCATGTTTATTATCTACCTATCGGTTAGAAGTTACCTCAGAGCAATAACTAAAGCATAGAGGGAGCGTCCAAATTACAATATATCTTTACTATTCTTTCTTATTAACGAACATTGTACGGTAAAAAAAGATAAATATATAAGATCAGTTTATGCTTATAGCTACATGGACACTCCAAAATTGTCAAATGGTCACACTAATTGGTCTCTTTTTATACGAACAATTTGAAAATCTACCCAGTTTTTTTAGTAATTCTGTCAACCTCTAAGTGGTATTTTAATGTAGTCGTATATTCCATCGTGAGTGATGTAGATATTTTATATCGATATTTCGACTTAATTTCAAGAAGGTATCGTGTTTTGTTTTAGCATGCCTTAAATCGTTGCTGTTTGCACCCGTGCTTTGTATGGAAATATTTTGGATTTGAATTATTTTTATTTTATTATTATAAAATATTCCAGCTACCTATATTAGGACAAATCTTATCATTTTATTACTTTCAACTTTACATTACTACTATTAACATTACTTTTAAGTTAACAAAATTGTTGTAGGACCGTTAACCGAGGCTTTTATGATACCCTAACAAAAGGCAGATACACAAACCTAATTGTAACTTACAATTCTTTCAAATACCTTAGCCGATTAGCTAATCGATATGATACCAAGAACAAAAATACAGCAACCGGCTAGGCAATGCAATTGTATTGAGTTCTATTGAATATGGGCCAGACAAAGAGAAATAAATAACAACCAGATAAAGCTTTACAACCTTTGACAAAGATAACTATAATATTACTGAGTATGTCTGAGCTTTGTTTATTTAAAAATAATCAAAGTATCTGAATTAGACGGACTTGGCGAAACTATATTGTTTCCTTTTTTTACTAAGAAACCCAAAAAAAGCAGATAAACAAACAAACCTAATGTAACTTACAACTCTTTAAAATAATAATTTAAAATTTGCTTTTAATTTTATCAATCCTTTCATTCCATCTCATCCATGGAAAATAATACACAGCAAAAAAATATCGATATCTCTGGTAATTATGGCACTTCACTAGCATTGCTAAAAAAATGGACAGCCTTGCAAAAAAACAAATATAATTAATATATATATCTATCCTGCTTTATCACACTAGATAGATAGATAGAATGGATAAGCGTTTATTTAGGATTTCACCCAGCACACACAATACATTTTTATACAGTTACAGTACAAATTAACAATTTGGTATACAATTAAGTTACAAATAAAAGAATTGATACGAATTCAAAGTAGAAAAAAAAAACAAATAACTCTTCGATAACATCAAAAAATAAACATATTGGTGTGCGCTGCCGCAATCACAAACTAATGGGCCATGTTTCAATGCGTTAAATTCACAAGGAGGCAAAGCATTGGTTTTCAGACACCACCCGTAATGACGTCCGATAAAGTAAACAGAACGATCAAATACATACGACTAAAGAAAAATATAAGAGAAAAAAAAACATGGGAAAAAGAACAAACATGTAAAATAATAAAAAAGTAAATAAAATATAAAAGCGTCGGTGGCTCAAACGGTAACGACTCGGTCCACCTAACCAGAGGTGCCGGGTTCAAATCCGGACGGACAATGACCAATGAGTTTTTCTAAACTTACGTACATATACTCACCGATTGCTTTAACGGTGAAGGAAAACATCGTGAGGAAACCTGCACACACCTGCGAAGAAACTCGAAGGTTGTGTGTAAAGTCGACCAACCCGCACTGGGCCCGCGTGGTCGACTAAGGCCCGATCGCCCTAATTCAGGGTAGGCTCGAGCCCCTCGGTGGGGACGTATATGAGCTGATATAAAAATAAAATATGTTTGATATTGTTGTGATTGAGAAAAGAATACTATAAGAATAATAGGTGTTAATTTTAACGTAATGAAATGTATTCAAAATAAAAATAAGATAAAATAATTTAAGAAAAAATCAAATAGAATAAAAAAAAATATCAATAACAATACGAAGAAAGACAGTTCCGTTATTTAAACGTGTCGCGCATATTCTGTAGCTGCGTCTCCAAAAGCACAACCTACAAATGTTTTTTAAAAGTTATCCTTGAATGGACGTCATCTCTTAAAGGAGGAAGTAGATTATTCCAGCATTTAGTCGCTGCGTAACGGAAACTGCCTTTAAATGCTACAGTTTTATGTTTATGATAAGTGAGGGGAGGGTGTGTTGATCTAACATTATATATATTCATGTTTACCTTTGAATGAAGAGAATTTTAATTTTGAAAAAAGGTATTCGGGACTTTGGAAGTTGAATACGTCAAACATAAGACACGCAAGATGCAGCTGCCTCCGAGAGTCCATACTTAACATACGAGCTTTATTATGAAATGGAGTGACATGACTACGAGGTGGTATGTTAAAACAGAACCTGCAGCATGCGTTCTAATTGGGTAATAAGTGTGAATAGTCACTAACTGGGTAATACGCACGGGTAAGATAAATAAGGTTGGATTGGTAATAGTCACACTTTTGTTTGAAAACCAGCGTCGCCGCCTGTCACCCACCCATAAATTCCACTACACAAGCAATAATAATACATAAACACGAATTGCGCGCATTAAACAAAACACACTTATTCTACACAGGGCTGCAATTGTGTCTTACACCATTTCGAGAGTCTGTTCGTTACACACAACCACACGCAAATAAAAAGTATGAATCGTGCTTCGGTTAAGTATGATTGTCTAATCATACTTGAGGCGCGCTTGCCCAGCGCACATTTCCAATCCAACCTTATTTATCTGATCCGTGGAAATAAGTGTGAATAGTGTAACTAGAATGAATTTTGACGATCTCTCTATGCTTTAGTTATTGCTCTGAGGAAGTTACAAAGATTCCTGAGTTGCCAGGGGGTTTAGAAGAATAATAAAACAAATTTAGGTACTCTATGGTATTTTTACCCAGTATCGAGTGCCGACAAGTTATTATATGAGTACAAAAATGACATTAGTTCGTCATTATCCACTTCCATCTTCGGCATCATCGTCACTTACCATCAGGTGAGATGATGCCAAGGACTTACCAATTGTAAATAAAATAAAATAAAAATCTAAAAGGGAGCTTCGCGATTTTTTTTTATTCTGTGAACCCACGGCGAAAATTCGACTTTTCATACAAACGGCGATAACGTTTTTCAAAATAATTTTTTTGATAGGTTCTTAGTCAGAACAAAAGCTAGGCTTATACGTTTCCTTTTTAAAATTACTGATTTAAAGAAAATTGACCAAAATTAGTTTTGTATGAAAACACGTGAACGACAATAAAATTAACTTATTTACTTTATCAAAAAAAAAACGTATAAGCCTAGCTTTTGTTCTGACTGACAACCTATCAAAAATTGGTCCAAATCGGTTAACATTTAACAGGTGAAAATCGTTATCGCCGTTTCTATGAAAAGTCGCAGCTTCACAATCCTTTTAAGTCAGCCCTCCCTCAGTCAGATAGTCTATTAAGTGTATGTTTTTTTAAGAATTTGTAAACTAAGCGTAATTCGAATAAATCATTTCTAGAATGTTAATTTTGCTTTATACCCCCTATTAATACTTACACTTCCACACGATGACTTGGGTGTCTCCTTGGTTTCGCCACGCAGCTCCTCGGCTAATCCACAAGAACAGTCGGCACAAGCTTTTCTCTTGCCCGTCGTTGCGCATACTGTAACAATTAAAATTAATGAACTGTAAGCCCATGTAGGACGAAATTTCAAAAACGCTGGAAAGAATGTTTATTTTCTTCTTATCAAGTGCCTACATACAAAGTTTCATGGTTTTATCTTCGATAATGACGAACTCCCATACAAACTTTCATCCATTATTTCAACCCCTTCATGGCCTTTTTTACAACAAAAGGTAGCTTCTGTCCTTTTCCAAGGTCTAGTCTATTTTTGTACAAAATTTCATAATCGGTTCCAGGTTAGGCGTGAAAGCATGACTTTGTTTGGACTTCCATACGAACTTCCATCCCTTATTTTATTCCCACACAGGAAGAAATTTCAAAAACGCTGGGCAAATATTTATTTATTTCTTATCAAGTGCTTAAATACAGAGTTTCATGGTTTTATCTTCGACAATGGGGAACTTCCATACAAACTTTCATCCCCCATTTCAACCCCTTCAAGTCTTTTTCTCGCGATAAAAAATAGCCTATGTCCTTTCCCAAGCTCTAGTCTATCCCTGTACCAAATTTCATCAAAATAGGTTTAGTGGATTAGGTGTGAAAGCAACAGACACACAGAGTTACTTTTGCATTTATAATATTAGTAGGGATTTTATAAAATTATGTATTTAATTACCACACAACATCATAATTGATCAAAATATTTATGAATCATTATCTGTTTGCGGTATAAATGACGACATTGACGCAAGTCACGCGCGCGCGCAAGCCACCTCGGAACACCAAACCTCGACGCATTATGCTTTTGCAACACACAATATCAACAATGTTTCTTATCAAGATAACAAGCATGAAACATGATTTGCTAAATGAGTTAGGACTTTGACAAAAGTCAGGGAATAAAAAAGCGAAGAGGACTTAATTAATTAAAAAATTAAGAACCCAACTAAATAAAAACAAATATAATTAAAAATTAAGAATCTGAATGTATAAAAACAAATTTAATTAAAAATTAAGAACCCGACTGTATAAAAACATTACCCCTCTTTTTGTTTATCTGTCAAAAGATTAAATGTAACGAAACTTCACACTCGAAAATCTTTCAAGGCATTTAGGCTACCCACTCTGCAAAGAAACACACAGCCATGCATATCAGCCAAAGGACGTCCACACAAAGATTTCCACAAAAAGCGGCTTCTCATGACCTTCACCACAAGAACTATACTGCCCTAACAGCCATCTACACTACGAGCTATATACCATGCATACATACATAGATTCACCTGAAAAACATCACATTCTTTTGGCCAGTCCGGTAAAAAATTAAGACATTATGACAACACAAATTTATTTTTATCACACTAATATTATAAAGGCTAAAGTTTGTGAGTGGTTATGTTTGTTACTTCTTCATGCAAAAACTACTGAACGGGTCTGGCTGAAATTTGGTAGGTAGACAGATTAGGACCTGGATTAACACATAGGCTACTTACTTTCACGCTCGCGAGCCGCTTGCGGCTCGCGCACTGCGCACCCTCGAAAAGTCATAGAAACGTTGTACACGCGGAGAAGCCGCGAAAAAAAAACAGCTAGTAAGAAATAAAACTGTACTGTAGTGTATTTCGTACCCCTGAGCTCCTGTTTGTTTGGTTTTTTCAAGTCATCTTCATCCAACAGCTGGTCTGCATCAATGGTATCATCCTCATTGTCTACCGTCCAGGCTGACTCCACAGTGTCATCCAGTTTCCACACTGAAGGCTTGTTTTTCAGTTTTAGTGAAGCTTTTGATCCTATCTAAAATATAACAAACAAAAAAAATATAGAATTTGTCTTCAATTTTTTTTTAATATAATTGTTTTTTTTTCTATTGGTCAGCACTTGGCTGGCACCATCTCATTAATCCTTTGTATGGAAAATTTGTCTCAACTATTACTCCTAAGCTAAGAAAGCCTACTTTAGCTGTGATAGTTTTCCTTTTAAAATTATTATATGTCCTACTATTTATAATTATTTCAGATGTCCTAAAATAGCCATTTAGCTGGTAGGGGGGGGGGGGATATACTTGACTCTAAAATTTGAAAAGGCAAGGTGTCACAGAAAAAAAATTTACCCCTCGTTACATGTAGGGGAGGCAGGTACAATAATTGAATCTGTGAATCAAAAAAGTAAATTGAAAAAGTGAATCTTACCTCAAATTTTGGTTTTTCTGCGACATAAACATTATCTGATTCTTTAACAACATTTACAAATCCGTTTAGCTTTAGTGCAGTGGTTACATCAGTTTGGTCCTTCAATATCAACTTGCCGCTAGGTTTGAGAAGCTTTACTATCATAGACAAAAGCATATCACTGTGTTCCACCGGATGTGGGGGCAACCAATTGGATAATATTACTTCGAATGAGGAGTTTGGCCGAGATGCTGAAATGAAATAGATAAAAAAATAGGGGCATATGATGGACATGGTGTACCAATAAGTAATGCCAATAGCTAATGATTTGTATTTGATGATTATTAACTACACTTCTGACTATAGAAGTAACGGTTAACTGAGTAGGTTCCTGCAGTATAGGAGGGTAACATTTGACCTAAAAATACTGCAATGCAGGCGCCTGATAGGCCCAACTAAAGTCTTGCGTCAATCATGTGACCTCACCATATCACACCCCTTCTCCGCTGTATCTCAAGACATTACTCAGAAAAGCGTTAGACCTATAGAAGTTCATCCGAATAGCTGGATCTCTAGACTGGTGAGGGACACAAAAATAATGCTTTGAAACAAATTTTAGAACTACAATGCCATGGTCTATGGTATTTTCAAAAGGAGGAGGAGTTTCCGTTGGAGTGCACATAACCGGGCTGCCCTAAAATCCAGAAATAGGTTCGGTCAGGTTTGATTGATTACACAGTCGAAGAGCCTGACAGTAATAAGCTAGTGTACTTACAATCAGTAATCATTTCAGAGTTCTCCAAAACGACAGATCCATTTGTGACACCCTTAATTTCATTTACTAAATTGCTTATGCCATCCTGTCCACTGTTCTTCCAAATAATGAGGACGTTGTCCCCCTCTTTGATATTATTCATGATGTGGATAATTTTATTTGTTGTGTGTGACGATAAAATAAAATAATAAAATATTTGCGAGTACTTTTTACACAAAAGACGATCGATGTTTGTTCTATCTCCTTATTCGTAGTATTGACAAACTCGAATTCATAATACTCCACTGTGAAACACAGAAATGACGAGAATAATTAATTGAGTGGCGACCGACGTGACTTTTGCTTTTCACTTTTCAAGTTTTCACCACAGACTAAATAGGCTTCTTACGCTTTTTCTCTCAGTTTTTTTCTTTAGTAAGAATATATTTACGTCTCTAGGTATAGAGATAATATTCATTTTTCGTCTTCATTGCTTTTTAGATTTGAAATTGTTAGACATAAAAATCTTTTTTCACTCAAAGTTCTTTAAAGAAAAATAAACTTGTATCTGTCTCGCTTTCAAAGTAAAAAAAAATGACTGGTTTTCATATCTATTCAATTAATTATTTTCTGCTGTTAAAGTTAATAAAACCAAACTAAATCGTACCTAAATAAATGTCTAATATTTATCATGAGACAAAAACACAGTTCTATAGGTTATGTCCTCTTCTTTGGGAATAGGTAAGTTTGTCATTTTTCCTTGAATGCAGATATCATATTTAATTATATTTTTCTTATTTTGAAAAGATGGCATTTTTGTCCCTCCTGACCTTACTTGAAAACTTGTTTTATGAAAAGATGGCATAATCGGTTTGATATAATTATAATTAGCTGTGTTTATATCTATGACCAAAGCATTACCAATCACAAAGTTTAATAGTTGTAGAATTCAACTTGATCTTGCATAGTGTTGTAGAGTGAGTGTTTTTTTTAAATGTATGGCTTTCTTTGCACATTCTGTCAAAGCCATATATTCAGCTTTAGTTGTAAATAAGGCAACGGTTCTTTGCTTCTTTGTAGCCCAGCTTACTCCATTATTAATTTTGAAACATTGACCAGTTGATCGACGATCTATCGTGCAAGATGCCCAAACTGCATCAGTGTAGACAATTATAGTATTATCTTCATTGTTCGCCGTAAAGGTTAATTTTGAATCCAATGTACCCTTAAGATACCTTAATACTCTCTGGCTGCTTGCCTGTGAGATTTTCCAAAACAGTTATTAAATTTACTGAGGTAGCTAACAGTAAAACTGATGTCTGGTCTCGTTGCTACGGATAGATACATCAGAGCTCCAATCAAATGTCGGCATGGAAAGTTCTCAGTATCTATCCGTAACAACGGGACCAGACATCAGTTTTGCTGTTAGCTACCTCAGTCAATTTAATAACTGTTTGGAAAATCTCACTGGCAAGCAGCCAAGAGACTATTAAGGTATCTTAAGGGTACTTTGGATTCAAAATTGACCTTTACGGCGAATAATGAATATAATACTTAGATTGCTTACACGGATTGAGAGTGGGCATCTTGCACGATAGATCATCGATCATACGAGTATACTGGTCAATGTTTCAAAATTAATAATGGAATAATAAGCTGGGCTACAAAGAAGCAAAGAACGGTTGCCATAACTACAGCAGATGCTGAATATATGGCTTTGACAGAATGTACAAAGAAAGCCATACATTTAAACAAATTAATGGAAGATATTGGCAACCGGCAAGCAAAAGTGGTTAATTTTAATGATAATATTGCAACTCAAAAGTTAGCAACTAATCCAATTGTTAGCCAAAAATCCAAACATATCGATATCAAGCAACATTATATAAAAGAGATTATACAAAAAGGTTTGATTTAAGTGATGTATTTAAGAACTGAAGATATGCCAGCGGACCAGCGGATATGGTCGGAATCTAGAGAGCGGCAGGGAGTGTCCATACTATATGTTAGTACTAATATGTATACTTTGACGAAACGGTTGTGATATAAGCGTGTTAAAAAAAACGAGATTATGAATAAATTAAGACTCTCTCAAAAGCGCTTGAACCTAGAGACGTTAACACATTTAAAAGTATTGCTTGTAGTTCCTGTGACCTGTCACAGATCTAAGTTCCTGTGTTTATTTATATTTTATTTGAGGTTATTTTTTTTGTTTTTAGATTCTAGGCAACTAGGATATGTACTAGTAAAATGTATTATGAAGCGTTTTTGGCTGGTACTTGGGCTTCGGTGGGAAGTACTCTTGGAAAGTTGTCAGGCACAGCAAAAGTAGTGGTAAGTTTAAAATCAAGATTAAAGAATCCCACCAAACCATTTCATGTAAAGTTGGTTGGTTGTCAAGACTTACAAGTTCATTAAGCTTTCACTGTTAAAAAGTTACGAGATCTCTGGTAGAGCCAAGCCCCTAGCTGAGTTCCGATTTGTGTTGCGCATCATAGCCCACGCACGGGGCCTGTCGCAAGACTCGCAATTCCAAAGTATATAGCTCCAAGTGCTCTTGACCATACCTACCACATTATAACAGTAGGTAAATAACAAATAACTCTACGTATAAATCTTGATTCTACAAACTCTACTTACATCTTGGTAAGAAGGTATGGCTTGCCGTTTCGTGATTGTTCCATAAACTATTCCAGGCCTTAAATGTTATTATTATTATCATTGATTTTTCAGACAACAGAGATCCAGAACTTGTTAATAAGTTGGTTGTCAAGACTTATACAAGTTCATTATGCTTTCACTGTTAAAAAGTTACGAGATCTCTGGTAGAGCCAAGCCCCTAGCTGAGTTCCGATTTGTGCTGCTATGTCATCATAGTTCCACATACATTAAACGGCCGCAGGGTTGGGGTGCAATTATTAGGGCTGCCTGCCTATGGCAGTCTCTGCTATAGTTGGCTTAATGTGTTGGCTGGCACACAAAACAATAAGTGTTAGGTACCACTCCTAGCGGACGGCTAGCATTTGTACCATGTGAAATATGGTGTTTCTTGAATTAAGAAGAATGAGAAGTAAAAATTTGTAAAATAATTTTAAGACATGATTTTGACCTACATAAAATAAATATAAGTTGCAAAAAAACACACTTTTAATTACATCAAACTAAAAAGTGAAAAATAATCTATTTATCAAAATGTTTCATGTTTCAAAATTAAAAATGAATTGCTGTTCGTCAGTTTCGCTAAAACTCGAGAACGGCTGAACCGATTTGGCTAATTTTGGTATTGAATTATTTGTGGAAGTCCAGAGAATGTTTAAAAGGTGAATAAATTTGAAAATGCTCGGAATTAAATTAAAACAAATCAAAAAATTTAATATCAGTCAAAAAATAATTGATAGGTAGGGTAGTGTAGTGTAGGTCTAATGTAGTTAGGGTAGGGTAGGCTAGTGTAGGGAAGGGTAGTGTAGGGTAGGGTAATGTAGTGTAGGTTAGGGTAGTGTAGGTTAGGGTAGTGTAGTGTAGTTTAAGGTGGAACGAAGTTCGCCAGGACAGGACAGCTAGTTCTTAATATAAGCTGAAAACAATCATGAAAAATACTGGTATTATTGTGAAAAAAGTGGGGGGTGCTTTGTGCCATATTTTTCATATATCGAGCAACCCATGCTTTTCACAATAATAGTAGTAATTTTGTTCATTATTGTTTCCATATTAAGAATTATTTTGCACTTTTTAGTTTGATGTGATTAAAAGCATGTTTTTTTTAAACTATATTTATTTTTCAGTTTTAGTTCAGGATAATGAGATAAACTTACGAAATTATTGTATTGTCACTGATTCTTGATAAATGTACAAAGTTTGAATAAAATCTGTCCATTTAAAGTGGGTCAAAATCGAGTGCAAAAGAGTTAGTTACAAACATACATACATACAGTTGAAGCTAATATAAGCGTGTAAAAAAAAGATCCACTCACAACTTGGAAAAGGTATTAAAAAAAATGTTTTTTAACTTTATCCTTTTACAGTGGTGGTCACATAATTAGACACCCCTAATTGACCACAAAAAGTTTAGTTTATGGTACTACCATTGCCCCATCGGCCATCTGTTCTACGAGCTATGTGCCCTGCCCACTGTAAAGTTCTCGAGTGGCGACCGCGCACCGGAAAACGTAGCGTAGGCAGGCCTCACACGCGGTAGACCGATGACCTGGTGAAGATCGCGGGAAGCCGATGGATGCGGGCAGCGCAGGACCGGTCCTTGTGGAAATCCTTGGGGAGGCCTTTGTCCAGCAGTGGACGATTTGTGGCTGATATGATGATGATGACTACTATTAGCCAAAATAAGTATTATTATAATAGAATGTAATTGTTATTAAACCATACATGATGTTGTATTAAGGACAAAAAATAGTTGTGTTTCTTAGTAGTTTAGACACTGCTCACTATGGAAATGTAACAAAAACTTTTTAACGTGCTTGTAGCAGGCCATCTAGTTAAAGACAAAGCTCTTTTTGAATTTAAAAAAAGAAAAAAAACTCCATTCTGATTTTCTTTTGTTTTGCGCGTATTTTCATGAAACGTCGATTTAACTTACAAAATTTAATTTTTTTTCATAAAATAATACGTTAATCGAAAATTTTTGGTACTTCGTAAAGAAGACAGTGGCGACGATGCGTATATCAAACATCGATCAATATACGCAAATTATATTTGATGACAGATCAATTTAATGGCAGGAATATCAATTTGATGGCAGATCTATCAATTTTTGAACTAAAATATTACATAGAAATGAATCTATTAAATTGAGAACGAAAAAGACAAATACAGGGTGGTCCAAACAATGACGCCAATTTATTTTTAATAGCTTCCTCACATCCAGGGGTATCCGAAAATACCCCATGTATGTTACCCGATTTTTTGTGGTTTTCGAGTTATGATTTTTTTTTGTGATTTTTCGGAATATTCTGTCGGACCGACTTAAAAAATTTAAAAAAGTAACTTTTTATAGGTTTTTCGGATTATTTTTTTTAGAATCACTATGCTTATTAATTTGTCTATCACACATAAAAAAACAGCTTCCTAATATTGATGCAAGTTAGAAATTTTTTGACCGAAATTCAAAAAAAAATTCTCTAGCGAGTAAGAGCTAAATTTTCAACTTGAAATAAAAAAAATAAAAAGGCCTTTTCATGGCTTCAAAGTGATTTCAAAAACTTCGTCAGGTCTTTAGCTTGCATAATAATACACAAAAAATAGTACTTAATAGGCTGTTTTTCACCGAAAACGGCATTCAAAGGTACAGAGGCGGAAATTTCATTAAATAGCAATTTAATTTAAAACATTATTTTTGTAATCACTCAGGCCAATGAAGAGAGGAAATACTTCTAGTAGGTAAAAAATACCAGTGACATGCTAAATAAAGTACCACTTGTAATAATTTGACTGCTTGCTTAGGTAGCATTTGAATGGTATTATTCATTAAAAAAATTAAAAAGGCAGCCACAATCTAGCTTGACAAGGAGGCCAGGTAGCAAAAGGACCTTTTTCTCCCCTCCCGTCCCCTTGCCGCACCTCTTCATTACAGCCCGCGCGCGCGCCCAGGGTGCCCCTACCCGCCACGCCAGTCGTTCACTGCTCTCGTACGTGTTCGTGTGCCTGCTTTACGACCGACCTGTGCTTGCTCTTGGACTTCGATTTTCTAGTGACTTGGATTACTGTTGTGCTTGTGCAACATGGATTATTCTTTTAGTGAATACGCAGAGATGCACTACTATTTTGGCGTTGCCCAACGAAACTGTTCCTTAGCGGCAAGGCTTTATGAAGAGGAACTTCGGCGGCGAGGAGAAATACGGGAACATTACCCGGACAACAGGGTTTTTCGTTACACGCACGACACGCTGATGGTCGGACTTATTCCTGGACGGAATAGAACTCGCGAAGGAGTACTTAGAGTTGATCCGGAAAGAAGAGATGAAGTTGTTGAAGAAGTGGAAAGAGACCCTTCTACAAGCTCGAGAAAAATTAATAGGAGGACTGGAATTCCACGAACCTCTGTTTTGAGATTACTAAAATCAGGTGAGTTTCTAATACTTAATGTTATTCTAAATACATCGTATCTACTCTTTTAGAAGGAGATAATCAGCTAAATGTAAAGCGTCGTCGACGTCTCTACTACACGGGGCGCGAATGAGACGACGCTCAAAGCCGAAACTAGCCGAATAAAGATAATCGGCTATTGTAAGCTTCGTAGACGTACTGACAGAGACGACGCTATGTAGCCGATTATCTCTTTCTTAAGCTCATTGTTAGCGATGACACGAATTCGAAGAGACAACAATTGCATGCTGTGCCGCGCGCATACTTTTGGTCAGTACATGCTTGTGCTACTGTATTAACTTTTTTTACGTTGTTAGTCTTATTATTATTATTTTTTACAGAGGGGTATCATCCCTACCATATTCAACGCGTCCAACAACTTCAGCAGTCTGACCATGCAAGACGAGTTGAATTCTGTACAACAATGCTACGAAGATCTCAGGAGGACCCATCTTTCTTTGATAACATTCTGTGGACAGATGAATCTCGATTTGAAAGGAATGGGGTATTTAATATCCACAACTATCACAGCTGGTATATCGAAAATCCACACGAGACGAGAGAGAGCAATTTCCAAACTCGATTCAGCGTTAACATGTGGTCAGGGATAGTCAAAGGTGAATTTATTGGGCCTTTTGAATTGCCCGCCCGATTGAACGCAGACGCGTATTTGGCGTTTCTGCAAAACGATATAAATGGGTTACTGGAAGACGTTGACTTAGAGACCAGAAGAAGAATGATTCTTCAAAATGACGGTGCTCCTTGCCACTATGCACGACGAGTAAGGGAATACCAAAACCAAGCTTTCCCAGGAAGGTGGATTGGGCGCAACGGGCCAATTGAATGGCCTGCGCGCTCGCCAGACTTAAACCCGATAGATTTTTTTATTTGGGGCTATTACAAAGAAATCGTTTATGCCCGCGAAGTGAACTCGGAAGAAGAGCTCAGACAAAAATTAAGAGAAAGCGAAACAGTAATAAGAGAAAACTCGGGGGCTTTTCGAAGGCTTAAAGATAATTTTTTAAGGCGCTGCAGATTATGTATCGAGGTAGGAGGTAGACATTTTGAAAATTTAATTTAAAATAAACTGCTTTTATTTTATTTTTTAATGTTTTATTTAAACCCTTAAAAGTCCCTTAAAATAGTTGGCGAAAGTCAACTGACAAAAGTTATGCTATTTTATGTATTCTTTACTTACTGGAGGTATTTCTTAACCTAATTGGCCTGAGTGATTACAAAAATAATGTTTTAAATTAAATTGCTATTTAATGAAATTTCCGCCTCTGTACCTTTGAATGCCGTTTTCGGTGAAAAACAGCCTATTAAGTACTATTTTTTGTGTATTATTATGCAAGCTAAAGACCTGACAAAGTTTTTGAAATCACTTTGAAGCCATGAAAAGGCCTTTTTATTTTTTTAATTTCAAGTTGAAAATTTAGCTCTTACTCGCTAGAGAATTTTTTTTTGAATTTCGGTCAAAAAATTTCTAACTTGCATAAATATTAGGAAGCTGTTTTTTTATGTGTGATAGACAAATTAATAAGCATAGTGATTCTAAAAAAAATAATCCGAAAAACCTATAAAAAGTTACTTTTTTAAATTTTTTAAGTCGGTCCGACAGAATATTCCGAAAAATCACAAAAAAAAATCATAACTCGAAAACCACAAAAAATCGGGTAACATACATGGGGTATTTTCGGATACCCCTGGATGTGAGGAAGCTATTAAAAATAAATTGGCGTCATTGTTTGGACCATCCTGTATATAGGTATCTTGTATGGGTATTGAGTGCATTAAAAATACTTTAATACTGAAATAAAATACAAATAAAATCTTGGAATGAATGGTACCATCACTGATACACTGACTGATATATAAACTGCATCATAGTACAGGTGGAAATAATTTTTTTAGGGCTCCGTACCTCAAAAGGAAAAAAACAAAACCCTTTGGATCACTCATGTGTCTGTCTGTCCGTCCATCTGTCACAGTCGATTTGCTCAGAAACTACTAGATTGATTATAAGTTATATGAAAATAATCATATAATCATTTTAAGTTATAGTTTCTAAGTTTTAAATTGTGTTTATTTTTTAATTTTTGGGTACAATAAAGAGTATTTATCTTTATCTTATCTTATCTTAATACTTATTTAATTATAAACCAACTTCAAAAAAGGAGGAGGTTTCTCAATTCGACCGTATAATATATATTTTTTTAAATGTGTTTGCGGATAACTTCTGCGTTTATGAACCGACTTTGACTATTGTTTTTTTTGTTCGAAAAGAGATATCCCAAGGGTGGTACCATGATAAGGAAACCAGGATCTGATGACGGCATTCCAGAGAAATTGAGGGGAACCTTCAAAAATCGTAGTGGCGACTAGTGCATCTGTGAATATTTTTTTGTATTTGTAAAGGTATTCAAGTATTTGCGTCTAATAGTCATCATCCCATGTTGCAGAGCTGATGATGGAAGGTACAACTCCTTAACGGTTAGGCGTTTTAGAGGATAATTCTTTAAATATTTTCTTTAAGTATTTACTACTAGGCATTAATATGTAAGTGATATTGTTAATTACTTTTAAATAATTCTGTATAGATGTATAATTAATTACTTAATATTAAGGTTAGATTATAGAAAGTCGTGTTTGTAACTTTTGCACTTACCTTTTTTCTTTGTTGTAAATCTCAAACGTCATCAGTAGGTTGACTGGAAGAGATCCCGTAAGGGATAAGTCCGCCTTTTTATATCATATATTTTTTAAGTATTGTAACAAAAGATCATTAAAGAGTTTAGAAACAAACAAACAATCAAATATTATACGTATATAAGTAGATATAGACCGATAGTTGTATTCTTTCAGGTTATTCAGGTGAGCTGTTGATGGAAGGTGTAACTCCTTAACTTGCATGCTGCTGAGATGATAATGGAAGCCACAAGACTCTGTATCAGTTACTAAAACACATGCATTATTGATATGAAATTATAGTTATCGAAATATGAAGAAACTTGAAAAACAAAATATGAAAAAACAAATCTGGACGGCCAATGTACCAATGAGTTTTTCAAAAACTTACTCACATACTTACCGATTGCTTTAACGGTGAAGGAAAACATCGTGAGGAAACCTGCACACGCCTGCGAAGAAACTCAAAGGTTGTGTGTGAAGTCGACCAACCCGCACTGGGCCCGCGTGGTCGACTAAGGCCTAATCGCCCTGATTCAGGGTAGGCTCGAGCCCCTCGGTGGGGACGTATATGAGCTGTAATGATGATGATGAAAAAACTTATGCAAACTATATTGTGCGACATGAAATGAAAGGGCTTGTTATGCGAATCTCAAATACAATTTTTTATAACTTTAAGATAAATAGTTTTGACGTTATTTAAGAAAATAGGCGAAAAATTGACCATCCCTCCTCCCCTACCTTCAAAACTACTGGGCCTAAAATTTAAAAAACATCACAGTAGGTATATGACAAATGCATAGATTAGGTACAGGAAAATCTATGAGAAAATCTAAAAACCTTCCGTTCTTACAGAAAAATTGAAATTTCCAAAGTCCGATTACAAACTAGCGACACCTATTGGGATCTAGTAGTAACTTCTACATAGTTAATTTATATTATTTAATAATATGACATGATAAAAAGCGTCGGTGGCTCAACCGGTAACGACTCGGTCCATCTAACCAGAGGTACCGGGTTCAAATCTGGACGGCCAATGTACCAATGAGTTTTTCACAAACTTACGTACATATCATTACCGATTGCTTTAACGGTGAAGGAAAACATCGTGAGGAAACCTGCACAGGCCTGCGAAGAAACTCGAAGGTTGTGTGTGAAGTCGACCAACCCGCACCAGGCCCGCGTGGTCGACTAAGGCCTAATCACCCTGATTCAGGGTAGGCTCGAGCCCCTCGGTGGGGACGTATATGAGCTGATATAATAATAATATGACAACAGCAATTAGTTCCTTTTAACCTATATAGATGGCGCTATTAGTTTTTGGTATGGAACCGTTAGTGCGCAATTCTCCGGATTTTTATTTTTTTTAAAGAGTGTCGTTGGCGTAACGGCTAGGGCCACTACCTCCTATCCGGGACGTCTGGGTTATGCATTTTTAGTAAAAACTGGTTTATCATCATTTCAACATCATCATCATATCAGCTCATATACGTCCCCACCGAGGGCTGGAGCCTACCATGAATTAGGATGATTAAAAAATAAATAAGCACAATTTCCCGGGTGGAGCTGAATTTCGCATGGTGAAACAGGTTGCAATATTCATATATAGCTAGCTCTCTTTGAATTGTCCTACACGTGCTAGATCGGATTGAGGTCTAGGCACACCCCGGGCACTGCATGCAAACGATCGTAAAATGACATTTCTAAAAACAAATGACAGAGCAAACAAAATCACAGCGAAATCCCATACGTTCTAGAACCAAACTGTAACCAATCTGAATCAACCTGAGTAACAAGGGGGTGACGTCGCAATCTAAAGAGTATACTTTGATCTAGGCTTTGGCCTTGCCAATTCATGCTTGAACTTGTATGGTGACGTGCGGTTGAGCATTATCTTGCATTAGAGTAAAACTCACACTCATTTCTGATTTGGTCGCGAGGACATTTCGAGCATGGCTCGCTCCATTGCCCTTTGGGTGACCGTGAGCCTTCTTATTATGCCCATAGTAGTTGGACCTTTTTTATTTTTATTCACAATTGGTAGGTCCTTGGCATCATCTCACCTGATGTTAAGTGACGATGATGCCGAAGATGAAAGCGGGCATACCATGGTTCCCCAACGCAATGGGGAACCGGGTATCTTATCTTTAAGCCAAAACACGTCAAAGTTGTTGGCATTGATATGTATGTCATCACTGGCAACACACACTGGTCAAGGACCATAGTCTTGAGATACTTCATTATTTGGGACGTGAAGATATTGCGTAGCTTCCCGAACGCTGCCTAGCCGAGTTGGATTCGTCGGTTAATCTCTTTCTTGTAGTTGGCCTTTTTTATTTTTACTCACAATTGGTAGGTCCTTGGCATCATCTCACCTGATGTTAAGTGACGATGATGCCGAAGATGAAAGCGGGCTTACCATGATTCCCCAACGCAATGGGGAACCGGGTATCTTATCTTTAAGCCAAAACACGTCAAAGTTGTTGGCATTGATGTTTGGCGGCAAGACTTATATAAAATGGTGGTAGCTAGCCAGGCGGGATTAGAAAATGCCCTTCCACCAACCAAACCAAGTCTTACAAAGTAAGACTCCGCTGGGAATCGGACCCGCGACCTCTTGATGTGAAGCTAATGGGCTAAACCATTACGCCACGAAGGTGGTGGACCTACCTAGCTGAAATGTTTGTCCCAGATATACGTACATATTCGTCAACAACTTCGAGTGTAGTCTCCAACCTTTAGGGGAGTGGGTGCGACACGGACATACAGGCTGTTTGGGAAGTAGTGCACAAAACTGAAAGGGGAGCCAGAGGCGGTCTTTTGGAATAGATTTGACTTAATACACTGGTAGCCTAAGTCTTACGGTTTTCGAGATATTAGCTTTTTAATTTTCAAATTTTGTATGAAAAACGCATTTGTTTAAATATTTCGTGATTTTCCAAAAAAAAGTTATGCTACAGTTGAAGTTCAAAATACGGTGAAAACTTCCCCATTTTATTAGCTTTCAAACAAAGTTAAAAAGTTAAAAAAAACAAATGAGTTGCTACAAAAAACTATGATTGTTGTCATAAGGGTGCCTCGAATCCCATACTAATTTTACAACAATTTTCTATGGAAAAAATATAGTGAACTTTTGAACCCCCAATTTTTTCCCCGCCAACGTAGACCCCCGCCGAGTTTTCCGTAAACTCCAAGAGGTCCACCTGGACAACTTTGAGAACAAGTGGTCTAAACCCTGCTCTACCAACGTTTACGTTTGGTTGGTTTTTTGAGCGATGTTTTCATATTACTGTGACAACATACTGTTAAGATAAAGAAGAGAATTATTGAATTGAATTGGTAATGAGAATTCAACTTAGTGTTTTTTTTTAAATCACGGGCGATTAAAAATATTACCCTAAGGCGCTTTGCACACGACGGGGCGGGGCGGGCCGGTCAATTTCGCCGCCAACGATAGCACAAAGGGAATCCTATACTACTAACGCACATGGAGGCGGTGCAGTCTTTTTGTCCTCCATGTGCGTTGGTAGTATAGGATTCCCTTTGTGCTATCGTTGGCGGCGAAATTGACCGGCCCGCCCCGCCCCGTCGTGTGCAAAGCGCCTAATAATTAGCCTCAAATTATGAGTAAATTTTATTTACGAGAATATGTGATTTGTTTCGCGACAGCTCCATTTTAAAAATTGTTATTTATGCCTTTACTTTTAAAAGGAATCAAAAATGTTTCCAGAAATCAGCAGTGATAGTTATTTAGAAGTCACCCTGTACTCTAATGCTGTTTATGTGTCCATCCGTCAGTGTATTATCACTATCAATCATCCCTTTTTTATTTCTTATTATTTAGAAATATAAAAAAATAAGAGAAGCTATTTCCTTAACCAACTTTAATGTGAAATATTTTTGGCTTTTAATGTACTGGGACTAAGTCTTATCTTGTAATCTCTGGTTTTATAAGGGCGACAGTTACATACTACGCGGCATATGCCTGGCAGCGATGGTAGTGGCCAACACATGGAGCTGTCGACACTACCTGCTGTCGCTCGACGCTGCAGCCAACTCGGTAGCTCCCACTGTCATCTCAGCTGCTTCTAGCTTTATTCTATCCGTGAGTATTTACATGATGATATCAGCTCATATACCTCCCCACCGAGGGGCTCGAGCCTACCCTGAATGAGGGTGATCGGGCCTTACCGGGCCTTATTCGACCACGCGGGCCCAACTGGTCAACTTCACACACAACCTGCGAGTTTCTCCGCAGGCGTGTGCAGGTTTCCTCACGATGTTTTCCTTCACCGTAAGAGCGTCGGATAAACGTACATATGAAATCTGAATTCGAAATCACATTGGTACGTGGCAGGATTCGAACCACGACCTCCCGGACAGGAGGCGGCGGCCCTAGCCGTTACGCCACCGACGCTCTTAGTATTTACATAACGAAATTTAAATCGTTGGTCAAATCTACCTACTACTCGGTTACTAAAAGAATGGACCTCGCTGGAATGTGACCCCTCCCCCGCTTCCCCGCTCACCTCCTCGCGTTCTCCTGTCGCGTCAGTACGGTTTGCATCTTTGTCACCGATACGCGTATACTTTCATCTCTGACATAACGTTAAGTTTTTTAAATTAAGTTTTATTGTTGTGTTGAATCGGCCTCACACCGACTGAATACCGCTCTGTCCGGTCTTATTATTATTATAACAAAAATTTAAGTTTTATAAATATTCTTAATGATACTTTTTTGCACACCGTACCCATATTTCGCAGTGACGTCATCGACGCCAGGTCCATTCTTTTAGTAACCGGGTAGTACTCATAAATGGAAAAACTTTCCCAAGGGAACCTATACACAATAGACTTTCTGTACAAAGTTGACCAAAATTTGTATTTCCGATTGATAAGTTCCTTGGGGATAATGGCTTACTTGCTCACAATGACTTCTATATACTGGCGTAAGGACCCGGCCAACGCGCGCGACTAATGCTTCCAGCGAATTGGTGCGAAAAGCGAAAGTTTCGCACGATCGCGACTCAGTCGTCTACGGGAAATCGCAGAGTGCGGTTAGTACTAATATATATACTGTGGTGCGGTGGAAAGATATTCCATATAAAAATGCCTTTTTGTGTTGTTAAAAGCTGTAATGAAAGAAAGGCTAAAAAGAAACATGGGATATCGCCTAAATATATACCATACGTAGCCAACAGGGTCGCGCATATACAGGAAATAATGCCCCCTAGATGTTGGCGTTACGTAAAATCAGAAGAAAATCCATCAGACTGTGCCAGCCGAGGAATATTAGCACATCAACTACAGCAGCATCCTTTATGGTGGCACGGTCCCGATTTCCTCATATCTAAATATCAAGAACAAAAGAAACCTATCATGTATATACCTCATGGTTAAATATAAGGTTATTCTTGTAAAAAAAACGCATTTTTAAAGCGACAATTCTACCAAGGTCCTTTTAGCGTGGCACTGACGTCAACTCTCGCCCATGCTAGTTCGTACGAGTTTTGTCAGATGGCGCTACTTTTTCCATATATGAAGAAAATCTGAGCAAAATATGGAGATGGGCGCATCCTTCTGTCCAAATCTGTGCTTGTTCACTTTCTCCACTGTCTCAACAATCCAAAATCGTATATAGGTATCTCGGTAAGTCGATGTAGCAGTCATGCTAAAACTCTTTAGAAAAAAATGCCTTCCAAACGTAGTGAAGCTGAGCTGAACCATAGTACTAATATATATACTTTGGCTGAACGGAGCGAAGCGAAGTGTTTACCCATTGGTCTCGGAAAAATCGTGTTTGTATGGTTCTCCTATAAATAAAATTGAAACTTGCTATTTACTTACAAATGGTTGAAGCTATTGAATTGTCATGCATGTATTGAGAATAAGTATTAATATTTGGTCATGCAACATGACTTTACCAAAATTATTAAATATTTTTTAATTCAATCTTTATATGAAAAAAAGTAATGAGAAAGATAAGTGCGGACTGCCGTACAGTTTATTTCCTTTTGATGTACACAGGCCAGCACATCAAGCTACACACTTTGGACTTTGTACCGTTCTTATGCCGAATGGGTATGGATTAGAATCGCACTACGAGCTTGATGTGCTGGCGTCTGTATAGAACCCTAAATAAGTTTAGGAATTCATTAAAAATTAAAAACCCTACTGCGTAAAAACTTAACCCTCGTTTTGGCTAGTCGGGTAAAAATGTATTCTGTGTCACTCACGGGATCAAGACGAATCTAACGATACCTCATACGTTAAAATCCTTCAAGCCGTTTAGGCTGTAGCAGGGAATATAGAAATCTGCGTATTTACATCATCATATCGGCTCATACACGTCCCCACCGAGGAGTTCGAGCCTACGCTGAATTAGGGCGATTTGGCCTTAGTCGACCACGCGGGCCCAGTTTACGAAGTAATTATTTAGTAATCTGTGGCCCAGTGCGTGTTGGTAGACTTCACACACAACCTTCGAGTTTCTTCGCAGGTGTGTGCAGGTTTCCTCACGATGTTTTCCTTCACCGTTAAAGCAATCGGTGAGTATATGTACGTAAGTTTCGACAAACTCATTGGCACATTGGCCGTCCGGATTTGAACCCGGCACCTCTGGTTAGGAGGACCGAGTCGTTACCGGTTAAGCCGTATATACATACACTCAAATAACATAACCCTCCTTCTAAGGCAGACGGGTAAAAAGGTTTAGCATGTGCATCATACACCTACTTCTCGAGATAATTTACCACAGGGTATAAGAAATAAAGTTTATCTGAGGGAACCCAACCTTCATGCGAATGCGTGGGCACCAGCTATACAGTCATAAAAAGTGGCCAAGAGCGTGTCTTTTTTAAAAAAAAAATACGTATGTTTTAAAAAACAAAATCATTTTAGCAGTTAGGACTTTTTTTTTGGAAATTCTATGAACTTTTTACAAATCCATCTGCACAATTTAAGTTACTTACTTAGCCGTGATAATTTTTCTTTTAAATTGATTATACGCCCTACATATTTTTTTTCAACGTCCTTAAATAGCGGTTTAGCTGGCAGGTGACACTTGGCTCTAACAAGAATTATCACTTTTAATTTTAATGATTATCACACACCTGCAATATTTTTGAAAGACCTGTCCAACGATACCCCACACCACGCGATATACGAAAAAAAATCACCGCCACCTTTAACCTGTAGGGGAAGTGCCCTAAAAATTTTGTTTCAAAATTTTATTTTATCACTTAGTCGACGTGATTTATATGTATACCCGCCAAATTACATCTTTCTAGTACTAAGAGTCTCTGAATTAAACCGCGGACAGACGAACAGACGGACATGAAGAAACTAAAGATTCCTTATGTTGCATACGGAACTATATACAAGCGGACGAAGCTGCGGGAAGAAGCTAGTTCTTACCTCTAAACTTTAACCATCACAGGGTCGTTGACTCGTTTTATATCACGCGCATGCGTTCATTGCCCTTACCAACTAACTTTTAGAGACACCGCAGACTACAGACTTTCCATATTCCGATACTTAGATCGGGTTCACATATTAGGTGTTTACCTATATTATTACCGATTGTATGAAAAGTTTAAAGATGAAAATGAATAATTAATTTTTAAGTTATAGTTTATAAGTTTTACATTGTGTTTATTTTTTATATATTTTTGGGTACAATAAAGAGTATTTATCTTTATCTTATCTTATCTTATTAAGAACTAGCTTTTGCCCGCGGCTTCGCCCGCGTAGACATAGCTTTTATGACTCTTTTTGAGGTTGAGTGGTGCGCGAGCCGCAATCAGCTCGCAAGCGTGGACATGAGTTTTCTCCAGGTACCTCAGGAAATGTATCGGGCTATTCGGATTAGCAGTCTTTGTCACTTCCCACCCCCTCAACAAATTCTATACAAAAAATAACTTTAATCCGTTGCTCCGTTGCGACGCCACCGACGTGCGCGAGCGTAAAAAATAGTTGTCCCCAGATCCCGCGGGAACTATGTCAGGATATACTTATTAGTAAATTATATCATTTTCCACCTCATCTCTGTGCTAAAAATCACACCAACTCATTTTTTCGTTACGATTTTGAATAACTTAACGAACAAAGAGTATTGTTTTAGTTTCCTCAGGAACTGCATCGGGCTATGATAATTTCCACAGATATAAAGTTGACTATTTCATTCCCAGTGATACAGGCTACCTGCATGCCAAATTTCATAAAGATTGGTAGAGGTGTTGAAGTGTGAATAGGTAACAAACAAACAAACACATTTTCACATTTATAATAATATAAGTAAGGATTTCTAAATCTTAAATAACATATAGAGCGTCGGTGGCAGAACGGTTAGGGCCACTATCTCCTGTCCGGAAGGCAGTGGTTCGAATGCTGCCACTTAACAATATCTATACGAATATCGATTTCATAATGGTATGTACGTTTATCCGACGCTCTTACGGTGACAAAAACATCGTGAGGAAACCTGCACACGCCTGCGAAGAAACTCGAAGCTTATGTGTGAAGTCAATCAACCCGCAATGGGTCCTCGTGATCGTCTAAGGCCTGATCGCCCTAACTCAGGGCAGGTCGAGCCCCTTGGTGGGGACGTATATAAACTGATATGATGAAATAACACATATACCTATATTATCGAAAAACTAATTCAAATCATTGTATCAATCTAGTAATAAAACTTCCTAAAAATATTAATATGGGTCAAATCCCCAAGTCGTATCAGCTCCAAAGTAGCCCATGATGCACTTCTCGTTGCCGCGCTGGATGGCAATAGACAACCTTAGCAGCAGCACAGTATATATATTAGTACTAACGTACAGTATGGACACTCCCTGCCCCTCTCTAAATTCGACCTCACCCCCCCGTCACTCAGATTGGGTGTAGATTGGGTACCAAACGTAAAGGACGAGCTACGCAAGCACTTTTATTGACTATATTCACAAACATTGTAAATGGTAACTGCGACGTGGACGTATGAATTAACACTGAAAACTGCTATTATTTTATACATCTTCTAACACTTTTTCCATAACACTAACACTTTTTCGGAAAGTGGTGTTTTTTTTTTCGAACGGTGTTTGTTTACAACGAAAAGTATGAAAAAAAAAGAGTTTAGTATTCACACAGCATTCAGTAAATAACTAACAAACATTTTGTGACCAATACCGCCGGTGTGATTCAACCCTACCTGCATTCTTGCCTATAGATACGTCAGTTATAATTATGTATATCATTTCTCGCTCGTTTGTATGGAGTGTCCGGGGTGTGGCAGCAGGTAGGACCTCACGTCACATCTCCTGTCTCGATGGCGACGGCCAATCTCCTTTGTGAAGGCAAAGGCCTCTGATGGTTCAGCAGCCGGTTGTCTCACAGACCAGCGGCACAAAGCAGTAATTAGCCTTCAAGACCGAGTACTTGTTATGCTTCTTTCTCGTCGCAAATTGAGCAGCAGTACCGTACGGGTGAGAAGTAAGGCAGAAAAAGTAGAGTCCCAAAGCAGGAACGTTTCTCTCTTCCATAACACCTGTTTAAACCCTCCGGCCTTTTGCCATCACATCGACTAAAGCCCAGTGGCTGCATCAAAGATGGAATATTCCATCTGGCCGATACCAGTGCCCTCCGAGTGAAGTCATTAAGGAATTGGTGACGTGGGAATCTTCACAAACAACGACCGCAATTCAGTGAGTGATGGCCAATTGCCTCCACCGTGGACCCGCAAATACATTGATGAGGTTCACAGATATTGATATTGCAGGCGGAGTGCAACTGCCACACGCAAATAGTCGCCGTCAAAAGAGTTCCCATATCCGTGCCTCCTGTTAAAAGAAGCTAAATTCGATTTATGTGTTTTTATTTATTTTACACGATTGCAATCTATAAAAAAATACCTATCTGTTCGTCTATGAAACACATCGCTACGTGCCGTATTTCCAGAGAGTTGTGTAAAAAGCGTATGCTGAAAAATATATAAAAGAAATCCACTCAAAAGTATGAAATAATATTTTAATATTTTAACACAACTTTAGCGCGTTTTATTATTCCTGCAGCGCCATCTATTGACATTTTGCTGCTATGATTATAATGTGTGGTATGTGTAGCTTATATGTTAAAAAAGTACTCTATATTTATTATTGTAAGTATCGATAGATAATTTCCCTCGGGACCTCTTTAGTTTTCCGGGATAAAGAATACCCGACTATACAATGATGTTCAAAACACCCCATCTCAATGTAATGGTTTCATATTGTTACGTTGAGCCATTCTAAAGATACATTTTTTTGCATTCCTGCAGGAACCCTTTTTTTTTTTGGGATTCACAATGTCCCAGTTTTAGTTCGCGATAAGGGTATCAACGTGTAAAATTTGATTGTAATAGGAAAGCCACATTTGCGTGGTGAGCCATTCTATAAATGAATACTTTTAATTTTCCCACGGCAACTCTTGAATTTTCCGGGATAAAAAGTATCCTATATGTTAACCCGGGCTATAAGGAACCACCATACAAAATTTCATCAAAATCGGCCCGGTAGTTTTTGCGTGATGCGCGAACATACAGACAGACAGACAGACAAAAATTCCAAAAGTTGTTGTTTTGGCCTCTGTATCGTTAGTAATGTCCACCACAGTTATTATTTTCCAAAAATATTTCATGTACAGACACGGCCCCGTTACAGTTTTATTATATTATAGACAATAGTTATTAAAATAAAATTTATTCTCAAAATAGCATTAGACTATTACAAATTAAATTGTGGTAAACATATGCCTATTGTTTAGATATTTTGAGAGCACGGTGGCTTTAATCCAATGAAGTCAGGTTTATTCACCTGAATAAATCGCCTTTATTGAGGCAAAAATACACATTTTTAATTTTAAAGCTCTAGAGTTATCATAGCAGTTTCTTCGTTACTAATGTCATATTTGGGAATAAGATTTGTCACTTTCAGGAAAATTCAAGAAAATTAACTAGTCTAAAAAAATTCCCCATCTGACCACTAAGAAAACGCCTTTGTTCCATTCAATGGTACATAACTCAGGGGATTGGAACATGAAAGACATGCCACTAGTTACTAATAAAAGACCATAAGTAGTGTCACCATAAGGTCAATAATAAAAAACAATAACTGTTTCTATAAAAATTCTAAAAATTCTATAAAAATTGGTATTGAACTTCAAAAACTGAATCGGCAATTTCATAGGTAATGACCTATTATTTAGAAGTGCAAACGTTGTGACAGTTCGATATTTGCCGATAAATAAGTTTGATGGTCCACACGATTCCCTTCAAACTGAACGATCGGCAAACTAGGGAGCCGAAAATCAGTATGGGACTCATCTACGCGCGCACAATTGTTTAGTCGGCCGACAGGTTCACTTCAACCAGACTCTTAAGGCGAGGCATTTGTAAAACAGTTGTCTCTTTTTTTCCTTTACGTGTAAAGAGTCAAGACAATAACCACACCACAGATTACTAATTAGACCACACTTTTGCATTTTTTCAATGTTTTACGTTGTTATTTCTCTTAGGACTTCAATTTAAAAACTGAAATTTAGCAGGTTCTCTGTAGTACTTAAAAAGAAATATCTCCATATAAAAACTATGTGCAAATTTAGAAATTTTATTAATAAACAATTCGTTTTAGACTTTTTTTAGACGTTTTAGACCTGTTTTTGGGATTTTTTATGATCGAGTAAAGTACACACTATCGTGTAACATATTAGCACATTCCTCAGACAATATCCTTAAGTATGTCCAATATTTTTTGCAAGACCAATATTTAGTAGAAATTACCCAAAAAATTTGATCTAGCAAAAGGGTTTCTCCGCTTCTCCACTGGTGCCTCGCCTTAACCACACCTCGGTCACTGGCGATCAAATGTATGAAACAAACGCGTTCCTACGCACACAGTCTAAGCCCGTGTAGGTGAACGCGTACCATGCTTGTGTGAGTGAGATAAGACGTGCTAGGATTGCTGGGAGATATCTGAGCGGGGGTGGGCGGCACTTTCAACGAGGGGCAGGGAGTGACCATACTGTACGTAGTACTCTTTATTATACTGTGCCTTAACCCTGCAGTGGTCGCGCCCCCATAAGTCACTTGAGTGGTCGCGACTCGCGTGGATTACATATGTATGCCAAATTGTTTTCATTTTTTTTTGATAAAATTCATATATATTATAATTTTTTTATTAAAAAATAGCAAGTACCCTCATCTAAAATTAAATAATAATAAGAAACTGAACAGAACAATTAACATATGTCAAAATAAACCAAAACACAAACTTCTTATAAATCGTCTTTAAAAATTTACTTTGGATTATATGAGACCTTAATACGCGTTAACGCTTATTGCGAACACAAATCAACTATTATTTTCTAAACAGGAACTACACACATATTTGGAATGAACAGAGCGGGGGTGGGGATTGTCATACTTAAACTACACGGAGTCCTGTGTAACACACTTGAACTGTTTACGAATAATTTCATTTTTAATTACCATGTATTACATATGTAATCCGCGCGACAACTGCAGGGTTAATAAGCCCATTGTGCACGTTAACAACTCAACCTGATATGAAGTCTGTAGTTTACGTTGTTTCTTGCGCTATGCCTATAGTTGCGGTCTTTATATTGTTAACCTTATTATACATAGATTTGCCCTCATCTAACACACAAAAAACATAAGTATATCATCATCATCATATCAGCCACAAATCGTCCACTGCTGAACAAAGGCCTCCCCCAAGGATTTCCACGACGACCGGTCCTGTGCTGCCCGCATCCATCGGCTTCCCGCGTCATCGGTCCACCGCGTGGGAGGCCTGCCTACGCTACGTTTTCCGGTGCGCGGTCGCCACTCGAGAACTTTACTGCCCCATCGGTATATCTGAATACTCAATTGCTAGGTACGTTAGTACACTTTACGTCACGTAAACGAGCCTAGCTGTTGGCCGCGCGCTATTAATTTTAGCCCTAATGTAATAAAGCTTTACGGATGCAGCAACCTGATGATGCACTCCCCCACTACTGCGACCGCGCCCAGCGCTCTTTTCAAGCGGCTTCCAAAAAGGAGGAGGTTCTCAATTCGTCTGTATGTTTTTTTTTAAGTGAAAACTTCTTTAGCGGCGTTGTGCACTTTTTTTGTAATGGGTAAAAAATGTTAAACTCGCGTCAGGACACGTGACCTGATCGAAAATTCGTAAGACGGATGGAGAGTAAAAACTTCTTTAGCGGCGTTGTGCACTTTTTTGTAATGGGTAAAAAATGTTAAACTCGCGTCAGGACACGTGACCTGATCGAAAATTCGTAAGACAGATGGAGAGTAGACAGCCGGCGCGGCGTAGGAGAGGAAGTATCCCCCTCTCTTTCTACGGCGCGGCGAAAATGTATGCCTGCGCCTGCTGTTTCGTTTAGGCGGCGCAGGACGCTTGCGAGAATGTTCGTATCAAAGCTATTCGTGCAAAATTATTCCCTAACCATTCCAAAATATCAAAAATGCACAACGTTAATATTCAAGTTTTCACTTCTGCCGGCACTCCCGGAGTGCAACCCGTCGTTTTTTTTATGTGTATCACTTCAGAACTTTTGACTGGGTGAACCGATTTTTATGATTATTTTTTTATTTGAAAGCTAGTACTTCCCGTGTGGTCCCATATAAATTTTATCAAAATCAGTGTAGTAATTTATTAGAAAATTAACAAAAACCACAAATAATAATGTACTAAGTTGTTGCGTTGGAAGTCGGTTTTTTAACGTGTTTAGCGTTTTCAATTATTAAGTAAAGCATGGTATCCTCTCGAAGGTGAGACTTTAGTTCGTATTGATCCCGTGAGTGACATAGAATACATTTTACCCGACTTCCCAAAAAATAGGGGTGATGTGTTAATGCTATGTATGTAATAAATTTTTAAATTAAAGTTATTCTGTCCCACGCGTTGATGTCTTTTGTTTATAATGTGAATTGGTGTCATTGTCATAGTTGTGTGGAGAGGTGTGGTGTAATGGAGTTCGACTCGCATTTTATAGTTATTTATGATACAAGAGTTGTAAAAAGGTCAATAACAAACGAGCGACATTTGTGAGCCCGAGCCGCAGGCGAGGGTTTACCATCGTCTCGAGTTTGTTATTTTCTTTTACACCCATGTATCATACAACATTTTTCAATACAGTTGTGAGAAAACTGATAAAATAAAAAACTACCGTGACAGAAAAATAAAATACATGTGTACATACCTATCAAGCATTCGGCAACCAAAGTTAATTTTAAGCGACTTTTGGCTCATTTTAAAAGTCCGGAGGGTAATCTCACTTTGTTTTAAGCTATTGTATAGCTTTTATCGCGGGCTTTGAGGGGACCGAATCAAGAAATTTCGTAACGAAAATAAACCTGACACCCCAAAAAAAAAAATATATATTGAGTTCTAAAAAACTTACAGTGCCATCTATCTATCCATCATGATGATGATGGCGATGGCGATGGCAATTGATTATGGCGATTGATAATGGCGATTCATGATTGCGATTGTTGATGGCGGATGATGATGGCGATTGATAATGGCGATTGATGATGGCGATTGATAATGGCGATTGATGATGTGGGTGATGATGATGATGATTTATTACATAAACATCCCGCGCCCCAAGGACTATATGGTATTGGTAAATACTACATAAATAAAATATAAATAAATAATTATAATTGCAATAAGTTGATAAAAAATGCTATGCAATAGCTTTACCGCGGCAGTCCCCGAGTGCCACACGTCTTTTTTTCTTATACATATACATAAGTATATTTTTTATTTCACGTATATTTATAATTTTGTTTGTATTCAAAACAACACAAGCCATATTTAATTTAGATAGGCACACGTACGCATGCGTAAGTTTTTTTAGTATTACTATAAAAAGATTACAATAAGACTTGGTGCGATATAATGTAAGCAATAAAACCTCCTTGGAAAAGATGACCTATTCCTTCCTGTAACCTATGCGCTGCATTCATATTTATTCTCCTTTCTTCACAAAGATATAACCCAAAGAGAATCTAATGAACTAGCGTTATGTACTAACCTCACGGAGTTACAACCAATCTCTTTTAAAATTCTCCTTTCAAGATTATGTATCTTTGGTTATTACATTTTTTATTTGCTAGAAAGGTCTTGTTCTTCCGAGCTAGAAATTAAAAAAAGTGGTAAAGTAAAAGCACGTGTGCGGTAAAATCAAATTTGCGCACACTTGACTGGCATATAAAGTACCACTTTTCGAGTAACTGTATTAAAAAGGTTATTTAATGAAATAGGCGAAAATTACCCATTCCCCCCCTTATCTCTGAAACTACTGGCTCTAAAATTTTGAAAAAATATCACAGTGTATGAGGTTGAATGCATAAATTACAGGAAAATGTAAAGTCCTTGCGTTCCCACATTTCTATAGTCCAGAATAGGTAGACCCCTAATTTACCTAGAGCAAAGTATGTAGTGAGAGGTCTTATTCTGTTGGTAGCAAAAGTTTTTGTTCTGGAACCCTGTTTGTGTGACCCTGAGTTACTTGGCCTCGGTGTCGTTCCATTTTCTTCACAAATGAACTGCCTCTCCTGTTTTCACAAGTGTTTTTTTTTTCTTTCAGGGCGCGATCGGTACTTTTCTTTTTGGCGAGAGTGCATCAATGCTGTGGTGGTTTGGAGCCTCCCTAATCGCCATAGGGCTGTCTCTGCTAGTGCGTCATAATGACAAGGAGAAACCTGAATGAGAAGAATAGTTTTTTTTTAATTCACAATTGGTAAACCCTTGACAACATCTCACCTGATGGTAAGTGACGATGTTGCCGAAGATGGAAGCGGGCTTACCAAGATACCCCAACGCAATGGGGAACTGTATATAAGTAGGTGTAATATTTATGTGTGGGTGGAATAATTATTTGCTATCTAGGTTCTAAGTACATTCCAGCATTACACTAGATTTCAGCGTCGGTGGTGTAACGGTTAGGGCCGCTACCTCCTGTCCAGGAGGTCGTGGTTCGAATTAATGGCCAACTTAGTGGTGGGGTATCATCATCTTTAAGTACCGTAACTGCAATGAGTTTAAATTTACAATTCAGTTTACAAACAGAGCAAAATGTTTGTCCTCACTCTCGCACGATTTTTTAAGTTGCCATCCCGCTTAGAAAATATAGCGGGTGCCTCAAAAATGAAGAAGTTGTTGAAAAAATCGAAAATTTAAAACAAAAAATGATAAATTTATCCTTCGGTCACCTTCAGAGGTATTTAATTTTTCAAATTTTATAGTTACACGAGTTGTTATGTGAGTGCACAATATTGACATTTAGGGTAAATATTAGAGGTAATCAAGAAAATAATAATAAATTATATAATAATTAATTCTATCAAGAAAATTATGCTCAATCGTGTTTTCGCCTGAGTCAACCCTCAGTTAGATAGTCTATTACCATAATGTATTTTCAAGTACTTGTAAATTGAGCATAATTCACATAAATCACTTCTAAAATCTTCATTTTGATGTACGAGTATACCCTTGACTACGACTGTATACAATTCATTGTAAATGGGTCATAACAAATATAGATTATGCCTTTATTAATGTTTTTGTCTAATCATAAATGTTATATTAAGTTTTTATAAACTGAGCATAATTCATATAAATCACTGCTAAAATCTTCATTTTGCTTTATATCCATAACTACGACTGTATAAAATTCATTGTAAATAGATGATAACAAATATAGATTATGCTTATATTAATGTTTTATTAAGTATTTATAAACTGAGCATAATTAATATAAATCACTTCTAAAATCTTCATTTTGTTTTATATCCTTAACTACGACTGTATACAGTTCATTGTAAATGGGTCATAACAAATATAGATTATGCATTTATTAATGTTTTTGTCTAATCATAAACCTTTTTTTAAATATTTATAAAATGAGCATAATTCATATAAATCACTTCTAAAATCTTCATTTTGCTTTATATCCTTAACTACGAATGTATACAATTCATTGTAATTAGATCATAACAAATATAGATTATGCTTATATTAATGTTTTTTTCTAATCATAAATGTTTTATTAAGTATTGATAAACTGAACATAATTCATATAAATCACATCTAAAATTTACATTTTGCTTTATTTAACTACGACTGTACGCAATTCATTGTAAATGGATCATACATAACAAATATAGATTATGCTTATATTAATGTTTTTGTCTAATCATATTTAAATTATTTTATTAAGTACTAGCTGTATCCCGTGGTTTTACCCGCGTGGACAACGTTTTTATGACTGTTCGAGGGTGCGTAGTGTGTGAGCCGCAAGCGGCTCGCGAGCGTGATAAAAAGTAGCCTCTGTGTTAATCCAGGTCCTAATCTGTCTACCTACCAAATTTCAGCCAGATCCGTTCAGTAGTTTTTGCGTGAAGAAGAAACAAACATACACACTCATAAACTTTCGCCTTTATAATATTAGTGTGATTTATAAACTGAGCATAATTCATATAAATCCTTTTTTTTTTTCCTTAATTGGTAAGCCTATTTTCATTTTGCTTTATATCTTTAACTACGAGTGTTTGCAATTTATTGTAAATGGATCATAACACATATAGATTATGCTTTTATTAATCTTTTGCATCAGTGAGCACATCTCTTGGTAGAGTATATGTCGGTCGACTGTAGTCAATTAAATAGGCTTATTCAAGTTTCTGTATAAATTCATTGTAAATTGATCATAACACATATAGATTATGCTTTTATTAATCTTTTTCATCAGTGAGCACATCTCTTGGTAGAGTATATGTCGGTCGACTATAGTCAATTTAATAGCCTTATTCAAGTTTCTGTATAAATTCATTGTAAATTGATCATAACACATATAGATTATGCTTTTATTAATCTTTTGCATCAGTGAGCACATCTCTTGGTAGAGTATATGTCGGTCGACTATAGTCAATTAAATAGGCTTATTCAAGTGTCTGTATAAAGTCATTGTAAATGGATCATAACACATGTAGATTATGCTTTTATGAATCTTTTGCATCAGTGAGCACATCTCTTGGTAGAGTATATGTCGGTCGACTAGTCAATTAAATAGGCTTATTCAAGTCTCTGTATAAATTCATTGTAAATTGATCATAACACATATAGACTATGCTTTTATTAATCTTTTGCATCAGTGAGCACATCTCTTGGTAGAGTATATGTCGGTCAACTATAGTCAATTAAATAGGCTTAATCAAGTTTCTGTATAAATTCATTGTAGATGGATCATAACACATGTAGATTATGCTTTTATTAATCTTTTGCATCAGTGAGCACATCTCTTGGTAGAGTATATGTCGGTCGACTGTAGTCAATTAAATAGGCTTATTCAAGTTTCTGTATAAATTCATTGTAAATTGATCTCACATATAGATTATGCTTTTTTAAATCTTTTGCATCAGTGAGCACATCTCTTGGTAGAGTATATGTCGGTCGACTGTAGTCAATTAAATAGGCTTAATTCAAGTTTGTGTATAAATTCATTGTAAATGGATCATAACACATGTAGATTATGCTTTTATTAATCTTTTGCATCAGTGAGCACATCTCTTGGTAGAGTATATGTCGGTCGACTAGTCAATTAAATAGGCTTATTCAAGTCTCTGTATAAATTCATTGTAAATTGATCATAACACATATAGACTATGCTTTTATTAATCTTTTGCATCAGTGAGCACATCTCTTGGTAGAGTATATGTCGGTCAACTATAGTCAATTAAATAGGCTTAATCAAGTTTCTGTATAAATTCATTGTAGATGGATCATAACACATGTAGATTATGTTTTTATTAATCTTTTGCATCAGTGAGCACATCTCTTGGTAGAGTATATGTCGGTCGACTGTAGTCAATTAAATAGGCTTATTCAAGTTTCTGTATAAATTCATTGTAAATTGATCATAACACATATAGATTATGCTTTTTTAAATCTTTTGCATCAGTGAGCACATCTCTTGGTAGAGTATATGTCGGTCGACTGTAGTCAATTAAATAGGCTTAATCCAAGTTTGTGTATAAATTCATTGTAAACGGTTCACAACACATGTAGATTATGATTTTATTAATCTTTTGCATCAGTGAGCACATATCTTGGTAGAATATATGTCAATTAAATAGGCTTAATTCAAGTTTCTGTATAAATAAAAGTGTACAATCTATACAATTATTATGGGCAGCTCACGGTTAAAACCGATAAGAGTATAAATGCTCTTTGCGTATTCTCCGTGGCGTGATGGTTAGTCCATTCGCTTCACACCAGGTGGTCGCGGGTTCGATTCCTGGCGGGATCAACTTTGTAAGACTCATTTTGGTTGGTGGTAGGGCATTTTCATAGCCCGCCTGGCTAGGCTACCACCAATTGATGTGTACCGGCTTGAAGATACGATAGCCAGAAGTAATACACAGAGTGTAACGTAAAGGCGCAGTGGTACTTTAAAGTGGGCATGAGTCATCAAACTGAACAACTTTTGTTTTACGACTTTGCTAAAATCGCTATACAGGTGTAACAAAATTGGTGTAGGTCCCGTTAACTGGGGCTTCTACTCATCATACTGAACAAATTTTGTTCTACGACTTTGCTGAAATCTTTAAAAAAATTGGTTACTATTCATACAAATTGATCAGCTGACTAACCGATTTTGTGCATTTTAGTATGGAATGGTCCTTTTTTTGAGATAGACTATGCGTTCCTTGGAGGAAGTTGGTCAGTATGTCGAGTAAAACCCTCAGTTAACGGGGCCTACACCAATTATGTTACACCCTGTATATTTTTTTGGATTTTTCATACAAATTGGTCAACTGATTGACCGGTGAACCTTTATGTGCACCCTGTACACAATCGCAGTATTCAACAGACATTAGTAGGTATAAGTAATTTAAAACAAACACTTGACCCATCCTGAAATAAAGTCCAATTTTTGTGTAACACCCGCATATTATAACATCATCATCATCATTACAGCTCATATACGTCCCCACCGAGGGGCTCGAGCCTACCCTGAATCAGGGCGATTAGGCCTTAGTCGACCACGCGGGCCCAGTGCGGGTTGGTCGACTTCACACACAACCTTCGAGTTTCTTCGCAGGCGTGTGCAGGTTTCCTCACGATTTTTTCCTTCACCGTCAAAGCAATCGGTAAGTATGTACGTAAGTTTTTTGAAAAACTCATTGGTACATTGGCCGTCCAGATTTGAACCCGGTACCTCTGGTTAGATGGACCGAGTCGTTACCGGTTGAGCCACCGACGCTTCATTATTATAACATAAAGTCCAATTTTTGTGTAACACCCGTTTATTATTATTTGTGTAACACCCGTGTATTATAATATAAAGTCCAATTTTTGTGTAACACCCGTGTATTATTTCGTATCGCCTTGTTCAAGCCTTGGACCAAGCACGATAGTATCTCTTTACTGAATGTCTGGGGTTATAAGGTCGAGAATCGTCCACCGGGGTGTCGTTTCGAATCCCTCTGCACAAACGTTAGCCACTTAGTAGTGTTGAGCTCAAAAACATCGATATTTTATTCATCTTTGATCATTGGCTTTTGGAAAAAGGCCGAGTTGGTAGTTGGTAAAGAGATTGCTCAAAATAAACAATAAATAAGGAAGGTATTTCTCTTTTTGCCAATTTCTGGTCGATTAGATATGATTGCGAACATTGTATTTATTGCCCAGTAAAAAAGTATAGAAAAGCTTAAATATCTAATTTGTAATGTAAGTAATTCCTTTAGTAGGTAGGTTAGTACTCCTACCTACCTTCTAAAGGATTTACTTACAAACTTTGTGATATAACGTCAAAACTTTTACAGGGTGTAACAAAATTGGTGTAGGTCCCGTTAACTGGGGCTCCTACTCATCAAACTGAACAAGTTTGCTGAAATCGCAAAAAAAAATTGAAATCTTCATATAAAACAACCTTATCTTAGCTGATTGACCAATTTTGTGCATTTTTGTATGGAGAGTCGATTTGTTTTTGCGAATTGACTATGGGTTCCGTGAAGAAAGTTGTTCAGTATGATGAGTAGAAGCCCCAGTTAACGGGTCCTTAACCAATTTTTTTACACCTGTATACATTTTCCTGATTTACTATAGTGCTTTTAATCACAGCGGTTCCACTCGTAATTTTGAATGTTTTTCCGCAAGGAACTTGTTAAATCGCAAAATAAGACAAATTGTACAGCCACACTGCGCATACTTTCTCGAGAAGCCTTCACCGTCTGGTTTAGTCGAGACTACACAAAACAACAATAAACATCACGCTTCTATATCAATAAAAAGATGTATAGTATTAGATTTAATGAAAATTTTACAGATAATTTGGGTTTGTATGAGAGGTACCTTATTTAGTTTTTTTTCTGGAATAATGATTTACCAAGTGAAGTAGGCCTTATGAAGTCCTTGTTATTCACAAAGTCTCATTAAAATCGTTACAATGATTTTTGAGAAAAGTAACAAACATCCTGGATTTGTATAAGTAGGAGGTACCTTTTCCGGAATAACGGACCACATCGTATAGTAGGCTATATTAAGTTATAGTAACGTGCAGAGTTTCATCTAAATCGTTAGAGCCGTCTTTGATAAATTAAAAAGTGACCACTATGATTACAACCCTAAGAAATTAAGATTTCTAATTAAAGTTTCTTTATTAATCAAAATGTTAAAATAACAAATATGAAAAAACCACTAGAGATATATAAATAATGATGCCCTTACCCAAATCCGTCCAATGTTTAGGGAATTAGAGCACAGATATGAAAGAAAGATAAAACGTATTGCGTCACCATCGATAAGTTTTATCGTTACTGACACATCTCTACCCCACTTTATAGACGCAATGACGCCAGTGGCGCGCCGCGGGCCGAACACGGCGGTCGCGTCTTGCTTTCACTGACGAGAAAACATCGCAAGACCGAAATATCCCGCCCGATCGATAACATAAACCAGCTACTTGCACATCACTAATCCACGTGCATTCTGCGTTGACGTGATGGGAATATGGAACTGATACAAAATAAAATATGGAGGTTGACAGTAATAAAGTGACTGATGATTGGCGAAACCGGCGCTTTAAAAATGTAGCCATAGTGACAGGTGTTGATAGATTGACAGTACAAACCGTATTAAAATGTTGATTTTAATAAAAACCTTGCTTTGAAATAATAAGCGTTGTTCATGTTTAGTGTTGTTTATTCAATGTGATTTTGACAATAATAACGTCGGTTTAAGGATTTGTTTACTAAACAAGATGGGGAATGGTATGAACAAGGTAAGTTAAATGAAAACTTTTTGTAAAAACTGTAAACATATAAATGATTAAGTACCTATCATAATATTTTTACTTTAATCTTACTTTGATACAGTTCAGAATCAAACAGTTCGTGGAATTAAACGTTAGCAGTAAAACCGGAAGGATTGTGGTAGAATGTAACCGCGAATTACGTAATGTCCGTAGTCCGTAGCGAAGCGCGCGTAGTTCCTAGCCACGATGCAGCGTCGTAGTCCATCCGTAGTGGGTCTGTATGTTTATGCAAATCGTGTACAATATTTCCAAGGTATTTTTAAACATTTTAGTGAATTTGTGTTTGGTTCAAATTGTTAAAAGGGTTAAATAGATGATTATTTTTACCCGACTACGAAAAAAGGAGGGTTATGATTTTGGCAGTCTATGTATGTATGGATGTTCATCTGTTTCCTCGTATTTCCTAAACCACTTAACCGATCTTGACAAATGTGGCGTCTTTGGATTTGGACCGTCACTCCGCGTGTCATAGGATATATCGAATATAAAAAAATCAATAAAGCTGATTTTATCCCTGTAGGTGAATTAAACAACCAAAAAATGTTAATTTTTATTTTCATATCATGTTTGGTATCAAACGAAAGGTCTTGACGAGCACATTCCAAATATATATACATTACATATGCAAATATTTTCAATTTCTTAGCAAATGGTTCCACAAGTGATAATATGAGACGGCTCAATGTATATTTATACACGACACGCAGCCGCGGGTAGCGAGGTGGGGTGACGTTCGTTATACTCTGAGCACAAAAATATGGAAATAAAATAAAAGTTTAAAAAACTAAAACCCGACTACGGAAAAGTATGAAAACAAGAGTTTCCCGCCTGACAAACAAACAAACAAACAATTTTTATTTATTTTGCAAAAACGGCTGATACAAAACACTTGGATCGACTGATACCTAAAATAGGCTCAAAGCCTGTGCTATAGGCACCAGCAGTGGTCGCCGTGGTCGCAAGCCCTAACGTAATCAAAAATTATGGCTTGCGACCACGGCTATTACCTATTGGATGAAGGGAAAAATAAAGGCTATGATTTCAGGCGGCAAAATCGTGTATTCGTCTTTTCCATAGTTTTTTTAATTTTCTCTACCAACCTTTTGAAAATATTAAAAATCGCACGCCTTTAGGTGTTAATTTGTGCAGTTAATTAAAACGTGAGGTTTATTAAACACCTATTTAACTGCAGTTTTTTTATACCTATCATAACGTGTCACACAATATGTTAATGAATTTAAAATGACGTGATGATGAGGGCATGCTAAATTAAGAAGTTCTAAACTTATAAAAGACATAAAAAAAGACATTTATAAAATATTTTACGAAGTTAGCTTAACTAACACAGGTGAACTGTGACACCACACTTGGCTACGCCTGTCTCGTGGCGGTCAAAATAACATAAACATCCTTAGTATTATTTTAAACGCGAAATTTTGTATATACGGATGTTTGTTACTCTTTCACGCAAAAACTACTGAACTTATCTGGATGAAATCTGGTAGGTAGACAGATTAGGACCTGGATTAACATATATATACTTCTTTTCCACGCTCGCGAGCCACTTAGCGGCTCGCGCACTGCGCACCCTCGTAGACTATCATAGAAACTATGTTCACGCGAGTGAAGCCGCTGGTAAAAGCTAGTAAAACAATATTTAACAGGTGGCGGCTAAGCAACTTATCGGAAACTAAGTAATTAATTACAAGAAGTGGAAATACAAAGCCGTGCCCTTATAATGTACTCGTTCTTAGATACATACTTAATATAGATCATTTTGTGCAAGTTAGTTGAATTAAATCATCATATCAGCCGAAAGACGTCCACTGCTGGACAAAGTGGATCTTGTAAAGAGACCTGAAAGATACGAAACACCTAATGAAAGAACCGAAAGAGAAAAAACCCGTAGGACCGACTTACCTTATGCGATTAATCCAAAATTAAATGTGGCAGCGCACAGTGTAAGGTATCAAGCAGTTAGGTTATTTAATAGTCTGTCAAACGAATTTAAAGTGATACATGATCATAAACAATTCAGGACTCAACTTAAGGCTTTTTTGTTGGAGAGGTGTTTCTATAGTATAGACGAGTTTATAAACTGTAGAGATACGTAGACGCAATAATATATTTATTAAGAATCATTAATTAGCATCATAAATAAATTTTGAAGAATGCATTTAATTTAACTATTATGAATTTTAACGAAGTGTAAGTAATAATTGATGTAAGTATAATTGTATAACTTTTTTTCTATCGTTTTCAATAACCTTTTTTATTTTGTAAATTTCCGACATAATTGTAAAATATTGTATGGAATAAATTAAAAAAAAAACTGCTGGATAAAGGCTTCTCCCAAGGATTTCGACAACGAACAGTTCTGCGCTGCCCGCATCCAACGGCTTCCCGCGACCTTCACCACGTCTACCTATGCTACGTCTTCCAGTGTGTATGAAATAAAGAAGGAAGACAAAAATAAAATATTCGGTAAACAAAAAAAAACACAATGCTTAGTAGGTTTATGATATGGCGTCCTCAGCCACCAACCCTCAGGTTATAAAGCCAAGGCTCCTATTCCTGCCAACGCCGTGAGGCGAAGGCAAGACTTGCCGCCAAGAGCAGCATCCAAGAGGCAGTCTTGGTACTCTACAAGGCGAGTGACTCGTGCAAATAAACCACGGCTTTCGCTGCTGGTGGTTCAATCAATGGCTGCTCAGGACGCCCGAGAAGCTGGCTTCCACACCTCCGGTGGGGTATCAGGACTACTGGAGATGTGGGCAACTGGCTCCGCTCTCTCCCCAGCGCTTATCGCATCTGGCCAGTGATTTCCCCTCCCAGGTTTTAGGAGGGATTAAAAAGGTTGATTAATTTGGTCCTTGGGACATTAAAGTTCTCGAGTAGCGACCGCGAGAAAACGTAGCGTAGCGTACGCGGTGGACCGACGACCTTGTGAAGATCGCCCAAAGCCGATGGATGCGGGCAGCGCAGAACCGGTCGTATTGGAAATCCTTGGGAGAGGTCTTTGTCCAGCAGTGAACGTTTTTCAGTTGATATGATGATGATGTAATAGGTTTTTAGATCAGCTATCACCTTGCCAAGATCAACTCATCAAAAGAAAAATGAAAAAAACTTAGATTTGATATAAATATAAAAAATGAATGCTGCTATAAAATATGCAAGACTAGATAAAAGATCTAAAAGATAAGTACTTATTTATGATGTAAGAGCTCGTATCGTAAAGCAACTTTAATGCACGCTCGTAAAATAGCATTGTCATAACTAAACATTAAACCACGACTCATGACTAATGTATTCGTAGCTCGAGTCATCATAATGTCGCAGTATCATGACAAGCAGTAACTATTTCATATCTAAATTCCTCATATAAATTGTATACGCACAACCGTCTATTCGTTAGCAAGATCAAAATGTATGTATTTTCAAGTGAATATCGACACGGGACTAACTATACCAGCCGCCCATGAAGCAGGCCGGGGATAGAAATACATGGAGAAAGCTTGTAGACATTTCGACAAAGGCACTTCAGGATGGACACGACCTTCAGAAATGAAGAAAACGACTGGATTGTTTTTTTTTTATTCACAATTGGTAAGCCCTTGGCATCTCACCTGATGATAAGTTACGATGATGCCGAAGATGGAAGCGGGCCTACCAAGATTTCCCAACGCAATGGGGAACCAGCTATTGTATCTTCAAGCCGGAACACATCAATGTTGTTAACACTGATGTTTGGCGGCAAGACTTAATAACATGATGGTAGCTAGCCAGGCGGGCTTAGAAATTGCCCTATCACCAACCAAACCGTGTCTTACAAGTTGACTCCACCGGGAATCGAACCCGTAAACTCCTGGTGTGAAGCGAATGGACTAACCATAACGCCATGGAGGCGGTTAAAAATAAAGTTGTAATAGCCATAACGGTATCCTCCCCAAGTCCCTAGGACTCTCACGGTGTGGAATATAGAAAACTACCCTCGTGTGGAACGACCTCCCTTCGAGGTTTCCTGAAGGATAACAATAGTAGGACTTTACAAAGGGTTTTTAAAGATCGGCGCCGGTCGTTGTCTGTTTCCACCAGTTTGGCATTCAGCCTTTTATGTTAATAAAAACCCGGCCAAGTGCGAGTCGAACTCGCACAAAGTAGGGTTGCGTAGTCTCTTCAAAAAAAAATGTACAGTGTAAAAGTAAATTATTATTACAGGTTGGTAATAGAACATTTTTTATGGAAATCTATAAGTTTTTTACAAATCTAACTGCACATCTTAAGCTGGTCGACTATTACTCCTAAACTAAGAAAGCCTACTTGGGCGTGATAGTTTTTCATTTAAATTGACTTTTAGTCCCCAAAATCACATTTTTTTTAGATGTCCTTAAAAAGCGGTATAGCTGGGACACTTGGACGCTATGGGACTCTGGCGCACTTGACTCTAACAAAAATTTGCACTTTAAAGCTTAATATTTCGTAAACGGATCTACCTATTTAACGATACGATACACGACACGTACGTCAACGAAAAAAATTCACCCCCTCTTTACATTTACCCCTTTTTGAACGTAACCTCAAACATTTTTTTTTCAAGATTTTATTGTATCACTTTGTCGGCGAGATGATATGATATGTACCCTCCAGTTACGCCGATGCGCGCACAAAAGGATTAACAAAGTAAAAAGTATTAAGGAGGGAAGGTAGGGTTCTTTAAAAAAAATAGATCAAACCACCAAGACTATAAATATATTTCAAAAAATGCAAAATAAACAGTATCGTATCGACAGGATGGGAATAGAATGACAATTTCAAAACAAACAAAATTATAAAAAGCAAAAAAAAAAACAAAAAGATGACATAAAAACAGGTTGAAAATGAAAAAAAAACATTCGTCACATACCCATGCCAAAATACAGCTTTCTAGTACTAACAGTCTTTGAGCTAAGCCGCGGACAGACGGACGGACAGACATGGTGAAACTAAAAGGGTTCCTAGTCAACTACGAAACCCTAAAATATGACTACGGATAGCTATCATTAATAAAATTCTGAAAACGGTATAAAAAACATGCTATAAAAACCTACCAATAAAATACCGAAGCATCTCTTTCGTAAAAATCAGACCTAGGTATTTTTGCGTCCAACGAACAAACAAGAATAAAATAAGGTCGGAGAAGCCCCCATTCTTGTGAGCCGTATAAGACAAAATTGTTATTTACCGAGGTCGGCAACGACCCCCAGTGTTTGTTCGTCTCGGGCTACGAAAGGAAAGTAAAGGAACCGTATAATACATTTTCTGAGGCCTGAATAGATGACAACATACCTAAAATCAAAGACTTCTATATAGAACGTTTATATAGAAGTCTTTGCCTAAAATAGGCAGGCCTCCCACTCGGTTGACCGATGTCCTGGATAATTTGAATTTAAGAAATGTAAATAAAATAGATATAGCCTTTTCGAGACTGAGTAAGGTTAAAAAGTCATTTGTGGGGCAGTGTATAAGATTCTACAATAAAATTCTAGAAAATGTAAGTAGTTTGTCAAAGCATAAATTAAAGATTAATGTCAAAAAATGCTTGTGCTCTAGAGGGTATTATAAAATATTAGATTATATAAATGACAAAGATATATATGGCGATAAATACCATTACCTGCGACTGTAATCTGAATCATGACATTATGCAATAGACTAATAAGTTTTGTTTTGACTATTTAAAAGTGTGTGTAAACACCTATTTAAAATAAATTGTTTTGATTTGATTTGATTTGAAGGTCGCGGGAAGCCGCTGGATGCGGTTAGCGCAGAACCGGTCCTCATGGAAATCCTTGGGGGAGGCCTATGTCCAGCACTGTCCAGCAGTGACGTTCTTCGGCTGATATGATGATAACTAAAATAAATATGGGAATACCCGCCATTCACGATAATTCTTTCAATTTCCCTCTTAATTGAAAGGTATATTCGTGTTATTAAGGGTTATACAAAAATTGGTGTAGAACCCGTTAACCTGTGCTACTTATCATACTGAACAACTTTCCCCAATGAACCCTTAGTCAATTCCTAGAATGCACAAAATTGGTCCATCAGCTGATGGATTTGTATGAAGATTAAACATTTTTTCAGCGAAGTCGTATATTAAAATTTGTTCACTATGATGAGTACTAGCCCCAGTCAACGCGACCTACACCAATTTTATTACACCCTGTATAGATAACTGAACTTTTGAAGCTGTTTAAAAGTTTATCAGTACGGTAGGTTTCTACCTAATGTAATAGAGTGGACGTTTTACCCGAGTGCGCCAGAACGAGGGTAATATTTTTTGAGTGTATGTATGTATATTTATTTCTTTTAAAGCTGTTCAAAAGTTTATCCGTACGGTAGGTTTATACCTAATGTAATAGAGTGGAAGTTTTACCCGAGTGCGCCAGAACGAGGGTAATATTTTTTTAATGGATGTATGTATATTTATTTCTTTTAAAGCTGTTCAAAAGTTTATCAGTACGGTAGGTTTCTACCTAATGTAATAGAGTGGACGTTTTACCCGAGTGCGCCAGAACGAGGGTAACATTTTTTGAGTGTATGTATGTATATATATTTCTTTTAAAGCTGTTCAAAAGTTTATCAGTACGGTAGGTTTCTACCTAATGTAATAGAGTGGACGTTTTACCCGAGTGCGCCAGAACGAGGGTAATATTTTTTGAGTGTATGTATGTATATTTATTTCTTTGAAGCTGTTCAAAAGAGGGTAACATTTTTTGAGTGTATGTATGTATATATATTTCTTTTAATGATGTTCAAAAGTTTATCAGTACGGTAGGTTTCTACCTAAAGTAATAGAGTGGAAGTTTTACCCGAGTGCGCCAGAACGAGGGTAATATTTTTTTAATGGATGTATGTATATTTATTTCTTTTAAAGCTGTTCAAAAGTTTATCAGTACGGTAGGTTTCTACCTAATGTAATAGAGTGGACGTTTTACCCGAGTGCGCCAGAACGAGGGTAACATTTTTTGAGTGTATGTATGTATATATATTTCTTTTAAAGCTGTTCAAAAGTTTATCAGTACGGTAGGTTTCTACCTAATGTAATAGAGTGGACGTTTTACCCAAGTGCGCCAGAACGAGGGTAATATTTTTTGAGTGTATGTATGTATATTTATTTCTTTGAAGCTGTTCAAAAGAGGGTAACATTTTTTGAGTGTATGTATGTATATTTATTTCTTTGAAGCTGTTCAAAAGTTTATCAGTACGGTAGGTTTCTACCTAATGTAATAGAGTGGACGTTTTACCCGAGTGCGCCAGGACAAGGGTAATATTTTTTGAGAGTATGTACCTATGTATATTTATTTCCTTGGCACGCTTTGTAGCCTAACCGGATTGATGGAATTTCGTTTCGTTTCGTTTTAGATTCGTTTTGATCCCGTGAGTGACAAAGCATGTATTTTTTATCCGTCTGGGTAAAAAGAGTGGTTAGTTTTTATGCAGTCGGATTTTTAATTTTTAATTAATATCTTACAACATTCACCTCTTACACAGATTAGAAAGAAATAGCTATAACCTTGCACCTATGCGTGTAACATAATTTAAAGGGTATTTATCTTTTTTTTTTAGTCCACAATTGGTAAGCGCTTGACATCATCTGACCTGATGGTAAGTGACGATGATGCCGAAGATGGAAGCGGGCTTACCAAGATTCCCCAACGCAATAGGGAACTGGGTATCTTATCTTCAAACCGGAACACATCATTGCTGTTAACATTGATGCTTGACTGCAAATCTTAGATAAGATGGTGGTAGCTAGCCAGGCGGGCTTAGAAAATGCCCTTCCACCAACCAAAGCGAGTCATACAATGTTAGACTCCGCCGGGAATCGAAGCCGCGACCTCCTGATGTGAAGCTAATGAACTAAACCACTTCACCACGGAGGCGGTTAAAATCTATAAATCCTTAGTCGGGATGAAGTAATATGTATTTTTGACATGAAAAATAATCCAAAATAACAATATTATTTGTACCCATCTTCTACTTCTTCCTCTAAGGCCAAAAGACCTCTACTGTTGAACATGGCCTCCCCTCCCATAGATTTCATAGAGTAGGTACTAAAGCTTCCACTTAGCAGGAGGGCGGTTCCACCCCTTTGTCGTTAATGTTTCACCTTTACGCACGAAGCGTTTTGCTTCTTCCTTCATCATGCGAACGGCCAAGGAGTGGAATTCCCTGCCGGCGTCTGTATTCCCCGATTCGTATAATTTAGGAATCTTCAAGACGAGAGTGAATAGGCACTATTTGAGCTTGCGTGTTACATCCTCGGCTGCATCGGAACTTACCATCAGGTGAGGTGCAGCCAAACGCACTCAAATTTTAATTTAAAAAAAATATGACCATATCAATTCTCTGTGGCCATGTGCATCATCTTTCTAGACGTGATATCGTTAACAACCCATAAAAATGCCCACTGCTGGGGCACAAATCTCCCCAAACTCGGTAAGGTCAGGCCGTTCATACTCCACACACGCCCCAGTCCGGGTTGGTGCAGATGGTAAGGCTATAATAGTAACAAACCCCACTCTTAGAAGTTTTTCAAGCCACCTACAAGACATCTGAAACGGCTTTACGACTGCCATCTAGTGATAGCAACCGGCATTAACGGCTTAACGTAGGTAACGTAGAGTTTACCAATTGTGAATAAAAAAAATAAAAAAAACTTGCGAAGCACGGAAATAGTAGAGAAAAATGGCCACTAACACTACAGTCCAACCCATCCAGGTAATGACCATGCTTTAGGACAGTTATCCTACGTGATGGACCCAACCACGAAGGTCACGGCTACGACCGCTTCCCAATATTCTAAGGCGCAAAGGGAGAATACCTATAGGTGTTTTATCCATCAACATAAACTGCAATCATTAGGTACGAGTATGCTGAAAACAATATAAAGATTTTCATTTAGTTAATCATCATATCAGCTCATATACGTCCCCACCGAGGGGCTCGGTCCTAACCTGAATTAGGGCGATCGGGCCTTAGTCGGCCTGGCGGGCCCAGTGCGGGTTGATCGACTTCACGCACAACCTTCGAGTTTCTTCGCAGGCGTGTGCAGGTTTCCTCACGATGTTTTTCTTCACCGTAAGAGCGCCGGATAAACGTACACATTATGAAATCAAAATGCCAAAACACATTGGTACGTGGCAGGATTCGGACCACGACCCTCTCCCCCCCACCGGACAGGAGGTAGCGGTCTTACTTTTAGTTAGTTGTTGCACAAAACGCCTACGATCTAAATTAGTCGGACAGCCTCATTGTAGGTTCAGCGGCGCCTCACGCACGCAATAACATAACAGTCACGCGATCTGATTTTTTTGTGTGGCGATGTCGAAGCATTTTTTGTGTCCTTACTAGTTTTCATTTACCCTAGCTATACGTTTAATGTGAAATATAATAATTGTTTGGTAGAAATATTGAAGACTAGCTGTTACCCGCGGCTTCACCCGCGTGGACAACGTTGCTATGACTTTTCTAAAGCCCTTCAAAATGCCGTCTCAATTACTTCACAAGAAGGCTTCTTTGAAGTTTAATCTCATGGAAAAATAAGTAGAATAGATTGACTCTGAGATTGAGCTAGCTTTGTGCTGAAGCACCTTAAACGTTTTGAGTAGTTTCTCTTAGGGTTTCGTTGATCCGCGCATGAGAATCGAATTATATTGAGAAGTGAGCACAAGTACTCTGAAATTGAGCTAGCTTTGCGCTGAAGCACCTGAAACGTTTTGAGTCGTTTCTTTTGGGGTTTCGTTGATCCGCTTGGCATGAGAATCGAATATATTTTGAGAAGTAAGCACAAGTATACGCACTGTCTCCTATCAGAGTATTGTGCGTAAGAGAGTCGCCTCGCTGATGCGTCGCGTGCGGGACAGCCCCAGCGGCCTCCTAAACACGAGCGGGTGGACTGCCCGATTGTGCGGCACTGGAACCATGTCCACATTGAGTCCAGGGTCACCATGTATGGTAAATTTTAATTTCATTGTGTTTTAATTATATGTTATTGTTTACTAACTTATTATAAGTTGTACTAACAAATTAGGGGCATAACCTGAACTAAAGATAATATAATAATAATATGACGCTGCTAAACTATACGTCACGCCTAAGTATTTCAAACATTTTTGAGAACAAAATGACGTTTATGACAGATGATAAAAAGTAACTTAGATGACTAGCATTCGTCATACCTATTTGTATTATCTTTTTTAAACTGATCGTACAATTTTGACAAGTAGTGAGTTAAAAAGTTAGCGCGATCGCAATTTCCTCATTTAAAAAACTCTGTACTTTTTAAGATAAGATAAATACTCTTTATTTTACACACTTTAAAAAAATAAAATTAAAAACAAACACAATATAAAAAAAGGAACAATAGTCATTTAGTGAGTAGTTGTTGTGCTTTAATTTATGGGTGTTGGAAAGAAAACGAAAAGTGCTTGGAGGATGTATGAACATTCAACGCGCACATTTTCGCACACCGCGCAACATCGATGGCGAGCCGCTTGGCAAGGGCCTTTTGTAATTTTTTAAATTTTAAAAAGTGATGACGTCACTGATTTGAATATGTAGTACAAAAAAGCCGGCCCACTAGTAATTTCAGTTGAATAAGAAATGAATTGAGTTAGTAATTTAGTGTTATTAAATTACTTTTAACAGTACAAAATCTTTGTTTCCCAAATGTCTTTTTTTCGTTTTTATGCCTGATAAAAATCGGAAAAATACCAACTTAATAACACAACTATTGCTCAAACTTTGTTAGTTTTTAAAATGTCCACAAAATGAGGTAAGTATTGAGATCTATCTCTTCCTAGTATATTGGTAACATTCTACAGTTTTGCTAATACGTGAAGTAGGCGTAGCCATTAACCTTGTTTTATTGTAGCTGTAAATCTTGTGTCCCTATTTCCTAACAGGCAACCTTCATAATTACACGAGCACCACTGACAGAAACCTAGGATTATTTTAATCTTTTATTCATGACCACCAGTCGGAAAAGCCTACGATTAATTAAATCTTTTTTCAAGAGCACCACTCGGAAAACCCTTTGATTAATTTAATTCTAATTAATTAATTTAATCCTTTTTTCAGAAGCACAATTTGGAAAAAACTTACGATTAATTTAATCCTTTTTCTAAAGCGTCACTCGGAAAAACCTACGATTAATTTAATCCTTTTTACACAAACACCATTCGGAAAACCCTACGATTAATTCAATCCTTTTTAAAGCGCCTTTCGGAAAACCCACGATTAATTTAATCCTTTTTCAAGAGCACCACTCGAAAAAAACCACGACTAATTTAATTATTTTTTCAAGAGCACCACTCAGAAAACCTACGATTAATTTAATCCTTTGTTTCAAGAGCAACAGTCGGGAAAACCTACGATTAATTTAATCTTTTTTTCACGGGCAGCACTCGGAAAACCCAAGATTAATTTAATATTTTTTTAATGCCTTGTCCCCAGGTGCTACCAGGTCTGTACGTGGGAAACTATCGCGATTCTAAGGATCCCGTGCAACTAGACCGACACAAGATAACCCACATACTGTCCATACACGACGCGGCCAGGAGATTACACTCGGTAAGGAGCGAAAAGGTCGACAAGATCAGAGATTTAGGTACAGGATGTAACAAAATTGGTGTAGGACCCGTTAACTAGGACATCTACTTATCAAACTGAAAAACTTTTGTTCTACATGTTTCAAATAATATAATGAACTCTTCATACAAATCGATCAGTTGATAGACCGATTTAAAAAAAAATTGTATGGAGTGTCGCATTTTTTTTTAAATTAAATAATTTTTAAAACACCTAAAAACTTTTAGGTACAATCTTTGAAAATAATTTTAATTATTTCGTATTCTTCTCAGCCAACCCTATAATTTGATACCTATATCATTGGGGTGCATAAAAAATAACTGGTCCACCATCTTTGGGAGTCCGCCATATTGGATTTAGAATGACGTCACACAGTTAACCATGCATTGTCATCCAAACTGAATGTGTATACAAAATTTCAGCTCAATCGGTTGAGGATATCTGCTTCAAAATTGAGCTGCAAGATTCCACCCGAACAAACATGCATACATTGCAAGTTAAATAAAAGCTTGTAAAATGATTTTCTTGGGGAAAGCTGTTCAGTTTGATGAGTAGATGCCCCAGTTTATGGGTGCTACACCCTGTATACTGTATACAGTGTATACCAACATAATTTTTCTAGCCATAGCTTTTCTGTGAAACTTATAAGATACAAGGTCGCTTAGAGCCCATGCTGGACACCATAAAAAAGTTTTTTTTTTCGTCTATGGTCTGAGTTCAGGAAACGCTGCCAATGCCAACAAAGCCAGGTGATGTACTCCGGCATTTTTTTAAATCCCAGTTTGTGAGCCATTGGCATCTTATCACCTGATGGTAAGTGATGAGGATGATGCGGATGCCGAAGATGGAAGCGGGCTTACCAAGATTTCCCAACTGACTATTTATTATCTTCATGACGGACACGTCAGTGCTGTTGACATTTGTGTTAAGCGGCATGGTTTACATAAGAAGGTGGTAGCTAGCCAGGCTGGCTTAGAAAATGCCTTCCACCAACTAAACCGAGACTTACAAAGTTGGACTCTGCCGGAAATCGAACCCGCGACCTCCTGATGTGAAGCTAACGGACTAACCATAACGCCACGGTGGCGGTTTATTGTGATAAGATAACTAGTGGAGGGTAGTTGTTATATGTATAGTGAAATTACAAAAACAGACAATAATTAATTGATTGATTTATTGATTAAAACACTTTATTGCACAACATATGAGGAAAAAAAATACAATGATTGAGGAAGTTGTACAGTGGGCAGCACATCAAGCTGGACACTTTGGACTTTGTACCGTTCTTATGCCGTATGTGTATGGGTCAGAATTGCACTACGAGTGTCTATAGCTTGATGTGCTGGCCTCTGTACATATAACAAGCGATCTCTTTCAGACAGATATTTTGTAGTAAGTACTTATCCGTCGTTAACAACCGCTAGTTACGTAATATAACTATTATGTTAATCTGTGCCCCTAGCGTAAAAAGGTACCACGTGTTTTCAGGGTTGTCTCTGTCAGGGTTAGAGGTAGAATACAGTAATCTACGAGTATGTACCTAATTACTTTTTTTAGGTATATATATTGCTAATTATAAGATACTAAAATCAAGTAGGTAGGAAAACAAGTATACGTAAGTAATCTTATTACTTTATATGAACAGAAAGCTACCTAAAGAAACTCAAGGAGCACTACCTCTCTCTCTCTGTCCTAAAGGTTGATAAGCCATGTATATAAATAGTGTATTGTTTGTTATGAATTTCACACTAATGTATTCTTACACTACCGTATTCTTATATTAAATACTATAATAGCTTCTTTATTAGTATACCTGTCTGCCGTTTTAGTTAAACCTACTTAACTTTTCCCGGGTTTGCTGGAAGAAATTTCTTAGTAGAAATAAGTAATACCCTTTGTATAACTTTCTTTTAGGTCTGTTTTATCTTTTATTTGTACACAATAAACTGTTATATAAATAAATAAAAAATTATTGTGTACGTACGTAGATTAAATCAATGTTCTGATCTTCCTAACGATTACTATCACTCCTTACGGTCATAGGAGGGTGTTCAGTGAAACAAGATCAAACGTTTTTACCTTATATTGTCCACAATTAAAAGTCAGTTTTAATTATACTAGGTATAGGTACTAGTTACGCGAAAGCGTCGGTGGCTCCACCGGAAACGACTCGGTCCTCCTAACCAGAGGTGCCAGGTTCAAATCCGGACGGCCAATGTACCAATGAAATTTCGAAACTTACGTAAGTACATATACTCACCGATTGCTTTAACGGTGAAGGAAAACATCGTGAGGAAACCTGCACACACCTGCGAAGAAACTCGAAGGTTGTGTGTGAAGTCGACCAACCCGCACTGGGCCCGCGTGGTCGAGTAAAGCCCGATCGCCCTAATTCAGGGTAGGCTCGAGCCCCTCGGTGGGTACGTATATAAGCTGATATGATGACATAAAATTAGTGTACTGGTCGCTGGTTAACTCTAGCGCGGACGGGATGCAACTGCCGGCTCTACAAATAAATAAATATTTTTTTATTGCAGCTAAATTACCTAATAAAACAAATTGAAATAAAATATTAAGATTAGGTAAATCTGACCTAAAAGTCACGTCACTTCTTATTCTCGTTTAAATGCATAGATAGCCAATATCTGTGCAACGGGCTAACCCACTTCTTACTAAAAAAAAATCGAAAAAAATTGTATTTAAAACGTATATACAACTTAAAATATAATAACAATACGAAAAAAACTGTTTTTTTTTGTTTAAAAAATTTTTGTTTTAAAACTACAGTAGTAACAAGAGGGTTACCGTCACTCACAGCCTGGAGTATGCTGTTATCAGAGCAGTGCACTCTCTCCCAAAAAGAGGCCACACGAGCCCACATAACAGCAAAGTAGTCGGGCACTCTCGCCCCGGTGAACATGCTCGATGCGCTGCAATATCGAGGCAAACACATGAGAGTGCGAAAATGCATCATTATATTGCACTCTCATGGTGGCGTAAAATTTGCGCTTAAAATCGACCCAGAGTTGGCAGGTGTAGAAACATTGACAGTACGCATTAAACAATGTCACTACACCCTCCAAATCTGCGTGCGAGCATATTTGACCGGACCGAGAGCGCCCGTCTCTCTCGCTCCATATCCTGATCGTCTTTCAGGTCCGGCGTGAGTATGTGCCCCAAGCACAGATTACTAAATAGTTACCCCCAAGCACAGATTACTAAATAGTTAAACCGCCATACCATTTAATTTAACTTCAGGTACGTTCTCCGGACCCCTCCCCGACTTAAAAATCATTACTTCATCATGCATCAGTATAATGCTCACAGACTGACATGCAAAACGGGCGAGCTTCGCCTTGTCACAAAATATGCTGACACTACTGTCAAGTAACTAGTATCTCATCTGTGCTACTATGTCCCTACACTTGTATAGGTATACTAAATTAAAATAAAAATAAAAAAAAATTGTGTGTGTCAGCTCCGACGCACGACTGGAGTTTACTCGCGCTTGAAAAAAACTATAACTCACTTCATTTCTACTATTGAACACGACCTTTTTGGTATCGAAACTTTTTCGTAACGCTGTCATTCATCGATAGATTTTACTCCTCACATTTTTCTCATACCGGGCCCCTTATATATGCAAATCGATTATTAAGGAGTAAACTCCAAAAAATAAAAAATAAATTATAATAAAGATCAAACAAAGGTCGTAAATTTTTATGCGCTGCAATACCGTTCATCCGATTACGTTGAAACTTCGTACTGTTGATGCACGCCGGGAAGGTTATATATATCACACTGTAATGACACTAATATTATAAAGGCGAAAGTTTGTGAGTGTGTATTTTTGTTACTTCTTCACGCAAAAACTACTGAACGGATCTGGCTGAAATTTGGTAGGTAGACAGATTAGGACCTGAATTAACACATAGGTTACTTTTTGTCACGCTCGCGAAACGCTTGTGGATCCCGCACTGCGCACCTTCGAAAAGTCATAGAAATGTTGTCCACGCGGGTGAAGCCGCGGGAAACAGCTAGTTAAATATATATCCGAGGGTTTCGTCGGAAGTACTCTGTATTGTACTTGTGTGAGTTCCTCACCATGTTTCACTCTCATACGTATTACTGTTTTTACGATAGAGCTAATCCAAAAATACCTACTCAATACTTATAAAAACACGTTTTTTATACGAGGACCCCACTTAATTTTTGACTTTTTTTTTATTTTATTACTTTTCTTTTTAGTTGCAACAGAAATACGCATTCTGAAAGAAAATTTCAATGTCTACCTATTACAGTTCATGAAATACAGCCCACTGACAGACATACGGGCAAACAGCGGAGGCTTAATAATAAGGTCCTGTTGGTTACCCATTGGGTGTTCAGAACTCTAAAAAGCATCCGTCCTACTCTGTCAGAACGACCGAGAGAGTACACTTTACATATCACTCCACCAATAAAGTCGGTCCACTAACCACAATATAAAATTATGGCATTTTCGCGTAGTATCCCGGCACTACGATAGCAACCTCCGTCCGTGCCTGCGCCCTCTCCGCCTGCGTACCTACCTTATTCTTGTTGCTTCATCATATCAGCTCATATACAGTTTAACCGCCTCCGTAGCTCAGAGGAAAAGTTCACTGGCTTTATTTTATTTTATTTTATTTTATTTTATTAGAGACAAACAGTCATTTACAGATATAAACTTACTACACTATCACTTAAAGACCTATAGTCTCCTGTCTTAAATAAAGCAGTTCATTATCGTATAATTATATTAAAAAGTAACAATAACACTATGAATGAGATAAGATAAGATGGTCATGACTGCACCACCACAGAAGTGGCGACAGCAACCAGAAGCAGACAGCAACAAAACCTCAACATTGTAGGTACTCATAGCTAAGGTTCCATTACAATCCACTGCCATCAGCCACCACAACACCACCACCAGACAATGCAGTCATGACCAACCCTCTAATATTAGTTGCTTTACACAGGAGGTCGCGGGTTCGATTCCCGGCGGGGTCGATTGTAAGACTCGGTTTGGTTGGTGGTAGGGCATTTTCTAAGCCCGCCTGGCTAGCTACCACCATCTTATCTAAGTCTTGCCGCCAAATATCAATGTTGATATCATTGGTGTGTTCCGGCGTGAAGATAAGATAGCCAGTTCCCGATTGCGTTGAGGAGTCTTGGTAAGCCCGCTTCTATCTTCGGCAACATCGTCACATACCACCAGGTGAAATGTTGTCAAGGGTTTACCAATTGTGAAAAAAAACGTCCCCACCGAGGGGCTGGAACCTACCCTGAATTAGGACGATCTGGCCTTAGTCGACCACGCGGGCCCAGTGCGGGTTGGTCGACTTCACACACAACCTTCGAGTTTCTTCGCTGGTGTGTGCAGGTTTCCTCACGATGTTTTCCTTCACCGTTAAAGCAATCGGTGAGTATATGTAAGTAAGTTTCGAAAAACTCATTGGTGCTCGTACATTGGCCGTCCGGATTTGAACCCGACACCTCTGGTTAGGAGGACCGAGTCGTTATCGGTTGAGCCACCGACGCTTCATTCTTGTTGCTTATATATTATATAAATAAAAAAAAAAGTCTTCGGTGGCTTAATCGGTAACGACTCGGTCCTCCTAACCAAATTTCAAATCCGTACGGCCAATGTACCAATGAGTTTTTCGAAACTTACGTACATATACTTACCGATTGTTTTAGCGGTGAAAAAAAAACATCGTGAGGAAACCTGCACATCTGATTCCAGATGTATATGAAGGTTGCGTTGCACACATCCGTAGGTGTAAATCTAAAAATTAAATTAAAAATTTAAAAAACCCCCGACGAAAACCTCTAAAAAGTAAACAATAATATGTATTGACCCTTTGAGTTTAATTTAAGTAGTAATATTTTGATCCAAGAGTCGTCGCGTAGGGGGACCGCTAAGTTGTGAAGTTATTACTAATTAGTTGTAGTAAAGTAAATCAGTTGTATTCTGTTTTTATTTTATTTACTTAGCGGTCCCCCTACGCGACGACTCTTGGATCAAAATATTACTACTTAAATTAAACTCAAAGGGTCAATACATATTATTGTTTACTTTTTAGAGGTTTTTGTCGGGGGTTTTTTAAATTTTTAATTTAATTTTTATTTTGTGCTTTTTAAACTTTACATAACTATTACATACAATCGAAACTCTACCCCCACATTCATACAAATAGTTTCCAGGACGAAACACGATACTGCGACACAAAATCTAGCCTATTTTGAATCGATCAAGCCTGTGGAAGTTGCTCACCTCCCTTGTTTGAAGCTGCAATTAAATGTGTTATAACTCTAAACTTCAAATCCATGGACCCATGGAAGTTTTTTACTTTTTTAACCGCTGCTTCAGCAGATTCCAGGAGATGCTGCAGCATCAGGTCAAGGTTACCATATTATATCTAACACCTATTCATTGAGACTATTCTAATAATTTCTATTCTAATTCTATTTAAAAGTGTGTGTAACACCTATTTGAAATAAATTGTTTTGAATATTTTTTTTGAGCCCAAACACGATACTTCTACTGAAAGTTTTTGAGGAGTTGGGTATTCTGTAGATTCTAGGAGATGCTGCATCAACAGTTCAAGGTTATCATGGTTTTGCAATATTTTTACATTAACAGGGCACCAAATTTTGAATCGATCAGACCTGTATAAGTTGCCCAGATCCCTTAGTCACCTAGATAAGAGCTGATAACCCTGAAACGGCTGAACAGATCTTTATCGATTATAGCTAAGAACCACCGCAAGGAAACTTGTTTCACGTAAAAAAAAACTGCATCAAAATCGGTCCATCCGTTCGAGAGTTGCGATGCCACAGACAAACAGACACAAACACACAGAAATTGGCGTCAAACTTATAACACCCCTCTTTTTGCGTCGGGGGTTTATATAAGAAATCAAAGCGAAGGTTTATCTCAATAATATTTAGTTCACAGTTAGTCATAGTTTCAGGTACGTAGGTATGTCAAAAATTTAACGGATTTTAACAACATCAGCTCACCGTGTTGCCACCATTGCATTGTATGCAGAATCAAATACTGATCAAAACGAGTCCAAACACGACATATCTGCTATTATTTTTTTAAGAGTGTACTAGTGTGCTGGATATCCTGGCCGCAGCATCAGCTCACCGTGTTGCCACCATTGCATTGTAGGCAGAATCAAATACTGATCAAAACGAGTCCAAACACGACATATCTGCTATTATTTTTTTAAGAGTGTGCTAGTGTTCTGGATATCCTGGCCGCAGCATCAGCTCACCGTGTTGCCACCATTGCATTGTATGCAGAATCAAATACTGATCAAAACGAGTCCAAACACGACATATCTGCTATTATTTTTTTAAGAGTGTACTAGTGTGCTGGATATCCTGGCCGCAGCATCAGCTCACCGTGTTGCCACCATTGCATTGTATGCAGAATCAAATACTGATCAAAACGAGTCCAAACACGACATATCTGCTATTATTTTTTTAAGAGTGTGCTAGTGTTCTGGATATCCTGGCTGCAGCATCAGACCAAGAGTTCCATAATCCTGCATAGTTATTAAGCATACATGAGTGTTTCAAGTTTTTGGTCACATGTATGTTTGAAAGTAAAGTAAATACACATTAAGAGTCTAAGAACCCTACCGCAGCTAACAAAAGAGCTGATGACCTTGAAACGGCTGAACCGATTTTGATAAAACGTATCTAAGAACCATCGCCAAAAAACCTGCTTGTAAATAAAAAAAACCGCATCCAAATCGGTTAACCCGTTTGAGAGCTACGGTGCCACAGACAGACACACAGACACACACACACACACATATAGCGGTCAAACTTATAACACCCCTCTTTTTTGCGTCGGGGGTTAATAAAAATGGCCCTACACGTGCCCGCGGGTGATGCTAACTGCAGCACCAGGCAACCGCCGTCCATCCCTTGGATAGCACAGTTAACTAGAACATTTTTTTTTTTAATTTGAGACCTATTTGTTTTGGAGATAAGGGTGGGAATTGTAAATTTTCGCCTATTTTCGTAAGTAATTTCAAAACTTTGTGACGTAAAATTATACAAAAACACATTAGAGATTCTCACAACTAGCCCTTGTATTTGATATATCACTCGATATAGTATGCTAAACTTTTTTTAAATTGTTTAATTTACCCCTCAAAGGTGGCCTCGTGTTTATAAAATACACGTCTGTCTTTGGGTCACCGATGCCAAAAGCGGCACGAGGCGCGTTAACTTTATTTTGTAAATATTCAATGTAAGTAATAAAAAAATATTTTTTGTTTACTTGTAATTGTAAACCTAATAAAGAATGCCCCCCCCATTAAAATCCTGGATCCGCCCCTGTCGGTACACGAGTGCGATTTGCGTTGCCCTTTTTATTTGAAATTGCGTAAGCGGAAGCTTTAAATTCGCGATCTTACGGCCTACGGTGACGTTTCTACAAGCAGCTGCTCAGCTGGACACAAATTGGAAATAGTGAATCACTGACTAAACCATCCGTACAACGGGTCTTAGCAGAAGGAATTATAAAATCTGAGGTCCCTTGGACCCGTTGTACAGATGATTTAGTCAGTGTTGCGAAAGGATTGTACTCTCCACAGATAATGCTCCACCTGAGACACAAGGAAACACAGGTCTCCCTCTAGGACCTGTTTCATCCTTACTTCATTCCATCGGGTTCAGCCAGTAAGGCTGATAGGCTGACTAAATTAATAATAAGTGGATTATTCCTCGCCTTCTGGAGATCTCAATAACGATCCTCTCCAAATTAATCTTAGAAGGAAGCCAAAGCCAAAGATTGCGTTACGAAGTTTCTTTGTTTAGAACGGGCTTCTATTTGATCCGTGGGCTTAGATAAGCTGTTGGCAATAGGGCTTTTGTTTATCCCTAGGCCAGACACAGACAAAGCTATTTATATGTAAGTATATAATATGTAAGTATAGTTAGATGAGGTTTAATGAGGCGAAATGATATTATGGACTTTATGTTAAAAAGGCTATATTATACCATTAAGTAGATTTTGCCGAACCCCGCATCCCTTTTTCAACGTTGTCATCTTTGTCACTGATGATCTGCTCATTAATCGTGAAAAATCGAGTAAACCATCTATTATAATTTATTCTCACACGCACGGAGTACTTACTGTAGCGAAAATAAATGATATTAGGCTAAAATACCATCATAGAATTCGCCACATGATACGTTGAATTTGGAAGGCCTGCCTAATAGAGGAAATTAGGAAAGAAAAATATTTTGGGATAAATCGGAATACTTTCAATTGGTAACTTTTTTTTTTAAAGGGTAAACATACTAGGAAAAACATGACGGTACGTAGGTAAAAACGCACGTTATATCATAATCCTGGACAATACATCGGAAAATCCGAAATTAACAATTTTGATCAAATAAAAATAAAAATCTTGATCCTCATACAAACTTAGAACCCCTATTTCACCCCTTTGGGGGTTTAATTTTTTTAAACTCTAGAATAGGTATTTTTTTAGAGTTCCGTAGTACAACAAGGTATCCTTATAGTTTCTCTTTTTTTCTCTTCAAACCCAGTCATGTGGGGTATCGTTGGTTAGAGCTTAAAAATAGTTGTGAGTCTTCTAAGATCATTTTATAATTTAGGGTTCCGTTTTCAAAAAAATATGTTTGAAAGTGCTTAATGTTGTTGGGAGTCGAGTGTCTCCACCCCCTAACAACAAAACCGCTGTATTTGGAAATTTTAAAATTAGATATGGACGCGTTATTGGCAACTACGGAACCCAACATTGGGCGTGTTTGTGTGTGTGAAACAAAGTTTCATTTTTCTATCTCCAAAAATGACGGACTCCATACAAACTTTGAACCCCCGTTTCACCCCCTTTGGGGGTGAATTTCGAAAAATCCTTTTTAGTGCACTTCTAAACCTCATAAGGAACCTACGCGCCAAATTTTGAATTTCTAGACCCAGTGGGCTGTGCGTTGTATATCAGTCCGTCAGTTTCTTCTTTTATATATTTAGACTAAGATTGTTCTCAGTTTAGACAAAGTATATATACTAGTACTAACATACAGTGTGGACACTCCCTGCCGTTCTCTAGATTCCGACCTAACCCCTCGTTAGCCAGATTGATACAGTTTGGTTATAGTTTGGTTGTCGAAATTATACGATTTCGCCGTGATTTTGTTTGCTTCGTCATTTGTTTTTAGAAATATCATTTCAAGACCGTTGTATCGTTGTATGAAGTGTCCGGGGTGTGTTTTAGAGACTGTGAATTTCAGCTTTGTTTAAAGTCGACCTTATATCAAAAGTCTCGACGACGACGCATTACTTTCAGATAGGGTATCAAATTAATGTGTTTCTATCACAGTTAAGAAAAAGTTTTTGCTTCTATTCACAAGGAAATCGTTGCAATAAATCAGCGTAGGTCATGTCTCCAGATTGACCTCGGGGAGTTAAGGGAAACTAGCCAATAACTTTTATGGCGAAACTTTTGAAACGAAATCATGTATGTTTCAAGCTTATCACATCGATGTGACGGTGTGCTGTTTTATATTTAGGATTTTCATAGTAACGAAATTGGCCGTAATTCAAATGTGTGTTCGTGAATTCAAAAAGTTGCAGCCAATTATAAAGATTTCCCCGCCCGTACCTCAAACACTTCCCTCAGCTTTAGTACTACATAATATATAAATACTTTGGCTTGGCCCACAATGTTCTATATTGAAAACAAAGTATTAGCACTATAATTTACTGACTCGGTGGCTCAGTGGTTAGTGCCCTTGACTACTGATCCGAGGGTTGTGGGTTCGATCCCCATCCAGGGCAAGCATTTGTGTGATGAGCAGATTTGTTTGCTCTGTGTCTGGGTGTTAAATATATCTATATATGTATGTATTTAAACGTATGTAAGTATGTATATCAGTCTCTGGTAACCCATAACAGAGGGAATCCTACTTTGGGGCCAGATGACCATGTGTGATTTGTCCCAGAATATTTATTTATTTATTTATAATGAGGGGAGCGAATTTTTAAAGATCTCGTGGACATCTGCATTTCAGATGACAGCTGTTTAGACAGCTATAACTAAAATAAAAGTACACAAATTCAATAATTCCATGTTCGGTAGATGTCCACAAAATCCATCATCGGCTTCTTTTATTTACACTTGAACTTAGGATCTTGTAAATGTAACGCTATAAAGAAATAAGGGTTTCTCATTCCAAATTAAACGGTGTGGCGCCTAGGTATACAGACTCAGTCGTAAGATAGATTAATTCCTTTCTTTAAATGCAAAATTCCATTTAAAGGTTTTTGAAAATACACTGGTTACACCCGGGAATCGAACCGGGGAAAATATGAAAATAAGAAAATTTTGTTACGGTTTTTTTTCAAACAAGACTTCAATTCCATTTTTCAGATAAGTGGACTGCATTTAAAGAATTTTGGAAACCGACTTATTAAGGCCGACAATCGAACCAGCAAATTGTGAAAAAAAAACACAACCTTTATTTTTATAAAACCAATCAAAAGAGTCAGGTCACAAGCTTCAAAATCTGCTAATAAACTTATAAACTTTAAGTCAAAAATTAAAAGACTACTATAAAATTTAATTATTTTTTTTTTTTTTATATTTTGTTAGTTGGATTCCCGGCTGATGTAAGCAACTTTTCAAAAAGCGTCGGTGGCTCAACCCCTCAAACTCAATTCAGGGTAGGCTGAGCCCCTCGGTGGGGACGTATATGAGCTGATATGATGAAGCAACATTTCAAAAATCTTTTAATGCAGTTTTACTTATTTCTTCAAATAAATAAAAAGATGTTTATTTGAGTAAAATTTGCTATCCTCAATTTTATTAATTTGAACATTTTGCTGGTTCCCGAAAAAAGCAAGCAATTTTTACAAAATCTTTGACTGCAGTTCTTGTTATTTTTTAAAATCAAGGAATGTTTTCTTTCAGTAAAATTTGCTCTCTTAAATATTATGGGTACTCTCCCTCCAGGTGGGATTCGTTCATTGCACTCTGTATTCTGTAAAGATCATATATCTCTACGTTTGTGCACTCGCGCCTCCTTTATTATTACTCACTTGCCAGCGCGAATCGTATTAAAAACCTAAGTTCAAATTTAAATTAGTAAGATTGTTTTCATCTCTCCTGTTCGGAAAGTTTAATTTTCATAAGCAGATAGCCGGGTGGAACATTGCTTTTCCATCCCTAGGGTGGAAAGTATTTTCATCCCTAGGGTGGAAAGTATTTTTTTTTTAATTTCCACGTAGACAAAGATAAATATTGAATTACGTCATATTATTAAATTACATTAAAATAAGAGGTTTTCATATATCTAAACTCAGCTATACATTAAACGACGTGTTTATTACGATCTATAGGTTGATATATAATTTTATAGTTGGTCTATTTTTTCACATTTATAGAAGACTAGCTGTTTCCCGCGGTTTCACCCGCGTGGACAACGTTTCTATGACTTATCGAGGGTGCGCAGTGCGCGAGCCGCAAGCGGCTCGCGAGCGTAGTAAAAAGTAGCCTATGTCTGAATCCAGGTCCTAATCTGTCTACCTACCAAATTTCAGCCAAATCCGTTCAGTAGTTTTTGCGGGAAAGCGTAACAGACAGACAGAGTTACTTTCACATTTATAATATTAGTAGGGATTAGTAGGGATTAACATTTAAAATCATTCCTCTATTGTGCTGCGCGCCATTATGTCATGATAACATGACACTTTTTTTTAAATTTTCACCATAGCCACCTAGATGCACGTCATGACCAACTCGATTAGGTACAATCTAGTCGGCCGTGGCAAGCGGCCATTGCGAAAAGGTTTGAGGTTGGGTATAGGTAAACTAAATTTATTGATATCTAATTAATATTTTATATCATATAAATAATACGTTTCCTCACAGTCGAAATGAAAAGTAGAGTGTTTAACTCGGGTGAAATGACCCATTTCACCCTCGAACTATTGGCGCTCGAACGAAGTATCTCGAGTGGCATGGGTCACTTTCTTCCCTTGATTAACAGTCTACTATTGAAGACCGCGCGCCAGCAGGGCGGAGATCCCTTTTATATCTTTTTCTCATGGCACGAGTGTATTTTAACTAGTGTTCTTTGAAAACCCCAATAATAAGTCAGCTACTTCGATTTTGTTAATTCATCATTGATTTGTTGATTCAAAATGACTAGTTTTTTAGGCTTTACCTACTTAATTTCTTTGCAATGACTTATATATTACTGTGACAGGTTGCCAGTTAATTTTTTTAAATCACAATTGGTAAGCTATTGTTGGCATCATCTCACCTGACGGTAAGTGACGATGATGCCTAAGATGGAAGCGGGCTTACCAAGATTCCCCAGCGCAATGGAGAACTGGCTATCTTATCTTCAAGCCGGAACACATCTATGTTGTTAGATAAGGTGGTGGTAACTAGCCAGGCGGGCTTAGAAAATGCCCTATCACCGACCAAACCGAGTCTTACAAGTTGACCCCCCCCCCCGGGAATCGAACCTGCGACCTCCTGGTGTGAAGCGAATGGACTAACCATTTAAGGAGGCGGTTCATTTTATTATATGGCTAATACAAGTTGCCGTTTCATTATTGAGATGCCCGGAAAATTATATATTTTATGTTCATAAACTGTCGGTGGCTTAACGGCAAGGGCCGCTACGTCCTGTCTAGGAGGTCGTTGTTCGAATCCTGCCACATGTACATTTATCCGACGCTCTTACGGTGAAGGAAAACATCGTGAGGAAGCCTGCGAAGAAACTCGAAGGTTGTGTGTGAAGTCGACCAACCCGCACTGGGCCCGCGTGGTCGACTAAGGCCCGATCGCCCTAATTCAGGGTAGGCTCGAGCCCTTCGGTGGGGACGTATATGAGCTTTTAAGATGATATTTCTAAACAATATTTTACAGAAAATTTCACGAAGGAAGGAAGAAATATGGAGATGTTAGATTGGGTAGTAGAGGCACAGATTACTAATTAGTTACGTAGAGGCCTAAAATTTATGTTACCACAATGTTACGTTGTAAATTCCTAAAGGATTGGAACATATAACAATGGAACCGTGTCGTAGTGAGTGATATCTAAATATATATAACTCAAAGGTGACTGACTGACTGACTGACATAGTGATCTATCAACGCACAGCCCAAACCACTGGACGGATCGGGCTGAAATTTGGCATGCTGGTAGATGTTATGACGTAGGCATCCGCTAAGAAAGGATTTTGGGAAATTCCCACGGGAACCGCAAAAATCGGGATCCGCGCGGGCGAAGCTGCGGGCATCCACTAGTTACACAATATAGCTACATCGTAATAGAAAATCGTAGTAGACTCAGAAAAGTAATAGCAAAGTATATAAATTAGTACTAACATGCAGTATGGACACTCCCTGCCGCTCTCTAGATTGCGACCTCACCCCAGATTGATACAGATTGGTTACAGTTTGGTTGTCGAACGTATAGGATTTCGCCACCATTTTGTTTTTTCCGTCATTCCTTTTTTGAAATGTCATTTCTGGCCCGTTGTACGAAGTAACCAGGTTCGGTAATAGTCAGTTTCACTGTTTAGATTTAGACCTTTGTGGGAATTATTTGGACACTATGAAAACTGTACATTTTTGGAAAAGTTGTAATATACACAATAAAATAAATAATGTTGCCATTTTCCCGGAGTTATAAAATTAAATACCTACTTAAGTGGATCACCATACAGGAAACGTGTTTTTTGTTTTTTCTGTATCTTAAAAACGTTAATACACAAGCATGAAACTTGGTATGATTAGAGTACAAATCCTAAAGTAAAACAACCAATAATATAATAATAAGAACAAAATAAAAAATAAAAACAAAAATATAATAAAAATAATAATAAAAAATAATAATAAAACTGCCCAAGTGTGAGTCGTACTCGCGCTTAGAATCCCGAACTTATTATTCTTTTTTTGGTTTCTTCTCTCCGGCCTTCAAAAGCGCGGAGAAGGCAAAGGTGACTAAGACCATACAGCCAGGTCTGACGTATTTAAGTTTCTTTTAGTTTTTTGATTTGTAATGCTGGTGCCGGTGCATTACAAATCTTCTCTGAAGTTCTTGACAGCATTTGCAGCAGCTACATTCTGAAGTGGAACACCCAGTTGCTGTAGGGCGTCTATAAAACTGCACCCAGAACAAGTTGGGTTCTCACGTCCTTCTTCGTTTTATTTTCTTGTTCTCCACATTGCTCACGTGCACTAGACGATTTTCTCCAAAATGCACCACTTCTTGAACAAAATCCCAGCAGAAAACAATGAAAAAACAACAAAATAAAACTACGAATGCGGCTACCACAAATCGCGCCAAAAAAAAACCCCGAACTTAATTTTTATTTTATTTTTCTTCGCCCTTTTAGGGCAGGCTAAGGCTCATTGGCCATACCGCCTAGTCTTCAGTATATGTTTTTCAGTAGTATTCATTTGTAGAATTCACGTCTTCAGTAATTTTCAGTAGTTTCTTCACGTTCACATCATATCATTGTCTATAAACTAACCTAACCTACATACTCTAGCAAAATGATAGCACTTTTGCTAAAGCTTGCTCGGACTTCTTGTGGGAACTCGAAACACAGTATACACACTTTTATTTCATTATCCTACACAAGAAACACTTAAATGATCCTTCGCTGATAAATACACTATCAATATTACCCCGAACTTAATTTTAAATTACGCATGTTTTTTTTTGTTTGCCCTTTTCAGGACAGGCTACGGTTCATTGGCCATACTGCCTTGTCTTCAGTATATATATATTTTTCAGTAGTATTAGTTTACGTCTTCAGTAATTTTTCCTTTATAGTTATCAGTACTTTTCAGTATAATTGTATTTTTTTTCAATGGCACTATATAACTACACTGCAGCAAAATGATAGCACTTTTGCTGGAACTTTGGCGAACTTCTTGTGGAAACTCGAAACACAGCATACACACTTTTATTTCATTATCCTACACAATAAACACCTAAATGGTACTTTGCTGATTAATATACTATCCATCAAATATTATACATCATATGTACGCAGATAAATTCGTCGCCGATTTTGATGATCTTTTATTTTGCTGGAAAGGAGATATCCCAAGGGTGGTACCATGATAAGGAAACCAGGATCTGATGATGGCATCACAGAGAAATCGAGGGTTTCCTGTTTGAAGTCGGTTTTTTTTGTTCAAAATTATGTAAAATCTAAGTAAACAAACATGCAAATTAGAAACATTGTTTTTCTTCTTGAATTAAGGTTGTATCTAAACCAAGGAAAGAAGTTAATACAAAAATTGGATTATCAAAACAAAATCTACGAAGATTTCAAGATTTGAAAATGTTTATTCGAAATAGGTGCATGTTACACTCTTTCTGATGGTCTGGTCAGAAGACAGCGATTACATTACATAATGTCAGATTGTGAAAAAATATAAAAAAACAATCATCAGTTAATAATGTAAAAATTACGCAAAAAAAACATAAGGGTTGTTTTTGGCTAAATTAAAACACCTACCTTCTTCTAATAAATATATGAAATCGTTTTGAGTTTTTAGCACTTTATTCCAAGTTTTCAAGTATATGCCAATGGCAGTTCACGAATACGCCTCCTTCCACAATTAATCCGCACAATGCAGAGATTGAAATGAAGCTGGGTGGGGCAAGGTAACGACGTCCTTCCGTCTTAGTCGCGTGCGTCCGCCGCCGGGCAGCAGCGGCGGGCGGCGCATTCGTCGTGAATATGCTGTGAATTCGCAAATTTATAGGTAGGTACTATGACGTTGTCTACGTGACGCCAGGGGGTTGGTAGCTTCGTAGATTTATACCGTAAAATAAAACCACTTAAGTAAGTACGTATTAAATATAAATGAAGAGTTTTATTTATTTAATAAGTAAAATCGATATAGGCTCTGTCAGCTAACTTATTATTGGTTCTTTTAACGAAACTATTTGAAATACTTTCTTGCCATAAAAATTGATAACTAGGGATCTCTACCATGGCGCGCGGTCTTCAATCTATTACACACTTGAAAATAGACCTCTGTCCTGGCTCGCGGTCCACCATGGAATGAATCTCAACTGTTTTGGAAAGCTTTCGAACGACTTACTAATTTGAATTTGAACTTAGATTTTGAATACGATTTGCGCTGGCAAGTAAGTATAAAAGGAGTCGCGAGTGTGGAAACGTAGAGATATACGATCTCTACAGTACCATACGATAATTGTTCCATGCATTATACGTGTAACTAGCTGTTTTACTCGTCTTCACCCGCGTGGACAACGTTTCTATGACTTTTAGAGGGTGCGCAGTGCGCGAGTCGCAAGCGGCTCGCGAGCATGGAAGAAAATAGCCTATGTGTTAATCCAGGTCCTAATCTGTCTACCTACCAAATTTCAGTCAGATACGTTCAGTAGTTTTTGCGTGAAAGAGTAACAAACATACATTCTTACAAACTTTAGCGTTTATAATATTAGTAGGACAAATTAAGTAATACCATAGATTAGGTAATAATACTAATATTGTAAAATATGTGTTTATTTGTTACCTTTTCACGCTTTAACACATCAACTAATCTTGATGAAATTTGGCATGTAGGTAGCCTGTGTCACGGGGTAGGACATAGGCTACTTTTTATCCCGTGAAAATAGCATAGTCCGATGCAGTTCCTAAAGGAACTGAAAAAATTCTCTTTTTTTTGGTTAATTTCTTGTTGTGATTTTTTGCATAGAGATAGTTGAGGGGGTGGGAAACGTCATAATTTTGCTAATTAGCATATTCTGACAAAGATCCTGAGGGATCTGGAGAAAACTCATGACCTCGCTCGAAAGCCGCTTGCGGCTCGCGCACCACTCACCCTCAAGGGCAGTAATAAAAACGATGTCCATTGCACGCGGGCGAAGCCCCGGGCAAAAGTTAGTGTCTAAATACATTAATACACAGGTCATAGGTATCGATTCTTTTAAAAAGCCTTTGCATAATCGAAATATCGACGACCTACGACGTGCACTTTCCACACTAGTCATCCTACAAAAAGTAGGACGTCTACGGGGGACCCTTAGGGCAGGATTATTTTTATACCTCCAGGCTGTTTTTTTTTAAATTTCTTCTATCAAAATTTTTTAGGGTTGCCACTATAGTAAAAACTTACTTAATATTTTTTTACTCAAAAATGGCTCTAATGATTTGGATGAAACTCGGTATGTTACTATAACTGTATATGACCTACAGTACACAGTAGACGGTTGTTCCAAAATACATCGGAATAAGGTACAAATCCAGGTTTTTTGTTACTTTTTCTTAAAAAAATGGCTCTAACGATTTTAATAAAACCTTGTGAATCATCACATCAGCTCATAGACTTACGTTCGATATTATTTTATCACGGATCGACCTACTTTGATTGATTCGTTTTAAAGCCTAAACCGATTTTGATAAATTTATATGGGACCACCCTGGAGGCATTATCTAAAGATTAAAAATAGAATCTTCCAATTATGTAGTTTCACGATCTCCGAATAAATCGCGTAACATAACATACAAAAATAAATTGCACAGCGCTGCTGTGCATACTTTCTCGCGAAGCCTTCACCGTCTGGCATAGTCGGGCATACACAAATCAACAATAAACATTACCTACGAGTACACTTATTTAGTCATCATATCAGCTCATACACGTCATCACCGAGAGGCTCGAGCCTACCCTGAATTAGGGCGATCGGGCGTTAGTCGACCACGCGGGCCCAGTGCGGGTTGGTCAACTTCACACACAACCTTCGAGTTTCTTCGCAGGCGTGTTGCAGGTTTCCTCACGATGTTTCCCTTCACCGTTAAAGCAATCGGTAATTATATGTACGTAAGTTTTTGAAAAACTCATTGGTACATTGGCCGTCCAGATTTGAACCCGGTACCTCTGGTTAGATGGACCGAGTCGTTACCGGCTGAGCCACCGACGCTTTTACGGTGAAGGAAAACATCGTGAGGAAACCTGCACACGCCTGCGAGGAAACTCGAAGGTTGTCTGTGAAGTCGACCAATCCATACTAGGCCCGCGTGGTCATAAAGGCCCGATCGCACTAATTTATGGAAGGTTTGAGCCCCTCGGTGGGGACGTATATGAGCTGATATGATGACTAAATAAGTGTACTCGTAGGTATTGTTTATTGATGATTTGTGTATGCCCGACTACGCCAGACGGTGAAGGCTTAGCGAGAAAGTATGCACAGCGTGGCTGTGCAATTTATTTTTGTATGTTATGTTACGCGATTTATTAGGAGATCGTGAAACTACATAATTGGAAGATTCTTTTTTTAATATTTAGATAAATCTGTTTAGGCTTTAAAACGAATCAATCAGAGTAGGTCGATCCGTGATAAAATAATATCGAACGTAAGTCTATTCATTTTAAGTTCAAATCAATGCGGGCTTCCTCGCGGCTGTTACGTTGAAACCAAACGCCGCTTTCCTGATTTTTACATGTTTTTATCACTTTTCTTCACTTCCAAATAAATTTAAACAAAATGTGTTCAATTAAAATGAAAGGTGTTGTTAAAGTCACCGATTTTTGTGTGTCGGTTTCATTCAACATAAACATAATTTGTTTTCGAGAAATTTTGCAATAAATGCAAAAAACAGGGTCTGCAGGATAATTTTTTACATCAAAAGTGGTAATATTTTTAAAATTGTATTCAATTGAATCGTTTTTTTGTTACTTTAAGTATATTACTTATATATTTTGTCCATAGTGATAGTTTTGCGCAGTCTTTCAATAATTTGAATTGAATACTGTAATTTGACCCATCTTAGGGCCTTAAGGGTTAACTGGAGGGACGAAATCCCATACAAACGTACTTTCGTTTTAATTTCGAAACCATAAAACTCATCGTATTCAAATTTTTTACAAGCATTAAGATGATAAATATCTAGATCTGTAATTAGTTTTGGTTCGAAAATAATAAACAAAAAAAAAGTTACTTATATTACTCGATTTCGTCGATAAAAAGGGCAAATTTTTTAAGTTGCTATAACTTTTTTTTTGTTTATTATTTTCGAACCAAAACTAATTACAGATCTAGATATTTATCATCTTAATGCTTGTAAAAAATTTGAATACGATGAGTTTTATGGTTTCGAAATTAAAACGAAAGTACGTTTGTATGGGATTTCGTCCCTCCAGTTAACCCTTAAGTAACCGACATAGCTTTTAGAATTGCTGAACTTAATTGGCAGTGGGCGGAGCACATAGCTCGTTGAACGGATGGCCGTTGGGGCAATAAAGTTCTCGAGTGGCGACTGCGCACCGGAAAGCGTACCGTTGGTGAACCGATGACCTGGTGAAGGTCGCGGGTAGCCGCTAGATGCGGGCAGCGCAGAACCGGTCGTCGTGGAAATCCTTGGAGGAGGCCTATGTCCAGCAGTGGACATCCTTCGGCTGATATGATCATAATGAAGGCCCTATGTACTTTTGGTAGAAAAAAATAAAAACAAAAAAAAATTGCAAAATAATTGTACTTTGTTGTGATTGAAGACGTTTTTTTTAAAGTGCGTGCGTGGTCAATTATATTTCACGCTGAACCTGTCAAGTTGCTAAATTAATAACCTTATTTATTTAATAATTTAACTATTTATTCATTATAAACGTGTATTTCACTTTCAATTTCAGTAGTTAGTTACCTAATATTCAGTTATGAAACTGATAAGTGTGGACTATTCCTCATCAGGATACCAAAGTGCTCCTTGTCCGCTCCCTTCTACTCCCTTTACTGGATTACGGTGATGTCGCCTATCTTGACCCTACGGCCGAATTATTGGATAAGCCAGATAAACTTCAGAATCAGTGCATAACGTTATAATTTCGGTCTCCGAAAATACGACCATCTCAGCTAGGATGGCCACTCATCCGCCAGCGTAGGAATACCCATATCTTGTGTCATCTTTTTAAATATACTTTTTAACCCTTTTGCCCCGCATTATATTCGTGAAAGGTTCGTATTTCGCACAGCAATGCATAACCGACTGCGCTCTAGTAAAAACCTGGCACTTGCGATTCCTGTACACAGCACTGATACCTACACTAAATCGTATACGGTTCACGCGGCTCGCTTGTGGAATGCATTGCCAGTGGAAATAAGAAGTGTCTCTCCATCTCCACGTTCAAGACCCGTCTCATGAAGACATGACACCCGTTTATTTGTGTCTTCCTACTTCAGCTAGTATGTTTTTATTTATGTATAAGTATGTATAGTACTATGGTATGTAAATATTTTTATTTATATATCTTCTTAATATATATAAATCTCGTGTCACAATGTTTGTCCTCAATGGACTCCTAAACCACTTAACCGATTATAATAAAATTCGCACACCATGTGCAGTTCGATCCAATTTGAGAGATAGGATAGGGTAGGGTAGGGTAGTGTAGGGTAGGGTAGTGGAGGGTAGGGTAGGGTAGTGTAGTGTAGGGTAGTGTAGAGTAGTGTAGGGTAGGGTAGTGTAGTGTAGTGTATGTAGGGTAGGGTAGGGTAGTGTATGGTAGGGTAGTGTAGTGTAGTGTAGGATAGTGTAGGGTAGGGCAGGGCAGTGTAATGTAATGTAAGGCGGTACGAAGTTCGTCGGGACAGCTAGTTTATTATATAATAAGTATGTAAGTATATTTATTATTATTATATAATATATCTAATTGTAATTTATTATCTGTTTATTACTTAAGATTATTGTTTTTAGTTTTTTTAATTGTGTACTAACTTGTTTCTGCTTAGTTTAAATCCTATCAGCGATGAAGGGTTGGCTGGAAGAGATCCCTGTTTGGGATAAGTCCGCCTTTGTGCGTACTCCTATTATGTATCTTTAATTGTAAATTTTGTTGTACAATAAAGAGTTCACAAACAAACAAACAGGATTATTCTAAAAGAATCGAAATTTATGAAAAAACTCTTGAAGTTAATGAACAAGAGCGGGGATTGGTAAACACGTGGAAGTTATATTCATGAATCCACATACTAGTACATCGATCGTGCTCATGAAATAATCAGAACGTCCAAACTCCGAACGCTTGGCCGGGCAAACACAAGTTATGTAATCTTGTTGGGAACTCTGAAGCCCTATGAATATTCAATGGGCAGGCGGACAGAGCCACGGTGGGTATGCAAAATCTCTTAAACGTGTCGTCGAAATTATGAAATTTCAGGTGGAAATAGGTTTACTTTGATTTTTCAAAGTTGGACGACAATTGAAGAGCTAGCTGTAGCTAGCAGTAGAAGAGCCGCCGCCTCCTGTCCGGGAGGTCGTGGTTCGAATCCTGCCACGTACCAATGTGATTTCGAATTTATATTTCATATGTACGTTTATCCGACGCTCTTACGGTGAAGGAAAAACATCGTGAGGAAACCTGCACACGCCTGCCAAGAAGATCGCAGGTTGTGTGTGAAGTCGACCAACCCGCACTGGGCCCGCGTGCCACGTGTTCGACTAAGGCCCGATCGCCCTAATTCAGGGTAGGCTCGAGCCCCTCGGTGGGGACGTATATGAGCTGATATGATGATGATGGACGACCTAACTTTTGTTTGTATCTTATAGTTATTAACTACTTAATGCAGTTTGCATAGTTATCAATAGATAGAATAAACTTAATGAATGGATGGTTTGGTTGCACTGTATTAAAAATTTGGGTGCGTTTGGCGGTACCTCATTTTTTTTAGGGTTTCGTTTTTGAGGTCAAAAGGAAAAAACCGGCCAAGTGCGAGTCACAACCGCACACATAGGGTTCTGTACCATCATACTAGATGGCGCTAGTTTCATGTTTAAAAAAACACGTTATTATATTTTTTCACTTTTTCTAATTTTTAGTATTTCTTGTGATAGCGGTAACAGAAATACATCATCTGCGAATATTTCAGCTGTCTAGCTATCACGGTTCATGAAATACAGCCTGCTGACAGACAGACAGACAGACAGACGGACAGCGAAGTCTTAGTAATAGGGTCCCGTTTTTACCCTTTGGGTACGGAACCCTTAAAACGAAACTCTTATAAAATCACTCTTGTCCGTCCGTCTGTCACAGCCGATTTGCTCAGAAACTACTATTTATTTCTTTCGTCTAATAGAAACAGATACCCAAATACCGCAGTGTCTCAAGACTAAGGTTTTTGACCAGTGTGTGTTGCCAGTGATGACTTACGGAACTGAGACATGGTCGCTTACTATGGGCCTCATAAGAAGGCTCAAGGTCACCCAAAGGGCAATGGAGCGTGCTATGCTCGGAGTTTCTCTGCGTGATCGAATCAAAACGAGGAGATCCGCAGGAGAACTAAAGTAACCGACATAGCTCACAGAATCGCTAAACTGAAGTGGCAGTGGGCAGGGAAGAAGGTCGAAGAAGATGGCCGATGGGGTAGTAAAGTTCTCGAGGGGCGACCGCGCACCGGAAAACGTAGCGTAGGCAGGCTTCCCACGCGGTGGACCGACGACCTGGTGAAGATCGCGGGAAGCCGATGGATGCGGGCAGCGCAGGACCGTTTGTCGTGGAAATCCTTGGGGGAGGCCTTTGTCCAGCATTGGACGAATTTTGGCTGATATGATGAATATAGAAACATGCACGAAGCTAAGTGAAAAAGAATATCTCATTAAAAGGACAAACCTCGCAGAACCTTTTTTAGAATTAAAGCCTAAATAAAAATTGAGATTTGACCAAACGGGAATATTTGACCCAATTGCAATGACATATATTACTGGCGTAATCTGTGCCCAATTGAATATAAAGTTCCAATATGTAATTAAAAAAAAAATGTTTAACATCGTACGTACGGGGCCGCAGTTCACTTATTCATTCTTAAAATTAACACAAATAAATTGTGAACAAATTAGAAAGCTCCATTTGAAATATTTTGCGATGACAAATTCTCTCAAATAAAATAAACGACTATCTGACAACCTATTTCAAAATTTTCAAAACAATTCGAAAACGCGAATGTAATCACAAACGAAAAAGACCGAACGGCAAGGAGATCCAATCTGTAGCACAGAGATGCTACAGTATGTAGTGCAGGTATCTAGGACATATTTTACGTTACCATATATTTCTGTACCTACCTGCCTAGAAGGGTCTGCCAATAGTGCCAATACATGCGTACAGTATCTATCTACTTAGTAGTCTGTGGCTAATCCCTACAGGCAACGTTCAGAAAGGTGCGTTAAAATATGTTTTTATTAGTAACTCAGAAGAAACTGACAGCTGATACCGAGATGCTCAGACAAAGACATACCTATCACGCCGTTTTCGCTGGGCAAGTCCCCGGTGTAAAGTGTGACCTTTATATATCATACCAGCCAAGACATGGTAAAGGGAAAGATATGTTTTGTTGTTCAAACGTATTTGGAGAGGATATTATTGTTTTTATGTATCCCATAAAAATATCGAAAAATATGTATTAATTATCTATTTCATAAAGGAAAAATTTATACTTTCTAAGTCAGAGGGTTTGGGCTGAGCGTTGATGAGTCAGTGGGTGTTCTTTTCTGGTCTGCGAATATTGGATCCAGTCTCTTCAAATCGCTCGAGCACTCTTTGAACGGTTGATAGTGACGCACCAACACTTCTCGCTGTATAACACTGACTGCGCCCGTCTTCAACCGTTGTCAGAATTCTGGTATACTCTTCAGGGGTTAGTGACATGTTTTTGACAGTGTGTGTAAATACCTATTTAAAAAAAATATATTTTAAAATTGGAATTTGTAGATTTGACCTATTTTCAAGACAAATTTACATGTTAAAAACCTGCGACAATAGTTATGTCCTCAGTCTAGACTAGGCGCCTGCTTTTGCTATCGTTTAAGTAATATTATCGACTTCCAATTGGAGCTCTTCACCAAGGAGGCCAGTTTTGTTTTGCCGATATTTGAATCTAGTTTCTCATTTTATTTTTCCAAGACTAAAAATATTAATAAGTTGAAGAAATACCTAAAATTTAGGTACTAGCTTATAATAGGGGATCGGACTGCATCAAAAATAAAATCTGAAATATGATTTCCTAAATTGCTCTCCTCTTGAAGTTTCAAAAAACCTTACTTGTTTTTTTTCCATCCCGTCTTCAATTTTTAATTGATCAAATTCACACAATAAGTTCGTCAATGACGCTTAAAATCTATGACGTCACTTGTGGGTATTTCAAACATTTTTAGAACATAATTTCGTTTTTGACAGATCATAAAAAGTAACTCAAATGACTAGCAGTCCGTTCCCCTATTGAAAATCGTTTTTAGACTATCCTTAGACCTTGATTCCGCCTCCAAAGTTCACCATCAAATTACCAAAAGGATCTTTTGTCACCGGGAATACGGCTTAATACAAATTCCAGCTCAATCGGAACCCTGGAAGTCACTGTAATATCGATTGCAAGATTTGACTTAAACATACATTCATACATACGTTCATACATACATTGTAAGTTAAAATTTAAAAAAATGTTATTTCTCCTTAGTAAAGTTGGTTCTGTGAATATTACAGTGGAATGTAGTCTGACAAAGCCAGTGAAGTCAAAACACATTCATACAATTTGCATGCGTCAGAGTACGTGAGAGATAGGCTCATCATCATCATATCACCCGAAAGACGTCCACTGCTGGACGAAGGTCTCCTCCAAGGATTTCCACAACGTCCGGTTCTGCGCTAACCGCATCCAGCGGCTTCCCGCAACCTTCACGTCTTCAGGTCGTCAGTCTACCGTGTGAAAAGCCTGCCAACGGTACGTCTTCCTGTGCGCGGTCGCCACTCAAGAACATTACTGCCCCAACGGCTATCTGTTCAACGAGCTATGTGTCCCGCGCACTGCCACTTCAGTTTAGCGATTCTGTGAGCTGAGTTGGTTACCTTGCATTAGGCACACCCTGGACACTTCATACAACGGGCCAGTCAAAAAACGAATGACGGAACAAACAAAGTGGCGGCGAAATCCTATACGTACGGCAACCAAACTGTAACCAATCTGTATCAATCTGGGTGACGGGGCAGGGGGGGGGGGGGGTGAGGTTGCAATCTAGAGAGCGGCAGGGAGTGTCCATACGTATATGTTTGTACTAATATGTATACTTTGCCTTGTTTCTCCTACGAATCTCATTATTTTTGACTCGATGCGCTTTATTTATTATACTCGTATTTAGGGATTTATTTTATTATCTTGTCTACTCTTCCAAGTTGTATAATAATATCCTTGCTGTCCGATCGATCAAACAACCGATCTGACCACGTGGCCGAATAGCATGTGCTATTGAATTCCGAATTTCTAAAACGCATTGGTACGTGTCAGGATTCGAACCACGACCTCACGGATAGGAGGTAGTGGCCCTAGCCGTTGTGCCACCGACGCCCTTACTCTGTACTCGTAAGTTACATAGACTATAAACTTTACTTTGATATGCAATTCTATGTCTCCATTCACTTTGATCCTGACTTTTATCTGGTTTGATCAGAGGCGTATTTAAGAATCCGGCGCCCCGGGCACAAAAAAAAACCGCCCCTCTAAGTGACAAAAAAACCGGCCAAGCGCGAGTCGGAATTGCGCCGGTGCGATCGCACGCTTAGTAACAATGAAAACACTGAAGTACCTACCTACTTGTAAAACTCGCGTAAAATATTTTTCCGTTACTTGATATATTGGTAACTCTTTGTCTATTGAAATTGTTTTTAATTAAGAAAATCTTAAAGAAGTTATCGACTACCTAATTAAAATTTTGCTCTAATTATTTCTATTGCGACTGGCGAATGAACAACCGAAAACCCCTCACCTCTTGCCGCCCCGGGCCGAGTGCCCCCCTGGACATAGGGTAAATACGCCTCTGGGTTTGATCCGTTTTACCTTTAGTGTTTAGATGAACGCCGTGTAGGCAAGAAGGTAAGTGTATCTCTCCCTAGGGAACATCGCTGAAGCGAACTCAGCTGGAAGTTCGCGGTATTTACGGACAGTTCTTTTAAAAATACTACACGAAGTGTGCGATGCTGGCCACTTACTTTTATGTCTTTAATAATGTTATTTATGAAGGTTTGAGATGTATTTTCGATATCGTTGAAACACTTATAGGTCCAATTTATGAGATGACGAGCTTGCGTTATACTATAAGATGTTTTTATTGGCAAATAAATGGATAGTAATGTAGGTAAAGGGCAATGGAGCGTGCTTTGCTCTGAGTTTTTCTGCGTGGTCGAATCAGAAACGAGGAGATCCGTTGGAGAACCAAACTAACCGACATAGCTCTCAGATTGCTAAACTTAAATGGCAGTGGGCGGAGCACATAGCTCGTAAAACAGATGGCAGTTGGGGCAGTAAAGTTCTCGAGTGGCGACCGCGTATCGGAAAACGCAGCGTAGGTAGGCCTCCCACTCGGTGGGCCGATGACCTGGTGAGGGTCGCGGGAGGCCGCTGGATGCGGGCAGCGCAGATCCGGTCGTCATGGAAATCCTTGAGGGAGGCCTATGTCCAGCAGTGGACGTCCGTCGGCTGATATGATGATGATGGTTGTAGGTACATTATAAGGTTATTTAACCGCCTCCGTGGCGTAATGGTTAGTCCATTCGCGTCACACCAGGAGGTTGCGGGTTCGATTCCCGGCAGGGTCAACTTTGTTAGACTCGGTTTGGTTGGTGTTAGGGCATTTTCATAGCCCGCCTGGCTAGCTACCAAGCTAAGTCTTGCCGCCAAGCATCAGTGTTAACAGCATTGATGTATTCCGGCTTAAAGATAAGATAGCCAGATCCCCATTGCGTTGGGGAATCTTGGGAAGCCCGCTTCCATCTTCGGCATCATCGTCACTTACCATCAGGTGAGATGATGCCAACGGCTTACTAATTGCGAATGAAAAAAAATATTTGAGCGAGACCTACAGTACTCGCATATGATGTGTAACATGTGACAAAATACTTTATAAAAGATACGGCAGACTAGGCTGTATGGTCATACATACCTTTGCCTTTTCCGCGCTTTTAAAGCCTGATAAAAGGACGGCAAAGATACGGCAGACTAGGCTGTATGGTCATAGATACCTTTGCCTTTTCCGCGCTTTTAAAGCCTGAAAAAACGCGACTTCCTGTTACAATGGGACACATTTCCGTCCCATGGGACACATTTCCGTCCCATTTCACGAAATCACTCCCACTAATTGCAGGAAAGCGAGAGCAAAGATGTTACACATCAATAATAAAAAAAATACGTATTTTAATTTTTGCCGACGAATTTTTTGCACAACGTCATAAAAGAAGTATTATTATAAACCGCACATTTATTATCTCCCGAGGCACGTTGCGTCGTAATTGGATATTACATTCTGTCAGGCGAAACAAGATCAGCGAGGAATATCCTTCGTCACAAACAACATTGTATTAATTTTGTACATACAATGTTTTTAACCCTTGGGTTTTTAACCTACGCATTAGCTGAGAAATACGGATTTCCGCTATAAATCTGACAAACGCTGCTTAGAAGTGTTAACAAATAACAAGTATGCGTTTTCATTTGTGAATTGTACTGGCTGACAACCTTAGCCTCACTCAACGGATAGGTTGGTAGTATTATATCAAGAGACTACCCTTATTTTAGTGTGCGAGTTTGCTCGCACTTGGCTGGTTTTTTATGTTAGGTATGTTATTTTTTTTACTTATTGCCGGTTTGATTTCCAGTAAGAGGTAAGCGAGTTTCCGAAAATCTTTGAATGCCTTTCTGCTTATTTTTTAAAATGAAATCTCCTTTAAAAATATCACTATCATCAATATAATTACTAAGGCTTTAAGATCATTTAATCCGAGCAGGTTGATACGTGTTTAAATAATATCTAACGTAAGTCTATTCACTTAAATTCAATTTAATGCGGACTTTCTCGCGGCTGTTACCTTGAAACCGAACAAGTAACTATTTAGTAATATGTGACCGAACGCCCAATTCTCGATTTTTACATGTTTTTGTTACTTTCCTTTAGTTTCAAATAAGGTTAAAAAAATATGTTCAATTGAAATGAAAGGTCTTAAAGTCACCGATTTTTGTATGTTGGTTTCATTCAACATTAACTATTTCTTTTCGAAAAATTTTGCAATTAATGCCAATATTTTTTTACATCAGAAGTGGTAATATTTTCGAAATTGTATTCAATTAAATCGATTTTTTATTACTTTAAGCAGAGATATGCTATATATAAACTTTAAGTTTATTTATATATTTTTTCCATAGTGATAGCTTTACGCAGTCTTTCAATAATGTGAATTGAATATTGTAATTGGCCCCATCTTAGGGCCTTTGTTTACATTTTTTTCGGTTCGATTCCAAGGCCATCAAAAAAGGCGTGTATTTAATCGGGCAACAAAGTGAATGTAATATAGGATTTAAAAATCATGAAATTGGATGCCATAATTAATAGGTTGGCGACTATCGAACATCCAAGTGTTTAAAAAATAGCAGCCTAATAAAATAAAACATTCGTAAACATCTTTATAATTTAAGCAGGCATCAGGTTTTTTGTTTTTAAACAAAAAATAATATAGTTTATTTCTAAGCGGAAACTTGATAGAGAATAGATAGTTAGACGTTTATAAATTATGCTTGAGATTATTTAAAAATAATTTGTATGACAAGCAGAGGTCTCCCCCCCCCCCCCCTGCAACGCTCGATCTGACTTTTTGCAGTAGGTAACCCAGGGACAACGATCGATGTTGGTTCTTGCTACCTAACCACCATTTTCTTTTGCGGCCCCCCACCAACCCTTCCCCACGTTTTACCTCCGCTCCACCCAACCCCAAAAAATAGCCCGAAAGTGATTTCTTATATGGAAGCAAGTAATTGATAAAATCGCCAAGTCATTATTTATAGTGCCCCACCTACGATTTCAACTGACTTGTTAAATGTATACTCGTGTTTGATATCTGTTTTTATAAAGAAAGATAGATAATTCATTTATTCATTGGCAGCCTTTGTAAGACTTTTTTTAACCGGTACTGTAGCGGTTCTTCTTTCATCCGATCTTCTTTTTATTCCATATATTTCTTTTTCATATCATCTGACAACATCATTCAAAAACCAAAAAAATTTCATCATCAGCATCATCATAATATAATAAATTTAATAAGTTCGTATCTTGATACTTTTTAAAAGACCCATTACGTGTAAGATCAATTTATGTTTTTTTGTGATTTGTATTTTAAATTTAAGTGTAATATGTTTTGACTATTTTTATATTTCTTTCTAGATGTTATTTCCATAATTAAATAATATTAACTACATGTCCACGATGGAGTTTTAACCCACGCCCTTATATCAACATTATATCTCCTACTCCTATCCGTCGTGTGACACAGTTTACAAGGAAAAAAAGTTAAAAGCCTAATGTTTTAGGGTTGTCGAAAATATTATATCACTGATGGTTTAATTTTTTGCTGCATACTATAAGCCGCAATTTTTTAATCGCCTTTATAATAAACCTTTTTTAAATATATATGAACGTAGTTTTTATTAGGGTTCCGTAGTCAACAAGGAACTCGCATTTTCGCCATGTCTGTCTGTCTGTCATCGGCTTAGCTCAGAGACTATTAGTACTAGAAAGTTGTTAAATTTGGCATGGGTATACATATTAATCACGCCGACAAAGTGGTACAATAAAATCCTGAAAAAACATTTTTTAGGTATCCGTCCGTACCCAAAGGGTCTAGTATGATGATACGGAACCGTTTGTACTAGCGCCATCTAGAATGATGATACTTAACCCTATGTGTGCAGTTCTGACTCGCATTTGGTCTGTTTTTTTAGAGTACTTCCCGTACAATATTAAACTACCTATATATTAAAAGGAAAACTATCACGGCTAAGTAGGCTTTCCTAGTGTAGGAGTGAGAGTTAACCAACTTATTGTTTGCAGTTGGTTTTTTAAAAAGTTTATAAATTTTCCATACAAAATGTTTTATTCCCAACTGAAAATATAATTTTGTTTTTTAAAATATACAGTTATTTTTTGAGAAGTCTACGGAGCTCTACTATGCGCGATTCTGACTCCCACTTGGCCGGTTCTATGTCTAATATTGACGACATGGTTCCTTCATCATCATCATCATCATCATGTCAGCTCATATACGTCCCCATCGAGGGGCTCGAGCCTACCCTGAATAGGGCGATCGGGCCTTAGTCGACCACGCGGGCCCAGTGCGAGTTGGTCGACTTCACAGTTCACACACAACCTTCGATGGTTCCTTAGCCTTAGATTATTATTCAGTTTCCTTCCACATACTGACCCGTCGTTATTGTCACCATTTATTTAATAATAGGGAATGTTGACGTCAATTTGATTTCTTTTGAAGTATAATATTTTATTTTTTATTTTAAAGAAAACTTGGTAACTTATTACAAGTAAATATCAATTAAGCATGGAACATTGAAGACATTGGTCAATTATAACATACTAGTGGCTCCGTGATGAATATTAGGTATGAAATATGGTATTTTTTTGTACGTAACCCCTATATGGCGCCGCAATTTTAAAAACATTCTATAAACTGAATCGACAAAAAAAACCTTATAATTATCGTACCTGCTCACAAAATTTCACGATGAACCGGCTGAGAAATGCGACCTGTACAGGAGAACAGCCGGACATCCGCCGGACATCCGCCGGACACCCGGACATACGAAGCATTTTTGCCCAAAAGCCGGTTCGCGCTCGCTCGGCCGCTTCAGTTGTTTATCTACTAACTTCTAATGCTGACTGTATAGTAAAGAAATGAAAAATCACAAGTTTAATTTACTTTTCTTTGCAGGACAAACACTACCTGTGCATAATGGCGTCCGACTCGCCCGAGCAGAATCTCACGCAGTACTTCAGCCTGTGCAACGACTTCATCCATGCGGCGCGGCTGCGCGACGGCAACGTCCTCATACATTGGTAAGGAACAAGCTGTGCATAATGGCGTCCAACTCGCCCGAGCAGAATCTCACGCAGTACTTCAGCCTGTGCAACGACTTCACCCATGCGGCGCGCGACGGCAACGTCCTCATACATTGGTAAGGAACAAGCTGTGCATAATGGCGTCCAACTCGCCCGAGCAGAATCTCACGCAGTACTTCAGCCTGTGCAATGACTTCACCCATCGGCGCTTCTGCGCGACGGCAACGTCCTCATACATTGGTAAGGAACAAGCTGTGCATAATGGCGTCCAACTCGCCCGAGCAGAATCTCACGCAGTACTTCAGCCTGTGCAACGACTTCACCCATGCGTCCTCATACATTGGTAAGGAACACGACTCAATACGTGTGTCTTGATTTGAGCGTTGGGAAAAAAACCATAACAACCACCTTGGTTAAAACCTGGTTTTATCCCAAAAAAATGGTATTTATGCATGTTTAAAAACGTATGGATTTTGGAATGAACCGTGTTCCCGGGTAATAAACAGCTCTTAAGTAAACGAAACATTAATCCTTATTACTAATGTTAAATATGAGAAAAAAATGTTCATTTGTTTGTTTATTACCTTTTTACGTTTTGATACCTCAACCGACCTTGAAAAAATTGGGCATGCATGTAGCTTGTGTCATGGGGAAGGACATTAAACATCGCAAAGGGTTGACGTGATTTATTGTACAGAAATAGTTGAGGGGGTTAGAAGTGACAAAGACTGTTAATTAAAATAGCCAGAAATAGTTCCCGAGGGATTTGGAGCAAACTTCTGTCTACACTCGCGAACCGCTTGCAGCTCGCATACCACACACCCTTAAAGACGATGGCTATATGCGAGCGAAACCGCGGGCAAAAGCTACTCTAAAATATATTATTCGCAAAACCTCAATAGTTACGTAAGCACTTACCCAAATATACCAAGACGTAATTAATTAAGAAACAATAGTTAATTTCATTTGACTTTATCGCTCGAATATTAATGAACTAATACTGTTTATACAATCCATTAGAAGTGTATTCAAACGGCTTTATAGCTTAAATAAAGAAGTCTTAACGTTAATCGCTGGTTTATCGATCAAATAATGGCAGTCAAGCTTTTGTCAGAAAGGTGACAACAACGGCGCCCCGCTATATTATTAGTTACATCTAAAGGTATCGACTTATAGGACAGTTTGTCGTTTACACTATTTGGCAGAGGCCGCGCTAACTAGTTTTTCAAACCCCTAGGAAACATAGAAAATTGGCCTATGAATTTCTGAAAAAAAATAATAGATAGATGACACGTTTATTTGTCGCTACATGTAGGTAGGTACTAAGTTCTTATTTTTACTTTGCTAACGTTTAGTCAAAGTATATATATTAGTACTAACATACAGTATGGACACTCCCTGCTGTTCTCTAGATTACGAACTCAGCCCCTCGTCACCCAGATTGGTTCTCGAACGTATGGGATTTCACCGTGATTTTGTTTGCTCCGTCTTTTGTTTTTAGAAATGTCATTTCACGACCATTTGTATGCAGCGTCCGGGGTGTGTTTTAGTGTTTGTGGTTAGGTATTATCTAATTAATTTAATTGGTAAGCTTACAGCGAAGGTGAGTAATGGTCTCGCCGTTGATTATGCCAAGTTCGGCTGGGTTGCACTCTAAGGTCTTTGGGCTAGGTCAAATGTGGTCTTTATTTTTTTTTCACAATGGGTAAGCCCTTGACATCATCTCACCTGATGGTAAGTGACGATGATGCTGAAGATGGAACCGCGCTTATCAAGATTCCCCAACACAATGGGAACAAGATTTACAGCTAAAGAGATTGCACGTGTTATAAGCACAATGTCTAGAGGCAAGTCTCCGGGTCACGATGGTCTCAGCATTGAACATCTACGGTATGCAGGCCCTCATCTACCAAGAGTATTAGCATTGTTCTTTAATCTTTGTGTGAGTCATTCGTATTTGCCTGGCAATCTGACTAAAACTATCGTAGTGCCTATAGTTAAAAATAAAACAGGCGACCTAGCGGACAAAAATAACTATAGGCCTATATCACTTGCCACGGTCATTGCGAAGGTCCTTGACGGCCTGCTTAACACACAGCTTAATAAATACATACATCTGCACGACAATCAGTTCGGATTCCGTTCCGGGCTATCCACAGACAGTGCCATCCTGTGTCTTAAGTGGGCTGTCAAGTACTACACGGATCGGAAAACTCCGATATATGCCTGTTTCCTCGACCTGTCTAGGGCCTTTGATCTGGTCTCCTACGACATGCTCTGGAAGAAGCTGAAAAATGCAGATGTACCAATAGAGCTCATAAACACTTTTAAGCATTGGTATGGATGCCAGATCAATCAGGTCCGGTGGGCAGGGGCATTGTCGCGGCCGTACGGGTTGGAGTGCGGGGTGAGGCAAGGTGGACTGAGCTCGCCCACGCTCTTTAACCTGTACATCAATGACCTGATCGAGGAGCTCAGCAGTCAACATGTGGGCTGCTACATTGATGGCGTCTGTGTAAATAATGTTAGTTACGCTGATGACATGGCGCTGCTGAGCGCCTCAGTGTGCGGTCTCAGGAAGCTTGTGGTCATATGTGAAAAGTATGCCAGTCTTCACGGGCTGACATACAATGTTAAAAAAAGTGAGGTCATGGTCTTTGGGGTCGGCAGTCGCTACCCGGAATCCGTGCCCCCAGTCAAATTAAACGGAGTCCCAATGGCTAGGGTGTACAAGTTTAAATACCTGGGGCATTTGCTGACTGCCGACCTCAGGGATGATGACGACATCGAAAGGGAGCGAAGGGCGCTGTCGGTTAGAGCAAATATGATAGCTCGCAGGTTTGCACGTTGCTCCAAGGAAGTAAAATTGACGCTATTTCGCGCATATTGCACCTCATTTTACACGTGCAGCCTGTGGGCGAATTATACGCAAAAAACATACAGCGCCCTTCGTGTCCAATATAACAACGCGTTCCGGGTGTTGTTGGGGCTGCCTCGTTTCCGTAGCGCATCAGGGATGTTCGCTGAAGCACGCGTTGACTGCTTCTTCACTACAATGCGGAAGAGATGCGCGTCCCTGGTGCGCCGCGTGCGGGCCAGCCCCAGTCTCATCCTGAGCTGCGTCGCGAGCCGGCTCGACTGCTCGTATGTGAATCACTGCTGCAGGCTCTCCACTTCTGTGGTGATCTTTTAGCAGGGTTTCACATACTCAACTACATTGTGTTTTTACTAGGTTCTAGGTTAAGAAATACTAACATAGTTTTTAAGCACATTGTTACTAACATTCTATGAGTCTTAAGTTACTTTAATAAATGAATTTAATTAAATTAAATTAAAATTAAATGGGGATCTGGCTATCTTATCTTCAAGCCGTAACACATCAATTTTGTTAACACTGATGTTTGTCGGCTAGACTTAGATAAGATGGTGGTAACTAGCCAGGCGGGCTATGAAAATGACCTACCACCAACCAAATAGAGTCTTACAAAGTTGACCCCGCCGGGAATCGAACCCGCGACTTCCGTGTGCAGCGAATGGACTAACCATTACGCCTCGGAGGCGGTTATAAGTCGACGGAAAAAAGCGAAATGAGTATAGTATTTTTGAAAATAATTTATCTGAATTATAATAATTATATAAGGTCTAACAAAATTAGCTGAAACTATTTTAAGGGCAAGTTCAGCAAACGAAACTGAACAACTTTTTCTTCAGCGACCATACTGAAATCTAAGAAAAAAAATCTACAATAAAAAAATAAGAAATCTTAATGAATGCGGCACTGGCCATCGTACCGTAGCAGCCGCAGCCCACGCGCCTCCGCCACAGATGATAATAGTAGCACAAGCCTCCCGCTCCGATCATTCCGATTCTTTACCCGCACTCCGCAGCCTTCCTTCTTACATCCCAAACTTGTGGTTACAAACTTCATAGCACACCACCATGTCCAAATACTTTTGTACGGCATTTTCACTACGAAACACTTAACTTAGGCACAATACAAAAATTGTATTGTGACTTAGGCACTTAGGTCACAAAATGTCATAGGTTAGGCTTTGAGCAACGTAACTCAATGAGTGCGCGAGAGTAACTGAGATATTTATTTACATCACAGTTGCTTGTAGGAGCTTGCTCGTAGGTACATTTTCGTGGTTCGTTCAACGACCTCAAATGCCTTTAAAGAAGTAGCCGCCGCCTTCAATTTCATTTTCTTCTTTTTCGTAAAGTGTAAATACCTGTTAGATTGTATTTTACTACCTACAGCAAAAAGGAACTGTAAGGTTTTAAGTATTTTAAATAAGAATTGATTGAGTGAACTAGCAAAGGTCAACGGCCGGGCACAGTGCACAGTTTTGTTGCGACACGTCACGAGTCCAGCGATGTAAACAAAAACCAGGACCGTACTACGAGAATATTATTTATTTAAGTATAGGCAGTAATGGAATGTGGCGTTTTTTTTTTAGAATTCGGTATGGTCGCTGAAGAAAAAGTTGTTCAGTTTCGTTTGCTGAACTTGCCCTTAAAATAGTTTCAGCTAATTTTGTTAGACCTTATATACTACTTATATTATTTTACACTAATTTAATAACATACTTTATGAATTCCTAAAAAAAACATAAGACTATCTAATTAAAGGGGCCGCCAAAAGCTTAAACACAATTGCTCATTATTTGCTCGATCAAAATAAGTTCTCGAGTGGTGACGGCGCGCTGGAAGACGTAGGCCTCTTACTCGGTGGACCGACGACCGTCAGGACGCGGAAAGTCGCTGGACGCGGCAGCACAGAAGTCGCAGTACCGATGGAAAGCCGAGGCCTACTTTGTCCAGCAGTAGAGGTCTTTCGGTTGATATGGGGCCGTCCATATATTAGGTACGTCATTCGAATTTAGGGGGGGGGGAGGTCTAGTCTGCGGATGATGGTAAATGACGTGCGAAGAGGGGGGGCGGGAGGCGTACCAAAATTGACGTCATTCTTGTAAATACCAAACATTAATAATTATTGAGCTCATTCATTATATTCCAAACCTAACAATAACAGCGTAAATTAAATTATTTCGATATTACGCAAAAGTAAAGATTTTAATAGAGATGCACCGAAATTCGGTTTACATTCGGTATTACCGAAGTTCGGCAGCTTTTACCGAACTTCGTCTCCGGCCGAATTTCGGTTGTTTAAATTAATTTAGATAAGAAATGGAAAAGTGAAAAGAAATTTATTTTAAAATTAAATCTAGATCAAATGATGATTTGTAAGTATTTGGTAACGTGCATGTTCGTGTTTGTTTTTATTTCCTTAGAAAAGAAACGACATCAAGTATCAAATATGCTTTAATAAAGTTATCAATTGAAATATTATCTATTAGAGAGTTAACATAACATTTTTTCTTATTTATAAGTTATTTTAGATAGTTAAATTTTTACTTTAACATTCAGTCTTTTAATTTTTATTTATGTAGCAATATTTTTTATTAGTTATTTATTATTATTTTTAAACATTTACTTTTAAAGCAGGCTATCATAATATCCACACACTTGATCTTTTTCTAGTACTCATAGTTAAATTTAATACTTTTTCTTTATAACAAAAACTTTTCAGAACGTTATGCCGATTCAACAAAAAACTGAAAAAACACGGAGTAAATAAACAAATTCACGTCGTTTTGTTAACACGGAATGACAAGTGAGAGGCCGTGGGTGGCGGGCGGGACGCGTGTGAGTGAAATTACAAGCGACAGAACGATCACGTTCTGACCTGTTGACTGAGCAAAAGCGCGCGAAATTTAACCGAATTTCGGTCGAACTTCGGCTTCGGCACATATTTAAACCGAACATTCGGCCGAATTCGACATTCGGCAGAACCCACATTCGGTGCAACACTAGATTTTAACCATTTTAATGTACCTACGGCTGTTTTAATGTCAAACCTATTTTTTTTTCTAGAATTTGCAATTAATTTAATACTGTCAACAAATACCGGAAATATTGTCAGTTTTGCGAGAGGAGGGGGTCATTAGGTAATGACTATAGGATGATTGTAGGGGGGGGGGTCGAAAATCGACAAAAACCGATGACATAATTTATGGACAGCCCCGGGAGGTCTTGGTTCGAATCCTGCCACGTAGCGTACCAATGTGATTTCTAATTTAGATTTCATATGTACGTTTATCCGACGCTCTTAAGGTGAAGGAAAACATCGTGAGGAAACCTGCACACGCCTGCGGAGAAACTCGCAGTTTGTGTGTAAAGTCGACTAACCCGCACTGGGCCCGCGTGTTCGACTAAGGTCCGATCGCCCTAATTCAGGGCAGGCTCGAGCCCCTCGGTGGGGACGTATACGAGCTGATATGATGATGATAAATATTACATTTCTGTTGATACTAACCTAGTTTTATAAGATGTCTGTTACTAACACATTATGGATTGATTATCTGAAATAAATACATAATTTGAATTATCTATCATCATCGACATCATCATATAAGCCGAAAGATATCCACTGCTGGACAAAGGCCTCCACCACGGATTTCCCGACGACCGGTCCTGTGCTGCCCGCATTCAGCGGTTTCCCGCAACCTTCACCAGATCGTCGGTCCACCGAGTGGGAGGCCTGCCTACGCTACGTCTTCCGGTGCGCGGTCGCCGCTCAAGAACTTTGCCCCAACGGCCATCTGTTTAACGAGCTATTTGCCCTGCCCACTGCCAAGCTTAAGGAAAGTTTAGCGATTCTGTGAGCGTCTGTCTGTTGTCCGTCTGTCACCAGGCTGTATTTCATGAACCGCGATAGCTAGACAGCTGAAATTTTCACAGATGATGTATTTCTGTTGCCGCTATAACAAAAAATACAAAAAAAATTAAAAAGTGAAAAAATAAGGGGGTCTCCATACAAAAATCGTTATTTTTTAAAAAAAAACGAAGAAACTAGCGTTATCTAGTATGATGGTACGGAACCCTTTGTGCTAGCGCCATCTAGTATGATGGTACGGAACCCTTTGTGTGCGGTTCTGACTTACACTTGGCCGGTTATCTTGTTCTCTTAGGTGTGTCTCACCTCAGTAGCCTCCTCATTTAGCCCTCAGGCTAAATTATTTTATTCTCGGGCAGCGTATTTTAAATTCCTCGATACGCTCTGAATTCCAACAAACGCCTTCGAGAAACAAAATACTACTAAGGCCCCTTGTAATACAAATAACTTTTTGGACCCGCCATACAAAGTTTATTATCAGCCAATCAATAACAGTCTAAAAACTATTTTTTTTATTCACAATTGGTAAGCCTGATAGTAAGTGATGATGATGCCGAAGATGGAAGCGGGCTTACCAAGATTCCTCAACGCAATGGAGAACTGGCTATCTTATCTTCAAGCCGGAACACATCAATGTTGTTAACACTGATATTTGGCGACAAGACTTAAAATAAGATGGTGGTAGCTAGCCAGGCGGGCTTAGAAAAGGCCCTACCACCAACCAAAACGAGTCTTACAAGTTGATCTTATCGGGAATCCAACCCGCGACCTCCTGGTGTGAAGCGAATGGACCAACCATTACGCCACGGAGGCGGTTAATAAAGTATAGGTTCCATAAAGAAAGTTGTTCAGTTTCATGAGCTGAACCCCCTTTTAAATTATTTTCAGGTATTTCAGAAGGATCCTTTAGGTATAGTAACCGCATGCTGTCAGAATCTCAAACGTTCACAACTGACCTTTTTTTTCTCCTGCAGCTTAGCGGGCATGTCACGAAGCGTGACGGTCGCAGTGGCATACATCATGTCGGTGACGCCTCTGAACTGGCGAGAGGCGCTGAAGGTTGTTCGAGCTGGCCGCGCTGTCGCCAACCCTAACCTGGGCTTCCAACGACAGCTGCAGGACTTCGAAACTTACAAACTAGTTGAGGTAAGAATCAAAAGTAGGCCAACTATGTACCTAAGCCGGAACTTATTAAGATGATTGTGAACCTAGTTTTCCTACAAACTTTCATCTCGTAAGAGTTAAAAGGCGACTCATTGAAAGCTTTGATCGCAGGAATCTCGATTTTTCTTAGCAACTACACAACATATGAAAGTGATATTTTGTAAAATGATTCTTCATTTCAATGACTTCATTTTGTCAGTTGCAGAAACATGATTCGTTAACTTTTATTACAGAAATAAAAACTGTCAAAGAAACCTCTTTTAAAACAGAGATTTGCATTCTATAGGCAAACCAGACCAATTTAGTAGCTCTTTTACTTAGTCGATTAGTCTAAACACACTGCTCATTATGCCAGATGGATTTTTTTTAACAAGTTTGGGTGAAAAGAATACTTGTTGGTGTGCATACAATCAAGTTTGTAGTTTTTAAACCAAAAGAAAAATATTGAAAAAGTGCAAAAGTGTGGTTATTTTCTTTACTTTTTACATGTAAAGAAAAAGACAGAGACAACTGTTCCAATCAATGCCTCACCTTTTAACCAATTTTTGATAGGTTGTCAGTCAGAACAAAAGCTGGGTTTATAGGTTTTTGTTCTAAAGGCTTTATATTAGCTTGCCGTATTAGTTAGTTAGTCTGTCTGTTTGTTAGATTTGGACAAATCTTGGAAGCTAAGTTAGAACCACTTTCTGGTTTCCAATTAAGCTGAAATCATGCATACACGTTAAGTTTGAAAGCGTCGGTGGCTCAACCGGTAACGACTCGGTTCATTTAACCAGAGGTACCGGGTTCAAATCTGGACGGCCAATGTACCAATGAGTTTTTCAAAAACTTACGTACATACTTACCGATTGCTTTAACGGTGAAGGAAAACATCGTGGGGAAACCGGCACACGCCTGCCTGCGAAGAAACTCGAAGGTTGTGTGTGAAGTCGACCAACCCGCACTGGGCCCGCGTGGTCGACTAAGGCCTAATCACCCTGATTCAGGGTAGGCTCGAGCCCCTCGGTGGGGACGTATATGAGCTGATATAATTATAATAAATAATGCATGGTAAGCTAAGTGACGTAATTCTAATCCCAATATAATGCACAGCAACAACTGTCAGTTTGTCATTGTTTTAGCTTATTATTTTTTTATCCTTTTATATTGTTGTGTTTTGAATAAAATCATTTAACTATCCATCTAATAATGTGGACTCCCCAAGATGGCGGATCAGTTACTTTTTATGCAACCCCATGATATGGGTATCAAATGAAAGAGTTTACTGGGAAAAATACAAAATAATTCCAATTAAAGCTTGTACCTAAAAGTTTTCAGGGTTTTAGAAAATTATTTCACGGGACGGACGACGACCTGGTGAAAGTCCCGGGAAGCCACTGGATGCGGGCAGCGCAGGACCGGTCGTCGTGGAAATCCTTGGGGGAGGCCTTTGTCCTGCAGTGGACGTCTTTCGATTGATATGATGATGATGATGATTTCAATGCAATTCATTTGTAGTTAGTTTCGGTGTTAGCAAACCATCGAATCTAAAACATTTGATACGTAAGTTACTATGCGCTGGTACAAACCTCAAAAAAAATTATTTAAGTCCCTAATTTAATTCGTAACCACCTTTAATTTCGTTATTGTTGGTTAATGTCGCGTATTTTAGTATAATAATATTATTTCATACTTTTGAGTGGATTTCATTTTGAAGTTTAAAACTTTTATTTTTTCAGGTGTTTCTATAATATGTGTGTACGTGTATATGTGTATGTATATATGTATGTATGTCTGTGTTTTTAGCATTTAGCTTTAACGGCTTGATAGATTTTAGAGTGCGTAGTGTCGTTAGATTTGTCTTGATCCCCTGAGGGAAATAGGATACATTTTTACCCGACTGGCCAAAATAGAAGTATAATATTTTAAAACAGTCTGAATTTAATGTTTTTTATCCGCACGGCAATAAAAGGCCATAATCGTAAAGGAGTACAACATTTGTTCCATAACGCGTAAGTATTAAGCTCTTTTTTTTTATTTATTTTTTATTCACAATTTGTAAACCCTTGACAACATCTCACCTGGTGGTAAGTGACGATGTTGCCGAAGATGGAAGCGGTCTTACCAAGATTCCCCAACGCAATGGGGAAACTGGCTATCTTATCTTATCTTAGCTCTCAATTAAACGGGTCTTAAACGTTTCAAATCATCCTCATACTTCATTAAATTTAATCTCTATCTTCGACCAGTGTGTGTTGCGTATGTAATGACATACGGAAACGAGACATGGTTGCTTATTAGGGGTCTCATAAGAAGGCTCAAGGTCACCCAAAGGGCAATGGAGCGTGCTATGCTCGGAGTTTCTCTGCGTGATCGAATCAGAAACGAGGAGATCCGTAGGAGAACCAAACTAACCGACATAGCTCTCAGAATTGCTAAACTTAAGTGGCAATGGGCGGGGCACATAGCTTGTAAAATAGATAGTAGAGTAGAGTAGAGAGAGTAAAGTTCTCGAGTGGCGACCGCGCACCGGAAAACGTAGCGTAGGCAGACCTCCCACTCGGTGGACCGATGACCTGGTGAAGGTCGCGGGGAGTCGCTGGATGCGGAACCGGTCGGCGTGGAAATCCTTGAGAGGGGCCTTTGTCCAGCAGTGGACGTCCAGCGGCTGATATGATGATGATGATGATGAATCTCTATCATACCTAATCATATCAGTTAAATTTACGTCCCCGCCGAGGGGCTCGAGCCTACCCTGAATTAGGGCGATCGGGCCTTAGTTGACCACGCGGGCCCAGTGCGGGTTGGTCGACTTCACACACAACCTTCGAGTTTCTTCGCAGGTGTGTGCAGGTTTCCTCACGATGTTTTTCCTTCACCGTTAAAGCAATCGGTGTGTAGATATATGTACGTAAGTTTCGAAAAACTCATTGGTATATTGGCCGTCCGGATTTGAACCCGGCACCTCTGGTTAGGAGCACCGAGTCGTTACCAGTTGAGCCACCGATGCTATCATACCTAAACGAGTACAATTTTATTTGTTACTTGACGCGTAAATATAAAGCTCTCAATTATACGGGTCTGAAACGTTTCAAATGATTCTCTTACTTCATTAAATTTAATCTCTATCATATTTCGGAAACAGCCGACGAACAACGAAATTGGTAAGTAATGAATGAAATTAAAATGAAAAAATACCCTTTTACTGTTTTAAACCATCTCGTTGTTCTGAAAAGCTTCTTAAAAGTAGTGATGAGTAAAATTGGTCTTGGTCTTGCAGTCTTGGTCTTGGTCTTGCAAAAAAGCAAGACCAAGACCAAGACCAATACTATCCTTAGTCTAGCAAGACCAAGACCAAGACAGAATAAACAAGAAAAAGACCAATACCAAGACCGATTATGCAAGACCAAGACCAAATACGCAAGACTCAATCGAAAATTCTTACTAACAGTGTTATTGTAACTATTTATTTATAATTTATGATTAGATAACAATAAGCAATAACGTTTTAACTAATTTTTTTTAATTTATAGACTGAATTTATATTTTATATTTAGAAATGTTTGTCGATAAAAAACGGAATGTTGAAAAATGTTTGTTAAGACCTTATTGCAAGACCAAGACCAAAACCAAGACTAAACGTATTTCAGCAAGACCAAGACCAAGACTGAATAAGCAAGACCAAGACCAAGACCAAGACTGTCCAAGTCTTGGTCTTGGTCTTGCTTTGCTCATCACTACTTAAAAGCTCTCCTTTTAGGTGTAATTTGTCCGTAAAATGTTTAATATATGTTGAGTAGCCACGGTTATAAAAGAGATGTTAAAAGTTGAGATGACATACTTGTTAAATTAACTGTACTGTTGAACTGATACCCTACGCGATCGAGTCAGAAATGAGGAGATCCGTAAGAGAACCAAAGTAACCGACCGACATAGCTCACAGAATCGCTAAACTTAAGTGGCAGTGGGCAGGGCACATAGCTCGTAGAACAGATGGCCGTTGGGGTAGTAAGGTTATCGAGTGGCGACCGCGCTCCGGAAGACGTAGCGTAGGCAGATCTCCCACACGGTGGACTGAAAACCCGATGAGGATCGCGTGAAGCCGCTGGATGCGGGCAGGGCAGGATCGGTCGTGGTGTAAATCCTTGGGAGAGGCCTGTGTCCAGCAGTAGGCGTCTTTCGGATGATATGAGGATGATGATAACTTGTTAATTGTCTTTTTTATATTTTGAAACACTGATTTTGTTTTTATGGTGTCATACCGAAAGGTATCGTTATGAGTCTGGATAAGTAAACTAAGGTTCGTTGGTCCAGTGGCAGTGCTCCTGCCTGCTGAGCTGCGATCTGTGGGTTCGGTTCCCACCCAGGGTAAACATTCGTGTAACGAACAGGTTTGTTGGCTCTGTGTCTGGGTGTTCAGTGCCTATATATGTATGTATGTACGTATATAGGGTGACTTTTAATTAGTTCTTGATAGCAAAGGATATGAATGTACCCGTGATTACAAACAACTTTCCCATAGAAACTATAAGTCAAATATGAAAAAAAATTTTTGGTCCTCTATAGATAATAATAAGTTATCAAATCGGCAAAATGTATCGAGGGCCAAAAAATTTTTTTCATATTTGACTTATAGTTTCTTTGGGAAAGTTGTTTGTAATCACGATTTCTTTCATATCCTTTGCTATCAAGAACTAATTAAAAGTCACCCTAAACATTTTACTAGATCCTTACTTAATTTATATTGTTTTTATTTTTTATGTTATTAGGAGAACACAAACGTTAATGTACATTGATATTTAAGGGATTAAATATGAATAGAAAGTTAAGTCTATACATTCCAACAACGTGTTCCAAATTTTTTTTTAAATATAAGCCTACTTATCTATCTACCGCTATAAACAGTAAAAAAGCTGTCATATTTGTTTAAAAAAAACTAGTAATAGGTTAGAATTTTCACAGATTGTTATTATGGTGGATTTCTTAGTAAATAATAAAAATAACAAACCTGGTTCTACAATACGAGGAATTATTATTAATATTTCTCATCGTATTCTAGACTTGGATTGCCTGTAGTACGGAAACCAGAAACTGATATAAATGTTTATGTTGAACACTCACACACAGGGCTAACAAACCTGTTCGTTACACGAATGTTTGCCCTGAGTGGGAACCGAACCCACGACTCGCGGTCCAGCAGGCAGGAGCACTGCCACTGTACCAACAACGGGTCAGTCAGAGTTTAGTCCCGTTACCTTTTGGTGCGAAACTATAAAAACAAAATTATTTTTTCAAAATGTGATAAGGACACTAACAAGTACCCTACGTCATCTCATCTTTTAACAGCTGTACCTACTCAACATATATTAAACGCTAGCTTTTGCTCGCGGCTTCGCCCGCCTGGATATCGTTTTTACAACTGCCTTTGAGGGTGACTGGTGCGCGAGCCGAAGCGGCTCGCGAGCGTGGACAAGAGTATTCTCCAGATCCCTCAGGAACTATATCGGGCTATTCTGATTATATGTCATAGCTAAGTCACTTCCCATCCACTCCACCTATTCTATACGAAAAATCCGTTGTTCCATTGCGACGCCGACGTACGCGAGCGTGGAAATTAGTTTTCCCAAGATTTCAGATGAACTATGTCAGGATATGCTAATTAGGAAAATATGTCATGTCCCACCCCTTCAACCATCTCTGTGCAAAAAATCACAATATTCCAATCCCAATATTCCGATGCGATGTTAAAGAAATTAACAAAAAAATGTCCCTCAGAACTGCATTAGAATATGCTATTTTCACGGGATAAAAGTAATCTATATCCTTCCCGTGACACAGGCTGCCTGCATGCCAAATTTCATCAAGATTGGTCGAGGTGTTGAAGCGTAAAAAGGTGACAAACAAACACATTTACACATTTTCACATTTTTAATATTTCTAACTTTTGCCCTCGGCTTCTCTCGCGTGGACAATGGACATGACTGTCTTTGAGGGCGAAGGCCCCCAACCAACCTATCAACCTCAACCATAAAATCGCATTTTTTTTTTAACTTATAAAATTATTTTATTGTGTCTGATTCTTGATAAATGTACAAAATTTGAATAAAATCTGTTCGTTTAAGTGGATCAAAATCGAGAGCAAAGGAGTCGGTTACAAACATGCAAACATACAGAATACGGACGGTCGCAAAATCTTATTTCACTAACGAAATAATGCAAAAGACTGCAAAATTGTATGTACCTAGAACCTTCAAACTTATTATTAAATATGGCTCCCATACTGAGAAAATCACTAGTGATTAACCCGTTCTGTCCTAGCCCACTAAATAAAGCTTCAACATTTTTATTAGTAAGTTATAATTTTAATTTTTCCTATTATGTGTTATACGTAATCATCATATAAACCGAAAGACGTCCACTGCTGGACAAAGGAGTCCCCCAAGGATTTCCATGACGACCGGTCCTGCGCTGCCAGCATCCAGCAGCTTCCCACGATCTTCACCAGGCTACGTTTTCCGGTGCGTGGTCGCCACTTGAGAACTTTACTACCCCAACGGCCAACTCATAAAATTAAAATATCTGTAACAGGAAAGAAGAAGACTAAAGGAGCGGTACCCATCTCTGGCGCTGGCAGACAGTGATCTTGTGGAGTGCAGAGCAATGCTGGACTCCTACCAGACCATGTTGAGCCAGAAAGCCATCTGTGAAGGGAAGTGCGCGATGGGGAGACAATGTCCAACAGGTAAGCTAGCTGGTCGTATTATCATGATAGATGAAGTCGTGAGGAAACCTGCACACGCCTGCGAAGAAACTCGAAGGTTGTGTGTGAAGTCGACCAACCCGCACTGGGCCCGCGTGGTCGACTAAGGCCTAATCGCCCTGATTCAGGGTAGGCTCGAGCCCCTCGGTGGGGACGTATATGAGCTGTTATAATAATAATAATAAGGCAGAAAGAGTACCTACCTGTACTTACCTTTTTAACCGCCTCCGTGGCGTAATGGTTAGTCCATTCGCTTCGCACCAGGAGGTCGCGGGTTCGATTACCGCTGGGGTCAACTTGTAAGACTCGGTTTGGTTGGTGGTAGGGCACTTTCTAAGCCCGCCTGACTAGCTACCACCATCCTATCTAAAGTCTTGCCGCCAAACATCAGTGTTAACAACATTGATGTGTTCCGGCTTGAAGATAACATAGTCAGTTCTACATTGCGTTGGGGATCTTGGTAAGCCCGCTTCCATTTTCAGCATCATCTTCACTTACGATCAGGTGAGATGATGCCAAGAGCTTACCAGTCCCTACTTATATTATAAATGCGAAAGTAACTCTGTCTGTCTGTTACGCTTTGTCTGTTAAAACTACTGAACGGATTTGGCTGAAATTTGGTAGGTAGACAGATTAGGACCTGGCTTAAAACATAGGCTACTTTTTACCACGCTCGCGAGCCGCTTGCGGCTCGCGCACTGCGCACCCTCGAAAAGTCATAGAAACGTGGTCCACGCGGGTGAAGCCGCGGGAAACAGCTAGTTGTGAATAAAAAAAATATTTAAATACCTAGCGATGCTAGACCAGACCAATTATTACTGAGTCGGAAAAGATTCGACTAGAGAAGTGCACGATATCATACTATATAACAGCTCAGAGCAATTATTGATCTCAAACCAACAGATTAGCTAGCGCTGGTCGTGGAAATATTGAAGTTGTCCAGGTCGAGTATACCTACTGAGCGATACTCCTACTTGACCATGCTGAAGTATCTGGCGTGAAAAATATCTGTGGATAGACCCATAGTTCAAAAGTTAAAGGGGGGGCGACACACGAAATGCGTCACTTTGGAGCACCACTAATTGGTACGTTCACCACTAATTGGTATCTATAACTACTATATCCACGGAAAACCTAGTTGGCATCTTCTTTCGAAGATAACGAACTGATATTGCAATGTGTATTAAATATTTACTTTTTTTTGGATTTTACTCCTTAAAAATCGATTTTTAGGGTTCTGTAGTACAACAAGGAACCCTTATAGTTTCGTCATGTCTGTCTGTCCGTCTATCTGTCCGCGGCCTAGCTCCTAGACTACTAGTAGTTAAGAGCTGAAAGAAAAAAATGAAAAAAAAATTAAGGGTACCTCCCCTAGAAGTAAAGTGGGGATGATTTTTTTTCTCATCAAACCCATCCGTGTTGGGTATCGTTGGTTAGAGCTTAAAAAATAGTTATGAGTCTTCTAAAACCATTTTATAATTAAGGGTTCCGTTTACGAAAAAATAGGCTTGAAAGTATACTAAATTTTGTTGGAGTCCGCTGTATTTAGAAATTTGAAATTTAGATATGGACGCGATAATGGCAACTACAAAACCCTACCTTGGCCGTGGCCCGACACGCACTTTGCCGGTTTTTATATAAGGCCCCCGGTATGGAAATTTTACGAGGAGTAAAATTTATACAAGCTTTAACTAAAAATCGTTACGTTTTATGTCAGTCTTCTTTTCCTTTGACAAGGTTAGGGCTCCATGGCCATGCCACCCAATGCGAGGCCGTAGGCCGAGATCCACATACGGCGAAGCTCGAAGAGCTCCATGCTAGGTCTGAGGCCAAGCTCCGCGTAGGGCGTAACCTGGAGCGCTCCCAGCGAGACCGAAGGCCGATTTCCGTTTAGGGCGGAGCCGAAGGCTGGAGGCCGAAAAAAAAAGTTTCATGAGTAAACGCCTGTCGCGCGTCTGAGGTGACACGCACTTTGCTATTCTTAAGACTTCTCTGTCCTTCCGTCTGTCCCTCTATCACCAGACGTTAGTACTAATATATATACTGTGACCAGACTGTATTTCATGAACCGTGATAGCTAGACCGTGAAAGTCAAAAACGTGTTTTTTTTAAACGTGAAGAAACTAGCGCCATCTAGTATTTTATTTATTTATTGTAAAGCGTCGGTGGCTCAACCGGTAACGACTCGGTCCATCTAACCAGAGGTACCGGGTTCAAATCTGGACGGCCAATGTACCAATGAGTTTTTCAAAAACTTACGTACATACTTACCGATTGCTTTAACGGTAAAGGAAAACATCGTGAGGAAACCTGCACACGCCTGCGAAGAAACTCGAAGGTTGTGTGTGAAGTCGACCAATCCGCACTGGGCCCGCGTGGTCGACTAAGGCCTAATCGCCCTGATTCAGGGTAGGCTCGAGCCCCTCGGTGGGGACGCATATGAGCTGTAATGATGATTGTACAATAACAACGGGTGTACCCCAATAACATTTTCTATGTCTCGTATGATAGTCGGAACTGAAGAAACTAGTTCCATCTAGTATGATGGTACGGAACCCTATGTGTGCGGTTCTGATTGGAACTTGGCCGGTTTTTTTTTTATTATTCCATATAAGAATAACACAAACTACAGTTGTTCTTCTTTGACATAAAATAATGGAAAAGCTTTGTTCGCACGCAACTGTAATTTATGATACCGAAGGATGACATCTCCGCCCCGATTCACGCTATCATTGTACCCAGATATTGCTCGTTTTGTCTATCACAATATTTTATTACGTCTGCATAGAAATTAAATCAATACGATAATATTTTGTAAGCATTTTTCGTAGTAATGGGTATTCTTGAGGAGCCAAAAAAGACACTATAACTTTAATCACTCGAAACATGAAAAACCTCGCTTGATAGAAAAGCACTGCGATGTTCACCACTGTATTTATGACTGACTCGGTGGCTCAGTGGTTAGTGCTCTTGACTACTGATCCGAGAGTTGTGGGTTCGATCCCCACCCAGGGCAAACATTTGTGTGATGAGCAGAATTGTTTGCTCTGTGTCTGGGTGTTAAATATCTATATATGTATGTATTTAAACGTATATAAGTATGTATATCAGTCTCTGGTTCCCATAACACAGGGAATCCTACTTTGGGGCCAGATGACTATTTTGGTGGTCGACTAAGGCCTGATCGCCCTAATTCAGGGTAGGCTCGAGCCCCTCGGTGGGGACGTATATGAGCTGATATGATGATATTTATATTTTATCTCTCATTTGCAATATTATATCTGGAGTGCCCTTCGCCAAGTCGAGCAAGTCGAGATCCTTTTCTCGAAGCATCTTACGGTACTTGTAAGCCCCCAGCATTTTCGTTCTGGATATAGGTTAAAGTCTAAAATTTTAGTTAGGTGTACCTATTTACTGAACCAAATCAAAAATTTGTAACTAATAAAGTTTGCTGTATATCTTAAAGGGTTAACTACCTGAAACGCTTAACTTTGAGCGTGTCTAGCGAAACTTAGGCATAGCTGGTAGTCGAGAATATATAAAATTTACCTAGTGATTGATATCGTAAGGTTTGATTTTTATCCAAACGTATGTGTCTGTCAGTGGCATCGTTATTCTTAAATTAATGGTCCGATTTTGATGCAGTTTTTCTTGTTTAAAAGCTGCGTGATCGAGGTGTTCCTTAGGTACAATTTATGAAGATCTGTTCAGTCGTTTAAAGATCATCAGCTCTTATCTAGGTGATGAAGGGATGTGGGCAACTTATACCGGTCTGATCAATTCGAAATTTGGTGCCCTGTAACTGTAATGATAAGTATATCAAAACCATGGTAACCTTGACCTGATGATGCAGCATGTCCTGGAATCTACAGGATACCCAACTCCTCAGCAACTCACAGCAGAGGCATCGTATTGGGCTCATTGGAATAGTCTCAATGAAAAATGTTAGATAGAACATGGTAACCTGATGCTGCAGTATCTCCTGAAATCTGCAGGATACCCAACTCCTCACCACCTTACAGCAGAGGCAGCGTGTTTGGGATACGTAAAGTTTAAAAATCATGAAAAAAAAACTTAAATTCGATCCTTCTATTCGACTACTTTTAGATTAAAATATAACCACTTAAGTTAAAGTTAAAGGGCCGAAACATATTATTTTCTACTTTTCAGAGGTTTTTTGTCGGGAGTTTTTAAATTTTTAATTTTATCCATTTTATTTCGTTGTTGTAGGTCCTTAAACTAGGAGCGTAAAAAAGAGTAGCCTATGTGTTAATCCAGGTCCTAATCTGTCTACCTACCAAATTTCAGCCAGATCCATTAACTAGTATTCGCGTGAAGAAGTAACAAACATACACACTCACAAACTTTCGCCTTTATAATTTTAGTGTAATTTGATTAAATTGGTTTCTTGTATAAAACTATGAATTAAGTTAATGTTTTACATTCCAAGTCTAGGTATCTAGATAGGTGTCATTCCTGAGAAAATCCATTTCACACGAAAAACGATAGCATGTTTTTAGTTTCCCCCAACACAGGGAATCCTAGTGGTGGTTCTAGAGAGCCCAATTCAACGAGAACGTACCGTTGTAATATCTATGTTAACAATTCACAACAATAAAGAATTAATATAAAAGCAGTTTACATGCCTAGGAGACTCCAAGCAATAGGTACTAGATGGCCCAGCTTTTCAGATATCTATTGAATACTAGGAGGTAACGACAAATTTGGTAACGATAACGGAAATAGATAAACTTAGGTTGAGAGGATAAATGGCAACCCTCTGATGTTAAATTTGTCGGTCTGCCTGTGCAAAGTGGTTGCGTTATGCACATATAGCGCCTGAAAAACTAGTTATCGTGACCAAAGAAAACGATAAGGGAAATGGCTGCGTAAGATATAAAATGAAAGTACTAGTTGTACCCATGCATGACAATTATGCAAAAACTGGCAAAATATTCGGTTGCGTTATGGAGTAATGCCCGTTAGTAGTAGGAATTCTGGACCAGGCCCAGACCCCAGCACCAAAGTTGGAAATGGGGGACTTTAATTCATTAAAAATTATGGTGTCGCCCCATTTATCGTTTGAGCGTGGTCCCATTTAGCTATCTTCAAGCGTTTCCGAGATAGGAATTCCAGGCAACATTCAGGGATCCTGGTCCAGAACTCTCGCTATTCCTGCTACTAACGGGCGTTGCTCCATAACGCAACCGAAACTTTTGTCAGTTTTTGCATAACTGTCACGAGTACAACTAGTACTCTCATTTTATATCTTACTCAGCCATTTATATCCCTTATGGTTTTTTTTTGGTCACGATAAGTAGTTTTTCAGGCGCTATATTATAAGTACATAACGCAACCACTTTGCGCAGGCAGGCCGACATATTTAACATCAGAGGGTTGCCATTTATCCTCTCAACCTAAGTTTATCCATTTCCGTTTTGGTTACCAGATTTGTCATGACCTCCTAGCCTATTAATTCTCGATGAAAGTTAGTCACCCAAAAGTTATATTGGTATTTACGTCTACTTACGTAGTGTAAAGCCTACCTTGATTCAACCGCCTCCGTGGTGTAATAGTTAGTCCATTAGCTTCGCACAAGGAGGTCGCGGGTTCGATTCCCGGTGGGGTCAACTTGTAAGACTCGGTTTGGTTGGTGGTAGGGCATTTTCTAAGCCCGCCTGGCCAGCTACCACCATCTTATCTAAGTCTTGCCGCCAAACATCAGTGTTAACAACATTGATGTGTTCCGGCTTGAAGATAAGATAGCCAGTTCTCCATTAAATTGGGGAATCTTGGTAGGCCCGCTTCAATCTTTGGCATCATCGTCACTTACCATCAGGTGAGATGATTGCCAAGGGCTTACCAATTGTAAATAAAAAATAAATAAAATAGAAACTCTTTCGTACGTAGTGAAAATGCAAAAAGTGATACTTAATTTTAGTTTACATGGGTATGTAGCATCGGTATCCTAAAAGTATACTACGTATGAACAAGTAGGTTGGGTTTTTACGCTACGTACGTAGGCGCAAAAGTCAAAATAACTTTAAAGTGACAAATTTTCATCGCGAATTAATATCTGAGAACCTGGGCCACCGACCATTGATTGGAGTCTCCTGGGCGTGTGAACTAAACATTAGTAAAACTCAAGTAATTCGCTGTTCCAAGTCTCGTGATTTCTTTTAGCTGTTATCCCGCTACCTACTTACTTAGAAAGTCAGCTACGTATTTAATGAATACGCTACGCTTAGTTTGCAGTAGGAACTATGAATTTCCCTACGCGATCGAATCAGAAATGAGGAGATCCGATTATTAAAAATAAACATTAATTCTCGGGTTCCGATTGAACTAAAATGTTACATACATGTTTAGTTTGGATGACAATGCATAGTTAGCTAAGTGACTTCATTCTTAGTCCATTAAGGTGGACTCCCAATTTTTTTTGCATCCCCATGATATGGGTATCAATTGAAAGGGTTTGCTAAGAATACAAAACAATTAAAATTATTCTCAAATAAATTTGTACCTAAATTAATCACTTATAAAATTATTATTTTCTTTGAATATTTAGTTGTACCCTACTAACAATAGTTATTTAAGGTTTTTTTATTAACACATTTATGGGTCAATGAAGCCTGAAAATAAATTGAAAAATAAATAAATAAATAAAAGTTTTTGGAAAACATTCGTATACTTACATACAGAGCATAGCGTCGGTGATGTGACGGCTGCTACCTCATGTCCGGGTGGTCGTGGTTCGAATCCTGCTACATACCAATTTGTTTTCCTAATTCGATTTCATATGTTCTATGTTTACCCGACGCTCTTACGGTGAAGGAAAACACCGTGAGAAAACTTGCACCTGGGAAGAAACTCGAAGGTTGTGTGTGAAGTCGATAAACCCGCACTGGGCCCGCGTGGTCGACTAAGGCCTGATCGCCCTAATTCAGGGTAGACTCGCGTCCTTCGGTGGGTACGTACCCACTAAATAAGCTGATATTATAGATAATAGGTCATAAAAGGAAATTCATAAAGACCAAACGGTGTGATGATAGCGGTCTTAGGAATGTCCTCAGAGCTGACAGGTATCTGAATGTAAGTTTTCACCAGATCGAGGGTGCTAAAAATCTTGCACATGCTGTGAGAGAAGTCATGGATATGTCTATTCGGATACCTGTCAGGCACGGTACGTGCATTGAGCATGCTGTAGTCGCCGTATGGATGCCAGCCGTTGTCCTTATTCGGTGCCAGATACAGAGGAGATGACCAGGGACTTTCCAAGGGTCTGGCCGTACCATTGTCTATCATGGACTGGAACTCTTCACGTGCGATCTTCAGATTATCAGGTGCAAGACGACGAGGTGTGCATGACACTGGGGGTCCTGGAGTTGTGCGGATATGGTGGACTGTGCTGTATAGAACTGATCGTTGTGTACCAGCTGGTCGTGGGATCTCGAGGAATTCGTCGAGAATTCTTTGATACCGAGTCTCACCAGACGAAACCTTCGCTGAAAAGATATTATCGTTAAAGTTGCTGTTAACAATATTTACACTAGCTAACAAAGTTGTATTGCTATCAATCAAGCACTTGTTGCGAGTATCTACAATTAAGCCATAGAAATTTAATAAATATACGCCAATTATTTGCTTGGTTACATTAGCAACAACAAAACGCCAAGCAAAGCTTCTACGTAGGCCAAAATCTAAGCACAAGTGCACAAAACCATAAGTGTCTTGACGAGTACCATTGGCAGCACTCAACTCGTAGTCACTCCGGGCACGACCACGAACAATCGACCGAAGGAAGACGCGGAGTTACGCTACCTGCTTTGGCCAGGAATAATGTCTTCGAAAATCGGTCGGTGACGAAGAGGCGACCTGCAGGAACAGGACAATCGTCTTTCAATCGTTTTCCGCCTTCCAGTCGCAAGGAGAAGCAATGGTTCGCCTTGTCACCATACTTTCCATGGTAAAAGCATAGCGGGAACTTCCGATATTTGGACATGGATCTGGTCCTCGAGGTGGATCTCCCGCGGGATCAGCGCCTTGGGCGGGAACAGGGTCTACTAGTCCGCTGCATGGATAACTGCTGGACTTGTTTGCGCAGCTTTGCGATTTCTCGAGTGAGATCACCAAGAACGGAACCAGGAACAGATGAAGACGCCATTGCTGCTACCTTCGGAGTCGATACTACGATGTCATTGACCCTGTCAGTAAGGTCAGACGATTTCCAACGAAGTTGATGCGGGTTGACCAGCCGGTACCGTCTGGATGCTGTGAGGTAGCCGATTGGTGCAGATTGTTCAAAGGAAGTCGACCGGCATATCCGTTCCAGCTAAGCCCATTACATGACGCAGGAACATTTCTGTGTCCTAGCTCCTCATGAATTACGTGTAAAAGCTGTTTGGTTTTATTTTCATTGGAAGCGCTTAGTCGCTTAATGAGCTCTGCTTTCAGCTTGTCATATCTATTCACCGCCGGAGGGTTCACGATAATGTCCTTGACCTCGCGGGAATATCTGTTATTAAGTTGTCCGATGACATAATTTAATTTGGTTGCATCCGCTGCGATACCAGATATGGCAAACTACCCTTCCACTTGAGCAACCAAATTTCGGGTTCCTCTGGCGTATTCCGACTTTGTAAGTATCCGGTGGACGATCGACGAAAGTAGAATTAGCGGCGGAATTATTTCCGCCCGCGAAGTCAGTGGCGTTTCCGTGGCTGATGTTTGTGTGAGTGGGCAAACGCCCTAGCGCGTTCGATCCGACATTGTGCCCAGTATTCTGACTGCTCGGTAATCGTATTCGGTGTTCTTCATGAGGTCCCCAGTTTAGGTATGTTGGGTGATGCAATGTTTAATTCAGCGTAAAGGTATGTAGTTAGGTTGTATTGGAATAATCAACACTTACAGTTTGTTGATAGAAACATATATTCCTTAAACATACCCTTACTAATCACACAACACAAATATTCACTGTTCCACTATCTTAGAAGGAGAGAAGAAAAGAAAGACTAAGGTTTAGGGTCACAGGCAAGAAAAGCAACCTAAAATGAAAGTTCAAGTAAATGTAAACAATAAGCAACGATTCGTTAGTTTGATAAGAGCGCAAAGTCATGCTCAAAATATATATAATAACAATATATCTGGTATCCATCGCAGGTAGTCTTCGACTGGTGAGCCGGGGAATGGCTGAATAGTTGGAAACGAAAGAAGTGGTGCGTAAGGGCGGTTCTATAGTTGTGAATTTTGGACGCGGGATAAAAGCGTCACTGCGACGATTGGTTTTTATTATTAAATACATAAAATTAAATAGTGAACATAATGTAAGTAGTTAAACAAATATTATAATATCGATAATATATAAGTAGGCAAGTTACCTACAACCAGTAGATACAAAAAAAATAGAATAGAACAGAATAAGTTTATTGAGACACCATGCAGGCACATAATTATACAGTTATTGGTACATAGTTACTGTTATGTTAAAAATAAACATTACACATTATTGATACCTACATAATGCGATTCTTGTACTTAATTAGTTCGCTTTATCGGCGACACAAATAACTCCGACAACAAATCATACCACTTTATTATGTTCTGAAGTAATTCATGCCAATCGGCTCTTTAGAGGCTGTTCAGATACTATTGCACTCCGTCATTTCAGCGGTATCCAGGGCGTCCCAACAGGGCGTTTCCAGGTTGATCGTCCCTTGTACGCTCTATGTACAGCACGGTCATCTTCCACCCTCTCTAGGTGGCCAAGCTAGCTAAGACAAGCGATTTTTATTCATCAACTATTAATTTTGGCGATGTTCTAACGCAATTAATATCTCCAAACAGGAGTGTGCAGAACGGGCTCCAAAAAGCAGCCGCGGCCTCGGCGACCGTCCACCGCGACTGGTCCCGCAGAGCCTGCAGCGCTGAAGCGATCTCCTTCCACACTCTCCACCACGTCCACTACGTCGGACTACCGGCCAAGGTCGTCTCCGGCTGGCCTTTATAGTTACACTGGTGGTAAGTGCCCTTTGTCAGAATAAGAATACGCACCCAGCAAAACCTTTCGAATGATTAATCACAATAACGCTCAAGTAGATTTCATGTTCTCTTACCTACTACGTAGGAATCCTTATCATCATCATCATATCAGTCGATAAACGTCCACTGCTGGACAAAGGCCTCGCCCTTGGATTTCCACGACGACTGGTCCTGCGCTGCCCCCATCCATCGGCTTCCAGCGATCTTCACCAGGTCGTCGGTCCACCGCGTGGGAGGCCTGCCTACGCTACGTTTTCCGGTGCACGTAGCGTAGACGTAGGAATACTTACATTATAATGTACCTCTACTCAATTTATATAAAGTTTCTTTATTTTACCAGCTACCTCCCGGCCCTCACGATCTGCCTCAGGGCTGAGCGTGGCTCGCTTCACGGACACGGTTGGCGGCGGCACTGCTATGGCGGTTGGTGGCACGGAGTATTCTAGGAGACGCGCCGCCTCAGCCCCCGCCACCCCAGCATTGTCGCCAGCATCCTCACCCCCTGGCTCGCCTCTCAGACAGCCTCATAGGTAAGCCACTTTCCATGAAGTTTTCAGGAAGTGTCATGACAGCATTGGCCATTTTATAAGACATATCCCGCCCCCCGGCCTTATCGCGTGGATTCTGACACCCTGCCTCGCCTCGCAGGCGCAATCTGTAATCTTCATACATGATTGATGGCATTAGTCCCTCTTGGCATTTCCTGCCTCCCATACAGACTTTCTGAGCAAATCCTTTATGGTTCAATCAGTGCGTCTGTGGATCCTACTTCCTGCTTCCATCCGAACGGCTTTTTCTCATTTAAAAAACGACCCAGGGACCATTACTTTAAGCTTTGTAATTACTGAAACTGTTCAGTGTTATTTTGCGTGTTTATATATTTAAAGTATGTATGTGTATTTATGTATGTAAGTATATTATATTGTATATATGTATTTTGTTTAGTATTTAAATAATGTTTTATGAACTTTTTTTTTACTTTTAGTTATATCACTTCTATTAAAAAAGTAAAGTAAGTAGAGTTGAACTTGCTGCCATCCTGTACTAGTTTACCTGTCTTTCTATCAATAATTAAGGGTAGTAGAAATCGCTTAAAGCGATAAGGCCGCCTTTTCATTCTATGTATATTACAAATTATATAAGTCCTGTATTGTTTTTTGGCGTGCAATAAAGTATACTTACTTACTAGTGTTAAAGACCCACCGCCTCCGTCACCATTCAAGAATCCGTCTTATCAGACCTTTCTTCGCCTCATAGCGTACATGGTAAATATATTTTTCGACTATAAAACCATAGCGAAAAAAGTCTACGGCGAATTCGATTATGCCACTCCCATCTTTACGTCATTGGCGTAGTCACGTCAGCCCCTAGTTAAATACCCACAAGCCTTAGTACCTGATGTTTTAAATCTATGCTATAAGCAACTTTAACAACGTAGCTATGCTGCTATGTTTTATTATAGTACATTACTACAGCGGCCAGCAAAAGAGGCATTGATGGACGAACGTGTAAATGTGGGCCGAGGCAAAGCCGAGCCTAGTTGTAGCCAAGGCTTGTATAGTACTTTTCTCAATTAATGCGCGGAAATTAATACTTCAATAATATCTTTTCAAAATCAATGAGGAACAACGAACAACAATATTTTTTCACGCACCAAAGTGTTCATTTGTTTTTTTTTTCAATAAACAGCGTTCTATTTGCAAGTCAGTTCGAAATTTAAATAAAACCTTTGATAAGTTACCTCTATGATTGCCGTGTTTCGGAGTAAAATATAGTTCCATTTTTAAATTATACGACACATATGAGATTACATAATAATTTATTTGGCCGCTAAACATGACAGATATAGATTTTCATACCACTTTTGCCGGCTGCTGCTCACGTGTATTTGGCCAGTACAGCAATTTCGATTTATCTCGAAGAAGTTTGTCAAAATAATGCTCAAACTTCCCAGCATGTTTGAGAAAAGTGCTTAACTATATCGGATAAAAACTTCCTTTTAACCATTTTAGGAAAACACTAATTTTTTGCATCAGGAACACCAATAAGCCTTATCATTACAAATAGTTTAGTCTGTCAGCTCTGATGCTCATTCTCAACGAGGGCCTGGTCTCGACCTCGAGCGGCAGCGGCAGCGGCAAAACAAATGTATGGGGGGTTGGTTTTGGACTGTGTATACGAAAATTGGAAAAACTTTTTTCGCGATAACAACACTTTCTCTAACGTACGTACCGTACTACGGAATCGAAAAAGTAAAAAGCGAAATATTTAGCGTCCCGCACGCACCCTTAGCGGGACATCTGTTCTAGGGTTCCAGAAACGGGATATCCCGCATATATCGGGACGGTTGGAAACGCTAGCTGTCACCTACCTCGACAAGAAATGAAATACAAGGCAGCTGTCTGCCAATCTTGTGCCCATTTATGCCTATTCGCGTTGACGTCATTGTGGCGCTGTATCTCCAGGTCTCGTGCAAATCTTTACTTATCACTCTTCCTGTGACCCCTGCCGCCTGCTTATGTCTTTTATTCACTCTAACTTTCACAGAATAGTTTTTTTATGGAAATAATGTTTGATTAACGGTCTCGTGCTGGAAACGCAGAACCGGTCGTCGTGGAAATCCTGGGGGAGGCTCCAGCAGTGGACGCCCTTCGGCTAATATGATTATGAACGGTCTCGTATGAATAGAATAGAATAAAATAGAAAGGAATGGAATTGTATGGGATGGAATGGAATTGAGTGGAATGGAATAGAATAGAAAATATTTTATTTGGAGCACAGTACAACAATTTACAAACGATAGAAATAAACTATAAAAAATGGCTGTACTGTGCACCAAAACTATGCGTGGTCTGTGAATGCCACGACTTTACTGCGGCGTCTGAATGTCATTTTTATACTTTGTTTTACCGCCGCTGTCCGCGAATAGAGAATAGCCGCTGTAGCTACCGCTCATGATCGTGGTCAGACCCTAAGAGCGGGACATGGAAACAATAAAAGCATACTTGTAGCATTTTTACTTAGTATTGAAACGCTGGAATGTACATCACATCAGCTCATATATACGTCCGCACCGAGGGGCTCTAGCCTACCCTGAACTAGGGCGATCGGGCCTTAGTCGACCACGCGGGCCCAGTGCGGTTTGGTCAACTTCATACACAACCTTCGAGTTTCTCTGCAGGCGTATGCAGGTTTCCTCACAATGTTTTCCTTCACCGTAAGAGCGCTGGATAAACGTACATCACATCAGCTCATATATACGTCCGCACCGAGGGGCTCGAGCCTACCCTGAACTAGGGCGATCGGGCCTTAGTCGACCACGCGGGCCCAGTGCGGATTGGTCAACTTCATACACAACCTTCGAGTTTCTCCGCAGGCGTATGCAGGTTTCCTCACGATGTTTTCCTTCACCGTAAGAGCGCCGGATAAACGTACATATGAGATCGAAATTGGTACGTACATTGGTACGTGGCAGGACTCGAACCACGAAATTCGGATAGGAGGTAGCGGCCCTTGCCGTTTGCGCCACCGACGCTCGTACATACTTACATTCACAATATTTGAAAGGGTGTGGCACTTAGGGCAAGCCTTTTGTTTGAACCGCCGCCGCCCGCGCTTCTGCTTACCACTCAGAATGTAAATGCAATTAGAACCTGTCGCTTCTCTAATCTGTTCGAGTTATGTAACAAGATTTATCTACTTAATTCTCTAGCGGATATACAGAATGTAAACAAAAATGATGTAGGACCCGTTAACTGGGGGTTCCACTTATCATTCTGAACAACTTTCCCCAAGGAACCCATAGTCAATTCTCGAAAAAAAAATTGGACCCTCCATACAAAAATGTACAAAATTTGTCATTCAGCCGATTGATTTGTATGAAGTTTTTTTTTGCGATTTGAACAAAGTCGAAGAACAAAAGTTGTTCAGTATGATGAGTAGAAGCCCCAGTTAACGGGACCTACCCCAATTTTGTTACACCCAGTATTTGCCATACGAAATTTCTAGGATTTGGATGGAATAATTTGGAACAAAAAAAAACCGACTTCAAACTGGAAAAAAAGGTTCCCCTCGATTTCTCTGGGATGCCATTATCAGATCCTGGTTTCCTTATCAAGGTACCACCCTTGGGATATTTCCTTTCCTTTAAAAAAAGAATTATCAAAATCGGTTCATTAACGACGAAGTTATCCACGAACACATATAAAAAAATATTTAAAAAAATATACGGTCGAATTGACCACCTTTTTTTGAAGTCGGTTAAAAACTAAAATTATAGTGCTTAGTAACAGACACCATTCTGATTGAGAACAGTCTGGTGAAAAGCCTTGAAAAAATTTAGCTTTGTACATAAAGCTCGATTAGGCGAATTGCCAAAACATGACTTGCATACAATCAATCATTCGTTTTAACTGACATCAAAAAAGGAGGAGGTTTCTAAATTCGACCGTATATACTCGTATATATTCAAGATTCAAGATATTTATTCAAAATAGGTGCAAATTACACTCTTTCTGATAGACATAAAATAGTGATTACATAATTTCACTTGTAAAAAATCGAGAAATAAACAATCATTAGTTAATAACGTCAAAATCCAATCCGTGATAAAAAACAAATAATGTCATTATAACATGAAAACAATATGACACGAGAAGTTATACATTAAAATCATTGAATGTCATGAATGCCTTTGACAAATGTAGGCCAGTTCACACGGACAGCACCGAACTCAAAAAAACCGACTTCAAGAAAAGAAAGAGGTTTCTCAACTCGACCGTATATGTATATATTTTTCGCGGATAACTTCGTCGTTTATGAACCGATTTTAATGATTCTTTTTTTGGTTGGAAAGGAGATATCCCAAGGGTGGTACCATGATAAGGAAACCAGGATCTGATGATGGTATCCCTGAGAAATCGAGGAGAACCATAGTTTCCTGTTTGAAGTCGGTTTTTTTTGTTCAAAGTTATATACTTCCGACTAGAAGATACGTGTCTATCTTCTAACACAAAGATAACCATTGTGTTTGAAACATTTTTTTCATCACACCTATTCGAAAAACGACAATTGATTTCTCTATAAGTGTGAACTAAATTCTACTTTTTTCCCTAGGGAGTTTTGGTTTCACTCTTCTGATTGGTCCGCGTTCGTTCGTGCTCCTGTTTCCTCATAGGTCGTGTTGAAAAATTGTGTGTGTCACTCGAGACTAAAATATTTTATTCTCGGGCGAAGTATAGATATTGAATTCCTTTCTAAGTTTTTTTTATACACAATTGGTAAGCCCTTGGCATCATCTCACGTAGGATAATGCCGAAGATGTAAGCAGGCTTACCAAGATTCTTCAACACAAAGGGAATCTTATCTTCAAGCCGGAACACATCAATGCTGTTAACATTGATGTTTGGCGGCAAGACTTAGATAAGATGGTGGTATGCCTTTCCACCTACTAATCCGAGTCTTACAATGTTAGACTCCGCCGGGAATCGAACCCGCGACCTCCTGATGTAAAGCTAATGGACTTAACCATTACGCCACGGAGGCGGTTGAAGCTCAGAAATCTACTTTAGAATCTTCCGTTTAGTTCAGAATTCAAACACACGCCCTCGGAACATAATATTACTTTGTCCTTTTATAACACAAATAACTATCTTTATATAAAAAAGAATCTCTATTTCCCTTGGTCTTCGCAACACGCCTGAACGGCTGGACCGATTTCGCTTATTCTTTTTTTGTTGAGTTCTTTATTGTCAGGAGAAGGTTCTTATGTAGAGTAGGGTAGGGTAGTGTAGTGTAGGGTAGGGTAGTGTAGTATAGTGTAGGGTAGGAAGGGTAGGGTAGGGTAGTGTAGTATAGTGTAGGGTAGGGTAGGGTGTGTAGTGTAGGGTGGTACGAAGTTCGCCGGGACAGCTAGTTACATTATACAATTCACGTCGATCGTGTTAGGTTTAATATTTTTTACCGACTCGTCAAGCCTTTGCTGAGAACACATATTTTGTTTTACTTCCATTTTATTAACTTTTGTTTTTGCATTTTTAATTATATAATTTGTTTTAATTTCTCTCCCTGTAGATCTAAAGGCGGCTGTGCATGGATCATTCCCAACGTGAGCTGGGACCCCGACTCCATGTAGTTACGTCATCACCATGAAGTAACGAGTTGAGCACTAATCATCCGCTCTCGCACAGGTTGTTCCATTGTTTTATTATTTGGGTGCTGTTTTTTTTTTATTCTTAATTGGTAAGCCCTTGGCATCATCTCACCTGATGGTAAGTGACGATGATGCCGAAGATAGAAGCGAGCTTACCAAGATTCCCAACGCAATGGGGATCTGGCTATCTTATCTTAAAGCCGGAACACATCAATGTTGTTAACACTGATGTTTGGCGGCAAGACTTAGAAGGGATGGTGGTAGCTAGCCAGGCGGGCTTAGAAAATGCCCTACCACCAACCAATGATTGATTGATTGTATGTTTGAACGTATAACGTTTTTCGCATTGGAACAGGGAACCCTATCTACAGGGTTGGTGTAGAACCCGTAACCACACCCTGGACACTTCATACAACGGGCCAGAAATTACATTTCAAAAAACGAATGACAGAACAAACAAAATGGCGGTGAAATCCTATACGTTCGACAATCAAACTGTAACCAATCTGTATCAATCTGGGTGACGAGGGGGTAAACAACTGAAATATAAACTTGCTATTTTAACAAGTGAAGATTTAATTTTAATGAAACCGAAAAAAACTATCTACTCACGTGGTACATTTTTTTCCTTGTTCGTTCACCGTAGAAAAATACATGTGAGGTCGCCTTATACCCCAACGTGATCTGTCGTGATTTTTTCGTGACACTCACGTGATTTGTGCACTAGCCACTATGTGCGAAATATACGTCCCCACAGAGGGGCTCGAGCCTACCCTGAATTAGGGCGATCAGGCCTTAGTCGACCACGCGGGCCCAGTGCGGGTTGGTCGACTTCACACACAACCTTCGTGTTTCTTTGTAGACGTATGCAGGTTTCCTCACGATGTTTGCCTTCACCGTAAGAGCGTCGCATAAACGTAATTAAGAAATCGAAATTCGAAAACACATTGGTACGTGGCAGGATTTGAACGACCTCACGGACAGGAGGTAGCGGCCCTTGTCATTAACGCCACCGACGCTAAACGAGTGTTAACGAAACTTAAATAACATAAATACTAAAATCCTTAGAAACAGCTATCTGCTACGCCGTAGCTCGTAGCCTTTTATGAGATTTTGTAGAATTAATGATGTTTTATTTATCAGGTCTCATGTATGTACATATGTATGTATATTGTTCCTCAATATCTTCTAAACGGCTTGATGGATTTTAGAGTGCAAGGCATCGTTAAATTCGTCTTTATCCCGTGAGTCACATATGATCCATTTTACCCGATTTCCCCAAAAAGAGGTGTGATGTTTTATGCAGTCGTGTATTTTTTTAATTTTTGAGGTGTAGAAGTTGGATAGGAATAAATTTATATTTATAAGCTTTAGGTAAGCCTATTTCATTATTTCTTTTACTCTCATCAAGCCTTTAAAAAATTGTTGCTCTATCATGTAGTGCGTCTCTCAGATTGAAGGTAAGCAGAAGTAGTGAAAAGAAATTCATTCATTTTGCTCTTCATCATATCAGCCGACGGACGTCCACTGCTGGACATAGGCCTTCCCCAAGGATTTCCATAACGACCGGTTCTGCGCTGCCCGCATCCAGCGGCTTCCCGCTTTCTTCACCAGGTCATCGGTCCACCGAGTGGGAGGCCTACCTACGCAAAGTTTTCCAGTGCAGAACTTTACTGCCCCAACGGCCATCTGTTCTACGAGCTATGTGCCCCACCCACTGCCACTTAAGTTTAGCAATTCTGAGAGCTATGTCGGTTACTTTGGTTCTCCTGCGGATCTCCTCGTTTCTGATTCGATCACGCAGAGAAACACCGAGCATAGCACGCTCCATTGCCCTTTGGGTGACCTTGAGCCTTCTTATGAGGCCCATAGTAAGCGAATTTTGCTCTTACAAATCTCTTGTTTATTGGAGCTGCGTATTTCCATTCTGTTCCGCAAAAAGAACTCGGAAACACATTTCAGTCTATCTCTGGCGACATGTCCGTCTAAGTAATGGCGATTTATGGCAACGGAAAGCTTTTATCCTTAAGTGCCTACCTACGTTTTTCAAGGACATTTGGCACAACGTAAAATGGGTTCATACTACGTGTGTACCTTCCTACCTATCTCTCTCTATCTGCCTCAAAATATAAAAATAAAAAATGTGTGTTGGTGTGTGTGTGTCCGTCCGTTGCTCTAGTTACCAAACTAGTGGACGTACCTATCACTGTATTCCCCCAAATGGGTAATTAACTGTGCTAGTCTTTAGGGTTTCGTAGTCAACAAGGAACCCTGATTATTTCGCCATGTCTGTCTGTCCGTCTGTCCGCGGCTTAGCTCAGAGACTATAGACTGAAATTGAAAACAATATGGGAGTCCCGCAGGGCTCGTGTTTATCGAATACTCTATTTAATTTGCTGATGAACGATCTGCCAGGTGCGATCCAGGATGCCGAGATATACATGTACGCCGATGACGTGGCCGCTGTAGTCACGGCCAATACACAACAACGGCTAGAGCAGGCACTGAACAACACAGTCTCGCATCTCGAGAGCTGGTTCACATCGAACGGCCTACTGCTAAACAAAGATAAAACCTGTTTTATGACCTTCTGCCTGAACGGGAAGTTTCCCCATTCGTATAAGGTACTGTTAGGCGATAGGCAACTGCACCAGGTACGATCGACGAAACTGTTGGGTTTCCATGTGGACGGCGCTCTCACGTGGGAATCACACATTGATGAGCTCTGCACGAAGCTGGGTCGCGCATGTTTCGCCCTCCGACGCCTTGCGAGCACTGCATCGAAAGAAGTGGTGCGGGCATGCTATTTCGCCACGGTGCACTCTAACTTAACGTACGGCGCTGAGCTATGGGCTCGAGCCGCGGACGCTGATCGAGTTTTCGTGATGCAGAAGCGAGCCGTACGCGCAATGGTGGGTGCGCCGCTCGACGAACCATGCCGACCACACTTCAAGGCGCTCGGGATTCTCCCCTTACCCTGCGAGTACATCTACCAGGTGGGAGTGTTCGTGCACACTAACCTCGAGTCGTTTCAGCGTAGGGGTATAAATGAGACGTACAACTTGCGCAACAACGCCCACAAAGACCGACTAGTCGTACCGCCACACAAGCTGGCCAAATCGGATCGATCGGTCTATATCCAGGGACCTAATGTATACAATCGTATACCATTAGAGATAGTAAATGCAGCCTCCCGCCAAACCTTTAAAAGAAAATTTAAAAATTGGCTATTATTTCGTCAATTTTATAGTTATAATGAATTTATGGAAATGCCATGTGTTTTATAATTTACTATAAAAAATTTAATTAATGTTGACATTTTAATCTAATTAATATTTTTATTAAATATATTTTTAATTTTTTAAGCTTAAATTAGCTTATTTTTTGTAATATAGACTTTGACTTATAACAAAAAGTTATCAATAAAGAATTGTATTGTATTGTATTGTATTGGACTTTAACAACTACTAGAAAGCTCTAATTTGGCATGCGTATATATGTAATCACGCCTACAAAGTGGTAAAATAAAATCTTTTAAAAAAAAATAGTGTACTTTCTCTACATGTAAAGAGGGGGTGAATTTTTTTTTTGTACACGTACCTCATCGTGTGGGGTATCGTTGAATAGGTATTTCTGTTGACGTAGCTCATCGTGTGGGGTATCGTTGAATAGGTATTTCTGTTGACGTACCTCATCGTGTGGGGTATCGTTGAATAGGTATTTCTGTTGACGTACCTCATCGTGTGGGGTATCGTTGAATAGGTATTTCTGTTCACGTACCTCATCGTGTGGGGTATCGTTGAATAGGTATTTCTGTTGACGTACCTCATCGTGTGGGGTATCGTTGAATAGGTATTTTTGTTGACGTACCTCATCGTGTGGGGTATCGTTGAATAGGTATTTTTGTTGAAGTACCTCATCGTGTGGGGTATCGTTGAATAGGTATTTCTGTTGACGTACCTCATCGTGTGGGGTATCGTTGAATAGGTATTTCTGTTGACGTACCTCATCGTGTGGGGTATCGTTGAATAGGTATTTCTGTTGACGTACCTCATCGTGTGGGGTATCGTTGAATAGGTATTTCTGTTGACGTACCTCATCGTGTGGGGTATCGTTGAATAGGTATTTCTGTTGACGTACCTCATCGTGTGGGGTATCGTTGAATAGGTATTTCTGTTGACGTACCTCATCGTGTGGGGTATCGTTGAATAGGTATTTCTGTTGACGTACCTCATCGTGTGGGGTATCATTGAATAGGTATTTCTGTTAACGTACCTCATCGTGTGGGGTATCGTTGAATAGGTATTTCTGTTGACGTACCTCATCGTGTGGGGTATCGTTGAATAGGTCTTTCAAAGCTGCTGCGGGTTTTCTAAAACCATTTTTCGATGCAGAGTTCCGTTTAAGAAAAATTAAGCTTTAAAGTGCTAATTTTTGTTAAAGTCAAGTTCCCCCCCCCCCCTCCCCTGAAAACTAAACCGCTATTTCAGGACATCTGATTTTTTTATAAATAGTAGGACATACAAAAAAATGTTAAATTGCCAACTGCAAAAACTTTTTTTAAAAGACTATGGAACCCTACTTTGCAGGAGTTCGACTCGCACTTGGCCGGTTTTTTATTATTTGTTGTTTTACTTCGAATTAGTAGTGACAAAGTCATTCTTTTTTGTTATTTTCGATCTGCTTTGCGTTATTTTCTTTTTAATTTGTTTTTGTTTTCATGTTTCCTATTTTTTTTTGACTTTGCTACTGTCTTGATATTTCTTTTTTCATTCATCAACTTTCTGATGATTAAATTATTTCCGGTGTAAAACATGCTTAATTTCATTACTTGAAATGTGCATAATACATTATTACTTATTACTAGGGTCCCGGATACGAATCACAATCGTAGTGCGATTCTGATTCATACGCTTTACGGAATAAGAACGGTACAAAGTCCAAAGTGTTTCGCTTGATGTGCTGGCCTGTGCACATTTACTTACTTGGGTAACTACCGATAAATTAAAAGGTGAAGGAAAACTGCGTGAGGAAACCTGCACATTTGATTCCAAAATGTGTATGAAGGTGGCGTTACACACGTCCGTCTGTGTAAATCTAAGTGCTCTGCACGTGACCGCGGGTGATGCTTAGTGTAAACACCAGGCACCGTCTGCCACACGATAAGAGAGATATTGCGAAAGTTCACAAAACTTGGTAATACAAAAACACACCAACAACGATCCTTATCGATTGCGTTGTGAGTACAAAGCAGAAACATATTGCTACGTGGTATACCTGGGCGGCACTGAAAATTTCGGGAATCAAGGAAGTGATACAACTATATTGGTGCAAAATATATTAATTGTTTTTCGAAGTATTCTCCTTGAAATTTGACACATTTTTCCATTCGATGGAACCAATTATTAAATCATTTATTCCATTCTGCAGTTGGGGTATTCAAAATGGCCGTTTTGTAGGCGTTGGACCACGCAATTTGTTCTTAATTTTGGGGAAAGTATAAAAATCATTCAAGCGTAGGCAAAGTATTATATTAGTACTAACATACAGTACGGACACTCCCTGCCGCTCTCTAGATTGCGACCGCACCCCCTCGTCACCCAGATTCATACAGATTGGTTACAGTTTGATTGTCGAACGTATAGGATTTTGCCGCCATTTTGTTTGTTTCATCATTCCTTTTTTGAAATATCATTTCTGGCCCGTTGTATGAAGTGTCCAAGGTGTGGCTTAGGACAGGGCTGTACGGCGGATGGTCTAATAATTCAATGTTTTCTTGATTCAAAAACTATTTTGTTCTGTGAGCGGTATGAGAGCTCGCATTGTCGTGACGGAGAATGATGCGGCGGTTGCAGTTCTCTTTAGGGAGTTCAGAGGTGACCTGCGGCAAACAAATGCTAGCATACCATTCAGCATTGGAAGCTCCGTGAACGAACAACTTTTGTTGGCTTCAACTCATTTTCGAACACCCAAATTCGTGACTGGTTTTTTGTTTCGGGTTCGTATGCGTATATCCAGGATTCGTCACCTGATACGACGCTGTATACAGCATTTGAAGATCCTCCGTGGAATCTCTCGAGAGTTCTGACGCACCAAGTAACGCGAACCGCTTTTTGCTCCCCACAGAGCGAATGCCGGATCCATCGGGAATTTGACTCATGCCAATGTCTAAAGTTGCCTGAATTGCCCGATATGTCACATGTCGATCTTCCTCAGTCAGCTTACGCCTTATCTTGGGTGATTGCAGTTTTTGGGCGACCTTGACGGGGATCGTCACAGAGCTTGACACGTCCACTTTAAAATTCCGCAAACCAGCAATAAATTGTGGTTTTAGATGGGGCTTTATCTCCAAATGTAGAAAGCATCCGATCAACACACTGATTTTGTGTTAAACCACTTTAAAGGCATAATAAATTATTGCTCTTGAATTTTCTCGAGTCAATTCCATTTTCACACCGACTTTACAAGTTCGACAAAACCAGACAAGACGGCGTGCTTTAAAAAAAATGGTATTCGATTAATAAAACCGAGTAGTTTTCGATTATAAAGACTTTATCATGCCAGGAACAATGGAAATATTCCATTTCCGATACTTTTAGTGCAGCCTATGTATGCGGACTAGCAGCAAAGAAAATAAGTATATTGCAAGGACCGGAGAAACTGGTATTCGATTAATAAAACCGAGTAGTTTTCGATTATAAAGACTTTATTATGCCAGGAACAATATGCGGACTAGCAGCAAAGAAAATAAGTATATTGCAAGGACCGGAGAAACTGGTATTCGATTAATAAAACCGAGTAGTTTTCGATTATAAAGACTTTATTATGCCAGGAACAATGGAAATATTCCATTTCCGATACTTTTAGTGCAGCCTATGTATGCGGACTAGCAGCAAAGAAAATAAGTATATTGCAAGGACCGGAGAACCTTGAAAACTCTAAATAAAGACACATAGATTGTTTTATTAGTCTTCTTGAAGCTGTATACACATTGCTTATTAATGTTGCGATGTCTTATTGCTTTGATGACTTTCCTTGAGGTGTAAAAAATAGGTATTTAGCAAATTATCATCGTAATAATTTTCTCAAATGTTTTGTCTAACTAAGAAGTTTTGAGCTTTGGTGGAGTTAAAACAAACCTAGATTAGGAAAATAATACAGGTGTAATCGCATTCATTAATTTTCTTTATTTCTAAGAATATAACTTCCTGTAAACTGCACTATAAATACCTACAGTGTCAATTTTAATTCGCCGAAAGGCTGCTAATCGTAACAACTTTCTTTAAGGGCACCCTCTAGCTAAGTAGTGCTAGTGCCGCCATCAGTTAAAAAAATAATTACCTACACGCTGAGTAGATACTTTGACGTAAATACTAAACAAGATAAGGTACAGTAGTTTATTTAGACCAGGGGTGTCCAACATAATCTGGTGGAAGACCAGGTTTAGGATTTTTATAGTCGCAGCGAGTCAAAGGAAATGTCCAATAGTAAAATGATTTTTTTTTTAAAAAAACAGTATTTTAACTTAATTTTTATTTACTTATGTACTTTCTTACTTATTTACTTAAAATTCATCGTTTAAAATTTCTTTTAAAATATGTGGTTATATTAGCGTCGGTGGCTCAACCGGTAACGACTCGGTTCATCTAACCAGAGGTACCGGGTTCAAATCTGGACGGCCAATGTACCAATGAGTTTTTCAAAAACTTACGTACATATACTTACCAATTGCTTTAACGGTGAAGGAAAACATCGTGAGGAAACCTGCATACGCCTGCGAAGAAACTCGAAGGTGTGTGTGAAGTCGACCAACCCGCACTGGGCCCGCGTGGTCGACTAAGGCCTAATCGCCCTGATTCAGGGTAGGCTCGAGCCCCTCGGTGGGGACGTATATAAGCTGATATAATAAAATTAGCGAGTAATTATATTTCTAGTGAAAATTATTTTAGTGAAAACTGCCTATTAGTAGAGTACTCTTTAATGTACTGTGCTACTAGCGTCGAACAGTGTTTTGGTCCACTGGTCCACACCTTGCGGATATCTTTTTAATGCCCAATTCTTCAATCAAAATATAATGTTTTTGGTATTTTGAGATGCAGTATCAACTATTTTAGAGAGGTTCAATCTTTGGTCTGTAAAATAAAATCATGGATTTTATCGTCTATTTCTGGACATAAAGCCCTTTTTGGTCAACCAGTTGTCTTTTTTGAACACATTTAAGGACCCATTTGAAATCAGCCACCAAAATTTATAGATAATCGCATACGATAGAACATTTAAAATATCTACTCCCTAGAATCTCTAATATGAAGAAACTTTATCGTGCCTAAAAACTAAATTTTAACCATTGTTAAAGTCTAGAAAAAAACTTTAAAATGAAAATTTAGGAAAATCATATGAAATACTGTCAAATAATCTTTCCTTCTTATCGTGTGGTACAATTAACTGTGCTATCCATGGGATAGACGGCAGTTGCCTGGTGTTGCACTTAGAATCACCTGCAGTCACGTGTACTACTCTATTATATAATGTAAATTCACTGACTTGGTTGGCGCTTTGGTATATACTGTAAGATGGCTATGTATTTTTGATAAATAAATAAATAAATAGGACATTTACACCTACGGACGTGTGCAACGCGACCTTCGTACACATCTGGAATCAGATGTGCTGGTTTCCTCACGATTTTCTTTTTTCATGTTTTTGTTTTGTTTTATTCGTCAACTAATGAACCATAAGAATAATATTTGAAGAAGTTTCCCAAGGAACCTTGTAATTTTAACACTCTCCTCCCCTCCCCAGTTTACTTTGGTATAACTCGTAATTCACTTCATCTTTAATTGATTTCGTATTTCGCAGGTCCCGTGCAGTGCAGCGATGCTCGTAGCAGACTATCAAGGAGGCTGACCCAGAGTGGATGCAAGAGGATTTCATTTGATACCAGAGTGTGTGACTTTAATCAACTCTAGGATTCTAGGATTGGGCTGAAAATCGTAGTCTCAGAAATGTTCAGAATCTTATGGAGAAAAGCATTTGCTTACAATGAGCATAGGAAAGAGAGAAATTAAGCGTTCCTAAGATGGTTTATACTGACGGCATAGCTTACAAAGTTCTGATTATAATGCAAACAATTTTAAAACGGAAGCTATGACGAGGGTTTTAGGTACATACTTAGGTACGTACTATGTTTTACAATAGTGTAAGTTATAAAAATTGGCAGTTAAAAAGCCAAGATGGCATGTTTAGAAACATTGCCTTCTGTCAAGCTTTTGCGAGACATACTGCCTTGGTCTCGTCAATGCAAGTCCAGTGACTAGATTTAAGCTGCTAAAGAAAAAGCAACGACACATCTCAATTAAAAAATGGTTATTTCTAAAGTGCGTTGAGCCTGCCTGTTCCAATTACCCCTAGTATAAGGGCATAGCGTTATCACAACACACCACCAGCAATTCGTGGTTAATTATTAAATATTTTATTTTTGTAACATTTGACTACATACATTTTAAAGGTGATGAGAGCGTGGAGAAATAAATCGATGTGGTACCTGATACCCCATATTAGCCATAAAGATAATAAAGCTATATTTTTCATGTAGGTACTTGTATCTATTCCGAAACAACAAAAGTACAACTTAAAACATGTCTTAATTAAGGACATATGTTTTTTTTAAATAATTTATGAAATTTATGAGATTCATTTTACGATACATGTTCTAATATTACTAATAGAAGTATATATTCTTAAAATAAAGGTGCGGCTTAGGAAAGGTCTGGCTGGATCAGACGAATAGGGTTTGTACAATTAGTAGTGGCTATTCTAGTAGTTCTTTCTCTAGCTTTAACAAATTTTTACCTAACTTTTTCAATCTGTCAGTAAATTGGTGTCTGTAGTTTTAGAAAAAAAACTTAGTCTTAAATAATTTGCATCTCTAAATTCTAATTACACCTACGAGTGATGTTTTTCATTAAGTAGGCACCTAATTAAATTAAAGTTTAATTAACATACTTATTAAATATGAAAATAATATGTAACATCACGCAATCTAAAAATGGATAAGTTACACCTTGAATAGATATACAACAAGAGATAATCGCACCACAATGATTGCTCTCCTCAAAAGTTCAGATTATAATAATATTTACAGCGTAAAATGCATTCTTTAGGGTTTTTGCAATTTATGGTTTCGTCCATACTCTTTCTTGTCGTGACTTGCTGCAATAGACATTTACATAATTTCCACCTAAGTGCAAAAAGTGGCCACATTTGGCACTTATAGCAACGCATTGATTGCAACAGTTGCCTCTGTTTTTTCTTTACGTGTAAAGAGTAAAGGAAATAATCACACTTTTGCACTTTTTCAATGTTTTGTCGTTTCAATTTAAAAAATACAACTAACGTATTGAAATGTGTATTTAGACTAATCGACTAGGAAAATTTAGAGGTTTAAATCAGTCAGGTTTGTCTGTAGAATGCAAATCTCTGTTTTAAAAGAGGTTTCGATAATATATTTTTTTCTGTTATAAAAGTTAACTAATCGTTTTTCTGCAACTGAAAAAATGAAGTTATTGAAATGAAGAATTAGTTTGCAAAATTTCATTTTTATAGGTTTTGTAATTGCTGAGAAAAATCGAGATCCCTGCGACCCAAGTTTCCAATGCGTCACCTTATGTTACATGTAGTTAGGTAATTAACAACGAACTAAATTTTACAGAGCCTAAAGTATCTAAAGTAACTATTCTGAATTTTCATCGTTTAACATTTTCATCAAAGTACTTAGCAAGTAGTTATTTTTTTAACATCAGGTAATCAGGCGTTGTTAGTTATCTAGAGGATGCCCTTAAAGAAAGTTGTTACGATTAGCCGCTTTTCAGCGAATTAAAATTCACCTGTATTTATAATGCAACTCACGGGAAGTAATATTTTTGAAAAGAAAGAAAATTACTTTGGGCAAGACAATTCATGATAAAAAAATAACAGATGGAGTCGTAAATTGCAATAAACCTGGAAAACCATGAATTTTGCGCTCGCCTCTTTTAAAAAAAAATTCAACATTTTTCGTATTCTTGCACGATCTTTGCGATGTAATTAGATCTCGCTGCCTTAGTATATTGTTCAGAAAATAACATACGTGATTTACTGACACAATAGCCAACCTAAAAGACACCATCAATATGAATACCCGCTCAATCCAGTCTCCTATCAGCTCCACATTGTTGCTCAAATTGTAAAACAAATCCGTTCCTTCAAATAAATTGGCACAAATATCATCTTGTATACTCGTAGTGGTATGTTATGGCACGCACCTAGATATTTTTTACGTCATTAGTGGAATATACGCATGTCGGAATTGTAATCATCATTGGCATCTATTCGATGAAAGGCTTGCTTGATACTTAAGGTTATTGCTCACAACTATAGCGCAAAATCAACTGGTTCTTTTTGCAATTTTTTGCGCCATCCAATATTCTTTCTTTTCGTGACATGTCAAGACGAGAGAAATAGTTTCCCGTACATTAAAATATAAATATATTCCGAACTTATTGGGAATACAACTTATTCAAGTCAACTTTGGGGTATTAGTTCCGAATCTAATATTTTTGGATTTTGACGGTATTGATTTGAGATATTCATGTCCTATCCGCAAAAAGTTTCAGATATACCTACTAGGGTTGTTCAATAAAAAGTGAGGATAAGTATGACGCAATTATCTTTTATTATAAATGTTATTTTGTTTATCGACGTAGTCACCTTTCAGGTTTATACACTTTGCATATATATCTTTTTTCTAAACCTAAACTTACCTTTCTAAAAAAAATTTCTGATGCCTTGAAAAAATCGTGTACGGCGGCGACCACTGCGTCATTATGTTCAAATCTCTGGCCCCTGAGATGTTCCTTTAACACATTCACTGCCACTGTCCACTATAACATCATTGCCATCGTATTGTCATCGATTATCTGGCAGGGAATGTGTTAACCGTGAAAATAGGTAGAAATCACTAGGAGCAAGGACCGGTGAATATGGAGGATGCTCCATCAATTCGAAGCCAGCTTCGTGAATGGCAGCCATCCCAACTCTGGACTTGTGCGCGGGGGCGTTATCTTGGTGAAACAAAAACTACTTTAGCGAGTTTTCCACGCCGTTTTTTGCGTATTTCCTCACGCAACTTTGTTTACTGTCCTGCATACAAAGTCCCGTCCCACGTACCGTGCGTGGGTCGTCGTTAGTGGAAGTTCTTCCTCACTTTTACTCAGCACACCAACGCGCATATCGCTTGAACTCAGCATACCAACGTGCAACCCTAGAATATGGAGGAGCATGAACCCCTAATAACCTGCTCCGTAGTAAAATTTTCAAGCAGTAATTTTAAATATTTTATTATTGCGATAACTTCAATTTTATCCATTTTTAAGAACACGTTCCGACACGACGCAAACAAATTACATTTATTTAAAAAAAAACAAAAGAGAACTGTTTTTTTTCTTATCATATCAAATGTCTAGAATCTAGCTATGCTAGCTACCACCATCTTATCTAAGTCTTGCCGCCAAATATCAATATTAACAACATTGATGTGTTCCGGCTTGAAGATAAGATAGCCAGTTCCCCATTGCGTTGGGAAATCTTGGTAAGCCCGCTTCCATCTGCGGCAACATCGTCACTTACCGCCAGGTTGTTGTCAAGGGTTTACCAATTGTGAATAAAAAAATTAAAAAAAAAACGTCTGGGCTATGCCTGCCCGAATTTTTTTTTCTTTCCAAGGAGAATGTATCGCATTATCACTATTTATTGAACACCCCTCGTATTTAAAATTAATTTACGGGAAATCATGTTTTCTTTCAGCGCGATAAGTCACACAAAGAATTACTATCAGATGGAGCCATAAAAGCAAAAAAAAAACCTCTAATCTTTGACTCTCGCGCTATGTAATGGTCGAGACGAGAAACATATAGCCTTAACAACTTTCCTACTCCAGGGCAACTCCAGGGATTCTATATACCTACTAAAGGATACTCTAGTGCAGGGGTGTCCAACATAATTTGGCGAAGGTCCAGTTATAGGATTTTTATAGCCGCAGCGGGCCAAAGGAAATGTCCCATAGTAAAGTGAATTTTCATGTTTCAAGGTAGGTATATATCGCGGCGCATTGTAAGTCGAACAAATATTTTTGTACTGTGGGTAAATTCGCGCATTGTATAAAAATTTCTGCTATTGCGCAGTCAAGACAAGAACCCACCAATAACTTGGCGCAATAACTATACATTAGATGGCTTAAAATTTAGCTAGTTCGCGGGCCAGATGAAGTGCCTTCGCGGGCCGGATGGTGGCCCGCGGGCCGTATGTTGGACAGGCTTGCTCTAGTGTTTAGATAACATGTCTGCGAGTGATCGATCAATCGGGACACTTGAAAAGTTTTTATGTGGATATCATTATTCATATTATTTATTCCTGAGGGAAAATTATTTCCTAGTGAAAAAAGCCTGTCTTGCCTTCGGTTGCCAATGAATTAATTTCACTGTTCATCAACTATTTTCAAATCTTAAGAGCCCGCTCGCTGGAGTTCATAAATCCCATACAAACGTAGTATTTGATTCATTTGCTAACCAAAGAAGCGATTTTGAAATAATTTTATATCGATAATCAGGAGACGGATAACTGTGTCTGTACCGCATTACTTTTTGAAAAACGAAACAGGAATCCATTATTAATCAATGAACTTGTTTTTAAGGTAAAAGACGAAAAACAAGTTTATTGGAATTAAATGCATTCCTGTTTCGTTTTTCAAAAAAGTAATGCGGTACAGACACAGATATACGTCATCCGATTAACGATATAAAATTATTTCAAAATCGGTTGTTTGGTTAACAAATGAATCAAATACTACGTTTGTATGGGATTTATGAACTCCAGCGGGCTCTCAACACTTATTTAATTAAGTAACTATACGTTGTGAACTTTTGCATATCTTCTCTGCTCCCTTCTTTTGCTAGGGCTTAGCCAATTAGGAATTGTGATTTAGATGCCTTTAGCACGGCGAATGCTGTCAATAATAGATAGTTGCTAGTTAATGTATTGAAGTGAATATGATAAGAAAAGCATGTATTTTAATTTAAGAATGTCGGAGGCATTCAATCACGTACACCTACAAAAATAAACTAAAAATGTAAACAAACAAAAATAAACTATACCGCGTATCAATCACGGAAAAATGACGCTGGTCGTAATCCGCGCGTAATCACAATCAAAAGCCTAGAACTACAAAGATTTACGGATGCAGCTCTCTTCCCAACCACTGCGCCACAGTATTACAATATAGCGGCTTAAAGTAGCGCAACGAATGTACTTATGCAGAGCAACGGAGGGGTACCTGCGGGGCAGCGGGCGGAGGGGCACTACAGGCTAGTATGGGCTAGTACCTATGCCGGTGGCGAATCGTGCGACATCAAGGCGTTGCGCTACTGTAAGCCATATCGTAATATTGTGACTGCGCCCAGCGTTTTATGCGATGCACAGTTTACGTAAAACTGCGGTAAGTACTTTTAAGAAACATAAATACACATGGCGTCAAAAAAATTGAGCCACCTATTTTTTTCGTAGTACATTTTCATACAAAAGTAGGCTCCAAATAAGCACGATTACTTTTTTAAATAAGGAAAACTAAAAAGTAGTATAAATAGGCTTACCTATTGATACCACTTTTGAGTTTTTACTTTCTCGACCCCATAGTACGGTAGAGTATGTATTGTTATCGCGAAAAAAAAAATTCCAATTTTCTCGAAAATGTGTTCTATATCATTATTACATACCGAAAAACCAAACGTCCCAATTCCGTCCGTCACGCTTGGCTTTGGAGGATAAATCTTTAGTCCGATATTAGGACCCAGAACTTGAGTTTTAAATTATTTTATCGAGGAATTATCGAGTTTACCGTCAAACAGAAAAGTAGCTGTCATACAACAAAAACTGGTTTTTTTTCTTCTCAAAAATGGCTCTAACGAGTTTGATGAAACTTTGCACGTCGTAACTAGTTGCTTATATTAAATATAAGCAAATTTTGTCTATTACATTTTGGTCTGTGAAAAATCGTGTTTGTATGGTTCTCCTACAAATTAAATTTAAACTTGCGATTTAGGTACTCACAGACGGTTAGAGCCATTGAATTGTTATGTATTACGAATAAGTATATATTTATTTACTAATAAGTATATATTTGGTCATGCAACACAAATTCATCAAAATAATTTACTTAAAAAAAAATTAAAACTAATGACTTTTATTAATTTTTTATTTTATTTTTAGGGATCTAAACCCCTGGCTACAAATTTGACGAAGAGCACAAAATTCTGTGTATCATCTGAAACTCAAAACTCGATCAAGACTACTCAAAACAAATCAAGTCGAGAGTGAATAGGCATTATTTGAGCTTGCGTGTTACGTCCTCGGCTGCATCGGCAATTACCATCAGGTGAGGTGCAGCCAAACGCACTCTATTTTTTTATTAAAAAAAAACATTTTTTTTTTTAAATTTCTCTCTTTTGAGCAGTCTAAGTAGGTAGGTACTGAGTTCCCATGGTTCTGCAGAATGTTGTGCACTTTGAAAAAATTGTAGCCAGGTACCTAACCTACTGATACCACTTTTAATTATTTTTTTAGATTTCTCCATTTAAAAAAAATGTGCTTATTTGTGCGTCGGTTGCGTGAGAGCGTCGTCGGTGGCGTAACGGTTACGGCCACTACCTCCTGTCCGGGAGGCCTTAGTTCGAATCCTGCCACGCACTATTGTGTTTTTGAATTTCGATTTCATATGTACGTTTATTCGACGCTCTTACGGTGAAGGAAAACATCGTGAGGAAACCCGCACACGCCTGCGGAGAAACTCGAAGGTGTGTGTGTGTGGGGTCGACTAACCCGACCGACCAGCTCGCGTGGTCGAGTAAGGCCCGATCACCCTAATTCAGGGTAGGCGAGCCCCTCAGCGGGGACGTATATGAGCTGTTAAGATAAGATGATAAGATTTGGAGCCTTTTTTGTATGAAAATGTACTGAGAAAAAATAGGCGAGTTTTTCGGCGATTTGTGTAGTCATATTCCGACTCAAGAGTTAACATCGATTTGACAATATTTTTTTTATAAAAGAAAAAAACACTATTTATATCACCGTTGAATTTAACCATAAAATTGAAAAGTTGTACAAAGATGTTTATTGAAAGAGCAATTTATATTTAGCACATTTTTTTTAACTAAATCAACTGTTACTAATTATAAATTAATTGAAGTGTATTTTTTATAATAATTTTTGTAACAAAAAGAAAACTGACTTCAAACTGGAAACTAAGGTTCCCCTCGATTTCTCTGGGATGCCATCATCAGATCCTGGTTTCCTTATCATGTTACCACCCTTGGTATATCTCCTTTCCAACAAAAAAGAATCATCAAAATCGGTTCATAAACGACGAAGTTATCCGCGAACACACATAAAAAAAAATACATATACGGTCGAGTTGAGAAACCTCCTCCTTTTTTGAAGTCGGTTAAAAATAGGTACTTACTTACCTACATACTAATAACTCGATGCACCTACAGCCCATCTTTTAATATTTGTGTTATAAAAGAAAGCAATATTGTATTACTACTTAACAAGTGGTAAATATTTTTAAATTATACCTATTTATTTTTCCAAATAAAAATATATGAAAGTTATTGGTGTATTTCTTCATATCAGAATATTATAGTTATGATAATTTAATAGAAACAAACTTTTATTTATATCAATATCATGTGTATTTGTATACTTAAAACTTGGAGCTAAAACATTTTTTTAATTTTAATAACATTATTAACGCTAAAATCTCTTTCACGACTCGACGAGAACTGTACTATTTCCTGAATTACACTATTACAGTTACAAAAATATTCTTATTTATAAATTTGAGAAACGTTGAATGAAAGCTATACACTATACAGGTTGTAACAAAATTGGTGTAGGTCCCGTTAACGGGGGGTTCTACCAATCACACTGAACAACTTTCGCCAAGGAACCCATAGTCAAATCTCAAAAAAAAATTGACCCTCCACACAAAAATGCACAAAATTGGTCGGTCAGCTGATGGATTTGTATGAAGAGTGATTTTTTTTTTCGAATTCAGCAAAGTCGTAGAACAAAAGATGTTCAGTATGATGAATAAAAGCCCCAGTTAACGGGACCTACACCAATTTTGTTACACCTGTATAGTGTTCTTGAAATTTTTATTTTACATGGAATGTTATTAAAAGCAAATCAGCTATCTCACTAAATCAGTAATTGACAGGGAATTGTCATAGCATACAGAGGTGAATAAAACAACCTGATAGCATCTTAAGACAAGCTCCTACTACCCTCCGGTCGACTTTGGCCACTTCCTAATTTGTCTCTTTCCAAACTTGTCCACTTCCTAACCTGTCTCTTTTTTAACATGTCAACTTCCAAACTTGACTTTTTCCTAACTTGTCCACTTCCTAACTCGTCATCATATTCTTGATCGATGATTTCTTCTTCTGCGAAGCATTCTTCGGCCCATCGGGGGAGCCGACTGTATAATCAATCAAACCTGACCAAACCTAATATCGCTCGCTTCGCTCGCTTATTTACAGTTTTTTGAGATAAAACTTAGTTAAAAAAACTGTAAATGAGCGAGCGAAGCGAGCGATATTAGGTTTGATCAGGTTTGATTGATTATACGGTCAAAGAGCCTAAGTAGCAGAAAAAGGCGAGTTAAAAAGGTAACGAGTTAGGAAAGTGACAATTTAGAAAAAGGACAAGTTTAAGAAAATGACGAAGTCGAACTGAGCGCGATAAAGTGACAACTTAGGAAAAGGACGATGTTGGAGTGGACGAATTAGGAAGTGGACAAGTTTGGAAAGAGACAAATTTGGTAATGGCCAAAGTCGACCGGAGGGCTGTAGGAGCTACAAAACTCGACTACTATCCGCAAGAAATCCAACTTGTTAAGAGCACATTTAGGTTTGCGGTAATGGTAGCAAAAAACAAAATAATGAACATCAAAATCCGTTATTTAAAAAGTTAAAAAACCTAAAACCCGACTACGAAAAAGTATGAAAACAAGAGTTTCCGGCCCGAAATCATAGTCTTTATTTTCCCCTTCATCTGGTGTAATAGCCGTAGTCGCAAACCCTATATCGTAATCAAAATTTTAATCATATTAATGGCTTGAACATATGAAAATTAAAAAAAAATATTTTTGGTTGTTTATTTCACCTATAAAATCCGCCATGTTGATTTTTTTGCAATGTTACCTATATATCGTATGAAACGCGGAGTGATGGCACGAATCCATCGACATTTCATTAGTCAAGATCGGTTAAGTGGTTTAGGAAATACGAGGGAACAGATGAACATCCATTACATACATACATAGACTGTCAAACATAACCTTCCTTTTATCGTAGTCGGGTAAAAATAAGTTCTTTTAATTACTTAAGTACCTAAAACTTAATGTTGAGATTCAATAAAAAAAATGGTGGTGGTAACCAACAAATATTGCACTTTAAGTTCGCATTACAAAACGATTATCTACCTATTATTAAAAAAATCTATGCCTATTTACAAGTGCCTATTTCATATTTTCAGAGTTGATTGAAATACACAATTTTTTGACAATTATTATACAATAATAAATTGATAGTAAATAAGCCGTTACTAAGTTACAATACACTAACAAATACACATTGTAGGTACATATAAGCAAAAGGGTCAGTTTGTCTTGTGAAGTTTTGTTGAGGTTTTGAGACATTGGACGGTTGAGCGTTTTGAGACTCGAAAACCATTTGAGATGAGCAATTTCAAGCTGTTATCAAGAACCAATATGATTTCATTGTAGATCCGCTCGTCACCGATGATCTCACATGGATATCGGGCCAGCTTTGTGCTTTGGGTATCTGTTATTCGAACACTCGTTATAACGACTATAGCTGAGAAAAACGAATGTTGGCAAGTATTAGAAGTGGAGTAAGTACTCGACCACACCACACGGTTGACAAGCTATACGCATCTTAAAAATAGTATTTAGTGTTAGTTTCAAAACTACAAAAGTATTTATTTTAAAACGGAATTTATTTTATTTGCACATCAAACAACTAATCAACTATCAATTTACTTTCATTATTTATTTATGACAATTATATCGAAAATACTGATTGCACCACAAAGTATCTATCCTTCTCAACTGGAGTAGAGTTGAGCGAGCGAAGCGAGCGACAATAGGTTCGGTTAAGTTTGATTGATAATACTGTCGAGGAGCCTCGCGCGAGGCTCCCCCTCTTGGGTGGCGGATCTGACTTAAGAAAAAGTAAAGCAGTTTTGCTTAAACCAGATAAACGCTTTACTTTTAACTTAAATTGTTGCTTAATTAATTGTATTTTGAGGTAAGTATTTTGCTATGCAATCAGTTTTAATATACAAAAAGTAGTTTTTTTTATTTGCGTTTAAATACTACCCTTTCAAAACCAGGATTTACTTAATGTATTTAAGCTACAGGCAGTGTCATATAATTAATTTGCAATTTTCAAGCTGCTGCGTGCGGCTGCTTGAAGTTTTATCTTAAACTTTACAACGCCTTTCTTTACGACTTGATTCTATATTTTTTACACATTTTCAAATACATTATCACGTAAGAACTGGTAATTTTGAAATATTCCAATGCACAAAAATATTTTTGACACTAAAATTTGGTTAACGTAGCAAATACACAAAACTTTAATATTTAGTTGCCTTTAATTAACTTCTTATCCCGGATAAAATTGTAGACTTAACAGTAAGGTGTGATTCACAAGTAGATAACTAATAATTCCTCTTTTTCAGTTATTCTGTACATAATCCTGGGTATTCTATACTTTATCCTACAACCTATGGCATACGATTTTACATAGCTATACACACGATCCTTTGGTACGTTAGCCGTAGTCGTCAAAACATGGTAACTTACAAGTAACAAAAACAACAACGCGTAATTTCAATATTTGACTCAAGTAGATATACATACCTTTATAAATTAAGTAAATGCAAAATCATATTTAAAAAAAAAAAACCCGCCAAGTAGGGTTCCAATAGGGTTCCGTACCATCATACTAGATGGCGCTAGTTTTTTCACGTTTAAAAACACGTTTCTTGTTCACCCTCCTTATTTTTTCGCTTTTTCTAATTTTTAGTACTTTTTGTTACAGCGGCAACAGAAATACATCATCTGTGAAAATTTCAACTGTCTAGCTATCACGGTTCATAAAATAAAGCCTGGTGCCAAATAGACAGACGGACAGCAAAGTATTAGGGTCTCGTTTTTACCCTTTGGATACGGAACCCTAAAACGCCAACTCAATATCTTGAAACATGAGATTAACATTAACACAACAGAAGGAAAAAGATGAGATTATAAACTAATTGTATATTCCTTCGTCCCTACATGCCTATCATTTCGTTTCCTCTCTCGAAGCCTCTAAGAGTCTCGACTAAAATGTGCAAGGAATCTACTATAAAATTATTATTCATCCCCCCATCTCGGAAATTGTATTTTTGCTCTTCGATATCTGAGTGCAAAAGCCGTTTTTATTCGCTAGAGGAGAAAAGTAAATTGAATTTAGAACATCGTGATCACTAAGTTTGTGAATTCAAAACACTATTAAACCTATGTCGACCTCCATGGTGCCGAATTTATCATACAACCTTTTTTAATTTGTTAAAAACTCAGACATGGAACCTTCTTGGTGTACTTTTTTTTAATTTGCTTTGCTCGCGCCATTTTCTTTTCACGTCATATTGTTAAAACCTTAAGTTAAAAACAAGAAACTTGAAAACAAGTAAAAAACCTAAAATGAGTGATTATTGTGACGAGGAAGTTTATTCGACGCCAACAGTAACTGTAACTGTTTGTAATGCGCAATTGTTATTTTTTTTGCATTTAGTTATTTCCTCTCTGAGGTGGAATGAAAAGTTACGTGTTGCACTCGAGTGCAGATTTTTCACCTCGTGCTTTTTGATTCCCTCGCTAACGCTCAGGATTCTAATTTTAGAAACCTTCGCTTGCTCGGTCATCAAATATGAGCACGCGGTTAAAAAGCAACTTTGCACTCTTGTTTAACAAATAACTATTATTATTCAGTAAAAACATACATTCATGAGGATCAAAAGCAACTAACTCACAAGAAGCGCAGTTTTACGATCATATATATTATGCGCACGACTATACTGTACCACGGTATTACAATATAGCGGCGTACAGTTGTGCAACGAATGTACTTACGTTGAGCAACGATAGGGTATACTTGCGGGGCAGCGAGCGGCGGGACACAGCCTGGTAAATTCCACGAGTTTGCCAAGCTGGCTACAGGCTAGTACTACTAGTACCCGTAGCGTCATCGTGCGATATGAAACGCGTTGCGCTACTGTAAGCCATATCGTAATGCTGTGACTGTACTGTCGAGTCACAGTACAATAAAGAGTACTAGCGTACAGTATGGTCACTCCCTGCCTCCCGTTTAAAGTACCGCCCACCCCCGCTCAGTAGCCTCAACCGCAACCCTAGCATGTCTTATCTCACTCACACAAGCATGGTACGCGTTCACCTACACGAGATTAGACTGAGTGTGTAGGAACGCGACTGTTTCATACATTTGATCGTCAGTGACCGATGTGTGGTCAAGTAGTAATGGCTAAGTTCCGACAAAAAATTGCAGCTTATAATGTTACTATAGTCATCTGTCAAAAAAGTAATTTTGTTCCAAAAATATTTTATATAGCAATGGGTGTCTGTCATTAGGCCAGACAGGCTTACCGCTGACCAACTCTGGGCCCTGGCCAGGCAAGGAAGCTCCTGAAACTCGGAAGACTCCAGGTCCCTGGCCACGGGACACGTGTACTTTAACAAACATCTTTTAAACCTGGGGATTACGAATAGCCTCTTGATGTGCTGCACGTGCATGGAGGCCGAAGAGACAGCTGCCCCCATTCTTCTGGATTGCAGGGAACATCTCGAAGACATGAGGAATTTCCCGGAAGTCGTCGGCAACCGCCGGGGCTACTGGACTTCTTGGAGGAGTTGGGCTGGCAGGGATACTGGCCAACCACGAAAAATGGGCGCATGAGACGCATGGTTGCAAAAATCAGCGTGTCGGCAAAGTATTTCAGAGTTATTTATGTACTGGCTTTGTAATTTTCATATGGACTAGAGCTTCAACAGATTGACCATCAATACCAAGGAGAAGATCAGTAAAAAGACCGTTACCATTGCCGGGATATGCTGGACGAGACTGGTGAGAGACCGAGATAAATAGCGTGCACAAGAATGTCTATCCTCAGCTGTGGGCAGATTAGACAAATTTTTGATAAAGTTCATTAACCTATCACAATGCGTATGTACAGGTTGATTAACTTGCGCTTGTGTATCCTCAGCTGTGGGCAGATTAGACAATTTTTTGATAAAGTTCATTAACCTATCACAATGCGTATGTACAGGTTGATTAACTTGCGCTTGTGTAGTGTCTGTGAATGAGCACACGGCTTAACGTCGCACTGCATTCGTATCTTGTGAGTCTCTCTCGCACGCGACCAAACTTATGAGTGCGACAGAGATTGTTGTTGTTTTGTGTTTACTATTATTATTTAATACAGTGCAGGGTTCGAAGTAATAATTATCATGATAATTATAAGGTTGATAATTACCTTGATAATCATAAAATTAACTGCAAAAACAAAACATTAATATTATAGTTATTTTTGAAAAAACGCTATTCTCGCGCCATGTTTATCCGAACAAGACGATTTGACGTTTCGTGACGTGTGAAAACCTCGCACTCAGAAAATAGTCACAAAAAACGAAATTGTTGAGTTATAAAATAACCGTGATTAAACTGACAATTAAAAGTTATTTTTGTATTTTTTCCACATAATACTTACATACATTTGCATTTTCATATTTTGTAAAAAAAAAATGAAGGAGCCAAAAATAAGAATCACCGTCGATAATTATCTGCTAATTATAAAAGAAAATAATTATCGATACAAAGTAAAAGTACATTCAGTACTAATGTGCCAGCGTGATGTTTACCGGTCATTGGTTAGTCAATCGACGCGCATCATCGTAGGAGAACTGGAGAAGTGTCCAGCGAGTTCTGTATTTTTTACACAACTGCACAAAAAAAGGAGCGTATCGTATTCAGGTCTAATCTATGTATGTTTCTTTGTTCCTAGATATCTTCTTAACGGCTTGACGGATTTTAGTGTGAGAGGTATCGTTAGATTCGTCTTGATCCCGTGGATGACAAAGGATACATTTTACACGACTTCCGAAAAAGAGTGGTAGTGTGTTTATGCAGTCGTATTTTTATTAAATTTTTATTTTAAATTAATTTGCTACATACCTACTGTATAATTAAATTGCATTGAGTTATACTGTGAATGTAAAAGCTTTAGTTAACTGATCTGTAACAGCTTTCGTGAATTGATCTGTAACAGCTTAAGTTAACTGATCTGTAACAAACAGCTTTAGTGAATTGATCTGTGACAGCTTTAGCTAACTGATCTGTAACAAACAGCTTTAGTGAGTTGATCTGTAACAGCTTAAGTTAACTGATCTGTAACAGCTTAAGTGAATTGATCTGAAAAAGGTTTAGTGAACTGATCTGTAACAGCTTTAGTTAACTGATCTGTAACAGCTTTAGTGAACTGATCTGTAACAGTTTTACTAAAATGATCTATAACAGCTTTAATGAACTGATCTGTAACAGCTTTAGTTAACTGATCTGTAACAGCTTTAGTGAATTAATTGTAACAGGTTTAGTTAACTGATCTGTAACAGCTTTAGTGAATTAATTGTTACAGGTTTAGTTATCTGATCTGTAACAGCTTTAGTGAATTGATTGTAACAGCTCTAGTTAACTGATCTGTAACAGATTTAGTGAATTGATTGTAATAAATAGCTTTAGTTAACTGATCTGTAACAGCTTTAGTGAATTGATTGTAACAGCTTTAGTTAACTGATCTATAACAGCTTTAGTGAATTGACCTGTAATAGCTTTATTTAACTGATCTGTAACATATCTTGCACATTTTAGCTCAAGCGTCACTGTTATCTAGCCTGCTCAGTTAGTTCACTGGAACTCGTCGTCAGAGGAAAGCAGCGTGGTCTTCTCGTGGGTGTTGGTCACGTGGCTGATGGTGGCCACGCGCTGCGGTGGGGGCCGCGGGGCCAGGGCCGCCCCCTCGTCGCGCTTTCCGTTGGTACCGGCTGCGCGCATCACTGTAAACGGGAGTTAGTCTGCTGAGGACTGGTGGGACTGGTAAAATTTGGCTCCACGGTTTTCCTATTCCGAAGATTAAACTTATTTACCCGAATTTCATATCACGGTTTTAAGTTGACAAATACACTGTTGGTATTAAGACTTTAAATGACCAGCCATAATCAGATTTTTACTCGCATGCTCAGATATGGATACTGCACTCGCTGTGCGGGTTGTGCGCTTGCGACGACCTTTTACATGCACAGTACAGCCAGTGTATAACTTTAGATTGTGTTTTTTCTTGAAATTTATTTAGAATTGATTTTTTAAATTCGGAAGGGAAAAACCGTGGAGTCATTTGGTTTAGTTAGGACATAGTAATATTATTACCTCCACCGATTTTGTATACTAAGTAATTATTGGTGAGAACAGTAAGCTAGTAAATTTTGTGTAAAAAAATAAGTGTTACCTACGGTGCACTAATTATGTCACACTATAATATTTTTAATCCACCACCTAAAGAATTATGGTACCTAAGGGCTTGTTCACAAATCACGTGTGGTTTGATAGAGGGAACGAAAAAATCACGACAGATCACGTTGCAGGAGGGAGAGTTTATTTTCCTTCGTGTATTTTTCTACATTGAACGAACAAAGAAAAAAATCTATCACATGAGTAGACAGATTTTCTCGGTCTCATTAAAAATAAAGATTCAAAATAGCGAGTCTATTTAACGAAATTTTGGCGCACGTGGCCTTGACCGCGCTTGACCCCGCCCGCTATATACAATTGGGTTAATTTAAAAAAAATACACTAGAGGTTGTGAGGGGGGTGGGGAGCCAAGAACCTCACCAAATATTATCACCAGGGGAAAGGGGGTAGCCGAAAAAACCTCGCGTAATTTGTGCACATGAATACATCTACGTCCTGCGCTGCCCGCATCCAGCGGCTTGCCGCGCCCTTTAGCAGACCATCGGTCCACCAAGTGGGAGGCATGCCTACGCTACGTCTTCCGATGCAGGGTATCCATTTGAAAAACTTTACTGGCCCAACGGCCGAGAAAATAATATAATTAAGACGGCAGCTTTTTACTATCAAAAATCAAATGGTAGACTTTACTTATGAAACTGAACAACTTTCTCCCAGGAACCTATACAATCGGATTGAAAACAGTTAAGGACTTTTTTCAATCTGATTTGTATAGGTTCCTTTTTTTAAATTCACAATTGGTAAGCAAGCCCTTTATTATTATCTCTGATGGTAAGTGGCTATGATGCCGAAGATGGAAGGAAGCGGGCTTACAAAGATTACCCAACGCAATGGGGAACAGGCTATCTTGTCTTTAAGCTGGAACACAGCTTTGTTGTTAGCATTGATGTTTGGTGGCAAGAATTTCCTTCGGGAAATTTGTTCAGTTTCATGAGTAGAATCTACCATAAGCTGCTTTCAACTAATAAAAGTCACCCGGTATATATCAATCTAATTTCCGTAATTTTGATTAGGTATTAGGTACTAGCTGTTTCCCGCGGCTTCACCCGCGTGGACAACGTTTCTATGACTTTTCAAGGTGGCGCAGTGCGCTAGCCGCAATCGGCTCGGATAAAGTAGCCTATGTGTTAATCCAGGTTCTAATGATCCGTTAAGAAGTTTTTGCGTGAAAGAGTAACAAACATACATCCATACATTCTTACAAACTTTCGCGTTTATAATATTAGTAGAATATTGTTTTAGATAAGCTTTAGAGTCACAAGTTCATACAACAAGATTATATCACGTCAATGGTGGGCTGTTTGTCAAAATAAAAATTTAAAATCATTCAAAATAACAAATTAGTCATAGTAGTATAGTGCGTGCCACTAAAGATGAGACTTAACACAACACGTAAAATATTAAAAAAAGACAAAGTAGGATGTTGGTTTACAAAGTGTACACCTATATGTCAAAAGCACTTCCTAATTTGTCTTTTTAATATTTTACGAGGTGTGTCAAGTCTCATCTTTAGTGGCACGAATTATACTTTAAATTTAAAATTAAATAAAAAACAAAATTGAAAATAGTATCAATATGTCATTAAATGCATTATGCGGTGATTATTATTTAGCCAAACATATGTGTTTGTTAGTATTATACGCTTATAGAACTCACTTAAATATGAAAGCATGCAAGCAAAATATTAATAAGAAGCGTAAAGCAAATAGTAAATCAAGGAATCTTACCTTAACGCAGACATTGTTGAAGGTGTTTTATATATAATCGAATGATAATACTAATTGATAATTTTAAAATTTAATGTAAGTAATAATATAAATAAGAAAGGAGGTAAAATCATTTATTTAACTGTCAAGTGCACAATGAGTTATTTTATATCTGTTTGGAAACTAACTGAAAATGAAACTTATACTTAACTACACGATAAATCATTAATCGATGTTATTTTTAGTTACAGTTAATATGTATCTTACAAAAATATAGTATTAAGAAAAAAAGAAATCAGTTTTATTGGGATCTACAGGTCGTTTAATTTATCTATTAAAAACAAAATATGAGTTCGTTTGACTACATCACACCTGATGGTGACGATGTAGTCGAGGATGATACACGCAAACTCAAATAATGCCTATTCACTCTCGCCTTGAAGATCCCCAAATTGTATTTACACATAAGTATGTCGAAAAAAGCGTGTATAATTCAACATGTATCGACGAAATCGACATTCTTTAAATGCACAGTTGAAGACGACAGATGCCATTCTTTGGTATGGCGGTCGAGGAAAGGCGAAACCAGTCAAAATGGTCAGTTGCGGGAGCGATATAATGCTTTATAATCCTCCGTTAACTAATGGGGCTTTAATCTCATAGGTAACATTTTGACATTAAAGGAGTTCCCTATAGTTAATGGGCGTTTGTGTAACTCACTGAGAGTGATTGCACATTCACAAGCAATGAAGCGAAAATCTACATTTAACACATCTGTTTACTTTTGACGTCCACTGCTGGACCTTTTTTCTTTGGCCTTTGCCTCCCCCAAATTTACTTTTCATTTCATTATATCAGCCGAAGGGCGTTTATTGCTGGACAGAGACATTTTAATTTACTCCACGAATAAAGTAGGATGTTGTAATGAGGGCACCAAAAATTGATCTTCGGATCACATTCTAACTGGTTAGCAGCAGCTTGGAGTAAAAGAGATGCAAATAGGTAAAACGCCAATAGCAGTATTATAGTTCGTTAGCTGAATTCGCTGCAGCTCTGATAAATGCCGCTCGCCGCTGCCGGTTCGCGCCAAACACTCCGTCAAAGGGGCCGCCTTGAGTTCAATCACGGCGCCGACAACGTCAGAGGCTCGGCGGCCGGCGCGATTGAACTCAGGGCGGCCCCTTTGACGCAGTGATTGACGCGAGCCGTCAAAGGTGCAGCTAATTCAGCAAACGAACTTTAATTAAGGTGGTTCTAACCGTATGCGAATTTTGTGTGACAATGAAAGCTACCCGATTAAAGGCCTGATTTCCACTAAATATTACGAAAACTTATTTGATTTATAAGAAACAAACCTAGCATCAAACTAAAGGATCATATCCTGTAAACCTTAGATTTTAACTGTGTAACAAAAACATAAAAAAGAGAAATATTAAAATCACAGAAACTTAAAACATTTACACACTACAACATCGATACCTAAGTCTACAAGTAAATACTATCTTTTTATAATAAATGGCAATGATTAGTCAGAAGTAGAGAGGATTATTAAAAATGGTAAACACGTTAAAAAAAGGACTTCCATCGTTAACATTTAGTAAATAACATTTGCATTTTTATTTTTTTTAATTTGAGTGCGTTTGGCTGCACCTCACCTCATGTTAAGTGCCGATGCAGCTGAGAATGTAACACGCAAGCTCAAATAGTGCCTATTCACTCTCGTCTTGAAGATTCCTAAATTACACGAATCGGGGAATACAGACTTCCAGGAAGAAATAGCATTATTATTTTATAGAAAGTTTTGTATTATTTTTGGTTTTTGTTAATTTTCTAAAAAAAGTATTACACCTATTTTGATATTGGACAAACGTGGCAGCATACCCTATAGATTAAAAAATAATCATGAAAATCGGTTCACAATCTGTCTTGAAAAGGTGCTTTATATTCAAGACATGGTACTTCTTCGCAAGACAGAATATATTTTTTTGTTAGTGACCACTTTTTCTCTTTTGCTTTCTTCATAAAAACTTCGTCAATTTTTTAAAATTTCCTTCTTCAGACTAATCAAATACCTGAATTATAATTTAATAGATTTATATATACTTTAATGATCAAAAATACAAAAATAAAACACTAATTTTAGAAACAGTGACCGAGCACCGAATACCAAACACAATGCATCTTTTGAGACCACCGCACTGCTTTTTTATTATCCCTGTAGATTACAAAATTAAAAAATGTAGATGAAAAATTTTTTTTTTCATTTAAATATTATGGCTCTACTGAATTTTGAGCCTTAAAAAATAGTTTAATGTTAGTGGTGTTTCCATGCTCGGGCTATGTATACGCTTTTACAAAAGAATTTTTCAACTATGTAAACAGAGACCGTATCTTAAAATTGAATTATTTATTTACAACAAAACATAATGTTTAAGCTGTAAACGTAATATAAATCAATCAAGTGCGATAATAATAAATAAACTTTAGTGAAGTTCTTTAAATTAGGTACATATACGTAGGTGGAAAAATTCAATTGATAAGCTGTTTGTAATGTATTTGACAACGATACGACAGACAGCGATACGCTTCATGCACAGCTATGGCAGAGCTTATAGTTTTTCGTAAGGCAGATGAGATGTAACATCTGAAAGAAAATAAAGTAAAGAATAAGGACGAACTTGTCTTTGGCTAGGAAACGATGACGATTATCTCTGGCACATTCAGGGGCGTCAGATTTTGAAGTCTTAAGAGTCTCCAGGAGGCTCGAGTTTCCATATAAACGTAGTTCCGCTTTAATACAAAAACTACATGCCGGATTGAATCCCAACTTTGTAAATATATTCAGTAGACATATATCGATGTTTGTAATTAGTTTTAATCATAGTCAATTTTAACGTAACTAAACGAAGGGTTAACTTAGTTTAGTACTGAAAGTTTGAAACTGCTCTTATTTTTTTCCTTTTTATATTAGTGCATCGAAAACTAATTACAATTATATTTGCAAAGTTTGAATTCAATCTGGCATGTAGATTTTGTATCAAAGCTGAACTACGTTTGTATGGAAACTCGAGCCTCCTGGCAGTGATAAGCGTACACACTAGAAGGGATGGCAAACCAATGGCACGCGTGCCATAGATGACACGTGACAAAATATTATGGGCACGCCACCGATCGAAACGATTTACATTTTAGTTCAAAGTAACAATGCAGCTCTGAGATTACAGCTGATTGATTTCCAGTCTAGTTCAATTTTGATTCAAAAAATATATTGTAACAAGATGACAAGTAACATCTTACGACCCTAATAATATAAGGTCTAACAAAATTTGCTGAAACTATTTTAACTGGTGCTTCTACCCATGAAACTGAACAACTTTCCACATGAAACCTACAGTCAAATCTCAAAAAAAAAAATGAACTTCCCATACTAAGTTGGCTGATCAACTGATCGAGTTAGTATTGGAGAGCCATTTTTTTTTTGCAATTTGACTATGGGTTCCATGGGGAAAGTTGTTCGGTTTCATGGGAAGAAGCACCAGTTAAAATAGTTTCAGCTAATTTTGTTACACCTTATATACTTGTCATCTAAGCTGCAACAACAAAAGTCACATTAATGTTGCTTTAATTTGCTAAGTACGTATTACTGAAACATTTATTACTTATCAGTGCAAAATGTATATCATACTACCAATGATAAGATTTTGAGTCGATTTTCCCAATAGTCACTACTAAGTAAAAATTATTTGACGGCACTTCATAGCCTCATTAAATACTTCTTTAGAATAAATTGCACGTTGATCCTAAAGGTTCGCCATCCCTGGAGCCTCGCGCTGAGGCAGTTAGCCTTTGTGTATTTGAAGCATGCGCAAAATTAAATACAGAAATGTAGAAACGTCACTCGTCTGCAATTTTTTTCCCAATTTTCTTTTTTTTTTGTCGTTTACTGACAGTTTATGGAAGGAGATCAGAGTCGGGTTACCCGGTAGTAAGGAGAGTAAATAAAACCCTGACCGCAAGCGATGGTAGTAATGTGGGTAATAAAAGTTGCCCCTTTTACTACTGGCAGTATGGTGGGAAACGAACGGGCCTCGCCACGCACATGCCTCGAGCCGAGCGCCCGAGCAGTGCTCGACGCGTTGCTCCCAAGTATGTCCGAATCACAGGCAGCTCGCCTAGAGGCTGCCTATAGTTTCTACGCACCTTTAAATCTAGTAGTCAGAGTACATTTCTTCTATTATGCGATCACACTGGATTTACATCATCCATCATCACTATATCAGCCGAAAGACGTCCACTGCTAGACAAGGGCCTGCCCCAAGGATTTCCACGACGACTGATCCTGCGCTGCCCGCATCCAGCGGCTTTTCGCGACCCTCACCAGGTCGTCGGTTTACCCTGTATGAGGCCTGCTTACGCTACGTCATCTGGTGGACAGTCGCTACTCAAGAACTTTACTGCGAACTTTACTTTGGATAAACATAGTACAATTTTACAATAGTACAATATCCATCGCCCAAAGGTAAATGTGGCGGGCGACACATTACCGCATCGGTGGCTGAGTATGTTCAGAGTATGTCAGTAATTTCATAGCATAATAATGGTCTAGGCGTTGCCGACGACCTGGCGGAACGGAAAACGGTAAGAAAGCCGGCCAAAATGCAATTCCCTTTCATTGCTTTACAATCTGACAAAGATTCAGAAATGAGAAATCCATGTTTGTCAGATTGTATAGAAATGAAAGAGACTCGCTGTTTGCGGCAGATTTACCGGTTAAGATAAGCAAAGAGTGCACTGTCGCTAAAACTGATTGTCAATCTTGATTGACATTACCTAGTTTATTGCTTGCATCAAAATCAGCATAAACTATCTTCATCTTTTTTACTTTCTTTTTCTATAATAAAGTCATAAACTGCTAACAAAAATTACTCGGCAAATAAAGAATGATCATGCGGCAAATGTTAGCATGCTAGATCGAGCGCTGTACCACACTTGGGCGGGTACTCACCGGAGCTGTATTGCGTGTACTGCTGGTACTGCGGATGGAAGTTGTGGAACGCATCCGTCATTATGTCCTTCGGGTTCATCGTCTCCTGCGGAAGTATGATATACATAGATGAATATAAACATTCAGGGACAAAACGTCGGTGGCTCAACCGGTAACGACTCGGTGCTCTTGACCAAAGGTCCCGGATTCAAATCCGGATGGCCAATGTACCAATGAGTTTTTTCGAAACTTACGTACCTCCTGACCAGAGGTGCCGGGTTCTCAAATCCGGACGGCCAATGTACCAATGAGTTTTTCGAAACTTACGTACCTCTTGACCAGAGATCCAGGGTTCCAATCCGGAAGGCCAATGTGCCATAAAGTTTTTCGAAACTTACGTACATATACTTACCGATTGCTTTAACGGTGAAGAAAAACATCGTGAGGAAATCTGCACATCTGTTTTCAGATGTGTATGAAGGTCGCATTGCACACGTGCGTAGGTGTTAATCTAAAATGCCCTACACGTGACCAGGATACCGCCGTCTATCCCTTGGATAGCACGGTTAATTGCGCCACACGATAAGAGAGAGAGAGAGAGAAAGAGAGACAAATAACAAACTGTCATCTGGCCCCAAACTAGGATACCCTGTGCAATGGGAACCAGATCAAAGTATATATACGGCTAATGGTGAACATATAAACTTCCAGGAGGCTCAAGTTTCCAACAAACGTAGTTCCGCTTTAAAACAAAAACTACATCCCGGAATGAATCCAAAATTTGCAAATACATTGAGTAAACACATATCGATGTTTGTAATTAGTTTTCGATGTGCTAATATAAAACGGAAAAAAATATTTTTATTAAAGCGGAACTAAGTTTGTATGAAAACTTGAGCCTCCTGGACACCCTTAAGGCCATACTTCACCCAGGCATGGGGGGAAAACCCTCGCGAAGCGAAGCTCTTCGACTGTATAATCAATCAAACGTGACCGAACCAAATATCGCTCGCTTCGCTCGCTCACCACCCAAAAAACATTACCCAGACAGTGTTGGGTAGACCAAGTTGTGTACGCTTAACACAAATTAATAATCGGATTTTACACAAACAGTTTGATCCTAAGTAAACCCGGGTAAATAGTGAGCGAGCGAAAAGAGCAATATTAGGTTCGGTCACGTTTGAAGCTAGGTGAAGTTTAACCGGCTAATTTTAAGTTTATGTTTACACCCACCTTTAACCGTGATATATTTCATCATCATCATATCAGCCGACCGACGTCCACAGCTGGACATAGACCTCGGTCCACCGAGGGGGAGGCCTGCCTACGCTACGTTTTCCGGTGTGCGGTCGCCACTCGAGAACTTTACTGCCCCAACGGCCATCCCTTCTAAGAGCTATTTGTCCCGCCCACTGCCACTTAAGTTTAGCTATTCTAAGAGCTATTTAGGTTACTTCACCCAAAGGGCAATGGAGCGTGCTATGCTCGGAGTTTCTCTGCGTGATCGAACCAGAAACGAGGAGATCCGTAAGAGAACCAAAGTAAATACCTTTAAGCTGCTGGAAATAGACTGCATGGTGACTGAGCGCTGCGGGTCGCGGTGCCCCCTCGCATACACCGAGGCCGGGAAGGCGTATCTCAAGGCTATGGCCGCTGCCAACATCTCTATGCAGATGAGGAAGTTTTGGTAGCCAGCAGACACGGTACCGGCGGTGGTGGGGGCGCCGTCGATGATAATGGGAGAGATTACTTCGGCTTTCTCGAGGATGGCGAGACCGACACCTGTTGGCAAATTTGGGTGTTTTAATTAGGTTAGAAATAGCAAGACATACATCATAATTTTTCGGCGTTATTAATGCACAAATTTTCCTTTAGGAACAGAAAGTTGAATTCCTAAAATGTTGAACTCCCAAAATGTTGAATTCCCAGAAAGTGAACTATTTTTAGTTTGGCAAAATGTTTAATTCTTTGTGGTTTCGATTAAATGTAAAAAATAAGAATTAGCGAAATCGGTCCAGCCGTTCTTCAGTTATAAATGGTGTAACTAACACGACTTTCTTTTATACATATATATAGATTTCATTCATTTGGTTTTAACTTATTTTGTTTTTTCTAAATTATTATTGAATGAATGTGATCTTTTTATATTGTTTTATGTAGTGTGATTTTTAAATTTTGTATCTTATGGATTTTTAGTCTGACAATAAATGAATTATTATTTTAAATGGTTTCTTACTGGAAATTTACATCATCAGATTCATCATTCATTGACTAGATCGCGCAATGACGAGATACGTAAGGGTCTCCATGAGAAATAATCGCCGTTTTCAAATTCTTGAAACTACACTAAAACGTTACGAAAATTCAACAAAAAAAAATGTCATACTATAATTATTCTTCTACATTTCTGTCCAACAGAATTATTCTAGTTCATATAGTTTAGGAGAAAAGCGACTGATTGTGACGGTCTGATTTCGCACTAAACATCCTAATTGCTTCCTTATTTAAGACTTAACAAAGTTGCTTTACAAAGAACACGACCGTTCCCATCAGAAAGCTTTGCTCTGCTGCTATCTCCTGTCAATATTTACGTTAACTGACCAGCTGTATTTTAACACTTTAAAATTTCACGATTATTCATACTGACAAATTAAAAACGGGGCTTGACGTGATTTTATATAATTGATGTTGTTTTTACCTCAACGTTTCAACTATGCTTCGATAGCCGTGGTCGCGTTTTTAATTTGTCAGCTGTATTTTGTGGGTATTTCTCGTGAAGTCACATCAGAATACCGTAGATAGTGGCTCACCTTGCCAGAAGGACAAGAAGATAACGGACTTGACAGTGAAGAACTTGAGCACCGGGTCGAAGGGGCGGAGCATGTCGCGCGTGGCGCCCAGGAAGAGGAACAGCCCGTACAACGCCAGGCTCACACTGATGTTGTATATGATCGTGATGTACAGGTAGCCGCCGTTCGGCGACCAATCGCCGTCATGGTAATGGTCCGCCCACTGCACAAGAAAAAGTCGAATGAATTATCACCTAATATCTCAGTTTTTGTAAATTTAAATTTACGTGTTGGATGAAGTTAAAAAAGTAAGTGTGTGGTTTTATGAAACCACGGTAAAAGCACAGTATATATATTAGTACTAACGTACAGTATGGACACTCCCTGCCGCTCTCTAGATTCGACCTCACCCCCCCCGTCACTCAGATTGGCTGTAGATTGAGTACCAAACGTAAAGGACGAGCTACGCAAGCACTTTTATTCACTATATTCACTTTGCGCGCCGCTGTGATTTTGTTCACAAGCATAAAAACCAACCAGTTACCGAACGTAAAGGCCCAACTGAACTCTTTTTTTTTCATACTTGTCTTATGTTGTAAACAACCACCGCTCGAACAAAAAACACCACTTTCCGAATACACCATACACATTATGAGACTATAAAATATTGTAAATGGTAACTGCGACGTGGACGTATGAATTAACACTGAAAACTGCTTAACTTATTTTTTTAACTTATTTTATACATCTTTTAACACTTCTTCCATAAAATTGCGAAATTGATAAAGGATTTTGTCACAGATTAAAAATCGACATGATAGTTTTGTTGCTTTGGTGTAGAGATGGGATGAAGTGAATGAGTGAATGAATGATTTTGAACTGTTGTTGCGAGGTAAAAATTGGGTCATCTTTGGGCTCAACTGTACAATAGGGTACATCTATTTGGCAGTCCGCGATTTTTTGGTAAGAGATAGGCTTTAGCTGAACATCCATACCAAATTTCAAGGTTAGGAAACCAGCGGTTTTTGAGTTATGAATTTTTGAAAATTGTATTTTTAGGTTCTCTTTGGTCTTTGTTTTGTGAGTTTATGTAGGACCAAAGATGACTTATTACTGATGGTATAATTTGATTCCAAAGATTCATAATATGGGGTTAAAACCCCCAACAAACCTTCGGGATCCGAGGGGGATGTGAGAGTATCAAGGCGGGGAAAGCACGCGGGGCCGACTTGAGGGCAGACAAACTTGGGGGTAACAAATCTAAAACCAGGGGGTAATCCGTCAAGGTCAAGGTCTAAGTCAATTTGATCCCAAAGATTCATAATATGGGGTCCGCGAGTGAGGTACGGGGAGTTCTAAATAGAAGCGGGAGCGAGCGAAGCGAGCTCGGACTTTCGGAGCACCCCGACTCGGATCCGTTAGATTCGGAGACTGTGCGGGGAGGCGAGCTTAGCTTGCCTCCCCGCACAGTCGTAGTGTTAGGTTTAACATGAGAATGAAGAAGTAGGAGCCCCGAGTTTGTCGGCCCCGCGTGCTTTCCCCGCCCTGATACTCCCACATCCCCTTCAGATCCCGAAGGTTTATTGGGGGTTTTAAATGGGTGGCGGGGGCTACGCCCCCGTTAGGGCTCCGGGCCCCGCGTGCTTTCCTCGCCCTGATACTCCCACATCCCCCTCGGATCCCGAAGGTTTGTTGGGGGTTTTAAATGGGTGGCGGGGGCTACGCCCCCGTTAGGGGTCCGGGCCCCGCGTCTTTCCCCGCCCTGATACTCCCACATCCCCCTCGGATCCCGAAGGTTTGTTGGGGGCTTTAAATGGGTGGCGGGGCCTACGCCCCCGATAGGGGTCCGGGCCCCGCGTGCTTTCCCCGCCCTGATACTCCCACATCCCCCCCGGATCCCGAAGGTTTGTTGGAGGTTATAAACGGGTGGCGGGGGCTAGGCCCCCTTTAGGAGTCCGGGCCCCGCGTGCTTTCCCCGCCCTGATAATCCCACATCCTCCTCGGATCCCGAAGGTTTGTTGGGGGTTTTAAATGGGTGGTGGGGGCTAAGCCCCCTGGACCCCATATCATGAATCTTGGTGACCAAATTGACTTAGACCTTTTTTTGGAATAAGCGATAGCTATTTTCGGCGTCGTCATAGAAGTAGATGACCTTTTTTAATAAGCGGTAGCGATTTGTCGGTCAAAGACTACGAAGTGGATGACCTTTTTTTTACTAAGCGGCAGCGATTTTCGGCGTCATAGAAGTAGATGACCTTTTTTTAATTAGCGGTAGCGATTTGCGGTCAAAGACTACCTAACAAAAAAGATTACCCCCTAGTAGTTTTCGATTTGTCACCCCCAAGTTTGCCCGCCCTCAAGTCGGCCCCGCGTGCTTTTCCCGCTTCGCGGACCCCATATTATGAATCTTTGGAATCAAATTATACAATCAGTTTTCAGCTCGCAACAACAGTTCAAAATCATTCATTCAGTCATTCACTTCGTCCCATCTCTACACCAAACCAACAAAACTATCATGTCGATTTTTAATCTGTGACAAAATCCTTTATCAATTTCGCAATTTTATGGAAAAAGTGTTTAAAGATGTACAAAATAATAGCAGTTTTCAGTGTTAATTCATACGTTCTCATCGCAGTTACCATTTACAATGTTTTTTAGTCTCATAATGTGTATGGTGTATTCGGAAAGTGGTGCTTTTTGTTCGAACGGTGTTTGTTTACGAAAAAAAGAGTTTAGTATTCACACTGTTGCATTCAGTAAATAACTAACAAACATTTCGTGACCAATACCGCCGGTGTGATTCAACCCTACCTGCATTCTTGCCTATAGATACGTCAGTTATAATTATGTATATCATTTCTCGCTCGTTTGTATGGAGTGTCCGGGGTGTGGTAAAAGTGAAACTTTACAAAGGACGAAACGATTATGGCTGCTCTTGCTACGGTCATTAGGACGAAACGATCATACCGTCAGACGAAAGCGACCGTCACGTGACATGCAACACACAGACGAAAAAATGTGAGACGATGTAATAAAACTTTCACTTTAAAAACAATAGGGGATCGGACTACATCAAAAATAAAATCTGTAAATATAATTTATTAAATTGCTCTCCTTTTGAAGTTTCAAAAAACCTTACATGTTTTGTTTTTCCATCACGTCTTCAATATTTAAATGATCAAATTCACAAAATAAGTTCGTCAATGACGCTAAAAATCCATGACGTCACTGGTGGGTAATTCAAACATTTTTAGAACAAAATTTCGTTTTTGATAGATCATAAAAAGTAACACAACTGACTAGCAGTCCGATCCCCTATGTATTTAAGACTACAGGGCGCGTTGAATGCACAATGTATAGCACTCTTTGAAACTAATCATTTAAAATCGCCTGCCGTGCGCCATACTGTCTTTAAAACGCTCAGGGCCCGTACCTTGTATGCTTGTCATATTAAGCTGTATGAATGCTGTACATGTCATCATCGTCATCATCATATCAGCCAAAGGACGTCCACTGCTGAACTAAGGCCTCCCCCAAGGATTTCCACGACGAACGGTTCTGCGCTACCCGAGACTTTCACCAGGTCATCGGTCCGCCGAGTGGGGGCCTCCCTATGCTACGTTTTCCGTCGCCACGCCACTCGGGAACTTTACTACCCCAACGGCCATCTGTTGTACGAGGAATGTGCCCCGCCCACTGCCACTTAAGTTTAGCAATTCTGAGAGCTATGACGGTTACTTTGGTTCTCCTAGGTACTTATATATTCCCCCAACCCCATCCCATCAGCTCATATATATGTCCCCACCGAGGGGTTCGAGCCTACCCTGAATTAGGGTGATCGGGCCTTAATCGACTACGCGGGCCCAGTGCGGTTTGGTCAACTTCACACACAACCTTCGAGTTTCTTCGCAGATGTGTGCAGGTTTCCTCACGATGTTTTCCTTCACCGTAAGAGCGTCGGATAAACATACATAAAAGATCGAAATTCGAAAACACATTGGTACGTAGCAGGTCTCGAACCACGATTTCCCGGATAGGAGGTAGCGACCCTTGCCGTTGCGCCACCGACGCACTGATATGTAATAAAACAATATTTTATATTGCCACAGTACACATTTCTGTTAATGTTTTAGACATGGTCAAAGTTTCATCGATTAGATCAGATCAGACTGCATTGGGGAGAAAGTGTGCTACGGTCAGTCTACGTCTAGTGAAAGGGCCGTGTTTCGCCATCTTTAGTACAGTTAGCGGCGAATAAATTGAACACAAATGGCGGTCGTTCGTGCAGGTAGGTAGCGCGCGGTTTACGCGAAGGCGTGGGAGGGGGGAGAAGGGGGGAGGGAGCCTAGCGTGACTTAGTGCTGAGACCCCCGCGTCCCGAACTTCGATTCAGACCTGAAAATACGACACTGCGCATTGTTCAACTTAGATGCCGCCATCATAAAGGAAATTACGAAAAAAAATAATTATTAGGCTAGGCAACTTTTTACTTTATATTGCTGCACTTTTAAGTTAAGGTGGTCTATAAAAATTAAAAATTAAATTATTTTATTTCAGACAGAGTCTATATTATTTAGTTAGTAACACAAAGCTTAATTTCTATTGTTAGTTTAGGTAGGTAAATGTATCTGAGCCACTGGGCAAGCAATCCACTCAGCGAGTGTAGTTAGCAACCGCTAAGTGCATCCCAAGCCAGCCCCCGACAATACCCCTATCCAGGCTGGTTTCCAAGACGGCCAGGATGCTGTTGGTGCTGCAAATCAGCCTGCTGAGCGCCGCAGTGCACTGTTTGCGGATCACGGCTTGGAAGCCGTCTACCTGCACGTCGGCAAACATCCCCGACGCACTGCACCAGCGCGGCAGCCCCAACCACGCCCTGAACGCATTATTATATTGGACGCGCAGGGCGCCGATCGTCCTTCACGAATACACAGCCCACAGGCTACAAAAATAGCCAATAGTCAATGTGGCTATTCTTGTAGCCAAAGTTAATATGGGCTGTATTACGTTACCAACCATTACATCCTAGCGGACAAACCCTTCCCAACTCGGAAATATTAGGCTACTAGCTTTTGTCCGCGGCTTCGCCTGCGTGGACATCATTTTTATGACTTTTTGAGGGTGAGTGGTGCGCGAGCCGCCAGCGGCTCACGAGCGTGGACATGAGTTTTCTCCAAGTACCTCAGGAACTTTATCGGGCTATTCTGATTAGCAGTCTATGTCACTTTGCATCCACTGAACCAATTCTATACAAAAAATCACTACAATCCTTTGCTCCGTTGCGACGCCGACGTGCGCGTGCGTGGAAATACGAGTAGCTTTCCCCAGATCCATGTCAGATGTCAGATGATGTCAGGATATACTAATTTATTAATTATGTCATTCCCACCCCCTCAACCATTACTGTGCAAAAAATCCCAACAATCTATTGTTCCGTTGCTATGTTAAAGAATTAACAAAAAAAAGTATTATTTAGTTCCCTAAGGAACTGCTTCGGACTATGCCATATTCACGGGACAAAAAAGTAGCCTATGTCCTTCCCAGTGACACAGGCTATGACTAGGGTTTGTAACGTGAAAAGGTAACAAAGAAACAAACATATTTTCACATTTACTTGGTGTGTTGACAAACTTAGTACTTAAAAAAATTAATAAAATATTACTGGCTACTATTTATTTCTTTTTCCAATTTTGAATTTGGAATGTTAACTTTTAATTTCCAGGATTTTCAAATTCATTTCTTTCAATTTCCTCGTTACGGAGGGAACCAAAGAATTTCGTGAGACCGTGATTTCGCTTTTCAAGGTGGCAAAACACCAATGGAGATTTTCCATGAGGCAAAAACTTTTGATGTGAGCCGTAACTTCGTGTATTACACTATCAAACGATAAAAGGAGACAAGTTCTTTGTAACATCGCCAAAGGAGTGGTCGGCCACGCTCTGTGAGGACGCCTGCGAACTTCGAAATCATCCGAGAGCGACTTCGCCGAAATCCAAGTCGCACTCAGAAGAAACTCGCTCTGCAGACTAATATTTCGCGCGTTTCAAGCAACATAATACTGAAATATGATCTTAAGGTAAAGGCGTATAGCCGTAAGAAAGTTCACTTTTTAAACGATCGCCTTCTTAAATTGTTACGCGAACGTTGTCCAATACTGCTTAGGAGACACGATGCGAGAAAGATACTCTTCACCGATGAGAAAATCCTTACTGTCGAAGAAAAGTTCAACCGACAAAACAATAAAGTGTATGCCTAAAGTAGCAAGGATGTCCGCGCTTCAGCACGGAATGTCTCGCGTACTCATCATCCGGCTAGCGTGATGGTATGGTGGGGAGTTTTGTATGAAGGTGTCACTCCGCTCCATTTCTGCCAACAAGGCGCAAGGTGAAAGCCAATAATTATCAAAGTGACATTTTAGAGCCTGTAGCGAAACCCCTGTCTCATACTTTATTTCACAACAAGGATTGGGTTTTCCAGCAAGACTCGGCGCCATCCCGTAAGGCAAAAACCACCCAAGCTTGGTTGCGGGAAAATGTGCTGGCCTTGATCGCGGCAAACGAATGGCCCTCCTCCAGCCCCGACCTCAACCCGCTGGATTATTCTTTATGGACTGAATTAGAGCTCAGGGCCTGCCGAAAGTCCCACCCAAACTTGGAGTCACTGAAGCGAGCCCTTGTCCGAGAAGTGAAGCGAATTCCGCTGGAAAAGATTCGTGCCGTCATTGATGACTGGCCAAATCGTCTAAGAGCCTTTATTAAAAGAGAGGGGGTCATTTTGAATAATAATTATATTTTATTGTTAATTATTATTTACTTGATGTTTACTGAAAATTTTAGAAATATAAGTTAATTATTAAAAAAATTATGCAACTTTTATTTCGTCTCAAAACTTATGCACACACGAGGTATAATATTAGTAAGGGTACTGTACACAAGGAAGCCAAGCCAAGTGAAGGTTGAAGGACTAGTGCGAAGTTTTCAAGCTGCCCTTAAGACCTTTGACTGCTTAACGATTGCCAACTAGTGAAAACGACCGACACCAACGGCTGAACGTGCCCCGCGAAGCACGGAAACGGTCGGGATAATGCTGATAGGGCTAATCAATTTAACGTTTACATCGTGTAAACTGTATATAGCGACACTCAAGGGACCGGGCATTTTGTGACGTTATCAAAGTAAATATATTAGTAGTATGGACACTCCCTGTCGCTCTCTAGATTCCAACCTCACCCCCTCGTCTCACAGATTGATACAGATTGGTTACAGTTTGGTTGTCGAACGGATAGGATTTCGCCGCCATTTTGTTTGTTTCGTCATTCGTTTTTTGATATGTCTTTTCTGGTCCGTTGTATGAAGTGTCCAGGGTGTGACGTTATTGAGAATTTCGTTATACAGAGAGAAATTAGCGTCAAAGTAAACCAACTGGAGTCAGAAATTTTTTACGTTTGAAAGATTGAATCGTTATATCAAGTGACGTTTCGAATTAATAAAAATTTTGTTTTATTTTAATTAATTAAAATAAGTTGAGATAATTTGTATCAAACATGATCTGATCATTCATGCAATGCTTAGTCACGTAATAGAATAACAGATAGTAAGTATCTATTAGATACGCATAATCGTGGCGCAACCTTCGAGTTCGATCCAGCCCGGCGCCGGTACGTGAGGTGATATAAAATGAACTATGTTACGTAGTTGTTCTGTGTAGTAAACTAATAAATTCGTATCAAATCTACGGACTGTGTCGGAATAGAGATTAATAATAAAATCTAAATCTGAACTTACACAGCGTTAAATAGGTAAGGAAATTGCAATTATTCAAAGAACACGTTTCAGGAGATTTTTTTTTGTTTCATCTTATTTATTTTGTGGACACTGTTTTAATATTATTATGTATGATGTCTGACTAATTATTATCAAAATAATTAATCAGACATCATACATAACCAATATACGTATTGCTTAGATAGATTTTAGATAAAAAATAAAACAATTTACGTACTATTCAAATAAATCTTTCTATGAGAAAGGTAACGTCCACGTAAATATAACTGTGTACATATCGGAACTACTGCACTTCAAATGTTAAGACTGTAATAATCATAGCAGTAAAGAACACTCAAGGCCTGACTTTGTTGCTGCATCATATTATCTATAATCGCATAGCGTGATATACAACAAAAAATATCGGCTTTCTTTTTCTGCAGGCAAAAAGCAATAGCTAAGTTTAGTGGCTACAAAAATAGACAATATGTAGTTTATTAACTGTAGGAACATGATGATGAAAACGCAGACAGGCTTGATGAGACAGAACTGCAGCGTGGCGTGCTTGCAGAAGCGTAAGAAGCCAATGATATATGTAGATCCGGTGAGGCAGCACATGTCATTGATTTCGCACATACTATAGAGAATTCATAAGCTAACAATCTTTACCTGAAGGAAAATTATTATCAAATCACAGACAGGCTTGATGAGACAGAACTGCAGCGTGGCCTGCTTACAGAAGCGCAAGAAGTCGATGATGTACGTGGATCCGGTGAGGTAGCAGGTGTCCCTCATGTCACACAGACTATGGAACATTTATAAGCTAACAATATTTACCTGAAGGAAAATGATTATGAAAGCACAGACGGGCTTGATGAGACGGAACTGCAGCATAGCCCGCTTGCTGAAGCGCAAGAAGCCGACGATGTATGTGGATCCGGTGAGACAGCAGGTGTCATTGAAGTCACAAAAACTATGGAACATTCATAAGCTAACGATATTTACCTGAAGGAAAATGATGATGAAAGCGCAGACGGGCTTGATGAGACAGAACTGCAACGTAGCCTGCTTGCAGAAGCGCAAGAAGCCGATAGTGTACGTGGCTCCGGCGAGGCAGCAGGTGCCGTTGACGCAGGAGGCGCGCACCGGCCGCCCGCGCAGCTCCGACATGATGTTCCCTTCCCCGCCGAGGTATTCATAGCAGAGTGAAAGGAAACTGTAGATTACGAACGCTGGAGACAAAAAAGCTTTTTAAAGTAATCTATGCATAAGTAGTCAGTTCTTAAAGACTCTAGCGAACTTAGCATACATGATTTGTATTATCAGATGCCTCTTACAGAAGATTTTTGTTCTACAATAAAGCTGAAATGCAAAAAAAATAAGTTAATATCTGGCGAATGAGGGAGATTTCCGTCGATGATCTTTTTGATTTCAGCAATTTTGCAGTACACAAGTTCGTAAAAGAGTATAACTAAGATAATAGCGTAGTTGACTACTAGTCATATGAGTTACTGTTTATCATCTGCCTTAAAGGAAATGTTTCAAATAACAAGGATTAACATCATAAATTTCTATCCTTATTGATGCACCATTTGTTTTCAGGTGCGCGATCGCCACTCGAGAACTTTACTACCTCAACGGCCATCTGGCCGTATGGCTCCCGGCTTAGAATAGGGCCATCTTATTTCTTCCAATAGATGACGTAAGAGTCGATTAAGGGACTCAAACCAGAGGATGGGCAGCAGCGTCCTTTCCAACCCGCCTGCCAAGCGTGGCGATTATGGCAACACCTCCCAATGATATATATATTTATTATAAGCGTTCTATTTGCGAGTCAGTTCGAAATTTAAAACCTTTGATAGGTTACATCCTTGGTAGCCATGTTTCGGAGTAAAATATAGTTCCATTCTAGACTCCACGCTAGCGGATATAACTCAAATTTGCGCGCTAAAATGCTATAACAAACAAAACTTTTCCGAGCGTGTTAGGTGAAAACATTGTTGAAGGTCATTCATATTTTTTTAACTTTTTATCAACATCGTTAGTTAATTAACTGTTATAATTACGTAAGAAACCCATGATATTAATAATTAATTTGTAATTTGAGAAGAGTAGACGTATCAAGTGGTATTTCAAGTAGAGATTAATGAGTTTGCCTTGTATACATAATCGACTATGCATTAAATTAAGTTATATCAAAGGTTTTTTTATTATTAATTTTTCTATCAAAACATATTTGATCATGAAGATAAAGGAACAGATATTAAATTAACAGGAAACTTAATTAACGTAACATTCAAAATAATTTTTCAACAAAAAAACTTCAAATATCACTTCTGAGAAATCAGAGATAAGCGTGACCTATACCATCAGGGTTCAGGAAATATTCTATATACCAACGGTTTTACAAGCATCGCAAAAAGAATATAGTAGGCAAAGCACAGTACCTCATAGCGAAGTGAATCTATAATGGATGTCTTTAATGCCTACCTTCATAGCAATCCCGAACCGTAAAGAAATAGATGTAATAGGAGTCGCCGTTGAAGAACAGTAGCGAGATCCAACTGTAGATGCCGTATATCGGCACGATGAACAGTATGCGCACGATCCATCGCTGCTCCGACGGGTTCGTGTACCAGCGGAGGTGCTGGTAGATCTGCAATGGACAGTGGACACGTTAGGCACGTAGTTTTAAGTTCAGATAAACTATAAACGCGAAAAAAAAACGCTGTTCTGATGGTTTGTGTATCAGCGTAGGTGCTGGTAGATCTGCAATGGACGGTGGACACGCTAAACACGTTGTTTACAGTCCACACTAAATATTTACTCTAAGGGGTTCGTGTACCAGCGGAGATGCTGGTATATCTGCAATGGACGGTGGACACGCTAAACACGTTGTTTACAGTCCACACTAAATATTTACTCTAAGAGGTTCGTTTACCAGCGGAGGTGCTGGTATATCTGCAATAGACGGCGGACACGCTAGACACATTGTTTACAGTCCACACTAAATATTTACTCTAAGGGGTTCGTATACCAGCGGAGGTGCTGGTATATCTGCAATGGACGGCGGACACACTAGACACGTTGTTTACAGTCCACACTAAATATTAATTTTAAGGGGTTCGTGTACCAGCGGAGGTGCTGGTATATCAGCAATGGACGGTGGACACGCTAGACACGTTGTTTACAGTCCACACTAAATATTTACTCTAAGAGGTTCGTATACCAGCGGAGGTGCTGGTATATCTGCAATGGACGGTGGACACGCTAGACACGTTGTTTACAGTCCACACTAAATATTTATTCTAAGGGGTTCGTGTACCAGCGGAGGTGCTGGTAGATCTGCAATGGCCAGTGGACACGCTAGACACGTTATTTACAGTCCACACTAAATATTTACTCTAAGGGGTTCATGTAACAGCGGAGGTGCTGGTATATCTGCAATGGACGGTGGACACGCTAGACACGTTGTATACAGTCCACACTAAATATTTACTCTAAGAGGTTCGTGTACCAGCGGAGAGATGCTGATAAATCTCCATTGGATTGTTGACATGCACGTTTGAAATTTTTATCGGAAACCAAAAAACCAATGGAAAGAAAAGGTTCTTAGATCTATTATTCTATTCTACTACATTGTGTTTTTACTTAAGAATTCATTAACCAATCATCAAAATGTTGATAGTATTAAAGTTACTCATCCACTGCACAAAAAAATTAAAAACGAATACATTAGATCTACAAATTACGAAAAAAATGATCAATACACAAAAAGTAAGTCATTTTATGTAAAACAAACCTTGAAAATTCAATATCATAAAACGGTTAAGTTTGGGATAGGGTGCTTCATAGTGAAATCTGTCTGAAATTATGGAAACTACCTCCCCTTAACGGATCTAGGTCGACTCACCCTGTAACCCTGTATATTTCACCGGGATATTGTGAAAACCGCGATGTTACAATCTCACTAGTTAGATTATGATATAACGGTAAATTGTGAATCGGATCACAATTTCACGGCCTATTCTCGTACCTCCGAATAAAACCGATGATTTCTTCTGCTGCGAAGCATTCTGCTTCCCAGGGGGGGAGGGACTGTTAAATCAATCAAACCTGACCGCTGAGCTCATTTATTTAGTGTTTTTCACTTCGCTTAGTGTTATTGTAATGACACTAGTGAGTTTACAATGAAATGAAACTAGTGAAATTGTAAACAATATGTTACAGTTCACAGTCTTTCAACAGTTCACAATCTCGCGCGAAATAAATTCCGTTAAATTATAATCTAACGGAATTTACAATCTTACAGTGACATATACATATTATTATCACATTCAGTATATTACAACATGGGCCCACTTCCGTTTCACATGCTATAGGAGACGCACAGATAAGCGAATTCGCTGTCGTTTATGGATAGAACGACATGGCCATTGCCTCTATTTTTTTATTAAAGTGAAACTTTTATTACATCGTCTCAAGCCTTTTCCTCTGGTGTGTTGCGTGACGGCAAAGAGATTATTACATCGTCTCAAACTGTGAAACTTTTATTACATCGTCTCAAGTTTTTCGTCTGTGTGTTGCGTGACGGCAAAGAGATTATTACATCGTCTCGAACTTTTTCGTCAGAGCAGCCATTATCGTATCGTCCTCTGTACCGTAGCTCCAAGACGAGAGCAGCCATGATCGTTTCGTTCTCTGTACGGTAGCTCAAAGAGGAAAAAGTTTCACTTTTAGCATGGTTTCACAAAACCACACAGTCTTTTTTTAAATCGTGTGTGTTTAAATGTATTCAAGAGCCCGGGTTATCCTTATCACTTGCGCATGCGTAAAATTTAATATTCAGTATGAAAGGTTTTGCCAATGTAGAATGTTAGGAATAAACCAAAACAAGAAAAAAATATAAAATCTACATATATAAAATTGCGATGTGTGTGATATTGCTCCTCCTAAACGGCTTGACCGATTTCGATGATTTTTTTTTCTGTACTTATGGATGTCACCTGAATGGATCCTAATTATAGCTGGACCCCGTAGGTAGCGCTGTTGTTGATATCCCGATTTTTTATGGAGATTTTAATTATAATACCAGATTTTTTTTTCCGACCAAATTTAAAACGCGGGAAGAGTCTCGGTGAACCCCCTACATTAGTAATAATATACAGTATCAAAGATAATTATTGTGTTTGACAGTATGCACAAAATTTGTATGAATCCTATTTTTAAGATTTCAGCAGTCGTAGAACAAAAGTTGTTCAGTATGATAAGTAGAACCAGGGTTGGAAAAAAACAGTTTTTTATTCATAAAGAATAAAACATTGTTTATAATCCACAAACAAAAAAACATGTTTTAAATAATTTTTTTGAAATCGTTTTATTCTAAATGTTTTAAACATGATTTAAGCATTGTTTAAACACATTTTACGATTACATTGATGTTCTATTTATGTTTTATAATTTGTTTTAAACACTAGTTTTAAACAAATGTTTTAAATGGCCCATAACAAATCTGATAAATGAGTAGTTTCATAACTGTATAGAGCCTGGGCCTGGTCTGTGTACACTAAACAAATATGTTTTTTAAGAATGTTTTATAAATTGTTTTAAATGGGTCTGTATTTTTTCCAGTGTTTTAAACAGTATTTTAAACACTTGTTTTAAACAAATGTTTTAAACATTGCCAACCCTCAGTAGAACCCCCAATTAACGGAACTTTTGTTACACTTGATGCGACGAAAGAACATATACAGGGTGTAAAATAATTGATGTGGGACCCATTAACTGAGGCTTCTACTCATCATACTGAACAACTTTCCCCAAGGAACCCATAGTCAATTCTCAAAAAAAAATTTGGACCCTCCATACTAAAATGCACAAAATTGGTCGATCAGCTGATCGATTTGTATGAAGAGTAAAAATTTTTTTTGCGATTTCAGCAAAATCGTAGAACAACAGTTGTTCAGTATAATGAGTAGTAGCCCCAGTAAACGGGACCTACACCAATTTTGTTACAGCCTGTATAGGGTCTTAACAAAGCTACGCACTTTTTTTAACTGGAGCTTGTACTCATGAAACTGAACAACTTTCCCCAAGAAACCCATAGTCAATTCGCATTTATTATTTTTTAATTAAATTAACAACTGCTCAGAATACAACTCCCAGCTGGTATCCGCGTATTGACAAAGTTCAATGACCGCGCCGGCCCGCCACGCCGCCGCAGCGTATTCTGGCGTATTCCGCGCAATTTAATAATTTTAATTAAAAAAACAAAAGCGAATTGACCATGGGTTTCTTGGGGAAAGTTGTTAAGTTTCATGAGTACATGCTCCAGTAAAAAAAAGTGCGTACCTTTGCTAAGACCCTGTATAGTAATGTTGCAATGAAGTAAAAAAAAAGTAGTGTGTGGTTATATGAAACCACGGTAAAAGTGAAACTTTTTTTCACATTATAGACATTTACAGAGGACGAAACGATCATGGCTGCTCTCGTCTTGGAGCTACGGTACAGAGAACGAAACGATCATGGCTGCTCTCGTCTTGGAGCTACGGTAAAAAAAATATTTGTATTCGTCACGTCTAGTTGTTATTCACGCAGTCAAACAAAGCAGATACTTTTACAGTTTCTACGTTATATTAGAACTTGCTGTTGCCAGCGGCTTCGCCCGCGCATATCCCGTTTTTTAGCGTTTCTGTGGGATTTTACTAAAACCTTTCTTAGCGGATGCCTACGTCATATTCGCTATTTGAGTGCCAAACTTCATCCCGATCGTTCCAGTAGTTTAAGCTGTGCGTTGATAGATAAGTCAGTCAATCGGTCTGTCACGGTTGCCTTTTATATCTAATATATAAAATTCTCGTGTCACAGTTTTCGTTCCCTTACTCCTCCGAAACGGCTTGACCGATTCTCATGAAATTTTGTGAGCATATTGAGTAGGTCTAAGAATCGGCCAACATCATTTTTTTTAGGGTAGGGTAGGGTAGGGTAGGGTTGGGTAGTGTAGTGTAGGGTAGGGTAGTGTAGTGTATGTAGGGTAGGGTAGGGTAGTGTAGGGTAGGATAGTGTAGGGTAGGGTAGGGTAGTGTAGTGTAGGGTAGTGTAGTGTAGGGCAGGGTATGGTAGTGTAGTGTAGTGTATGTAGGGTAGGGTAGTGTAGGTTAGGGTAGTGTAGGGTAGGGTAGTGTAGTGTAGGGTAGGGTAGGGTAGGGTAGTGTAGTGTAGTGTAGGGTAGGTTAGGGTAGGGCAGTGTAATGTAATGTAAGGCGGTACGTAGTCCGCCGGGACAGCTAGTAAACCTATAAATGAATCAAAGTTATTCATAATAAATAATAATTATCATTATCACCCACTCATTACTAAGATCGCGTACCGGAAGACGTAGCGTAGGCAGCCTCCTAGTTGGTGGACAAGTGATCTAATAAAGCGCAGCGAAGGACCGGTTTTTGTGGAAATCATTGAGGAAGGTATATTTTCAGCAGTTGATAAACCTTCATCATCTCACGATGATGCCGAATATGGAAGCAGCCTTACCAATATTCCCCCACGCAATGGGGAACTGGCTATTTTATCTTCATGACGGAATAGATAAATGCTGTTAACATTGATGTTTGGCAGCAAGACTTAGATGGTAGTGGCTAGCCAGGCGAGCTTAGAAATCACCAACCGAACGAGTTTTACATAGTAAGACTCCACTGGGAATCGAACCCAAGACCTCCTGGTGTGAAGCGAATGGACTAACCACTACGCCACGAAGGCGGTCATTCAACTGATATAATGACGATGATGATGACCAATAACCAAGCTATCCTAAAATAATATCATCGCAACCCATCAGCTGTTTCGTGATCGCATTGAGGGAGTTCTTCGTAGCGAGGCTACCAGGTCAATATTCATTATTGCGAAAACTCGAGGTCAATCATTAATGTTGTAGGTAAAACATATACTAATGAATTTTAAATAATGTTCCACCTTCAAGTTATACGAGGGAACAAAAGTCTTCTTATCAGCTTATATACATCCCCACTGAGGGGCTCGAGCCTACCATGAATTAGGGCGATCGGGCCTTACTCGACCACGCGGGCCCAGTGTGGATTGGTCGACTTCAAACGAGTTTCGAGTTTCTTCGCAGGCGTGTGCAGGTTTCCTCACGATGTTTTCTTTCACCGTAAGAGCGTCGGATAAACGTACATATGAAATCGAAATTCGAAAACACAATGGTACGTGGCAGGATTCGAACCACGACCTTCCGGACAGGAGGTAGCGGCCGTAACCGTTACGCCACCGAACGTAAACATATACTAATGTAATGAATTTTAAATAATGTTCCACCTTCAAGTTATACGATTGAACAAAAAGTACATTCTGATTATTGTAAGTACATACAGGATGTCCAAGAATGGTTAAATCAAATTGATATGAGAGATAGCTTGGCTAAGGACCTACCAGATGAGCTAAAATTATTTCAGTAAAAATGTCATAGTTTATGAGTAATCTGGCTTCTTCTCTTTGAATGTACCGTGATTTGTAAAAAAATATGTACAATATTAGCTGTTTCCCGCGGCTTCACCCGCGTGGAAAACGTTTTTATGACTTTTCGAGGGTGCGCAGTGCGCAGTGGAAAAAAAGTAGCCTATGTGTTAATCCAGGTCCTAATCTGTCTAGCTACGAAACTTTAAGCTATGAAATTTTAAGCCAGTTCAGTAGTTTTTGCTTGAAAGAGTAACAAACATACATCCATACATTCTTACAAACTTTCGCGTTTATAATATTAGTAGGATATAATATTAGTAGGATTAGTGTGCTAAATATGAAAAAAAAAACTTTTCTCATTTCACCATATTTCCAACAAGGCACGTACCTACTAAAGTTTTAAAAAATTATTGGTTAATAATAACAAAATAAATGAACTCCGAAAAGAACTTTTTCATATTCTGCAAACTTATGTATACATTTTTAACAAAACCATCGCACATTCAGAGGAATGCGTTTTTTATTTAAAATTAAAGATAGAAATTAAAGAAAATATTAAATCCTATGTCATTTTTACTAAGGTAATTTCAGCTCATCTAATAGGTCCTTAACCAAGCTATCTCTCATATCAATTTAATTCAACCATTCTGGAACACAATATCAGCTGAAAAACAACGTCGCATCGTCTTTCACTTTCTAGTAATTATCAGGCAGCGAGTGTGAATAGTGACTGAATTGTAACAGAGTATCTGATAAAATGAATTTAAGAGGAGTGTATTCCTGGCGCGCTCCGTACAAACGAATATTAAAAAGATTTTTTCTCACTTGAATATTTAAAGTTATTAAAGTTATGTAAACACGTTCTTGAAACTAATATTTACGTGAAAATATATAGTTTTAAAGTGACACAAGCTCAAATATTTGTATAAGTACAAATCTTAAAAATTTAATTTAAATCATGCATATTTTACGGAAATCTGTCAACACACGAGTTACATTTTTTTTATTACTTTGATTTAATTAATATTCAATTAAGAAGCAAAAAAAAGGAGCGCGCTAGGGAGACACTCCTCTTTAGCTGTGAATAATGCAAAATTAAGTGCAGAAAAACTAATAGCTATTCAACCAAATAGCCAGTTTTTACTTTCGAGCGACGAAGGAGTGAAGTAGGTATTGTTATGACAAAAAAAATCTAAGTTGAGGTTTTGACCGGGATCGATTGTCTTACACTTACGGTGTGTATGCGTGTGTGTGTGTGTGTTTATTTGTGTGTGTGTGGGAGTGTGTGTGTGTGTGGAAGTGAGTGTGTGTGTGTGTGTGTGTGTGTGTGTGTGTGTGTGTGTGTGTGTGTCCGACCGGCGCTGAACTACTGCTGTCTGATATGCCTAAGTTTATTCTTTACTACTAAGTAAGTGTAATATTTGTTGTTGATTGGTATATGCCCGACTACGACAGACAGCGAAGCCTTCACGTGAAAGTATGCACAGCGTGGCTGTACATTTTATTTAGTTATATTTATAAATCGTCACTTAGGTGAGATGATGCCGAGGGCTTACCTACCAATTGTAGATAAAAAAAATTATCATCATATCAGCTGAAAGACCTCCACTGTAGGACAAAGGCCTCCCTTGAGGGATTTCCACGACGACCGGTCTTGCGCTGCCCACATCCAGCGGCCTTCCGCGACTAATTTAATAACTGAGCTTAACTAGCCGTTTAGGCTACAGGGGGGGTGTGCCGAAGAAATAAACATACATACATACACTCGAAAAACTTAACCCTCGTTCTAGCGCAGTCGGGTAAAATAAAGGCTGCTATGCTAAATAATTATGTGCTTTTGTTTTTGTTATTTTTTATTTATACTTCGCTCGAAATGACTGACTTAGACTAATGAAACTCCTGTTACTTTTTTTAATTAATTAAAGCGTCAACATACCGAATGAGAATGCATTCACTGGTGATAATTTAATTACAAGCTGACCCAAATTATTTTAATCTTTCGCCTAAAGGAAAATGGTCGGCCGTGTGGTCTGGGAATAACCATTATTCTGAGACCCTTACACATCTTTTATAACATGGCCTCGGGCAAAATCCTAATTTTCGTGAAACCTTCAAGGATTTTATGACACCAATAATATCCCAATATCGTTCGTTCTACTTGTATCGTTACATAAATGCGAGTAGATATGTAAGCAAACATACAAATCCAGGATTTCGTTCAGAAAGGGAATTCCGATCAAACTACACTCGAGAGCGATGAATCCAGGTCACTTAAAGAATCCTAAAAATCTCGGAAACTAAGAAGGCTAGCTTCATGAAATAAATTGTGTTTAATAGACACTTTAATACCCCTTAAATGAAAGTAATTAAATTTACGAGTCACTACATTTTATTTACAAAAATTACATAAATAAAAAAACTGCTGATCTCGCTTTAAAACAAAAATAGGAAACATGTCATTTTTGAACAACATTACGATTTACTTGAATTTTAATACTTCGTATTGCCTCCTCGTGCTTCCATCACTGTGTTTACGCGGTTTGGCATGCTGTACACCAAGTTCCTTATACGATTTTGGGGAATATTCTCCCATTACTCTGTGAGAGCAATTTTGAGCTCACGAAGCGTGATTGGGGGAGGGCTTCTTTGTTTTACGCATCTCCCTAGCTCGTCCCAAGCATGCTCGATCGAGTTGATATCCGGGCTGCGTGCTGGCCACTCCATACGAGTAATGTTCATCTCTTGAAGCTAGTCATTCACAATCCAACCCGTATGAGGCCGGGCATTGTCATGCATAAAAATAGCATCCTCACCCAAATTGACCATAAATGGACCAACGTGTTCATTTAGAATTTCTTCCACATATCTTTCGCTACTTAAAGAGCCGTTTTCTATGAACACCAGTTCTGTGCGACTCTCAGAAGAAATTCCGGCCCACACATGTACAGACCCACCACCGTAGGCTACTTTTTCTTCGATGCATGCTTGCTTGAATCTTTCCCCTGGTCTTCTATACACTCTGTGTCTTCCATCGTGCTTGTAGAGCATAAATTTTGATTCGTCGGAGAACATAACTTTTGACCAATCTCCAATACTCCAATTTAAGTGGTTCTGGGCATATCTTAGTCTTGAAATACGATGCCCACGCTCCAGTTTAGGGCCGTTTGCAGGTCTAAGTGGTTTCAAGTTAGCTTCAGCAAGTCGTCGCCTTACTGTCCATGCGCTTGGGTTACTTCCTCCGAGGCATCGAAACTGATTTGTAAGTTCAGTTCCTGTGAGAAAGCGATTACGAAGCATTGTGTTCACCAAGTATCGATCTTCTCTTGCTGTGGTACACCTGGTTCTGCCTGTTCCTGGTCTGCGTAGGTTAGAGCCAGTTTCCTCGTAATGTTGGAGAACTCTTTGTACTGTTGAGAGCGACACACCGACAGTCGTGGCTGTATCGCGCTTACCCCGGCCGTTTTCCAGCATTGTGAGTATTCTGGTGCATTCTTCAGGTGTAAGCGACATGATTACTGCTTGAATAATAAATATTGAACACTATCAACATGGTTTATGTACCCACTTAAATGACAGATTAGAAACAAAAGCAAAAACAAATGTAGTAATTTCGTAGTTCCATCTTCGAAAGTCTCCCTTTTTCAAATTTGATTTTTTTATGACATAACTTTACAATAACTAAGAAGTTTTAATGACTTCATTTAAGGAGTATTAAATTGTCTATTAAACACAATGTATTTCATTAAGCTAGCCTTCTTAGTTTCCGAGATTTTTAGGATTCTTTAAGTGACCCGGATTCATCGCTCTCGGGTGTATATAATCTTTTGAAAAATTTACTTATGAAGATGCGAGTGAAACGAGCTCGGACATTTTTTTTATATTACAACATTTACAATACATGACCTCCTTTTAAAAGGCAAAAATTCAATGGAGAGCGAATTTTCTTTATATTTTTATATCCAGCTATGTATTAGGCAGGAGAGGAAATAACAGTATAGGAAAAGCGCGAAATAATTATTTTTAATCAGAATATGACCTTTCACTACGCACATTTCGCATCATAAATTCTTGACTCAGGGGCTTGGGGCAATTACCCCCATGACCTCAACGACACGTAACAATCTTATGTGGTTATTTTAGATTGTGGGGCAAACGTCAAATGCCGTAAACTAGATTAAAGGTTAATCATTAGCATTTCGGCGTGTTAAACTCAAATATTTTTCGACACTAGTGGAGATAAAGTAGGTAAATGGACGTTTGTGCAATTCAGGATTTAGTCGTCGTATTGCAAAATTATGACATCGGACCAAATATGCTGCATTCGACCACAGAGTTTGTCACCTGCCTGTTGATAAATAATGAAGAGCGTAGTCCAAACGAATATTCCCGCAATGACCTGCGTAGTCCTGGGATCCAGAAACGCTGGCTTCTAAACCATATGCCCCACCTCCTTGGCATAACTTGTGACGTCACTACTTAAGTAAGTCCGTTACCCATCTATATAAATAAAATGATAAGAGCCTGCCGTTGTGCAGCATGTATTACGCAAAAAGATAAATATATCGATTTTGATTTTCAAATATTTTTTTTAAGTTTTACTTTTAAAATACTAGGTCCTTATCTTAAGGCTCTAAGATGATGGATCAATCCGAGCAGGTTGATAGATGTTAAAATAACATCGAACGTAAGTCTGATTCATTTTAAGTTCAAAGCAATGCGGGCTTCAATGCGGCTGTTACGTTGAAACCGACGCCCCATTCTCGATTTTTACATGTTTTTATTACGATTCTTCACTTTCAAAAAAGTTTGTAAAAAATGTTTTCAATTACATAAATTGAAAGGTGTTAAAGTCACCGATTTTTGTGTGTTGGTTTCATTCATTGGTAAGCCCGCTTCCATCTTCGACAACATCGTTACTTACCACCAGGTGAGATGTTGTCAAGGGTTTACCAATTGTGAATAAAAAAAAATTTAAAAAAAATCAACATTAACTATTTGTTTTCGAGAAACTTTGCAATTAATGCCAAAAACAGGGTCTACGGTATATATTTTTACATCAAAAGTTGTAATATTTCTAAAAATGTATTCGATTAAATCGTTTTTTGTTACTTTAAGTATATTATATATTTTTTCCATACTGATTGCTTTACACAGTCTTTCAACAATTTGAATTGAATATTGTCATTTGACTTATCTTAAAGCCTTAAAAAAATATCACCCCCGAGCAGCTTGCAGCTTGCGTACCGCACACCCTCAGTATCCTCGGGAGCGAAACCGCGGGCAACAGCTAGTAACTAGTACATAATAAAATAACGTTGTCACCAGCGGGCAAGTAATTAAAAATGCGAGCGAATATTCCCGCAATGACCTGTGCTGTCCTCATCTCCAGAAACACAGGCCAATAACTTGCTGACAAATAACGAAGTGCTTGGTTCAAACGAGTATTCACTCAAAAAAAAATGTAACCACTGCCTTTTACCCGCCAAAGAGGATGTAACCACTTGATTCCCGCGATGACCTGTGCTGTCCTCATGTTCAGAAACAAAGCATATGTTCCACCTCCTTAGCGAGAGCTGTGAGGTCTTCACTAGTTTTTTAGTAATAAATAGTTATAAAAACTTATTTGTAACCTGTTGGCAAGTAATGAAGAGCGCGACCCTAACGAATATTTCTACTATGATGACCTGTGCTGTCCTCGTCTACAGAAACAGAGTCCTGAAGCGTATGCTCCTCTCCGGCGAGACTTGTGAGGTCTCTAATAGTGTGTTAGTAATAAGTAATGACAAAAAACTACTTTGTAACTTGATGGCAAGTAAGTGCGTCCCCAACCAAGATTTCTGCAACGTAAGCTTTTTTTTTCTTTTTTTTTCACAATTGGTAAGCCCTTGGCATCATCTCACCTGATGGTAAGTGACAATGATGCCGAAGATGGAAGCCGGCTTACCAAGATTCTCCAACGCAATGGAGAACTAGCTATCTTATCTTCAAGCCGGAACACATCAATGTTGTTAACACTGATGTTTGGCGGCAAGACTTAGATAAGATGGTGGTAGCTAGCCAGGCGGGCTTAGAAAATGCCCCACCTCCAACCAAACCAAGTCTTACAAGATGACCCCACCGGGAATCGAACCCGCGACCTCCTGGTATGAAGCGAATGGACTAACCATTACGCCACGGAGGCGGTTAAAATCAATTCATACGTCCTCGTCTTGAAAAATAAAAGCTCCGAAAGATCCGTAAGGTTTCTACTGATGTGTTAGTTATAAAAAATCATAAAATTTTATCACCTGCTGGCAAGTTATGAAGAGCGCGGTAAAAACGAATATTCCCGCGATGACCTGTGCTGTCTTCGTCTGCAGAAACACAGGCTCGTGTAGCATATGCACCACCTCCTTAGCGAGACGTTGTGACACGTTCATTGTGTCAGTACTCATTCTGAAAGAAGATTGGTTTGTTATGATTGGTAGCCTTTCAGATATTCAGTATCAGTATCACTGTGTAATAAATAAATTTCTTCATAGATATCTTAATACATTTTATTCATAGTTTATCTACTGATATTCAGTTTTATTTAGGCGATATGTATAGACAAATTTAAAGGAGTTGTTGTAAATTATGTTATTATTTCAGAAACTGCAGAACATATTTATAAACATGCAGATAAAGGTATTAATTTCTTTTTTTTTTTTTTTTTAAACTAGTCTATCGAACATAACACATTTCCACTTCAGGATTCAAACAATGCCCTAGTGATATGGTAATCATGCATTCATTCAACGAATTATATTGTTGGCATTATAAACAAAGTATGTGTGATAAACAAAGTAGGTACTAAAACCACACAATAAATAAAGTGAAAATGATTTCAACCAGTTCCAGCATTTAAATTTGAATTATTTTCAAAAAATATTTTTAATGATTATTCTATCTAGCATTGTTTTGACCTGCGCCAGGCTCAGCTTTCTTCCACTTTGCCTGATGATTTTATTCTTCTTATCAGCTCATATACGTCCCCACCGAGGGGCTCGAGTCTACCCTGAATTAGGGCGATCGGGCCTTAGTGGACCACGCGGGCCAAGTGCGGGTTGGTCGACTACACACAACCTGCGAGTTTCTCCGCAGGCGTGTGCAGGTTTCCTCACGATGTTTTCCTTCACTGTAAGAGCATCGAATAAACGTACATAATATGAAATCTAAATTCGAAATCACATTGGTACGTGGCAGGATTCGAACCACGACCGCCCGGACAGGAGGCGGCGGCCCTAGCCGTTTCGCCACAGACGCTCTTTAGAAGCTTATGAATTATTATACTGTTAATTGTTTCAAGTGTTTTAATTTGAAGACTAGTGTGGAAGAAAGGCACTATCCGCTAGTCTGTAGGAATAGCAATGTTTGTAAACTCTTTTGTAAATAAGAAATTAATCAATTTCGTGTCACTTTTAACTAGGATGAACATTCTGGATATCAGAAATAATAATGACAATTGAAAGCGGGACTTGACGTGATTTTATTTAACATATATGAGCAGGTATTGATGTTGTTTTTACCTCAACGTTTCGACTATGCTTCGATAGCCTTCTATATTCCTTCAGACAAGTTTAGTCCATTTTTGTTAGTACAGAAAAAATCTAATAAAGTATGTTAGTAATTAATAAATAAAATAAAATAAAAATCACACAGAGAAAAATAAAAACAGAATTAACATTTATTGATAAGTATATTGACCCAATGCTTAACATTGGGACAATCATACTTATCGGAAAACACTTTCAGGACGCCGCTGTTGCTGTTTCTCACTCTTGACAGTAGCGATGCAATTTTTTGCATCATCATTGCAGCTCATATACGTCCCCACCGAGGGGCGCAAACCTACCCTGAATCAGGGCGACTAGGCCTTAGTCGACCACGCGGGCCCAGTGCGGGTTGGTCGACTTCACACACAACCTTCGAGTTTCTTTGCAGGCGTGTGCAGGTTTCCTCACGATGTTTTCCTTCACCGTTAAAGCAATCGGTAAGTATGTACGTAAGTTTTTGAAAAACTCATTGGTACATTGGCCGTCCAGATTTGAACCCGGTACCTCTGGTTAGATGGACCGAGTCGTTACGGTTGAGCCACCGAGGCTTTATCGGAAAACACTTTCAGGACGCCGCTGTTGCTGTTTCTCACTCTTGACAGTAGCGATGCTATTTTTTTGCATATTATAGCATAAAAGCCGTCTGTTGGAGTCTAAGGTTAGGTCTACCTATTGTGTAACTAAAACAGCAGTTAAATAAATCGAATCATAGAACCAAACATTGTACAGCTATTTTTTATAGTTTATTTCTATCGTTTGTAAATTGTACCTGGAAATTGTTGTACTGTGCTCTAAAGTTTTTTCTATTCTATTCTATCATCTATTCATCTATCGCTGACCAGCAAATCTATAATAAATAACAGATGATTGTTGCAGCACTTGTTTATTTATTATTGGACCCAGTTTTTCTTGTAAACCAATTTACAAAAAATGTTCTTCCACAGATAAATAAATACCTATAGGTAACGTTTTCTAAGTAGAAGCTCGAGCACACCACGGACACTTCATACAACGGGCGAGAAATGACATTTCTAAAAACAAATGCCGGAGCAAACAAAATCACGGCGAAGACCTATACGTTCAAGAACCAAACTAACACCAATTTGTATCAATCTGGGTGACGAGGGGGTGAGGTCGGAATCTAGAGAGCGCGAGCGGCAGGGAGTGTCCATACTGTATGCTCGTACCTACTAATATGTATACTTTGGCTCAAGTGCATGAAAAATTGAGCAGTAATTTCTAAAATTGTTCATACCCAAATCCTTATTTACGTCTAAATCTGCTATTCTACAATTATGTTACTTTTGTTGTTTTGTACTTCTTTTTTGTCTCGTATATTGACAAGTTTATTTAACTTTATGAGTTGTGTGTTGGTTCATGAATAAACAATTTTCAATTCTATCAAAACATGAAGTCCTATAAAAAGAACTTTTTCTTAGAATCGATGGTTTGTATGTATGGCCACTTAATTATTATATATTTTACTGGCCCAGCAGGTAGCAACGTGTATGCCACTTTGACTATCAGTGCCCAGTATCGCTCCCCCCCCCCCCGAGGTCTAACATTGTGCAGGTGTCCGGGCACTCCGCAAAAAAACTACGGGCAATTGAATAATATAAAAAACTGGCCAAGTGCAAGTCCGAGGGTTCCGTACTACCTACCACATCTCTGGATAAGGAACCTTAAAACAAAATCGAAAACTATACATCATAAAAATAATTAAAAATCTGTTTAAGCTTGTGCCAATGAATATGACACGATTAACTCAATTCAAAATTTGGACCGCCGTTTCTTGCATAATTAATTACGTATTTTAAATAAAGACTATATATTTTTATGATTTAATTACAAATGTTTAGTTTTCAGATTTTTCTCTATACTAATAGTATAAGAAGGTATTACTTGCAAAATTTCATAGTTCTAGGTCAACGAAAAATACCCTATAAATTTGGATTTCCTTCAGAGTGTCGATATATACGTTTTTTTTTTCAGCATAAACGGCAGTATCTTTTTTGACGTTAACTTGGAAGTTTGATTTTTTCACAGCTTTAAGGGACTGTAGATCGGAGTATATGGTTTTAATTTCAACTCGATACGGACGGACGGACAACAAAGTGATCCCATAAGGGTTCCGTTTTTTGCTTTTGAGGTATGGAATCCTAAAAAGAATAAGATGTTAAACGACCTATTACAGAAGTTCATTGATCTGTAATTCCTTTATAATAGTAAAACACATAAATTGTAAAATTAGGTAGATTCACTGATGTATGATGATGATGAGTCAGGCAATACAAAGTACTGATGACCTAATCTTTTAACTGATGGATAACCACAGAAAGCCAGCACTGTAGGCAATAGTTACTCATCTTTGATTGTAGCTTATAAATTTTAAAGCTACAACAAATGCTGAGTGGCAGCATTTTTAGTACCTTACTAGCTTTTGCTTTGCCTGCATGCCCATGTTTTTACGTCTGTCTTTAATATTGTCTGTCTATGATTGTCTATGTATATGTATGTCTGAGGGTGCTCAGTGTGCGAGCCGGTAAATGGAAATGTTTTTTTTTGGGTTCCATATACAAAGGGTAAAAACGGGACCCTATTCCTAAGACTTACTATTACTATTTGAGCTTGCGTGTTACATCCTCGGCTGTATCGGCACTTACCATCAGGTGAGGTGCAACCAAACACACTCAAATTTTTAATTTAAAAAACTTTGCTGTCCGTCCGTCTGTCTGTCTGTCACCTGGCTGAACCGTGATAGCTAGATAGTTGAAATTTTCACAGATGTATTTCTGTTGCCGCTATAACAAATACTAAAAATTAGACGTGAAAGTCTCCATACAAAAAACCTGTTTTTTTTTTCAAACATGAAGAGACAAGCGCCATCTAGTATGATAGTACGGAACTGAAGAAACTAGCGCCATCTAGTATGACGGTACGGAACCCTATGTGTGCGGTTCTGACTCGCACTTGGCCGGTTTTTTTCTAGATCTTATAACTATATGGGGTAGGCAGAGATATGCTATATATAAGGGGAGGTAGATAGGTTACATGCGTCCAAAAAGTGAAGCAAAAAAAGATGCCAATTGGCATCTCTTTTCATAGTAGCATTCGGTAGGTACTTATTATAATGTGTGTGTAAATGGGTTCGATTTTCAAATGTGGTTTGTTAGTGCATAACCCATCTATGGTAACAAATCTCTGGGGGTAGGTAGGTATTTTCAAGTTTTCTTGGCTACCTAAGTAACTATTGAATAATTATTATTTTTTTGTTAATATTTTCTTTTTTTTAATATGATTGACACTATTCAAATTTTAATTTACAAGATAAGATTTGAAAAAAAAAACTTTTTTTATTACCTTTTCATAATTTTTAGGTCATTGTGTTTGTAAATGAGATCATGATATGAGACACTGCAAGTAAGAAGTGATATGAGTTTAGAAGTAGGACTGGATGGGCAAAAAAGCAGACGCTGGCAGATTTAGTTCTTTAGTTCAAAGTCAGATAGTAAGATAGGTAGTCTGTAACTTTTAATATTATTAAAACACCCTGTTTTCATACATAAACTTATGTTTTAAAACAAAATTTAAGAATATCATTGACTGTTACTAAATATAACTAAAATTCAAGACTTTTTTTAAATTGGCAATAACGACCAAATGAAAAATGTTGCAAACAGTATGCAACATTACACCCCTCCTGTCTTGCTTTGCTCCCACCAGCTGCTGGAATATCCGCATCACAGCAGGTATGGATTAGGGAGGCACTACTGTATTTTATTTACCTCATTTATAAAGTTATCCATAATATTATTAGTCATCAATACATACATACAGTAATAATAATATCTGAATCATGGCATACACATTTGTAAAACACTTAAAGTTTTTTGACTAGGTATTTTAAAAAATGTTTAAACACCTACTTAAATAAAATATTTTTGAATCATAATTTTTGAAATTAGTACAGTAAGTAACTAGTATCTCATCTCTGGACAGTCTATAGAATTAAAAGTCATCCATCCAACATGACAACTATACTGGGCAATCGAGCAGGGATGGGGGAGCGACACAGAGGCCGAGCCCCAGAATCCCTAGTCGACGTTGTTCAGAAACTGTAGACAATTCATTTAAGGCTCCAGCTCAGCATTTTATGCAGCTACATTGGGTGACTAGTGATGTCGGCTTTAATGCAAATATCAAAGGCACTGGACCACAGTAAGTATTCTTACACTTTGGTAATAGGGAGGACAAAACTTGGCTAATTGGAGATATAGTAAGGTTTTTAAGTTGTACATATCATTGTATCAATGAATCTAATGCTGTGGCAAATTTAGCATACATACATTCCAATTACAGTTCATAAAATAACCATATTTGTTTAAAAAAGTTGCATAAATTGTTTAAAGAAGCTCTAAAATCAGTTAATTATGTGACCACGGGTGATGCTAAGTGCAACACCAGGCAACCCCCGTCTATCCCTTGGATAGCATGCTTAATTGTGTCACTAAAAGAGAAAGAATGAATTATGTGAAACTTATTGTGTGATGTATCAGCTAAGGATTAAGATAGTAAATTCACTATTAGTTTGATTAATGTACATTGTACAAGCTAAGGATTATGACATTAAATTCACTATTACTTTGATTAATGTACATTGTACAAGCTAAGGATTAAGACATTAAATTTACTATTACTTTGACTGTGTGATGTACAAGCTAAGGACTGAGACAGATAATTCAATATTACTACTAAGTAACTATTTAGTAATCTGTGCTATTACTTCAAAGTAAGTTATGGTTAACCAACTGCTCAAACATGCTTGTGGAAATGTCATTTTATTCAGATTTGGTTTTGTTTCATCCATTTAAATTTTTGATTGTTAAATTTTGATTTTTATTGCGATTAAGAAGAAACGCAGGCACCATTTTTCCCATACAAACCCTAGTCCCCTGTTACCAACCTGGAAAATGACAATAGAGCAAAAATGTTTTTTCCATCAAACCTATGTCTACCATGGCCATGCCCCTATGTTTTGTTTTTTGCCATATTCAAATTATAATAGGTAGTAGGAGCCTTCAAAAACTGAGAAAATTGGCCAATTGAAACATCATTTTCAGACACCAACCAAAAAAATAATACACATATTTAAAAATAAAATGAAAACATAGAGGCGTAAGTACTTAAAATATTTTTATAATTATTTAAAAAAAAATATTATTGCTCAAGTTTTGGAGGAGGAAATAGGGGACTATGAAATGCTGTTTTGATCAATTTTAGTGCCTATTATCGGTCTGCATTATAGTTCTCCCTTACTTGCTGTATACGGAAAGGTTTTGGGGAGGAAGACAGCCACATTTTATTCAAGTACCTATTCGTTAGGCTGTGTTTCCTCTTAATGCATCAACTCTTGAAAAAATCTTTTTTTTTTTTTTTAAGTTTGCATATACAAGCTTTACTTTACTGAAATCAGGCTATCCAGCAACTTGTATATACAAGAAAAACACACTATCAACAAACTAGCCTATACAATAGAATAGCTATGTTTTGCCATGTAACTATAAATGGAAATCTACAACTGATGCATTGTTGAATAATAATTTTACTATTGGTGTGTAGGTAATGACAATCTGACAAACGTCATTGGGCAATCCAACTGAGTCAACATAAAACTTACTGATAGTGATAAGACAATCATACACCCAAATAGTTGTAATTTTTACCCTTTACATACAGTGGCGTAGCTAGATAACCAAAGGCTCTGGTGCAAAAAAAAATGGGTCCCTATCTAGTTAGGTTATCAAGTAAAAATATGAATATAAATTATTTTTCAAAATACTTAAGAGGTGTAAAGCTACTTTATCATCAACTCTTTATTGTGCACTGCAGGGCAAAGCAAAGCTACTTACTACATATAGTACATACATACATACATAACATAAGTGAAGAGTTTAAGAACTGGGAGAACAATTTAGAATTGGGCATTAAAACCTTTGTTTTATTGTGTAGTTCTTTATAATCTTTTCATAGCTTTAGTGACAGGATTCGAGCTTGAGGATTGGGTTGCACATAACTGGGCTGTCATACAGTATAACCCTCAACCACTGATGTATATCTGGAAGAAGTAGGTGCGCATTTTGAACAATAGTATCTTTTTGTATCATACACACACAAACTTGCCCCTCACTGTACCTTCCTAGAATCTAGTGAAGCACACGCAGCAGGGGTGTGCGGATGTCCAGTGTGCCTAAGGCAGGTATATGTTTACTTCATTGGGTCTGTGAGACGTATTGTCCTTTTATAATAAGTAATTTTTTTCTAATAAACTTCAATTTTTTTAACTGTTTTAGTTTTAAATTATCTGTTCATTAAAAAAAACAACAGTGATCACAAAGGTACTTTGTTTTTTGTATAAGCGCAGCTGTAGATTTGTAAATATCAACAATTTCTTAATGATGACTACATTATTTTTATGTACTGCTTCCAATGCCATTAAAAAATCATCCACTTGCAAAGCAAAATGTGTGTTATATATAAATGGAACAATAATGAGGTGCCTATACTCAACATACTGTATAGGAATAGTTAATCATCTTTCACAGAGGAAGTAGTTAAGATGCTCAATCACCATTTCACTTCACCTACATGTTAAATAGTGCAAGGTTTTAGCAAAAACAAATCTTGTTCGTATTTCAACATCATGTAAACATTCGTAGCGCTTGGATACGTGGTAACAGATCACATCACGGAATGAACATTACCGATAACAAGAAAGGAGCAACAAATTGGAGGTCACGTCTTGACATTTTCTTGTTTGTATCCGTGTGACCAAGTGAAGGGCGGAATCTTTTGGAAACCAAACAATAGTTGTTTGGACAAATGCATGGAGCTAATGAATAGAAACGAATGTTTACCTGTAATTTGATTACGAAATCCTTAGCCACAGTTTTCCTTTTGCTGGCAGATGTCATTCGTAAAAAACACTACACACTTCCAAACAGGGTTTGTGTACACTCAATCTTTTCGATTTTCTGCACATTAATTTAAGTAAACCTATGAACACTAACTAAAAACTAACACAAAATTAATTTACAAAACACTCGATGAAAACAAGTTTCCCTAGAACAGCTTTCTCGTGCGTAGCGTAATTTTAGTTTACTTCATTTCATTTTCTTTCGATTCGGGAAATAATCCGAGACGTCATGACGTCATAAGATAATGTTGCCATACGGAAATTTAAAGTAGATACTGAATGTTCACTGAGGCAAGTAACTATTTAGTAATCTGTGCTGTGTGAGTAGTAGTAGACAAAGATGACTATATAACAATCTATCGTCAAAGATGAGAAACTGTTACTAACGCAAAGATGACCACACTCACTTCCGTCTTTGAGTATACATTCTGTAGGTATAGAGCGCGCATACCGCATCAGTTACTTTATACTCATCGTAGGCCAATAGGAACAAATAGGGATGGGCTGCTGTGCATTACCACCTTAGTGAATTATTGTTAGCAAACATCGACCTACTAATGAATGGACGCCGGGTCCAGTAAAATATTTACTATAAAATTGTCCTGACACGTACACGTAGGTGTATGTATAGAAACAAAACATTCTATTTTAAATCGTTTGCCATTCAATACCCTACTGCTGATTATTGCTTGTAAGATTTTATCACCTTAGGCAGCTTTGATTCGTACTTTTTTCAGCTTACGCAGCGTCGTGTGGAGGAAGAGTTTCGTGATGAATGAATGTTTCTTTCTTACAGTTGTGAATGAAGCGTCGTATGTAAGCGACTATCTGTTAGAGTGTCTTGAATTTAGAGTATCTCTCGAAATCTACTGAAAAAGAAGGAGATTCTACTTGTGAGACAGGAACAGTGGCAGGTTTTATTTCAGGTAAGTTATCTTGCATGTTGTTATTTCTGAGAGTAGGCCAGATAGACTCGGGTTCAAATAGGAACTGCGGACCATGCCACCACAACTGCGCCTCTTGTACGTGCTGGAGATCCACGCCAAGCGACGCCATATCTGCGGGATTTAGTGATTTAGACACTTAGAGCCAGGAGTACGGCTCAGTAAGCGCAGTTATGGCCGCTATTCTATTAGCTACAAAGATTTTAAGTCGTGAAGGACAGGTATTTATCCACGCTTGGACTACGCTAGAATCAGCTCAGTACACGATGCGAGTTACGGATTTTCAAAGTGCAGCGCTGATAGCAGAGTCAAGTTGCGCTGCAAGAAGAGCGCCACAGAGCTCCAAGCGAGGTATTGTGGCGGGTTTCATTGGGGACTCCAGATCTAGCTCAAAGTAAGTTAATATGTTGTTCGCCTGAACTAGTAGTAGACTTCAAGTAAATACAGGCGACGTAGGCGATCTGTGAAGCGCCACAAAAGCAATGAAGCTCAATTAGGGACGGCTTGTCACACAAAACATTTCTAGGTATTGATATGTTTCATATGCACTGTAAATTGTTAATGCATTAACTGGATCGTCGCAGCCAATCTGAGCAGACCATAGCTTTTGCATTAGTATTTTAGGTTTCACAGTACATAAGCTAAGAAGACGAAAAGTTCGAAATCTTGAATGTGGTTGATAAAATCGATCGTTTCGTGATCATTTTTGTGTCTTTGTTTTGTGTTGAGTATAAGTCTATTGAAATGAAGACTATCATTGGATAGATTCCATCCTAAACCCAGTATTTGACATGACTGACTGAGCAATAAATTTTCACTTGTATTCCATACGTCACGATGTGCAAAGGTTATAGGTAAGTTTTCGTTTTCTCGCCATATTATGGATTGAAGGTGATGATCTAGCTCATTGACTGCTATTTGTCTCCACTGTTTCTCGATGTCGCCTGATAAAACATATTTGTAGTGGCGAAAGCGTAGTAGTATATGTTAAAGAGAGAATCTTGTATGTTTGGGCCTACCATTTGTATGTCATTAATGGAGTACCCTGATGAAGGCCGAGGCATCTAATACTACACTTAGCTTCGTAGACTCGCTATTTTCTCTCAATACAGCATGGTGTGGCAAGTAACAGGGATTAGTGGTTGAAGCAGGAGTTTCTGAAAGATGGCCCAAGTCCTTATACTCATTGATGTAGTCTGTGTATGCGCTCCTAACCTGTTATGAAGCGCTTTTCTAAATTAAAAAAGCGTTTTCTTGTCATGATATAAGAGTTACCTAGACAGTCTGTAGTATCTATTAGTGAGATTCTAACACAAAACCTGCCGCTGTCGAGACGTTACGTATTTTCTACGAAGTGTTGTTTGCATGGATTATTCACAGGCGGAGTAAGTTTTTCCTGACTAGATGGAAAGTTCTCTAGTTCCCAAAACTTGTTTAGTTGATTGTCTAAGTTTTCTGTGACTGAAAAATTGCAATGGATTGATGTAGCTCTATTCTCTAAAATCTTACTGGTCACAAACCCTGCTATTTTCTGTTTCTGCAGCGCATCAGAAATGTTTGCAGAGGCACGCACTGACTCTTATCAGAGTATTGTGCGTAAGAGAGTCGCCTCGCTGATGCGTCGCGTGCGGGACAGCCCCAGCGGCCTCCTAAACACCATACTGGAGCGGGTGGACTGCCCGATTGTGCGGCACTGGAACCATGTTCACATTGAGTCCAGGGTCGCCATGTATGGTAAATTTTAATTTCAATGTGTTTTGAAGTATATGTTATTGTTTACTAACATAGTATAAGTTGTACTAACAAATTATGAGCAATAATCAGCGGTTGTCGAATGCAGAGGACCGGATTTGGATTAAGAGGGGAATATTCCAGGGCGACTGTCTGAGTCCACTTTGGTTTTGCCTGTTCTTGAATTCACTCAGCTTTCTGCTCGAGAAATCAGGGACAGGATTTTAGTTTCGGAGAGGTGATTCACGCATGAACCACCTTTTCTACATGGACGATCTCAAACTGTTCGGTCCAAATGAAACACGATTGGAGGAACTGTTGAAAATCACTTGTGATTTTAGCAGTTCCATCAACATGGAGCTGGGAGCGGATAAGTGCACATTGACTTTTTCATAACTGTAGCGTACTTATATTTGTCTACTTTTTTTGTTTTGGGTGTTATTTGTACCTTTTTGTTATTTTAATTTTGTCTGTGTGTATTTTTTGTCGAATAAATGTTATCTTATCTTATCTTATCTTATCCTTCATGTAGACAGGGGTAAGGTGGTACATTCAGGCGGAATCGATATCAATTCCATGAACATCCGCACCCTCTCCGAAACTGATACATACCGGTATCTGGGTATGTCACAGAGTATTGGTGTTCACGAGGCAGGGGTGAAACAGGCGGTTTATGATGTTTTTGGGAGCGTTAACAAGATACGAGCGTTCAACGTCTGGGTCATTCCTGTTCTTTTGTATACCTTCGGCATACTCTAATGGTCACAGACCGAAATGGACGTCCTGGATCGAAAAGTCCGCACTACTATGACACTCCATAGGATGCATCACCCGAGGTCGTCAGTGATGAGGCCGTATATCCCACGGAAGAGTGGCAGTCGTGGCCTTTTAAGTGCCAAACAAATGCACAACCACGAGATATACAGCCTACGAAGTCATTTCCTGACGAAAGTCGATAGTGACTTGCATAGCGTTGTCATAGCCTGTGGTAAAGGACTAACCCCTCAATCTATGGCCCAAGAGAACTGGCGCCCTTTGTGGATCCTTCGTAGATCAGAAGGCCTCCGTGCCCTGGCTGCGCTTCGGAGAATTTTTTGCGGAGACCGAGGGTTTTGTCTGTGCAATACAGGATCAGGTGGTCAAGACGAACAATTATAGGAGGTTCATAATAAAAGACGGCACCTGGGACGTTTGTTGGTTGTGCCGTCAACCAGGGTAGACCCTGCGTAATATAACCTCCGGTTGTTCCTTGCTTGCCAACACTGAGTATTTGCACAGGCATAACCAAGCAGCCAGGATCCTACACCAAGACATCGCTCTAAATTATGGCATCATGTCTCGGCGGTTGCCGTGTTACAAGTACACGCCGGAGCCGGTTCTCGAAAACGACCGCGCCAAGCTCTACTAGGACCGACCCGTCATCACGGACAGGACTTCCTTCGAATAAGCCTGATATCGTGTTGATGGATCGGGCGCAGTCAAGGGTGGTTTTGGTTGATATCACTATCCCATATGACGAAAACCTTGTGCAGGCTGATGCCGATAAAAGGACCAACGGCACACGAGGTTACTGATATGTGGCGAGTGGAATCCACTGAAATCATCCCCGTTGTCCTGTCCGTGATCGGGCTAATTTCAGACAACCTTGAACGTTACGTAAGGCGGCTGGATCTCCGAGGCAGGCCAATAATTCCAGAAATGCAGAAAGCACTCCTCCTCGATAATGCCCGGATAGTTCGACGCTTTCTCTTTCAGTCGCACTGAACTCCAGCCTACTGTGTTTTCGCTGGAGGTGTTCCTGCCACTTTTCCTCGTGCCAAGTGAGCAGAGTAGCTTAAATTTTATATACTGAAATAATAATAATAATTAAACACCCCAGTTTAGAACTACGCAGACTAGGTTGGTTGTTATCTAGAGAATGATGCTCCGTACCCACTAGCTATTCCAAAATACGTCTGCTCCTAAGAGGACATCGATGTGACCGGGTTCATTGAACTTGGGATCAGCTAGTTTAAATAAAGATGGAATATGAAGATACCTTATGTCAACATGTTGCTTTGGAATGGTGTCTCTTATTTGTGGTAGCACCAAAAAGTTTAGTTTTGCACTGAATGGACTTTGAAGTGACTGGATATCGGCATGGCAACGGTCGGGAGTGATGTTCAATGAAGTGTTCCCTATGCCTAGTCTGCTGGTGTAATTTAATGGCTGGGAAGTCAGGTTGAGCCGAAGCTTCAAGCTTTCGGTCATGAATGAAGACTGGCTTGCGCAATTTAGCAATGCCCTAACAGTTTCTACTTGATTGTTGCATGAATTGATGACATTGATAAGTGCAGTTGACAAAATTACTTCACTGTTCGACAGTGCTAACATAGAAATTTAGTAGTGGCGTGGATTTTTTTTATCACAACGGACGGGTGTAGTGTGTTGAGCTGATTCGCGTCCTGTCACGGTCGCCTACATGATGTGCGTAACATGAATGAAAGTATAATAATTTCACAGAAACTGTTTGTATTAACTGAAATAATTTTTTTATATGTTAGCACTTTTTAAGTAGGTGCGTATTTGATGGCTACCTGTGCGCGGCGAGTTCGCTCGAGCGTCGAATGCAGAATGGTAGGCAGCGGCCGCCAGTGCCCTCCTTACCCCGCACCTCTCCTCAAAGCTTCTACTCAGGTCGGGCGTAGACAGTTGGGATATCATTATTTTTTGTACAGTTACCATTATTATTTCCTCTATTTGAGTAACAGATATACACAATATATTTTTGGTAACTGTTACGAAACTTTCAGTGCGCAAGCCTGACTCACAACAAAGTGGTCTATAATTTTGATGAGTAAGTCATTCAGTCATAAAATTGTGACTTTCGGACGTCGATATCTCAGAAATGGTAAAAGATATACTTATAAAAATTAGGATTCTAGGTGATCGCGGGGATCTTACTAGATACACAAAATTGCAAGTATGTAGTAAAACAGATATTGAGTTACTGTTAAGTCGAAAGTGGCCCGAAATGGTTCGTTTAATATACCACAACCGGTTTTGCCCATTTCTTCTTGAACTTGGCTGACACACTGCCGTGGGTCTAGATAACTCATAAAACACATATAAATTCTTACAAGTAAGTACCTACTATATTATGCTGCTGTTTGTACTTGGCTATCGATAATCCACTAAGAGGGTAGTGCACAGCAGCAGCCCAACCCTATTTGTCATAAACTTTACTGTGTCTTGTTCGTTACGGGTTGGTCAGATTACATCACTGTCCCTTAAATACTTTGCCTTATTTTTCCTGATTATTTCTGTATTATTATAAATCCCCATTTTTTAAATCACATCAAAGCTATTAGAATTGGGTAAATCTGCAAAACAAACCAAATGACTTAAACTATGATTTGATGATTAATACAACAAAGTAAAACATTGTGATTTTACCTAAAGTAACAGTAAGGACATATTACATGCAAAAATTTTCAACAAATGTGTTTCTAAAAAGGTTGCTTGTTTATTATTATGTAAAAAAACTAATTTTATTTTTCATTAAATACGTTTAAATGTCGAAACTAATTTTAGTCTTAATTTTTATACAATAATTATCTTGCTAACGAACATGACAAAATTTCGTGCGCTATTTACATTTTTATTTGATTAAAATTAAAATAAATAAAAAGGAACGATTCTTTTATGGAAAATAAAAAAATTAAGTATTAGACTAAAATTAAATATATATCTTCAACTTCAATAAAATCGTTTTTTTTTAAACCTTACAAGTAATTTGAAAAATGCCCTTAAACCCTTGCCTGGTAAATTATCAAGTCCTACCTTCACATACATGAAGTCTAATGTGTAAGTGTTTGAAGGTCACGCACACGTAGAAAATAATTTCGGAAATTGACAGTACGGTGTACCCCGTTTTCAATGTATAGGCGTCTACGGGGCGGGAGGGTCAGTACCTCATCGGGAGCGAAATGTCTATGTTTAAAATATTGAGAAATGTATGTATTATGGTCATAATGTGTTTATTATTTAAAAACTTAAATTTTATAGATAAGTTGCGTTCTTATTCTCCAGTCTTTTTGGATAAAAGTTATAGGTACGGGTATTGCCGTTACGGTTACTGAAGTTACTTGCGCAGATGAGCATTAGATGAAAATGTAACGGTCCTGGCCGAAGTTAATTTTGTATGAAAAAAAAACTGATTTTGAGTGAACATAGTGTGTGCGGGTGCCGCGGCCGAACGTGTTAACCAACATACGATACAAAAACACCGCATTTATATGCATGCAAAGGAAATGGAGCAGCCACCTTCCTCCATATTTTAATAAAATATATGCCGCAGGAAGTTTCTTTTAGAAATAAGCTGTACCTTTTGTATGTTTTAATCTTGTTTAATGTTTGTTTGTCCCTATTTCTGTGTGTACAATAAGTTGTGTTATAAATAAATAACAATTTACTAAAGAAAAAATAATTTGTGCAGTCCTAGAAAATAAAAATCTATACACCCCATAAACTTTGCTAATAATCACACCTCTATTGTTTCCATTTCCCCCTTTTTACGTGTGTATTATACACGATTCAGTTTCTAATCACCCCAAGTAAATAGATAATTTACCAGCCAACGGTTTAAGCTAAATTTATAAAAACCAATAAAACAAATCCAATTAAAGGAAAAACGCATTCGAAATTCACCTCCAACTGCTAAAACACTGTTTATTTTTGCCAAAGCTGCAAGTTATATAACCCGACAATTTTTTCACGTCGTCGCTCCAACTTCAAAGACCGTTTTAATCGTGGTATTGCCAATTTTAAAATCAGATCATAAATCGAAGTGGTGGCATCATTGAAAACTTTCTTGACTTTTTTCTCCCAATCACCCCGCGAATACCGCGACTTCTCTATGGTATCCCTAAATCATAGACACTTGATAAACCTTTTTTTTAAAGTTGCCAAAGCATAATTTTTTATAAGATTTTGGTAGATAAACCGCAACTATGTTCACCAAGAATAATAGACTAGTTGACTAAATTTCAAAATCATATTAAAACGATACTGTTTACCTATTACTTTATCATAAATATATATATGCTTTTTCAAAAATTCGATCATTTACATCATTTATTTTGAAATTTTATATTCCGATTTAAATTTACCGCAAAAACGGTTAAGATCGCCACGTTAACGTGAATGACGTCACGCCGTGCCAAATAAACCAAAACAAACTGGTGAAATGTGTCTTGACTTTTTAGTTTTGTTTGTTCGCTTGGTTAGCTAGCTTGGAGGTTAGCTAGGCTAGTTTTAGAAACTGAATTAATATTACTATTGAAGCTAACATTTTGTAAGTCCTTAAAAATCAAATATTATTTAATATATTAAATGAATATATTCTTACTTACATGGAAGTTTTAACATTGCGGAATTCCGATGAGCAAAAGTCAGTGTTCGACGCGAAAAACTTGCCAAGCATGAAGGTGTCAATTTTCGGTAGATTCGCACTATGTGGTTTGGTAAAACCAGACTCTTGTCTTTCAAGAATTAATTTTTATCCAGTTGTCGGTTAATTCACAAAAATAATTATTTAATTTAAAAATCGGTTTCGTTTGAGGCTTGTTCTATAGAAATGTCAAAATGACATTTGGCACCGCGTAACGTCACGGCTTTTGATTGGCTTTTAATGTCATATGACTGAATGCGTATTATTGTCGACTTTTTTATTTAAAAGTATGAATAATCCCATTTTTTTTAAATGAATGTTTTAGATATTTTGTTTTCACAAATCATAATTGATCATTAGAAACGTCAATCCACCCGATTTATTCTTAGTGGACACAAGCCTATTGGACCTGTTGATCCCACCAGGACAGATTCATCATTTCCATTTTTTTTCATGCAGCTATAATGGTCTAAGAGCTGTACGAGTGGTAGAATTTCATTGTTTAGATAATTGTATATCCGCTAGCGATTGAAGGCCTATGTAGCCCTTAATGCGTGAGCCATCCCATGAATGAGTCTCAGGCCCGGATGTATGAAGGGGGGGCGGGGAATTACAACGAATTGATGCTTTTTTTTTTAAAAAAGGGTAGATAATATATAAGTAGGTAGTTACTTAGTTTTTTTAAAGCAGAAGATCTGGTGCTGATTGAATTCAATAACTTTTGGGCTCGCTTCGCTAGTATTTGTTATCACCTACTGTATACCAAGTCAGTGATTTTGAATAATTTCAGATATTGGCATGGCAACTCAAATTTTCTATACTTCTTTTCTATCTATGATGCCATAGACAATCAACAAATGAAAATGTCCGTCTTAGAAGATACGTTTTATTTTACTTTGTGACTGTGCTCTAACCGTGGAGTGCAATGTTGATTGTTTCCTAATAATTACGTTTACACAAAATCAAATAATCAACCACTATGATTGTTCAGGAGCCTATACAGGTAGGACCCCAAAAACTTGGACTGTCAAGTACCTATCGTGCATCATGATTTGATTTGAAATATTTTTACGTTTTTGCCATTTCTACAGGTTATCGTTTGGGATTGTCTCAATAACTACGAGTATGACAATGCTATATTTTTGGCTGAGAGACTACACGCGGAAGGTAACTGTTTGCATTCGGCCCTCATAAACAATAGCACCCTAACATAATGACTTCATTAACTCTTATGAATCTTGTGTATTGATTAAATAACCACACTCTTGTATGTATCGTAATTACTTTTAAATAAATAAATATTGATTTGACGTTGTTGTTTGTTTTCAGTTGGTTCAGAGGAAACAGCCTATCTTCTGGGCACTTGTTATTATAGAGCAGGGCGGGTGAACGAGGCCCACCACTTACTCAAAAATGTATCACCAAGCTTGCCACAAGCGAGATTCCTACTAGCTAAATGCTCAATTGACTTGAAACAGTAAGTACCTTGCACATACATATCTGGAGATACAATAAAGTGTATTTATTGCAGAAACAAAAGCTCAGGATAATCATATTTACTTACGAGTAGACTTTGCCTTTGTGGCAAAACCAGGATCCAGCTCATCTCGAGTGCTGACTACTCACCCAGTTTTCATTGATATTGGTGTTGATTCAATGTAACATGATCAAACTTATTTAACAGGACTTAAATTAATTAAATTAATTTATGCATTCTGTCCCCTGTTTTCTGTATCGAAAGACAGACATAATGCTTAATTAAATTAAGTGTATTCTCGTCAAATAAGTTAAACCGTGTTACACCAAAATAACATCATTAACCTGTAACTATGGACATTATTTTTTTATAGGCATTGGGTCTCTCAGGCACCAATACTTAGACCATATTATAAAAAACCAGACACAATTATGCTAGCGTAAAGGTCCAAATTTAAATTCCATCTTTATACTTGTGGAGATGTACTTGTCCACTACTCTCACATGATCTCGTGGTCTGCTTAAACATGATATTCGCCATTCAAACAGAACCAAAACAATATCTGACTTCACAAGCATCCTCATGGAAAAAAGACAGATTGGTTTTGCAGTTCTCTGAAGACACTACTCAGTATTGACAACTAAACAGGTAGATCTGTAAGTCCCTGACTCACAATTTGGGCCAGTATAATACAAATTGTATTATAGAGACAATTGACAACAACAAAGGATCAAAAGTGTTCGCGAGAAATCTGGCTGTTAGACAAAGCCAACAGACCAAGTTGAAGACTGAGGATGGCAGGATCATATTGTCCAAGACTGAGTTGATGGAAGAAGTTCAGATGTTCTATAGACAATTGTACACGACCACACATCTGCCCATCAGCGATCAGGCTTAAGACCCAAGAGTCAGACTGATCCGACACTATACCGAAGATATCCCAGACATCAGCCTGTACAAGGTTAGAATGGCTCTCAAACAGTTCAAGAACTATAAGGCACCAGGTGATGATGGAATTACGGGTGAACTTCTGAAAGCATGTGGAACAGCAATACTTGTGGAAAGCTCTTGAAACATTATTTTATTCCGCTATACTCAAGGGACAAATGCACTAAGGCATGGCACAGAAGTGTAGTCGTGCTTTTCTTAAAAAAGGGCAACAATACCCTGCTGAAGATCTACAGACCTATCTCACTTCTGAGCCATGTCTACAAGCAGTTTTCGAGAGTCAATACACAACTTCTAGCCTCGGAAACAAGGCCTGAAGAGGCTTTAGTACCATGGACCACAAACACATGCTGCGGCAGATATGACCACGTCAAACTGGTGAAGGACGCGGGAAACCGCTGGATGCGGGCAGCCCAGGACTGGCCGTCGTGGAAATCCTTGGGGAGGCCTTTGTCTAGCAGTGGATGTTGTTCGGCTGATATTATGATTGATGAATGGTAATTTTACTTTCAAAATGTTATTTACGCATTTAACTCAAGTATTAGCTTGTGTTTATTGGTCGTTCAAGCAATTCTGAAACAATAGGAATGTAACCCTTTTTAATTTTGTTGATTTACATTGAGACTTCATTTCCTTGGGGAGACAACAATCCTTCAATAAAGCATTTGATTAGTCAGTGCATGGTTTTCTATATTTAATCTATTGAATTAATACTGACCCAATAATTTGTTTACTGTGTACTTGAAGTACCATTTCGGGCATTCTGGCTGGCTCGTCTTGAACAATATTGTGTTGTGCATTATTGTCTCCCCAAGGCAGGGAGTGGAGAGTGTCAATGTAAACCGACATAACTGCTCAAACAACTATTAACCAACAAGCTAATACTTGAGTTAAATGCGTAAATAACATTTTGAAAATAAAATTCTCATTCATAATATCAGCCGATGGACGTCCACTGCTGGACATAGGCCTCCTCAAGGATTTCCACAACAACCGATTTTGCGCTGCCCGCATCCAGCGGCTTCCTGTGACCTATATCAGTTCATCGGACCACTGAGTGGGAGGCCTGTCTATGCTACGTTTTCTGGTGTTTGCCACTCGAGATCTTTATTGCCCAACGGCCATCTGTTGCACAAGCTATGTACCCCGCCCACTGCCACTTAACTTTAGCAATTCTGAGAGCTATGTTGGTTACATCGGTTCTCCTACGGATCTCCTCGTTTCTGATTCGATCATGCAGAGAAACTTCGAGCATAGCAGGCTTGAAGGCATATCTGGTGCAAGAACTCGCTTCAGTGTCAACTTCAATTCTTTTTTCTTCAATCTTCAACTCTTTGATGGCTGCTGTATTGATGATATTGACGCTAATTTCGTTGCCGAGGCTCTTGGTTGGCTATTATTCAGCATGAACTAAACTAATTTGTAGCAAACCAAACTATGAATTATTTTTTGTATGGGAATCGTGGACGTGGGGCCTTACAGGTACCGTCCAAAATTGCAAGCGGTATAACGGACTCACCAAGTCGGGCGCTGGCGACGAAATCTTCCGTCGCAATAGTCGTTTTACAACTAAAACTGAAGGTACTGAGGGTCTCGAAAGCGGGAAGTGCGGAGAAGTATGTGCATCATGAATATAGTAAACTGTGAGACCCCACATCCACAGTTAAAGGTTATATAAAACATGTGCAAAATCTTGCCTTGTAGCGGCCACTACTTATTCTCATGATCATTATTCTCTTTGCTTTTGTTCCAGTTACAAAGATGCAGAGATTGCATTGGGATCAAATCTGGAAATTGTGGCTTCTGTGTTTGGTGAACAAGCGCCATATGCACTACAGCTTCTTGCCAAAATATACAACATCACAGAGAGGAGAAGCAAAGCCGCAGAGGCCCACAAGAAGGCGCTAGCACTTAACCCATTCATGTGGAAATCTTTCACACAACTATGCAACATGGGGGAGAAAATTGATCCACATCAAGTATTTCAAACTAATAATGCAGAATTTTCATTTGGTGTCTCTACATTAGTGAATCTAGTCAGCAATTCAGAGAATATTTCTTTTGTAAATAGTAACATTCCTACTGTAAACACTAATGTGAATAACGTGACTCCAAATAATATTACCACTAGAACCCCAATGTCAATGTCTACTAGCATCACACCAGAGACTCAGGCTCCTGTCAAACGTATGCACAGTGTGTTCAGTGGTGTAGCACCAATACCTTTCTCACCGTCATTTGGGATGCTGCCTATTGAAGAATCTCCTGTACTATATACCACACCTACACTTACTGATTCTAATGAGCAAAAGGCTATACCTAAGATAGTGAATTCCTTACGTGCACAAATGGGCCAGTTGAAAGATGCAGTGTTCAGCCCAGCGCCGCGATGCACGCTAGGGCCAGCCCCGCGGCGCTCCTCGCGACTATTCAGTAACAACAACAGCAGCTACTCAGTCAAAGAAAACAACAAGTCTCCAAGCAGAAAATTTGTGGCACCCAAAAGTCCCTCGAGAAAAAACAAGCAGCGTACTGTCAAAAACTCTGTCAAAACAAATACTACTGATTCAAATGAGAAAAATAAGAGTATAGAGACTGTGACACCTATCACACCAAAGAATTCAAATGGAGTAGCACTTCTGGGTCTGATGAAAGAATTAGGAGAGGCATACAAAGCACTCTCGTTCTTAGAATGTAAAAATGCGATCAAACTTTTCCAAGATGTTTCTTCAAAACAGCTTATATCGCCTTGGGTGCAGACAATGATTGCACGCGCCCATTACGAATTGGCACAATACGAGGCTGCTGCAAAAATCTTTGCAGAAATCAGAAGACAGTATCCTTGTCGCACAGACGGCATGGATATTTACAGCACATGCTTATGGCATTTGCAACGTGAGGCACAATTATCTGCACTAGCACAAGAATTAGTAGAATTAAATAGAACTGATCCCATTGCCTGGCTAGCTTCTGGCAATTGTTTTTCACTTCACAAAGAGCGCGAGACTGCGCTTAAATTCTTCAAACGCGCTGTACAAATAGATCCAGAAGCTGCTTATGCTCATGCTTTGCTGGGACATGAATATTCTGTTGCAGAGGAAACAGACAAAGCTCTTGCTAGCTTCAGAACTTCAGTCAGCATTGATCCTCGAAATTACGTAGCCTGGTTTGGAATAGCAACTGTGTATGCTAGACAAGAACGCTGGAAAGACTCGCTGGTGCACATTCGCCGAGCTCTTGCTATACACCCCAACTCAGGTGTACTGAGGTGCCAATTAGGGCTGGCACAGGCAGCTCTGGGGAAGATGGACCGCGCGCTCTCCACCTTAGAACGAGCAGTTGCGTTAGATACTGAGAATCCCTTATGCCGCTTCCATAGAGCTTCAGTGTTGCTCCGTGCCGGAAGAGCGCAAGAGGCTTTGACAGACCTCCATCATCTGAAGGACATAGCTCCCAGAGAATCGCTAGTTTACTACTTGCTTGGCAAAGTTCACAATAAACTAGGGAATTCTCATTTGGCTGTGATGCACTTCAGCTGGGCCACAGACCTAGACCCCAAAGGAACAGGTGCACACATAAAAGATGCCTTCGACCCCTCTAAGCAAGAGGATCCCCCAGAGAGATCGACTTAGTTCGTAATTCGAATAATGAAGTTTAAAATTGCAGTTTGCCCGCGCCAAGGCGACGCGGTCGCATTTGACTGATCCCTTGTAAATAACGCGCTCACCTATCGGGCGATCGACGACACCAAAATCTTCCAAATATATAGGCTTGGCTCGGTAGGTGTGTTCTGGCATTTAGTTGCTGTAGAAGTAAGGGAGTTTTTGTTCATATAGAGTAAGATGTGGATATTCCTAAAATAATATAATGTCCTAGTTTTTATTATATCTTGTATAGCTATTATAAATATTAGATTGGTGATGAATAGAATTTATAGAGAAATGATGCTTTATAGAAATGCAGGGCCTAGATCTCAGATTGGATTCAATGGATCATAGAAGACTTTGGATTCCCATTAAATCATTGATTTTTCAACCAAAAGTAATGTTTAAATAACTTTTATTGCCATAATAATGATAAATTCGTGATATAACTGTACCGAAGGTTGGTTTTTAATGAGAGTACCTTATTAATAATTACTTATTAGTTGCGTACGAATTGAGTTGTAAAAAATATTTGGTCAAAAGGAATGTGTAAAATTCGAATGAGATGGTCTTTGGAACCGCTGGCGGTATTTTTTTTTTCAATCATGTTTGTATTCTATTTTTTATACAAAAATCATAATATTACTACCATCCTTCAATGTTACTGCATGTGGACATATAAATTGATTGTATTAAAACGTAACGACGAAGGAATTAACATGTTCCTTTTAAATAATTTTGTTAACAATTTTTGCAACACTTAATTGAAATTATAGAAATTCACGAGAACCAAGTGCGATGTTAGTATTCCAGAATCTTAGTTCGTAGACTATAATTATTTCCCCTTTTTGTATGTACATAATAATAACAATAACTGTAGCACTGTTTGTCATTTCCAATCACCAATGAACTGTTGTGGACAGAATTGTTTAAGCCACATTATGTATTAACTTATAAAGATATAATAATACAAAATATTGCTTTTTATTTTTACCCGACTGCCTCAGAAGGAGGGTTATGTTTTTCCAGTGTATGTATGTATGTAGATTTCTATGATACCTGCTACAGCCTGAGGATTTTGACGTATGAGGTATTGTTAGATTTGTCTTGATCCCGTGAGTGACATAGGATACATTTTTACCCGACTGGCCAAAAAAGAAGGGTTAAGTTTTACGCAGTCTGGTTTTTTTAAATAATTCCCAGTTATTCACTAAAATCTGGGATATATTTTTACCCGACTGGCCATAAAGGGGTTAAGTTTTTACGCAGTATGGTTTATTTTTTAATGAATTCCTAAAGTTATTCATCATCAATCAGCCGAAAAACGTCCACTGATGGACAAAGGCCTGCCCCAAGGATTTCCACGACGACCGGTCCTGCGCCGCCCGCATCCACCGGCTTCCCGCGATCTTCACCGGGTCGTCGGTCCACCGAGTGGGAGGTCTTCCTACGCTACGTTTTCCGATGCGCGGTCGCCACTCGAGAACTTTACTACCCCAACGGCCGTCTGTTCTACGAGCTATGTGCCCTGCCCACTGCCACTTCAGTTTAGAGATTCTGTAAGCTATGTCTGTTACTTTGGTTCTCCTGCGGATCTTGGAGAAACTCAGAGTTATTCACTAAAATCTAATTAATGATAAGGCACTCAATTACATCAACTTATGCTTTATTTAAATGTAATCTAGGTATACATAGTAGGTAAGTTTAGATAAAACATAAAAGGTAGATGTAGTGTTAGCGCTTTAAAAACGGGGTATAAAAACTCTGCTCCTATCACGACGGAGTAGAGTTTTGCTTACAGTCACGCGTTGGCAGACTTGCCGTCAACATGTCTCAATTACAGTGAAGGATAGGACCTATCACGTGTCGAAAGATTATTTGAGGTTCACCACTCAGGCAAAGTATATAAGGTCTAACAAAATTAGCTGAAACTATTTTAACTGTTGCTTCTACCCATGAAACTGAACAACTTTTCCCATGGAGCTCAGTCAAATCGCAAAAAAAATTTGGCTCTCCCATACTAACTCGATCAGTTAATCAGCCAACTTAGTATGGGAAGTTCACATTTTTTTGGAGATTTGACTATGGGTTTCATGGGGAAAGTTGTCCAGTTTCATGGGTAGAAGCACCAGTTAAAATAGTTTCAGCTAATTTTGTTAGACCTTATATACAGGATGACTTTTAATTAGTTCTTGATAGCAAAGGATATGCATGTACTCGTGATTACAAACAACTTTCCCAAAGAAACTATATATCAAATCAGAAAAAAATGGTCCCCGATACACAATAAATTAAGTTATCGAATCGGCAAAAAAGTATAAAGGCTGATTTTTTTTCATATTTGACGTATAGTTTCTGTGGGAAATTTGTTTGTAATCACGAGTACATGCATATCCTTTGCTATCAAGAACTAGTTAAAAGTCACCTATATATTAGTACTAACATACAGTATGGACACTTCCTGCCGCTCTCTAGATTGCGACCTCACCCCCCTCGACACCCAGATTGATACAGATTGGTTACAGTTCCGTTCTCGAACGTATAGTATTTCGCGGTGATTTTGCACCGTCATTTGTTTTTAGAAATGTCATTTTTTGCCCGTTGTATGAAGTGTCCGGGGTGTGCTTATTAGTACTAATATATATACTGTGCTTAAGGTAAGATGCATATATTACGGAAAAATCGTTACCCCACTTTTTGTTATGATTGTTGTATGAAACTCAACATCTACATTATTTTTAATCTAATTAGGTAGGATGTTGTTTCTAAAAAAGCTTTGAAGCAAACTGCTTTTATTTCATTCAGTCCAGTAAAGGGGTGGTAAAATATCGACAACCTTAAATGGTGTTTATCTAATTAGCTTTTGCCCGCTTCGCTCGCGTGGACATCGTTTTTAGGACTTTCTTTTTAGGGTGAGTCGTGCGCGAGCCGCAAGCAGGTTGCGAGCGTGGGACATAACTTTTTTCCAGTTCCCTCGGGAACTATATCGGGATATTCTGATTAGCAGTCTAAGTCACTTCCCACCCCCAACAACCATACAAAAAATCACTTCAATACATTGCTCCGTTTCGACGCCGACGTGCGCGAGCGTGGAATGAGTTATTCCCAAATGCCTCGGTAACTATGTCAGGATATGCTAATTAGTAAAGTATGTTATTTCCTACCCCTTCTACCATGATAATCAGCCCGATCTGGGAGAGGGATCTGGAGAAAAGTAATGTCCAGCTCGCAAGCCGCTTGCGGCTCGCGCACCACTTACCCTCAGACAGTCGTATAAACGATGTCCACGCGGGCAAAAGCTAGTAATATAAATTTGGAAATGTGATTGTTTGTTTGTTACATTTTCACCTTTTCACGTGTCAACACCTTCACCAATCTTGATTAAATTTGGCATGCAGGTAGCCTGTGTTATTGGGCTGGACATAGGCTACTTTTTATTCCGTGAAAATAGCATCCAATGCAGTTCCTGAGGGAACTGTAAAAATACTCTTGTTTTGGTTAATTTCTGTAACATCGAAACGAAACAATGGATTGTGTGCTTTTTTGCACAGAGATGGTTGAGGTGGTGGGAAATGACATAATTTACAAATTAGCATATCCTGACATAGTTCCCGATGGATCTGGGGAAAACTCATTTCCACGCTTGCGCACGTCGCAGTCGCAACGGGAAACGGATTGAAGTGATTTTTTGCATAGAATTGGTTGAGGGAGTAGTTGCTGAGGGATCTGGAGAGAACTCATATCCACAATCGCGAGCCGTTGCGAATCGCGCACCACTCACCCTCAAAGACAGTCATAAAAACGAGGTCCAAGCGGGCGGAGCCGCGGGCAGAAGCTAGTATGTAATAAAAGTAGTAATAAGTACATTACTATGATTGAATGAGTACTAAAATCAGGGCACAGTAATGCCTGATTTTTTTTTTTGGTTTCTTCTTTCCGGCTAACAAAAAGCGCGGAAAAGGCAAAGGTTACTAAAAGACCATACAGCCAGGTCTGACGTATTTAAGCGTCCTTAGCTTTTGGATTTGTAATGCTAGTGCCGGTGCATTACAAATCTTCTCTGAAGTTCTTGACAGCATTTGCAGCCGCTACATTCTGAGGTGGAACACCCAGTTGCTGTAAGGCGTCTATAAAACTGCACCTAGAGCAAGTTGGGTTCTCACGTCCTCCTTCGTTTTATTTTCTTATTCTCCACATTGCTCACGTGCACTAGGCGATTTTCTCCAAAATGCACCACTTTTTAAACAAAATCCTAGCAGAAAACAATGAAAAAACAACAAAATAAAACTACGAATGCGTCTGCCACAAATCCCGCCAAAAAACTCAGTAATGCCTGAATTGTGCATTCTTTTTCTTTTAAGATTATTTATAGTTAAGGGTAACTCCTAGCTTACTAGCGCCGTCATCAGCCGGTCAAGTGCGAGTCGGACTCACGCAAATTAGGGTTCCATAGTCTTCAAAAAATAAACATATATTTTGGAAATACAAAATTATATTTGCAGTTGGTAATAGAACATTTTGTATTGAAACACCTTAAGTAAGTCTACTGTTACTCCTTAACTTAACCATGATAGTTACCGAAAAAAATCATCCCCTTTACATATAGGGGAGATACCCTAATTTTAAAAAAATCGAAAAACGATCGGCCACTGGTCGGCTTGACTAATACAGGGTGTAAACAGACCACTCCCGGAAACTTAAACTGGGGCTTTAACTCTTCATACTGAACAATTTTCTCCAAGGAACCCATACACAATTTTTGAAAAAAAAATCGACTTCATACAAATTAGCCACCTAATCTGCCAATTTTGTATGGGAAGTATAATTTTTTTTTCGAGATTTCAGTATGGGTTCCTTGAAGAAAGTTGTTCAGTATGATGAGTAGAAACCCTAGTTTAAGTTTTCGGGAGTGGTCTTTATACATCCTGCTGTATATCCATGCCAAATTACAGCTTTCAAGTTACTAATCGTCTCTGAGCTAAGTCGCGGACAGACACACAGACATGGCGAAACTATAAGGGTTCCTTGTTCACTACGGAACCCTTAAAATAATTACTCTCTGAGTACATTCATCATTACAGCTCATATACGTCCCCACCGAGGGGCTCGAGCCTACCCTGAATCAGGGCGATTAGGCCTTAGTCGACCCCGCGGGCCCAGTGCGGGTTGGTCGACTTCACACACAACCTTTGAGTTTCTTCGCAGGCGTGTGCAGGTTTCCTCACGATGTTTTCCTTCACCGTTCACCGAGTACATTACTTTGACTAAATTTTAAACGATAAAAAAGAGGAAAAGGTACTTTATATAGTTCGCTGTAGCCACAGATAGCATAAATGTGTAATGTGCCCGCTTTTAGCAGAAATAAAAACCGGTCAAGTGCGAGTCGCATTCGCGCACGAAGGGTTCCGCACCATTATCTATAATAAATGACGTATTAAAAAAACTACTTACTAGATCTCGTTCAAACCAATTTTCGGTGGAAGTTTGCATGGTAATGTATTTTTTTTTTAGTTTTATCATTCTCTTATTTTAGAAGTTACAGGGGGGGGGGCACACATTTTACCACTTTTGAAGTGTCTCGCGCAAACTATTCAGTTTAGAAAAAAAATGATATTAAAAACCTCAATATCATTTTTGAAGACCTATCCATAGATACCCCACACGTATGGGTTTAAAAAAAAAACAGTTTCAGTTCTAAGTACGGGGAACCCCAAAAATTTTCTATTTTTGTGTAAAAATCTTAATGCGGTTCACAGAATACATCTACTTACCAAGTTTCAACAGTATAGTTCTTATAGTTTCGGAAAAAAGTGGCTGTGACATATGGACGGACAGACAGACAGACATGACGAATCCATAAGGGTTCAGTTTTTTGCCATTTGGCTACGGAACCCTAAAAAAAGGTCTTAAAACTCATCGTCTAAAATGACATGGTTTGATGAAGTATGGGCGACTGCGCCAGCAATGTATAAACACTGTACCTACTAAGATGTGACGCTGAATAGCTAAATATCAGTAGTCCGCATGAAAACACTTTCACGAACTTTTCGTTATTTCGTAATTCTGAAAAATAGTAGCACAAATTAAAAAATAATTAATAAAATAAAATAATTATGTTCTATGAGATTAATAAGTACATGAATATTTGAATACTATGTGTTAGTGAGAAGTTCCTATACATGATAATTCATTCATGCTTGGGGCAGTGGCCAAGCCAACTCCTTTTCGTCCAAGTATGTACGCACTGGGCCCGCGTGGTCGACTAAGGCCTAATCGCCCTGATTCAGGATAGGCTCGAGCCCCTCGGTGGGGATGTATATGAGCTGTAATGATGTACTCAGCGAGTATTTTTTTTTTACTGGTGGCGGCACTAGTTAGGTAGAGGGGATGCCCTTAAATAAAAGTAACAATCAATACCAGAAATCATTGCTTTACATTTTTTACTCATGCCATTTTTAACTTATCAAATTATGGTACTACCTAGATAGAACTATACCATAAATCAACCAAAAAAAAAGCACAATATAAACATACTTAGTAGGGATTTGACAGTTTCAAATGTCAATTCCATAGTACTTTTGTTTACCTTTTGCTTTTTTTTTGGTTGATATATACAGGGTGTAACAAAATTGTTGTAGGTCCCGTTAACTAAGGCTTCTACTCATCATACTGAACAACTTTTGTTCTACGACTTGGCTGAAAACGAAAAATTTTTTTTTACTCCATACATATCGATCAGCTGATCGACCGATTTTGTGCATTTTAGTATGGAGGGTCCAATTTTTTTTTGAGATTTCACTAATGGGTATGATGAGTAGAAGCCCCAGTTAACGGGACCTACACCAATTTTGTTACATCCTGTATAGTATAGTAGATATTTGAAGGTTTTATATGAACCTTTGCAGTATCGAGTCCAAAGCTTTTTTGACAGTGGGATCGTTCATAAGCTTGGTCTGGGCGGGCGGCGCGGGGGCGGGCGCGGGCGCGGGCACGGGCGCGGGCGGGACCACCTTCTTGTCGTTGAGTATGCTGAGGATCCTCTGTTTGAGCTCAGCCTCAGTTTTGCTGGCCACCGCCGGTGTGAGCGGCTCGCCTAACTCGACCTTTGCTTGCTGCTCGCGGCGTTCCTACAAATTATTGCAATGTATCAGAAATGGAACCAAAGTAACAGACACAGCTCTCAAAATTGCTAAACTTAGCTAACTAGGCGGGCGGGGCACATAGCTAGTAGAACAGATGGCCGCTGAGGTAGTAAAGCTCTCGAGTGGCGACCGCGCACCGGAAAACGTAGTGTAGGCAGGCCTCTCACTCGGTGGACCGATGTCCTGGTGAAGGTCGCGGGAAGCCGCTCGCTGAATGCACGCGTCGCAGAACCGGTCGTCGTGGAAATCCTCGAGGGAAATCTATGTCCAGCAGTGGACGTCCTTCGGCTGAAATGATGATGATAATGTATCAGAATGCTAGAGTTACTTGTTGACGTGAATACGTCTTTAAAATTGCTTCCATAGGGACGCAATAAAAAAAAAAAACTAATGATAACAAAATCGTGGGATACAGTTTGGAGTTGCGGCTAATATCTATCATCTCCATCCAAATTTCAATTAAACCACCGGATAGCTAAAGAATCAAAGAATTTATTGCGCCAAGTAAGGACTGTAACACATCGCGCGCGGCGGAGTGGGAATCGCCGCCATTTTGAGGTCTATCTTCTGCGTATCGAGATTTCCATTTAGTATAATTTTCGAATTTGTGAAGCTACGACGTTCGTTCAAGTTTCAATTGTCAGCTCTCGTCAAAATCTTGCTATTGATGTTCCACTCCTTTGTTGTTGATGTTCCACCCCTTTGTTGTTGATGTTCCACCTATCCGCACGACGTTTTACGCTTACTCATTTATTACGCGGACAGTGACGGAGTGGAACTCCGTCCTTGCGTTAATGCTTTCCGATTCTTACAATTTGGGGACCTTCAACGCGAGAGTGAAGAGTGACCTTCCATCTTCGGCATTATCGTCACTTACCAACAGATGAGATGATGCCAAGGGCTTACCAATGACGACTAAAAAAAAATTCTAGCGAGACCTACAGTACTCGCATATGATGTGTAACATGTGACAAAATACTTTATAAAAGGACGGCAAAGATACGGCAGACTAGGCTGTATGGTCATAGATACCTTTGCCTTTTCCGCGTTTTTAAAGCCTGAAAAAACGCGACTTCCTGTTACACATTTCCGTCCCATGGGACACATTTCCGTCCCATTTCACGAAATCACTCCCACAAATTGCAGGAAAGCGAGAGCAAAGATGTTACACATCAAAAAAACTGTATCTCCACTTACCATCAGGTGAGTTATAGTTGTAGTAACACACTCATTTTTTTAATTAAAAAAATCCAAGAGATCGCGTTTAGGCAAATGTTGTGTGGGATAGTGTGGTTTATTCAGTAACTGACTACCTGACTCATAGAGTATAGATTTTTATTTACTTATTATGATAAAATAAAGATAAATATTCTTTATTGTACACACTAGTTAAAACAATTTTGAAACTTTTGACTTATTTATTGCAATTTGATTTTATTTATCCATTAATTTTACTTTATTTTATCTTAATGACACTTCATTCTATCTATTTGACATGTTTATTTTTTTTATTAAAGTTTTAGTGCCTTATTATTATTATTATTATTATTTGATATAATTAATGTTTTTAATGACATATTAATCTAATTGAAAAATATGTTTATTGAATTGTTATTGTTTTAGTAGAGTATTAATATTGATATTGTTTAATGTTTTCAACAACTCACCTAATGTGTAACTATTTATTTTGATTTAAATGTATGTTTAAGTTAATGTCCAACACAATTTATATTGTAAACAGGAAAATAAACTATGAACTATGACACGGCTAGGTGGGACGGACGATGGTTTGCTTGCGTAAGTTTGATGGCAAAAATGGATGCGCAGCGCCAAAGATCGGTATAAGTGACGAGGCTTCGAGAGGCCTATGTCCAGCAGTGGGCTAACACTGATGATGGTGATACCATTGTAATCAATTCAGATTTAATTACAAGCTTTTATTTAACTTGCCAACTAACTAACTACCAACCCGCACTGGGCCCGCGTGGTCGACTAAGGCCTAATCGCCCTGATTCAGGGTAGGCTCGAGCCCCTCGGTGGGGACGTATATGAGCTGTAATGATTTAACTTGCAATGTATGTGTGTTTGTTCGGGTGAAATCTTGCGAGTTAAATTTAACCCACTAGCTGGTTTCCGATTCAGCTGAAATTTTGCATGCATATGTACATCGCGTGACAATGCAATATTAAAAGCTTGTACCTAAAAGTTTTTAGGTTTTTCGAAAATTATTTCCGACTGTGCTCACCTTCAAGTACTCGATAACTTTGTCGTATTGTAACGCAGTCAACGCTCGTCCATCTGCCAGTTGTCCAAGGAGTGCGTATACCGCTTCCCGACCCGAGGACCCGCCTCGTTGCACTTCTTGGAAGTTTCTCGAAAGTAGCTGCAGAGCATCATCGAGGGGCATGTTGCGGTGTTCTGAAGAAAACCAGGTTAGGTGAAATCGGTTAATTATTTGAGCTCAAAATGGGGAGGGGGTTCGGCAAAATGACACCTGGTCGGGTGGGGAGGTGTCAATAAAAATCCCACTTCAACCTTTTAAGGTATCCTGGTCGGGTGGGGAGGTGTCAATAAAAATCCCACTTCAACCTTTTAAGGTATTTATATAGAGTATTTCTCGTTAACCTAAGATAAATGTTGGCAAGAAGCAAGGTCTTACAGCACAAGTAAAGGCAAAATCTAATAATCGTCAATTTGTAATTTTATCTCATAAAAATTCATGTTACAAGGTTGGTAAAAAAAGGTAAATAACAAACGAGTGACATTTGTATGCTCGAGCCGCAGGTGAGGGTTTACTATCGTCACGAGTTTGTCATTACCCTTTTACGCTCATGTATCATACGACGTTTTTTTAATACAGTTGTTTTTTAGTACGCGACTTGTGGCTCATTTTAAATGCCTGGGGGAGGAATCTAACTTTGTTTTTTTCCTTTACATACACATACGTATATTTTTTATCACACATACATTAACTATTCATTATTATAATCGTATTCACCACTAAAACAACTTATTTGAGTTTTACGAAAATTACGCCATATTTTAGCTAGCCACACGTACTTAGTTTTTTTTTCAATATTAGCATAAACAGATTACAATAAGGTTTGGGATAATATTATTGTAAGCATTAAAACTTCCTTGGAAAAGATGACATATTCCTTGGCGTAACCTATGCGCTTCATTCATATTTATTCTGCTTTCTTCACAACAATATAACCCAAAAAGGTTCTAACTAACTAGCATTATGTACACAGACCAGCACATCAAACTACACACTTTGGACTTTGTACAGTTTTTATGCCGAATGCGTATGGATCAGAATCGCACTACGAGTGTATAGCTTGATGTGCTGGCCTCTGTACATAGCTCTCTTAAAAAACAACCTATCTCTTTTAAAATTCTCCTTCCAAAAGTCAAGAAGTTTCTGTATCTTTGGCTATCATTTTTTTATTTGCTAGAAATGTCTTGTTCCTTGGAGCTAAAAATTAAAAAAAAAGTGGCAAAGAAAAATCACATGTGTAAAATCGATTTTGCGCACAGTAAACTAACATCTTTTCAAGTTGAAAAAATAATTTTTGAAATTATAAACTTACATTTACAGTTGCAAAACTGACTAAAACGAAGATCGATGTGTGGGACAACATTTAAGTTTGTCCATCAATCTAACTTATTTTTTTGTAAATCTTTTTTTTTATTCACAATTCGTAAACCCTTGACAACATCTCACCTGGTGGTAAGTGACGATGTACAATACAAAACAAATATAGTTTTGTAATGCAGAACCCTAGGTGAGCGAGCCCGAATAACGCTTGGCCGGTTTTTTCATAGAATATACTACTTTTCAGAAAAGTGCTATCATTTTAATCCTCTTTTTTTTCAGAAAAAAAAATCATAGAAGACACCAGTAACACTTTAGGTATACAGGGTGAACACCTGCATCCTTGAAACTGGTAATTCAATATCATGTTTAAAGTAAATAAATTGTTTATTCACTTTAAGAAGTCTTATCATATAAGTTTCTTAAATTATTTAGGAACATCTAGGTGTGCAGACACTAGTATCTGTACTAGGCAGCGCCTGTGTTACAGAAACTAGTCCCTTCCAAGCAAAATAACTTATTTATTACATTTGGTGTTGACAATAAGAGTCGAAAACCAATAAAAAATACACCATTATAAACATTTTTTTTTAAATAATATTCTTAATAGTAATTCAATAATCGTGTTGGATGTACTTATTAGGCGAAAGAACTCGTGAATGGTCAGCGGCGGTCATTGGCCGTTGACCCCGAGAGAACTTTAATACTCCAATACCAAATACCCGTCGTTTTAATTGATAGGATGAAATAGATGTGATGAAAACCACATTGTCCTCACCTTGCGGCAGTCCGTGTAAAATGGTCAATGTCAATGACCTATTCTCCTGGTTCTGCGGCATGACTAGTATGGCGTACAGGCATCCTCTGGAAGCTATGTTGCCCAACACTTTGCCTATGGGTACGTCCTCCATGGGGTAAAGCAGGTCCACCACGATGCCAAGTCTTTTGAGACGGTTCTCTATGTATTCTGCATACTCCCTGTACACAAAGAAGAAGCTATTCTAACAGGCTATGGTAATAGGGTAGTTGACTACAGCATGAAAGAAAATAATGACATATTATTTCCTAAATACATCTCCTCTTGAAAATTTTAAAAACCTTGCTCGTTTTGTTTTTTATCAAGTCTTCAATTTTAAAATAATCAGAATTTGGAATATTAGTACATCAATGACTCTGAAAAACTGTGACATCACGCCTTGCTATTTCAAACATTTGTAGAACAAAATTTCGTTTTTGACAGTATAAAAAGTAATTCAAATGACTAGCAGTCGAATAGCCCATTGTATATGTTTCATCTTTTTTCTCCATTTCATGTTTAGGGTTCCGTACCTAAAGGGTAAAAACGGGACCCTATTACTAAGACTCCGCTGTGCGTCCGTCTGTCTGTCTTTCACCAGGCTGTATTTCATGAACCTTGATAGCTACACAGATATAATTTTCGCGATAGTTAGTTGTTGTTATAAACAAATACAAAAAAATAGAAAAAGTGAAAAAATAACTCCAAACAAAAAACGTGTTTTTTTAAACACGAAGAAACTAGCGCTATCTAGTATGATGGTTTTTAAAACACACGATTTCGATTCTAGTCCTTAAGCATGGCGTGGCGCTAGTGTGCTAATCGAACCGCCTTAAGGGGATTTCTTCAGCTGACTAGCACTGCCATCAGATAAAAAATAATTACTCGCTGAGAATATAATTTAACGAAGATTTTCGATGATGAAAATGAAGAATAAGTAATGTAGTTTATTTGGAAAGTATCAACTGTTAAAATACAGTTCGCTGTAGTTACAGATAGCATAAGTGCCAAAGCGGACGTACTTATGCTATATGTAACTCCAGCGAACTATATTGCCACACCTCGGACACTGCATACAACGGTCGTGAAATGACATATCTAAAAACAAATGACGGAGCAAACAAAATCACGGCGAAATCCTTTATGTTCGGGAACCAATCTATAACCAATCTGTATCAATCTGGGTGAAGAGGGGGTGAGATCGGAGAGCGGCAGGCAGTGTCCATACTGTATGTTAGTACTTGTACAATGTACTGTATGTTATACTTTGATATTTCACAGAGTTGATAGAGTCTAAATAAACCACAGCACCTCTTTTCAAATTCATCATCGAAAATCTTCGTGAAATTATATTATGATACTGATGGATTTCACGCGATTATGATGAACAGAGTGTGCGGTAGCACTAACAGCATTCTGAAGGTAATCAGCGGTAAGCATGAGTGCCGTATTGCCAGTCATTGGACGGCAATATTAGTAGGTTAATTAGTATAGTACCTTGTGATTATTATTATTTTCTGACATGAAATGAAATGAAATGAAATAGTTTATTTGTGGAAACACAGTAATAAGGATCTTAGTTTAAATTATAGTTAAATGGAACAGTGTGTTTCGCCAATAAATGGCATACAAAATACTTATAATTCTAATTATAATGTCAATAAAGAAATTAATAAGTACCTTCTCATAAAATTATTGATTAAAAAATTCATTTAAGTCATAAAAGCATTTGTCTGTCAGCCAACTAGCAAGTTTGTTTTTAAAATATTTTTGTGGGAGCTCCCTGAAGTCACGAGGTATGTGATTATAAACCTTAATTGACATAAAATAACAGTTTCTCTCATATACAGAGCTTTTGCATTTTGGTACTAACAATCGCGTAAGGTCTCTGTCTCTTAACCTAGGATGCTGTTCAGCATGTTTAAAAAGATTCGGATGATTCTTTACAAATGTTCCTATTTCTAAAATGTATAAGCTTGTAAGCGTTAGAAGGTTGTGTTTCTTGAAAAGAGGACGACATGTGTCAATTGGTCCTGCTCCACTTATTGCTCTTACACATTTCTTTTGTGTGAGAAATATATTAGTTGCATCCGTTGAGTTGCCCCACAGAACGATGCCATATCTTAAAACCGATGCAACATATCCATGGTAAGCAGTTAGTGCAGTTTTTTCTCCGTTAATCTTTCTTAACTGTCTAAGAGCGTATACAAATCTACTTAATTTGGAGCATACATATTGGACATGAGATTTCCAATTACAGTGTTGGTCTAGTATTATACCGAGAAATTTTATTTCACTAGTTTCTTGTATTGGTTGACCTTCAAAAGTAATGTTGGGATGGAGTCGTTTTGTTTTGTAGTTAGAAAACTGTATGAAACTGGTTTTAAGAATATTAACTTTCAGTTTATTTATTTCTAGCCACTCGGTAATTCGCCCAACACAATCGTTTAATACGTCCTCGTAAAGTACAGAGTCATCCTTATAGGGAACAATAACCGATATGTCATCCGCAAATAATATTGTTTCGTGTGTCGACTGTACTGGTAGCTCATTTATGTAAAGGAGAAAGAGGAGTGGTCCCAATACACTACCTTGTGGGACGCCGCGTTTGTTGTATTGGAAAGTAGATTTAAACGTAGTTAATTCCTTATTTGTCTCTAATCGGCTCAATTGCACACACTGCTTTCGATCTGATAAGTATGTATTGATCCATTCTAAAGCGGGTCCTCGTATGCCATATCTAAAGCATTTTTTGAGAAGAATGTCATGGTCAACATAATCAAACGCTTTACTCATGTCGAAAAAGATGACTATTGTCGGTATTTTTTCATTTATAAATTTAGTAATACGCTGCACCAATGCATACGCCGCTAAAGTGGTTGATTTTGCGGTTTGGAAACCAAATTGAGTATCACTTAAAATATCGTGTTTGTAAAGAAACTCAAATAGACGGCTTTGCATCACTAGTATCACTTAAAATATCGTGTTTGTAAAGAAACTCAAATAGACGGCTTTGCATCACTTTTTCAAACAGTTTAGAAATAGTAGGTATGAGAGTAATAGGGCGATAGTTATTTAAGTCTTCTTTAGAACTCTTTTTGTGTAGTGGTTTTACAATTGAAATTTTTAGTTTTGTTGGGAATTTTCCTTCAGTAATCGAAAGGTTAACTAGATAGATAAGAATAGGAGTCAACTCCCTAACACAAGCTTTTAATACATGAGTGGAGATACAGTCATAGCCCACAGATTTAGTATTGTTAAGAGACATAATAACTCTAGCCATCTCATCCTCAGAACACGGTTTGAGAAAAATACTGCTCTTTAGGCATTTTCCTTCCCATGTGTAATTTGACATTGTTTTTAATTTTTTTGACGACGTGTAATTTGACATTGTTTTTAATTTTGTTTTGATTAATTTTTAAATTTTTTTGACGACGTGTAATTTGACATTGTTTTTAATTTTGTTTTGATTAATTTTTAAATTTTTTTGACGACGTGTAATTTGACATTGTTTTTAATTTTGTTTTTCGAGTCTATTTTTTTAGAACAATATTAAGAAAAAATGAACATTAATTATTTTATACTCTGTATCTCTTATCGTTGGCACAATTAACCGTGCTATCCAAGTGATAGACGGCGGTTGCCTGGTGTAGCACTTAGCATCACCCGCGGTCACGTGTAGGCATTTAGATTTACACCTTGGGGGTTGGGGGGGGGGGGGGGGGGGGGGTTTCGCTCCGATGTGCTTTTAAGGTGGCCCTGCTGCCAAAGCTTAGGGAGAGTTTTAGTGGGTAGTGTGCTCTTGGGTCTGTGCATATTTATTTATATATACCTTATGTATATAATGGGTATATATGCACATAGGCGCAGGGCTGTGAGTCCCACATAACCAGTACAGCCGGCTGTTATTGCGTATGCGTAAAAGCCTTCTCCTCCCCTCCTCCGTAGTCCGGGGGGAAAAAAAAGCAATGTGTTTTATACTCTGCATACTATGGAATAATTTTTCTGAAATAAAATATTTGAATTAAATATTCTCAGCGAGTAATTATTTTTTATCTGACAGCGGCGCTAGTTTCTGAGGGAACCCCCTAAATGACTTTTCTTGTCTGTACTTACGTAAGTGCTCTGGAGACGACAATTATTTCGCAGTCGTTGCGCTCGGTGACAGGCACCGCGCGCGGGTACTCCGGCGCGTGCGGCTTGAAGCGGTCGTAGCCACCGCGGTCTGCCCAATCGCCACCTAAATAGACGCAGAATAACCTGATCAATTTAATTAAAAGAGTTACCACTAATTAGTGAAATTAAAAACTCTAGACCAAATTTCAGCCGGAGAGAAACTTCATTTTCGGCGGTCTTTTATACCGTCTTCAAATTCGACCCATATGTATGTAATACATACTCGTATTATTCGTCTTTGTGGGCTACGAAAAAGGTGTGCTAAATTTCATAAATGTATGTTTGTATGTATGTAAGTATGTATGTTTGTCTACGTATTTTCAAAAACTAGAAATCGAAATGCAAACATTCTTTTTTTAGTGGATTGAACACCCACTACTTTTTCTAAGCAAACCCCAACAGGGCGAGCTCGCCTATCGCACTTAGTGGTAACTAATATAAGTATGCTTGGCAGACTAGGAGTGGGTCTTGCCCGTGGTCCACCTGTTTGGTTCACCTTAGGAGATGTACAAGTGCAAGAGGCTGAACTAGCCATGAGTTGACTTAACCTATTTTTGTGCCAGTTTTCAGGCGTAGATTTATTGGCGCTTAATCGATTGGGACTTTAGCCCATGTTTGCGGATAGATTTGGCAAACATTGCCCTGCTACTTTAAGCTGCAGACGTCCTATTTTTTTTAAATAAAACAATGTCAAATGCATATAATGGTGCGGGGCGAGACGGGGGAGATCGAGCCCCAGGTTCCATAGTGACCATTGTTTAGAAACTGGGGACATTGATTAAAATCAATACATTAAGCACAATACAAGCGCAGGAGCATACGAGTATATACCCGGTGACTATAGTGATATCGGCGTTGACGCAAATATTAGAGGCGCTGGACCATTGCATGGATCCTTACACTGTGCCGCGGTGCCCAAATTCGACTCGCACTTGGCCGGTTTACTTACTAAAGAATTTTATGTAAGAACACATTAGCATTTACAGATAGGAGCAAGCGCCAATAAATCTACGCCCGAAAACTGGCACAAAGAAGGACAACTTGCGTTGTGTAGTCCAGCACATGTCTGTGCCTCTTGCACTTGTATATCTCCAAAGGTGGACCGCGGGCAAGACCCGCTCCTAGTCTACCGAGCATACTTATATTAGTTACCACTAAGTGCGATAGGCGAGCCCTGTTGGGGTTTGCACCATAGCCCCGCCCGCGCCCTCTCGCCCCGCTCTACTAGCACTGTTAAATCCTTTCTTTTTTGACGCATTTACGCTCAGCCCTGTTGGGCAGGAAAGTAGGCAGCTCAAGTATGTACTCGTAAATAGGTCACTCACGCTGTCACAGCTCCTGCCGCTGCCATTGCCACTATTGTCAGCTTTTGTGCGGAAGTCAAGGGAATCGGCTGAGTGTGAACACTCACTCGCGACGATGTTACCGCAGAAGTATTTAGAGCAATATTTCCGGCAGTGGCAGGAGCTGATGTAAATATCGGGTTAAAGTTTGTCGAGTATACTTGCTTGAGTTACCTCTAGGTCCACCAGGTGAGCGCTCTCGGTAGGGAGCGCCACCGCGGCCCCGCCCACGCACCCCACGCCCGCGCGGCTGGCCCCTCCCGCGCCCACGCCCTCCTTCGTTCCAGCGCTCGTTGTACCCTTCCTCTTGATCTTCTCCATAGTCTGCCAAGTATTAGTCGGTTTGGTTAGTGGGAGGTTATTTCAAAATTTTCAAAGATGATATGTGAGGTCGAAAGTCCTAAATTGCCTAGGAATAAAACTTTAAAACTAAGACTTTTAGTCTTCATCATATCAGCCGAAGGACGTCCACTGCTGGAAATAGGCCTCCTCCAAGAAGACATTGAGTCTTACTAAGATTTAAAGAAGTTAGGGCTTCAAGGCTTCAATACTTCAAGGCTTTAAGACTTCAGAACAGAACTTTGGGATTTCAAGACGTCAGAAGGTCAGAACAACATTTCAACTTTGGACTTTTGAAATAAATTTGTGAAAATAGTAGACTGCGTACCGTTAAAAACGTGTGACATGTCCAGTCTCCTTTGCATCGATGATGTTTCATTCACAATGGGTTTTGGAAAATGATAAGGTCAAGACCTCGCTGATCAGTTTAAATAAACATCCCTCTCCCTAAGAAGTCCAATCCATCAAGTCTGTCCGATTACCGTCCTATTTCTATTCTCCCTTTCCTTTCCAAAGTCCTTGAACGCCTTATCCACTGCCAACTTAGTCATTTCCTGGTCAAAAATAGTCTTCTGAACCCGTTCCAATCTGGTTTCCGTCCTGGCCATAGTACGAATACTGCACTTATCAAAATCACTGACGACATTAGATTTGGTATGGAGAATCAACAACTCACAGTACTAACTTTGCTGGACTTCAGCAACGCATTTAATACTATTGATCATGACATACTGCTTGGGTTGTTGAGTTCCCTCAACATGTCGCCGCCGGTAATTGATTGGTTCCGCAGTTACCTGCAAGGACGTCGACAACGCATATGCATTGAAGACTCCTTTTCATCTTGGTTATCCACTAGTGCTGGCGTGCCGCAGGGTGGCGTTCTCTCCCCTCTTCTATTCGCTATTTTTATTAATTCTGTTTCCCTTCAGATCTCCTCTTCCTATCATCTATATGCAGATGATCTACAAATTTACACACAGGCACCTTTAGATGACCTTTCATCTTCCATTAAGACTACTAATGCTAATCTTAACGTCATATCAGAGTGGAGCAAATCTTACGGCTTAAAAGTCAATCCAATGAAGACGCAATGTATCCTGATTGGCAGTCCGTATTTTGTCTCTAGGATAGATTATTTTAATTTGCCTACTATTACTTTCGACGGTGTAACTGTTCCCTTCAGTACAAAAGTAAAAAATCTAGGAGTTTTCATTGACCAAACCCTGTCTTGGGTCCCCCAGATTGCTGAGGTTAGTAGGAAGATGTTTGCTTCAACCCGTTCTCTCAATCGACTGCGCAATTTTCTTCCAACAGCCACCAAAATTGCTATAGCCCAATCCATTCTTCTTCCCATTCTAGATTACGCTGACACGTGTTATCTTGATCTCAATGTTGATCTCCTAAATAAGCTAGAACGATTACAAAATCTAGCCATTCGGTTTATTTATGGACTGCGCAAATATGACCATGTATCCGAGTACCGAAGGGAGCTACAGTGGCTTTCAGTACGTTGTCGAAGGGACGCCCATTCTCTTGCTCTTCTCTATTCAGTGCTTTTTGACCCTCGTACTCCCTTTTATCTTAAAAACCGTTTCCAATACCTCTCCTCCTCTCATAGTCGACCTCTACGATCTGAAAATTCACTGCGCCTTGTTGTACCTACTCATACTACCAATTTCTACTCTGATTCCTTCACTATACGTTCCATAAGCCTGTGGAACTGTCTCCCTGATTCCATTCGTAATTCGCCTTCCCTTAATATATTTAAATCTAAAGTTAAAGATCACTTTCTAGCGCTATAAATTTCATAAATCTGTTTAATCTCCTACATATTATCTCTAGTTGTTCTCATCATCATCATTAATGTGGTTATGTATGTACTTACTATACTATATACGTTATGTATGTATATTTTATGTATATGTATTTTTTATGAGTATGTATTTTAGTTTATATCATTTATATCTACTTATATATTTACGTGTATTACGTAGTTTAAGATTGGTTATTTATTTTTTATTTATTTTTTTCTCTATGAATTTTTTTTTTTTTTATTGCCCACTACTACCCCACAATAATGATTTCTCATATTTCCTTCACCTAAAGGTTGTCTGGAAGAGATCGCTTGTTAGCGATAAGACCGCCTATATGTACAACTTCCTTAATCATTGTATCTTTTTTTTTTCTCTTATGTTGTCCAATAAAGTGTTTTCAATCAATCAATCAATCAAACATTTTTTATTAACAGTCTACATGTATTTGGCTAGTACAGCTAACCTAGCTTCTTCCAGAAGCACAGAAGTCTCTACTGGGCTTCTTGGAGGAGCTGGCAGTGATGCCGGCCAATCACGCAAAATGGGCGCAGCAGTCGCCTGGTTGCGGAAATCAGCCCGCCCCTAACTTCAAGCACAGAAGTCTCCTGGGACATTCACAGGCTCCTTGGAGCAACTTTGTTTTGAGGATTTTTACTCCGAGTTAGTTTAAGCCAAGGATCAATTCCAAGATCACGTGACTGACAGTTTTTTCTTTGTCAAGATAGCCTCTGCACGGCGGACTGCCTCTGCTTATTCAAAAGCAGGTGCTCAGTGAAAGCACCTACAGCTTTTGGGAGATCTCGTCGGTTATGGCCGAGCAGTTTCCAAGCCAGTTGTGGCATCCTTGCGTCAATACTATCTTTGTCTTCCTGCAGCTGGTAAATCAGCTCACAGGCATAATGTTGATGAATAGTGTCCAGCCTCAAGAAACGAATACAATTTGTACTGGTCTGGTTTGAAAATCTGCAGGCAAGCGAGGTTTGCCCTGTCGACAACTAACCCTGGCTTATCTAGGAAGCTCCTGAGACTTGGGAGAGCTCAGCTCCGCAAGCTAACAGCCGCTATTACTGGAAATGGCCATTTCAATAAACACCTATTCGCTCTAGGTATCACCGACAGCCCACTATGCAGAGCGTGCATGGAGGCTGAGGAGACTGCTGTCCACATCCTACTGGATTGCAAGGAACTAGCACAGTACAGGGTCGCGCTCCTCGGTGAGCCGAGGTCACTTCAGGAAGTCGTCGGCAACCTACGGGGGCTACTGGGCTTCTTGGAGGAGCTGGGCTGGCAGTGATGCCGGCCAATCACGCAAAATGGGTGCATTGGTCGCCTGGTTGCGGAAACCAGCCCGCCCCTAACAAATTCAATCTTTTGGCCTAACAGATACATAAATCAACCCACAACTTGAGGTTTTTTTCTATTCATCCGTACACCCAAAAGGACATTAACTAAGCCTCCGCTGTCTGACCATCTGTCAGCAGACTGCATTTCATGAACCGTAATAGGTAGACCATTGAAATTTTCACAGAATGCGTATTTTTGTTGCCGCTATAACAACAAATAGTAAAAATTTAAAACAGTAAAAAAACAAGGGGGGTTTCCATACAAAAAAACGTGTTTTTATAGGTCTTTACAAGTATTTTTGATTTAGCTCTATCGTAAAAACGGCAATACATACAACCATAAAACTTGTTGTGATTATAGTAATATTACTGAAGTAACACAACAAATAATAAAAATCGGACAAGTGTGAGTCGTACTCGCGTTAAGGAGTCGGAACTGAGTGACAAAAAAAGCATATTTTGGTCGCTTGCGTTGATGTCTTTTGTTTGTAATGTGAATAGGTATCATTTTCATTATACTATATAGTAGTGTGAAGGGGTATGATGGTACGGAACTCTCGGAGTGCTACTCCGGCTTGTACGTATTGCCATTCTTACGATAGAGCTAAATCAAAAATACCTCAAGAATGCCTACAAAAACATGTTTTTTGTATGGAGACCCCCCTTATTTTTTATTAACCTTTTCGAATTTTCAGTATTTGTTGTTATAGCGGCACCAGAAATACACAATCTGCGAAAATTTCAACTGTCTACCTATTGCGGTTCATAAAATACAGCCCGCTGACAGACAATGGAGGCTTAGTAATAGGGTCCCGTTGGTGTACGGATCCCTAAAAAGCTTCTGCCACATGGAATTGTAAATCCAATGTTTCAACACAATCTGTTATTTAGACAGTGATAAGAACTAACCACCTCCGTGGTGTAATGGTCAACTTCATTAACTTCACATCAGGAGGTCGCGGGTTCGATTCCCGGTGGAGTCTAATGTTCCATAGTTCTAAGATAGTCAGTTCTGCACCCTTGGTAAGCCCGCTTCCATCTTCGGCATCAATGTTACACCATCAGGTGAGTTGGTGTCAAGGGCTTACCAATTGTGTGGATTTAAAAAAACTTACTCTGTTGATCACCAATATAGTTTCCGTAGTTGTCATAGGGCTCGTCACCCTCTTCGTTACCGGGAATGTTGCTAGAAAGCGCCAACGCTGGTGGAACTTCTGAATGTATTGTCACGACCTCTGTTTCACGTCTAAAAAGTAAATTAATAAAGGAGTTTAAACTTAAAGTACGTTTGGGGAACTGCAGTACACCCAAATGGAGTTCTGGAAATGTTTTGAAGGATATTAAAACAATTTAACAAAAAAAATAAATTATATAGGTCTTTTTAATTTAATTTAGAATTTATCCTTAATTTAATCACTTTCACTGCTGGACGAAGTATCTTCAGACACAACAAAGATAAGTAACAGTATTTTAACTTGGCAGTGTCCTTGAAATCATTAACTACAACTGCGTGTACACGCGCTCGGGCCTAGGGCTGTCTGTCTTGGGTTACGTATTTATAATGCAATATTAAATTTCTCGAATTATCTTTTAACTAAATATAAAATATAGGTAATATTAAATTCATCGCGAAATAAATTTGCTTATCGCTATCTCTCTCTGTCTTACCATGTGGCACAATTAAGCGTGCTATCCAAATATTATTATATCAGCTCATATACGTCCCCACCGAGGGGCTCGAGCCTACCCTGAATCAGGGCGATTAGGCCTTAGTCGACCACGCGGGCCCAGTGCGGGTTGGTCAACTACACACACAACCTTCGAGTTTCTTCGCAGGCGTGTGCAGGTTTCCTCACGATGTTTTCCTTCACCGTTAAAGCAATCGGTAAGTATGTACGTAAGTTTTTTTAAAAAACTCATTGGTACATTGGCCGTCCAGATTTGAACCCGGTACCTCTGGTTAGATGGACCGAGTCGTTACCGGTTGAGCCACCGACGCTTATCCAAACATAGAAATAAATATTAGGTATATGTATTAGATAAAAAAAAACTTAAAGTATTTAACGCATACAAAGTATGAACTATGAACTGCCTCCATTCGCCTCACACCAGGAGGTCGCGGGTTCGATTCCCGGCGGGGTCAACTTTGTAAGACTCGGTATGGTATTGGTGTTAGGGCATTTTCATAGCCCACCTGACTAGCTACCACCATCTTATCAAAATCTTGCCGCCAAACATCAGTGTTAACAGCATAGATGTATTTTGGCTTGAAGATAGCCAGATCAACATTGCATTGGGCAATCTTGGTAAGCCCGCTTCCATCTTCGGCATCATCGACACTTACCATCAGGTGAGATGATGGCAAGGGCTTATCCTTTGTGGATTTAAAAAAATACTACTAAGTGGGTACTTAGCTGAGATTTCGAAGCGCGTCGTTTCAATCAGTTTGTATGAAGATAAAATACTGATACTTTTCTATATTGTGCTTCAGAATCGTCTCCTACATTAATAATTGAAGCCTGAATAAGATACGAGTGACCCCTTCCGGGTGTGACTGCGAGCTGCGATTGAACTGAGGGTGGCCCATTTGTAGTTACCGTTTGACGTGAGCTATGTGGCAAGCGGCATTTATCAAGGTGCTGCTAACTCATCAAAGGAACTAAATATACATAAGTTAGTCGTCTGATTGGGACATTTTATACTTTAAAATAATATATACCTAGTCAGGTCATAAGTTCTGTCAAAACCTTATTATTAAAAATTTTCAAATACTGGCTAGATGAACTTCACCAATTTTGAAAATGGAATGTTTGCGCATGCCGAAAATAAAAAAGACATTCATTTTCAAATATGGGGTGGTCGAAGAAAGAAGATAGAGTAGCGGTTATGCATCATGATTCATCACTTACCATCAGGTAAATTGCAGTTAAACGCACTCAAATTTTTAATAAAAAAAAGAATTGTTAATCTAACAATTGTAGGCAATTTAAGAAGCATTTATCTTATCATCATCATCATATCAGCCGAAAGACGTATGCCCCCCCCCCCAAGGATTTCCACAATGACCGGTTCTGCACTGCCCACATCCAGCGGCTTCCCGCGGCCTTCACCAGGTCATCAGTCCACCGAGTGGGAAGCCTGCCTACACTACGTTTACCGGTGCGAGGTCACCACTCGAGAACTTTACTACCCCAGTGGCCATCTGTTCTACGAGCAATGTGCCTCGCCCACTGCCCCTTAAGTTTAGCAATTTTGAGAGCTATGTCGGTTATTTTGGTTCTTCTATGGATCTCCTCGTTTCTGATTCGATCACGCAGAGAAACTCCGACCATAGCATGCTCCATTGGCCTTTGGGTGACCTTGAGCCTTCCTATGAAGCCCACAGTAAGCAACCATGTCTCAGTTCATCACTGGCAACACACACTGGTCGAGGACCTTGGTCTTAAGACACTGCCGTATCTGGGACTGTAATTTGGATGTAACTTTTCCAATTTTCGTCATAGAACAAAAGTTTTTGCACTATATGTTACAGAATTTTTAGCTCTAATCTACATTCTCTACTAAAATCGTTACGGATCCTCATTCAACATAGGTAGGTATAGGGTTGCCAGGTCTTAAAACTAAATAGCCGGACATACCTGCCAGTTTAGCTGGACTTTTGGGTTAAAAAGCCGGACTCCCTAAATTATTAAAGCCCTCTTTAGACACCCCTAAATCAATCAGTCATGTTTACTGGCCTTTAGCGAGGTCCTAATCAGACTAAGAAACGCCGGCACAGTCTCATAAATACGACAGCGCTCACCCGAATGTCCAGGCGACTGGAAAAATCATTACACCTAAAAAGCCGGACAGGCCGGACACCTTCTAATTTGGCCGGACACGCATCCAAAAAGCCTAACACTGTCCGGCTTTAACCGGACGCCTGGCAACGCTAGGTAGGTACATTATTAAACAAATAAGAGAATGTTTTCTATAAAAGACTCTAAATAGGTAACTATGAATATGAATAACCTTAACATGACATAGGTATTCATTACAAAGAAATAAATAAAATTACTTACCGCTTTTCAGTATTAGTTTGTGCTGGTCTAACATTAAGTGTCTTTCCTTGTAAAACACTTCCATCTGCCTTAGTAATTGCATCTTGCACACTAGATTCATCCTCGAATTGTATGAAGCCAAAATTTCTGTTTATGACTATTCCATTTATCTGTCCATAGGGTATAAAGTGATCATATAAGTCATCCAGTGTGGTCTTCTCGGTCAAACCACCAACATATATGCGGAGATGGGCTGTAGCCCTATTTTTCATAGCCTGCCTATCGAGGGTCAGTTTATCTGAAATAAAGTTCGAGAAATTTTTCATTCTACGTACGTATGTGACTGTCTTTATCCTGATTATAAATAAATTTAAAAAATACCAAACATTAAAAAAAAATGTTTGTTTGAAACCCTCGTGGCAAAAACACAGTCTGTATGAGAATTCACAAAATTCTTTACAGTAAATGACATGAAAATAGAGCAAATCTTCTGTAATTACAGTAAATCTGGAAGCACTGAAATAGCCGGAGAACAGATTCAAACCATTGTATGACTGGATGTCGTACAAACCTTGTGTACCTACATATCTATTTTCTCGTTACCAATTTAAGTAAGTTATCTGCACGTTATTACATACCTGCCATGGCTCCAAACAAACGGGATTAGAGATTAGATTCAAAATTCAGAAATTATTACAACATTCCAAGCCAAAAGCAAAACCGCATACAAGCCATTAGCCAAAGAGAATATAATACACCATTAGCCAAACTCCAAAGCTAATATAAATAAGTATAAGTCACTACGTTCCAGTGTTGCCAACTCAATTTTTTTTATAGAGAGCTAGATCAGCTTCGAAAAGGAGCTAAAATAGAGCTAATTTTTTTGAAAAAAAAGAGCTAAAATAAAAGAAAGATTAAGGAATTCAAATTTTAATTATTAATGTAGAAAAACTTAATGACGTACTTAAATTTTTAGTTTTTATTTGCATTAATCTTAATTGCTGTCGAACGTTAACCATCACGAAAGAACAAATCGGTGTACTACATATATTTTTCGGACACAAGTCAAACCGTGGTTATGTTTAATCCTTATTCACGCAGATATAACCTGCAGATGAAAGAAGAAGAAGGAGACAGGAAGAAGACGCGCATACATCAAATGCAAGATGTGATAACATGAGAAGCGCGTTCCTTACCTACGTTCTAACAGCAACTAGAGATTTATAATAGGCTACCCTGTTGTCAGAGCGAATGGTTCCTGTTAGACTATGACAACTCTGGAGTCGGGAATTGTATGACTGCGTTCAATTAACGAATGGGTTTATGAATTTACGTAAACAATTGATCAAAACAACAAATAATTTTACAATCATAAAAAAGAGCTGAAATTTAAAAATAAAAGAGCTGTAGAGCTAAATACAATTATTTAAAGCTGACAAACATTATACGGAGCTAGATTTAGCTCTAAAAGAGCTAAGTTGGCAACACTGCTACGTTCCACAGATCTAAGGGTTTTTTGGCGGGATTTGATGTGGACGCATTCGTAGTTTTATTTTGTTGTTTTTTCATTGTTTTCTGCTGGGATTTTGTTCAAGAAGTGGTGCATTTTGGAGAAAATCGTCTAGTGCACGTGAGCAATGTGGAGAACAAGAAAATAAAACGAAGGAGGACGTGAGAACCCAACTTGCTCTGGGTGCAGTTTTATAGACGCCCAACAGCAACTGCTGCAAATGCTGTCAAGAACTTCAGAGAAGATTTGTAATGCACCGGCACTAGCATTACAAATCCAAAAACAAATGAAGAAAGTAAAAATTATTTACGAATCCGGCTGAAGGACTAGTTTCCATGGCCAAGAAAAATTCACAACTAAACCACAGATCTAATAAAACGTTCTTTTATGTGACATTTTTTTTTCTTCGCTCTTTTAGGGCAGGCTAAGGCTCATTGGCCATACCGCCTAGTCTTCAGTATATGTTTTTCAGTAGTATTCACTTGTAGAATTCACGTCTTCAGTAATTTTCAGTAGTTACTTCACGTTCACATCATATCATTGTCTATAAACTAACCTAACCTACATACTCTAGCAAAATGATAGCACTTTTGCTAAAGCTTGCTCGGACTTCTTGTGGAAACTCGAAACACAGTATACACACTTTTATTTCATTATCCTACACAAGAAACACATAAATGATACTTCGCTGATAAATACACTATCAATATTACACATCGAAAACCACTAAATGTAATTTTTCGGATAATAAAAGAAAAATGACAAACTGAACGCTACAAATTCCCGCCAAAAAGTCCCCTTCCTTTTATGTGACATTTTATGTGCATTTTATCAACTTTTTTTTTTTATTGATTTCTTGTCTCAGGCTTCCAAAAGCGCGTAAAAGGCAAAGGTAACTATGACCATACAGCCTAGTCGTCGTATTAGTTTCCTTATTAGTTTTTTGATTTGTAATGCTAGTGCCCGTGCAAATAATCTCTGAAGTTCTTGACAGCATTTGCAGCAGCCTCATTCTGAGGTGGAACACCCAGTTGCTGTTGGACGTCTATAAAACTGCACCCAGAGCATGTTGGGTTCTCACGTCCTCCTTGTTTTTGGTCATATACTTTTCTGTATAACAGTAGTTCATCTTTGGTAGTACTGTCTAGTCTCAGTTTATGTACATTAAACTCTATAACATCCAAGATCGCAGGGCTTTTCAAGCCATTTGGAGATTTTATCGGTAACCCTATCCGATACACTGTATATTCGCTTCTAGGTTTTGGCTCAAAATAGCGTAGTACCCAGAGGTGTTGAAAACATGAAAAGTTTGTCAAAATATAAAGTCAAAGAAATAAAGTTGATAAATTGTGGGTTTTTTTGGCGGGATTTATGGTAGACGCATTCGTAGTTTTATTTTGTTGTTTTTTCATTATTTTCTGCTAGGATTTTGTTCAAGAAGTGGTGCATTTTGGAGAAAATCGTCTAGTGCACGTGAGCAATGTGGAGAACAAGAAAATCAAATGAAGGAGAACGGAAGGACCCGACTTGCACTGGGTGCAGTTTTGTAGACGCCCTACTGTGACCGGGTGTTCCACCTCAGAATGAGGCTGCTGCAAATACTGTCAAGAACTCCAGAGAAGATTTGTAATACACTGGCACTAGCATTTCAAATCTAAAAAGAAATGAAGACGAAAAATTAAGCATGTTTCAAAAGGGTTTGTACCTAGAGATATTAATATATTGTAACCTTGATATATTTAACTAAACTACACTTTGGTTAACCAAAGAGTATAGAAATCACTTCGTTTATGCTCGACACGACACAAAAAAAAAAGACTTTTTGGCGGGAATTTGTAGCGTTCAGTTTGTCATTTTTCTTTTATTATCCGAAAAATTACATTTAGTGGTTTTTGATGTATAATATTGATAGTGTATTTATCAGCGAAGGATCATATAAGTGTTTCTTGTGTAGGATAATGAAATAAAAGTGTGTATACTGTGTTTCGAGTTCCCACAAGAAGTCCGAGCAAGCTTTAGCAAAAGTGCTATCATTTTGCTAGATTATGTAGGTTAGGTTAGTTTATAGACAATAATATGATGTGAACGTGAAGAAACTACTGAAAATTACTGAAGCCGTGATTTCTACAAGTTAATACTACTGAAAAACATATACTGAAGACTAGGCGGTATGGCCAATGAGCCTTAGCCTGCCCTAAAAAGGCGAAGAAAAAAAAAACGACACAAAAAATATGTTATACGTGATACCATGGGACTTTTTGGCGGGAATTTGTAGCGTTTAGTTTGTCATTTTTCTTTTATTATCCGAAAAATTACATTTAGTGGTTTTCGATGTGTAATATTGATAGTGTATTTATCAGCGAAGTATCATTTATGTGTTTCTTGTGTAGGATAATGAAATAAAAGTGTGTATACTGTGTTTCGAGTTCCCACAAGAAGTCCGAGCAAGCTTTAGCAAAAGTGCTATCATTTTGCTAGAGTATGTAGGTTAGGTTAGTCTATAGACAATAATATGACGTGAAAGTGAAGAAACAGTGACCTTAAGGACTAAAAAGGAGAAAAAATACTACTTCTGAAAAATATACTGAAAATTACTTATGACGTGAATTCTACAAATTTTAATACTGCTGAAAAACATATACTGAAGACTAGGCGGTATGGCCAATGAGCCTTAGCCTGCCCTAAAAGGGCGAAGTAAAAAAAAAAAAAAAAAGTGATACCATGGATAATGATTATAATGCTTTAGACTAATATAAATACTGTGATGCTGCTGAGGTGATGTTGTTAAATCAAGGAACATAGAAACATACTACATATTCCTGCTCCAACAAGGAGTATGTGTTATGTACACCTGTTCAAACAACTTCTACCAATAGATAAAAAACCTGCTGTAAGTAATTTTTAGGTTATTTTTAGAACACATTCACATGAATTTTTAGAACGCATCACATGAATTGTTAGACACCCAATTCATCAGTTTACTTATATTTTGTACATCTCTGTCTCAGAGATCTCTGTCTTATATACATATAATAGGTAGTATGAAGTCATATAGGTAGATAGAAATTAGCTAATTTTTTTATTACTTACCTTGTAATCTATTCAAAAGTAACCCATTGATGTAAAACGATTAAAAAACTGTCCTTGTGTTGTAGGTGAACAATGGTGTTTCGTAATGACATTTAGAAGAGTTTTTTCAAAAGCTTATACTGGGTACAAAACTACATTTAGGACTGCGTTTTCGAAATATCTGTTTTACACCAATGTGTTGCTCTCCATGGCCATATCCACCGTGGGGGACTTACTGGAACAGGCCTACGAGGTCCAAACAAATCAGATTGAAAATTACCATCTGCAACGCACAGCTCACATGACTTTTTCTGGAGCCACAACTGGTGTCATATCTCACTACTGGTACATAGCTCTAGACAAAATAATAATTGGCAAAACATTTGACATGGCGATTAAAAAATTACTTCTGGATCAATTAATTTCATCGCCTATTTTAATCTTGTCCTTTTTTGCCACTGTTGCCATATTTGAAGATCACCCCACTGAAAACTTTTCTGAAGAAGTTAGAGATAAATTTTGGATCCTGTACAGAGCTGAATGGGTAGTGTGGCCTCCTGCTCAAATTATAAATTTCTATTATGTACCAACACGGTTTAGGGTAGCCTATGATAATACAATATCTCTTTGTTATGATGTTTATACCTCTAGAGTGAAACATGCTAAATCTGAGAAAGAAGCAATAGATAGCAAAATAAAAGAAAATAGAGGAAGTTGATATTATACATAAATCATAACATTTATTTTTACATTATTGTTATGTTTTCCTTAATAAATAAGAATGGATCTTGTAAATATTTGTTTGCATTTTTAGGTAAGAAATCAATTTTCTTTCCAGACCCTGAAATGCAACCACTGGGCGTAGCGTGGAGAAAGCTGGCAAATAGTATACGCAGTGCAGAATTACTGACACCATTATGGAAAGTAGTTAAAGTAGCATTCAGTGACAAGTATCTTTTTTACACAAACGTCACTATATCCGTATCATTGTCAGCTCTTGGAGATGTAATGGAGCAACACTATGAAATATACATGAATGATCTTGACAAATATAATTCCAGACGGACTATGCACATGGCCTTCTCAGGGTCTGCTGTTGGTGTGCTATGCCACCATTGGTACAAAGTGTTAGATAAGGTTATAATAGGTAAAACAGTGGATATGGTTGTGAAAAAGCTTCTGCTAGATCAATTGATGTTTTCACCGATAATGATTCTGACTTTCTTTGGTAGTCTTGCAATATTTGAGAAGAATCCTTATGATAATTTCACTAAGGAAGTGAGTGATAAGTTTGGTCAGCTGTACTGTGCAGAGTGGATGATTTGGCCACCTGCACAAGTAATTAACTTCTATTTCTTACCTACGAGATTCAGAGTCTTGTATGACAACACAATATCGTTGGGTTACGATGTGTACACTTCTCAAGTAAAACACGGGAAGCGCTCGGCTGAAGATGCTATTAATGGGGTAAAGAATATTTCATGACAAAGAATTATTATTGTAAAGTTGTTACTTAGTACAAGAATTTTATTAGTGTTTATTATTGTTAACTGTATATTAGTAGGCATAGCTGTGATAAATACAGATTGTTTTACATGTGTTATGTTAATCTATAACTGTTCTCAGTGGTGATGATTAGATGTTACACAATTTATTTGACAGGATAAACTAAATTTACATGTTTTGTCTTTTTCTTTCTATATTGAAAATGCAAGGACAAAATGATTAAATTTAGTTTAGTTCTGTCAAATAAAATAAATAAATATCAAACTAAAGTACCTTTCATTAGTATTTTCTAACAATGTAAACAATAACCTAAACTAAAAATTATACTATTTTACTATTTCTTTATAAAACAATTCTGACACCAATGTTTTCGGTTATTAATGTTACATGTTATGTTACATTATTAATTTGTAACATTAATAACTGAAAAAATTGGTATCAGAATTGTTTTATGAGGAAATTACATTGTTGGAAAATTCTAATGTTAGTTGCTTTACTAAGCAATATAACAACCATAAGTTTATTATTGACAATTTATTTATTATAATTTATGATTAGAATAGCTTAATAAAAAAGGTTCTTCCGTCAGAGAAGATTGTTTAATTGCCTTCATCATAAAATCAGCTCATATACGTCACCATCGAGGGGCTCCAGCCTCCCCTGAATTAGGGCGATCTGGCCTTAGTCTACCACTCGGGCCCAGTGCGGTTTGGTCGACTTCACACACAACCTTTGAGTTTCTTTGCAGGCGTATGTAGGTTTTCCTCACGATTCCTTCATCATCCCTTCCGTCGAATAAACATACATATGAAATCGAAATTCGAAAACACATTGGTAGTGGCAGAATTCGAACCACGACCTCCCGTACAGGAGGTAGCAGCCCTAACCGTTACGCCACCGACGCTCGAACACTCTAAGCTTAATTATATAATTTACACAGTTGGCCGTTGGGGTAGTAAAGTTCTCGAGTGGCGACCGCGCACCGGAAGAAGTAGCCTAGGTAGGCCTCCCACTCGGTAGACCAAAGACCTGGTGAGGGTCGCCGGAAGCCGCTGGATGAGGGCAGCGCAGGTTCGGTTGTTGTGGAAATACATGAAGGAGGCCTTTGTACAGCAGTGGACGTCTTTCGGCTGATACGGTGATGATGATGAATGTACGCTGGGTTACTTTTTATTCGCTGAACAGCGGCAAACATTGGATTCTAATCGCCTCCGTGGCGTAATGGTTAATCCATTCGCTTCATACCAGGAGGTTGCGGGTTCAATTCCCGGCGGGGTCTTACTTTGGTTGGTGGTAGGGCATTTTTTTAAGCCCGCTTGGCAAGCTACCACTCTCTTGTCTAAAGGGGATATTACACTATCATAGATATATGATCCTATATGTAGCCTAATGATGATTTTGATAGCATATTGCAAAATATGATCATACAAAAGCGGCGATGTACTAGATCTAGGATCAGATATCTATGATGACAGTGTAATAGCTAGCTAATAGAATTTTATTATTGCCGCCAAACATCAATGTTAACAGTATTGATGTGTTCCGGCATAAAGATAAGATAGCCAGAGTTCCCCATTGCGTTGGTGAATCTTGGTAAGCTCGCTTTCATCTTCGGCATCATCGTCACTCACAATCAGGTGAGATGATGACAAGCACATAACAACTATGGATAGGTTCCATTTCGCTATTTTCAAGCGTTTCTGAGATAGAAATTTCAGGCAACTGGTCTCCGGCAGGGGGTACAGAAAACTCGCTATACCTACTACTAACGGGGGCAACCGAATATTTGGTCACTTTTTGCATTATGGTCATGAGTATGTACAACTAGTACTTTCATTTTATATCTTACTCAGCCATTTCCCTTATCGTTTTTCTTTGGTCACGATAACTAGTTTTTCAGGCGTTATAAATATATAACGCAACTACTTTTCGCAGGCAGACCGATATTTAACATCAGAGGGTTGCCATTTAACCTCTCAACCTAAGTTCCACCATTTCCGTTATCCTTACCAAATTTGTCATGACCTCCTAGTCTATAAAGTTTATTTATATTTATTATATATTAAACGTTGATATACAGAAATAGTGTAGGCAGTGTATTCAGGCCCTCCACAAGGTGGACCGATGTAATGACCTGATTGTCGCGGGTAGCCGTCGGATGCGGACTGCACAGGGCCCGACGATATAGGATTTCCACGACGACCGCGTCATCATATCGCGTATTCATAATCCTAGAATAATGCCTTGGTCTTGCAGTGGACGTCTTTCAGCTGACATGACGATGAGATAACACAGGAATTGAATCTGGGCTTTTGTATATCACAGACTTGTAAAAGAGTTTATTCTTTCGTGACACAATTTTATTGTCCGCTATGCTGTTTTATCGTTGAGCCGGCAGCGGTTAGTTGCAGTTTGCGTTATTTTTGAGCGTCTAAGTTTTATGAATGATCTAGTAAGTACCTACCTATACAAAGCGATGTTTCATCAGCGACCTTTAATCATAATACCTACCTACTATAATCGTAATTCCCCTACGAAAAAAGAAAGAAGAAGTTTTTGCTTTATAATTTTGACATGCGCTACGAGTAGTGCTACTTATTAAAATAGATTGTTTCAAAATGTTTCAAAAATTACTGTTTTATGTTTTTTTTGTTTGTATACACGCAATTACCTAACTGGATGCCAAATTTGAAGTTTCTAGGCCATCTGGAAATGGGTTAGGTTTTGATCTATATGTCAGTCAGTGGAAAAATGGCGATATTTAGATGTTTGTATCTCAATAACCGTTTATGCTATATTTATGAAATTTGAGGTTCTAGTTAATTTTATTGCTATCAGTAAATATACCAAGTTTGGTGTGTTTGTGTTAAATAGATTTTGAGTTATAAAGGGGTCAAAAGTGGATCCAAATGGTTCGTGTATATAATATTACACACGGCGCTGTTAGCCAGTTCTTTTGCTTGAACTTGGCTTATCTATCTCGCTGCCGCGTCTCTAGATAAGATTATATAGGATACGTATACGTTTAAGTAGGACCCCGCTTTTAATTGGTTGTTGTATGAAACTCAATATCTACCATCGATTGTTGATCTGAAGTTAAAGTTATGGAATAAAACATTTAAAAAAAGAGTGTGTGGTTTTATGAAATCATGGTAAAAGTGAAACTTTTTTTCACATTATAGACATTTACAGAGGACGAAACGATCATGGGTGCTCTGACGAAAAAGTTTGAGACGATGTAATAATCTCTTTGCCGTCACGCAACACACAGACGAAAAAGCTTATGACGATGTAATAAAAGTTTCACTTTGAAAATTATAGGGTACCACCCTACTTAAATAGTGGGTGGAGGGGGGTGATGTTTTTTGTTTACTTATCATATGTGCTATCGTTAAATTGACCAGCATGAGGCCGGAATGGCGACAAAAAACATTTAAAGCCGACCCCAAATAGTTGGGATTAATAAGGCTCGGAAGATGATGATGATGATGATGTGCTATCGTTAAATAAGTTTTTTAAAACTACTGAGGGTTTGTTTTATATAAAGAATGAATGATTCGTTTATTAAATATTACGTTTTTATGTGGTGATTTTTGTTAGTTACTTGTCCCCACCCCCTACCACTACTTCAGGAAATCTGAAAAGTATTACAGGGCATATAATAATATTAAAAGGAAAATTATCACGGCCAAGTAGGGTTTTTCACTTTAGGAGTTATATTCGACTAAATTAAGAAGTATAGGAGTTACATACGTCGGTGGTGTAATGGCAAGGGCCGCTACCCCCTGTATATATATATATCTCTCTCTAGGTCGTGGTTTCAATCCTGCACATTAGTACGTGCTAATGTGTTTTCTAATTTCGATTTCATATGTACGTTTATCCGACGTTCTTACGGTGAAGGAAAACATCGTGAGGAAAACTGCACACGCCTGCGAAGAAATTCGAAGAAAAAAGAAATTGTGTGTGTGAAGTCGACCAACCCGCACTGGGCCCGCGTGGTCGACTAAGGCCCGATCGCCCTAGGGTAGGCTCGAGCCCTTCGGTGGGGACGTATATGAACTGATATGATGAAATTAAGAAGTGCAGTTGGATTTGTAAAAAAAAAATATAGATTTTCCATAGAAAATGTTCTACGCCAACAACTTTGTTTTATAAAAAATACATTTATTTTTTGAAAAGGCTACGGAACCTTGCTTTGCGCGTGGCTCGATTTTTTACATTAGATTTGAATTAGTACTATAAGGAAATATGTGACTGCAGTCAAGGCATACCGCCTTTGAAGTCTTAGACGGACCTTACAAGGGCTCAAGGGCGAAAAAAAAACCTAAACTTAAGACTTTTTGGCGGGAATTTGTAGCGTTCAGTTTGTCATTTTAAAAAAAATTGTCGAGAACGTTTATTTTGGACGCCGTACAGTTTATTGAAATAATGTAAATAGATTTTTTTTGTAAAATTATTTTTGTTTTATTTCTTGATTTCGTGTTTTGAAACATGTATTTGAAAAAGTAGATGGACATGATGGAGATTGTAATGTTTATTTTTATTGTAAAGTTTCTTTGATTTTATGTTACAACCCGTTTTCATGACATTGTTTTCATATAATTTAAATCCAAATTAAATAAGTAAACAAAATTCGAATAAGTATTTACGCTAGTTCATTTTTACTAAAAACTTTATACTTCAGAATTTTTTGTTGCCTCTTCTATCTTTATGTCAAATTTATTCTCAGTTCTAAAGGAGAGGTTTAAGGATAAGAATGACATGACAGCACTAAAGACAGAAATAAATATCACACATCTATTTACCTTGGTTAAATTTAAAATGCTCATATCAGAGAGAATATAATCACTACAATGCTGCTGAGTTTAAATTATGTTCAATCAACTCTACTCACTTAATTTCTGAAACATCTATAACCCTGTAAGTATTTGTTAAGTTATTTTTGGAACACATCACATGTATTATTGAACTCCCAATTCATCATTTTACTGGTACAGTATCTCACACTTAATAGGTACTAAGAAGTCATCCATGTAGGAAGGAAGTACCTAGTAGCGTTACATGAAGTGGTGATTGTGTAAACTTTATTACAAAAAATATTTTTACCAATTGGAGCAATATTTAGTGAATAGCACCATTGGTCTAGACCAGTGTTTTTCAATCTTTTTGAGTACGCGACCCCTTTACAAGTTAAAAATTCTAGCGACCCCCTGTGGCCATAAACAAACAAAATTTTAGTGATTTGAAAAACTGCGTTTATTTCTTTTTTGGCACATACATAAAAATTTTATTCATAATATGTTGTAATAGGCGAGCAGGTTATAGCTGGTGTGCCTATATCTGTGTTAGTGTTACTTTACTAAATCGGATTGTCTGCACCATTTTTCCAGCCAGTCTGTTTTTCAAACTATTCACGGAGCGGGATCAACCACATCCTGAGGCAGCTTGTTTCAGATGTTTATTACTCTGTTATTTAGTTCCTTATTCAGTTTATATACGTCCAATTTTTTATTGTAGTTAACTAGAAACTTTTTTTTTTTCTTTTGTCCGTGATCCCCTGAGTAAGGCTTCGCGACTCCCCTAAGGGTCGCGACCCACAGTTTGAAAAACACTGGTCTAGACTCATGTTTATTGCCCTCGCCCAATCAGTCCACGGTTGTCGCATCTTCCAAGAAAAATTATATTATATATATATTGAAAATTGTCCTTCTGTTGTAGGTGAAAAATGGTGTTTGGTAAAGATGACATTGAAAAGAATATTTTCGGTCTACATTAAACCTACATTTAAAACTGCGTTTTCTTCAAAATATCTTTTTTACACCAACGCGTTACTCGCCAGTTGCATATCCAGTACGGGGGACCTACTGCAACAGAGCTATGAGTTCTACACTGGTCACATTGACCATTATACGCCGCAACGCACAGTTCACATGGCTTGTGCTGGAGCCATTATTGGTATGTTATCCCATCACTGGTACAAAAATCTAGACAGATTTATAGTCGGTGCAACTACTGGCACGGTATTTAAGAAAATTTTATTGGACCAAACAATTGCAGCACCTATTTTAATATTGTCCTTTTTCGCCACTTTTGCTTCATTCGAAGATGACCCCATTAAGAACTTTACAGATGAAGTTAGTGAAAAATTTCTAATCCTTTACAGAGCCGACTGTTTAATTTGGCCCCCCGCTCAATTTGTAAATTTTTATTTCCTACCTACACGGTTTAGGGTAGCTTTTGTTAGTACAATAAACCTATTTTTTGGTATATACAACTCCAGAGTTAAACATCGTGCATCTAAGAATGATGCAAAAGATGATTGAAGAAAAGGAAACGGAAGTTGGTATCGATAAATCTTGAGATTTAATGTCTTTCATGCACGGTCTTGTCTGTGTGACAACAACACAATATCATTGGGTTATGATGTGTACACTTGTCAAGTAAAACACAGGAAGCTCTCGGCCAAAGATGCTACCAATTAGTATGGATACGGCTTATAAAATATATATATATATCCTCATCTGTTATTCGATGATAATTAAGTCACGGGCCAATACTGTTGAAATCTAGGTTCTAGTTAGCGCGCTAGGAGAAATAGCGATTTAGGAAAAACGCAACACATTTTTTGAGGAGAGCTACTCATGAAACTGAACAAGTTTTGTTGAAATATAAAAAAAAATGAACTTTACATACGAAGTTGACGAATCAGCTGATCGATTTTTATGAAAAGTCCAGTATTTGTCTGCGATTTCAGCAAAGTTTTCACGAGTATAAAAAAATGTGTTCTTTTTCACCTAACAACTTGTTGATCAGTAATTAAGTACTATTTTCGGTTGGTAAAATGAACTTTTCATACATTTGATATGAACAAATTACGAAATCAACCGCAAATAAAAGTGGATTAGCTCCTAATAACTATCTTTAAGAAGCCGACCAACCCGCACTGGGCCCGCGTGGTCGACTAAGACCCGATCGCTCTAATTCAGGGTAGGCTCCAGCCCCTCGGTGGGGACGTATATGAGCTGATATGATGAACTATCTACTAACAGATGAGGGTATTCAGGATGGCCAGGTAAGACACGTCCAAAATTTTGTGGGGTGATTCGGTCACACTTAGATGTTAGACATCAAAATAAAAATGGACTTGTCTTCCTGGCCTTCGCCGTATCTTAGAAATGAAATGAAATTTCACGACAAAGATTTATTAAATGTGAAAAATACATTTACTTAGTACAGTTATTTAATTAGTGTAGTCACTTATCTATTGTTATAAGTACAATTGTTTTGGATTGTGGTACCTACTTAAATCTGTACCTGTGGTATTTATTATTGTCGATTTATTTATTACAATTTATCAATAAAATCACTCAATAAACGTTACGTAGTTTCTATTTTAGTAATTTCACTAACAATTCTCCATTGCATTGGGGAATCTTGGTAAGCCCGCTTTCATCTTCGGCATTATCTTCAATTACCATCAGGTGAGATGATGCCTTACAAATTGTGAATAAAAAAAATTTACTTAGGAGTCAGAAAAGGTTCCTCCACCGGAGAAGATTGTTTATTTGCCTTAATATTATTGATGACGCTCCTTACAACAGAGTTCTCAAATATTCTATCAGGCCAGGATTCTGAGCGGCGGTTCCGCCTCAGCTCGTCTATGACGGGCATATAACTATTCCTGGGCGTGCCGCGATGGGAACTGAAAGACCTGTTTCTTTTGCTTTCTCTCATTCCTAATAAGGATGTAAGCAGCTTGTCCAAAGCTGCGATGTCTTCTATATTCGATGTTCTGTGGGGAATCTTCGAGGAGCGAGGAGTTGATGAACTGGATGTCATTTGACTGGAGCGCATGGAGACAGGCGTCCGAGAAAGTCCGATTGTGTTGATTACCTGTAGTCAGAAACAAATAGGTGTACCTCAAGGGTGTGTACTGGGACCTTTCCTTTTAGACTTTCATAATGTATACAGGTGGCTTTTCGTTCGCAGAAAAGCGGCAAAGATTCGATTCTAATCGCCTCCGTGGAGTAACGGTTAATCCATTCACTTCATACCAGGAGATCGCGGCTTCCATTCCCGGAGGAGTATTAATTTTTTTGGTTGGTGGCAGGGCATGTTATAGACCCGCCTGGCTAGCTACCACCATCTTGTATGTCTTGCTTCCAAACATTAGTGTTAAAGGTATTGATGTGTTCCGGCATAAAGATGCGACAGCCAGTACCCCATTGTGTTGGGAAAGCTTAGTAAGCCCGCTTACATGTTGGGCATCGTCGTCACTCACCATTATAGCTCTCAAAATTGCTAAACTTAAGTAGCAGTGGGTGGCGCACATAGCTCGTATAACAGATGGCCGTTGGGGCAGTAAAGTTCTCGAGTGGCGACCGCGCACCGGAAAACGTAGCGTGTAGCTGTGGGCTGAGCACGTGTTTTAACCGTGGTACCACGGCTTTTGTACAACAGGGGACCACGGGTATACATAGCTCGTATAACAGATGGCCGTTGGGGCAGTAAAGTTCTCGAGTGGCGACCGCGCACCGGAAAACGTAGAATAGGCAGGCATCCCACTCGGTGGACCGATGACCTGGTGAGGATCGCGGGAAGTCGCTGGATGACGATGATGATGATGATAATGATGAATTAAAATAACTACAGAAATTAATTAAAAATTTAAAACCCGACTTCATAAAAAGTTAACCCCTCTTTTTTGGTCAGTTGAGTAAACATGCATACTATGTCTTGGGATCAAGACGAATCTAACGACACCTCGTACTACAAAATTAAAACTTAACCCTTCTTTTTTGGCCAGTCGGGTGAAAATGAATACTATGTCACTCACGGGATCAAGACGAATCTAACGACACCTCGTACTACAAAATTAAAACCTCACCCTTATTTTTTGGCCAGTCGGGTGAAAATGTATCCTATGTCACTCACGGGATCAAGACGAATCTAACGACACCTCGTACTACAAAATTAAAACCTCACCCTTATTTTTTGGCCAGTCGGGTGAAAATGTATCCTTTGTCACTCACGGGATCAAGACGAATCCAAAGACACCTCGTACTACAAAATAAAAACTTAACCCATCTTTTTTGGCCAGTCGGGTGAAAATGTATCCTATGTCACTCACGGGATCAAGACGAATCTAACGACACCTCGTAAGTACTAAAAAATAAAAAACTTAACCCTTCTTTTTTGGCCACTCGGGTGAAAATGTATCGTATGTTACTCACGAGATCAGGACGAATCTAACGACACCTCGTACTACAAAATTAAAAACATAACCCTACTTTTTTGGCCAGTCGGGTGAAAAGGTACCCCATGTCACTCACGGGATCAAGACGAATCTAACGACAACTCGTAAGTACTACAAAATTAAAAACTTAACCCTTCTTTTTTGGCCAGTCGGGTAAAAAAATGTATCCTATGTCACTCACGGGATCAAGACGAATCTAACGACACCTCGTAAGTACTAAAAAATAAAAAACTTAACCCTTCTTTTTTGGCCACTCGGGTGAAAATGTATCGTATGTTACTCACGAGATCAGGACGAATCTAACGACACCTCGTACTACAAAATTAAAAACATAACCCTACTTTTTTGGCCGGTCGGGTGAAAAGGTACCCCATGTCACTCACGGGATCAAGACGAATCTAACGACAACTCGTAAGTACTACAAAATTAAAAACTTAACCCTTCTTTTTTGGCCAGTCGGGTGAAAATGTTTCCTATGTCACTCACGGGATCATGACGAATCTAACGACACCTCGCACTCCAAAATCGATCACGCCGTTTAGGCTACAGAGCGTGCCAAAGAAATAAATAAATAAACATACATACATACATACACTCAAAACCATAACCCTCGGGTTAACAGTAAAAAAACAATAAAAAAATAACAGTCGGGTAAAAAAGGTACTTATTGGAGCAAAAATGTTGTAAGACTCCTTATAGCAAACAAACTAATTAATTCTTGACTATTAGTTAGATTAGGAAGTCAATAAGAGCTTTGGTGGCGTAATGGCAAGGGCCGCTACCTCGTACCTCCCGTCGGGGAGGTTGTGGTTTGAATCCTGTCACGTACCAGTGTGTTTTCGAATTTAGATTTCATATGTACGTTTATCCGACGCTCTTACGGTGAAGGAAAATATCGTGAGGAAACCTGCACACACCTGCAAAGAAACTCGAAGGTTGTGTGTGAAGTCGACCAACCCACACTGGGCCCGCGTGGTCGACTAAGGCCCGATAGTCCTAGTTCAGTGTAGGCTCGAGTCCCTCGGTGGGGACGTATATATGAGCTGATATGATGAGGAACTCAATTTTACTTTTTAGCTCCGATTGTTTATAAATAGATACATAGTAGACCTGGTGAAAATAGCGGGAAGCCGATGGATGCGGGCAGCGCAGGACCGGTCGTCGTGCAAATCCTTGGGGGAGTTCTTTGTCAAGCAGTGGACGTTATTCGGCTGATATGATGATGATGAGATAGATAAGTAGGTTCCTTGTGGTGAGTTTTTCAGTTTCTTAAGTAAGAATCAACCTTTTGCTTTCAGCGAACAAAACTGATATTATAAATGTGAAAGTTTGAATGGATGGATGGATGTTTGTTAATTAATTACGCCACAACAGCTAATCTGATCTGGATGAAATTTGGTAGGTAGACAGATTAGGATCTGGATTAACACAAAGGCTACATTTTTTCACGCTCGCGATCCACACAGCGCACCCGCGAGGACTAGCTGTCTTAGAAAGTTTGTTCAAGCGAGCAAAGCCGCTGGCGAAAGCTATTGTCACTATTTGATTGATTATTATATCAGCTCATATACGTCCCCACCGAGGGGCTCGAGCCTACCCTGAATCAGGGCGATTAGGCCTTAGTCGACCACGCGGGCCCAGTGCGGGTTGGTCGACTTCACACACAACCTTCGAGTTTCTTCGCAGGCATGTGCAGGTTTCCTCACGATGTTTTCCTTCACCGTTAAAGCAATCGGTAAGTATGTACGTAAGTTTTTGAAAAACTCATTGGTACATTGGCCGTCCAGATTTGAACCCGGTACCTCTGGTTAGATGGACCGAGTCGTTACCGGTTGAGCCACCGACGCTTTTTATTTGATTGATTACCTTATACAAAAACATTTTTGTACTGTACAAAACCGCGCACCGGAAAACATAGCGTAGGCTGGCCTCCCACTCGATGGACCGATTACCTGGTGAAGGTCGCGGGAAGTCGCTGGATGCGGGCAGCGCAGAACCGGTCTGGAAATCCTTGGGGGAGGCCTATAATATTATAATAAATTTTATTTATTCGACCAACAATAGTGTTAGTATAACTTAATCTAGGACTTAGACTAGTGTTAGTAATATACATAGTTACATTTACAGTATATACAATTTATTTACAATATCACGACTATTATTGGCAACGTGAACCAAGCAGCAGTGGTTCACAATTGCGCAATCCAGTCTACTGGCGAACATAGCCAGGATGCTATTGGCACCGCGCCACACTCGACGCAGAATATGTATGTTATATATTTAATATCTATGTCCAGCAGTGGAGGATTTTGGCTGATATGATGATGGTGGTGTACTGTACAAAACCACGACTAAGCCTTTAGTCTAAAGCGTTGGAACTTACCGCGTCAGCATTATGACTCTGATAGCTCATCCTCTTTACTTTTCTGTATGTTTCGTCGTCTAACGCTTCTTGAACCGCAGCTTCTAGCTTCTCCTTAATTTCATTATGAGAAATTCCGTTTAGATCTTCGAGTACGAGCCTGGGAAACAAGAAGAGAAAGTTTGTTAAGATATTTTCGACATCATCGTAAATTTTGAGCGTAAGGAAGGAACTAAAACTTCAGATGTCTCTTCGACTAACCTAGCTATTCTATGCGTGCATGGAGGCAAAAGATTGAGGCTGTATTTAAGGCAGTGTTCCACTAGCCGACGCTAGGCAACATACTGTAAGAAGTCCCGTTTAAGACCGAAATAAACGAAAACATTCGGGCTTGCTTAGCTCGCTTTGGAGATAATCTCACTTTTAAGCTCAGAGTAAGTATGTACTTACTGTATGTACTTACTCTGAGCTTTTAAGAGTCAAATCAACCATAGACGTAAACGTAAAGCGCCGCTCTACATACTCTTTGCACCATCCTAATGTTTGACGGATCAAGCAGTTTATGCCCAAGAATCAATATCATTTCGAGAGCAGGAAATATAATTATACTTATATCATCACAGTTTGGCTAGCCCCCTAAAAAACACGCTGTTTCCTCGTGGTCATACTAGTTTTTCATACCAGTATGACCACCAGGACATGTATGTCCTCGTGGTCATACTATACAAATTTCTGTTTACATAAATACTTTTTCATAAATAGAGTGTATAAATTAATTGAATTGACAATAAAAAATAATATGACTGTCATAGTGTCATTTCATTTTCAATTTGTCATGTGCGTCTCACAGTAAAAGTAATTAAAAAATGGAGGAAGAATTTGTTTTCATCAGCAGAAAAAAGGGAACCGTCTTGTTGTTCAATGGATGAATGAATGCTGGCGATTACAAACAGCGTTCTTACAGCAATGGGAACTCAATTTGGAATTGCAGTCTTGTTAGAAAGAATACGTGCCGGGGATCTGTTACTATTGTGGTCACATTGTGGTACTGTTGCGACGTCTTTGTTTAGGGTGAGATGCAGCGAGACAAGGTTATACGGTGACTGAATAAGTTTTATATTTTCTGTCTATTTATACTAGATTGTAACACTAACAAAATTAATATTGTGTAATAAATAAATGCTTTTAAGATACGAAATTAGCAATCTAGTAACCTAGTATAAATATGCTTATATTGTACACCTACATTACTCTCCCCCTTAAAAAATAAAATAAAAAAATAAACCTATATATTTTACACAAAAAATAATGAAAAAAATATCAACACGATAAAATACAATAGCAATAGCAATATAACAAGATTTGTAAAAAGACAGTAAAATAATAAAACTAAGTTAGTCTAATGAGTTTGCTTAGACTGCAAAACGGACTACTGGCTTAATCGCTCTGCCAGATCGCGTTGTGACCGTGTTTTTGTGTGAGTCCGAAGTCGGTTGACCTGGTGCCTGAAGATTTGCAGACTTGTGACATATTTTTGTGTCTTCGTTTTCGTTATTGCGTAAAATAAATGCTGGTTTTAATCTGTCAATAGATATTGTTGATGTTATATTGGCTAGTTGAATTTTGAAAAATTTTTCATGCTTTTCCAAGATTTTATACGGTCCTTCGTAAGGTGGTGTCAAGGGTTTCTTTACGGCATCAGTTCTGACATATACGTAGTCACATTTTTTCATTTCCGGATGGACAAATGGTTTTTGCTTGGTACTCCGGTTAAATCCTTGAAGACGCAGTGTATTCATTGTACGTACTAGCTCATTCGTGAATGTTTCTGGAGGGATTACTTTCATTTTCTGCTCGAAAAATTCTCCAGGTATTCGTATGTTGGTGCCATATTACATCTGTGCAGCACTTATGTTATCTTCTCGTAGGGAAGCTCATAATCATATTAAAACTAATGGGAGTTCCTTGTGCCAGTTGGTCGTGTATCCTCTGGCGATGAGAGCTGTCTTCATTGTTCTGTGCCAGCGTTCAACCAAACCGTTTGAATGTGGATGATAACTCGTTGTCCTTATCTTCTTAATTCCATGTATTTTTGCCAAGGATGTAAACAAGTTTGACTCGAATTGTCTTCCTTGATCCGTAGTAATAACCGCAGGACAGCCAAAACGAGAAATCCATGTGTTGACAAACACTTTGGCTACAATATCCGCTGTTATTTCCGGTACTGGTACGGCTTCTGGCCATCTTGTTGCCCTGTCTATCATTGTGATGATGTATCTGATATCTCCTGATACTTGCAAGGGGCCGACAATATCGAGATGTACATGTTCCAATCTGGATGTTGCAGGAAAATCTCCAAAAGGCGTTTTGTTGTGCCTCTGTACTTTTGATTTCTGGCACAGTTCGCATGTTTTGGCCCAAATTCCGACATCCTTGTTCATTTGAGGTCAAAAATAATTTTTGGTTATTAATTTTTTTTTTGGTAGGGTCGCCTCATTTTAAAATATAATAGTGCTCGTTCCATTAGCTCCGAATAATTTGGTATGTGTCATCTCTTGTCAATGTTTTGCTTTACTTTGGTAGTACGGATATGTTTGCCCCAGTATCTACCAAAAAACGGTACCCACTTTTGCGGTCGGTAACGCATAGGCGGCTTGACGTAACGATTGCGCTGACTTCCGCCTCGATCAATGCTAACTCTAGTTTTCCGAAGGCTTTCTCCAGTTGCACGGCTTTTCACAGTTACTAGCTCTGTGCCTGTGTCTAAAATGGTACTTGCATAACCAATTTGTATTGTCGGGCGTCATTCTTGTACTTGAAATCGATCTTGACCTTGACCTTGAGCGAAACTGAGGGGAGTGATTTCTACCCCTATCTACGTGCATCCGTAGAGCGGCAACTTCCGAGGACAACTAGGAAACTTGGGATAATAGTTTAAGGGCAGCGGTGGCGTCCGTACTGCTCGGTAAGCTCATATTGAAGAGAGGTTGTTTCATTTTTAACTGAATCTTTAACTCGTGTCTCTTGAAAATAATTAATCGGTGAGAGCCGCTGGTGGGAGGCCGATTAAAAATTTTTACACTTGTTTAGATCCAGGTAGAATCAGGCAAACTTCACGTCGGCTGCTGTCTGGCTAATTCTTCTCGGTCGAGTCAGCTGTCGGATTCTTCCAGATCGCGTCGGCTGCTGAGCTGCTGGTTTTTCCAGAATATGTTGGCTGCTGGGCTGTTTGCAGGTTCGCGTCGGGTGCTAGGTTGCTTGATGGTTCACGTCGGGTGCTGGGCTGATCACGTCGGGTGCTGGGCTGATCACGTCAGGTGCTGCGCTGCTTGCTGATTCTTCTGGAACGTCGGAGTCACCAATGTTGCGACATTTTTTGTATTGGGTGAGATGCAGCAAGACAAGGTTATACGGTGACTGAATAAGTTTTATATTTTCTGTCTATAAATACTAAATTGTAACAATAACAAAATTAATATTGTGTAATAAATAAATGCTTATAAGATACGAACTTAGCAATGTAATAACCTAGTATAAATATGCCTATCTTGTACATCTACAGTACCAACAACCTAAAAAGCCAATTTCTTGTGTGAAGGGCGCGCCTAAAGTATGGTAGTAAGGGCATTCAATGGAAGCACAAAGGTCATCTGAAATACCTTGAAATTACTCTGACTAAAGAGACATCATCATCATCATCATATCAGCCGAAGGACGTCCACTGCTGGACATAGGCCTCCCCCAAGGATCTCCACGACGACCGATTCTGCGCTGCCCGCATCCAGCGGCTTCCCGCGACCTTCACCAGGTCATCGGTCCACCGAGTGGGAGGCCTGCCTACACTAAAGAGTAATTTTAAGGTATAATATAAAAAATCGCGCTATCTCTGCTCGCTCTTTGTTATGTGTGGTTGTATAATTGTTCTTTCTGATCCAGAGTTAAATCCCCTCAAAGTAAATTATTGGCTATGTCCTTGCAAAAGAGCTCACAGCCTATTGGACTGAGGGTACAGAGTTGTGTCTAGGTATCTATACCTCCGGAGACCCGAGAACACGCCTGGAGGTCGGCGGCAACCTACGGAGGCTTCTTGGAATTTTCTCCCCCCCCGCCCTTCCTAGGGGTGCGTCGCTCCGATGAGCTTTTAAGGTGGCTTAGCTGCCAAAGCTTAGGGGGAGTTTAGTGGGTAGTGTGGTCTTGGGCCTGTGCATATTTATTTATATATACCTTATGTATATAATAGGTATGTATGCATATAGGCGCAGGGCTGTGAGTCCCAAATAACCAGTACAGCCGGCTGTATTGGTATGCGTAGACGTATTCTCTTCCCTCCCTCCTCCGCAGTCCGAGGGAGAAAAAATAAAAGGTTACAGTGATGTAGAAGTTTACGTTAAATGGGCCCACTCTTTCTACATTGGATAGCTAACTATGGACATCTTCAATAATTCTCACTCAGTTTCCCTCGGCCTGTCCTTATTCCAAAGAACCAACTCCCAGAATCCGTTGACGTCTGTCGTTGGAGTGGTGGTCGCGGGAATGGGGTTCCAAGCTACTAGGTAGCCTAGGTAAAGGTAAATAAGTACCTTGTCCCTATCAACGAAATACCAACAAAATGTGACTAAACCTCTTATTTTTCATTAGATTTTGCCAGCAGCTTCGCTCAAGTGAACATAGTTTCTATGACTGTCTTCGAGGGAGCGCAGTTCGCGCGTATCTTTCTTTTGCGGCTCGCGAGCGTAGAAAAAGATAGCCTATATTTTAATCCAGGTCCTAATCTGTCTACTTACCAAAATACAGCTAGATGTATTCAGTTGTTTTTGCGTGAAAGAGTAACAAACATCCATGCATCCATACATACAAACTTTCACGTTAATACTCGTAATATTAGTAAGATTGTTTTAAGACTGCTTAATATGTCGTGTAAAATCTGCACCTATTAAATATCAGATTATAGCTAAGAAATAAGAAATGTCTTTATGATTAAAAAGCCATACGAATGAATATATAAATAGTGCCTGTTATGAGGAGTGTTTCCCAAACGCGCTCCCACAAAAGATTTTGCTCCCCTCGATCCAATGTTCTTATTCATATTGAAATTTTGTAACCATGTTCTAGAAACGAACAACTGTGTGTTTGGTTTGTTTGATTTTTACAAATTACGGAATTTTAAGGGGCGTTGGTGGCGTAAAGGCTAAGGTCGCTACCTTCTGTACGGGAGGTTGAAGTTAGAATCGCCGATTCTCATGGTTCCACTAACGTACGACGTTTTCTCGTGGTTCCACTAATTTGTTACCCTGGTGAAACAACAAGGGGTACTTGATTCTCCTATTCCCATTACATTCGTGTGCAAAAAATAATAATTCGTTAACTGACATTAAAGGACAAAGCATAATAAAGACAAAGCTTGCGGTACGGAAACCTACACACGCCTGCGAAGAAACTCGAAGGTTGTGTGTGAAGTCGGCCAACCAGCACTGAGCCCATGTGGTCGACTAAGGCCCGATCGCCCTAACTCAGGGTAGGCTTGAACCCCTCGGTAGGGACGTATATGAGCTGATATATGAAGATAGAGTTTTTTAAAAATATGCCAAAGGAGTCAATTTTTTTTGGGCCCACTACATTTATAGATGGTATTTTTCTCAACAAAAGTTGCTCATTTATTACAGTAATTGGACAAAAGATTCACGATTCAAAATGTTTATTCATAATTGAAAACGCTAAACACGTTAAAAACAGAGTTCCATCGCAACAACTCAGTACAATTTTGCAAAATTATTTTTGTTTTTTGTTAATTTTCTAATAAAGTACTACACCGATTATAATTAATTTTTTATGGAACCAACTTTACCGAATAAAAAAAGAATCACGAAAATCGGTTCACAATCTGCGAAGATATCGCGTAACAAACATACAAAAAAAACAGAACCACATACAGGCGAATTGAGAACCTCCTTCTTTTTGGAAGTCAGTTGAAAATAGGTGCAAATTACACTAGATAAATCAAGTTTTCATTAATTTCTCAACATTCCCGTAAGTTGAGATACAGCTAATATTATCACTTTAATCTAGAAGTTAAGAGGAACAAATCAACATGAGTTTTATTACTTTAAGCTACAGTTTGTTATTCGCCACACAACAAAAAATTTTCTCCTTTAGGGATACACTCCTCACAATGGTAAACCTATAAAACATGAAGTACTTATAGTTATTACTTTGGTTACATCATATTAGCTCATATACGTCCCTACCGAGGGGCTCGAGACTTAGGGTGGTCAGGCCTTAGTTGACCACGCGGGCTATTAGCGGGCTGGTCGACTTCACACACAGCCTTCGAGTTTCTTCGCAGGTGTCCTCACGATGTTTTTCTTCACCGTAAGAGCGTCGGATAAACGTACATATGAAATCGAAATTCGAAAACACATTGGTACGTGGCAGGATTCGTACGACGACCTCCTGGACAGGAGGTAGCTGCCCTAGCCGTTACGCCACCGACGCTCCTATTTTGGTTTAGGTTTGCTTAAATTCTGTGTAACCTTGATTAAACAAACTATACCAAATTGTTACTTTACTAAGAACTTTGTTTCAAACTCGAGTTTCCATACAAACTAAGTTTCCTTTCAATTTAGAAAACGACAAGTTGATGTGTCGGTTCAAATTAAAACTTAGCAGATATATTGAGAACTCACATAACAATGTGTGAAACTAAACAGTAGCGTTTTGTTATGTTTTTAACCGACTTCAAAAAAAGATCGCGGATAACTTTGTCGTTTATGAACCGATTTTGATGATTCTTTTTTTATTGGAAAGAAGATATCCCAAGGGTGATACCGTGATAAGGAAACCAGGATCTGATGATGGCATCCCTCAGAAATCGAGGGGAATCTTGGTTTACTGTTTGACGTCGTTTTTTTTTGTTTTGAGAATTGAGAAACGTCCGCCTTCTTTGAGGTCGGTTAAAAACAGGGTAGGTAGGTAAAGAGGCTAGCACGTCAAGCTATACACTCGTAGTGCGATTCTGATTCGTACGCATTCGCCATAAGAACGGTACAAAGTCCAAAGTGTGTAGCTTGATGTGCTGGCCTGTGTACATAAAAAAGGTGTGGCAATGGGTTCCTTGGTGAAAGTAATTAAGTTTCACAAGTAGAATGCCCCCCAAGAAATATTGCCACACTATTCAATTGCATACTACTCACTCAGCGCGCTCGTCCTCTTCAGCTTGTAAATTGGCCTTGTTAGCCGCCCGCGCAACTTTGATGTCTTGCTCCCAGAACCTCCTGAGGTCAGGAGTGGATGTGTATGGAGCCGCCACCTCCTTGATCTTGAGGAACATTATCGCGGTGATGAAGATGCAGATCACATTCACTATGAATAGACAGCAGCTTACTATTCCTGTAACAGACATGTTACGCCTTAGTTCCCAACTTCCTTTAATGTTATCGCGATGCCACACGGCGTCAGCGTTGCGTTGCGTCGTCGGAGCTCTGTCATAATCCTTACTGATATAATATTATAAATGTGAAAAAGTGTTTGTTTTTCACGCCTCAACAGGCTAGTTACTTTTTTTCCCGCGAAAATTGCATAGTCCGATGCAGTTCCTGAAGGAACTGAAAAAATACTCTTTTTTGGTTAATTTCTTTAACATGGCAACGGAAAAATGATTGTTGTGATTTTTTGCAAAGAAATGGTTGAGGGGGTGGGAAATTACAAAATTTACTTATTAGTATATCTTGAAATAGTTCCCGGAGGGAACTGGAGAAAACATATTTCAACGCTCGCGCACGTCGGCGTCGCAACGGAGCAATGGATTGAAGTGATTTTTTTGGATTTAATTTATTGAAGGGGTGGGAAGTGACAAAGGCTGCTAATCAGAATAGCCCAATACAGTTCCTGAGGGATCTGGAGAAAACTCATGTCCACGCTCTTGAGACGCTTGCAGCTCGTCCACCACTCACCCTCAAAAACAGTCATAAAAACAATGTCCACGCGGGCAAAGACGTGGGCAAAAACTAGTTTCATATAAATTTGGAAAGTTACCAATAGGAATTATCAAATCATAACAGATGTGTTTTATTAACAGATACAGAGGCCTGTGGCTTCCATCATCATCTCAGCAGCATGAAAGTTAAGGAGTTAAATCGTCCATCATCAGCATAACTGAATAACATGAAAGAATACAACTATCGGCCTATGCATACCTACGTATATATCTATGTATAATATTGAAATAATTTTTCTCCAACTCCTAAACGTTAAGGAGTATGTACTATCCTTCATCAGCTTAACAACATGAGATGATGACTAACAGAAGCAAGTATTTTAATAGCTTTAGAAAACATATGAATCACGTACTAAGTGCCTATAAAATTTGAGGGTTGCCCTCGATTTCCCTAAGATCCCATCATCAGATCCTGACTTGGTGACAATAGGACCCCCTCTATACTCTTTCGAATAAAAAAAGAATTTTGAAAATCGGTCCAAAATTGACGGAGAAATCGGTGAACACACATTTAAAAAAAATGCAGTCGAACATACAACCTCCTCCTTTTTTGAAGTCGGTTAAAACACCTTTCATTAATTTATTTGAATTTTTTTTTAAAGTGAAGAAAGTAATAAAAACATGTAAAAATCGAGAATTGGGCGTTCTATTTCAACGTAACAGCCGCGATGAAGCCCGCATTGATTCGAACTTATAATGAATAGACTTACGTTTGATATTATTTTAACACGTATTATTAACCAGCTCGGATTGAGTCATCTTAAAACCTTAAAGGTTGTCTCAATTACGAAATGTTTTCAGTGAGTAGGTAGGCAGGTTCTTTATCAATAGCCAACGTCTCTATTGAAGGAGCATGGGTTTTTTTCCCAAACCCGGAAAGGATAGACTACCCACACACGAAGTCAAGTTCTGATTTATTGGTAAGTAGAGGTTGTAGCACAGATGAGATACTAGTTACTTCGTAACAGATATTGCATTTCCTTAAAAAACGAAAATACCTACGCATTTATTCACCTACTCCTTCCTACTGTCAGACGGGCGGCGCGCTAATTGCGTCGGCGGCGACTGTACGGCGGCGTTCTAGCGCCGACAATGTGTAGGTGTACTTATCTCGCCTGCTGGACCGAGTGACGGGGGCCTGATTGTAGGGCAAGTGACGAACTGAACCCCACTGTTAGATTAGATTAAGATTTTAAGCAGCTTACGAGGCTTTTGGAACGGCTTATCAATTGTCATCTAGTGATAGCACCAATGGCTTAACTTGCATCACGAAGCATGGAAACGGTCGAGATAAAATACCACTATCAATCATCTATATAGGTAATGAGTAATGACCGTGCTTATAGTCGGTTAACCTGCGTGATCGATACGACCATGCAAGTCTTACTGAGCTACGGCCTCATTTGTACTTACTTTCAATGAAGTACTTATCTATCTTAAAGCCCATTTTAATTAAAGATAGGACAGATATTTAGGTGGCTTAGTGGTTAAGTCCTTTAGATTTACATCAGGAGGTTGCGGGTTCGATTCCAGCCCGGAATATAACTTCGTAAGACTCGGTTTGATTGGTGGAAAGTCATTTTTTAAACCCGCCTAGCTAGCTACCACCATCTTATCTAAGTCTTGCCTCCAAACATCAATGTTGACAACATTGATGTGTTCCGGCTTGAAGATAAGATAGCCAGTTCTCCATTGCATTGGGGACTCTTGGTAAGCCCACTTTTAATCTTCGGCATCATCGTCACTTACCATCAGGTAAGATGATGCCAAGGGAATTGTGAAAAAAAAACCTAGTGTTGTAATAATTACCATTAACCGCAAACTCAATAGGAAGATAGTCGTGATACAGCGGTTCATACGAGGAGTTCCCGAAATAGGCCTCCCCTTTGATGTGCGGTATTTTAACACCTGGATTCAGTAGCCATATGCAGGCTAGTGCCCAAAATAAACCCTGAAATTTAAAGGTTAGTATTAAAAGGTTATTATCACAGCAGCGTCTCTAAAGGAACTATGAATTAATGGCGCTGGACGGATCTTACATCCAATATAAAAAAAAATACATCGCGAATTCACAGTTCGGGACCAACCACTAGTTCTACTTAACTAATTCTTTGAATGCAGTATTCAAATAACTAACAAAAATGTCACCTTAAAATCTCAGATTGGGACTTCAAAGCACTTAAACCCCAGGAGGCTCGAGTTTCTATACAAACGTAGTTTTCTTTAGAATAAAAACAACACACTGGATTGAATCCAAATTTGTAAATATATTGAGTAGACACTAGTTTTCATCGTAGTAAATTGAAACATAATTAAACAAAGGGTTAAATTAATTTTGTACTGAAAGTTTGAAACTGCTCTTATTTTTTTCCGTTTTATATTAGTGCATTGAAAAATAATTGAAAACATCGATATGTGTCTACTCAATATATTCGCAAAGTTTGGATTCAATCTGGCATGTAATTCTTGTATTAAAGTGGAACTACGTTTGTATGGAAACCCGAGCCTCCTGGGGACCCTTCAGCTGAGGACTGCTTAGCTTCAAAAGGTTTATTGTAATTAACTGCTTACGATACGTTTGGAAACTTAAACTTTTGCGATTGAGGTGATTTTGTTCTTACTAATTATCTGCATATTAAAAGAATTTATGAAATCTAATGCCAATCCATCCGGCTGTTCTATCCAACTTACAATACAATACAATACAATATTCTTTATTGCATCACAACATAAAAAAAGAAATCAATAATAAAGAAGAAAGCCTATACAATAGGCGACCTTATTGCTAGGTAGCAATTTCTTCCAGGCAACCTTTGGGTAGGGAAACAGAGATGGAATAAGTTAAAGGGCAATAATTAAAAACAGAAAAATAAACAGTTGCACACCTGATAGACTCAGGCAGCGAATTCCACAGTCGGATTGCTTGAACTGTGAAAGAGTTGGAATAGGCAGCAAACGATCAACTTAATTGAATACTATTTTTTTTAAACAAAAGGTATTGGTGCACAAACTTGTCATCAAGCATTGGAAATCAGCCCTGCTAGCGGCTAGAGACTCGCGCACCGCGCTCCCTCTAGAATGTTATTCGAGTCCGTCCGGCCATTCTTTTCAACCGATTTGTTTATTTTTTTTAAATGATCGGTATTGATGCTCAGATTTACCACGAAGCATTGGAAATCACCTAACTTTCACCCTTTTCAATGTACTTAAAAAAATATGTAATCTAATGTGAGTCCGCCCTGTCGTTCTGTCCAACCATTTTGCTTAAGGCCCAGTGGTACCTAAAAATCCACTTAAACAGGTTTTTAGAATTTATTATTGAAGTAGTTAACAGTAAATTTAAAATCTAGGAAAACATATTGGTATTATTGAGAATAGTTACGAGGGACTTTAACGAATAGAAACACGATTTAATAAAGTTGGCTTGATAGAATAATTTCGCGAAGGTACCTCTTTTCGAGCCATTTTATCGTCTATTTTCGGTTTTATTCTTAAAATAAGTAATTTGATAATATGATTTATTTACTAAAATAAAGTTCATAGGTGACTGAAGGGAAAACATCGAATGGATTTTTATTTAAGATAAACATGATGAAAATAAAAACGAAAACATTAAAAAAGTGTAAAAGTGTGGTTATTTTCTTCCCTCTTTAAACGTAAAGAAAAAGACAGATTTTTAAGTACCACTGCGCCTTAAGTATTTTTTCAATGAAGGGTATTGATGCATACATTTGTCATCATATATTGAAAATCACCTAACTTTCGCCCTTCTCAAATAAATGAAAAAAATGCGAAATCTACTTCGAGACCGTCACTCATTTTATTATATCAGCTCATATACGTCCCCACCGAGGGGCTCGAGCCTACCCTGAATCAGGGCGATTAGGCCTTAGTCGACCACGCGGGCCCAGTGCGGGTTGGTCGACTTCACACACAACCTTCGAGTTTCTTCGCAGGCCTGTGCAGGTTTCCTCACGATGTTTTCCTTCACCGTTAAAGCAATCGGTAATGATATGTATGTACGTAAGTTTTTGAAAAACTCATTAGTACATTGGCCGTCCAGATTTGAACCCGGTACCTCTGGTTAGATGGACCGAGTCGTTACCGGTTGAGCCACCGACGCTTTTTACGTCACTCATTTATATCAAACCAATCTGCTGAATTCTTTTTTTAAATTAAAGGTATTTATGCACAAATTTGTCATCAAGCATTGAAAATCACTCTCTCTTATCGTGAGGCATGATTAACCGTCCTACTCGTATCCAAGGAATAGACGGCGGTTGCCTCGTTTTGCACTTAGCATCACCTGCGGTCACGTGTAGGACATTTAGATTAAAATCACTAACCTTTCACCTTTCTCAAGTGTCACTCAAACGAGATTTTCATAGCTTTCTTTTTCAATATCATCATCATTATCATATTAGCCGAAAAACGTCCACTATTGGACTAAGGCCTCCCCCAAGGATTTCCACGACTACCGGTCCTGCGTTGCCCGCATCCAGCGGCTTCCCGCGATCTTCACCAGGTCATCGGTCTACCACGTGGGAGGCCTGCCTACGCTACGTTTTCCGGTGTGCGGTTGCAACTCGAAATCTTTACCTTTATCGTAAATCTCGTTGTCGTAAATCAGGGGAGACTTGTCAATAAAAAAACTTACGCAGTTGACAATGGGTGGCAGTAACGAGGCGGAAATAGCAATACCGATAAGCGGGCCGGCAGCGCCCTGGAGCAAGGCTAGGGCCACGCCCGTGCCTGACGTCAGTGCCCACAGCACACCCATCCACAAAGACCGCACGTTACCACTAAAAAGTTAAAAGGCAGCGATTAGTAACAAACTAAAAGTTATCTCACACACTTGACATGGTTTATAGTTCATTAACAATACACCTCGGGCACAGTGTAAGAATCCATACCACAGATTATATAATAGTTACTTCAGTAGTCCAACGCCTTTGACGTTTACATCGAAGCCGACATCGTTAGGAGGCCAACCTAATTCATAGTAGAGGCACAGTATTACAATATAGCGGCATACAGTAGCGCAACTAATGTACTTACGCAGAGCAACGGAAGGGTACTTGCAGGGCAGCGGGCGGCTAACTACAGACTAGTATGGGCTAGTACCTATGCCCATGACGCATCGTGCGACATCAAAGGCGTTGCACTACTGTAAGCCATATCGTAATACTGTGGTATAGCTTGCTTATCCACTCGTCTGTCGAATACCGCCAGGCGGAAAAAAAACCCGTGTCTGTCGCTGGTCGCCAGGCGGTACGATTTACGGCGGTTCAAATTAGCGCCTAAACTAAATCAAAGGTTGCTTATGAACCAATAGAAAGCTAGGAAATGAATGGGAGTGAAGTTGTCTACCTCTGTGGCCAATCATTAGCCACACTTACAATACAAATATATTCAGAGAAACTTCACTCAAAACTTCAAATCGCGAGTAAATGTGCGCAAAATTTACGTTGTTGTTTCTGTGTTTCTGAAAAAGATTTGTGGTGAAAACGATGCCAGGGTACGTAATCATTTATTTTAATTACATATAATAACTTATACTTCTGATTTTCTGTGAAATCTTGTCCTTCAAACTATGGCCTTTTTTGTGACTGTTTTTTGGCATTTTTTTGTTACTTAAATGGTCTAAATTACAAGTAAAGGATCATTGTTCTTTTATTTGTATGTTATAAACACTCTAATTTAGATTAATATTTTATATGGAAATACAAAATATTCCGTTTAGATTCACAGAAAATCCAATAAAAGTAAACAATAGCGCGCCCAGAACCCCTGTCTGTCACTGTCCATCTGGCGGTTGCGACAGACAGGGAGGGTGGGAGTTATTATAGCTTGACAGTTGAGAGGTTCTGTATTGGTTGTTTTTAGGGTTCCGTACCAAAGGGTATCAACGGTACTGCGTATTCCTTACTATTACTAAGCTGAATTTTTGATAGAACATGTGTTATTATGGCGGATTTCCCAATAAATAAAAACATAAAAAAAAATTAAAAGATACATAATTGTTTCCATACAAGAAACTTGTTTTTTAATTTGTTTTCATTTGATTTATAGTTAAAACGGTAATACGTATAGACATAAAACTTGACGTGATTACTGTACAAACCCTAAAATAAAACAAAAAATAATAAACTTCAGCCAAGTGTAAGACGTTATGGCTAATTAGTAATCTGTGGTTATGGTACGAAACTCATGGTGCGCAAGTGCGATTTGCACTTGGCTGGATAAGGGCGTCGTCAGTAGAGTAACGGCTAGTGCCGCCGCCTACTGTCCGGGAGTTCGTCGTTCGAATCCCGCCACGTACCAATGTGATTTCGAATTTAGATTTCATATGTACGTTTATCCGACGCTCTTACGGTGAAGGAAAAACATCGTGAGGAAACCTGCACACGCCTGCGAAGATACTCGCAGGTTGTGTGTGAAGTCGACTAACCCGCACTGGGCCCGCGTGGTCTACTAAGCCCCGATCGCCCTAATTCAGGTTAGCCTCGAGCCCCACTATTCGGACATATATGAGCTGATATAATGATGATTCCTATACAGGGAGTTACTTACCGTGACTTCATTTCCTCGGTCGGAAAATCTCCATATCCCCAAGGCATTTCCGTTGAACCCAAGATCAGTCCGAAAATGAACCCAAAAACCAAAGAGACGAACATGCCCATGGACAAGCTCTCGAAGCCGTTCCTTACGAGGGTCCGGTCCGAGATGATGGTCCCAAAGGTGATGGACATGACTGGTCCCATAAGTGGGGACACTAACATGGCGGCAACTATGTTTGAAGCGTTGTTTTCAACGAGGCCTAGCGCTGCGAGCGAGCTGAAAATGATAGGTAAGTAACAAATTAATTTTGGTTATGAACTGCTATAGTTACTTATTTATATCATTTTGTATCTATCTTTTTATCTATACTATTGAATAAAAACACCAAAAATCCTAGTGTCAAATGGTATATCTATCCAAATAATTTTTGAAAAACCTATTTTTTTTTAGGTAAGTACACGCTTTTAATATTGCATTGTCACGCTATATACATATGCATGCAAAATTTCTGCTAAATCGGAAACTGGGAAGTGGTTTAAATTTAACTTGCAAGATTCCACCCGAACAAACATACATACATTGCAAGTTAACTACAAGCTTGTAAAAATCTGTAGCTCGTAGCTCGTAGCCCATCGTAGCGTGTAGACCCTCGTAGTCGCAGCGTTGCGTAATAATGCAAATTGATTTACTTTTCAAGCGACTTCCAAAAAGGAGGAGTAGGTTCTCAATTCGTCTGTACCTACAAAATGAGATACACATCACACATATTCAATAATTGAAAACGCTAAACACGTTAAAAAACCGACTTCCATCGGAACAACTTAGTACATTTTTGCATCATTATTTTTGGTTTTTGTTAATTTTCTAAAAAAGTACTACACCGATTTTGATAAAATTTAAATGAGACCACACGGAAAGCACTAGCTTTCTAATAAAAAAGGAATCATAAAAATCGGTTCACCCAGCTCAAAGTTATGAGGTAACAAACATAAAAAAAATAAAAAATAAAATACAGACGAATTGAGAACCTCCTCCTTTTTGGAAGTCGCTTGAAAAACAACGATTGTGTCCTCAATAAATGCGAACAAAATTCTACTTTGTTCTCTGTGGGGAGTTTTATTTCTCTCTTTTGATTGGTCCGTGTTCGTGAAGGGTAAATGTAGAAAAAAACTAACCACTCCGGGAGTGCCGACAGAAGTGAAAAACTTTTACAGTTTTATAAATTTTGGTCCTTCGAGTATTCCTGGTTACAGCAACGGTAACAGGTAACGGTAACAGTGTCGCGAATTCAGTGGTTTTTTCCCATCTCAAATACAGTTTTATAAGTTTTGACCCTCCAAGTGTTCCTGGTGTCCAACGCGCCTAAAGAAGTTTTCACTTCAAAAATGTAAATATGACAAATTAACATTAAATTTTCTATGGTGATAAACTCGCTTTTGTGGTTGGTTAGCAAGGAGTTTGTATTAAAATACTTTCTAACTCTTTGTTGGTTAGTATGTGAAGTTAACCAAAGAGGTCCAATGTATGAAGAAGTTACAAGTTTGGCGGCAATGCGCGCTGAAAAAAAAGAACGGTCAAGTGCATTGTTCTTTCTTTTCATTTCTTTTTCTCCCAAGGCTATGATGAAAAATAGGGGATCAGACTGCTAGTCATTTGAGTTACTTTTTATGATCTGTAAAAAACTAAATTTTGTTTCAAAAATGTTTGGAATACCACGAGTGACGTCATAGATTTTTAGCGTCATTGAAGAACTTATTTAGTGAATTTGATCAGTTAAAAATTGAAGACGTGATGGAAAAACAAAACACGTAAGGTTTTTGAAAATTCAAGAGGAGATCAATTTAAGAAATCATATTTCAGAATTTATTTTTGATGCAGTCCGATCCCCTATTATGTGTGTCACTCGAGGCCAAAATATTTTAATCCTGGGCGACGTTTATTGAATTCCTCGCTAAGCTCAGGATTCTACCCTAGATTTACGAGCGCAAATAACTATTTGAATGAGCACTGAGTCCAGGGTTAATCATCGCACGTGACGCAACAAAAATGCAAAGCGTGTTTTGTTGCGTCGGGTGTGATGAGCTGTAACTTTGGAACTAATACTTGTATAAAAACAAATTCCATCTCATTTTGTAGGTAAATTCATAAGGTATAACTTTTTTAGAATTATTGTTACCTCAGTTTACGAAATAACTACTGCGTAGAATTTTCTTGACCTAATTTGTCGTCAACAGTCAGCGTTTACGAATTTGAATTTTGATTTGTTTTTTCTTACGTTGAGACGTTAGGATACCTGCACACGCCTGCGAAGAAACTCGAAGGTTGTAGTCGACCAACCCGCACTGGGCCCACGTGGTCGACTAAGGCCCGATCGTCCTAATTCAGGGTAGGGTCGAGCCCCTTGGTGGGGACGTACCTATATGAGCTGATATGAGTCAGCTTTACGTGCCATATAATATCATATAGGTACAAATCGCACACCGTCATCTGGTCCCAAATTAGCGTTCCCTGTACTATGGGAACCAGAGACTATATACTTATATACATTCTAAACACATACATATTATTATATAGATACTCAGACACAGAGCAAACAAGTCTGTTTATCACACGAATGTTTGTTTTTATGGGAATCGAACCCGCGCACTTCGACCCAGCAGGCGCTGCGTCATTTTTTTGTTAAATGTGCAGGGTTTAATATTATGTTCTTAGATTACTACATCGCAGTTGCTGCCGTAGTTTTAGTAGAAATGAAAATCAAATTAAAAATTAAATAACAAACCGGTAAAGTGCCGCAATGGGCCCGCGTGGTCGACTAAGGCCTAATCGCCCTGATTCAGGGTAGGCTCGAGCCCCTCGGTGGGGACGTATATGAGCTGATATAATAAAGTGCGATTAAGAATCGCGCACAAAGGTTCTGTACCATCATACTAGATGCCGCTAGTTTTTTCACGTTAAAAAAAACACAATTATTGTATGGAGGCTTTTACTTTTTCCAATTTTTAGTATTTGTTGTTATAGCGGCAACAGAAATACATCATGTGTGAAAATTTCAACTGTCTAGCTATCACGGTTCATGAAATACAGCCTGGTGACAGACGGACAGACAGAGGGACGGACGGACAGCGGAGTCTTAGTAATAGGGTCCCGTTTTTCCCCTTGGGGTCCGGAACCCTAAAAAGGTTTCCATAAAATTTAGGCAGCAGTATTTACGACAAATATTCCTGGTATATTTAATATGTGTTAATTTTTTCTTTACTTAATTAATTCTTAATTACTTAATTTTGTCTTTGACCGGTTGCCCTTAACTTGTACCATTTTCCTGTAAAATAAAACAAGATATGGGTCTATCAAAGGGAAGGGATGTTGGGGCAACTGATCTTCAAGGAAAATACCTGCAAAGTGGAACTCTATAATCCTAAAGTGCAATGTTGGCAACTTTTATGTATGAAAAGGGTCTCAACTATAGCACAGTGGAACTCCATAATTACAAAGTGCAATTTGGGCAATTTTTTTTGTATGAAAAGTGTCTCCACTGTAGTGGAGTGGAACTGCATAATCATAAAGTGCAATGTGCGCAACTTTATTGTATGAAAAGTGTCTCCACTATATAGCGAAGTGGAATTCCATAACTATGAAGTGCAATTTAGGCAACTTTTTTGTATGAAAAGTGTCTCCACTGTAGCGGCAAGGAAATACATAATCATAAAGTGCAATGTGGGCAACTTTCCTGTATGAAAAGTGTTCCCACTATAGGGGAGTGGAACTCCATAATTATAAAGTGCAATTTGGGCAACTTTTTGTATGAAAAGTGTCTCCACTATAGCGGAATGGAACTCCTTTATCATAAAGTGCAATTTTGGCAACTTTTTTGTATGAAAAGTGTCCCCACTATAGCGGAGTGGAACTCCATAATTATAAAGTGCAATTTGGGCAACTTTTTTGTATGAAAAATGTCTCCACTGTAGCGGAATTGAACTTCATAATCATAAAGTGCAATGTGGGCAACTTTTTTGTATGAAAAGTGTCTCCACTATAGTGAGAAGGAAACAAAGAAAGCTTTAAACTTTTAAGTCTACACTAACTTAAAAAAAAACAAGTAAGTATGGGAAGGTAAGGTAAAGTGGCCACATTAAGGAACAATTATCATTATCTTATTAAGTGATAGCGAATATTTGTTTGTATGTGTTTATAGAATATATTCTACTTTGCAAATTGGTAAACATTATATCATTAATTATTAACAAAATAAGATAAAAAACGAGAGCAGGGAAACTGACCACATTACGTCGTCGAGGTAGGTAAAGTGGCATACCTATTTCTTAAGTTAGATGAAGTTCACACTGCGATCGCTAACCCGCTTGTCAAGCATGGTGATTACGGTTCAACCCCCCAAACTCAAGAATAGGACTATGTCCAGCAGTAGACATCTTTATACTGATAAAACAGTGGTCACCATCATCACATGCCCAAAGCCTGTTGATTATCAAAGTGACACACAGACAGAATGATGACATAAAATACTAAAATTATCTATTTCAGTTCTAATTTTATAAAAAAAAACCAAAATGACAAGTTTTGCGTTTGATCCAACCATTTAATAAATATACAATATACCATTTGGCCGTTTTACAAACCAACAAAGTGGGCCACTTTACATGATCAAGAAAGAAATAAAAAATAATTACTAAACTTCATGATAGCCTACATTTTTACTGCGTAAACAACACTTTGATGACAAAACTATTTGCTGCATTAGATTAAGAAATGTAATCATTGCAATGACTTCTTTAAACTGCTAATCTTATACCAGCACTAGGACAAAAAATAATTTAAATAATAAAGACTCGTAACAACGTGATGCCGATTGACGGACGAATGTGGCGTCGTAATCATTACTATATATTACTTCGTAATAATTTTCACGGTACAAGGACAAGATGGAGTTACTTTTTTCTAACGCTATGAACCGGTGGTCACTTTACCTCAGTAGGTCACCTTACCTCGTCTTCCCCAACTAAGGTAAAAACAACCGGAAGAGGCCTGCCTTTATTACGATAACGACCAATCGATATTACCTCTACTTGCTTGCTCCGATCTAGGACGTACCCTTGTATACTCACTCAGCTGTGATAATTAGGGTTAGATAATCGAAGGTCAGCTCCCCACCGCCCCTGACCCCGTCCACCACCTGCTTCACAGTAAGCTTGGATCTCACAGACTCCACAAAACTACGCCAGCGCTTTGCATCTTCCGTCTTTCGCCTGTGTGCAGAATAGTCGCTTGAATTTTTTATTGCAATGAAGTTATTTAAGGCCCAGTGGTACTTAAAAATCTGTTTTTGTCTTTTTCTTTACGTGTAAAGAGTAAAGAGGGAAGAAAATAACCACACTTTTGCACTTTTTCGATGTTTTCGTTTTTATTTTCATCATATTAATCTTAAATAAAAATCCATTAGATGTTTTCCTTCAGTCACCTATGAACTTTGTTTTAGTAAATAAATCGTATTATCAAATTACTTATTTTAAGAATAAAACCGAAAATAGACGATAAAATGGCTCGAAAAGAGGTGTCTTTGCGAAATTATTCTATCGAGCCAACTTTATTAAATCGTGTTTCCATTCGATATAATCCCTCGTAACTATTCTCAATAATACCAATATGTTTTCCTAGATTTTAAATTTACTATTAACTACTTCAAAAATAAACTCTAAAAACCTGTATAAGTGGATTTTTAGATACCACTGCACCTTAAATTTAAGAAATTGGGTTGGTGCTTTGTAAAGGAAAAGGTAGTCACTTACAATATCGTTTCTTCGTCAGTTGATTCATTTTCTAAAGCGGAGTGTACAACACTGCACGGTAGTACACTGAAAACATTAGAACAGTAGTGGTAGTGTAGATATTTTAGTTTTTATTTTTTTATTTATGATTGCTAAGCCCTTGGCATCATCTTACCTGATTGTAAGCAACGATGATGAAGATGGAAGAGGGTTACCAAGATTTAAGGTTTTTATTTTTATGTAGCGGTAACGGTAATCTCGGGAACTATATTGAACTAATAAAAAAAATAAAAACCGGCCAAGTGCGAGTCAGAACCGCACACAAAGGGTTCCGTATAGGGTTGCCAGGTCTTAAAACTAAATAGCCGGACATACCTGCCAGTTTAGCCGGACTTTTGGGTAAAAAAGCCGGACTCCCTAAATTATTAAAGCCCTCTTTAGACACCCCTAAATCAATCAGTCATGTTTACTGGCCTTTAGCGAGGTCCTAATCAGACTAAGAAACGCCGCCATAGTCTCATAAACACGACAGCGCTCACCCGAATGTCCAGATGACTGGAAAAATCATTAAACCTAAAAAGCCGAACAGGCCGGACACCTTCCAATTTGGCCGAACACGCATCCAAAAAGCCTAACCCTGTCCGGGTTTATCCGGACGCCTGGCAACGCTAGTTCCGTATCATCATACTAGATGGCGCTAGTACAAAAGGTTCCGTACCATCATATTAGATGGCGCTAGTTTCTTCACGTTTTAAAAAAACACGTTTTTGTATGGAGACCTCCTTATTTTTTTACTTTTTCTAATTTTTAATATTAGTTGTTTTAGCGGCAACCGAAATACATCATCTGTGAAAATTTCAACCGTATAAGTATCACGGTTCATGAAAAACAGCCTGGTGACAGACGGACAGACAGACAGACGGACGGACGGCGGAGTCTTAGTAATAGTGTTCCGTTTTTACCCTTTGGGTACGGAACCCTAAAAATAGAAAGCTACACTATTAATGTTTCGAAAATTGGTTCAGTCAGACGCATGAAACTATGTATAGAGGCTGGTGGAGAGTTCTTCGAAAAGATTTAATTAAAATATTTTATCCATAGAAGTCAGATTTTTAGTTTCTCAAAACTTTCTGAGTGTCCCACGTATGTAACCTACTAGCTGTTTCCCGCGGCTTCATCCGCGTGGACATCGTTTCTATGACTTTTCGAGGGTGCGCGTGAAAAAAAGTAGCCTATGTGTTAATCCAGGTTCTAATCTATCTACCTACCAAATTTCAGCCAGATTCGTTCAGTAGTTTTTGCGTGAAGAAGTAACAAACATACACACTCACAAACTTTCGCCTTTATAATATTAGTGCGTATGTAAGATTATTTGGATATCTTCTTCTTTCGTCGAATTAAACGTAAGGAAACCCTAGCCTTGTATAGATACAAGATACCTGACAATAGACTTGCAGCGCACGCCGACGCCTAACTGTGTGAGGCAGTGCAGCATAGTCTCGCACTGATCTCCTGTAGAGAGAGGGAACCTCCTTTCCAGGTAGTTGCCAACCTTGTCGCTTATCCACACCACCTGCTCCACGTGTAGTTTGCGAAGTAATTCTTGCAGTATGTGGTAAACGTAAGGAAACCCTAGTCTTATATAGACACAAGATACCTGACAATAGACTTGCAGCGCACGCCGACGCCCAACTGCGTGAGGCAGTGCAGCATAGTCTCGCACTTATCTCCTGTAGACAGAGGGAACATCACCTCCAGGTAGTTGCCAGCCTTGTCGCTTATCCACACCACCTGCTCCACGTGTAGTTTGCGAAGTAATTCTTGCAGTATCTGGTAAGGGACGCACCTCATCATCGTTATATTGTTCATCTATTGAAATACTGGTGCGGAAATCAAACTAAATAAGTAAAATGGGTCGACGCCATCTCCAACATCATTGTATTGTTTATCTGTGAAATATCTGTTACGGAAATTAAACCAATCATGTTTATATTTTAAAACGGGGCGACGACGACGCGACCTTCAATAGCTATAGGTTAGAATGTGATGTACGCTAAGAGGACTCACTTATCCGGCACCTCTTCAGTTCTTTTACATAATTACTCCGAAGACAGAGATAGTCATTTTTACTTACAAGCTACAAAGGATTAAGAGAGTAATGTGGTGGCAAAAAAAAGAAGTAATTTAAAAAAAAAAAATATTAGGGATAGACAGAGAGTTAAAAAAACCAATAACTAAAAAAGTCTCTCTCTCTCTCTCTCGTGTGTATCGAGGATTAGTTCCTAAACTATTTTGATGAAATTTGGGCAAGGAAATATATTCATTTTTCTGTTGCCGCTGTAGTAAAGAATCATTTTTTTTTCTCTTTTTAATATGTTATTATAACTTTATACGAGTATGACCTACTTACTCTTCCTCTGTCTCTACTTCCCTCTATCTTTCCTTCCATTTTAGAAAAAAATATCTAAATAAGGTACTTGAGTTTGCGTGTACCATCCTCGACTGCATCATCACTTACTATCAGGTGAGTTGCAGTCAAACGCACTCAAATAAAAAAAAAAACTTTCCATATAAATCTTTTAATGAACTTTGTGATTTACTAGATCTTAATAAGGCCTACTATTAAGGGAAGAACATTATTCCTTAAAAATTGTAATAAGGCACCTCCCATACAAACCCACATTATATGAAAATTTTGCATAAAGTTTGATACGAGCACATCTCTTTTCTCTTTTTTTGTAAGAGTGTTTTAATGCTGATTTATGTATGCCACAGAATGAAGGCTACATGAAAAAGTATGCACAGCGTGACTGTACAATTTATTATAGCAGGAAGTCAAGCAACGATATAATCATGTAGGTAAGTGTTGTTATATTTTTTGATTAAACTTGTAAATAAGCTGTATATTTTTGTGTTCTAATCTGTATTCCTGTTAAATTACATTGTTACTAGCAGTCCCGGCGAACTTCGTACCACCTTACACTATACTACACAGCCTACCCTACCCTACACTACACTACACTACCCTTCCCTACCCTACCCTACACTACCCTACACTACCCTACCCTACCCTACCCTACCCTACATAAGAACCTTCTCCTGACAATAACGAACTCGACAAAAAAAAAATTAGCGAAATCGGTCTAGCTAGTTCTAGGGATTAATTTTTATATATATAGATTTTTCCCTGTGGTTTTTTTGTTGAAATAAAAAAATATATTATAATCTTTATCATTGTCCAATGTTAATTAGAGGCCTCTTCCACATCGACCTCCACTTCGCGTAATCTTTAGGCACGCGTATCTGGCGGCTGCCTGCAAGCTCCGCCAAATCATCAGTTTACTCTGCGGTCTCCACTAGAGAATATTTTTCCTCATACAACGCACCTAAATAATTACAGTTTTATACCAGTGAAAACGAGTCACGAACAATCTTTTGAATTTGCCGCAAGCGATCTGTTGTCACACCAAATTGTCGATGTGACTAGTTTTCTTGTCTTTATTGTTTCATTTTACTAACCTCAAAACATACAAGATAAAGCCCTTGGCATCATCGTACCTGATTAGGTATTATTATTAAATGGGACGCCTGCGGTACAGTATATTATATTAATACTACCGTAACTGCGGGGATTCATTAAACCTTTGTCCTCTATTCCTTCGATCCTAGAATGGTATGGTTACTTTGACCGCGGTGGTTCCCCCCGGAAACCTTGAGCTCTTTTTAGAGTATTTCTTTATGTGAACGATATCCATTTCACATAGTCTCTCTACTGCGATCCTATTGGTACCAAAGTCTCCTAACTGAGTCTGCTAGAGTACACACTCAGTCAGGTAGTGTAAGCTGGTCTCCACTTTTCCGCAGTTATGGCAGGAATAGTCTGTGATTCTATTTATTAGGGCATGTGTCGATTCAGCCATGACGAGATCATCTCATCTGATGGAAAATGACGATAAGCCGAACATGCAACTTAAAAATATTCCCCAAAACAATGGGGAACTTGCTATCTTCATGCTAGAACACATAAATGATGTTGACATTGATAAGATAAATCTTTCGGTGTTTCATTCATTCAGTGGACGTACGATCTTCATACAAAACACATAAGTTTACATTAACTTGAACTATTTATCTGAGTAGGTACCTACCTATACAAGATGTTAAAAAATCTCTAGTGAAATTTTAAGGGATTACTCAGGATCGAGTAAAGGAACAGGAACTCCTTGCCTGCGTCAGTGTTTCCCGATTCCTATAATTTAAGGATCTTCAAGGCAAGAGTGAATAGGCTTTATTTGAGTTTGCGTGTACCATCCTCGACTGCATCATCACTTACCATCAGGTGAGTTGCAGCAAACGCACTTAATTTTTTTATATATAGGGTCTTAACACAGCACTTTTTTTGACTGGAGCTTGTACTGAACAACTTTCCCTAAGAAACCCATGGTCAATTCGCATTTATTATGTTTTAATTAAATCATCAACTACTCAGAATACAACTCCCAGCTGGTATCCGCGTATTGACAAAGTTCAATGACCGCGCTGGCCCGCCACGCCGCCGCGGCGTATTCTGGCGTATTCCGCGCAATTTTATAATTTTAATTAAAAAAACAAAAGCGAATTGACCATGGGTTTCTTGGGGAAAGTTGTTCAGTTTCATGATTACATGCTCCAGTTAAAAAAAAGTGCGTACCTTTGTTAAGAACCTGTATATAAAAACAAAGGAAAAATATTTGGAAAAATCTTTTTTAATAAAAACTCTTTCCTGACCAAGAAACTACCTAGACGAAAATTTGTAAGTAGACAGTGCACTATGCACTGTGAGGTCACTCGCCTGCCATCAGTGCGCCCAATACTGTATACCTATGTTTTCATCCCTTCGAGTTTCATAATATTCCCAGTTTTTTATGCCTACTGCCTAATGGGTCAACGAACAGGCGGGCATTCACCTTTTTTGCGGGATGAATAAAATTACGATGAAGATTTGTGTTTTTTTTTATTTAGATGCATTTTTTGTTATTTTTCCTTTATTCTATACAAGATTCTTCAACATCCTGTATTAATTCATACATTAAAATAAAATATAAGTAAGTACATAGTTAAGTACTTACATTTTCCATTGGGATCAAATCGTCATCTTCATCAATATTATCTAACGTGGGATTAAAACCGTCATTATAATACTCTGTCATATGCACGGGGATACTCCTTGATTTCTTACTCCGTAGCTCCACTTCTAAACGACAGGGCTTATACGTTGGGTCTTCTAAAGATATAATGTCCTTTGATTTTCCAAACTTCAGGATATGTTCATAATTGCTTGATGGTATACAAATTACGAAAATTACACCTGAAGGCATTATAAAACGGATGACTTAGTCACTAGGCTATGCCTTGATGAAGTCAAAGTCACGACTGGTTAGAATTGTCGATACCTTGTTAAGATCATTTAATTCAACCTTCTAGATGCGAATAATTAGTTTCTTTAGCAAGTTGTTGCTAATTGCAAACTACAGTAGCTTAATAATCAGTCTGATAATATAAAATAATACACACACTATTTTCTTTTCATTCATATAGCAAATAGAAGCCTATTGAAGACCATAGAAAATAGAAGAGGAAATATGCTGGGACACCTAGTAAGACACGACAGTCATAGAAGGAAAGATAGAGAAAAGGAAAACTAGAGGAAGGCCAAGGCGAAATTACCTAGAACAAATTAAGGAGAAGGTTGCTGTCGTGTCGTATCGGGAGGTAAAAATATTGGCCGAGGACAGAAAAATTTGGAGATTGCTCCACCGACAAGAGCATTAGCTCTTGAATTTGAAGAAGAAGCAAATAGTTAAAAAATTAACTCTGATTAAAACAATTTTATTTAAAACAAACATTTGTTACTATAAAATATAATGTAACAGATAAACACTTTAAATTGAAAACCTATTTTACAATCAACATTTAACAGCTTCTTTAATTAGACATGAAACGTTTTGCTACCTAAAACTAAATAATTTTTCGAGTCAACTGTTAAAGAGAGCGAGGGTTCTATCGTAGGTTTATCAACCTGATGATTATTGTCCATTATTTTTTGTATATTTTCCATATCCTCAAAGCCCATATTGTAAAATCCAATATCAGTGTAATCGAGGGGTGATAATGGGTTTATATTGCTGCTTTCTTTAATGCCGGTCACTTCGGAGTCAGCTGGATTGAAAATTTTTCCCAATGTGTCAATTTTAACCTCCTTTTGAGTGTTATCTGCTCTTTCTGTTCTTGATTCGGTCGGTATATAGATTTCCATCATTCTGTAATTTTAATGGAGTTGCTTAAAAAAGGGACTACGTGTTACAAAATTGATGAAAGCCAGTTCTGCTTTTGATAAATGTATTCAGGGGCTGTATTTCAAATGGCTCGACATTCGATATCGGACTAAGATCACCTAAACAAACGAGGCCATTTTAAAGCTTCGGATCCGAATCGAACTTTATAAATTTGACATAAGCAATAGTATAATCGATCGATATTTAATGCTATTCAAAAGCTTCGGTTTTGAGTCGTACGTCACAATTTGACACAAGCATTCTAGTGAGTTTTCTTAACCAATTATTGTGCTGACGTCAAATGAAGTATGCACACATATAAATACACACACGTGCGTAAATTAATGTGGCTGCTATACCTTACTTCAGTTAGATAAGTCAATATTATTACTTAAATTGTAGTTGATTTAGGTTAACCTATTACAAAATACTAGCTGATACCCGCGGCTTCGCACACTTGGATATTGAGGGTGCGCAGTACGCGAGCCGCAAGCGATTCGCACTTTTTTTTACAAACCTTCCCAAACACACCACTATTCTGCAAAGTTTCGTCGTAATCGATAGACTACTTTTTGAGTTTTGCGGATACAGACATACGGAAGCTGATTTTTTGTTCATAAAGATATGTCATTCAACTCACTGTGCAGGGTTTCGGCAGTAATTGTCGAGGTGCAGCCGCTGGGCGGGCTGGTGGCGACGAAACGTCACTGTGTCGCTTTGTACTGTTCCACTGTTTGCCTCCTTTTTGGTTTCCATCTCCTTCGTTTTCTTATTGGTCTCGTCTATCCATTTGCTGAAATTTTACAAGTTTTTTTTGTATGGTATAAGGTTTTGTCTCTAACTAATCTATACTATCTTTCTATACTCTATACTAATATTATATAGAGGAAAGATTTGATTGTTTGTTTGTTTGTTTTGAATAGGCTCCGAAACTACTGGACCGATTTGAAAAATTATTTCACCATTGGGAAGCTACACTATCCGCGGTTGCTATAGGCTATATTATATTTTCAAAAAATTAGGGATCCTTACTTAAACTCAAATAATGTAACTCAAGGTGTAAAAAAAGGACCTAAAAATTTCAGCAATATCTACAAAAAGTAGTGTAGTGGTAGTGGTAAAGGTAGTGGTAGTGGAAGTGGTAGTGTAGTGGAAGTGTAGTGGTAGTGACAGTCTAGTTGTTTTGTAGTGGTAGTGGTTGTGTCAGTGTAGTGGTATTGTAGTGATAGTGGTAGTGTAGTGGAAGTGTAGTGGTAATGGTAGTGGAAGTGTAGTGGTAGTGACAGTCTAGTTGTTTTGTAGTGGTAGTGGTAGTGTAGTGGTATTGTAATGGTAGTGGTAGTGGTAGTGTAGTGGTAGCGGTAGCAGTAGTGTAGTGTGAGGTGGTACGAAGTTCGCCGGGACAGCTATTGTTAAATATTTGTTTTTTTTTATTCATAATTGGTAAGCCCTTGGCATTATCTCACCTGATGGTAGGTATGTGATGATGATGATGATGATAATTGAAAGCGGGTTTACCAAGATTCCCCAACGATGGGGAGCTGGCTGTCTTATCTTCAAAGCGGAACTCATCAATGCTGTTAACATTGATGTTTGGTGGTAAGAGTTAGACAAGTAAAACTCCTCCTGGAACCGAACCCGGGACCTCCTGATGTGAAGCTAATGGACTTAACCGTTAGCTACGGAGGCGGTAAAAACTACAGTGAGGCAAGTGCGATATTAAAATGAAACTTTTTATGACATCGTCTCAAATTTTTTCGTCGCGTGACGGTCGCTTTCGTCTGACGGTATGATCGTTTCGTCCTCTGTACCGTAGTGAGAGCAGCCATGATCGTTTCGTCCTCTGTAAAGTTTCACTTTCACCGTGGTTTCATAAAACCACACACTTACTTTTTTTTAATACGATGATCGATTCATAAAGTAAGGACGTAAAGATAGTATCTTATGATCGATATGGGAAAACCTAATTGTGAATTTAGAATTACGTTCGATATCTTTAATATTACTGTCTTTATTAATACTTGAATCGGTTATTTTGAAAGGGGCTTAAGTCCACCTGTAGAAATTTTTCAGGAGCAACAAAAAACTTTGTATTGAAAAAAATTGTAGGGTAAATAAAATAAATAAATAAATATTCTGGGACAAATCACACATGGTCATCTGGCCTCAAAATAGGATTCCCTGTGTTATGGGAACCAGAGACCGATATTCATATATATGTTTAAATACATACTTAAATAGATATTAAACACCCAGACACAGAGCAAACAAATCTGCTCATCACACAAATGTTTGCCCTGGGTGGGGATCGAACCCACGACTCTCGGATCTGTAGTCAAGAGCACTAACCACTGAGCCACCGAGTCAGTCGGGTTGTATATTATTTGTCATAATTATTCAATTGACATATTATTTAATATACTTTTCAACCGACTTCAAAAAAGGAGGAGGTTCTCAATTCGACTGTATGTTGTTTTTTTTGTACTCGTATGTTTGTTACGCGATATCTCCGCAGATTGTGAACCGATTTTCAAAATATTTTTTTTGATTCGAAAGAGTATACTCCCGAGGTTCCCATTGTCACCAAGTCAGGATGAGATGATGTGATTTTAGGGAAATCGAGGGTATATAGGCACGTATTACGTGATTCATATGTTTTACAAAGCTATTAAAATCCTGTAAATCCTGAAATCAGGAAGCTCGTATTTGAATCCTTGAAGCCTCCCCTAAGACGACGACGATTTAATTTGGGTTATAGTTTCCACGACGATCGGTTCTACGCTACCCGCATCCAGCGGCTTCCCGCGACCTTCACCAGATCATCGGTCCACCAAGTGGAACGCCTGCCTACACTGTAGTTTTCAGTAAACGGTCGCCACTTCAGAGTTTTACTACGCCAACGGCCATCTGTTCTACGAGCTATGTGCCCTGCCCACTGCCACTTCAGTTTAGCGATTCTGTGGGCTATGTCGGTTACTTTGGTTTCTGATTCGATCGCGTAGGGAAATTCCGAGCATAGCTCGCTCCATCACCCTTTGGGTGATCTTAAGCCTTCTTATGAGGGCAATAGTAAGCGACCATGTCTCAGTTCCGTATGTCATCAACAGGACTTAGTAGGGTTTTAACTATGCACCTCTACTTCTTCTTATCGTGTGGCACAACTAACCGTGGTATCCAAGGGATAGACGGTGGCTGCCTGGTGTTACACTTAGCATCACCCGCGGTCACGTGTAGAGTATTTAGATTAACACCTACGGACGTGTGCAACGTGACCTTCGCACACATCTGGAATCAGATGTGTAAGTTTCCTCACGATGTTTTCCATCACCGTTGAAGCAATCGTTAAGTATAATGTACGTAAGTTTAGATAAGATAAGATAAGATAAGATAAATACTCTTTATTGTACCCAAAAATATAAAATAAAAATAAATAAAAAATAAACACAATGTAAAACTTAGAAACTATAACTTAAAAATTTAAACAAAAACACAACTTAAAACAAAATCTTATAAGCGGTACAATTTGGCCGGTCTTATCGCTCAAAGCGATTTCTTCCAGACAACCCGGTGTTTGGAGACAAAAGCACAAAAAAATGGTAGTGCACGAGTATCGAACTATAACAATAAATTATGTAATATACTATACATTTGTAAAGTTAAAATACTTATAATACTTATAAATACTTATAATAGATAAGACTGTACTAAATAATAAATAATAATTATATGTACAATTATATTATTGAATATAAATATAAATTTATATGTATATAGATATTTATTACAACTTATATACGTAATATAAATAAAAATAAAATACATATATATAAAAAACCAAAGTAGTAGCTACTGTTGTTTGTTACAAACACACGCTCATATCAGAGCTCGAGAAAATGTGCCTTTACGAATATTCTAAAAGAGTGTAGGGATTGGGCTTGTCGAATGGATATGGGAAGGGAATTCCAAAGACGGATCGCTTGAAGGGTAAAGGAGTGGTCATAGAAATTGGTAGAGTGAGGAGGCATATAGAGGCGAAGGTTAACAGAAGAGCGAAGAGGGTTACTGTGAGTGGACGAGAGAAAATTAAATCGTTCTTTAAGGTACATAGGGGATTTTGGAAGAAAAAGTATAGAATAAAGCTGAGATAGGATATGAAGGTGACGTCTGTGACTAATTGGGAGCCACTTCAGGTCTTTACGATAAGTGGACACATGATCGTATTTACGAAGGCTGAAAATAAATCTGATAGCAAGGTTCTGCAGGCGCTCAAGCTTATTTAGAAATATAACATTTAGATCGGGGTAACATACGTCGGCGTAATCAAGGATGGGTAACATTAGCGATTGTGCAAGCGAGATTTTAGTTGCAGTGGGAAGAAAATTTCTTAAACGATTAAGGGCCTTAAAGCAGGCAAATGTCTTCCTGCTGACCTCACCAACCTGTACGTCCCATGAAAGAGTACGGTCAAAAAAGATGCCAAGGTTTTTGACTTTGTTGCTATAGGGAATGCAGATGCCATCAAATACAACAGGGGGAAGACACGCAGCGTTAAGCCTGGATATAAAGTAAGGACTGCCAATGATAATAGTCTGAGTTTTACTAGGATTGACTCTTAACCCATAGGATTTGCTCCAGTTTAAAATTTTTGCAAGGTCTTCATTTGTTGTACCGACAGCAGCCGTGATATCGGTAAATGCAGCCTGAGAGTAAATTTGAAGGTCGTCGGCATACAAGTGGTACGAAGAAGAAAGATTTTGAGAAATGGAGTTAATAAAAATAGCAAAGAGAAGTGGAGACAGCACGCCACCCTGAGGCACGCCAGCAGATGTCGAGCACCAAGATGAGTACGTGTCATCAACACAAATGCGTTGCCTGCGGCCGTGAAGGTAGCTATAGAACCAATCGATTACAGCTGGGGTCATGTTGAGAGAACGCAGCATCCCCAATAAAATGTCGAAATCTACAGTATTGAAAGCGTTACAGAAAAACTCATTGGCACATTGGCCGTCCAGATTTGGACCCGGGACCTATGGTTAGGAGGACCGAGTCGTTACCGGTTGAGCCACCGACGCTTATCGATATTATACCCTTCAAATGCAAATCAAGAATGCCCTACACGTGATCAATGGTGATGTTAAGTAAGGAGGTGTACCTGTAAATGTCCCAAGTGAGTGAAGTGCCACGCCTTTGTTTTTTGGGGTCCTCATGTGTCGTTTCATTTTTGGGATTGTGATTTTGGAGGCTATTTCTGTTGGCTCGCCACCAAGACATGTCTCGGCGATCCAATGGAAAAACGTTTTTCACCTGAAACAATTGGAAGTAAAATTGTAACTATCTATATGAGAAACCGATATTTCAACCGCCTCCGTGGCGTAATGGTTAGTCCATTCGCTTCACACCAGGAGGTCGCGGGTTCGATTACCGGTGGGGTCAATTTGTAAGACTCGGTTTGGTTGGTGGTAGGGCATTTTCTAAGCCCGCCTGGCTAGCTATCACCATCTTATCTGAGTCTTGCCACCATACATCAGTGTTAACAACATTGATGTGTTCCGGCTTGAAGATAAGATAGCCAGTTCTCCATTGCGTTGGGGAATCTTTGTAAGCCCGCTTCCAACTTCGGCATCATCGTCACCATCAGGTGAGATGATGCCAAGGGCTTACCAATAGTGATTAATAATAATAAAACATAGATGAAGAACTGCATAAGAAAAAACAACCACACTTGGCTATGCCTGGTTCGTGGAGTTCGTCTTATATGAGTGCCAGTTACTTGAACAATGACCCAGTGTTGAGTGGTGTTGGATAAGTGTGGAGGGGGGATGCTATAAGAATCATCGTCATCACGAAGAAGTCCAACACAAAGGCCATCCCTTAGCGTTTCCACGACTACCGGTCCTGCGCTGCCCGCATCCAGCGGCTTCCCGCGAACTATCACCAGGTCGTCAGTCCACCGTGTGGGAAGCCTGTCTACACTACACCTTCCGGTGCCAGTCGAGAACTTTACTGCTCCAACGGCCATCTATTCTACAAGCTATGTGCCCTGCCCACTGCCACTTAACTTTTGTGATTCTGTGAGCTATGTCGGTCACCTTGTTAACCTTGGTTGCTATAAGAATATGCAGATGATATTTATTGATGAGGGTGAGATAGTGGAATACTATGCACAGCGAGGTTGGTGCTGAAGTTGGTCGTCTTCAACATCGCTCAAGTACCCATTCAAAAAGACAAGGAGGATGAATGTAATTTTATTCTTCTTATCAGCTCATATAAGTCCCCACCGAGGGGCTCGAGCTTACCCTGAATTAGGGCGATTGGGCCTTAGTCGACCACGCGGGCCCAGTGCGGGTTGGTCGACTTCACACACAAACTTCGAGTTTCTATCGCTGGCGTATGCAGGTTTCCTCACGATGTTTTCCTTCACCGTAAGAGCGTCGGGTAAACGTACATATGAAATCGAAATTCAAAAACACATTGGCATGGCCTACCGGACAGGAGCCACCGACGCTCCGACGTAATTTTATTAGGTACCTTGTAAACGATGACTCCAGCGAAGAATATGCAGATGATGTTGACAAGGGTGAGACAGAGGGATACAGCACCGAGCATAGCCAGTTCTGTCGACGGGTTGGTGCTGAAGTAGGTCGTCGTTACCACATCGACGAAACGGGTGTCGTCGTCAACGAAGACCAGGTGGACGAGTGCCATTGCCCAAAGGAGGCCCTGAGGAGATAAACGGAGGTATTTTTAGCACGCTTATATTAGTTTCACCTGTATGTATGTATGTTTGTAACCGACTCCTTTGCACTCGATTTTGACCCACTAAAACGGACAGATTTAATTCAAACTTAGTACAATTATCAAGAATCAGTGACAATACAATAATTTTATAAGTTTATCTCATTATCCAAACAAAAAATTGAAAAATGAAGTTAAAAAAAAAAACTAAAAAAACACGCTTTTATAGCACATCAAACTACAAAGTGAAAAATAATTCTTAATATAAGCTGAAAACAATAATGAACGAAAAATACTAGTATTGTTATGAAAAAAGCGTGAGGCGCTTTGTGCCATATTTTTCGTATATCGAGCAACCCACGCTTTTTTCACAATAATACTAGTATTGTTTTTTAGTTTTTTTTAACTTTATTTTTATCACGCTTTTATTTAATACTAGCTGTCCCGGCGAACTACGTACTGCCTTACATTACATTACACTGCCCTACCCTGCCCTACACTACACTACACTACCCTACCCTACACTACACTACCCTACCCTACACTACCCTACCCTACACTACTCTACCCTACACTACACTACCCTACCCTATACTACCCTACCCTACACTACCCTACTCTACATACACTACACTACACTACACTACCCTACACTACCCTACACTATACTACACGACCCTACACTACACTACCCTACCCTACCCTACATAAAAACCTTCTCCTGACAATAACGAACTCGACAAAAAAAGAATTAGCGAAATTGGTCCAGCCGTTCTCGAGTTATGCGCTTTCCAACACATTTTGCGATTCATTTTTATATTATAGATTTTTTTGGTCTATGATTGTGTGTTTTTTGTATTAGTTGTGCCTGAACTTCTGCACGGTGTCTGTGGAGCCCAAGTTTTTGTACTTTGTGTGTTATTCTGTGTCTGCTGTGCCCAAGCATTTGTACTGTGTTGGTGCTTTTCTGTGAACATTGTTTGATTCAAGTCCAATTCGTAATGTTGACACAGCCGGTTATACATGTTCTTCCTCTCTCGCTTCTGCCTTCAATTTTGTATTTATATCAGCTTATATACGTCCCCACCGAGGGGCTCGAGCCTACCCTGAAGCAGGGCGATCGGGCCTTAGTCGACCACGCGGGCCCAGTGCGAGTTAGTCGAGTTCACACAACCTGCGAGTTTCTTCGCAGGCGTGTGCAGGTTTCCTCACGATGTTTTTCTTCACCGTGAGAGAGTCGGATAAACGTACATATGAAATCTAAATTCGAATTCACATTGGTACGAGGCAGGTTGGAACCACGACCTCCCGGGCAGGAGGCGGCAGCCCTAGCCATTACGCCACCGACGCTCCATCAATTTTGTATAGTAAACAAAAATATGAATTAATACCAACAGCATTCACAGCAGGCGGGAGCAATGAGGCGGATATAGCGACACCGACAAGCGAAGCGGTGTAATCTCCCAACACTGCTAGTGCAACTCCAACGCCGCTGGGAACAGCCACTAGGACACCCACCCAGAGTGACCGCAGTTCACACCTATTTGTGAAAAAAAGTGTAAATGAGATACTTATGTAACACTTCGGACACTGCATACAACGGTCGTGAAATGACATTTCTAAAAACGAATGACGGTGCAAACGAAATCACTGCGATACCCTATACGTTCAAGAACCAATCTGGGTGACAGGGGGTGAGGTCACAATCTAGAGAGCGGCAGGGAGTGTCCATACTGTATGTTTAGTACTAATATACTTTGCTTATGTATCGGACACACCCCCATAGCTGGGGCTCAGATCTCTTCCCAAACCCGGGAGGGTTAGACTATACTCCACATACGGGGGCCAAGAATTGTCCGAATTGGTAGAAGTTGTAGAGCTAGTGGAGAACCTCACTATCAGACCTGGTGAAGGTCGTCGGTCCACCGCGTCGTCGTGGAAATCCATTGGGAAGGCCTTTGTCCACCAGTGCTGATATGATGATGAATACAGTGTAGTAAGGTGCTGTTTGGATTCATACATAACGTTGACCCGTAAAGAAAAATATCTACGATTGTCCATACTAACTTGAACACCTCATCACTACTATAAGGGTCGATAAAAAAATCTTGGTTCTCCTCTACAATGCGTCAATTAATTGTAAGTTTCATCTTCATAGTTTCAGTGAGACGGTAGTAAGATAGATTTATCATTTGTTACCATTATCATCATCATCATCATCATCATCATCATCATCATCATCATCATATCAGCCGAAGGACGTCCACTGCTGGACATAGGCCTCCCCCAAGGATTTCCACGAGGACCGGTTCTGCGCTACCCGCACCCAGCGGCTTCCCGCGACCTTCACCAGGTCATCGGTCCACCGCGTACAATAACACCTAGTAAATTTATTGCACTAATTCATATTTTAAATAACAAAAAAATAGCAAAGAAATAAAATAAACACCAAAACATGTGTGGGTTGAAGTAGTATTACCTAGAAAAGGGCCGTGACTATGTGAGTTGTTTTGCCCACAGATAAGAAAAAAAAATTGCCGCTCGTTTTGCCCTTGCGAGCAATACACTGGTAATCCTGCGACAGCCCCAGGAATGTCAATAACAAAAACTTAATAAAAACAAGTAAACAAAACCGAAACGAACGCAAAAAACCGGCCAAGTGCGAGTCAGAACCGCACACATAGGGTTCCGTAACATCAAACTAGATGGCGCTAGTACAAAGGGTTTCTTCATGTTTAAAAAAAAACAGATTTTTTTGTATGGAGACCTCCCTTATTTTGCACTTTTTCTAATTTTTGTTGTTATAGCGGCAGCGTCAGCATAAAGCGTCGGTGGCGTAATGGCTAGGGCCGCCACCTCGTGTCCGGGAGGTCGTGGTTCGAATCCTGCCACCAATGTGATTTCTAATTTAGATTTCATAAGTACGTTTATCCGACGCTCTTACGATGCAGGAAAACATCGTGAGGAAACCTGCACAGTGCACACGCCTGCGAAGAAACTCGACGGTTGTGTGTGAAGTCGACCAACCCGACCAACCCGTGGTCCACTAAGGCCTGATCGCCCTAATTCAGGGCAGCCTCGAGCCTCTCGGTGGGGACGAATATGAGCTGATATGATGTTATAGCGGCAACAGAAATACATCATCTGTGAAAATTTCAACTGTCTAGCTATTACGGTTCATGAAATGGTGACAGACGGACAGACAGACAGACAGACGGACGGACGGACAGAGAAGTCTTAGTAATTTTTTACCCTTTTTTGACCCTTTGGGTATATACGGAAACCTTAAAACGGTGTGCAATGAACACATCAAGTTGAAAGCATTTGAAAGTTTACAAACTTAAACCCGCCGACGCCATCAGTAACTTTGATTGAAATATGTGATTATTTATTATACAAAAAGTGTTTTTTTTTTATTTGCGTTTAAAATACTACCCTGTTTACTTTCGAGCGACGGAGGAGTGAAGAAGGTATTGTGAAGGCAAAAAATCGAGGTTGAGATTTTGATGGGGATCGATTGTCTTGCACTAATAGCATACCCTGGACACTTCATACAACGGGCCAGAAATGACATATTAAAAAACGAATGACGGAACAAACAAAATGGCGGCGAAATCCTATACGTTCGATTATCAAACTGTAACCAATCTGTATCAATCTGGGTGACGAGGGGAGAGGTCGGAATCTAGAGAGCGGCAGGGAGTGTACATACTGTATGTTATGTGACAAAAATAATGGAAACTGGGGATAAAAACCCTTACGGAATTTGCCACATATAATACGTAAGATTTAGAGGTTCGGGCCTTAACGGAGTTTTAAGAAAAATATTATGGGGTAAATTAGAATATATGTATTTTATAATTTTTCTAAAAAAGGAAGGAACAATATACTAGAAAAGGATGTAATGTACATTGGATGACCGTGTTGATATAAAATAATAACCTAATATATTTTTGGACAATATCCTGAAATAAATCTAAAGTGACAATTTTATTTGAATATAAAAAGCTTATTTTATAGAATGCCGGTAGGCAACGATCGTCGCCGTCCCTTTGGTACTTAAATAAGTTACTAAGTTCTAAAATAATTAAATTTCACTTTGGTCTGAATTACCCTATCGTTCTAAAAAAAACACGTATTAGGTACAAAACATTTTTAAAATTTAAAACAAATAACTGAATCGTTAGAAACCGGAGGCAGGAAATCTTCTAGGACCAATGGCAAGAGAGTCGCTCGGGATAAAAGATAAATTAAGCATTCACTTCCCTTTTGGCAAGCAGCTGGGCGGGCAGTGCAAAGGACTGGCTGGTGGTCAGCACAGCTCCATCCCAGGATCAATCCTTAGTCGGATGAACCTTCGGGGACGTCAACTTCGCAAGGGGAGTGGAAGAACCCTACCGACATATATAGATCTAGTTCGCAGCAGTACCAAAAATACACGCAAAGCGGTTTCCTTATACAAATTACTTACCACTGAATAAAATAGTGGGCCTCAACGAAACATTAATATAAAACCAAAAATTTAAATACTCATCACTGTCAAAGAGATCACGGTCAACCTTTTCTTTTCCTCTTGTCAAAAAAGTCACCAATATTTTCAAATTAAATTTCCATAGAGGAACAAAATCAAAAGAGAATTTAATTATGAAACGCACGAAATGAGATCGGCTCGAAACGATAGTTTGCGTTTCAAAATACCCACAAACTCACAAAAAAAAGGCGAGAAGTCCAAAAATTTTTTGAAATTTGGACAACCCTATGGACGTTGGACAGCCCTGAAGAAGAAAAAATAAAAACTCTCTAAGTAACTAGTTAACTACAAACGTTTACTTGAAGCTGGTAGAAATTGACATTTATACACGAAGCTACACATACAAACGGCAAAAACTCCATCTAAAAGTGAACAAACTTAATAACCCCAACAACACACTAGTGTTAAAGGATCGCTGTGCACAGCCTAAAATAGTCAACTAATGCCGAAAGAGCATAACTAAACAACTAATTAAATAATATAAAGGGAGAAAGAAGAAGGAAAAAACGAAGCACACTGCACAGAAGGCAAGTAGGGCTGTCACGCTAAAGATTTCTCGAGGGAAAAACCAAGAGAAACGGGAAAAATTGGGGAAAACCCGCGAAAAAATTTTTTGGAGACCCTCCCTCAACGAAAGAAAAAAAAGGAGACTTCCTATTTTAAAATATCCTTAATGTGGTAATGACCAACATAAGGAGAATCCAAGTCCTGTAATTCGTATGTCTGAGAAGAAACGGCACGTAAAAATCGACACCGAATAAAACGTGGTGCAAATTTTCCCATAAAATAACCAACACCAGATGAACGTGCGAAATTTCTACGCCAAACAATATCTCCCACAGAGAGAACTACAGACTCTCTTTTCTCGTTGTAAGTTATTGAATTTTTTAGAAAGGCTTGCGAAAGATTATCGGCAACTCTTGCATAAATTTGATCTAACGAAGCAAGAGCAGAAGCGCGACGATGCCGACTCTCGGATAAATTAGTACCGGAAGTCTGCGGACGCGAGTCACGATTATCTAAAAGAATTTCTCTGCCGAACATTAGAAAATTAGGAGTATAAGTAGTCGCGAGATTTACGCAAGAATTTAAATATATTTTTACCTTCGGTAACATTCGTGCCCAATTTCTATGGTTTTCCGAAACCAAAATGCTAAGACAAGTAACCACACTCTGATTATATCGCTCCACAACATTCGCTTGAGGTGAATAATAGGCCGTAAAAAATGGTCTAATATTATAAGACCTCAAGAAATCCTCGAATCTAGAACTGCGGAATACAGTAGCGTTGTCACATGAAAGTGAGCGAGGTACACCGAAATTGAAGAACACCTCGTTTTCCAAAGCAGAAATAATATTCTGAGCAGTTACCTTCTTCAGCGGAACAATCCAGACATATTTAGTAAAAACATCAACAATATTCAGAATATGTCTGAAACCATAGTATGATGGTGGAAGAGGACCAATAAGATCTATTGATAACATTCGGAGACATTTGACTCTAGGTTGTGTATTTGAAATTTTATAAGCCTTACAAACATCGCAAGACGCGATAAAGTCGCTGACGTCCCTAAACATATAAGGCCAATAATATTTCTTCTTTAGAGCCCAATAAGTTTTGTTTACACCAGGGTGAATAGATGGTTCAGTAGAATGAGCTTCAGAAATTGCTTGACGCGTCTTCTCAGAAGGTAAGACAATACGCCACGGATCGTTATCTAATGGGGATAAAATAGGCATCCGACGCAATAAAACACCACCACTTAAAACATACGATGGAAACATATGTGGATGATTGCGAACACCGTTATAAATTTTCCGATACCAACGATCTTGCGTATACTCAGAACCTTGATCATAAGTGATCAGATTAACGTGTAGTCTTGAGAGAGCGTCGGGAACCACATGAAGAACACCTTTCCTATGCACAATATCAAACGTATACTGGCTTATAGTTATAGCCCAACGAGCGAGACGTCCAGAAGGATTGTTTAAAGTTAGCAACCACTTCAAGGCAATATGATCAGTAATGACGCTAAAATGCATACCGTCAACAAATCCTCTAAAATGCAGGATTGAATCGTGAACGGCTAAAAGTTCACGCTCAGTGGTGCTATAATTGCGTTCGGCTTTAGTAAATAACCGCGAATAATAGGCAACAGGATGTTCAACACCATCAACTTCCTGAGATAGGACTGAACCTAAACCAACTGCTGAAGCGTCACATTGCAGCGTGAAAGGCTTTGAAAAATCAGGACAAATCAATAGCGGAGCACTAATTAAAACTTCTTTCAACCTTTCAAAGGCAACCTGAGCTTGGGATGACCAGTCAATAGGGTCATTACCTTTTTTCTTACCAATAAGTACTGTAAGAGGTGCGATTATTGTAGAAAAATTATCAACAAAACGTCGATAATAAGAACAAACACCAATAAAAGCACGTAAGGACTTTGCAGTGACAGGAACCGGAAACTCCTTGATAGCATCGAGTTTGCGAGGATCCGTTTTTAAACCGTCATGGTTGACGATATAACCTAAATACCTAAGCTCGCTCATACAGAATTTGCATTTATCTAAGTTGACAGATAGACCAGCCTCTTTCAAGCGGTCGTGTACTTTACGAATGAGGTTTAAGTGGGAGTCAAAGTCTCTGGAAACTAAGATTAAGTCGTCAATATAACCGAAAACGACATCACCACTAGCACCGGTAAATTCATAGTTAACGATTAAATCTGTCAAACGTTGCATCTCTGAAGCGGCATTTGTTAAACCAAATGGCATCCTTACAAATTCAAACAAACCTCTCTGTGGAACAATAAAAGCGGTTTTTTCGCAAGAGTCCTTGTCCGCAAGTGGTATTTGCCAAAACGCACTTTTAAAATCTAGTGAAGTTAAATATTTGGCTCCTTGTAAAGAATTTAAAATCTCTTGAATCCTTGGAAGAGGGTACGATCTCTCACGGTAACACTATTTAACTTACGGCTGTCAACACAAAATCTCACCGAACCATCTGGTTTGGTTACCATGACAACTGGACTAGCCCAAGGAGAACGTGAAGGACGAATAACACCCGCATCTAACATTTTATCAATCTCCTCATTTAAAACTTTGAGTTTGACTGGAGATAGAGGGTAGTACCTTTGGCGAATAGGGGGACCACTGGTAACAATCTTGTGAGAAACCCAAGTAGTTTTTCCAAGGCCAATCTTATCGGATGAAATATCACTAAAATATTTTATCGTATCTTGTAAACGTATTTCCTGTGATTCGGAAAGCTCACTTCTGGGGCGTACACATGAAACTTCACCTACAGTAATAGGAGAAAACGTTTCTTTATTGAGTGGGACACGAAGGTTACCGTTTACTTGGTTAACAAAAGCGGTACGTAATATATCAGTTAAACCAAAATCATTCCAGAAGCCGATACCTAAAATAAGTTCTGAAGAAACTTGATCAGCAACTAAAAATGTGTGCTTTAAAGTTCTCGAATTAAATGTTATCGACATTTCCGAAGTACCTAAAATGTTAATCGGCGAGTTGTCAGCTGAAATAACCGCAGGACAGCATTCCTTATTAATCGAAATGTTCAAATCGCGAATATAGTTATAACTGATTAATGACGTTTGCGCACCTGAATCTAAAAGCGCAGTAAGAACTTTGTTTAAAACTGTTATTTCAATATATAACCTATTGTCAAGAGAGTCTGTATTAATCACCGGAGAAATCGTTTGACGTTTAGAAAAAAAGAATCCCCGGTGAACTACGCGTTTTTTGGGTATGAAGGTTTAACAGCTCCAGGGTTACAATTGTTGCAGTAACGCGTAATTGTTCCAGGTTTCTTACACTGGAAACAAATGATACCAGGTATCACTGGACAAAGTCTAAAATTGTGTCCAGGTTGGTTACACTTAATACATAAAGACGAAACATCTGCTACAACAGGAGCAACAACCTTGGAAGTCGAAGGTTTTTGTAAGAATGAATTATTATAAATTTCAAAGTTGTTGGTTACTTCTGTCAATGTTTCTAAATCTTTAATTCTGTTTGTGGATAAACACGTTACGTATCGAGGGTGTAAATTCCTCTTTACGATGTTCAAAAGAGTATCATTAGGTAGTTGATTAGATAACCTGGCATTCAAGTCATAGATCACCGTGAGGAAATCGCGGACTCTCTCTTGTGATTGTTGTTTGCGGTTACGCAGTTCCTGCTCAACCTCGAAATCATAATCTGGAGACCCATAAAACGTCAAAAAACTATTTTTGATCTCCGAAAAAGTACGTAACCCAGGGCGTAGTGAGCGGAAATATTTCAAAGCGATCCCGGATAAAAGTTCGTGGAACCGCCTGGCCACGTAGGTCTGGGGGAAATCACTAGCCAGCATATTTTCCTCCACACAGAAAAAGAATTCTCGAACGCAGGAACTACCGTCGAACTTCAGGTTCCACTTCGACAACGAGATGTCCTTGGAAACCAAATATGTCAAGCGTTTTTTGTCTTCAGGCATATCAACAACCTGGTCCATTCTCGGAATCGTGAAATTAGAAGCGGTGGGTTGGGGTAAACGAGTAAAACGGGCAGTTTGATACCTCTGAGTACCAAGAATTGGACTCTGTACGGGAACAGACGGAGTAACCATAATAGGAGGTTCTAAGAAATCATCAGTAACCTCGGCAGCATCTTCAACCAAACCTTGTTGTTGAATTTCTTCAGGGGCCGCGTCTCCGTAAGCACCAACCTCAGGATGTTCCATCTTGATTAGAAATAATCAAAACTAAGACGGGAACGGATTCACCCACAAACGACGAAAAAAAAAGGGAATACCTGGGTATATATTTACCCCGTAAAAGGCAAAAATACTATTGTTCGGGCGCCATAAATATGTGACAAAAATAATGGAAATTGGGGATAAAAACATTTGTTCGGGCGCCATAAATATGTGACAAAAATAATGGAAACTGGGGATAAAAACCCTTACGGAATTTGCCACATATAATACGTAAGATTTAGAGGTTCGGGCCTAAACGGAGTTTTAAGAAAAATATTATGGGGTAAATTAGAATATATGTATTTTATAATTTTCTAAAAAAGGAAGGAACAATATACTAGAAAAGGATGTAATGTACATTGGATGACCGTGTTGATATAAAATAATATCCTAATATATTTTTGGACAATATCCTGAAATAAATCTAAAGTGACAATTTTATTTGAATATAAAAACCTATTTTTTTAGAATGCCGGTAGGCAACGATCGTCGCCGTCCCTTTGGTACTTAAATAAGTTACTAAGTCCTAAAATAATTAAATTTCACTTTGGTCTGAATTACCCTATCGTTCTAAAAAAAACACGTATTAGGTACAAAACATTTTTAAAATTTAAAACAAATAACTGAAGCGTTATACCGAAGATATCCCGGACGTCAGCCTGTACGAGATTAGAATGGCTCTCAAACAGCTCAAGAACAACAAGGCACCGGGTGATGATGGAATTACGGCTGAACTTCTGAAAGCAGGTGGAACACCGGTACTTAAAGCTCTTCAGAAGTTATTTAATTCCGTTATACTCGAGGGACAAACGCCTAAGGCATGGCACAGAAGTGTGGTCGTGCTTTTCTTTAAAAAGGGTGACAACACTCTGCTGAAGAACTACAGACCCATCTCACTTCTGAGCCATGTCTACAAGCTGTTTTCGAGAGTCATTACGAATCGTCTCGCACGCAGGTTTGACGACTTCCAGCCTCCCGAACAAGCCGGTTTCCGAAAAGGCTTTAGTACCATAGACCACATACATACGCTGCGGCAGATTATACAGAAGACCGAAGAGTACAATCAGCCACTATGCTTGGCGTTTGTGGACTATGAGAAGGCCTTTGATTCAGTCGAAATCTGGGCTGTGCTACAGTCTCTCCAGCGGTGCCAAATTGACCATCGATACATCGAGGTGTTGAAGTGTCTATATGAAAACGCCACCATGTCGGTTCGCCTCCAGGACCAGAACTCGAAACCTATCCAGTTGCAGCGAGGGGTGAGACAGGGAGACGTTATATCTCCGAAACTGTTCACCGCCGCCCTGGAAGATGTTTTTAAGCTTCTGGACTGGGGTGGACTCGGCATCAATATCAACGGCGAGTACATATCCCACCTCCGATTCGCTGACGATATCGTGGTCATGGCTGAGACTATGGAAGACCTAAGCACAATGCTCGATGGCCTCAGTAAGGTCTCTCAACAAGTGGGTCTTAAAATGAACATGGACAAGACGAAAATAATGTTAAATGTCCGTGTCGCACCCACTCCTCTAAAGGTTGGAGACTCTACACTGGAAGTTGTTGACGAATATGTATACCTGGGACAAACAGTCCAGCTAGGCAGGTCCAACTTCAAGAAAGAGATCAATCGACGAATCCAACTCGGCTGGGCAGCGTTCGGGAAGCTTCGCAATATCTTCACGTTCCAAATACCGCAGTGTCTCAAGACTAAGGTCTTTGACCAGTGTGTGTTGCCAGTGATGACTTACGGAACTGAGACATGGTCGCTTACTATGGGCCTCATAAGAAGGCTCAAGGTCACCCAAAGGGCAATGGAGCGTGCTATGCTCGGAGTTTCTCTGCGTGATCGAATCAGAAACGAGGAGATCCGCAGGAGAACTAAAGTAACCGACATAGCTCACAGAATCGCTAGACTGAAGTGGCAGTGGGCAGGACACATAGCTCGTAGAACAGATGGCCGATGGGGCAGTAAAGTTCTCGAGTGGCGACCGCGCACCGGAAAACGTAGCGTAGGCAGGCCTCCCACGCGGTGGACCGATGACCTGGTGAAGGTCGCGGGAAGCCGATGGATGCGGGCAGCGCAGGACCGGTCGTCGTGGAAATCCTTGGGGGAGGCCTTTGTTCAGCAGTGGACGATTTGTGGCTGATATGATGATGATGATGAACTGAATCGTTAGAAACCGGAGGCAGGAAATCTTCTAGGACCAATGGCAAGAGAGTCGCTCGGGATAAAAGATAAATTAAGCATTCACTTCCCTTTTGGCAAGCAGCTGGGCGGGCAGTGCAAAGGACTGGCTGGTGGTCAGCACAGCTCCATCCCAGGATCAATCCTTAGTCGGATGAACCTTCGGGGACGTCAACTTCGCAAGGGGAGTGGAAGAACCCTACGGACATATATAGATCTAGTTCGCAGCAGTACCAAAAATACACGCAAAGCGGTTTCCTTATACAAATTACTTACCACTGAATAAAATAGTGGGCCTCAACGAAACATTAATATAAAACCAAAAATTTAAATACTCATCACTGTCAAAGAGATCACGGTCAACCTTTTCTTTTCCTCTTGTCAAAAAAGTCACCAATATTTTCAAATTAAATTTCCATAGAGGAACAAAATCAAAAGAGAATTTAATTATGAAACGCACGAAATGAGATCGGCTCGAAACGATAGTTTGCGTTTCAGTTAGTACTAATATATATACTTTGCTAATAGCGTCGGTGGCTCAACCGGTAACGACACGGTCCTCTAACCAGAGGTCCCGGTTTCAATGAGTTTTTGTTCGAAGCAATCGGTAAGAATATGACTTACCGATTGCTTTAACGGTGAAGGGAATCCTACTGTGCCTGCTATTTACTTCGCACAAATATCATAGTAAAATTAATAAATCAACATCATCATCATATCAGCCGAAGGACGTCCACTGCTGGACATAGGCCTCCCCCAAGGATTTCCACGACGACCAGTTCTGCGCTACTCGCATCTAGCGGCTTCCCGCGACCTTCACCAGGTCATCGGTTCAACGATTGGGAGGCCTGCCTACGGTACGTTTTCCGGTGCGCGGTCGCCTCTCCAGAACTTTACTACCCCAACGGCCATCCGTTCTACGAGCTATGTTCCCCGCCCACTGCCACGTAAGTTTAGCAAATTAATAATAACCATCATCATCATATCAGCCGGAGGACGTCCACTGCTGGACATAGGCCTCCCCCAAGGATTTCCACGACGACAGGGTTCTGCGCTACCCGCATCCAGCGGCTTCCCGCAAACTTCACCAAGTCATCGGTCCACCGAGTGGGAGGCCTGCCTACGGTACATACGTTTTCCGGTACGCGGTTGCCACTCGGGAACTTTACTGCCCCAACGGCCATCCGTTTTACGAGCTAGGTTCCCCGCCCACTGCCACGTAAGTTTAGCAAATTAATACATAATAGTAGTTATATTATAGTTAATTCCTCTAATTTAATCAATCAAAGTTATAAAATGTTTATATTGTGCCTTTGTGCGCAGCATCCCAGGTTTGGAAACCCAATCCTTACTAATATTACAAACGCGAAAGTTTGTATGTATGGATGTTTGTTACTCTTTCACGTCACAACAGATAAACAGATCTGGATGAAATTTGGTAGGTAGACAGATTAGGACCTGGATTCCGCTTGCGTCTCGCGCACGGCGCACCCTCGAAGACAGTCATGAAACTATGTTCGAGCGAGCGACGCCGCTGGCAAAAGCTACTACGAAATATATAAGTCACGCATTGAGTGGATACAAAAAAAAGACTGACACTTGACCATTTTTTTTAATTTGTTGTTTTACTTGAGTGTTAGTACTATAATCACACCAAGTTTCACGCTTGTATGTATTACCGTTTTTACGATAGAGCTAAATCAAAAATATTTTAAAGCCCTATAAAAAACATTTTTTTTTTGTATGGAGACCCCTTTATTTTTTTTATTTTTTCCAATTTTTAGTATTTGTTGTTATAGCGTCAATAGAAATACATATTTTGTGAAAACTTCAACTGTCTTCCTATTACGATTCATGAAATACGGACAGACGGACAGTTAGAGGAGGCTTAGTAATAGCAAAGTATATATATTAGTACTAACATACAGTATGGACACTCCCTGCCGCTCTCTAGGTTGCGACCTCACCCCCTCGTCACACCAGATTGATACAGATTGGTTACAGTTTGGTTGTCGAATGTAAAGGATTTCGCCGCCATTTTGTTCGTTCTGTCATTCCTTTTTTGAAATGTCATTTCTGTCCCGTTGTATGAAGTGTCCAGGGTGTGGTAATAGGGTCCCGTTGGTTACCCGTTGGATGTACGCAATCCTAAATTTTTTTTTCGATATTTAGATTTCAAAACTCGGCGAAGATCTACTGATTACTAACACATGTATAGAAAATATCATTTTTTACCCGATACTACGTTTTTATTTAACGTAGCTCATTCCTCCATCAATTGTTCCGAACTGCTATCTTTTTTTTCTTTTTCTTTTTTTTTTCGAAAGGACAAGCTTGTTGTTGGCCATTGGGGCCTTTACAACTTCACCGGGCAGGGGCCGAACTGCTATCTAAGATCTTCCAACGGGACCAACCAAATCCATTTTAGACAGCGCACATTTCTGCAAGCGCCACAGGAAAAAAATCTTTTGTATCACGAGTACTCAAAACTAATAGTAGGGTTTCTATCGTTGACGATTTTGACCACTTTAGCTCCAGCGTCACAACAGTTCATAGGTTGCTGGCTTCCTATGAACTATTCATAGGTGAGATGATGCCAAGGGCTTAGCAATCCTACTAAAATTATAAACGCAAAAGTTTGTTAGAATGTATGGATGTATGTTTGTTACTCTTTCACGCAAAAACTACTGAATGGATCTGGCTGAAATTTGGTAGGTAGACAGATTAGGACCTGGATTAACACACAAATTACTTTTTTTACACGCTCGCGAGCCGCTTGCAGCTCGCAAACTGCGCACCCTCGAAAAGTCATAGAAACGTTGTCCACGCGGGTGAAGCCGCGGGAAACAGCTAGTTCTTTAATAGTTCAGTTAGGTTGATGTTCTCTTGTCCTTTTTAGGGTTCCGTACCCTAAGGGTAAAAACGGGACCCTATTACTAAGACTTCACTGTCCGTCTGTCTGTCTGTCACCAGGCTGTATTTCATGAACCGTGATAGCTAGACAATTGAAATTTTCACAGATGATGTATTTCTGTTGTTGCTATAACGACAAATACTAAAAATTAGAAAACGTAAAAAAATAAGGGGGGGTCTCCATACAAAAAACGTGTATATTTTTTTTATTTACAATTGGTAAGCCCTTGGCATCATCTCATCTCACCTGATGGTAAGCGATGATGATGCCGAAGATGGAAGCGGGCTTTCCAAGATTCCTCAATGCAATGGAGAACTGGCTATCTTAACTTCAAGCCGGAACACATCAATGTTGTTAACACTGATGTTTGGCGGCAAGACTTAGATAAGATGGTGTTTACTAGCCAGGCGGGCTTAGAAAATGCCCTGCCACCAACCAAACCGAGTCTTACAAGTGACCCCGCCGGAATCGAACAAGCGACCTCCTGGTGAGAAGGAAAGGAATCCATTACGCCACGGAGACGGTAAACTATTTATATATTATAATATTTTTAAACATGAAGAAACTAGCGCCATCTAGTATGATGGTATGGAACCCTTTGTATTAGCGCCATCTAGTATGATGGTACAGAACCTTTTGTGTGCGGTTCTGACTCGCACTTGGCCAGTTTTTAAAACTTTAAATACCGTTGCTTTTATCTGTGTATCGACGAAGACTCACTCATAGAACTGTATTTAATTATATTTTTTGTATACTATCTCTGATATTTAGCTGTTAGTCAAACTCAAGTGAATAAAATAAAATAAAAAATCTATGGCACAAATTGACTTGCGCAATCGGATCGATTTGCTTCATAAGTTAGGTGTTGAGCAGAGAAAATGGGAGGTACTCTCGAATTATTATTTTTTGATTAAAACGAGTGGGTTTGAAATTTTGTAGGTGCATCGTATACATTGGGTAGGTTGACTGTGAAAATACCTTAAACCTAGAACTAATAAAGAACTTAAGACGTCCACTTCTAGATAAAGGCTTCCTCAAGGATTTTCCGACGACCGTTCCTCCGCTGCCCGCACCTAGCGGTCGTCGTCAGTCCAACGTCAGTCTGTCAGTCTTCCTACGCTACGTCTTCCGGTGCGCGGTCGCCACTCGACAACTTTGCTGCCCCAACGTCCATCTGTTGTACGAACTATGTTCCCTGCCCACTGAACCACAGATTACTAAATAGTTACTGAACTGATACATGGTCGCTTACTATGGGCCTTATAAGAAGGCTCAAGATCAATTTACCTTCGCGATCGAATCAGAAATGAGGAGATCCGTAGGAGAACCAAAGTAACCGACATAGCTCACAGAATCGCTATACTCAAGTGGCTAAGATTGGTAACAAACTATTTATTTAAGTTGTTGACGCTAGCGCCATCTCTCCACGGGCGGAGACAAACATGAAAGAGGCCTGTGAAAGAATCCGATAGACTTCGACTCGATCTCTGCGCATACAACCGGCATTAGATTCTGTTATATTATTTTAATTATTTAATATACGTTTAAAATCAAAAATATACGATTTATTGGAATTACCTCGACCTATACGAAGATACGAACCCCAACATAAGTTATAATACGTTGTCATATGTGAGACTGCGTTGCTGGAAGAAGTTGAGAAGTTCTACGGACAGTTGTATACGAGCAGACGTCTGCCAGTCAGCGATCTGGCTAAGGACCCAAGAGCCAGACTAACCCGACACTACACCGAAGATATCCCGGAAGTCAGCATGCAAGAGATTAGAATGGCTCTCAAACAGCTCAAAAACAATGAGGCACCGGGTGGTGATGGAATTACGGCTGAAATTCTGAAAGCAGGTGGAACACCGGTACTTAAAGCTCTTCAGACGTTATTTAATTACGTTATACTTGAGGAAAAAACGCCTAAGGCATGGCACAGAAGTGTGGTTGTGCTTTTCTTCAAAATGGGCGACATTACTCTGCTGAAGAACTACAGGCCCATCTCACTTCTGAGCCATGTCTACAAGCTGTTATCGAGAGTCATTACGAATGCGAAGTTTGACGACTTCCAGCCTCCCGAACAAGCCGGTTTCCGAAAAGGCTTTAGTACCATAGACCACATACATACCGAAGAGAACATTCCCTCTCGTATATCTACCAGATACGCTAGACTACCAGGTTAATGATATAGCGTCCCCACTCACCGACAGCTAGGTCATAAAGTGAGGGCCGCTATTCCTGCCAACACCATAAGATGAAGACAAGGACCAGTTACGGTAGGTCTTGCCGCCAAGACACTTGTCCTGGTACGCTGCAAGGCGAGTGCCTAGTGGAAGAGAACCACTACTAGGTCCCGGAGCTGTAGGCGCGCTCACCTCCCGCGGCTTTCGCTGCTGGCGGTTCGATCTCCACTCGGGAAGCCAGAGAAGCTGGCTCCCACATATCCGGTGTGGTACCGGAGCTGTAGGCACGCTGACTTCCCGGCGCTTATCGCACCTGTCCAGACTTACTCCTACGCGGCTGGATCGGCCGGAGCAGTACTAGCTTAGCTCTTCTTGCTGACCAGGCAAGTGCCGGAGATGCTTCCCTGCCAGTAGTTAAACCAGCAGTTCCGCCTAATGGACAACTCACGTGCCCTGCGTTGTTTTCGCCCATAGCCCACGTGGCCGGCTACGACAACTCACAACACTAGTTGCGCGGGGAAGGACGTCTGGACGCAACGTGCTTGCCAGGCAACAAACATTACCCAACCCCTGCAACTAACCACATACCGAAGAGTGCAAGCAGCCACTATGTTTGGCATTCGTGGACTACGATTAGGTCGAAACTTGGGCTGTGTTAGTCTCTCTAGAGGTGCCAAATTGACTATCGCTTTATCGAGGTACTAAAGTGTTTGTATGAAAACGCCACCATGTCCGTTCACCTTCAGGATCAAAACTCCGTACCTATCCGGCTGCAGCGAGGGGTGGGACAGGGAGACGTTATATCTCCGAAACTGTTCACCGCCACGCCCTGGAAGATGTTTTTTAAGCTTTTGGACTGGGGTGGACTCGGCATCAATATCAACGGCGAGTACATCACCCACCTTCGATTCGCTGACGATATCGTGGTCATGGCTGAGACTATGGACGACTTAGGCACAATTCTCGGTGGTCTCAGTAGAGCCTCTCAACAAGTAGGTCTTAGAATGAACGTGGACAAGACGAAAATTATGTCAAACGTCCGTGTCATACCTAGTCCTCTGAAGGTTGGAGGCTCTACACTCGAAGTTGTTACCGAATATGCGTACCTGGGACAAACAGTCCAATTAGGTAGGTCCAACTTCGAGAAAGAGACAACGGCAACGGGCAACGGAGCGTGCTATGCTCGGAGTTTCTCTGCGTGATCGAATTTGAAAAGAGGAAATCCTCAGGAATACCAAAGTAACCGATACAGCTCATAGAATCGCCAACTTGAAGTGGCAGTGGGCAGGGCACATTGCTCGTAGAACAGATAGCCGTTGGGGCAGTAAAGTTCTCGAGTGGCAACCGCGCACCGAAAAAACGTAGCGTAGGAAGGCCTCCTACTCGGTGGATCGATGACCTGGTGACGATCGCGGGAAGCCGCTGGATGCGGGCAGCGCAGAACCTGTCGTCATGGAAATCCTTTGGGGAGGCCTATGTCCAGCAGTGGACGTCCGTCGGCTGGTATGATGATGTGATGTTCAAGAAAACGTGTAAGTAGGTCTGTAGTTAAAATCAGGTTTTAGAACTTTCTGTCAGTCATCTCGGATAGGGTGTCATCTGATATCAATACATTACAAATATATAACATACTATAACAATTTAAATACTTGGATAAAACAAATTATTAGAAAACGTCCCAAAATTCCACAATTTATAGTTGATTTTGAAAACCACAGAATGGATTTAAGTAAAGTTTGAATCAAATGACGGAATCCTCCATATATTTTCAAAAAATCGTCATATCAGCTTATATACGTCCCCGCCGAGGGGCTCAAGCTTACACTAAATTATCGAGCCTTTGTCGACCACGCGGGCCCAGTGCGGGTTGCTCGACTCTACAAACAAACTTCGAGTTTCTTCGCAGGCGTGTGCAGGTTTCCTCACAATGTTTTCCTTCACCGTAAGAGCGTCGGATAAACGTACATACGAAATAAATATTTGAAAACACATTGGTACGTGGCAGGATTCGAACCACGACGGACACAATCCGAATAAGAATAATAATAATTAATAAGAATTAAAAAACTGGTTAACAAAAAAAAAACAAAAGATATCTGGAGAAAAGAGAAAAACAATAATGTATTTTTTTATTTGTACCGCCATCATTATGACGTCATAGTTTCGCCCTTTACAATCTGCGCGCTTGTCATCTAATATATTAGAGATAAATAAAGATACATTAACATTGTTATCAATGCTTATTTTAAATTTTAATTTGATTAAGTATCTTTTTATGTTTTTATACTTATACTTTTTATAGTTATATATTTCATTATTATTTTTATCGATCATATTATCTTTTGACATTTCAGTAATAAGCACTATTGTAATTTGACATTGATAATATATGAAACAAATGTAATCTAATCATACTGAACGCATTATTACCATATAAACCCACATCCACGGCGACTTTTGCCAAAATCGTATTTGCGTATTTTTGTAGTTTCTCTGACCTCTGTCATAGTAGGTCGGCGAAACTACAAAATAGCGTGGTTAAAAACTTCGAATAGGTACCTATTTAAAAATTCTTTAAATCATGAGCCGTGAAAAGTAAGTAAAATGTTTTCTGTTCTATAAGCCCCCTTACCGAGACATCATCTCACTGGTCGGCCACTCGCCCGTCCCGTAATGCTCGTCCACCGCGCAAATGACGAGCCCGAAAATGAAGCCAATGACGCAAGTCAGAAAAAGGCCGAACAGTTCGTGCGTCAGGCCCATCCACTGCAACGAGCGGTCGCGGACAGTTGTGCCGAGGGTCGCTGCTGTTATAGGGCCCTGCAAAAAAATAAATAAAATAATTATAAAAAAGATAGCGTCGGTGGCCTAACGGCTAGGGCCGCCGCCTTCTATCCGAGAGGTCGTGGTTCGAATCCTGCCACGTACCAATGTGATTTCGAATTTCGATTTCATATGTACGTTTATCCGACGCTCTGACGGTGAAGGCGAAAACATCGTGAGGAAACCTACATACGCCTGCGAAGAAACTCGCAGGTTGTGTGTGAAGTCGACCAACCCGCACTGGGCCCGCGTGGTCGACTAATAGCCGATAGCCCTAATTCAGGGTAGGCTCGAGCCCCTCGGTGGGGACGTATGTGAGCTGATATGATGATGAAAAAAGATAGTTGATAGTCTTTTCATTGTAGGTTCTTTGTGGAACATTATATCACACATTTTGGTATTTATTTACACTAATTCCACATAAAACAAATAAAACTACACTTTCAAGTTGTCAGCGACCGGTTTCGAGCACCATCGTCAGGCAGACTATTTATTAAAACTGTCGAGGCTGGTGGACAACCAGACCATACCCTGGACACATCATACAACGGGCCAGAAATTACATTTCAAAAAAGGAATGACGGAACTAACAAAAAATCCTATACGTTCGACAACCAAACTGTAACCAATCTGCATCAATCTGGGTGACGAGGGGGTGAGGTCGGAATCTAGAGAGCGGCAGGGAGTATCCATACTGTATGTTGCAACTGTGCAACGAACTAAGCGCACAAAATCTTTTTTATATTAAGATTTGCGTTTTTGTGTGGTATCATGTGTTTTCTTTTTAATGAAATAAACAGTTTTTTTTAATTTACACTAAATTTAAATTTTAGGGTTAAAATTTATTTCGATTGTACCCACACATTGTATAAATTACTAGTCTGCCTGAAGATGGTGTTTGAAACCGGTCGCTGATAACTGATGAGTATGCCTGGTTTAGTTTTATGTGTTACTCTACTAGTTTAAATATGTACCAAAATGTGTAATGAAAAAGCCTTTTATTATTATTAAAAATATTTTTAAGAAAGAATTTAAAACAAAAAATACCATAGCAAACGTTAACATGTGCCTAGGGCATGAGCAAGGTATGAAATATCAAAAATCTAATCAGCAACTATTTAAATAACTCCGGTCATAATTATAATAGGGTATGCCAGGTGGAAACGCATAGAGAAATGAAGGAGACAGTGTAGGAGAGAGAAACCTGGAAAGAGCTACACCGACAAAGAGCATGGCTCTTAAATTATGATGATGATGATATGCATGAATTTTTTTTATCGCATTTTTTTAATTTTTATTTTATTCTCTATTGGTAAGCCCTTTATTTCTTAACAAAATATAAAAATTCCGTAAAGACAATGTCAAAAAGTGAAAATTTAAATCGGCTAAGAAATACGGAAGATATAAGCATTTAACTACTTATTAGACACAGAGATCCGTTATGTAAATGTAACGACATAAAACACACGGTCTATCTTTAAAAACTCTATGCTACATTCCGTTTTGCTAGAAAGAGATAAGTCTTTAATGGCTTATATCTTGGTTATTTTTATAGTTATTCAAATTTTTTTTTGTATAACGTTTCTTATATGAATAAGCTTTTATCAAAGCAGGAAAAAAAATCATGCATATTCCACATTCTTTATTATTTTACTCTTCTTCTTATCGTGTGGCACAATTAACCGTGCTATCCAAAAGATCCATAGGATAGACGGCAGTTGCCTGGTGTTGCACTTAGCGTCACCCGCGATCACGTGTAGGGCATTTAGATTAGCACCTACGGACGTGTGCAACATTACCTTCATACACATCTGGAATCAGATGTGCAGGTTTCCTCACGATGTTTTCCTTCAGCGTTAAAGCAATCGGTAAGTGTATATGAACGTAAAATTAGAAAAACACATTGGTACATTGGCCGTCCAGATTTGAAACCGGGACCTCTGGTTATGAGAACCGAGTCGTTACCGGTTGAGCGACCAAAAATGTTTCTTTATTTCAGTCATACAACGTGCACAAACATGCGTGAAAATCATCAAAAGCTAGACTGCAGCCTTAAAACAAACTCTTATAAACTAAGTCGTACAGCCAGACTGTGCATACTTTTTTGTGAAGCCTTCACCGTCTGTCGCAGTCGGACATACACACACACATATCAACAATGAACATTACGCTTACTTAGTAGGAAAAACTATATTAATCCTATATCTAGACTTGATTTAAAAATGGTTTTGTACGGGAGGTATTATTAAGATTTTTCCTAGAATAAAGAGCTACCCAGTGTAGTAAGCCTTATTAAGTCTTAGTTATTCACAAAGTTTCATTAAAATCGTTAGAGCCATTTTTGAGAAAAAGTACCAGACGACCTGGATGTGTCTACTTAAAAGGTTTTACAAACAACTACCGCGTGCTGTAAGATATGTTAAGTAATACGACATGATATGTTACGCCCTGAGTTTCATCAAAATCATTAGAGCCATTTTTAGTAAAACAAAATAACGAATAAAAAATAATGATTTTTTAGTAAAGTGGCAACGCTTAAAAATCTAGGTAGAGGAAATTGAAAAAAAAAAAGTCTGGAGATATAATAGATTATTGCCCTAACCCAAATTTTACCCAAATCCGTCTAGTATTTTGGATGTACGTCTTATATTTTTGTTTTTAGACTATAATATAAGACAATCGATCTCCATAAAAATCTCAACATAGATTTCTTTACCACTACGATACTTTCTTCACTCCTTCGTCGCTTGCTAACGTAAGCTCCTCAGTCGCTCGAATGTAAACCTAAACCACACCCCGGACATTTCTAAAAACAAATAACGGAGCAAACAAAATGACGGCGAAATCCTAACGTTCGAGAACCAAACTACTCGTATAACCAATACTCGTAGAACCAAACTACTCGTATAATCTGGGCGACGAGGGGGTGAGGTCGCAATCTAGAGAGCGGCAGGGAGTGTCCATACTGTATGTAGTACTAATATACAGGGTGTAACATGAAGGTGTGGTGATACTTTAAGGTGGGCTTGCACTCATCAAACTGAGCAGCTTTTGTTTTGCAACTTTACTGAAATCGCGAAATTTTTTATTGGATTTTTCATACAAAACCGTTTAATCAGTTGACCGATTTGTACGAAAAAAAAATTGCGATTTCAGCAAAGTTGCAGAACAAAAGTGGTTCAGTTTGATGAGTACAAGCCCACCTTAAAGTATCACTACACCTTTATGTTACACCCTGTATATAAGGTGTAACAAAGTTAGCTGAAACTATTTTAACTGGTGCTTCTATCCATGAAACTGGACAACTTTCCCCATGGAATCCATAGTCAGTTTGCAAAAAAAAATTTTGCTCTCACATACTAACTCGATCAGCTGATCAGCCAACTTAGTATAGGAAGACCAATTTTTTTTTGAGATTTGACTATGGGTTCCATGGGGAAAGTTATTCAGTTTCATGGGTACAAGCACCAGTTAAAATAGTTTCAGCTAACTTTGTTAGACCTTATATACTTTGCCTAAACGCTGTGAATGCAAATTTTGTGCGTGAAATTTCTATGAATTCGTTAAAAAATTCACGTCTAGAAATTAGAAATAAGAATCCTTAATAAGTTTGTGACATTTCCCATCTACGCTGCTGCTTTTCAAAGTTATAAAGTTTTGAACAGGTTTCTTACAGTTTTATGAGTTTCTTGAGGAAGTATTACGGAAACCTGTTCCCTGGAAGTTATGAAGCCATAAGTCGACAATGAAAAGTAGGTTAATTAAATTAATTCGGGAGCCGAGTCGTTTATTTCCCTCCAATATGGTTGAGGGGAGCGATGCGATGGCTGACTCTTACGTTATACTTGTGACCGGATGCTGTCCGTGTGAACTGGCCTACTCTTGTCAAAGGCATTAATGACATTCAATGATTTGAATGTGCAACCTGTTTTCATGTTCTAATCGAGTTAGATGATGTAAAAATGTTTTTAATTTTACTTAACCTAAGTATGTAGTGATATACCTTTTATCAAACTGGCTTAGGAATCAGAATTATCTCACCACCAGGATAACCAAGGTATTCTCCACCAGACCACTGGCAGCTCGGCGAGAAGGCTCAGCCAATCTAAAGTCAGTGTGGGTTCTGCTCCTGCCTACTCTGTTGTCATGCAGCACTCGAACCACAATACGCTACTTAGTTCATACTGTCTTGGAATCTCACCGTAAGCGGTGATATTAGCATACTCGCTCCTAGGATAATTACGGAATTCTCCACCAGAACACTAGCAGCTCGGCGAGAAGGCTTAGCCAATCTAATGTCAGTGTGGGTTTTGCTCCTGCCTACTCTGTTGTCATGCAGTTGGACCACAATACGCTTCTAGGTCATACTGTCTTGGAATCTCACCATAAACGACGATATGAGCATACTCGCTACTAGGATAATCACGAAATTCTCCACCAGACCACTGGCATCTTGGCGAGAAGGCTTAGCCAATCCAAAGTCAGTGTGGGTTCTGCTCCTACCTACTCTGTTGTCATGCAGCACCTGGACCACAATACGCTACTTAGGTCATACTGTCTTGGAATCTCACCGTAAGCGGTGATATTAGCATACTCGCTCCTAGAATAATCACGGAATTCTCCACCAGAACACTAGCAGCTCGGCGAGAAGGCTCAGCCAATCTAAAGTCGGTGTGGGTTCTGCTTCTACCTACTCTTTTATCATTCAGCACTTGGACCATAATACGCTACTTAGGTCATAATGTCTTGGAATCTCACCATAAGCGGTGATATTAGCATACTCGCTACTAGGATAATCACGGAATTCTCCACCAGACCACTGGCAGCTCGGCGAGAAGGCTCAGCCAATCTAAAGTCAGTGTGGGTTCTGCTCCTACCTACTCTGTTGTCATGCAGCACTCGAACCACAATACGCTACTTAGGTCATACTGTCTTAGAATCTCACCATAAGCGATGATATTAGTATACTCGCTACTAGGATAATCACGGAATTCTCCACCAGACCACTGGCATCTCGGCGAGAAGGCTTAGCCAATCCAAAGTCAGTGTGGGTTCTGCTTCTACCTACTCTGTTGTAATGCAGCACTTGGTCATACCACACCCTGGACACTTCATACAACGGGCCGGAAATGACATTTCAAACAAAGGAATGATGGAACAAACAAAATGGCGGCGAATACCTATACGTTCGACAACCAAACTGTAACCAATCTGTATCAGTCTGGGTGACGAGGGGGCGAGGACGGAATCTAGAGAGCGGCAGGGTGTGTCCATACTGTATGTTAGTACTAATATATATACTTTGGTCATACCATAAATGGAATCTCACCATAAGCGGCGATATTAGCATACTCGCTACTAGGATAATCACGGAATTCTCCACTAGACCAATGGCTGCGACTAGTCCAGCCACGGCAAGAAGGGTCAGCCAGTCGAAGGTTAGCGCCGCCTCCGCTCTGACAGCATGCAACACTTGGGCCAGGTTCGTGCGCGTCCGCACAGAAGAGGAGAAGCGGGACCATGCTGAGTCTGCGTCGCTAAAAATAAGATATAAGTAAGGTAAGGTACTGGTGAGGGTCGCGGGAAGCCGCTGGATGCGGGCAACGCAGAACCGGTCATCGTGGAAGTTCTTGGGGGAGGCCTATGTCCAGCAGTGGACGTCCTTCGGCGGATATGATAAGTAAGCCACTTTATTGCAGCTAATCCCCTTTTTTTTAGGATTCCGAAGTCAACAAGGAACTCTTATAGTTTCGCCCTATCTGTCTGTCCGCGGCTTAGCTCAGATATTATTAGTACTAGAAAGCTGTAATTCGGCATGGCAATACATCTTGATCACGCCGACCAAGTGGTACAATAAAATCTTGAAAAAAATATATTTTAGCGTACCTCCCCTATATGTAAAGAGGGGGTGATTTTTTTAATTACCCTATCTTATCAATAGGTCTTTTAAAACTATAGAGAGATTTCAAAAACCATTTTGACTCAGGGATTGGTTTGCGAAATATGAAGCTTTAAAGTGTTTATTTTTGTAAGAGTCAAGTGCCCGGGCTTAAACGCTATTTCAGGACATCTTTTTAAAAAAAAATAGTAGGACATATAATCAATTTAACAGAAAAACTATCACGGCTTAAAGGCTTTATAAGTTTCGGAGTAAGAGTCGACCAAATTAAGACGTGCAGTTGGATTGGTCAAAAGAACTGCTAATATACTTTTGTTTTTAAAACTCGTCACTTACTATCAGGTGAGATGATGCCAAGGGCTTATTAAACGTGGATAAAAAAAAACCGGCCAAGTGCGAGTCAGAACCGCACACATAAGGTTCCCTACCATTATATTAGATGGCGCTAGTTTCATGTTTCAAAAGTTTCGTACCAGGTGGCGCTAGATGTTAAAAAAAACACGTTTTTTGTATGGAGAGTTAGAGACCCCCTCTTATTTTTTCACTTTTTCAATTTTTTTGTATTTGTTGTTATAGGGGCAACAGTCTAAGATTTTTAAAACTCGCCGTTCAAACAGAACCAAAAAATTCTTCACCAGCAACCTCATGGAAGAAAGACGCAGATTGGTTTTGCAGACCTCTGAAGACGCTACTCAGTATCGGCAACTAAACAGGCAGATCTCTAAGTCCCTGACTCGCGATTTACGTCAATATAATACAAACTGTATTAAAGAGGCAATTGCGCACAACAAAGGCTCAAAAGTGTTCGCGAGAGATCTGTCTGTTAGACAAAGCCAACTGACCAAGCTGAAGACTGAGGATGGCAGGATCATATTGTCTAAGACTGAGTTGCTAGAAGAAGTTAAGAAGTCTTTGGACAATTGTACAAGACCACACGTTTGTCTGTCAGCGATCTGGCTGAAGACCCAAAAGCCAGACTAACCCGACACTATACCGAAGATATCCCGGACGTCAGCCTGTACGAGATTAGAATGGCTTTCAAACAGCTCAAGAACAACAAGGCACCGGATGATGATGGAATTACGACTGAGCTCCTGAAAGCAGGTGGATCACCAGTGCTAAAAGCTCTTCAGAAGTTATTTAATTCCGTTATACTCGAGGGACAAACGCCTGAGGCATGGCACAGAAGTGAGGCCGTGCTTTTCTTCAAAAAGGGTGACAACACCCTGTTGAAGAACTATAGACCCATCTCACTTCTGAGCCATGTCTACAAGCTGTTTTCGAGAGTCATTACGAATCGTCTCGCACGCAGGTTTGACGACTTCCAACCTCCCGAACAAGCCGGTTTCCGAAAAGGCTTTAGTACCATAGACCACATACATACGCTGCGGCAGATTATACAGAAGACCGAAGAGTAGCCAATATGCTTGGCGTTTGTAGACTATGAGAAAGCCTTTGATTCAGTCGAAACCTGGGCTGTGCTACAGTCTCACCAGCGGTGCCAAATTGACCATCGATATATCGAGGTGTTGAAGTGTCTGTATGAAAACGCCACCATGTCGGTTCGCCTCCAGGATCAGAACTCGAAACCCATCCAGTTGCACTCAGGGGTGAGACAGGGAGACGTTATATCTCCGAAACTGTTCACCTGGAAGATGTTTTTAAGCTTCTGGACTGGGGTGGACTCGGCATCAATATCAACGGCGAGTACGTATCTTATCGTGGTCATGGCTGAGACTATGGAAGACCTAAGCACAATGCTCGATGGCCTCAGTAAAGTCTCTTAACAAGTGGGTCTTAAAATAACAAGACGAAAATAATGTTAAATGTCCGTGTCGCACCCACCCCTCTAAAGGTTGGAGACTCTACACTGGAAGTTGTTGACGAATATGTATACCTGGGACAAACAGTCCAGATAGGTAAGTCCAACTTCAAGAAAGAGATCGATCGACGAATCCAACTCGGCTGGGCAGCGTTCGAAAAGCTTCGCAATATCATCACGTTCCAAATACCGCAGTGTCTCAAGACTAAGTTCTTTGACCAGTGTGTGTTGCCAGTGATGACTTATAGAACTGAGACATGGTCGCTAGAGTGGGGGGGAGCGTGAGCCACACTACTTTAGGCTTTTATCTGTAACCTATCGCTTATATCATATAATTCCTTACTTTTCTGAACTCTGATATAGATTAGGATAGCTATTATTATGAAATACGGAACTAAGACATGGTCGCTTACTATGGGCCTCATAAGAAGGCTCAAGGTCACTCAAAGGGCAATGGAGCGTGCTATGCTCGGAGTTTCTTTGCATGATCGAATCAGAAACGAGGAGATCCGCAGAAGAACCAAAGTAACCGACATAGCTCACAGAACGGATGGCCGATGGGGTAGTAAAGTTCTCGAGTCACGACCGCACACCGGAAAACGTAGCTTAGGCAGGCCTCCGGTGGACCGACGACCTGGTGAAGATCGCGGGAAGCCAATGGATGCGGGCAGCGCAGGACTGATCGTCGTGGAAATCCTCGAGGGAGGCCTTTGTCCAGCATTGTACGATTTTCGGCTGATATGATGATGATGATGATGACATTTATCAAGAATCAGTGACAATACAATAATTGCATAGTTTATCTCATTATCCTGAACTAAAAATTTAAAAATATAGCTTAAAAAAACACGCTTTTAAAGCAAATCCAACTAAAAAGTGAATAATAATGCCTAATATACGCTGAAAACTATAATGAACGAAAAATACTAGTATTATTGTGTAAAAAGAGTGGGGCACTTTGTGCCATATTTTTCGTATATCGAGCAACCCACGCTTTTTTACAATAATACTAGTATTTTTCGTTCATTATTGTTTTCAGCTTATATTAAATTATTTTTAACTTTTTAGTTGGATGTGCTTTAAAAGCGTGTTTTTTGTTTTTTTTAAACTATACATTTATTGAAGTGAAACGGGGGGTAATTGGATTTTTCTGTCACGAAAAGGCGTTACGGCCGCGTGGAGGGGGTAGACAGAAAAAGTCTGGCGGCGGCGGCGGAGAGAAGGCAACGGCTGTATTCGTAGATAGAGAAAAGTTGGGATGGAGATATAAAGCAGGTACTTAACCTGGGTTACCCTTTCCACTTGTCCGTTGAAGTTTCACAGTCCCAGCACACATTTTGATTCACCGCCGTCCATTCAAAATTTGAAAAATAAAAAAAACAGCCAGCAAACCTCAGACCAAAGAGCTTTTACTTATCCGACTATGGTGTTGTCACTTGGCTGTATGAGATTTGTGTTCTGTGCCTCTCAGTGTGTTATAAGATTTTTACAATTTTAAAATTTCTACTCTCCAGTAATGAAATTACATGGCCACTTCCCGGCTCGTTAACAAGAATAAACTAATAACGGGAAATCACGTATTTCCTGTCTTCTTTTTAAAAATGTAAAGCGAATATAACATAGCGCGTTTATTTGAGTAATGTACCTTTGATGTCCACTCTCGTTCTCCCCAGGTAGCTCACTGGGAGCGGAATTGTAATACAGTGCGCAGGGTATGATGCTGACCAGGGACTGGAGGCGCGAGCCGATGCCGAAGGTCCGCAGCACTTGCACCAATTCCTCGCAGATATTTCCTGATTCCAGGGAGAAGGTCACCTTGGGGTGAAAATGTTGTTATTAATAAGAGGTTTGTTACAAGTTTATTACCAAGTTAAGCGCCGTGGTTAAAAAAAAAAAAAAAACGGTTTTATTGAAATAGCTGTTGCGCTCCGCGGTCTATAATTACAGTCATAATTTAGGATGTCGCTATAGAGTTCTAATATCGAGTTCTAGCATATAGTATCTTCATTAACTAGTACAAAATAGACATCTTCCTATTTTGTAATTCAGCAACAATTATCCAATAACAATAAAAGTTCCAGATGGTTGCTCAGTACCGATTTGTAAGAGTTGCACGCGCCTTCGTTGAAATTGTGTTATGGCTTGTGGTAGGTAGGGTAGTGGTTCATTATAATGAATAGATATATGGGAGTTTTATGGTCTACATTAGGGATGACGATTGCTGTCATCTGATTTACTTTTTATCATCTGTCAAAAACTACATTTTGTTCTAAAAATGTTTGAAATACCTAGACGTGACGTCATAGTTTTGCAGCGTCATTTATGTACTCATTTTGTGATTTTGATGAATTAAAAATCGAAGACTTGATGGAAAACAAAACGAGTAAGGTTTTCCGAAGTTTAAATAGGAGGGCAATAATTTAGAGATCAAGAGTTTATAATTTATTTCTGATGCTGTCGTCATGCCTTTTTAAGGTTCCCCAGAAGGCTCGAGTTTCCATACAAACGTAGTTCCGCTTTAATACAAAAACTACATGCCGGATTGAATCCAAACTTTGCAAATAAATTGAGTAGACGCATGTCGATGTTTGTAATTAATTTTCATCGTAATAAATTTAAACATAACTAAACAAAGGCTTGAATAATTTTGTACTGGAAGTTTGAAACTGCTCTTTTTTTTCTGTTTTAAGTAGGTATGTACATCGATTTTTGTCTACGTTCTATGTTAACTTGAAAATCATTATGAAGAAAAATAATTGCAGCGGTCGTAGATCAGTGTGATTTTTGTGGCTGCGTCGATCACGCAGGTTAAGTTAGCCAAAGCACTTTAATTAACTGGATGGGTTTGACTTGACATTTTGCGACTAAGGAGTGAAGAAGGTATTGTGTATTGAGATGGCAAAAACATCGAAGTTGAGATTTTGATGGGGATCAGATGTCTTATACATTAATCATCATATCAGCCAAAAATCGTCCACTGCTGGACAAAGGCCTCCCCCAAGGATTTCCACGACGACTGGTCCTGCGCTGCCCGCATCCATCGGCTTCCCGCGAATTTCACCAGGTCGTCGGTCCACCGAGTGGGAGGCCTGCCTACGCTACGTTTTCCGGTGCGCGGTCGCCACTCGAGAACTTTACTACCCCATCGGCCATCTGTTCTACGAGCTATGTGCCCTGCCCACTGCCACTTCAGTTTAGCGATTCTGTGAGCTATGTCGGTTACTTTAGTTAAAGAACTAAAGTAACACATTAATAAGTTTAAAAAACAGAAAATAAAATGTCTGTGAGTACCGTCCTGTGCTCTAGTTCCCAAAGTATTGGACGGATTTGGGTGAAACTTGAGTTAGGGCAATATTATTTTTATATCTTCAGGCAATTTTTTTTTTAATTTCCCCTATCTTGATTCTTAAAGTTGCAACCATAGTAGAAAATTATCTTTTTTAAAATCTAAAACGGCTCTAAAGATCTTGATAAAACTATAAATGTTACTATAACTGTACACGTTTGTCCCATGCAAATAAATCCAGGTTGTTTGATACTTTTTCTCAAAAATGGCTCTAACGGTTTTAATGAAACTTTGTAAATAATTAGAACTTAATAGGGCCCACTGCACTGAGTACTTTATTATTCCAGGAAAAAAATGAACAAGGTACTTCCTATATAGACCAAAGTTATTAGTAATTTTTTCATCAAGTCTGATTACACCTAGCTTTATTCTTTGCAACTAAGTAAGTGCAATGTTTATTGTTGATTTGTGTATGTTCGACTGCGACAGACGGTGAAGGCTTCGCGAGAAAATATGCACAGCGTGGCTGTACTAATTATTTAACTGTTTCTGTTATTCGCAATAAACATAAAGCCGTTGTGCCGATTGCTAACAAGATGATAGTTGTTAAGCCGAGTCAGATGGCTTACAGGCGACCTTTTTTTAAAAATCCTCAATTGATAAACCCCTCACTCAAAAAAAAAGAGCCGTTTAAGTTCGTAAATCCCTTTGTCGAAAATTTTTTGTGACCCTGACATATCTTTTAAACGGTGTATTTCGGTAAAATCTAACGTGACGTAACAATCTTTTTTGTCGAATCATTTTTTTACGAACTTTAACAGTGTAACCAGTTTTCTGTGTACGCAGCGTTGAATTTTATTCTGATTTAGTCATCTCGACAAAAGGAGGTTAACAATCCATCAATGCGAACATAAGTCAGATGTTACCTTCAAGCCTTGTGTTTGTTTACCACAAAGTTTACGTTGGAATCCACTTTGTCGAAACTCTTTTTACATAGCGTCTATGTTCCCTTGTACGTAGTGTCACAAAGTTTTGTACTGTCGACAAGGTAGGTTTAAACAATTCGTTAATGCTACATTGATACTCAGTCAATATTATAATCCACAAAGGCCTTTGTTTTTTACATAGGTACATGACTGAGCTTTAAACATACTAAAACAGAGCGTTACAAGACCTTTGTGACTACGTTAAATCAACATTGAGCATTTTACAAAGTCCTTTGTCGCAATGTTATATATAGCTATTATAGCTACGAACGCCTGCGCTTTTATTGTTAAGATTTGCTTTTTAGTGTTACCAGTTCAGCCTGTTTGGACTAATTTAGGATTTTTTTATCCTACGGTGGCTGTTTTGTAGATAACCATTTGTTTTGACCCTTGTCATCAACAATTTTGTACGTTTTGGCATACCAGTTATTTTGTTATTGTATTAATTTATATATTGTTATAATTTAATTTATTGTTGTGTAAGTTGTTTTATAAATGCATTTTGTTGTGTCAAAAATAAAATTTAGTATGTCAAAAAAATAATTGAAATTAATGAAATCAGAAAATCTTTTGTCCTCCACCTATATATAGGGTTCCGTACCTCAAAATTGTATTTATTATGTGTGAAAAGCATTTTTTTTCCAAAAAAATTGAAACTGAATAATACATTTTAAAGATAAATATAAAGATTTAGAAATATGAAACTGAATAATAAAGGACAACAACAGTCTGCATATAAATTTCTGCTTGCAAAGTTGGATAATTGTTATTTTCAGCACTTCTCCATTGCACCACTAGATAGCAGCATAGTTAGTATATAGACTATGATTTTTGTTTGAATAACATACACTGTCAATTTTTAATTATTTTTTAATTTAAAAATTGTACAATATAGCCCATTATTATTATTGAGTAAGAGGGGAATAGGACCAAGGGAGGGTCCTAATGGATCACCGCGACCTACAAGATCTATTGTGATCACTGACCCTGTTATATAGTTTCCTCAAGGCCAATAGTTCTGATGAACTGGACGATGAACTTGGGATCAAGCTCTCTGATGCCTTCTGATGCTACCATTGGCCCACCCAGGGAGCGACTTCTGGCTTGGACGAGTGCCTCGCACTCACAGAGTAAGTGAAGAGGTGTCTCCTCTTCTTCGAGGCAAAATCGGCACTTGTCTGAGACTGCAAGCTTCATTTGATTCAGGTGTTTACTAAGCTTGCAGTGGCTAGTCAGAGTTCTGACGAGAGCTCGAAGTCCAGGCTTTAGCAATTGCAGTGCTCTAGACGTATAACCCCGAGAGAAACCAGAAATGAGCATTTTCGAATGCTTTTGGCCTGGAGAATTTGCCCAGAGTGCTTTACTCTGTTCATTTGCCCATTCCTTCAGCATTATTTTTCCCGTGCAACGTGACACTTCCACTATTGGTTCAGGTCCAATAGCTGGTGTCTCTGCTCTGGTTCTTGCAAGTTCATCTGCTATTTCGATATCCATGACGCCGCTATGTCCCGGCACCCAGTATAAGGTGACCTTGTTTAGTCTCCCCAGCTGGTCGAGGGCAGCAGCGCACTTAAGGGTTAATCAATTTCATGGGATTTCAGTGCCACAAGGGCCACCTGACTATCCGAACATATGACTATGTTTCTATTTTTATAGGACCTAAGAAGGTTTTCTTGTGCGCATTTTACTATCGCGTACATCTCCGCCTGATAAACCGTTGCATGCGGGCCTAAGCTGTATGACAGCTTCATTTCCAAGTCTCCGAACAATATACAATATAGACCACGGGGAGGAATACAACAAAGCATCAGGGCCAGTATCAGATCTATCCAGCAAAAAAACCTTTAAGCTAACGTGTATCCCGAAAAGTGTAATGGAACATAATTCTAAGATTTGGAATGATGATTGCTTGAACAAATTATGCTCAAAATTTATGTATAAATGTACATGATATGTGCTTGAACCTTGATCTAGAAGTAAGGGGTGCTAACCACTACGCCAGTGAATCAGTAAAAAAACATCGAAAAATTCACTGTATTCAAATTAGCTTCACGTCCTCACCTCATCATCGTTTATGATTTAGCAATGAGCGGTTTTCTTATATTATTTAAATACCTACGTGGTTTTATTTAAATCCAAAAATGACAGTGTACGTCATTAAAGAAAAGAAAAATCTCCCTAGTATATTTTATTTAAATTCACAATTGTTAAGCCCTTGGCATCATCTCATCATCTCAAATTAGTTAATACTAACCGAGGCACTATCTTGTAGTGCTAAAAAGTGCTGAAAAAACGCTCATGTAATCTTTGGTTCAGAGAATTAAATAGACTATCTGTTGTTATAAGTGCTGAAAAAATACTCATGAAATCTTTGTTTTGAAAGATTTGAATAGAATACTCTGTTATTATTTTTCGACAGAAAGTTATAATATGTAAAAGGATCATAATTATTATTCCTTAGTCACTGTTGTAGGTATACCTAATTTTATATATTTATATTATTTAGTTATAGTTTTCCTTATTTTAATCGATTTTGTAAATGATGCTTGTTATTTACTTATATAAGCATATTTACTTATCTACTTACTTACTTATCTATTAATCTACTGAAACACATTTTTTTATTACATTTTTTTTGAAATTCAATCTAAATAGACGACCAGTGGTGGCAACACTGCTTACACATATTTACAGTGGCATGTGTAGCTCATGGCACATTGTCTTTTGGCGTGAGCAAGCTATCGTTACTCGTTAGTCGTCCCTCAAACAACTATTTGTTGTACTAGTTATTTTAGTGTTACGAAGAAAAAGAAAATAGCGAGTATGTAGGAAAGTTCACAGATGGATCTCCGTGCTGCAAATTTGCCGCACCTATCAACATCTAACATGTAAGTACAATATCCGTATATCAGTGCATTCCAACAACACAACCATCTATTATACTAACTTATTTAAATTTTGGTTTTTTTTTACTAACATTTGTCACATTTACACCAGATAAAGCAGTTACGGTATATTTTATGACTTGTTAAAGGGCAAGGAAGCCGCTGGATGCTAGTGGTCCAGAAACACTTGTTGTGGAAATCCTTTAGGAAGGTCTTTGTCCAGCAGTGGACGTATGTCGACTAACGTGATGACGATGACATTTCTATAAAATAAGCTAGTAAGCTAGTGATCCAGTGGCTTCCCGCGACCTTCTCCAGGTCATCGGTCCACCGAGTGGGAGGTCTGCCTACGCTACGCTTTCCAGTTCGCGGTCGCCACTCGAGAACTTTACTGCTCCAACGGCTATGTGTTTACGATGGATGACGCTGGATGCGGGTAGCGCAGCACCGGTCATCGTGGAAATCCTTGGGGGAGGCCTATGTCCAGCAGTGGACGTCCTTCGGCTGATATAATGATGATATGATAGAGCTAGTAATAATTTTAGAAATTCTATTTCTTATACTTTGGGACCCCATTTCTCATCTTTAGAGATCTATTTTGAAAAATATATCTTGGTGCTCCTCTGCAACTGCAGTTTTACTGTATTATATTATAATGTATATTTTTTTTATTAGGGAAAGAACATTGACCAGTCAGAGGCAGGCAGTGAACCTGATAGTGGAAGCCTACCCGTGGGCGACAACTGACAAGTCCCTTTTGTTGGTAAGTAAAGAATTTTCATTATGTTTTTATTCTTTACGTTAACACATGTATTTTAACCAAATTAGCCCATGGTACATTTTATAAATATATCTTAAATAGTGGAGTTTCACGTAACTTCGTTCGCATGGATTTTGGATACAGATATCTCCATCAAAATTTTGATTTTCAATACTTTAAGACCCCATTTCACCTCTTTAGTGATCGCTCCTCTACTTTTGCTGTATCCTGTAATTATTTCAAAGTAATTATACGAAATATTTGTCTTACTGTTTTTTTTTAATTTTCAGGAGCGAGTGGTCAGCAGAAAAGTGGAACTTTATTCAAGAAATTGGCCCTTTACAAGACAAAAAGCCGTGTAGATGTAAAGATTTGTGCGCTATTATTGTAACAGTATATTTAATTTAAATAAATTGCGTAAACATATTTCTGTTTTTTTAAAGGTCTTGTCATTGCTTCTTCACAAAGTTTGTCGTGGTGGCCGGCAGCGTGAGTAAACCTCAACCCTTGGATACGCAGATGCTTAGCACTACGCTACTCTTTGAAACCTTCGTTACATATAGATTTTATAAAGGCTTCAAAGAAAAGCAAGGCGCTTTGCTCCAACTACTCATCCCAGGAAGTTGACTAACTGCTGTGCCATTATCGCCATGTATTATCAATATCATGGTAATAGTGACACAACTGTAACACAACCTCGTGAGATGCGCAACAGGTGCGAAGTGCCACGCTCCTCTTTGAAGCCTGCAACAGTCTATGCATGTTTAAGGTTTTGAGGAAGAGCATAGTGCACAGCACCGGCGTACCCAGGGTTGTGTTTCACGTTGTCGCTACGACAAACTTCGGGGAGACGCAGTGAAAAGGCACCTTTGTGATAGGGCAATATCACCTTAGATGCAGCGACAAGGTAACTTTGTGATAGGGACATATCCCTGAAACAAAGCGACAAGGTACCTTTGTGAAAGGGACATACCACCTTAAACGCAGCGATAAAGTCACTTTGTGATAGAGACATATCACCTGAAACAAAGCGACAAGGTACCTTTGTGAAAGGGACATACCACCTTAACGCAGTGATAAAGTCACTTTGTGACAGGGACATACCACCGTAGACGTGTCGACAATCGCCGGGTTTTGGAAGCGTTTAAATTAGCTTTGTAGCTGGGTTCAAGTTCTTTAGACGACTCCCATCTGTCAATGTTTTGTTGTCACTGCGTTTAAATATTAATTTTGAAGAACTTATACGAGGTGACAACGTTTGTAGATCTGCAAGCGTCTAAATTGGCTGTGTCGCTGGGTTCGAGTTCTTTAGACGACTCCCATCAGTTAAAGGTTTTTTGTCACAGCGTTTAGAAATTTCTTAGAGTGCTGGCATCATCTCACCTGATGGTAAGTGACGATGATGTCGAAGATGGAAGCGGGCTTAACAATATACCCCAACGCAATCGAGATCTGGTTATCTTATCTTCAAGCCGGAACACATCAATGCTGTTGACACTGATGTTAGGTGGGAATACTTAGATTATGATGGTGGTAGCTAACCAAACCTAGTCTTACAAAGTTGCCCCGCCCAGAATGGAACCCGCGACCTCCTGGTGTGAAGCGAATGGACTAACCATTACGCCACGGAGGCGGTTATTGGCAGACGGAGGCGGACTTGTTAAACGTACCCCACTGGGTTCGCCACTATAGATCTACAACCTTCACCATCCTGGTCTCTAACCCTATGTGTGCCGTAGGGTCTAATCTTCCCGAGTTAGGTTAGACATTAATAAGTTATTAAAGAGGTACTTATCAACTCATCAAATCAGCTCATATACGTCCCCACCAAGGGACTCGAGCTTACCCTGAATTAAGGCGAACAAGTCTTTGTCGACCACACGGGTCCAGTGCGGGTTTGTCGACTTCACAAACTACCTTCGTGTTTCTTCGTGGGTGTGTGCAGGTTTCCCCACGATGTTTTCCTTCACCGTCAGAGCGTTGGATAAACGTACATATGAAATCGAAATTCGAAAACACATCGGCCAGTTTTACAATATCTTCTTACAATAAGGTACATCTTCTTACACGTTAAAAAACCGACTTCCATCGCAACATATTAGTACATTTTTGCATTATTATTTTTGGTTTTTGTTAATTTTCTACTAAAGTACTACACCGATTTTGATAAAATGTATATGGGACCACACGGGAAGCACTAGTTTTTAAATAAAAAAAGAATAATAAAAATCGGTTTACCCAGTCAAAAGTTCTGAGGTAACAAACATAAAAAAAACATACAGACGAATTGAGAACCTCCTCCTTTTTGGAAGTCGCTTAAAAATCAGAAGCCGCCCACGTAAGGACCATCACGAAAGCATCTTAAGAGGCCACTTAGGGATAGTACAGGCCCGACAGTGGCGCGCACATCGCGGTCCACGAGGTCTGAGGGCACTCGAGTGGGTATCTTTACCTATCAACTAATATTTATTAATTTTATCGTCAATTGCCATCACGTGAGATGATGCCAAGGTTACTAATTGTGGACAAAAAACCTTACATATACCTATATACATATGAAGCTTTTCAGTATGATAAGTATATAACATTTAATTTAATATTTAACATTTGATCGAATCAGAAACGAAGAGATCTGCAGGAGAACCAAAGTAACCCGACATAGCTCACAGAATGGCTTAACTGAAGTGGCAGTGGGCAGGGCACATATCTCGTAGAACAGATGGCCGTTGGGGCAGTAAATTTATCGAGTGGCGACCGTGCACCGGAAAACGTAGCCTCCCACGCGGTGGACCGACGACATGGTGAAGATCGCGGAGAACCGATGGATGCGGGTAGCGCTGGATGGGTCGTCGTGGAAATCATTGGGGAGACCTTTGTCCAGCAGTGGACGTTTTTCGACTGTTAAGACGATGATGATATACCTGGGTTCCGTTTTTTGCCACTTTGGTTCCGAAAATCTAAAAATCAGTCAATCTCACCTGCCAAAACTTGTCATCCCTTGTGGATGTCCAGGCTGCGTTCTTTACATCCAACCGAAGTATCACTTCTGAGAGAATCTGGAAAAAATACAATGCGTAAGTTAGATAACCGTAGAGGAAGTTACTTATAGAGTACTACACCTGTTTAAACTGTGATGCTTATTAACAGATAACTAGTTAGCTTAACAATCATAGACAACAATCTTAATGCCCCTATTGTAAGACAAATTCACGTGATAGGTACTGTGAAAAGCCGTTCGTTCTCAGCACTAGATCCATTGAGTAGATTCCTCACGATGCTTTCCTTCACCGGAAGAACTCTTGATAAACCTAAATCGAAATTCGAAAACACATTGGTACGTGGCAGGATTCGAACCACGACCTCCCGGACAGAAGATAGCGGCGCTATCCGTTGCGCCACCGACGCCAATACCTACTTATAACCCGGCAAACTATAAGTTTCGTGAATCTGCTAAACAATTTAATTCCGTGACTGTACAATTAATTTTTTGAAGTGATAACGTCTTATAAATCGATGAACGCCGCGCCGGCTGCATGCAAGAAAAAAAAGTGACGTTCCGCGCGAAAGCGAGAGCGCGGAACGAGCGATAGAGAGGCACGATCGGCCTAAGCGTTCGGCTTGTGATCAATGTTTTCTTATGACATTATCACGTAAAATTATAGTCCGTAAACCGATTTTACAGACAACCAGTTTTTTTTTTTCGAAATACCTATTTCGCCCCACGATTGAATCTACATTTTTCGATAGATAACTTAAATACAATCTCAATATGTATTAAGACATTTTGACCTTAAGTGTCAGGTTACTGAGATATTTTTAACCGACTTCACAAAAGGAGGAGGTTTCTCAATTCGAGCGTATATTTTTTTTAAAGTGTGTTCGCTGATAACTTCGTCGTTTATGAACCGATTTTGATGATTCTTTTTTGTTGGAAAGGAGATATTCCAAGGGTGGTACCATGATAAGGAAACTAGGATCTGATGATGGCATCCTAGAGAAATCAAGGGTAACCTTAGTTTCCTGTTTGAAGTCGGTTTTGATATTCAAAATTATAAGAGATAGAGGGGGAAATAAGTGTATTGAACACCTTTAACTCCAAATGTCTCAGCGACGACGTGGCGCCTTATAGGTCAAAATAAGCAAAATAAGAATAAATAAAGATTTTTTTTTATCAGTGATAAGTACCTACAAGTGAAATATAGCATAGAAAAATATGTCAATATTTTTTTTGGTTTGTATCTACATTTCCTATGTCGAAAAATATAGGTTAAATTGTGGCCGAAATATTTCGAAAAAATATATTTTGAAAGTACTTAAATATTGTCACTATGCCACGCTCCCGTACAAAAATGTTCCAACCCCTTTAGATGAAAATTAAAAACCCGACTGCATAAAATATTACCCCTCTTTTCGGGAGGTCGGGTTAAAATGTATCTTATGTCATTTTCGGAATCAAGGCAAATCTAACATCAAGCCGTTCAAGCTACAGACTCAGCCAAAGGATATTGTAAAATTCCCACGGGAATAGAAAAACCGGGTTCTGCGCGGGCGAGGCCGTGGGCATCCTCTAGTACATATATACACACGAAAAACATTAGCTTCTTTTTTGGACAATCGGGTAAAAACAGATTCACTAAGCTTCCGGGACGAAATAAATACAATATTGCTCTTATATTAATTATGTTTATGTTATATTAATTACGTCTAATAAATCGATGGACGCCGGCTGCACCCACGAAAAAGGATGACTCATTGTCCAGTTACGCATAATTCAATTTTATTCATAAAAGTATGCAATCATTTCATAAATGTTTTTTTTTTACCGACTTCACAGACAATCATTTTTTTTTTTGGAAGTCGGTTAAAAACTAATGAATTAGGGAATGTGTCGACTTGTTACGGGACCCATAAAAACAATTTTAAAACTTCTTGATTTGTTTGCATTCCAATGCAACTACAAGTATGAATGAATACAACTATCAACATTATTCTGAATGGAAGAAGTATGTCACCCGGTCATAATAGAAAGTGAATAGTATCGAAGTTGATAAATAAAGGCCATTAGTTCAATGCTTTGTTGTCTAATTACAATGATCGGAAGTGAACATTGTGAAAACATCAGATTTTGTATTCTTAGTCTAATCTACTGAATTCTTCGTGGCACGCTTACAGTAGCGCAACGCCTTTGATTTCGCACGATGCGCCACCGGCATAGGTACTAGCCCATACTAGCCTGTAGCCAGCCTGGCAAACTCGCGGAATTTAAACCCCTTATTTTTAACTTTTTCATTTTTTTGTATTTGTTGTTATAGCGGCAACAGAAATACATCATCTGTGAAAATTTCAACTGTATAGCTATAACAGTTCTTGAAATACAGCCTGGTGACAGACGGATAGAACAAGTTTCAAGAACGAAGTCAAATTTGTAAATGTCTATGTGCACTTCATGCTTCTTAATCATTGTCGATTTTAACATAGAATACGTACTCCACAACGTCGATGGTTGATATTTTTTCGACAATTCATCAAAATATGCCAAAAAGACGCTCTCTTTGAAATAATTTATATGTTTCTTATTTCTCCAGTCCATAAAACTTTCGAAAGTTTTAAGGTAAATCTTCTGCGATTTTGGCGGCAAAAGATTATCTATTATGGGTACGTTCCACTAAACGCCCGCAACGATTGTAACACCCTCTGTATCGTTCCACCTAATGCCCGTGGTCGTCGCGAGCGATCGTTCGACGTCATAGATGACGTCACTGTTCGCGACCACATCGCGCCCACTTCGCCCACAAAATATTGGTGGGTCAGAGTGGCTTTCACCAAAGAGAATGTGGCCTCCCTATTGAAGAAAAGACTCCGGCAAAAATCAGAAGAGAAGGAAGCGCGTGCCAAACGACAAAAAGAACGCTTGGAAATGGACGAAAAAATGCTCGCGTTACTTTCTAAATTAGTTGATAAAAAGTAATTAGTTTTATCGATTAAATTCTGTTTTTTACTTGTTAAGAGAGATTATATGATCATTTTCGAAAAACTAGAAAGTAAGTGTAATAGTGTAAGTTTTCATAAGCAGTTAAAAAAATTCTATAGTATTCAGATTTAATATCGATTATTTATTGAACTATTTATACGAGAAAACAGAAAACTGTCACCGTGCCGCCATATTGCGAGCACACAGCGCTCAAGATGTGCGTTCCACCTAAAACATTCGCCTACAACGCCCGCGGCCTTTTTCCGTTAGTGGAACGGCAGTTTCAGCGGTCGCGGTCGATGGCGTTGCGGGCGTTTAGTGGAACGTACCCTATATGTCTTTTGCTCTTTGATTGACGTCAAACTATTCACTGTCACTGGAAATTCGTAATAAATTTATTTAAAACCGAACTTTACACTCGACAAAAAAAAATAATTCTGAAATTTTCGCGGTCAGTTTTTTTCTCTAAACCAGTCACAGGACATATTAACAATTTAAAACACATGGCGCCACCTTCTTTGCGGAAAAACCATGGAACTAAAACTCTCAACATTTTCGTAATGAAGATGGTCCACACTCCACAGATAACAGTATATTTACTGGCTGTTTGAGTAAGTCTATGTCACATGAAGGAAATTAAAAAAAACTTATTACTTTTAACTCCCTAGAGACTAAAGTGGTCACTTTAGTACCGCTTCGTAGGGCTACTTTTAGAGCATGAGAAGTGAAAAAAATAAATAGATATATTAATATTTTTTTAATCGTCACTTACCACCAGGTGAGATGTTGTCAAGGGTTTACCAATTGTGAATAAAAAAAATAAAAAAAAAAAAGATTTTATTTAACTTGAAATGTTTCCGATTGAGCTGAAATGTGGAATGAAGCCATTATCCCGGTGACAATAGATCCTTTTGGTATTTTGAAGTTGATCTGATGATGATATTTGAAGGTGGAATCAAGGTCCCAGAATTGTCTTTTACTTCAATAAAATCGTAGGAAATACAGTCTAGTTGTTAGAAATGGCCAAATATGTAAATAAATCGTGAAGTGTTTTTTTAATAAACCATATTCAGTTGGTATTTAAGTCTTAAACATGCACACGGTGACTAAATAAATAACCTTTTAGAACATGCTCCATGTCCACAATGTAATGTGATTAAGATAAAATGTAATTAATGATAAAAAAGTAAATTAGTGAGTGTTTTTATGAAATCACGGTAAAAGTGAAAGTTTACAGAGGAAGAAACGATCATGGCTGCTCTCGCTACGGTACAGAGGACGAAACGATCATACCGTCAGACGAAAGCGACCGTCACGCGACATGCAACACACAGACGAAAAAATTTTAGACGATGTAATAAAAGTTTCACTTTAAAATGTTGTGATTACATGTTTCACAATTTCCAAACAACTAGACTTAACTGTGTTTACCTTTTTTGAATTCTGAACCGTGTACTTTTTGAGCATAAAATCTCTTTTAAAATAAAAGTTATGTACCTAAAAGGTTTTTCGAAAACTTTATTTCAATTTACATTGGCTTCGATAACAGCCCACAAATGTTCTCGTTCATGTGTGCAGGTGATGAAAATGTTATTGTGACGTAAGATCGGCCAAAATATACGTTTGGTTCGAAATTTGTAGGCCTTTGGATTTGCTATGAGTTTCACTTAGTACATTGTTACACTTTAATACCTTTTTCGCATGCATTGTATCGAAGCAACGTACCGGTCAAAGTTATGATTTAACATTGAATGCTGAGATAACAATTTAATTCCATTATAGACTAAGGCCCGATCGCCCTAATTCAGGGTAGGCTTGAGCCCCTCGGTGGGGACGTATATGAGCTGATATGATGATTGAAATTTAAAACGTCACGAAGTACATACAGCTCGCGCTAAACTTTGTTACGGCTCTGAAGTTGGGCGCAAGACGCGTCGCAGTAGCAAAGTTTTGGGTCTTACGCATTATGTACCTTTTACCTGCTACTCGGTTATACCGGCGCAGTAAGCACTCTCATCACAGTTCAGATCAGTAATAAAGTTTGGCGCAACCTGTACCTAGATAATTTTGCTTCTTCGTTCATTATGTGAACAAAAAAAGGAGTGGAATTCCCTGCCGGTGTCTGTATTCCCCGGCAATTTTTTTTTCTTATGTGTGGTATTCTCCGATTCGTATAATTTAGGGACTATTTGAGCTTCAAGATTTCAAGATGTTTATTCAAAATAGGTGCAAATTACACTCTTTCTGATAGTAATAAAATAGAAATAGCATAATTGTAAGCTTGCGTGTTACATCCTCGGCTGCATCGGTACTTACCATCAGGTGAAGTGCTGCCATCATCATCATCATTATATCAGCCGAAAAATGTCCACTGCTGGACAAAGGCCTCCTCCAAGGAATTCCACTCGACGACCGGTCCTGCGCTGCCCGCATCCATCGACTTCCCGCGATCTTCACCAGGTCGTCGGTTTACCGCGCGGGAGGCCTTCCTACGCTACGTTTTCCGGTGCGCGGTTGCCACTCAAAAACTTTACTACCCCAACGGCCATCTGTCCTAAGAGCTTTGTGCCCTGCCCACTGTCACTTCAGTTTAGTGATTCTGAGAGCTTTCGGTTGGTTACTTTGGTTCTCCTACGGATCTCCTCGTTTCTGATTCGATCACGCAGAGAAACTCCGAGCATAGCACGCTCCGTTGCGCTCAATTTTTTAATGAAAAAAAAAAAAGATTTCATCCGCTTCCACTTCAATAGTAACAATTTCATCTGAGAATCCATATAGAATCAACATAAGCTTTTTAATTTTTAGCCTGAGACAAATTAAATTTTCATGTTCCTTAGAAAATTTTATTTAGTTTTGTGTTTTAAGTATGAGTTTAGAAGTCCGTCAGTTTTAACTGTAATTTTCACAGATGATATATTTCTGTTGCCGCTATAACAAAAAAATACAAAAAATTATAAAAAGTGAAAAAATATAGGAGTCTCCATACAAAAAACATTATTTTTTTATAAACGTGAAGAAACTAGCGCCATCTAGTATGATGGTACGGGACCCTTTGTGTGCGGTTCTGACTCGCACTTGGCCGGTTTTTTTACTTATTTTAATTTAAATGGGTCGGTACTTGTTGCTCGATATCTTCGCCGAATGTCAATAGATTTGAATGTTTTGTTTTTATTGAATAAATTATGCCTCCAGGTGTAAACCACCTTAAATAGGACTACATTAAAATTTTATCAAAATTGGTTCAGTATTTTTAAGGAAATTAACAGTAACTAAAAATGTAGCATGAGCTTCGGTGGCGTACCGGCTAGGGCCGCTGCCTTGTGTCCGGGTGGTTGTGTTTCGAATCCTACCACATACAAACGTGTTTTCGAATTTCGATTTCATATGTACGTTTATCCGACGCTCTTACGAGTACGGTGAAGGAAAACATTGTAAGGAAACCTGCACACGCCTGCGAAGAAACTCGAAGTTTGAGTGTAAAGTCGACCAACCCGCACTGGGCTCGTGTGTTTTGTTTCGCCCTAATTCAGGGTAGGCTCGAGCCCCTTGGTGGGGACGTATATGAGCTGATATGATAAAAAATGTAGCAAAATTGTACTTGATTGTTGAGAATGATGTCGGTTTTTTCAAGTGTTTAGCGTTTTTTTTTATTTACAATTGGTAAGCTCTTGGCATCATATCACCTGATGGTTAGTGACTGTGATGCCGAAGTTGGAAGCGGGCTTACCATAATTCCCTAACGAAATGGGGAACTGGCTATCTTATCTTCAATCCGGAACACATCAATGTTTGGCGGCAGGACTTAGATAAGATGATGGTAGCTAGCTAGGCGATTTTAGGCTTAGGACCTACCACCAACCAAACCGAGTCATACAAGTTGACCCCACCGGGAATCGAACCCGCTATCTCCTGGTGTGAAGCGAAGGGACTAACCATTACGCCACGGAGGCGGTTTCCATTAATGCGAGTATCTACACGAATAAGGAAAGAAGAAAAAACTTACAGTTTCAAGTGGTGTATCCCAATGAAACGCATTGAGTATCTCACTGCTCCTGGAACTGCTGATCTTCAGTTTGTTCTTCTTTGATTTCATCACCTGCCTCACCTCGTTCCATGACGACCTCAGATACGTCTTCCTTTCCACATCTGGAGTCTGTTCATGACTATTCATATCCACATTTAAATGTCCCTCGTTAAAGCTCACTTCTTTTTGGTTCTTGTGTAAATTATCCGTCGACCTATACTTAGACAGAGCAATATTAACGTCGTCTTCGTTACTCGATTCTATATTGTTTCTGATTACTCCGAACCTTTTGTTTTCTTTCAGTTCACCGACCAATTTAGATGTGTCTTTATGTTTTTCATCTTTCATAACCGTCTTTATTGATTTGGTTTTTCTTAGTTCCTCTTCGTATTCCTTGCGGGGGACGGTAACTATGAATAGAACTCCAGCCATGGTAACAAAGTTTAAATTTAGAAAATAACAATCGTTTATAGTATGATTGTTGCAACCAATCGATAAAAAATCGATTGTAAGTGCGACATGAAATTTGCGATTGATTGGTATTGTTTTGGATTGTGTATAGTTTAGTGCGCGGCCACCGCGATAATGTGGTCCAGTGCGCGGGCGCAGACGACGATGGCGCATTGTTTTGTTTTTGAAACAGGCTGCCACTTGCGCGCCACGGAAAAAATCGCAAACAATCGACTTCCGTTGTCATTTTGCTGTAATTTTGTCGAGACCGAGATAAAATTACATTATTATTTACAATGTAAACACAGCAATTACCCGTCTGGTATAAATTTTAATTGACTTTACACAGAGCTCGCTCTTTGATAAATTTTGAATCAATAGCCTAAAGGGACGGAGTGATGGCCTTCTAACAAAAAATTAGGTCGTCGTTTAAACCATTCAAATTACTTCCAATTTCATTTATGGGAAAGAGAAAAAAATTCAGAGCCATAAAGTTTATTTCGATTTTGATAATTTTGAACAAAAAAACTGACTTCAAACAGGAAACTAAGGTTCCCCTCGAGTTCATCATCAGATCCTGGTTTCCTTATCATAGTACCACCCTTGGGATATGTCCTTTCCAACAAAAAAAGAATCATTAAAAACGACGAAGTTATCCGCGAACACACAAAATATAAGATAAGATAAGATAAGATAAGATAAGATAAGATAAGATAAGATAAGATAAGATAAATACTCTTTATTGTACCCAAAAATATAAAAAAAATAAACACAATGTAAAACTTAGAAACTATAACTTAAAAATTTAAACAAAAACACAACTTAAAAAAATATCTTATAAGCGTATACTACAGCGGTACAATTTGGGCAATATACGGTCGAATGGGCAATTTTCCACCACTTTTACAAAAATCAACTAGATGGCGCTGATCAACATTGGGAATTAGAAAATTGGCAACATTGATATTGAGAACACAATCATGTCATCAGTATGACCAATTTCAGCACATTTCTACCTTTGTAGTAAATTTCGGGCAATAGAATTATATATGAATTTTCAAGCTAACCTGTAGGTGTAGATGTTCTGCTTGCTAGTAAGTCAATAAAAACTATTATGTTTTAAATTAAAAAAAAACATCAAAAGATAGTATTTAAATACGGCTTAGGTTTCGGTAGATTTTAGCAGTATTTTTGATAAAAAGAATCCTCGGTAAAAAGAGTGGTCACTCTGTGGTCACTGCTGTTATCGACGAGTGTCGTTGACCGTGGTGTTTATTGCAGTTCATGACTGCAAATTACTTGTTGGTTTTATTTTCCACTTGTTTCTTCCTAATTTTGTGTAATTTTCAAACTCCTGGTGCGTCGAGTCGAGCTTCGGTTCCTCTGTATTTCAGTTGAGGTCTTGTGCACATCAATAGGTACTTTGCTGTTTCAGAGATAGGACTCATAGCTGTGTGTTCAGAGTTTGTGTGCCTAATAGTGAGACATAGATTTCTTGTTTGGAAGTCATGGCGAAGGACTATGGATCGTGGACACTCAAGCAACTTAAAGAGGAGTTGCGGAAACGTAATGCCAAAACTACTGGGAAAAAAGCTGCTCTTGTCCAAAGGTTAGTGTATTTTGCTAAACTTCGGTTAGTTTTAGTATATTTTAGGAGCCTTTTAGCCATTTTAATATTGGAAAACAAGGGCGTTTTTAATTGTTATAAAAATGGCATTTATATCTGTGAGCTAACATGTATGGCCCGCTTAAAAATACAGTTTGATTCAGCATAATTGATTGAGAAGCATTCGTAGCTCAGTACAACTTGGTTTGTACAGCTTGGTTGGGTCAATCACGTAGGTTAACTGACCTGAAGCACGGTCACTATCTGGAGGGGTTGACTGTTCATAGCATTTTTCTCAACAGTTTACGTGCTGCGCAAGGCATGTTAAGCTGTTGGTTCCAGTTGATTTCAATACATGGCAGTCGTTAAGACTAGTTGAATATCTTACAGGTGGCTTAAAAAACTTTTGAAAATGGTGTTTGCACCAACCTGTTGGTCCCTGTTTGTAGAGTATGGCCTGACTTTCCAGAGTTTTGAAAGAAAGTGATCTATAGTGGGGACGTTTATGGGTTGTTAACAACAGTCTGATTCACCACAACAGCTATGCCACATCTTGGAAGTGTGAGGTCATCATCTGCTAGGTGTAATAGAAAATAAAGATAGTATTCAAGAATCATACATTTATTCCTAATTATTTTTTACTTTCGAGTGAGAAAGGAGTGATGAAGGTTATTGTGAAGGCAAACAAAATCAAAGTTGAGATTTTCATGCAGAAAAACAAAAAATGTGTGTGTGTGTGTGTCTACATCCGTCCATTGCTCTAGTTCCCAAACTACTGAATGGATTTGGGTGAAATTTGGGTTAGGACAATGTTATTTTTATATCTCAGTGTTTTTTTTAATGTCAAAAATGGCTCTATAGATTTTAATGAAACTTGGTAGTATAACTGTATATAGCCTAGAGTATTTATTGTTAATTTGTGTCTGACTTCACAAGAAAGTATGCTCAGTGTGGCTGTACAATTTATTTTTCCTTTATTTGATATGAGTGAAATTTTATTTTTAACCTGTTTATATTTTTTGGTTGCAGATTAATGGATTATGACACCATCTTTGGTGGGTTAGTTAACGATCCAGAGGAATCGTACCATATTAAAACACCCAATGCTGATCTGTTTCGTGATGTCACCTCAGATAGTGTTCTGCCACTTATATGTGAGCAAGATCTACAGCATTATAGTCAGCTAGCCGACCGTGAAAATTTAAAAAGCTCAAAAAACATGTATGAAGAGCAGTACTTGCAAACGAGTCGTGTAGCTTACTTTGGCAGCGAGTATTTTATAACTGCTTTGTGCTCTTCAGAAATGAGAAAGTCTGTCACATATAATGTGACCATAAAGGCAAAAGACAATGTGATAATGGAAGGCCAATGTGAGTGTGCAGCTGGAATGGGCCCATATGCTCAATGTAAGCATGTACTAGTGTTAGTATATGGTCTGATTGATTTTACTGATAACAAAAACATTAAAAGAAGTAAAAGCTCGACATCAACCCTTCAGACATTCCATCACCCAACAGCAATCTACTCAGGTAATCCTGTCAAAGCTGAAGATTTGAATTTAAAAATCAAGAATGCAAAGAAGATTGCTGAATTTCAAATTCAGAATTTGACCCACGACCCGGGAGCTCTCAAGAATCAAGCTCAAGCTCTCATAAATATGCTGAACATTTTATAAATCAGACAATAAATTTTTGCGCTCAAGAAAATGTTACAATGCCCATGGCTCAGCTGAGAAAACCAGCAAATAAAAAAGCTCTTTACGAAGACCATGATTACTTCAATAAGACAGAGGAAAAAAGATACCTGGAGTCATATGAAATTGAATTAGAGGAATTACAGCAAAATACAAAAAATGACTGAAAACTCTGGAAGCTGAAAAGAAAATTAAGACTCCAGAGTTCTGATTTTGGGAAAATTTTTAAATGCCCAAACAACAACAAAGAAAAGCTGGCCAAGGCATTGCTAAAAGATGAAGAATTCACATCACTAGCAATTCAACATGGATTAAAAAACGAAAAATTTGCCATCCAAAAATTTTGTTTGGAAACAGGATTCACTGTAACGAAATGTGGAATCATAGTGCACCCAGATTTGCAATATATTGGGTGCACACCTGATGGCCTTGTAGGAGACAATGCAGTCATTGAAGTAAAGTGCCCATATACAGCAAGAAACAAAGCTGCTACTGGAGAAAATATACCCTACTTACATCTATGTGAAGAAAGTGGACTTTTTAAATTGGACAAAAACAGTGATTATTATTACCAAGTACAAGGACAACTGATGTGTACAAACAGAAATACAGCTTATTTTTTGTCTACACTGTAAAAGATTTCTATATATCTATAATTAATAAAGATAATGAGTTTATACAAGATATGACTGATAAATTAAACCACTTTTATGAAAATTTTTATAAACAGGTTTTATTAGACAAGTATTTGTACAATATGAAATAAAATGTTAACTTTAGTATCTTAAGTCAATTCGCTCAGATAGTGTCATTAGTTTAGACAAAATGCAAGAATTAAATCTACTATATTAGACAATTTACAGATACAAATCAAGTTATACACATGTGTCAGCATTTTTTGAGGTCAAGGCGGCGTTCTTTGACACGCGGCGGCACGCGCTGTGTCGGTATTTACAAAGGGCGAATGGCACTATCTAAGCGAATGGGCTTTACCTATAAATTTTTACCTATTACTTACATTAGTCCTAAAATTTAGTAACTAACACATTTATGTTAAGAAAGATGAATGATGTATCCAAGACTAGCTTTGAGCATGGTAAAAAAGTAGCCTATAGATATGTTAATCCAGTTCCTAATTTCTCTACCTTCTTATCAAATTTCAACTGTTGTAGCGTGATATAATAACAAACATATATCCATCCAAACTTTTACATTTATAATATTAGTAGGATTACTGAAAAACCAGCCAAGTGCGAGTTGGACTCGCGCACTCCTTAGCGCGCTCTGTCCTTAGCAACACACTTCTCGGCGTGAGTTCAACAATGATTTCTCTAAACAAGACATCAATGAGAGCAGTATACTTTTTATTAAGTTTGGAATCGTTAGCGCGAGAACGATTCAGACTTGGCCAGTATTTAATATTTGTTTTACCTAAGGATTAGTATTAGAATCAATATTTACCGTTTTTACGATAAAGCAAGAACAAAAAACTAAAAATATTTTTTCTTGTATTCTAATTTTTACTTTTTCTCTTTTATTTAATATTTGATTTACTTAAGAATTAGTATTAGAATCGACAATTTTAACGCGTGTATATTTACTGTTTTCACGATAGAGCAAAAACAAAAAACTGTAAAAATATTTTTTCTTATATTATAATTTTTACTTTTTCTAATATTTATTATTTGTTAGTTTACCCTATATAAAAAACACTGAAAATTTCAGCCTGCTACCTGTTACGGTTCAAAAGGTACAGCCTTTTAAGTTGAACAGGTGGACAGCGTAAGCTTAGTAATAAGGTTCAATTGGAACACTTTGAGTCATCATCATATCAGCGGAAGAAAGTCTACTGCTGGATATAGGACTCCCCCAAGGATTTCCACGATGACCGGTTCTGAGCTAACCAATTCCAGTGGCTTCCCACGACCTTCACCAGGCCTACCTGCGCTACGTTTTCCGGTGCGCGATCGCCTTTGAGAAATTTACTACCCCAGGGGCCATCTGTTCTCTGTGCCCCGCCCACTGCCACTTAAGTTTAGCAATTTTGAGAGCTATGTTGGTGACTTTGCTTTTCCTCTTTGATCTCCTCGTTTCTGATTCGATCACGCAGAGAAACTCCGAGCATAGCACGCTCCATTGCCCTTTGGGTGACCTTTGAGTAAGGTACCCTAAAATATAAATCACTTCTATAAATAGGTTATATTATAAAAGCATTTGTACAATATAAAAATATTAAAGAGTTTTTAATGAAAACCTATGCATTTTTACTTATTATATTAGTTCTAAAATTTGTTAACATGGCACATATAAAAACAATGTCGCTTGACAATATTATTTCTGTATTATTCATAGGCTCAATCAATATTCTATATGTTTTTAATAACCCAATAGCTCTTTCTACATGAATTCTCTTACTTGCAACTTTCCGGTTCTTCTTTAGCATCTCAGGGCCAATTTGGTTCCCTTTTTTGAAAAATGCTGGCATATTAACTTTTACCCCATATGATATAAAAATGTCTTGTACGTTAAATCCTTTATCAACCATTATTTCATCGTTAGCATCAAACCTGTTTAAAATTTCACTTCTCTCAATGATTTGTCGGTCACTTGCAGAGCCACCATAACATGGAGATACATAGGTTATCAAACCACTCGGTGTTATACCTAATAGAAACTTCACTGTGTTTTTATTTTTATAAGATGAGAAAGTTATCTGTTGGGCCCTTGGCAAACCAGGTTTCTTTATAGGACATTCTGTAGCATCTATGATGACTCTGGTCATGGGAAACTTGTCATTAAAATCAAACGGTATATATGATTTTACGGTTTCCTTTCCAACCCACAAATCTATTTTTCTCCACACTAATGACATGAATCGAATCCAAGTTATGACTAAATTTGATACATCTTTTATTGATATTAAATACATCATTGACAATTCTTCAAACGTTTTATGTCTCCGTAATACTATTAATGTTAAAAAGAACTGTTCTAACGGGTCTAATGAAGAAGGTGGAGAGCCATAAAAATATTTCAAATGGTGAACATCGTTGCCCAGGCTTGTGAAAACAAAAAGCATTTTTTTGTATGATTGTAAGCCAGTATAGAAATGTATCGCCTTGTTGTTATTTTTATATGTATGTACACTAAAAGCCGGTGAGTCGTTGATAGTTTGTACAGATATATCATTATAACTTTTAATTTCACGAACAGGGGATGCGCAAGATCCAATAATGGGTTCCAAACCACTTACTTCAATATCCATAGCTACAGAATCAGAATCTATATGATCTAGTTGTAGACAAAAGGAGTCACTAGTTGATGTATCAGATTGTTTCTCAGCATCGCTTAACTCCAAAGGATCTTCAGTTATGTCATTTGGTTGTACTTCAATAAATGGTATTTCTTCAACAAATCTTATTGGATTATTGTTTTTAGAATAGTCATTTACTACAAGACTAGGATCAAACCTAACATCATGATCTTCAGAATCATCAATACTAAAACTTGTTGTTGCTTCTACTTCAGCGACATCAGCTTCCCTTGTTTGAGAAAGTGTCCAAGGAAAGATTGATGGAACAGATCCGTTATTTAATATCTTGTTTCCTTTATCACCAGCTAAAAAATACAAGTGCTTAAATAAGAATTTTTACATAAAAAAGGAACTAAAAAATGACTTACGATTAGTAAAAACCAAAAGGTATATGTTGCAATACAAAACCAACTTAACAAGCAGCATGCAGAACGGATTAGAAAACAGACTAGAGGCTTTTTTTTTCTATGCTATGGGTAAAGGGGTAAGTACTTACCAAACAGTGGCCGTGTGTAATAGAAATCATTGTCTTGAAAATGTTCAGAGCAAAGGTAAGTATATGTTTTTATGCTCCGTCCAGTCTTTAGTTTGGTGTCTAGTTTAGCAGCTGTAATCCACTGGGCCTTTATTGTTTCATCTTTTGGTAACTGGTGAACTCCATCTTTGTTACACCCATACACAATACATGGTCCACGCATTTTCCTAAAACAATATGATTTAAATACAAAAACAGTTATTGTTTCTTGTCATTTTAAACTAAAAAAAAGGTAAACATACTTATCATTTGTTCTTCAAGGCACGTATTTACAGAACACTATTATTTACTCCACAAAGGAACACGTACCTAAATACACCAGCTTGCTACTTTCATGTAAGTGCAGTGATCTGTGATACACTCATTTGCTTTAAATCAATACAAATAAACAAAAGTAGAAACGTCAAACAAAGTGATTGCTGCTGTTCAGTTTTTTGTTTATTATAAGTACCTACGAAAAAAGATTTTACTTAAAAGTCTCTTGGAAAAATTACCAAGGCAAATCAGCGCCATCTATTGAAATTTATTTGAACGTTGTGACATATGTCAAAAGAAAATTCCCTATTGAGAAACCTTCTCCTTTTTTGAAGTCTGTTAAAAATAAGTGTTTACATTCGTAAACGTGCCTTGTATATATCAACACGCGTACGGTCACTCCATTCATGATAGTCGCTTGTTTTGTTAACCTACCACCTAATCATTTGTAGAAATAGTTAGCTACTCATTATTTATATTTTGTTAACACATTCGCGCGAGCATGGTACTTTTACTAAACCAAGTTTCATGACGCATATCTACCTCATACAAATGTGCAAACGTATCAAAACGTTCTGCGTTATCTTATTTATATCATGCGACGAGTAATGACATTGACGTTAATGCACGTCAACGTTCATCGCTACCCATGCACGAAAAGCCGTATATAGACGTTGTGTGTGAGAGAGAACGAGATTGTGTATGTGTGTATAGTGTCAACTGTCAATTATGCACTATAAAATATCGATGTGGCGTTACGGTACAGATTTGAGATTTTGATTTGTTGTGGCGCAATTACGTCACCAATAGGATTTAGTATTACTAACTGACGCTAATCTACATTCTCATAGTAAATCAAGTATGTTGAGCGACGTATTCAAACGTTGTTATACATGTTTTTCCAATATTTTGGCTGCCTATATACGTAGTTCACGCGAAAGTGTTAAACAATTAAATAATCGCTTGTTAGGAATGGAGGAAAGCTCATAGTAAAGAAGGTCTTTTTGACTTCGACATTGTCATCCGGTTGAAGCAACCACTTACTAGGCAGCGGCTGGTCACAAAAATATAGGTACAGAAGGCCTGGTCTTTGCCTATCTCGAAACAGGAACCGCCGCACACTTTTACAAGTTCACCGGGACTTACATCGTGATGATATCAGCTCATATACGTCCCCAACGAGGGGCTCGAGCCTACCCTGAATGAGAGCGATCGGGCCTTAGTCGACCAAGCGGGCCCAGTGCGGGTTGGTCGACTTCACACACAACCTGCGAGTTTCTCCGCTTTCCTCACGATTTTTTCCATCACCTTAAGAGCGTCGGACAATCGTACATATGAAATCTAAAATCGAAATCACATTCGTACGAGGCAGGATTCGAACCACTACCTCCCGGACAGGAGGCGGCGGCCCTAGCCTTTACGCCACCGACGCTCTTACTCGACGCTTGCGTTCGACTTATATCGTATTCATGAGTTAAGGCGAGGCATTTGTAAAACAGCTGTCTCTGTTTTTTCCTTTACGTGTAAAGAGTCAAGACAATAACCACACTTTTGCCCTTTTTTATCTTTTACGTTGTTATTTCTCTTAAGACTTGAATTTAAACACTAAAATTTAGCAGGTTCTCTGTAGTAGGTACTTAAAAAGAAATATATCCATATAAAAACTATGTGCAAATTTAGACTTTTTAGACTTGTTTTTAGACGTTTTAGACCTGTTTTTGGGATTTTTTTATGATCGAGTAAAGTACTCACTATCGTGTAACATATTAGCACATTCCTCAGACAATATCCTTAAGTATGTCCAATATTTTTCAAGACCGATATTTAGTAGCAATTACCCAAAAAATTTGATCTAGGGGATTCTCCGCTTCTCCACCGGTGCCTCGCCTTAAGTTAAATTAGTCGCAAACGCTGCGTGCAAGCGAAAGGACATATAAATGCGTATTTGTGTGTGCAGCCGTTTGCGGTCTTTGTATTGAGTGGACTTTCTGAGTCAGTTTTGTAGTGTAGCGGCAGAGCATGGTGCGCAGCCGTGGGCGGGCGGCGGTGGCGCTGGGCGGCCGGCGCCAGCCGCAGTCGCGGCGCATCCTGCCGCCAGCGCGATCCACACGCGCCCAGTCGCGACGCGCGATCAATACCAGCTAACACAAATACCTAACAACACTTTTATGTAACACAAATACCATTTAAAATCACCCCTCCACATTTCCAGTGCAAATCGTTTGAAGAGTAAACAATTTTAAATTAAAAATCCTTATAAAATTCAACCTAGATTTCTTGTCAACACCATTATCATGGCTACCATTGAAAACACATGATCTTCGACACCAACATTTATAGGTTCTGCTATTCCTGGTTTCCGTACGTCTGTTGGCAGTTCCTTTGAAACAAGCGTGTTTTTATTTATCACGTTGTGTTACATAAAACCTAAAATAGTTGAAAGATCAATAAAATTCATTTTTCAATGCATAACAGTGAGTATTAACTTGATAATAGTCAATTTGTTGTCTGTAGCAACTGTTTATATGTCTTTTCTGACCTTGTGTTTTCTGTGTCTTGGAGGTTTGTTTTTGAGTATAGTTGGACATTGACAAACGATTGTTTTTGTCCTTCGGTCGTATGTTGGAAATAATAAGGTCTTTGTACACGTTTGTCTGAAACAAAAACATTAGGATATTACAACAAAAACTGGCATCTTCACCATTACATAACACAATCCTTGTTATGACGTAAGTGGCATTTTAGAGGTTAAAGTTGCGTGTTTTTGACGGGATTCTAACGAAATATGCTCGAGGTATGTATATGTGAATGAAACTGTGTTGTGTAACTAGTTACAAAATTTTGGACCTCATTAATTAAAATAACCGCCTCCGTGGCGTAATGGTTAGTCCATTCGCTTCACACTAGGAGGTCGTGGGTTCGATTCCCGGTGGGGTCAACTTGTAAGAGTCGGTTTTGTTGGTGGTAGGGCATTTTCTAAGCCCGCCTGGCTAGCTACCACCATCTTATCTTAGTCTTGCCTCCAAACACCAGTGTTAACAACATTGATGTGTTCCGGCTTGAGGCTAAGATAGCCAGTTCTGCATTGCGTTGGGGAATCTTGGTAAGCCCGCTTCCATATTCAGCATCATCGTCACTTACCATCACGTGAGATGATGCCAAGGGCTTACCAATTGTGAATAAAAAAATAAAAAACCTATGTACCTGAGGGCTTCTGTCATATTGATTATCCGGTTATTTACCGGTTAAGTGCGTACCGGACTTCGCGTAGTCTAGGGTTCTGCAGTCATAAATTCATAACTTGAAAACTGTATATCGCAGAATACTTAAAATATTTTTATTGAGACATCCTACTAAGATCCACATTGAACATAATATCCCCACTTATATGTATGGGAATTATCCATAAAAAATTTTTTTTAGTTTTTATTATGGACGCATATACCTAGTATATAACATTATTTTGTAAAAAATCTTTTAAATTATTTTAAAGTTATGAGTTTTGTCTATGACGGACGGACGGACTGACATAATGATTTTATAGGGTCCTTTATATCCTCGTCTGCTCTATGGAATCCTGAAAATTTGTCACATGCCGCTAGAAGGGGGTTCCGTACCACATACCACAGTTCGATATCCTTAGACCGAGCGCGACTCACACTTGGCTGGTTTTTATTGTATATTGTTTTACTTTAGGCTTTGAACTTTAATTACACCAAGTTTGACGCTCGTGTACATTACCATTTTTACAACAGAGCGAAAACAATAAAACTAAAAAAAAACCAAACACAAAATATTCTGTATAAAAATCAACCAGATACCTCTTAAGGTTCAGAAGATACAGCCTTTCAAAAGTAGGACAGACAGATGGACAGACTGAAACTGAATAAAAGAAAACAATGTTTTTTTTTGTAAATACATATTATACATAATTTATTGTGTGGTGGTACGGTACGGAACCCTCGGGTAGGTGCCGCGAATCCGACTCACACTTGGCTGGTTTTTTTCATTGTAAGGCTTACGTGAAGGTGCGCAATGCTTGTGCACTCTCTATATAAATTCAATGCAATAATAAAGCTCTACTTTGTCAAAGTATATATATATATTAGTACTTAATATACAGTATGGACACTCCCTGCTGCTCTCTCGACCTCACCCCCTCGTCACCAAGATTGATACAGATTGGTTACAGTTTGGTTGTCGAACGTATAGAATCTCGCCGCCATTTTGTTTGTTCCGTCATTCCTTTTTTGAAATGTCATTTCTGGCCCGTTGTATATATGAAGTGTCCATCAGGGTGTGACCTTGTCCTAAAGCGTCGTAGTACTACACTATAAGAAAGACCCGAACTGCAGGGTCTGTGGTGAAAATACAGAATCAAGTCCTAGCTAGCAAGCGTATGTACCTCCTAGGTGATGGCTACCCAAAACCGGAGGACTACAAGCACCTTCCTATCAGCGGAATTGCTGTATTGATGCAGCACATCTTTTAGAAGGTTGGGGTGCAAAGGTTATAGGGGTAGACACAAAAGATCCCATTGGGTCGAAGTGTCGCTGCAGCTGCAGCCCCCACTTATAAAGATAAGATAAGACCACGATAATAATATTTTTTTACAATTATTGTATTGTTTATGGTATTAAGGGAAAGGGTGGAAGGAAAACTCTGTCAAGTGGAAAATATTTAATGTTTATTTAAATATTTCTTACAAAAACAGTACCTACCCAAGCTTATTTATTCATATTATTGTTTTTATTTGCATTTTTTATTACTATTTGTAGGTCTTCGGAGGCTCCATCGGTAACGACTCGGTCCTCTTAACCAGAGGTCCTGGGTTCAAACCCGGAAGGCCAATGTACCAATGAGTTCTTCGAAATTTACTTAACGTTAATACATGTAGTATTACCGATTGCTTTAACGGTGAAGGAAATATCGTGAGGAAACCTGCACATTGATTCCAGACGTGTATGAAGATCGCGTTGCACACAGGTGTAAATCTAAATGCCCTACACGTGACCGCGGCCGATGCTAAATGCAACACCAGGCAACCGCGGCCGTCTATTCCTTGGATAGCACGGTTAATTGTGCGACACAATAAAAGAGATTATTATTAGGTACTTAGAAACCAAGAAAAAGTAAATCAGAAATTTGCTACCGTTGTGGAAAATACCAAAAGTGCTAGTGAAAATTAAGTAGCCAAAATCTTTGCAACACGCTAATTTCTCATCGTCATATCATCCGAAAAACGTCCACTGCTGGACAAAGGCCTCCCCTAAGGATTTTCACGACGACCGGTCCTTCCCGCTTCTCGCGATCTTCACCATGTCGTCGGTCCACCGCGTGGGAGGCCTGCCGTTGGGTTTGGTAGCATGGCATATGCCGGGGATTCTTCGCACCCCCTGCTCCGCCGTTACCATGACTGCAACCGAAGCCAGGAATAGCAGGGCCGCCGGGGACTAGCTAGGGGCCGTTTTCTGGGTGTGGTAATCATAGGGGGGTTTTGCCGTGATCGCCATGCTTGGCAGGCGGGTTGGCGATCGCAGTATAGTTGCGGGTGAGTAGCAATGCACGGAAAGGACGCTGATGCCCATCCTCCGGTTTTAAGTCCCTTAGTCGACTCTTACGACCCCCATTGGAAGAGATGGGATGGTCCTATTCTTAGCCGGGATCCATACGTTAATTTCTACATGACAGATAAGTTATGAATAATATAATGCTTTGCTTGACCCCAGAGGCGTAATTACCCTATGTCAAGGGGGGCACTTGGCCCAGGGGAGCAAGAGGTGAGGGGCGGCCGGAGGCGGAGGGTTTTCGGTTGTACTTTCACCAGTCGTAGTAGAAAAAATTAGAGCAAAATTTGATTTAGGTAATCGATAATTTCTTACAGATTTTCTTTGATAAAAACAATTCCAATAGACAACGAGTTACCAATATATCAAGTAGCGGAAAAACATTTTACGCGAATTTTACCGTTTAGTTCACCGAAAAATAATAAAGCTAGCCAAGTGCGAGTCGGACTAGCGGTAATAAGGGTGACGAAACACTACGAACATGCAAACAGAAAGTTATAGTAAGGTGACGTTTATCGTATGGCAGTACGGAACCCTTAGCCCGCAACTCCAACTCTCGCTTGGCCGGTTTTTTGTCGCTCAGAGGGGCTGATTTTTTTTGTGCCCGGGGCGCCGGATTCTTAAATACGCTATTGCTTGACCCAAGATAGCGGCATTGCTTTTGTTATTATTTAAGTGGGTTTAGGTGTCGTATTAACGAAACAAATTCAGGTCATGGCGTGACAGGAAAGGTCTTAATGTGAAGGTCTAACTAGTCAGGCTGCACAGTTATAAACTTTATCGCACAGTTATATAACACTCCGCCGGACACTGCATACAAATAGTCGTGAAATGACATTTCTAAAAACAAATGACGGAGCAAACAAATTAACGGCGAAATCCTATACGTCCGAGAACTAAACTATGACCAATCTGTATCAATCTGGGTGACGAGGGGGTGAGGTCGTTATCTAGAGAGCGGCAGGGAGTTTCCATACTGTATGTTAGTACTAATATATATACTTTGGTTATATTAAGGACTTACGGCTGTAAAAAATGTATATATGTAGGTAGTTGTTTCAAAATGTACGTTCGTGATTTTCTCAAAAACTGCTGAACGGCATGAAATAAAACTTTTTCATGGTTCCGTAGTCAACAAGGAACCCTTATAGTTTCGCCATGTTTGTCCGTCTGTCCGCGGCTTAGCTCAGAGACTATTTGTTTTTTGTTGTCATCATCATCATCATTCGATGTTATTTACCTACACTTATTGAATGAGCGAATCTAGTATGTAATAAATAATATTATTTCGACGATAACTAGGCATAATTTCGATATCATCATATTATCTCATATACGTCCCCACCGAGGAGCTCAATGAATTACGGCGATCGGGCCTTAGTCGACCACGCGGACCCAGTGCGGGTTGGTCGACTTCACACAAACCTGCGAGTTTCTCCGCAGGGGTGTGCAGGTTTTCTCTTGATGTTTTCCTTCACCGTAAGAGCGTCGAGTAAACGTTCATATGAAATCTAAATTCGAAATCACATTGGTACGTGGCGGGACTCGAACCACGACCTCCCGGACAGGAGGCGGCGGCCCTAGCCGTTACGCCACCGACGCTCGTTATATCAAAATGTAACTAAAACTTGCTATGTATGAGTTACATATCAAAACATATCGATATCCATACTTGCATAACCGATGTTATAAAAACCATTAAACGAGTCAAACCTCGAGCACGAGGGAGAACACATACCTAACTATGATAATCAATTGATATTCGCTACCTCTCTTTCTGAGGAGTAACACTTTTAGTGGTGTGAAAGAGATGAAGCGAATATTATTACGATATTATAATACGATAGCGGGAGACGTTATGGTGCGGTCTTAATGCGTCAGTTTGCGTTTTCATTCGTTTTCTCAAATTAACAAAAAGTCAACGTTTGAAAACCGCCTGAAATAGTGCTACTGATATCGATATGTTAAAAAGTTTTTGATATCGATATGAAAACTACATATCGGATACAAAACCGTTTGCGTAAAAAATCGATAACGCCCATGTCTATCGATAACTCAAGATATCGTTGATTTGAACGTCGTGAAAGGTAGCAGGCAAATTAATAACAGACAGATTTTTTAAGTTCGAACATGAGCCAAATCAGCCAAGGGGTTGCCGAGATACAGGGGTTGTAAATGTTAACACACCACTAGATGGCGCTGGCAAATCCTACATCGCGCAAGCGTTAGTGGGCTTTCCTATATTTAAAAAAAAAGTACATCGCGAGTTCACAGTTCGGGTACGTAAGTACTAATATATATGCTTGGTTCGGGACGACGACTGTAGTATATAAATAACTAGCAAAAATGTCACCGTATAATCGCAGATTGTGACTTCAAAGCACTTATCGAGTTTCCATACAAACGTAGTTCCGTTTTTGATACATAAACTACATGCCGGTTTGAATCCAAACTTTGCAAAAATAGTAGACACATATGAATGTTTTTAATTAGTTTTCATCGTAGTAAATTTAAACAACTAAACGAAGGCTTAAATTTGTTTTATACTGCAAGTTTGACACTGTTCTTATTTTTTTCCCCGTTTTATATTAGTACATCGAAAACTAATTACAAACATTGATGTGTGTCCACTAAATATACTTGCAAAGTTTGGATTCAATCCGGCATGTAGTTTTTGTATTAAAGCGGAACTGCGTTTCTATGGAAACGCGAGCCTCCTGGGGGAATTGTAAAATACGTTCACGTGACAAGCAGTTTATTTAATTAACGAGATCTCGGCCGGTAAGTATTAGTATTCCGATAAACATGACTTATTATATGGGTACGAAAATGAAGGTTTAAATCATAACCTGCATGATCAGAGTAATGAGTAATCACATCAAGAAAGCTACTCTGAGCCACGACGAATTTTCAATAGCTGACCTAATATGTACCAAAACCATAAACAATAGCCATAGAACTGCCAAACTTAACTGAAACAATTTATAAAAGCACTACCCATGTGTATCTGCTGAATCATTATTAATTTCTCTGATTTTTTTACCGCCCAAAATAAACTACTGATTTTAGATTATCAGAACAAAATACTAAATTTTTTTATCGCATTTATAAACCTATATTTATTTCAGATTCTACGACCATTTTTTACCGTCCAAAATAAAATGCTGATTTTGGATTTTCAGAAAAAAAACACTATTAAAAACTTGTACCTAAATTTTTTTAGGCTTTTTCAAAATTATTTCTACTGCGTTTATAGAACTTTATTTATTTCAGATTTTACTACCATTTTTTACCATCCAAATTAAACTGCTGATTTTAGATTTTCTGTCCAAAATAGATTTTTCTACCACTCAAGTGTTAATCAAACTGTTTATTTGCGATTTTGTCCGCTGCTCGTATCATACTGTTCAATTTGTTAGGTACTTAACAAATAGTACATCACTGGCCAAATTGACCTAAAATAGAAAATTTTACTGCCTATTTAATAACATTTGGGCGCACATGTATATCTCAAAAGCCAAATGTCAAATCTACATCTACACTAATATTATAAAGAGGAAAGATTTGTATTTTTGTATGTTTATAATGAATAAACTCGAAAACTACTGAACCGATTTTAAAAATTCTTTCACCATTAGAATGCTACATTATCCTTGAGTAACATAGGCTATATTTATTACTATAAATAATAAGGGATCCTTGATAAAACTTCAGTAACGTGAACAAAGGTGTAAAAAAAATGTTTAAAAGTTTCTTTCATCGCATAAGCTACGGAAACTATTGATGATAGAACAACGAAATGTTTTACAATATTATAAAACCTAAAAATACCTACAAAAAAATTCGTGATACTATATGTCCAACTATTGTAGTTATTTCACTATAACCACTTTTTACATTTTAAAAGTTAATAAAAAACTGACCAAAATCAGACAATGATAACCATACCTTAGTATTAAAAAAATCCAAATAAATAATTTCATAATCAAAAATGTTTCGATACCTATAGATAACCTTTTGAATTACTTAAATCGGACATTCCATTCAGAAGATATTAAGAATTTATGAAAATAAACACGGCCACCGCGCAATGACCGGTGTGGCCCCAAGCAATGCAGCCGTAAGCGTTATAAAGAGGATGGATTTGTTTGTTTGCATTGAACAGGCTCCGAAACTACTGGACCGATTTGAAAAATTCTTTCACTGTTGGGAAGCTACACTATCCGCGGTTGCTATCAATCAATCAATCAATCAGTCGTTCCCCCAATGCTGGGGATCGAGACCGTCATGTCATCGAGGGGGCGCAGATTGCTCTCCACCGGGCTCTGTCACTCGCTGCGTGCACTGCTTCGTGTAGCTGCAGAGGGGTGGTGCTGGTGACTTGGCAGGCGGTCTTCCCCGAGCTCTTTTGCCCTCTACGTTACATTTTTTTTAATTTGATTGCCTTTGACTGCAACTCACCTGATGGTAAGTGATGATGCAGTCGAGGATGATACTCGGAAACTCAGTCTTGCCTTATGTCATGATTTGGCACTCTAGGCTGTTGGGATGACGTGCACAGTGTGGCAGTGAGTGTGTGTGGCGTGCGGTTGGTATAGGCTATATTATATTTTCAAATAGCGATCGTTTCTAAAAATGTAACCCAAGGTGTGAAAAAATTACCTAAAAATTCCTGAATTATCAACAAAAAGTAGTGTAGTGTAGTGTGAAGTGTGTAGTGTGAAGGGGGCAGGGTGTAGTGTATAGTGTGTAGTGTATTGAAGTGTAGTGTAATGTAGTGTAGAATAGTGCAGTGTAGTGCAGTGGAGTGCAGTGGAGTGGAGTGCATTGGAATGCAGTGGAGTGCTGTGGAGTGCAGTGGAGTGAAGTGGAGTGCAGTGAAGTGCAGTGGAGTACAGTGGAGTGCAGTGGAGTGCAGTGGAGTGCAGTAGAGTGCAGTGTAGTGCAGTTTTGTGTAGTGGAGTGCAGTGGATTGCAGTGGAGTGCAGTGGAGTAAAGTAGAGTGCAGTGGAGTGCTGTGCAGTGTAGTGTAGTGTATTGCATTGTAGTGTAGTATAAGGCGGTACGAAGTTCGCCAGGACAACTAGTGTGTATATAAAAATACAAGATTCCAAATTTAAAAAAGGTAATCACAGTATTTCCTATGATTCTATTGAAAATAAGAGGCCACCCTCGGACCTACATTTCACCTCCAAAGTTCATCATCGGATCAACTTCAAAATACTAAAAGGATATATTGTCACCGGGAACAAGGTTTTATAAAAAAAATTCCGCTCAATCGGACCCCTGGAAGTTACTCTAAAATCGTTTGCAAGATTTGAACTAAACAAACATACAAACATTCATATACATTTACATACATATATACATACAAACATTGTAAGCTTTTTTATTCACAATTGGCAAGCCCTTGGCATCATCTCACCTGATGGTAAGTAACGATGATGCCGAAGATGGAAGCGGGCTTACCAAGATTCCTCAACGTAATGGAGAACTGGCTATCTTATCTTCAAGTCGGAACACATCAATGCTGTTAACACTGATGTTTGGCAGCAAGACTTAGATAAGGTGGTGATAGGTAGCCAGGCGGGCTATGAAAACCAACAACCATACCGAATCTTACAAAGTTGACCTCGCCGAGAATCGAACCCGTGACCTCCTGGTGTAAAGCGAATGGACTTACTATTAGGCCACGGAGGCTTTAAAAATAAAGCTTTTAAAAATGGAGATCATTTCGTGTTTTTTTTCAAAAACTCAAATGTTTAACGAATTTTTACTATTTATTCCGTTATGGCTGGACTAAAGCAAAGTGTATATATTAGTACTAACATACAGTATGGACACTCCCTGCCACTCTCTAGATTGCGACCTCACCCCCTCGTCACCCAGATTGATACAGATTGGTTACGATTTCGCCGCCATTTTGTTTGTTCCGTCATTCCTTTTTTGAAATGTCCTTTCTGGCCCGTTGTATGAAGTGTCCAGGGTGTGACTAAAGTAAGTAGCTATCTCAATCGTATTGACGTCAGTACAGTAGATTTGGCAAGTCAGTGACTTTTAGGGTTACTTCTGAGAAATGTTTGTGTTGTTTATGTGGCGGGCATATTGTATAATTAGTCATTTTACATACGGTCAGGCAAATTGTATGATTCGTCCGTATGTAAACGGTCAGGCAAAATGTAAAATGCTCTAAATAAAATAAATAAATAAATATTCTGGGACAAATCACACATTGTCATCAGGCCCCAAAGTAGGATTCCCTATGTTATGGGAACCAAAGACTGATCATTATTACAGCTCATATACGTCCCCACCGAGGGGCTCGAGCCTACCCTTAATCAGGGCGATTAGGCCTTAGTCGACCACGCGGGCCCAGTGCGGGTTAGTATACTGATAAAAAAGACTGATATACATACTTAAATACGTTTAAATACATACGTATATAAATATTTAACACCCAGACACAGAGCAAACAAATCTGCTCATCACACAAATGTTTGCCCTGGGTGGGGATCGAACCCACAACTCTCGGATCAGCAGTCAAGAGCACTAACCACTGAGTCACTGAGTCAGTCACACCGATTCAGGTAATTTGTAATAATTCGTCCGTATGTAAACGGTCAGGCAAAATGAAAAATTCTGTACGCATATTGTAAAATGCCGAGCGAGGTAATTCGTCCGTATATAAACCAGTCAGGCAAATTGTCAAAATGCCGTACGGCATATTGTAAATGAGCCCGCGAAGCGAGCAATGTTAGGTTTGGTCAGGTTTGATTGATTTAACTGTCAAAGAGCGTCCCCGCCCTCGCCATTATATGTATAATTTTCCCCACATTTGCCCAATCGTATGTATAATAAAGAATTATACAGTATGCCTACGACATATATAGGGTGTATTAAATATGGTGTAGTAGTCATTAACTGGGTACTCATCATACTGAAAAACTTTTACCAAGAAACCCATACTAACTAAAGTGATTTGTACAGCCACACTGTGCATAAAAAAAGGGCTTATCAATTGTGAATAAAAAAAATACTTTCTCGCGAAGCCTTCACCACCTGAGGTTGTCAGGCATACATATATCAACAATAATTACTCTTATTTAGTAGCAAAGAACAAACGTATATCAGACTTGATGACAAATTCACAATAGATTAGTAACCAAGTAAATAAAATAAAATAAATACACTATGGTTTATTGGCTAATCAGCCCACGTTTCAATGTCAGTCGGTTGAATACTAATAAAATATGGATTATACTATAATCCTCCAATTCCAATAGAAATGGCTCATTATTTCATATACAGCATGTAAATGATAGCTAACTTAAAAACTGAATCTGGGCCCAGGAACAATAATTACGAGCTTTTAATTAACTTCAACTGTTATTTAGTGTGTGTGCTTTGTGTGTAAATAATTTTTTTTACAGTGACTTCCAGTGGTTCGATAAAGCTGAAATTGATATATGTATTAAGTTAAAAATTAATTAATTAATTATTTATTAGTAACAAAATTTTTGAAAAACCTAAAAACTTTTAGGTTTAAGCTTTTATTATTGCATTGTCACGCGATATACATATGCATGCAAAATTTCAGCTTAATCGGAAACCGGGAAGTGGGTGAAATTTAACTTGCAAGATTTCACCCAGCCAAACATACATCATTGCAAGTTAAATAAAAGCTTTTAAAATAATCAGTCCTAAAAATAATATCTCACTAATTACAAAAAAAAAACACCTAAAATATCTGAAATAAAATACCTAAAATGAAACACCTAAAATATCTAAATTCACACCTAAAATACCTCAAATGATACCTAAATTACCTTACATAAAACACCTAAAAAACACTAAAATTAACAGCCTCCGTGGCGTAATGGTGAGTCTATTCGCGGGTTCGATTCCCGGTGGGGTCAACTTGTAAGACTCGGTTTGGTTGGTGGTAGGCAATTTTCAATAGCCCGCCTGGCTAGCTACCAACATCTTATCTAAGTCTTGCCGCCAAACATCAGTGTAAACAACATTGATGTGTTCCGGCTTGAAGATAAGATAGCCAGTTCTCCAATGCGTTGGGGAATCTTGGTAAGCCCGTTTCCATCTTCGGCATCATCGTCACTGAGAGAGAGATCAGGTGAGATGATGCCAAGGGCTTGCCAAAAAAAATAAAAAAAAAACCTGTTCCTCGTCATCCCCGGTGCAATGGTGCCCATAACACTAGCTGCATTTCCGTGCTGAATGGCTATGGACAGCCTCTGCACCGGGAACGATCCGGAGCGGGAGTTTGTTATTTATTACTAGCTGTTGCCCGCGGCTTCGCCCGCGCAGTACCCGTTTTTAGCCACTTTCTTATTTTTATAAATAAAAACCTTCTCCTGAAAATGAGAAAAAAACACAACATAAAAGAATTTGCGAAATCGGTCCAGCCGTTCACGCGTGATGCGATGACCAAGAGAAATATAGATTCATTTTTATATATATGGGTAGATTACAATATAAAAAAATATCTGTGATTGAAGAGTTAAACAAATAACAGTTAATTAAATAGTAGGTACATAGTACAATGGTTAATTTTTTTAGTGACAAATACATGTGTCATACACGTGACAGTTATAGTATAACTCACAAATAATCTAACCAATTTTATTGAAAATTAAAACCTAATTGCTTAGAAAAATGGATCCTATGTCACTAAGAGGATCGAGACGAATCTACCGACACCTCATACTTCACAATACCACAGATTACTAATTAGTTGACAATACCACAGATTACTAATTAGTTCAATACAGGGAGCCGTTTATGCTACAGGCTCAGAAAAAGAAACAGACATACTTACATGCGTATACAGGCTGTAACAAAATTGGTGTAAGTCCCTTTAACTGGGGCTATTACTCATTATACTGAACAACTTTTATTCTACGACTTTGCTGAAATCGCATTTTTGATGTGTAACATCTTTGCTCTCGCTTTCCTGCAATTTGTGGGAGTGATTTCGTGAAATGGGACGGAAATGTGTAACAGGAAATGCGAACGTTTTTTAATTCTCGACAACTAAGGTTGTCATAGCCATGCAGCCTAGTGTGATGGCAAAGGCAAAGATGACATACTACTATTCGAAGGGTCGGCCCGTGAATGTACGACCCGATAATTAATTAATTTCATAAGTATTTTGTCACATGTTACACATCATATGCGAGTACTGTAGGTCTCGTTTTTTTTTCTTTTCATACAAATCGATCAGCTGATCAGCCAATTTTGTACATTTTAGTATGAAGGGTCTAATTTTTTTTGGAGAATTGAGTACGGGTTCCTTGATAAAAGTTGTTCAGTATGATGAGTAGAACTCCCCGTTAACGGGTCCTACACCATTTTTTAAACCCTGTATATTTTAAGGTATGTTTTTAATGTTTTTTTTTCTTTTGGCTAAAAAACAATATTCTTTTTCTAGGGCAGTCGAATAATAAAGATATTGCCGGCAATTTGTTAAACTCACCAGTTAGTAAAAACCGGTAAAGTGCGAGTCGGTCTCGGACACGAATGGTTCCGTACCATCGTTGAAGATTCCTCACCATGTACAAAGGCCAGCACGTCAAGATAGAACCTCGTAGTGCGATTCTGATCCTTATGCATACAGCATAAGAACGGTACAAAATCCAAATTGCAATGCAAATCTGTTGACCGGATCACGAAAGAGCAGTCTTTCGCATAACTCGCATAAGTATCAAATCCAAAAGTTTTTGACTTCTTAGATCGAAGTAACAGTGATTAAGATCTAAAAGGAATTAAGTCCATGCTTTCGATCAATTAGGCAAGGCAGTTAGTGCGTCGCAAACTTAAGCGCGTTTTATTTTCCCTGCAGCGCCATCTATCGACAGTCTGTTGCTATGATTATAATGTCTTTGGTATGTGTAGGTGATATGGAGAAAAAAGTACGTGAGCGCGTTTTAAACCGATTTTATTGTAAGTATATATAAGATCGAATTTCCCACGGGACTTCTTTAGTAATCCGGGATAAAGAATCCCCATGTATGTAATGAATGATGGTCAAAATACCACATCACAATGTAAAGGTTTCATATTGTTACGTTCAGCAATTCTAAAGATAATTTTTTTTTGCATTCCTGACGGAACCCTTAATTTTTTTTGGGATTCACAATGTCCCAGTTTTAGTTCGCGATATAAGGTATTAACGTGTAAAATTTAATTGCAATAGGTCAACCAACATTTGCGTGGTGAGAAATTCATTCTACAAATGCATACTTTTGATTTTCCCACGGGAACTCTTGAATTTTCTAGGATTAAAAGTACCCTATATGTTATCCCGGGCTATAAGGAACCACCATACAAAATTTCATCATAATCGGCAGGGTAGTTTTTGCATGAAGCGCGAACATACAGACAGACAGACAGGCAGAAAAAAAAATTCGAGCGAGACCTACATTACTCGCATAATATGATGTGTAACATGTGACAAAATACTTTATGTTAGTTAGTTTTGATGACGATATTGTACCTGGGTGGCGGATCTGACAGTAACGAAAAAAACCGACCAAGTGCGAGTCGGACTCTCGTAAAGTAGAATTCCGCGCTTTCGCGACTTCCTGTTACACATTTCCGTCCCATGTTACACATTTCCGTCCCATTTCACAAAATCACTCCCACAAATTGCAGGAAAGCGAGAGCAAAGATGTTACACATCAAAAATTCGAGCGAGACCTACAGTACTCGCATATGATGTGTAACATGTGACAAAATACTTTAGGTTAGTTAGATTTGATGACGATATTGTACCTGGGTGGCGGATCTGACAGTAACGAAAAAACCGACCAAGTGCGAGTCAAACTCTTGTAAAGTAGAATTCCGCGCTTTCGCGACTTCCTGTTACACATTTCCGTCCCATGTTACACATTTCCGTTGCATTTCACGAAATCACTCCCACAAATTGCAGGAAAGCGAGAGCAAAGATGTTACACATCAAAAATCCAAAAGTTGTTGTTTTGCCCTCTATATCGTTAGTAATGTCCACCACAGTTATTATTTTCCAAAACCACTTCATGTACAGATACGGCCCCCTGACAGTTTTATTATATTAAGGCTCCCCGCACACGTCCTACAATCGGTGACCGACTTTTTGTCGGTGGAAAATGGAACATATGGATTGCAATGTTGAAACGCACACGTCCTACAAAAAGTAGGCAATGCAAAAAGTCGGTGGGTTTCGGCCGATCCGATTATCGGCGAAAAAATGGAACGTATGGAATTGTATGCGCTAACGCACACGACTCACCAACAATCGGTCGAGAGCACTTGCTAGGGAAGGACGTCGTGTCGATGCTCGGCGATGGATATCGATATTGACAATATCGAAGAACTAGATAAGTGTACTGAACAAAACAGGCCAAGTTCGTGTCGGACCACGCGCAATTTAGAGTTCTGTAGTCTTTAAAAAAATATAAAAAAAAACTAAGTAATTTTTGCAGTTTGTATAGGTATGAAAGAATCTATGAACTTTTTACAAATCCAACTGCACACTCTAAGGTGGTCGACTTTTGCTCCTAAACCACAGATGAGATCATAGTCGTAAACTAAAAATTTTGGCGATTATAATTTCCCTTCAAAACTTTTATACCTACATATTTTCATTATTTTTCATATTTCCTGAAATAGTGGTTTTAGCTAGTAGAGGGTAGGTACTACGAGTATGTAATCATAAAGTAGTCAGGTATAGTCCATTCACTCAGATAGTGCCAGTATATCCGAACGGATTACTGGATGTAGTTAATGTATAAAAATACGAATTAAATTAGAAAATGCCCTACCACTTACCAACACAAGCCTTACAAAGTTAGACCCCGCCGGGAATCGTACCCGCGACCTCTAGGTGCGAAGCGAGTGTACTAACTACTACGCCACGGAGACGATTAATTTTTTTTGCGTAATAATAATTAAGTGGTCATTACTGTTTTATTTGAAGTAAGTAGGTATTTTTTATTTTCGTGCAATTCACTTTGATAACATCAAAATCTCCCTATTCACTTAGCTGAAATTTCGGTGATGTGCGTATTTGGTATAATGCGTTTATTGGCCTTTCGTGTTGTTGTTACTATGCGTCGAAATCGTAGGATGCACCGTTTTTGAGAAAATCGACCCTGAATGTTTCTAGGACTTAACAAATCGATGATTTTTTGATGTCAGTATGGTTGGGGTACACTTAAAAGGGCTGTCATACTAAAAAAATATTTTAGCAAAAAAGACTTTTGGGAAGTTTTTTTTTTGTATGGCATCCTTTTTAAGTGAACTTCAACCGTCAGTATAACCTCCTATTTATAACTGCATCATGAAGATCTTGTCAAAATGATCATTTTAAGCCATGAACATATATTGCGTAGTATGCACCGTTTTTGACAAAATCGGCTACAAAGGTAAAAAAAAACTTGATTTTTCGATGTCAGTATATTTCCCCATTATTATTCACGTATCGTAAAGATTTTGTCAATGGCATCATTTTAGGTCCTATATACATTTTGCATAGAATGCATCGTTTTTGAGAAAATCTGCCCAGAATATTTTTTAGAACTTAAAAATTTCGATAATTTCTTTCCGGCATCCTTTGAATAGAGGCGGCGCGCGGGTCGCGGCAAGAAACACAAAGGCGCCGTACTTAAGCAAAAAAACTTTACCTATCTACTTTGTGGCGGCGGCAAGTACAAAGGCAAAAGTATTTTAGCAAACAAACGTTTTTTTAGTGAGTCCGCTCTTGTATGAGATTTTTAACTACCTAGCGCTCGTGTTAGTGCCAGGGCAGGTAGGTAGGTACAAAAGTACGTAGGTACCTACATAGGTAGGTAGGTATGTTTCGCACGTTTTTTTTATCGAAGAAAGCAAAAGTTCCTATTTATGTAATTAAAAATACGTAAGTAAGTAGGTACCTAGTTGCCTTACCCTAATCTATCACATGTTAATTACAAAAAGACAAATAACATAATTTCAGACAATCGATCCCTATCAAAATCTCAACTTGGATTTTTTTATGCCATCATAATACCTTCTTCACTCCGTCGTTGCTCGAAAGTAAAAATCGGTAAAATGCCAGTCGTAATATATAGATAGACAATAATATATTTTATGGTGGTCCGACTCGCACTTGGCCGGTTTGTTTAAATTCTTGTATTAATCCCTTGGATACCTAATCGAAATGTCGATACCTATAACGTGCACTTCCCACACTAGTCGTCCTACAAAAAGTAGCACGTCTGCGTTGAGTCGGTCAGAAAATCGGTGGTAAAAGTCGGCGAAAAAGTAGGACCGATTGTCGGGCCTACAAAAAGTCGGTCGTCTGCGGAGAGCCTTGAGAAATAAACGTTAAATCTATCTATCTAGACTTGGTACTAATTTAATATTATTACGAAGCCGTAGCAATTTTTAAGTTAAGTATTTTGAAGTTAATCTGATGATGAACTTTTAAAGTGGAATCAAGGTCGCTGATTCATCATCGAACCAAAGTTACCGAAATAGCCCACAGAATCGAAAACTGAAGTGGCAGAGGGCAGGGCACAGTAGAACAGATGGCCGTTGGAGCAGTAAAGTTCTCGATTGACGAACGTGCACTGGAAAACGTAGCGTCGGCAAGCCTCCCACGCGGTAGACTGACGACCTGGTGAAGGTCGTGGGAAGCCGCTGGATGCGGGTAGTGCAGAATCTTTGGGGGAGGCCTTTGTCCAGTGGACGTCTTTCGGCTGATATGATGATGAAAGACTATGGAACCACTTTGCGCGTGATCTAATATTTATTTATTTTATTTAATCAATTTCATACAATTTCATTACAGGGCAAAGCCCCAATGCGAAAAAGTAGATAGATTACATTTAAACATAACTTAAAAATACGCGGTGGACCGATGACCTGGTGAAGATCGCGGGATGCCGATGAATGCGGGCAGCGCTGGACCGGTCGTCGTGGAAATCCTTGGGGGAGGCCTTTGTCCAGCAGTGGACGATTTGTGGCTGATATGATGATGATGATGATGATAAGGTTAAAAAGTCATTTGTGGGGCAGTGTATAAGATTCTTTAATAAAATTCCAGAAAATGTAACTAGTTAGTCAGAGAATAAATTCAAGACTCATGTCAAAAAAGTTTTGTGCTCTAGAGGATATTATAAAATAATAGATTATGTAAATGACAAAGATATATATGTTGATTCTTTAACAAATACCATTACCTGAGACTGTAATCTGAATCATGACATTATTTGTAATTTTATTTTTATTGTATTTTTTTGTTTTGACTATTTAAAAGTGTGTGTAAACACCTATTTGAAATAAATTGTTTTGAATTTGAAATTTGAATTTTGATGATAACTTAAAAATAATAATAACTTAATTTAATAGTTTAATTTAAAAATCTAAAATTGAACAAAAACTAAGGATCTTAATGGTGACAAGTGTGAACTCCGGCAACGTACAGCTGCAGAGATCGATCTCTCTGGAGAAAAAATTAAGAATTCTTAGTGCCCGCGTGAGGGGAGCACATTCTAGTAAGCGTGTTAGAGCCACCGGCACAGCGAAAAACCTGGTAGCCCGAAGACCTGCACTTGGCAACTTTTTTGTTTGGTACTGCTCAAATAAAAGCCTGTAGGTATCTAAGAATCCGGGAGGTCGTGGATCGAACCTACCACGTACCAATGTGATTTCGTATTTAGATTTCATATGTACGTTTATCCGACGCTTTTACGGTGAAGGAAAACATCGTGAGGAAACCTACACACGCCTGCTAATAAACTCGCAGGTTGTGTGTGAAGTCGATCAATCCGAACTGGGCCCGCGTGGTCGACTAAGGCCCGGTCGCCCTAATTCAGGGTAGGCTCGAGCCCCTCGGTGGGGACGTATATGAGCTGATATGAATGAATGAGGTATCTACTCGTAACAGTTTTCCTTCAATGGCCCACCCTGTGTATTGGTTTATAATTAGTCACGACCGACCTAGAATTGTTATCGAACTTCCAGCCCTGGAGCGACACGGACTGACCGCCCGCGCGCGCCCCAGGTGGAATTGGAAAATGCCTACCTATTGATCGAGTTATTTGTCCTTATACAGGATGTTAAAATTTGTTTGGCAACATATTTGCTGTGGCTTTTATTGATTTGAACAACTTTCCTCATCAAGAAAATAATGTCAAATTAAAAAAAATAATTTGGAATTCTCATACAAATTGATCATCTGATCACCTTGTCCAAAAACTTTTTCGTTAATTTTATTTGTTTAAAGGTGTAAAAGATAAAAGGTAAAGGTATAGGTAAAGGACTGGTATATCAATGCACCGCCGAAACCACTGAACCGATTTCGCTGAAATTTGGAATACAGATAGAAATTAGGACGTAGACATCATTTAAGAAAGGATTTCGGGAAATTTCCACGGGATCTGAGCGGGCGAAGCCGCGGGCACCCACTAGTTTATTTTATATTTTTAATTTATTTTATAAATTAAGGGTTTCTCGGGAAAAGTGGTTCAAACTCAAACTTAAGTAACTCTTTGTACATCTGAATAAACAAATACATGTAAAAATCAAAATTAATAACTAAGAGACAAAAACTAAGGGCGGTCTTATCGCTGAGAGCGGTTTCTAATACCATACAACCAGTTGTTCAGTTTTATATGTAGAAGCCATAGTTAAAAAATTTAAAAAAAATCTTAAATTTTTGTTAAAATATTGTGGGTGAATAAAATATTATTAACTTTCACAATCAAATGATTTTCGAAAAACGTAAAAGCTTTTAGGTACAAGCTTTTAGTTGAAAAGAGTTTTTTTGTTCAAAAAACCAAATGCTCAAATTCAAAAAAGGCGAGCACAGAAAAAAATTCTTACGATTTAATTGAAAATAAAAAACGACCCTGGGACCATGATTTCACCTCCAAATTTCATCATCAAAAGGATCTATTGTCACCGGGATACAGCTTCATTCCAAATTCAATTTCATTCTGGAAGTCATCATCATCATATCAGCCGGAAATCGTCCACTGCTGGACAAAGGCCTCCCTCAAGGATTTCCACGACGACCGGTCCTGCGCTGCCCGCATCCATCGGCTTCCCGAGATCTTCACCAGGTCGTCGGCCTACGCTACGTTTTCCGGTGCGCGGTCGCCACTCAAGAACTTTACTGCCCCATCGGTCATCTGTTCTACGAGCTATGTGCCCTGCCCATTGCCACTTCAGTTTAGCGATTCTGTGAGCTATGTCGGTTACTTTAGTTCTCCTGCGGAAGTCATACTAAAATCGATTTCAAGATTTGAACTACACAAACATAAATACATAATAACATTGCAAGTAAAATGTAAGCTTTTAAAAAGAGATAATATGGTAAATAAATGACTGACCGGGTACGGTATTACATCTGGCCTTTAAGGGTCCCCAGGAGGCTCGAGTTTCCATACAAACGTAGTTCCCCTTTATTCCAAAACTACATGCCGAATTGAATCCAAACTTTGCGAATATATTGAGTAGCCCATATCGACGTTTGTAATTAGTTTTCATCGAAGTAAATTTAAACTTAACTAAACGAAGGCTTATAGCGTCGGTGGCGTAATGGCAAAGGCCGCTACCTCCTGTCCGGGAGACCGTGGTTCGAATCCTGAAATTTAAACTTAACTAAACGAAGGCTTATAGCGTCGGTGGCGTAATGGCAAAGGCCGCTACCTCCTGTCCGGGAGACCGTGGTTCGAATCCTGCCACGTACCAATGTGTTTTCGAATTTCGATTTTATATGTACGTTTATCCGACGCTTTTACAGTGAAGGAAAACATGGTGAGGAAACCTGCACACGCCTGCGAAGAAACTCGAAGGTTGTGTGTGTATTCGACCAACTCGAACTGGGCCCGCGTGGTCGACTAAGGTCCGTTCGCCCTAATTCGTGCCCCTCGGTGAGGACGTAATAAGCTGGTATGATGAAACGAATGTAGATACTAAAAGTTTTAAACTGCTCTTATTTTTTCCGTTTTATGTAGTACATCGAAAAATAAATAATTACAAACATCGTTAAGTGTCTACTCACTATATTTGCAAAGTTTGGATTCAATCCGGCATGTAGTTTTTGTATTAAAGCGGAACTACATTTGTATGGAAACTCTAGCTTCCTATTTGTTTTACGTTATTTTACGCGATAGGTCCAAAAGCAGTTTTATGTATTTAATGTAGGTTTATGTGGGTCATCATTATATCAACTCATATACGTTCCCACCGAGGTGCTCGAGCCTAACCTAAATTAAGGCGATCGGGCCTTAGTCGACCACGCGGGCCCAGTGCGGGTTGGTCGACTTCACACACAACCTGCGAGTTTCTCCTCAGGGGTGTGCAGGTTTCCTCACGATGTTATCCTTCACCGTAAGAGCGTCGAATAAAAGTAAATATATGAAATCTAAGTTCGAAATGAAATTGGTAATTGGCAGGATTCGAACCACGACCTCCCTAACAGGAGGCGGCGGCCCTAGCCGTTACGCCACCGACGCTCTCGCTTGTGTGGGTGTGATTCTTTATTCCACCATAATTTAATTTGTGGGTTCCTCCGAAAAAAGCATTAGAATAGTATTTCTTTATGTATGAGTCCATATCATCATAATTCGATATGTAGATTCCATAAAAAAAAACAAAGAAAAGTAGGTCTTTCGGATAAATATTAAAGTACTCGGTAAACGCTCAAACAGTTTGTAAAATAATTGTCAAACGCGTGTTCGGCAAACGCGTTTGTCAAAAGCCGCTTGGCTGCACACGGACAAATAATTTGACAAGACACAGTTTGCCAAACACGTGTTTGACAAATATTTTACAAATTGTTTGAGCGTTTACCGATTACTTACTAGGACTCCAAAACCGTGTTGGGACCTACTCGTATATGGACTCTGAAGTAGGACTTCTTGAAAAAAAAAACACTGAAAAATTAGATCTTTATAAAAAGTCGGGTAAATACTTAAGTACCCGAAAAACTCTCAAACAATTTGTGAATTATTTGTCAAACGCGTTTGTCAAACGCCGCATGGCCGCACACGGACAAATAATTTGACAAGACACAGTTTGCCAAACACGTGTTTGACAAACATTTTACAATTTGTTTGAGCGTTTACCGAGTACTTACTAGGACTCCAAAACCGTGTTGGGACCTACATGAACTCAGAAGTAGGACTTCTTTAAAAAAAATCTTGTTGAGTTTGGAAAATTTCCCTTCACCATCTTAGATTTTGTTGGGTTGCAGATTAATTTTATTACTTTTTTAGAAATTTTACAACATCATGAAAAACATTTGCATCCCTTTAAAAACTGTAATTTATTATCAATTCATTAATATTTCTACCAATCCTTACTAATATTATAAATGTGAAAATGTGTTTGTTTGTTACTTTTTCACGCTTCAACGCCTTGACCAATCTTAATGAAATTTGGCATGCAGGTAGCCTGTGTCACAAGGAAGGACATAGGCTACTTTTTATTCCGATAAAATAGCATAGCCCGATGCAATTCCCGAAGGAACTGAAAATATACTCTTTTTTAGTTAATTAACATCGCAACGGAACAATGGATTGTGTGATTTTTTGCACCGAGATGGTTGAGGGGGGGTGGGAAATGACACGGTTTACTAATAAGCATATCCTGGCATAGCTCCCGAGGGATCTGGAGAAAATCTACGTCCACGCTCGCGAGCCGCTCGCGGCTCGCGCACCGCGCACCTTCACAGTCAGTCACAAAAACAATGTCCACGCGGGCGAAGCCGCAGGTAAAAGCTAGTTATTAATATTTTGTTAGTATGGCAATCGTGCGAAAGGAATAGAGTAGGATCAAAGTTTTCTCGCTCTAAACGTTCATGGTTAAGGCCTTAAGATGAGTCAAATGACTATATTAAATTCAAATTATTGAAAGACTATGTAAAGCTATCACTATGGAAAAATATATAATATACTTAAAGTAATAAAAAATATTTTATTTAATAAATAATAACAATTTTAAAAATATTACCACTTTTAAATATACTGTAGACCCTGTTTTTGGCAGAAATTGCAAAATTTCTCGAAAACAAATAGTTAATGTTTAATGAAACCAAAACACAAAAACCGGTGACTTTATTACCTTTCATTTTAATTAAAATCAATTTTTTTAAAACTTTTATGAAGGTGAAGAAAAGTAATAAATACATGTAAAAATCGAGAATCGGGCGTTCAGTCAGTTTCAACGTAACAGTTTTAACACGTATCAACGTGCTCGGATTGAGTCATCTTGAAGCCTTAAGCCGTAGTTCGATACGCTAGTACTAATAATACTGTGGTTCCACAGTGAATTTTGTAGATTATTAGGTATTTATTAGTTAGTTTAATATATAGAATTTATTTCTTATTCTAGCTGGGAGCTGTTACGCTGCACGCTGTTATGCGTTTTTCTTTAATTCGATCTTTTTTCATTCCATCTATTTATTTTTTTACGCATGCGCTGACATGTGTTTTCAAAAATCTATTCTACTCATCCTATCCTCACGATCATATCTTATATATAAAATTCTCGTGTCACAATGTTCGTTCCCGTACTCCTCCGAAACGGCTTGACCGATTCTCATGAAATTTTGTGAGCATATTGAGTAGGTCTGAGAATCGGCCAACATCTATTTTATTTTAGGGTAGGCTAGTGTAGGGTAGGGTAGGGTAGTGTAGTGTAGGGTAGTTTAGGGTAGGGTAGTGTAGTTTAGTGTATGTAGGGTAGGGTAGGGTAGGGTAGTGAAGGGTAGTGTAGGGTAGGGTAGGGTAGTGTAGTGTAGGGTAGTGTAGTGTAGGGTAGTGTAGGGTAGTGTAGGGTAGTGTAGGGTAGGGTAGTGTAGTGTAGGGTAGGGTAGGGTAGTGTAGTGTAGTGTAGTGTAGGGTAGGGTAGTGTAGTGTAGGGTAGGGTAGGGTAGTGTAGTGTAGTGTAGGGTAGGGTAGGGCAGTGTAATGTAATGTAAGGCGGTACGTAGTTCGCCGGGACAGCTAGTTTTAAAATAAAATAAATTTAACTCAAACTAATTCCCCAATTATAAAAGTATTTTGGGTAAGTTATAATTGTGTTTTTTCTATGATTGGTGATATAAATTTAACGTGTGTTATCCTTTTATAACTTTTATTTATTTCTTTGTAGGTCTGATTTTCATAATAAAAATTTATTATGTGTCCACGAAAGGAGTTTGAAACCCACATAAGGACTCCTTCCATCGTGCGGCAGAGCATAATGCAATAGGCAATACATTAGAACTCATGTTATGATTATCTACTAGATAAAGGGAATACTCAGCTTGTTGTAGGTCTCTCTGTAGGTCGATGTTATAATAATTTACTCATATAGGACGCGTTTTACGACTGACGTTAAATTTACAGCGCCGTTGGCATGATTTTATTTTATTGTGTAAAGGCATCGTAAAAATCACATCTGTACTTGTAATGTATACTCGAGGGAGCGTCGGTGGTGCAACGGTTAGGGCCGCTACCTCCTGTCCGGGAGGTCGTGGTTCGAATCCTGCCACGTATCAATGTGTTTTCGAATTTCGATTTCATATGTACGTTAATCCGACGCTCTTACGGTGAAGAAAAAGCATCGTGAGGAAACCTGCACACGCCTGCGGAGAAACTCGCAGGTTGTGTGTGAAGTCAACTAACCCGCACTGGGCCCGCGTGGTCTACTAAGGCCCGATCGCCCTAATTCAGGCTAGGTTCGAACCCCTCGGTGGGGACGTATATGAGCTGATATGATGATACTCGGAGGAATGAGGACTACGAGAACCCAGAAAAGTTCGTCAAAATTCGGTTAATGTTAGGAGGAGCAAAGACACAACATGTAAGTTTTTGTTTTATTCACAGATGGCGAGCCCTTGGTATCATCTCACCTGATGGTAAGTGACGATGATGCCGAAGATGGAAGCGGGCTTACCAAGAGTTCCCAATGCAATGGAGAACTGGCTATCTTATCTTCAAGTCGGAACACATCAATGTTGTTTACACTGATGTTTGGCGGCAAGATTTAGATAAGATGGTGGTAGCTAACAGGCGGGCTTAGAAAATGCCAAAAGTTGAATTGTTGTGGAGTGGGTGGTCTCATCTCCAATGAGAAGTGGCTTCCGAAAATACTTAATTATGAGGCTTTAAAAGATGGAACTTAAAGTTTTACAAGGGGCTCGGAAAAACATTTTTACATGGTTATTTTTTTAAGTATGGTGCCAGAAAATTCTTTACATGGTAAGTTTTTTAAGTGTGGGGCCGGCGATCATACCGCCGCGACAGTACCACTCGAATTGAAGAACGAAGTTGCGTCCACCTAATTAACAGATTAAAAAAAATAGAATCCAAATTTAAAATTGTTTATTAGGAAGTAAGTACGTAATAAATTGTACAGCCACGCTGTACGTACTTTCTCATAAAGCCAGCGTCATCTAGAGTAGTAAGTTCACGATATAGTATACGGAGTATTTACAAATCAACAATAAACATTACGCATAACACAGAGTTAAATATATTTTAAATATATTTATAGGGAAATCTAAGACGCTTACTTCATAGCAAAGAATTAAGGTGTACCACACTTGATGAAACATCCTTATAATATTATAAATGTGACATGGTGAATATCCTTATCTTTATATATATATATAAATCTTCTGTCCGTGTGTTAGTCATTGAACTCTTCCTAAACGGCTGGACCGATTTCGCTAATTCTTTTTTTTTCGAGTTCGTTATTGTCAGGAGAAGGTTCTTATGTAGGGTAGGGTAGGGTAGGGTAGGGTAGGGTAGGGTAGTGTAGTGTAGGGTAGGGTAGTGTAGTGTAGGGTAGGGTAGTGTAGGGTAGGGTAGGGTAGTGTAGGGTAGGGTAGTGTAGGGTAGTGTAGGGTAGTGTAGGGTAGTGTAGTGTAGGGTAGAGTAGTGTAGGGTAGGGTAGTTTAGGGTAGGGTAGTGTAGTGTAGTGTAGGGTAGTGTAGTGTAGTGTAGGTTAGGGTAGGGTAAGGCAGTGTAATGTAATGTAAGGCGGTACGTAGTTCGCCGGGACAGCTAGTAATATTATAAATGTGACATGGTGAATATCCTTATAATATTATAAATGTGACATGGTGATTGGTGAATCGGTAGTGAAATGGTTAGGGCCGCTACCTTCCGTCCAGGAGATGGTGGTTCGAGTCCTGCCTCGTACCAATGTGTTTTTGAATTTCTATTTCATATGTACGTTTATCCGACGCTCTTGCGGTGAAGGATAACATCGTGAGGAAACCTGCACACGCCTGCGAAGAAAATCAAAGGTTGTGTGTGAAGTCGACCAACCCGCACTGGGGCACTGGGGCCGCGTGGTCAACTAAGGCCCGATTGCCCTAATTCAGGGTAGGCTCGAGTCCCTCGGTGGCGACTTATATGAGCTGATATGATGATGATTATAATTGTGAAAATGTGTTTGCTTGTTACCTATTCACCCTTCAACGCCTCGACCAATCTTTCTGAAATTTAGCATGCAGGTAGCCCGTGTCACTGGGATAGCATAGGCTACTTTTTATACCGTAAAAATAGCATATTCCAGTTCATTTCCTGAGAGAACTAAAAAAATACTCTTTTTGGGTTAATTTCTTTAACATCGCAACGGAACAATGGATTGTTGCGATTTTTTTTGTGATGGTTGAGGTGGTAGGAAATGACATTATTTACTAATTAGCATAGCCTAACATAGTTCCCGAGGGATATGGGGAAAATTCATTTCAACGCTCGCGCACGTCGGCGTAGCACTGGATTGAAGTGATTTTTTTTATAGATATGGTTGTATAGTCCGATATACTTCCTGAGGGATCTGCAGAAATTTCATGTCCACGCTCCACTCACCTTCAAAACAGTCATAAAAGCTGCAGGCAAAAGCTAGTTTACAAATAATTTGAATTTGTATGGGAGTATCTTATTCAGATTTTTCGTGGAATTATAAACTGCCCATTAGAGTAAGCCGTATAAAGTATTACACATTCCCAAAGTGTTATCAAACCGTTACAGCCATTTGTGAGAAAAAGTAATAAGCAACCTGTTGTATGAGAGGTGCATTGTTCCGATTCAATAAACTTGGCGTAAAGTAAATCATATTATAAAGTTACAACAACTTACAGAGTTTCATCAAAATCAGATGAGACATTTTTTAAGAAAAAAAAAAGTACTTTTTTACTCCTCAAGATAAATAAAATTATATTAGCCTTACCCAAATTTTATCCAAATCCATCCAGTAGTTTGGGTACAGGAGCACCGGACGGAAGCATACATAGACACAGACACACATACGTACATACATATATATTTGCTCGCGAACACTCACACCTCAGTTGCTCGAAAGTAAAAAGCAAACCGCTAAGTATGATCTATCTCACACGACTTCTATATAAACGTAAGGCCGCATAAACCGGAGCATGGTGCGTTTACGCAACTTCATATTTACGATTTAATGGATCTTTTCCAGAACATTAAAGTGTACGAAATAGAGCTCAAATTCCCAAAATATTCGTGTATATTCCTCTGTGAAATTAATTTAATGTGTTTGCACGTGGCTATACATATACTCACCGATTGCTTTAACGGTGAAGGAAAACATCGTGAGGAAACCTGTACACACACCTATGAAGTAACTCGAAGGTTGTGTGTGAAGTCGACCAACCCGCACTGGGCCCGCGTGGTCGACTAAGGCCCGATCGCCCCGATTCAGGGTAGGCTCGAGCCCCTCGGTGGGGACGTATATGAGCTGATATGATGATGCACGTGGCTACTTGCCAAACTTTGGGTAAGTGTATGAATAAAACCGGCCAAGTGCAAGTCAGAACCGCAAACAAAAGATTCCGTACCATCATACTAGATGGCGCTAGTTTCTTCACGTTTCAAAAAAAAAATAGTTTTTGTCTGGACACCCAACTTATTTTTTCACTTCTTCTAATTTTTAGTATTTGTTGTTTTAGCGGCAATAGAAATACATTATCTGTGAAAATTTCAACTGTCTAGCTATTACGGTTAATGAAATACAGCCTAGTGATCTAGTCACCAGGCTGTAATTCACGAACCGTAATAGCTAGTCTGCGGACAGACAGACGGACGGACAGCGGAGTCTTAGTAATTGGGTCCCGCTTTACCCGGGTACGGAACCCTAAAAACGTAATGCGTTTCATTTAAGACTTAACTTACATATTTACTTTGTAATAATATTACAATATAGCGGTTCGTGGGAAGGTGGGAAGCAGAGCATATCTTGCATAAGGAACCGTGTCTTAAGGCTGCATTTAAACGACGAGAAGAATTTCGCGCAGCGGCCGAGTGCTAGCTGTTCAGTCATAGCAAATTTATGTTTTACTAGCTTTTTCCCGCGGCTTCGCCCGCGTGGACATCGTTTTTCGTTTTTATGACTGTCTTAGAGGGCGCGTGGAGCAAGCGGCTCGCGAGCGTGGATATAAATTTCCTCCAGATCCATTGGGAACTATGTCAGGATATGCTTATTAGTAAATCATGTCATTTCCCACCCCCTCAACCATCTCTGTGCAAAAAATCACACAATCCAGAATGGATGCGATTTTAAAGAACTTAAAAAAAAAGAGTATATTTTCAGTTCCTTCAGAACTGCATCGGGCTACGCTATTATGACGGGACATAAGTAGCATATGTCCTTCCTCGTGACACAGGCTACCTGCATGCCAAATTTAATTAAGATTGGTCAAGGCGTTGAAGCGTGAAAAGGTAACAAACAAACAAACACATATTCACATTTATAATATTAGTAAGGAATAACTAGGTCACAAGTTTAGTGTTTGTTTGTTTGTTAACTTTTCACAACATAGTTCCCGATGGTTCTGGAGGAAATTTATGTCCACGCTCGCGAATCGCACCCTCTAAGACAGTCATTACAACGATGTCCACGAGGGCAAAGCCGCGAGCAAAAGCTAGTAAAACATAAATTTGCTATGACTGAACAGCTAGCACGCGGCCGCCGTGCCGCGCGGCCACCGCGTGGCGACCGCGACGACATTCGTGTCATATAAACGCGCCCTAAAGATTGTAAAGTCTCGAGAAGGGAGCTCGTCGAGTATGCCAAATTTCAACATTGTGTCCTAGTTAATAAAACATAAATTTGCTATGACTGAACAGTTAGCACGAGACGGCCGCGGTGACGACATTCGTGTCATATAAACGCGCCCTAAAGATTGTAAAGTCTCGAGAGGGGAGCTCGTCGAGTATGCCAAATTTCAACATTGTGTCCTAGTTAATAAAACATAAATTTGCTATGACTGAACAGTTAGCACGAGGCGGCCGTGGTGACGACATTCGTATCATATAAACGCGCCCTAAAGATTGTAAAGTCTCGAGAGGGGAGCTCGTCGAGTATGCCAAATTTCACTTGAAAGGAATCACGTATGGATAGGTAATCTTATCCGGTATCTACATAAAATGTCCCAACCGTGAAGGCATAAGTTCGTAGGTATCAAGATAAGTACTATAATGCCTTGAAACTCTTTAACTTCACTGACTTCACTTTGTTTGTATAATTACCCGACTGTGGCCAAAGGTTGGGTTATGTTTTTTTCGAGTGTATGTATGTATGTTTATTTATTTATTTCTTTGGCACGCTTTGTAGCCTAAACGGTTTGATGGATTTTGGAGTGCGAGTTGTCGTTAGATTCGACTTGATCCCGTGAGTGACATAGGATAGGATACATTTGTACCCGACAAGCGAAAAAAAGGAGTCATTTAATTATTTGGTTCGCTCTGTAGCCTACATGGCTTCATGGATTTTTGGGAGTGCCAGGTGTCGTTATATTCTTTTTAATCCCGTGAGTCATATAGGATACATTTTTACCCGAATATTACAAAAAGAGGGGATCTTTTTTATGCAGCCGGGTTTTTAATTTTTAATTAATTCCCAAAGTTATTTTATACACGGTCTCTAGGTGATGACAACCGAATACATATAAGCTTCACAATTTTCACCTGAAAAACTTTGTATTGTAAGAAAAATGATTTAAAACAATACCATTGCTGATTTTTCTTTAATTTTGAATTAGAGGGAGAGAGAAGATCATCTTCTCGCTTCTTGCGAATAAGGGTCCAGACACACGGACTACATTGCAGCTAAAAATCGCAGTTTGGATGCTTACTACTTATATTAAACTTAAAGGGCCAATACATATTATTATTTTTTTACTTTTAAGACGTTTTTCAAATTTTAAATTTAAGTTTTATTTCATGATTTTAAAACTTTACATATTACTTGTAGACACGCTACAATCTAAAATATACCTCCATATTCACACAAATACTTTACGGGATGAAACACGACATTGCGACACTAAATCTAGCATATTTAGCGAAAACTTGTCATCAGCTTCTAGATAAATAAAGTTTTTTAACCATTATTGTATAATAGCAGTAAGTTTTTCCAAATATAATAAAATAAAACATTTTTATCGCATTTGGATGCAGTTCTCTTAGTAATTTGCGTTTACATAAAGCGCACATTTGCAGCTGGAATGCAGTCCGTGTATCTGGACCCTAATGTTGCATGTTATAATGTCACTGAAACTCATGTTCATAACGAGTATGCATGTTATATTTACCTTTGCGCACGGTCGAGCACTCGCTCCGTCATACGTGGTTGAAAAGCTCTCCTGGCGACGAAAAGCTACCGCCACGTGATGGGGTACAATCCGAGTCTGCAAGTATTAATTAAACTTTAAACCAATCCATTATTCTGAGCGGTGCTTTGTGCTTTTCGTAAACCTGCTGATGGATACAGTCAGTACCTTTATTTAGGTGATCTAACGTGAGTGAGAACACACACACACACAGTCGTCGGTGGCGTAATGCCAAGGACCGCTATCTCCTATCCGGGAGGTCGTGGTTTGAATCCTGCCACGTATCAATGTGTTTTCGAATTTCTATTTCATATGTAGGGCAAACGAGAAGCGTCGGTGGCTCAACCGGTAACGAGAAGCGTCGGTGGCTCAACCGGTAACGACTCGGTCGATCTAACCAGAGGTACCGGGTTCAAATCTGGATGGCCAATGTACCAATGAGTTTCTCAAAAAACTTATGTACATACTTACCGATTGCTTTAACGGTGAAGGAAAAACATCGTGAGGAAACCTGCACACGCCTGCGAAGAAACTCGAAGGTTGTGTGTGAAGTCGACCAAACCGCACTGGGCCCGCGTGGTCGACTAAGGCCTAATCGCCCTGATTCAGGGTAGGCTCGAGCCCCTCGGTGGGGACGTATATGAGCTGTAATGAATGATGATGTAGGGCAAAACTTGGCTAATCCGTGATATGCAGCAATTCGGTGATACTTTATATGGGCCATTTTACCAGGTTACTGCGTAAAGATAGAGTTTAACATTAATATTAATCGATGGTGCTGTTCTTAAACTCTATAATGTACTGCAGAGTACACTCAAAACAATTTCCAAACACTTTTTGAGAAATTGAAAAAGCCGATGTCAGTGTCAGTCTTTACTGTTAACCTTACATTATTGTGAGTCTGTGCAACAGGTAAATAAACAAATTAATTTTAATTAAACTACTAAGAAAATGGGTAATACCAAGGAAGATCTCAAAAAGGTAAGAGTTGAAAACATTTTTGTTGCATTTGTGATTATGTGTGTATAAATTTTAATATCTAAATCCCATAACTAAATCTATATCACACTATTACTCGAGTATCACCAAATTAACAGATTTAACGAATTGAATAAACAAATGTATATTGTTCAATCGGTATAGTATTTGTCATATTCTTAGATATTAGTTATCAAAGCTTCTGTTATTCACCCTTACATAGTAAATTTGTAAAAACAATCTGATCAACGAATAAAATTTTATAAGTTAAAAACCAAACTATCACCGATTACTCAAGTTTTGCTCTACGTTTATCCGACGCTAAGGAAAACATCAAGAGAAAACCTGCACACGCCTGCGAAGAAACTCGAAGGTTATGTGTGAAGTCAACCAGCCCGCACTGGGCCCGCGTGGTCGACTAAGGCCCGATTAAATGATAATTCAGGGTAGGCTCGAGCCCCTCCGTGGGGACGTATATGAGCTGGTATGATGAATGTGCTTATTTTATTTATTTTACGTATGAAGATAAAGATAAGATAATATCGTTCGTGTTAATACGTTGGGACTTGAGTTTGTTCATAGAGTTGTAATTAATTTTTAAAAATGTAGTGATAGCCATTTGTTCGGTTACGTAGTGTTTGTATGGCTTTAGTTAATTGCATCGTTCGGTTAATTTCGACTCGTAAGTTTAATGCTCAATTATAATGTTAATTCATATTTATATTATTATTCTTTCTCTTTCTTTCTTATCGTGTGGCACAATTAACCGTGCTATCCAAGGGATAGACGGCGATTGTCTGGTGTTGCACTTAGCATCACCCGCGGTCACGTGTAGGGCATTTAGATTTACACCTACGGACGTGTGCAACGCGACCTTTATACACATCTTCATTAATCTATCATATCTTTATTCATCATATTATTACTAATTTATTTTTTTGGTGTATATTACATTATTTACGTATTGTATTCTGGCGTGGGGTGGAATTGCCACCTGTCACTTGATAAGGCTCGAAAGAGCTCAAAGATCAGTCCTAAAAAACCTTTCCGCTATCCCACTACGACTCTTTATAATGATGCAAATGTACTCAGTGTTAGAAAACTTTTCATCTACCGAGTGACTTATCATGTCTATTGTATTGCTCTAAACTCAGTGAAATATAGTTCTTTGCTAAAGCAACGTCTTTACAGACTACCCCAGCCTTTGGTTAAAACAAGATTTGCGCAACGTTTTCAGACTTTTCTTTTCCCTTTTATCTATAATAGGATAGTAAAACACTTAGATATTATACGCTGCAACAGTCGAGAAGCTAAATCAAAAATTTTCGAACTGCTCATTACTTATAACTACAGTGAAACCGAAAATCTATTGAGAGTAGTCGGATAAATTAATCTAGTGCTCTCTTTTCTATGATCTAGTCAAACCAACATAAAAACAATAAAACTAAATGTTAACGTGCAACTCAATCCAACACACACATTTACATACACACACACCCATACACACACTTTTTCTTTAAGTTATGAGGATACCTACAACACATACACAGATACATTTATATTATGTCCTTTCATAAATTCCTTCACATATCTCATAACTAATAAAATTAAGTACCTCTCTTAGTACTCTGTTTGTATGTCATGTTTGTAGCCTGGTAAAGCTTTTGTTTTCGGCCCCCACGATACAGGCCTAGCCTAGTGTGGGGACCACTACTTACTCTATTATCGTTTAACTGTGTTTTTGGTAATGAAATAAAAAAATATTTATTTATTATTATTAATTTAAGTAGACGTATGCTGTAAAATACACCGAAACAATAGGGTTTTATCAATAACTCAATTCAAACAAATCGATGGATTGATTGAGTAGGTGATTTATATATTAGGTATCGTATATTTAAGTTTTGATAAAAAAAAAAACATTTTAAAATGTCTTACAGTGTTAAACAACACCGGTTAAGTGAATTTTGGACCACAAATAGGCTCGCATACACACATCACATCACTCACATCACATCACTCACACTCATGCACACATACATAAATATTTTTTTTTAGCAACATCTCTCGCAACTCGGTCCGGGCGATAGCAGAATAACAGCGTTTTACCTTTGGGGTAAAAATTACGCTGAGCTAAGCCTTTTGTATTGCTTTTGTGTTTCCCTTTTCTTAAAAAATATTCCTTTGACGTTAGTAGTAGGTACTTATAGGTTAAAATATTTTTTTTTTGTTTATCTTCTCTTCTCTTTTTATATTTTCTTTGTGTACCTAAGCAATACAATCAATAAATCATTCTTTCATTCATTCATTCATAGTGTAGGGTTCCACAGTCAAACTGTTTATCACTTAATACCTGAAATATTTTTTGTTGAGTCGTTCTTAAATGGGTGATATAATGTTATTAACACATTCAGTGCTCCCCACTCGGCGCCGAGTGCCGAGTTAGGTGCCGCCCACTCGGATTTGAGTGAACATTCATATAATTTTGTTTGAACGGTCAAATTACGGTTTCTGTGGCGATTGCACGTCACTCTGCGTGGCAACACTGATAATAAAAAAAAAGTAACGGTTCCTAGGATTGGGTACATCCATTTTGAAAAACAGTGAATGTGGGTAGGGTAGGGTAAGGTAGTGTAGTGTAAGGTGGTACGAAGTTCGCCGGGAATACTAGTATCCATATATTTTCTAATATCATAATCAAGTTGGTTCTCAAGCGTATTAGGATAGCGAGGGTTGTTTGGGTATTGTGGGTTTTGCTGGTAGCATTTAGATTTCAGTCCTTACCTATTCAGAATAAGTGTCAACTCTAATTAGCAAGAAATTATTAGCTTCCCGGTTCCCGCTTATAGACGCACGCTATGACGCTATGCTAGTTCGTATCACTTCGACAACGTTCGGGCGACACCGGTGCGTGGAGTTCGCGCATCGGGCGAAATCGGGTCGCGTCGCGGTATTATAAATTCCAACGTTGAGCGGTGCCTGGATTTTCACCGATACATAGTTTCTTCCGATATATAGCCCACAAAACCGTATTTGTGATATTGCATCAATATATAGTATATACGGTTTTTAACTCCAACCACTTATTTACAGTTCGCATTTATCTTTAATCCTCGAGACAAACATGCCCATTCAGGAGATAGCGTTCATCAGTACAGCGATCTTTTCAGCTCCCAGACTTACTTACATTTTATTAGTTTCGTTTTATTCCAAGGACATCAGCGTCGCTTTGGCACCACGTCAAACTTTTGTTGCCTTCAGTCAGATTATCCACTTTATAGTCTTTGTATAATCTAGGATTATGTAATAAGTAGGTACCTACTTGCTCTAAACGTTATATATAATGTTTCATAAGAAGTCTGCAAACAAAATCCAAGTATACTTAATGAATTTCAGGAAGGAACTTACTTTGCTAACTTAACCTTTTGAAAAGTTTTATCTGAATGCTTGAAGCTTATTTATTATTTTCACTAGCTGTTTCCCGCGGCTTCACCCGCGTGGACAACGTTTCTATGACTTTACGAGGGTGTGCAGTGCGCGAGCCGCATGCGGCTCGCGAGTGTGGAAAAATGTAGCCTATGTGTTAATCCAGGTCCTAATCTGTCTACCTACCAAATTTCAACAAGATCCGTTCAGTAGTTTTTGCGTGAAAGAGTAACAAACATACATCCATACATTCTTACAAACTTTCGCGTACATAATACTAACTTTTGCCCGCGGCTTCGCCTGCGCGGAAATCGTTGTAATGACTGTTTTAGAGGGTGCGCGGTGCACGAGCCGTAAGCGGCTCGAGAGCGTGGATATTATGTTTTTCCAGATCCCTCGGCAACTATGTCAGGATATGCTTATTAGTAAATCATATTATGTCATTTACCACCCCCTCAACCATCTCTGTGCAATAAATCACACAATTCATTGTTCCGTTGTGATGGTAAAGAAATTAACCAAAAAAGAGTATATTTTCAGTTCCCTCAGGAACTGCATCGGGCTATGCTATTTCCACGGGATGAAAAGTAGCCTATGTCCTTCCTCGTGACACAGGCTACCTGCATGCCAAATTTCATTAAGATTGCTCAAGGCGTTGAAGCGTGAAAAGGTAACAAACAAACACACTTTCACATTTATAATATTATTATATAGTAAGGATTATGTAGGATGACTTTTAAAGTTCCGTACTGCGTACATATTACGAGGAATCATTATAAGTTCAATAATTCTAGGAAACATTGAATGGCAAGACGGCAAACTTGTGGTATTTTGAAACTGCTGCTATATATTACTTATGAACTATGGACAGTCTGAAGAGTACGTTTAAAAAACAAAAAAAAAGTGTGTGGTTTTATGAAACCACGGTAAAAGTGAAACTTTACAGAGGACGAAACGATCATGGCTGCTCTCGCTACGGTACAGAGGACGAAACGATCATACCGTCAGACGAAAGCGACCGTCACGCGACATGCAACACACAGACGAAAAAAAAGTGAGACGATGTACTCTCTCCCCTCCCTCCCGCCGGTCCACTTCAGAACGGGCGAAAAGTCGCCCCTTAAGTCCAAGATATTCAAGCGTTCGTAGTAGGCATTCAGCGCTACCTCACTTCCCGCGCTTTCGACTAGTTGCGCGAAGTCTCCGATCAAATGATATAACCGCGCGCGGCCACAGTATTGCAACTTATTATATTAGATTTTACGTTACTTAGTTTATTCAATATCAATCTCTTGGCTTTGTTCCCTATTTGGGGTCAGCCCTCCTGATACTTTTGCGCCACTTTTGGCGATTTTGCGTCATTTCAGGCGTTAAGCCCAGCGTCGTCATGTCTTTAAAGACGGTTCGCATCCAGGTGGTCGGTGGGCGTCCTTTGCCTCTTTTTCCTTCTTCTATTGCCATTCATTGTACTTAGTTTATTGGATAATTACATTATATAATTAACTTTATGGTTTTGTTTTCGATCCTGAAGGCATAGTATAAAATGCAACTTAATGTGATCGTAATTAACGTTGCATACCTAAGAAAAGTAGATAAAAATATTAATTGTTTTATTTTTTATGGGTTTTTGTCGCTGAAAAATAAATCATTTTTATTATTAATATTTTTATTTCAGTTTTATCAATAAATAGTTTTTTTTTCCTAAATATAGCATAATAGCTCTGGATACACCTCGCAACTGCCATTTATAGATTTTCTTAATTTTTAGGAAAATGATACAAGCTATCATCATCATCATCATCATATATTTATTTTTCAGACAACAGGGATCCAGAACTTGTTAATAAGACTTAGCCTATATTAGTTTTTTTTATTATAATAATATGACAATAATTAATAGTCAACAGAGAGTAAACTAAAGATTGTCGGTAACTTAGTTTTATATCAAATCTAATCATAACATTTATTTTAAGTCACATTTTATTACTATACATATTAAAAAAATAAGAATAGTTTTACGTGAACCTTACAACAATGATTCACGTAGACACAGTCCAGTCTTTCTGCTATCATATTCAGGACGCTGCTGAAGCTGGACCGCACTCTGCGCACTAGCGACGCGCATCTTTTTCGCATCGTTGCGTAAAAGCAATCGACGCGAGCTTACGCAAACATGCCTTTGGCGCTACAAGAGCGCGGCAGCCCCAACAACGCTCTAAACGCGTTGTTATATTGGACCCGGAGAGCATTGTAAGCCCTATGCGTATAGTCTGCCCACAGACTGCTCGTGTAAAAACATGTACAGTAAGCTCTAAAGTAAGTAATTTTCACTTCATTGGAACATCGAGCAAATCTGCGAGCCAACATATTCGCCCTGACTGACAACGCTCTCCTTTCCCTTTCGATGTCTTCATTGTCCTTCAAGTCCGTGGTTACCCAGTGCCCGAGATATTTAAACTTTTAGGTTCTCATCAGTGGGGGGCGTGATAAAGTTTTACTGGCGGCACTTCTTCTGGATATTTTCCACAGGCTCCAAAGGCTGATCAGGAAATAAATTATTTCTTAATTAAATTCCTACACAATAATTACTAACATTTATTGTAATACTAGCTGTTACAGTTTCCAAGCTACTATACTTGGGTTACTTTTGGACCCTTAGCAGTATTTAAGTCAGTGCTTCTACTCCTGACCTTCACTAGGTCGTCAGTCCACCGAGTGGGAGGCCTGCCTACGCAAGATATTCAGATGCGCGGTCGCCACTCGAGAAGTTTACTGCCCCAACATAGACATAGTTTATTTTTATAATATAATTGTTTTTGAGGGAGGATGGTGCACGAGCCACGAGCGTTTTTATTTTTAATGTTGGGGGTTGTGACCACCCAAAATAACTTTTTAATAGTCTCTACTGTAGTATCTACCGTGGAACAAATCTGGTCTGCGTTTCTTAACCTCTGGTTTTTTTCTGTCTACTTTTTTGTTGGCAACATTTTGTTCCTTGAATTAGCCTTTTTAAGGTTATATACCCTAAGGTTACAGGACCCTATTACAAAGCCTACGCCGTCCATCTGTCTGACTGTCTGACCTTTAAATCTTTTAAATCGTAATAGGTATCATGTTGAATTTTTCACAGAGTACAACGTTATTAAATACCAACTAGTACAAAATTAATGTGGTTCCCCAAACAACAGACGTCATTTTTTACCGAGAGAGCGCCAACCGTCTCTGTTTCTTCTTCGGCAAAAATGCTATCGTATGTCCGGATGTCCGGCTGTTCTTCTCTACAGGTTGCATTTCTCAACCGATTCGCGTGAAATTTTGTGAGCAGGTTCGATAATTACTTATATGTTTTTATTTTATTTTTGTAGATTCATATTTTGTTTTTTTTTTTAAATGGCGGAGCCATGGGGGATTGACAACGTAAACAGCCATTTCGAAAAGCTTGCTAGGTCTACAGCTAACATAGCGACTAGTTTAAAGTTTTTTGTTTATGTTCTATCATAATAACGGTAATACATACGAGTACAAGCGTCAAACTTAAACAACAAACATAAGAAAAAAACCAGGCCATGTATGCAGTGACTTATATGTATATTACTAGCTGTCTGCTCGCGGTTACGCCCGCGTTGTTTTCGGTTTTCCCATGGGAATAAAACGTAAAAAAGTAGCCTATGCTCTATTCCTGGACCAAAACTATATGTGTGCCAAGTTGCATCCCAATCAGTCGAGTGGTTGAAGCGTGAAAGAGTAACAAACATCAATAAATACAAACTTTCACATTTCTAATATTACTAGCTTTTGCCCGCGGCTTCGTGGACATCGTTTTTGTGACTGACTTAGAGGGTGCGCGGTGCGCGAGCCGCAAGCGGCTCGCGAGCGTGGACATGAACTTTCTCCAGATCCTTCCGGAACTATGTCAGGATATGCTTAATAGTAAATCATGTCATTTCCCACCCCCTCAACCATCTCAATGCAAAAAATCACACAATCCATTGTTCCGTTGCGATGTTAAAGAAATTAACCAAAAAAGAGTATATTTTCAGTTCCCTCGGGAATTGCAACGGGCTATGCTATATTCACGGGATAAAAGTAGCCTATGTCCTTCCTTGTGACACAGGCTACCTGCATGCCAAATTTCATAAAGATTGGTCAAGGCGTTGAAGCGTGAAAAGGTAACAAACAAACAAACAAACAAACAAACAAACAAACACATTTTCACATTTATAATATTTGTAAGGATAGTAGGATAAGCATAGTGTGAGGCGTACTTGCGCGTAGGACCCCACACTAAATAAAAACAATAACTATTTTACCCTTATTTAGTTTTTTTTAAATCCCCTTTTATTTATTACACATATTCTACATAGATACAATCCTAGTGTATATGTCGTGCCGATATCATAGAATGGGCTATTCGACTGCTAGTCATTTGAATTACTTTTTATCATCTGTCAAAAACGAAATTTAGTTCTACAGTTTAAATAGCAAGGCGTGACGTCACAGTTTTTCGGAGTCATTGATGTACTAATATTCCAAATTTGATTAAGTATTTGAAAAATTTAAGACGATAAAAAACAAAACGAGCAAGGTTTTTCAAATTTTCTAGAGGAGATGAATTTAGGAAATAATATTTCATAATAATTTTTTGATGCTGTCAACTACCCTTTTGTCGATTTTATGAACTGGACCTAAATGGACCATACCCGCTGCCCACATCATGATATGGTCTGGTCAGATCGATGAATGAATTAGCGTTTGACGATATGAACAGCTAAACTGGCCAGATCATGAAATGCCCGCGCGGATCTGAGTAAAGCGAGCGAAGCGAGCGGTAATAGGTTCCTCATGTTTGATACTATCGGAAAGTCCCTCCTGGGCGGCGGAATGCATGTAGGTTAGGTTTTTTTGGCATGACTAGAGGCCCGTTGGGATAGACGTAGAGTAAATGTATTTTTGCGTCCGCCGCGCAGGGAGGCGACCGCGCGTCTGTGCCGCGCGGCTACCTATTTCATAGATGTGCATGCCCCTACCCCTTGCTGTGTTGCCCGCTGCGTTGCGTGGGGCCACACCGACCACGGTGTGGTTTATAATTTTGTTTAGACTGACATTTTCAACCGACTTCCAAAAAGAAGAAGGTTTATAATTCGACTGTATATTTTGTGTGTTACGCGATATCTTCGCAGATCGCGAACCGATTTTCATGGTTGTTTATTTATTCGATAGGGTATACTCTCAAGTTGGTCCCATATAAATATCATCGAAATCGGTGTAGTACTTCTTTAAAAAATAACTAAAACCAAAAATAATAATGCAAAATTGTAATAAGTTGTTGCGATGGTAGTAGGTTTTTTTAACGTGTTTAGCGATTTCAATTATTAAAAATTCGTAATATCTTTTGAATCGAATGTCTGATTTCAATAGTTAAAAAAATAATGTTCAGGTATTAAAACAGTGTTGAATACGAAATGATTTACACTCGACAGCAAAGAAAATGGGTCGGTAACAAAAATTGTGATAACGTCTTATGAAAACATTTATCACAAGCCGAACGCTTAGGCCGATCGTACGTAGCATATCTCTGGCCGATCGTGCCTCTCTATCGCTTGTTCCGCGCTCTCGCTTGCACGTGGAACGTGACACTTTTTCGTGCATACAGCCGGCGTTCATCGATTTATAAGATGTCACGTCAATAAATGAACGATACATTATGAATAATCTTATAAACTACAGTTCCGTGCAAAGAGTTATTTATTTCATCTGTCAATGTTACTTTTTTTTATATCAGAAACTACTAAAGATATACTAGAATGTTCTTAGGTAGTTTTACATAAAATGAGATGGTACATCCATGTTCAAATAAAAATACCTAATAAGTAGTCTTAAATGCAGGGATCAGATTTTTTCCTAATTAAGAAGTTTCTATCTATGCATCTAAGGAGTTTTTATCCCTTTAATCCAGTCACGTGAAAAAAGTCTATCTTATCCAAGGTCCAAATTACTTAAAGGAGATTATATACTTACCTAGAGTTAGTGATCTGAGGGTTATTGCAAAGAGGTTGGGTTAGGTCAACGAGATCTAACCTCAATGTATCAACTACATTTTATTGGTTTTAGTAAGTTTCATCGAGGGGCTCGAGCCTATCCTGAAGAAGGGCGATCGGGCCTTAGTCGACCACGAGGGCCCAGTGCGGGTTGGTCGAATTCTAACACAACCTTTCGAGTTTCTTCGCAGGTGTGTGCAGGTTTCCTCACGATCTTTTCCTATACCGTTAAAGCAATCGGAGAGTATAATATGCACGTAAATTTCGAAAAACTACATGGCACCTCTGGTTAGGAGGACTGAGTCGTTACCGGTTAAGCCACTGACGCTTTTAGTAAGTTCAGTCACAGATTACTAAATAGTGTTCAGTGCGTTTTTACTTTCGAGCGACTGAGGAGCAATATATTGGCAAAGGCAAAAAAAATCGAAGTTGAAATTTTGATGGGGAACGAATGTCTTACACTAATAGTCTTGAAAAAAAAATGTGTTTTTGTTTCTAGTTATCAAACAATGGACGGATTTGGATAAAATTTGGGTAAGGGAAATATTATTTTTATCAAATCAAATCAAATCTTTTATTTCAAGTAACATTATAATTTTTCAACTCATAAAGTAACAATTTTAGTTGTAAAAAAATAACAAGATAACATATTATTATTAGTTTATGACTCCAACCGTTTTTTTTAATTGTAAAAAAATCACTTATTAAAAAACTAATTTAGTAAAAAATAACTTCTGTTTTATGACTTTGCTGAAATCGCAAAAAATTCTCTTTATACAAATCGATCAGCTGATCGACCTATTTTATGCATACCTATTTGTATGGAAGGATTTGTATGGAGTCGCGTTTATTGAACCGCCTTCGTGGCGAAATGGTTAGTCCATTCGCTTGACACCAGGAGGTCTCGGGTTCGATTCCCGGTAGAGTCATCTTGTAAGACTCGGTTTGGTTGGTGGTAGGGCATTTTCTAAGCCCGTCTGGCTAGCTACCACCACCTTATCTAAGTCTTGCCGTAAAACATCAGTGTTAACAACATTGATGTGTTACGGTTTGAAGATAAGATAGTCAGTTTCCTCAATGCGTTGGGGAATCTTGGTAAACCCGCTTCCATCTTCGGCATCATCGTTGAAGATGAAGCGAAGGGCTTCCCCATTCTGAAAAAAAATATTAAAAAAAAAACTCGCGCTAATATATGTTTCATTTAAAAAAAAAAACGTTTTTGGTACGTGTGGCCCACTGTATTACAGGGGTTTCAGCTGGGCCAGCTGGGTTTTAGTGTCAAGTTTCAGACAAGCCGTGTTGGTATGACAACAACAGTGCCGCAGTGTCCTTGACCTCCGTCTGCCACGTGCAACATATCGATGTGCACTTGGCCGTGTAGAAATAATAATAATAATAATAATTATTATTATTTATTTGTCAGAATACACTGTTCCATTTTGTTAATAAACTTAGCCTATTTTAGTAAATGATATGAGTACAATGTCAATGTATAGATTAAAAAAGTCAGAATTAAGAGCACAATTCAAATATGTCACGGAACAACACATAATAAATTATACACAAATATCTACCTACATAATAAACTCACAAAAAAAAAAAAAATTCCTACCCAGTGCAATAATACAAAACCTTATAGAAGCCTAAAAATGTCAAAAATATGACAAAAATCATATGATTAAATCAGAATAAATTAGCATTTGTCACCGATGGTTAATCATCATCATCTTATCAGCCAAAGGACGTCCACTGCTGGACAAAGGCCTTCCCCAAGGATTTTGGTAAGCCCGCTTCCATCTTCGGCAACATCGTCACTTACCACCAGGTGAGATGTTGTCAAGGGCTCACCAATTGTGAATAAAAATAAAAATAAATAAATTTCACGACGACTGGTTCTACGCTTTCCGCGGTCTTTAGCAGGTCATTTGTCCACCGATTGAGAGGCCTTCTTACGCTACATTTTTCGGTGCGCGATCTCGAGAACTTTACTGCCCCTACGGCCATCTGTTCTACGAGCTATATGCTGCGCCAACTGCCACTTAAGTTTAACAATAGGGATGACGACAGCATCAGAAATAAATTATGAACTCTTGATCACTAAATTGCCCCCCTACTTAACCTTCGGAAAACCTTACTCGTTTTGTTTTCCATCAAGTCTTCAATTCACCAAAATCACAAAATGAGTATACTTAAATGACGCTGCTAAACTATGACCTAGGTATTTCTAACATTTTTAGAACAAAACGTCGTTTTTGACAGATGATAAAAAGTAACTCAGATGACTAGCATTCGTCATCCCTATTCTGAGAGCTATGTCGGTTATTTTAATTCTTATACGGATCTCCGCGTTTCTGATACGATCACGCAGAGAAACTCCGAGCATAGCTCGCTCCATTGCCCTTTGGGTGACCTTGAGCCTTCTCATGAGACCGATAGTACGCTAGTACTAATATATAAACTGTGCCCATAGTAAGCGACTATGTCTCAGTTCCGTATGTCATCACTAGCAGGCTACACACACTGATTGAAGATGGTTAATAACGTGAAGGAAAAATAAATTGTACAGCCTTACTGTTCACACTTTTTTCAGGGAGCTATCATTGTTTAGCGCAGTCGGGCATACAAATCAACAATAAACATTACATTTACTTAGTAGCTAAGAATAAAGGTGTACCAGACTTCATGAAATAGTTACAAATAATTTTAATTGGTATGGGAGGAACCTTATTTAGATTTTTACGAAAAAAAAGGAATTCTTACAAAGTCCTAGTAATTCACTTAGTTTCAATTAAATCATTAGAGCCGTTTTTGTGAAAATTAACAAACAAATTAGTTCTGTATGAGATGTACCTTATAACGATTGTTTCTGGAATAACGAACTATGGCGTATAGTAGATTACATAAAATTATAATAAAATGCGTAGTTTCATCAAAATCCTTAAAGTCATAATTGAGAAAAAAAAGTTTTTACTATAGTGGCAATTAAGGTTATTAAAGGACTACACTGGCCAAATTTCATCATCATTACAGCTCATATACGTCCCCACCGAGGGGCTCGAGCCTACCCAGAATCAGGGCGATTGGGCCTTAGTCGACCACGCGGGCCCAGTGCGGGTTGGTCGACTTCACACACAACCTTCGAGTTTCTTCGCAGGCGTGTGCAGGTTTCCTCACGATGTTTTCCTTCACCGTTAAAGCAATCGGTAAGAATGTACGTAAGTTTTTTTTTCTTCTTAATTAATAAGTAATTTCATGTTCGTAACTTTTTCACCCCTGGAGGATGTTTTAAAAAAAAACCTATTTAATTATTTGTTTATAAGAGTTATCCTGCAAAATTTCGAATTAAAAAGTCAATCTAATCTTGATTCTCTATACAAACTTTGAAGGGGTTAAATTTTCAAAAACGCTAGAAAACGTGTTTATTTATTTCTAATCTTTAACCTAAAAACGAATTTCATGCTTCTTGCTTCAAAAATGACGGACTTCCATACGAATTTTCAACCCTTTTTTCACCCCCATAGAGTTGAATTTTAAAATTTCCCTTTTTCTCGTCTTAAAGACAACCCTTATATAAAATCCTTAGTCCATGGGTTTACGTTGGGCGTTGATGAGTTAGTCAGTGAATGAGTCAGGACTTTTCTTTTAATATATACAGCTTAGCTGTTGCCTATGGCTTCGCCTCCGTGGATATCAGGGGTGCGTGGTGAGCAAGCCAAAAGCGGCTCGCGAGGTTTTTTCCTCCTACAATCCTTATTCAGAATATCACGAACATTTTAAAACAAAATAGTGAAATCGGTTCAGCAGTTATCAAGTTATGCACTTACTAATTTTAGGGTTCCGAAGTCAATAAGGAGCCCTTATAGTTTCGCCATGTCTGTTTGTCTGTCTGTCTTTCCGCGGCTTAGCTCAGAGACTAATAGTATTGTGAAAGGTGAAATTTTGCATGGGTATACACACATTAATCACGCCGATGTAAAGAGGGGTTGAATTTGGTTTCGTTAACGTAACCCTATCGTGTGGGGTATAGTTGAATGGGCCTTTTAAAAGGTGGGTATGTATGTATGTAGGTTTCTATGTTCCCTGCTATAGCCTGAACGGCTTGAAGGATTATACGTATGAGCTATCTTACGATAAAAGAGGGGTTAAGTATTTACGCAGTCGGGGTTTTTTTTTTTAATGAATTCCTAAAGATATTGTGAGAGTCATGTATGTCCCCCCCCCCCCACCGCCAGCTAAACCACTAACTCAGGACATCTGATAAAAATTAAATATTCGGACACATAATCAATTTAAAAGAGATATGTACTATCACGGCTAAGTCAAAGTATACATATTAGTACTAACATAGCTAAGTAGGCTTTCTTAGTTTAGAAGTAATAGTCGACTAAAGCGTCGGTGGCTCAACCGGTAACGACTCGGTCCATCTAACCAGAGGTACCGGGTTCAAATCTGGACGGCCAATGTACCAATGAGTTTTTCAAAAAAACTTACGTATATACTACCGATTGCTTTAACGGTGAAGGAAAACATCGTGAGGAAACCTGCACACGCCTGCGAAGAAACTCGAAGGTTGTGTGTGAAGTCGACCAACCCGCACTGGGCCCGCGTGGTCGACTAAGGCCTAATCGCTCTGATTCAGGGTAGGCTCGAGCCCCTCGGTGGGGACGTATATGAGCTGTAATGATGAGTCGACTAACTTAAGGTGTGCAGTTGGATTTGTAAGAAGTTTATAGATTTTCCATACAAAATATTTTATTACCAACTGCAAGTATAATTTTGTTTTTTGGAATACACATCTATTTTTTGAAAAGACTACGGAACCCTACTTTGCGCGAGTCCGACTCGCACTTGGCCGGTTTTTGTTTAAATATTTTTTTTTTTTTTTTTTTATTTGCAATTGGTAAACCCTTGACAACATCTCACCTGGTGGTAAGTGACGATGTATTTTGTGATTATGTACGATTACTTATTTTTATAATTTAACTATTTTGTTCATAATAATAATTTTATAAAGTTCAGAATTAATATAATGTTAATCGAAGTGTGGTTTTATAGGTTTCTGCCATCGCTAAACATAACGATTATGCCATCATTGACTAAGATTTCTAAAGTGAAACTTTTATTACATCGTCTCAATTTTCTTCGTCTGTGTGTTGCATGTCGCGTGACGGTCGCTTTCGTCTGACGGTATGATCGTTTCGTCCTCTGTACCGTAGCGAGAGCAGACATGATCGTTTCGTCCTCTGTAAAGTTTCACTTTTACCGTGGTTTCATAAAACCACACACTTACTTTTTTTTAAATGTTATTCTGCAGAATAAGGGCCAATACGTGTCACTTTCAACCCCCTTCTTAGATACACATGGCTTACATGACTACTTTTGAAGTATGAGCAATAAAAAAACTCCTAGCACCATTCGTGTGGATTCCAATTGGATTCTGCTCCAATGGACCACGATGGAATGACTCCATTAAAAATAAATTTAACAGCCACGCTGTGCATACTTTCTCAAGAAGACCGCCTTTAATCACCTCCGTAGCCCAGAGGCAAATTTCTTTTTCTTTACAGCAGGTGTTCGCGGGTTTGATTCCCGGTGGAATCAATTGTACGACTCGGTTTAGTTGGTGGTAGGGCATTTTCTAAATCCGCCTGGCTAGGTACCACCATCTTATCTAAGTCTTGCCGCCAAATATCAATGTTGATATCATTGGTGTGTTCTGGCATGAAGATAAGTTAGCCAGTTCCCCATTGCGTTGGGGAATCTTGATAAGCCCGCTTCCATCTTCGGCAACATCGTCACTTACCACCAGGTGAGATGTTGTCAAGGGTTTACCAATTGTGAATAAAAAAAAAATAAGACTTCATCTTCTTACGTTGGTCGGAAATAAACAATACAACAATAAACATTATGTTTATCCTACTAGCAATAAAAAGAGAGGTGTACTTACTAGAAGTGATGAAAATTTTATAAATAATTTGGGTTTATATGATAGGTATCTTATTCAGAATGGGGATGACGAATGCTAGTTATCTGAGTTAATTTTTATCATCTGTCAAAAACTACATTTTGTTCTAAAAATGTTTGAAATACCTAGGCGCGACGTCATAGTTTTGCAGAGTCATTTATGTACTAATTTTGTGATTTTTGGAATTAAAATCGAAGACTTGATGGAAAAAAAAACGAGAAAGGTTTTCCGAAGTTTAAGTAGGAGGGCAATTTAGTGATCAAGAGTTAATAATTTATTTCTGATGCTGTCGTCATCCCTATTGAAAGCCAAATAAAATCATTACCTAAATTAGAACGCCTTTTTCTTTTTGATAGTGGTTCGCCGCATGATTTTGATGGTCCTGGCAGGGATTTGTAAGTCGATGTTGAAGGCACTGTAAAATAAATTACATTATCAAAATATTGAAAAAAAGCAAATTTTGCTTTCTGTTGAACTTAGGCAACTTAGTGATCAAGAGTTCATAATTTATTTCTGATAATGTCGTCATCCCTATTATTCTGGAATTATGAATTACTACCCAGTGCAGTAGGCCTTCATCATCATTTCAGCTCATATATGTCTCCATCGAGGGGCTCGAGCCTACCCTTAATAAGGGTGATCTGGCCTTAGTCGACCACGCGGGCCCAGTGCGGGTTGGTCGACTTCACATACAACCTGCGAGTTTCTGCGCAGGCGTGTGCAGGTTTCCTCACGATGTTTTCCTTCACCGTAAGAGCGTCGGATAAACGTACATATGAAATCTAAATTATCAGAGAGAGGTATCTTATTCAGACTTATTTTGGAATTATGAACTACCCAGTGCAGTAGGCCTTATCAAGTCCTTGTTATCACAAAGTTTCAATAAAATTGTTAGAACAGTTCATGAAAAGAAGTAACCCAGAACCTTGACTTGTATGGGGTGCCTTATTATTATATAAAGTTATAGTAACGTACATAGTTTCATTCAAATCGTTAGAGCCATTTTCGATAAAAAATGTTTTATTACTATGATGGCATTTGGCAACCCTAAAAATCAAGATAGGAGAAGTTTGAAAAAAAATAGCTGGAGATTTAAAGATAGGTAATATTGCCCTCACCCAAATTTTACCAGTATCCATTCAGTAGTTTGGGAATTAAAGCACCGGACGGACGCACTGACACACACACACGCCCATTTTAAATTGAATTCCCTTCCGGCGTCTGTATTCCCCCATTCGTATAGTTTAGGAATCTTCAAGACGAGAGTGAATAGGCACTATTTAAGCTTGCGTGTTACATCGGCACTTATCAGGTGAGGTGCAGCCAAACGCACTCAAATTTTTAATAAAAAAAAATGTTTTTTATTCTTTATTAGTGTAACACGATCGATCCTAATCAAAATTTCAACATCGATTTTTTTGCCATCACAATACCTTCTTCACTCCTGCGTCGCTCGAAAGTAATAAAATACGCTTCTACTAGCATTTTATTATACCGAGGTACTTTAAATAGAACTTACTTTGCAAATTGTGATTTAAGCAGATATCAAAATTTAAAGTTGACTGAAGATCGCAAGCCGCTACTTTGTATGTAGGATCTTAAAGTGCTAAAGTGCTGCTACATAAACTTTTTACAGCCAAATAAAATATCTAGGTGTAAATCTAAAGGACATAAGTACCAACTTCATTGTTTCACAGACTCTAGCACTAGGGCTTATGCAGCAGTTGTTTATACAGGGTGCAACAAAATTGGTGTAGGTCCCGTTAACTGGGGCTTCTACTCATCAAACTGAACAACTTTTGTTCTACAAGTTTGCTGAAAACGTAAAAAAAATGTTTACTCTTCATACAAACCGATTAGCTGATCGATCGATTTTTTGCATTTTAGTATGGAGGGTCCAATTTTTTTTTTGAGAATTGACTATGGGTTTCTTGGAGAAAGTTGTTCAGTATGACGAGTAGAACCCCCAGTTAACGGGACCTACACCAATTTTGTTACACCCTGTATAGTTAATGGCAAAAACAAAGGATTCGTCATTGGGAAGTCTCGCTTGGTTCCTATCAAAGATCAAAAGATCCTAAAAATTCCTAGGTTAGACCTTTTAGGAGCACTGATCGGCAGTCGGCTTCTGAAGTATGTGCGCAATAGTATATATCGTTCGTTCGCTAAATTAGCTGAACCTTTGATAAATGCCGCTCGCCGCTGCCGGCTCGTGGTAAACGGTAGTGACAAAGCGGCCGAACTGAGTTTAATCGCGGCGCCGCGTACATCGTGCTTGTACTGATTGACAATCATACAAATAACAATAATACACGGTCATCTGTCTCTAAACCAGAATGCCCTGCACCATGAGAGCCATAAAGACTGATTTACATACTTATACATGTAAATCATCATATCAGCTCATATACGTCCCCACCGAGGGGTCGAGCCTACCCTGAATTAGGGCGATCGGGCCTTAGTCGACCCCGCGGGCCCAGTGCGGGATGGTCGACTTCGCACACAACCTGCGAGTTACTTAGCAGGCGTGTGCAGTTTTCCTCACGATGTTTTCCTTCACCATAAGAGAATCGGATAAATGTACATATGAAATCTAAATTCGAAATCACATTGGTACGTGGCAGGTTCGAACCACGACCTCCCAGACAGGAGGCGGCGGCAGCCAACGATACATGTAAATATCTACATAGATACTTAACACCTAGACACAGAGCAAACAAAACCTGTTCGTCACACGAACGTTTGCCCTGAGTGGGAATCGAACCCGCGACCCTCTGCCCAGCTGGCAGGAGCAATGACCACTAGAACACACTCAAGTAAAAGGACAGTAGGCGACAATGACACAGTGTTTTTGATTCTGGACCCTGTGCTGCAAATCTAGCTAAATTATATCAAATCATGATTTTCGAAGGTTTTATTTTTAATCTAGCGTCGGTGGCTCAACCGGTAACGACTCGGTCCATCTAACCGGGTTCAAATCTGGATGGCCAATGTACCAATGAGTTTTTCAAAAAAACTTACGTACATACTTACCGATTGCTTTAACGGTGAAGGAAAACATCGTGAGGAAACCTGCACACGCCTGCGAAGAAACTCGAAGGTTGTGTGTGAAGTCGACCAACCCGCACTGGGCCCGCGTGGTCGACTAAGGCCTAATCGCCCTGATTCAGGGTAGGCTCGAGCCCCTCGGTGGGGACGTATATGAGCTGTAATGATGATGATTTTTAATTGCTTTTTGACCATTATGGAAACATCCTTACTCATTATTTTTTTTCACTTATAGTACACCAAAAACAACTTCGTAAAGCTAATACATAGGGATATTGTATTGCTAAAAACAATCTCTTCCAGACAACTTTTATTATTAATGTGAAAGTTTGTATGTATGGATGTATGGATATATGGATGTATGTATGAATGTTTGTTACTCTTTCACGCTTCAAAAACTGGACGCATCGGGATGAACCTTGGCACATATATAGGTTAGGTCCTGGAATAGGACGTAGGCTACTTTTTACCCCGGGAAAACGTTTCACTCTTACGGGAAAATCGAAAACAACGCGGGCGTAGCCGCGGGCGGGACGCCTAGTATATGTATATATATAAAAATATTATACATGAAAATGTGTTAGTTACCTTTTCTCGCTTTAACACTTAGACCAATCTTGATGAACTTTGGCATGCAGGTAGCCTGTGTTACTGGGAATATAGGTTATTTTTATTCCGTGAAAATAGCATAGTCCCATGCAGTTCCTGAGGGAACTGAAAAATACTCTTTTTTTTGGTTATTTTATTAAATATCGCAATGGAACAATGGATTGCTGTGATATTTTGCACAGAGATGACTGAGGGTGTGGGAAATGATATAATTTACCATATCCTGACAGTTCCCGTAGGATCTGGGGAAAACTAATTACCACGCTTGCGCACGTCGGCGTCGCAACGGAGCAACGGGTTAAAGTGATTTTTATAGAATTGGTTGAGGGGGTGGTAAGTGACAAAGACTGCTAATCAGAATAGCCCGATATAGTTCCTGAGGGATCTGGAGAAAACTAATGTCTCGCGCACCACTCACCCTTTAAGGACAGTCATAAAAACAATGTCCACACGGGCGAAGCCGCGGGCAAAAGCTACTTATAAATCAGTGACATATATTACTGGCGTAATAAATATACTATAACTGACTCATCAGAACTGTCAGCTGGGATCTATGGGCGAGACGTCCGTACGCTACCGGGGGTGGCTTGAGACTAGCTCACTCGTCTGCGCACGCAGGATGCTCCTAAGTCCAAATTCAAATAATTAACCCTTTCAAAGAATTCAAAGATTGCGTCACAAGGCTTAGCCAGTATATTAATTAGATTTCACTGTTAATAAAACCTCTTTTTAACACACGGTTATTTACCTAGCTGCTTACATATACTGTTAATGATACCTACTCGTATATCAAAGTATATATATTAGTACTAACATACAGTATGGACACTCCCTGCCGCTCTCTAGATTATGACCTCACCCACTCATCACTCTCACCCAGATTGATCAGATTGGTTAATAGTTTGGTTCTCGAACGTATAGGATTTCGCCGTGATTTTGTTTGCTCCGTCATTTGTTTTAAGAAATGTCATTTCACGACCGTTGTATGCAGTGTCCGGGGTGTGCCTATATGTTATAGGTTGGTTTTAAAATAACTCAAAAAACCAATATTTTAGGGGAGGCTCTAAAGCCAAATTGCCCCTAAGTGGGAGACATGCTTTCAAAAATTCTCTGGGAGTGCACAATCAGGTTTTTTTAAAAGAAAACACAATTGGTAAACCCTTAGAAACATTTCACCTGACGGTAATAACGTTCATGCCGAAATGGAAGCGGGCTTACCAAGATTCCCTAACGCAATTGGGACCTGGCTATCTTATCTTCAAGCCGGAACACATCAATGTTGTTGGCATTGATGTTCGGCGGCAAGACTTAGATAAGATGGTGGTAGCTAAGCTAGGTGGGCTTAGAAAATGGCCTTTCACCAACCAAACCGAGTCGTAAAAAAATAGATTCCGCCGGGAATCGAACCCGCGATGTGAAGATACTGGACTAAACTATTGCGCCACGGAGGTGGTTAATTTAAATGCCATAACTTTTTTCTTTAGTTTATAAACTTAAGTAACAAGCTAAAGTACTATTCAATCAAAATAATTAATATATATGTCGGAGCGTCTCATTGAAAACGCAACCAATACTAGCTCGAGATACGTTTACATAGATCGTATTCGAACTTTATTTGGATCAAATGTCAGGTATTAGTACCTAGGTGAAACCGGTGGTGGCGTGACAATCGCTTGTACTCGTGAGACGATCGTTTGTGGTATCAAAGATGACGTATAACGGAAGGCTGTTTGTGATTAAGGTGGCAGCACTGAGTTGAGAATTAGATCTGTGGAGAAGCCATATTAGCTGGGCGTCAGTCTCGTTCGAGGCAGACACTTTTTGACGGAGCGTCGAGCAGAACACAAGTAGTGGTGATCTGCGAGCAAAACGGACGTGTCACGCTATCGCTAGGATCACCCCGTTTGCATCCATTTTAATCCAAGGCATCCTATACAATTTCGATTGCCGAATGATCAAGATTATTAAATAAGTACTTCTGTGATATACCTGCATTGTTATTTCGACGCCCATGACCGAAATAGTAAAGGACTGAACCACAAGGCCATCCATAATCTAACCACCACACCCCCTTCGACATATATATATTTTTCAGATTTCAGATATTAGACATGTGTTTCTGTATTTCTCAAAATGTATCCCCCTGGAGCTGTAAAATTAGGCTTAAAAATTAATGTGGACCAACTTTTATTCCTTTCTACTCGGACAAAGTCGTGAGCACCAGCTAACGCTAGTTTAAAGTAAGAATTGATGGCTTATTTGAATTTGCAAATGTAAATTAATTAATTGGTTTTTCAAAGCCAGCTGGTGCTCTCAATTTAGTGATAGGACTTGTGAACTTGTATGCCTGCTGTTTCAGAAAGTGTAGTTACGTCATTATATTTCTTATAGACATCGACACGAAATCAAGTTGATCGACTTGGCTAAACAAAAATGTTGATATACTGTAGGACCAAAAGCTGTCTTCATCCCTCGTTCTTGACACAAATAGGACAGTAGCTACGGCGCGAAACACTCGAAGATAGTGATGTATACTACCAATTTTTCCAGAAATTCTATCCAACAATCTTTTCAAGAAATTACGAGCTAAGAATTTAAGTTTAAGAATTTACCGAGAACTATTTTATAAATCCTTACTAATATTATAAATGTGAAAATGCGTTTGTTTGTTACCTTTTCACGCTTCAACACCTTATCTTGATGAAATTTGGCATGCAGGTAGCCAGTGTCACGGGGAAGGACATAGCTACTTAAAATAGCATAGTTCGATACAGTTCCTAAGGGAAGTGAAAAAAAGCATTTTTTTGTTTCATTTTTATAATATTGCAACGGAACAATGGATTGTTTAGATTTTTTGCACAGTGGTGGTTGAGGTACTGGGAAATGACATAATTTACCAATCAGTACTCGTATATCCTGACATAGTTCCCGAAGGATCTGGGGAAAACTCATGGCCACGCTCGCGAGCTGCTTGCGGCTCGCGCACAATTCACCCTCAAAGCCGCAGGCACAAGCTAGTAATTAAATATTTGTATTAAAATTTTCAAGACAAGCGGCTTACCGGCTTTTTATTTTTTGGTATTAACCGTTTCGGGGTGCGCGCAACATCTCGCTAAAGTTTCATCGTAATCGGCGAAGTCGTTTAGAACTTACACGATCTTTAATTATTTTTTGTATTTAAAGTTAAAGTATTTAAAAACTTTTTTTAGGTTATGCATGCAAAATATTTGAGTGATGCTATCCCCAGTAACTAGTATCTCATATGGGCACATATGAGATACTAGTTACTGGGGATATCATTACATTATTATTAAACCGTCTATTGTTTAACTGGTAATGTGTCTGAGCTCGACATCGCAACTACGGGACGGAGGATTGTGAAGCTGCGAATTTTCATACAAACGGCGTTAAAGATTTTCACCTCTTGTATGTTAACCGATTTGGACCAATTTTTGATAGGTTTTTCAGTCAGAACAAAAGCTAATGTTTCGTTTTTTAAATCACTAATCATAAATAAACAAAAAATTACCGAAATTAGTTTTGTATGAAAACACGTGAACGACAATAAAACTAAACTTATTAACTTTATCGAAAAAACAAAAACGTATAAGCCTAGCTTTTGTTCTGAGTGTCAACATATCAAAAATTGGTTCAAAGTAGTTAACATTCAAGAGGTGACTGAAAAGTCGCAGCTAAGAAACAACTTAAGAAACTCAGGAAACAAGGTTTTGATTCTTCTACAGATACCTATATTTATTGTATTGGCAAAGGTTAACTCAGTAAAAAATCTGTACATTTTGTTTATTTACCTAGGGAATACTCAGAAGAAAGTTTTTAAAATAACACGGGCAATTCCCCGCACTATTTCGGATGGCGGCGCCGGCGGCGATTAATTCAGTCGCCTTCGGCCTGAGCCTTCGCTTTCCTACCATGTTTACGATAGGCGCGGTCGCAACGCAACTCACTCGTAAACCACCTTACCGGTCTGTTTTGATTGCATTACCTATATGTCGCAGCCATCTGGTTAAATCTGCCATTTGATTGAAAGGCTAGTCCGTTGATTGAATGGTGACATTCAATTGTAAGCAAGCCCGAACATTGATTGAACAACAGTGTAGTGTGTAGCGTGTACCGCGTAGCGTGTAGCGTTCCTTCTTCTGCACGTGTAGTTATCCATTGTAGATTTTTTAAAAACTACTGAGTATAAGCTGTGAATGAGCGTCGAAGCGAGAGATATAAGGTTTGGTCAGGTTTGATAGATAATTATACAGTCAAAGATGTCTGGAAGAGATCGCTTGTTAGCGATAAGACCGCCTGTATGTACAACTTCCTTAATCATTGCACCTTTTTTTTTCTCTTATGTTGTGCAATAAAGTGTTTTCAATCAATCAAAGAGCCTCGCAGAGCGAGGATCGCCTCCATGAGTAGCAGAATGCTTTGCCGAAGAAGAAATCATCGGTTTTATTCGGAGTTTCGTAATTACGACTTGGCTAAATTACTTTCAGCCAATTCGTTCAACGTTGCGTTCAACGACTTGGCCAGTTGTACTTTAGTCATTCAATTGAATGTCGCCATTCAATCAACGGGCTAGTCTTTTAATCAAATGGCAGCGGCGGCATATACAAAGAAAAAATGCCTTATTAAAAAGTAGATAGCTAAGAAATTCTACATTATTATTATCGTCATCATATCTGCTCATATACGTCCCTACCGAGGGGTTTAATCATATAATGAATACAGGTGATCGGGCCCTGGTCGACTACACGGGCCAAGTGCGGGTTGGTCGACTTCACACACAACCTTCGAGTCTCTTCGCAGGCGTGTGCAGGTTTCCTCACCATGTTTTTTCCTTCACCGTAAGAGCGTCGGATAAACGTATATAGGGTGACTTTTAATTAGTTCTTGATAGCAAAGGATATGAATCTACTCGTGATTACAAACAACTTTTCCAAAGAAACTATATGTCAAATATGAAAAAAAATTTTTGGTCCTTCATACATTTTTGCCGGTTTGATAACTTATTATGTATCGAGGACCTAACATTTTTTTTCTGATTTGACATATAGTTTCTTTGGGAAGTTGTTTGTAATCACGAGTACATGCATACCTTTTGTTATCAAGAACTAATTAAAAGTCACCGTGTATATGAAATCAAAGTTTTAAAACACATTGGTAAGTGGCAGGGTTGGAACCACGAACTCCCAGACAGGAGGTAGCGGCTCTAGCCGTTACACTGCCGACGCTCTACCGACGTCCTACCGGGTGCACGAATTAACGGAAAGATATTTACTTTTGCATAAAACAAGCCGCATTAGATGACTATTTTGACCCAAGAGCCATAGAAGGAAGGTACTGTTTTCGGATGTATGTATGTATATGATTATAAGTTTGTATGTATGTATGTATGTAGGCCGAAACTGCTGCCTTAAGGGTCACCAGGAGGTATACAAAAACTACATGCCGGATTGAATCCAAACTTTGCAAATATATTGAGTAGACACATATCGAAGTTTGTAATTAGTTTTCATCGTGGTAAATTTAAACATAACTAAACGAAGGCTTAAATTAGTTTATTACTGAAAGTTAGAAACTGCTCTTATTTTTTTTTCGTTTTATATTAGTACATCGAAAACTAATTACGAACATCGTTAAGTATCTACTCAATACATTTGCAAAGTTTAGATTTCATCAGGTGTGAAGTTTTTGTATTAAAACGGAACTACGTTAGTATGGAAACTCAAGCCTCCTGGGGGCCCTTAACGGCTGGACGTCGTAAGGACATAAGAAATATTATAAGAAATCAAGTTTTTGATTTTAAATTAAATTGGTTATTGCTCTTGTCTGAATTTTTCCACAATTTGACAAAGGTCTTCCATCTATCAAGCTATTCATTTCTGTCCTCTGCCTATCCCCGTCATTCTTTTGCAAACGATGTCATTTATTTTACCGTCATCCTTGCTGAAATATTTTTACTTGGACACTTGGTGATGAAGCGAGCTATTCGGAGTTTCCCTGCGCGATCGAATTAGAAATGAGAAGATCAGTAGAAGAACCGAGGTTACTGACATATTGCACAGAATAGCTAAATTAAAGTGGCTGTGGTAAGGGTACATAGCACGATTGTCCAGAAGTGAAGATTTCGGCTAATATGATGATAATGAAGAACACATAGGTATAGCGTCATTCTTATTTTAATGGGATTTTATAGTATGTAATGATGAATTCTATTCTTATTCTATTCTACGATAATATTTTGGATGGTTCAGTGTATAATAGCAAAGAACATTACCACAGTGTATAAGGATCTATGCAGTAGTCCAATGCGTTTGATAATTGCGTGAAAGCTGACATCCCTAGTAACGCGCACGTGCTCTTAGGCACCACGCTTGAATGTATGAAGCGTCCCTAGAGTTGACTATGGAATCTGGGGCTCGACCTCCCCCGTCTTGCCCTTCGGACGCCGATCAATTAAGTACTTGACAGCATCTAAAATAAATTATGAAATAAAGTTCTGTAGTATCAGAAAAAAAACTTACTTATTTGGCTTTTCATATAATTTTAATTTTTTGTACTTATCAAAAATACATCTAATTACTTTAAACGAGCAATGCTTGCAAATATATGTGAAACAGATGGATGCCATAATAACGCGGAATGGGAAGACGCCAAGAGTGTACCGGGATTTAAATATAATTATAATATTTAATTGGTTTCTAGGAAACGGCTCTAACCATTTGCTTGAAGATTGCTCTGCGGGGGTTTTCGGGGCGAAAAATCGATCTAGATAGGTCTTAAGTCTGGGAAAACGCGATTTCCTAGAAAAACGCGGTGTGAAAAAACGTAAAAATCCCGTTTGTTCACATGCTTAGAAGACTCCGAGCCGTGCATCGCTCGGTCGCTCAAGTACTTACTAATTATAAGTATGTCAAAGGCAATTAAAAAATATGACGTCCTAGTTCATTATTTCAAACATCATTAGAACAAAAAAGTTAGTCAGATGTTAACAGGCAAGTACCGAATTGATCTATCTTGATATCTCCTTTGGACGACTTTATAGATTCTTTAGACTGTGTCACTATAGATTACGAACAGTTACGGACTTCTAGAGCTCCGAAGTCAACAAAGAACATTCACAGTTTCGCTATGTCTCTCCGTCTGTCCGCGGCTTAGCTCGGAAACTATTAGTACTAGAAAGCTGTAATTTGGTATTGTTATACATATAATTCACGCCAACCAAGTGTTACAATAAAATCTTTGAAAAAAGGGTACCTTCCTTAGATATAAAGGGGGGGTTAGTTTTTTTTCGTTGACGACTACCTAGTATGTATAAGTTACTTTATGTCGACAACTCTATCTTGTGGGGTATCGTTGAATAGGTCTATTGAGGGTTTCCTAAAACCATTTTTCGATTGAAGGCTATGGTTTGCGAAATATTAAGCTTTAAAGTGCAAATTTTTGCTAGAGTCGAGTTTCCCCTACCCTCCTACCAGCTAAACTGCTTTTTCAGGATATCTGAAAATATTGTAAATAGTAGGACACATTATAATCAATTTAAAGGAAAACTATACTCTAAGTAGACTCTCTTAGTTAAGGAGTAATAGTCGACCAACTTAAGGTGTACAAGTAGATTTTTAAAAAGTTCATAGATTTTTCATACAAAGTCTTCTATTACCAACTGCAAATGTAATTTTGTTTTTCATATACATTTATTCTTCGAAAAAAGTACGGGACCCTACTTTGGGCGAGTCCGACTCGCATTTGGCCGGTTTTTGACGTGATAACGTCTTAAATCGATGAACGCTGACTGCACTCACGAAAAACTGTCACGTCCCGCCTGAGCCGAGCGTGCAAGTGAGAGCGCGGAACAAGCGATAGAGAGGCACGATCGGCCTAAGCGTTTGGCTTGTGACACTTTATCACGTAAAATTATCGTCTGTAAACCGACTTTACAGATAACCAGTTTTAAGCTATTGCATAGCTTTTATCGCGGGCTTTGAGCGCGGCGACCGAATCAAGAATTTTCGTAACGAAAAAACCTAACACCCCGGGTCCTAAAAAAAACTTGCAGTGCCATCTATTAAGCAATTTGCAGTACTAAAAGTACTTAGTAAATTTTATTGGTGTAACTTTCTTGGTGTTAATTTATTACATATGGATATCTGATTTTTCAGAACAACAATTTTTACCTACTGTTTTAAAAAGTTTTTTTTTTTGCTGTGAAATAATATTTCTGTAGAAGCAAGGACACGATACGTTATAAATAAATTATACAGTCACGCTGTGCATACTTTATCGCGTAGCCTTCCTCGTCTTACGCTTTTATAGCGTAGGCAAATAGTAATAAGAAGCGGATTTATTCTTAAAGAATATCGCAAATAAAATACCTCAGATTTATGGCCGGAATTACCAATACTGGCAATGTGCCACTTCATAGAACATCAATAATATATTCTTACTTGCAAAGTTTCATCAAAATAGTTATATCCATTTTAGAATATTTAATTTTTAGGGTTCCGTAACACGGAGGATTCATTAACACTAATAACTATATATTTAAATTAAGTTTCTGTTATGCTTATTTGGAATGCAATAAAGGATATTTATTATTATTATTATTAACATAATTTTAAAAAGTAAAACATGAAGGGGAGCACCATACAAGAAACAAGATTTTTTATAAGATCTCGTACAAGTGAACTCAGTGTAAAAATAACTTTTTATTAAAATTTTAAAATTAAATTAATTGAATATAATTTTTAAAATATTACCACTTTTGATGTTAAAAAATATACTGTAGACCCTAATTTTGGCATTAATTGCAAAATTTCTCGAAAAAAAATAGCTATTGTTGAATGAAATCAACACACAAAAATCGGTGACTTCAAGATCTTCAATTTTAATTCAAAACCTTGTTTTTAAAACTATTAGAAACTATAGAAAATTAATAAAAACATGTAAAAATCGAGAATTGGGCGTTCGTTCTGTTTCAAAGTAAAAGCCGCGTTGAAGCCCGCATACATTTGAACTTAAAATGAATAAATAGATTTACGTTCGATATTATTTTAACACGTATCAACTTTTAGTTTACAATTATTCGTAATTTAGTAAACTCGTTATTTAAAATTTGTTAATAGGTAGGAATAGTTTATAACCAATCAAGCAGGACTAAAATGCAATTTATATCTTGAGCAGTAATTATTGTATTCGATAGATTTACCGTTTCGAATCATGTTGCCTACAGGTATTTATTCAATCCCACGCTATTTGCTAATGTCCTTGCTAAATAAGCTCTATTGCTATTGACAACAAGACGTGGGTAGCTGTGTTGGAAGCCTGAGAAGGTCGTATCCTTGGCACAAGGGCGTATCCTTTCCAGACTATTGGTATTGTGACTTGTAACTCGTATAGCAACCACTTTTTAAGATTTGACTAGTATGTATGAACGGGCGGCGTCATCGTCGTCTAGAGTCCAATTGTTTTTTTATTCACAATTGGTAAGCCCTTGGCACGACACTTCATATAACGGGCCAGAAATGACTTTTCAAAAAACTAATGACCAAACAAACAAAATGGCGGTGAAATCCTATACGTTCGACAACCAAACGGTAAACAATCTGGATCAATCTGGGTGACGAGGGGGTGAGGTCGCAATCTAGGGAGCGGCAGGGAGTGTCCATACTGTATGTTAGTACTAATATATATACTTTGCCCTTGGCATCATCTCATCTGATGGTAAATGACGATGATGAAAAAGTTTAAGAAGTTCTTTGGTTCCTTAAAAAAAAAGATAAATTTGTGCCCCTACAATCTCGATAAACATTTAAAGAAATGAAAAAAAAAATACACACTAGTTTCTTTTCTTGACATATTTTAAATAATGATTAGTAATTTTTATTTTTGGTAATGAAATTATTGTGTATTTCAAATAAGTGCATTAAATAAATAAATAAATATTCTGGGACAAATCACACATGGTCACCTGGCCCCAAAGTAGGATTCCCTGTGTTATGGGAACCAGAGACTGATATACATACTTATATAAGTTTAAATACATACATATATAGATATTTAACACCCAGACACAGAGCAAACAAATCTGCTCATCACACAAATGTTTGCCCTGGGTGGGGATCGAACCCACAACTCTCGGATCAGTAGTCAAGAGCACTAACCACTGAGCCACCGAGTCAGTCAAATGGCATTGATATTGTGATAATTTAAGTTTAATTTTTAACTTAAGTTATGACTACACTACTAAACGTGGTATATTGCATAGAACCTACTATATTTCAAGAACTTTTTATACTTGCAATTATGGTCAAATAAATGAATGAATGAAGACCAAGATTGCGCAACGCAATTTGGAACTGGCTACCTTATCTTCAAGTCGGAACACATCCATGCTGTTTATCCATCCATGTTTGGCGGTATTGACACAGTATTACGGTAGGGCTTACAGTAACGCAACGCCTTTAAATTTGCCCATACTAGCTTGTAGTCAGCCTGCCAAACTCGCGGATGAAAGTTAAGGAGTTAAATCGTCCATCACCAGCTCATCTGAATAACCTGAAAGAATACAACTATCGGTCTATGCATACCTATATATAACATGTATAACATTATTATACCTATGTATAATATTAAAAAGAATTTTCCTGCAACTCCTAACCGTTAAGGAGTTGTACCTTCCTACATCAGCTTATCAACATAAGATTATGTCTACAGGCGCAAATATTTTAATAGCTTTAGAAAACATACGAATCACATAATTAGTGCCTTTAAAATTTGAGGGTTGCTCCCGATTTCCCTGGGATCCCCTCATCAGATCCTGATTTGGTGACAATGGGACCCTCTCGGGAGTATACTCTTTCAAATAAAAAAAAAATTTTTAAAATCGGTCCACAATTGACGAAGAAATCGGCGAACATACATTTAAAAAAAAACAGTCGACATAGAACCTCCTCCTTTTTTGAAGTTGTTTAAAAAGTATGAAATAATGTTTTTATACTTTAAAATACAGAAAATTAACCAACAATAAAGAAAACAAAGGTAGGTACGAATCAAATTAGGGGACTACAATTTTTTTTGAGGTCGGTGCCAGCAAAGCGATCGAATCTTAAACATGTGATAGGTACTTACGTATCAAATGTTTATCAAAGCTTTATTATTTATTTATTTATTCAGTCATAATTGGTTTACAGATTTCTTTGTGCTGTTACTTATTATCTTTTTGAAGTCGGTTTTTTGTTTTTTAAACTTTTTTTTTATTTTAGCTATTCAGTAGGTAGCTAATCTTGTAAGCAAATGTGCAAGCGCACTTAAAGCACGTTAAAAAGAATCATTTAAAAAATTGAACTTGAGATTGACAGGATGTCTAGCTTTCTGGTCTTCTCGATTCTTGTCCAAAGTAGACCTCCAGTGCTCTTTGAAATGCCAATTTTGCTGCACCAATATCCTCCAAACCGGTCGTTGACTGGTTTGGCTCTTCCAGCTTATTAATATTTGTTTGTGCATCCACAGTAATGCTTTTTTTATGTTATAAAAATCATTAACACTGCTTTAATCTATGCCCTTCTCGGCACGGAGAGCGCTCAACCTGTTTTTCTTTGTAATTGTTATTTTTTGAATAGGTTTTCTTTTAAAGTACCTACTGTAGAAGTAAGCAACTGAAAACTATGTAGTTTAATCTGCAGGTGGCATATTACTGTTATTAGTATACTGTCGCGGTACGCAGACTGGTGAGGGCAATGGCAGAATATCAGCTTTATGGGCATTCACATAAATAACATAATTGCTGAGCCAGGACCTTTTCACTGGCCTGGCACTTACTGCAAATTTATTGTATTTATTAGTAAGAAGATATAATAATCGTAACCTTCGTTTTTTTATTATTACCAACCTATTACTTATTGTTTTTTTGTGCCTGGTCAGTTAATAAACGGTTTATCTATCTATCTATCTTAATACTACTTACATCTAGGTAAATCGTGTGTTCAGCCAGGAGACGTCGTCTATCGTAATAAAATTCAGCTCGATGCTTAGCTACGTGTAGATGTATCCAGAGCGACGAAACTTCAAGGGTTCCTATCTTGACTAAGGAATCCTCAAAACAATATCCACGAAGGTGAACCCGCTAGCATATGCTAATAATTACTTATACAGTGTGTAAGGGATAGGGTTACCGATATTTTAAGGGCATGTGATACTCCACATTTCATCGATGAACCCCCCATTAGGGGGGTGCATCCTTTACCCCTCTAAATAACAGCAATTTTTTTTGTAGGTTTTCACGAAAAATATGGTGTCTTTTGAAAACTTAGTGTGGTCCGTCTGACCATTTCGCGATCTCCTCGCGTATTAACCACAAATTGGCACACTAAGTAACAATTTGATGATAGATAATTTGGTAGTGTTTTGTAGCTTAGCTCAAAATCAATCGATTAAGAAAAAAAAAATTGAAAATATTTGTGTGCAATAAGGAATATATAAATAAATAAATAAATATAAATATTCTGGGACAAATCACACATGGTCATCTAGCCCCAAAGTAGGATTCCCTGTGTTATGGGAACCAGAGACTGATATACATACTTATATACGTTTTAAATACATACATATATGATATTTAACACCCAGACACAGAGCAAACAAATCTGCACATCACACAAATGTTTGCCCTGGGTGGGGATCGAACCCACAACCCTCGGATCAGTAGTCATGAGCACAAACCACTGAGCCACCGAGTCAGTCAAATATAGGTTGCGAGAAGCCGCTGGAAGCGGGTAGCGGGTAACGCAGAACCGGTCGTCGTGGAAATACTTGGGGGAGGCCTATGTTCAGCAGTGGACGTTCTTCGGCTGATATGATATAAACGAGGTCATAACAGTTTTATATGTATATTATATAAAACTGTTATGACCTCGTTTTTGCAGTACCTTGAATAAATAAATAAATTTTTTGCATTTACTTTTCTTTAAACTTTTTCTGTGATTTTTCCTTACTGTTTCTGGTTAATTTTATGTATGGATCAGCAAAGGAAACAAATAAACTTTCAAATAAGACAATTTTGAAGTCTGTATTGCTGCTAATTCAATCAAAAACATATTTTTCATGAACACCTACAAAAAAAATATTGGAATTAAAAATGGTTGCCATTTAGAGGGGAGAAAGGTACGACCCCTTATAGAGGGTTTGTCATCGATAAAATGTGACTTACTTATAACATGCCCTTAAAATATCGGTAACCTTATCCCTTACAAACTTTTTTGTGTTGGTACTAAGTTTTCCCTCATAACGTTATATGTAGACAAAAATGAAATCAAACAAATTCAAATAAAATAAAGGTATGTCACCTAGTCAGAGAAACACATAACATGCGCAGGGTCAGCACTGTCACTATTAGCTGTAGCAAGCCTTGAATTACTTACACAGCTAACCTTCAAAAACAAAATGTAACAACTAGACAACAACAAAGTGAAAAAGTAAAGACTGATGTCGAAACAAAGTGTTGTGTGTGAAGTGAGGTGAGCAGATGTTTGCGATGACATCACTCAAGCATGGAGTGAACCTGAGCAGGCGCGCTTGCAGGCGGGCTGGTCTCTTGCTGGCTCTGCTGCTGCCAGTCGTCTGCTGCAATCCTGTGGAAGTGAGTATTTATTAACTGAGCGATTTTACAAAAAAAGTGTTATTGTATCTCAAGTGAGTGCATGTGCATCCCTCGTCACCCAGATTGATACAGATTGGTAACAGATTGGTTCTCCAACGTATGAGATTTCACCGTGATTTCGTTTGCTCCATCATTTGTTTTTAGAAATGTCATTTCACGATCAATTGTATGCAGTGTCTGGAGTGTGCTTAAGGCTTCGAAGCATGATGTTGACTAGCTCGTCATCACCAATGCGTCTCCGGGTGTTTCGGCCGATGGCGTCTAAGGTATCCAGCTGATAGAGGGCTGATCCATCCCCCATGTTACGATATATAATGTAGTTTAACGTAACTACTTAAACTACAATATGAGGTCATTCGTGTTCTATAATTCTATGGGTGATCCGTGGTATATTTTCTTTTTGTTTGCTTTGTAACTTAAAAATGTATGGAATTGATACTGAACTCAGCTTACCATTAACGCTGCTTACCCGTGAACTGACTGACCTATGGCGTCTAAAATTCCAAGAACCAAGGTACCGATTGACTCTAGCCACGCGTTTATCCCTCCATGTATTTAAAAGAAGCCAAAAAACTTTACCAAATTAAATAAAAATATAGATAGACAACCAATAGTGAAGTCGACCAACCCGCACTGGGCCCGCGTGGTCGACTAAGGCCTAATCGCCCAGATTCAGGGTAGGCTCGAGCCCCTCGGTGGGGACGTATATGATCTGATATAATAATAGATAGACAGAAAATCTTCTTTTTATCTACAGTTGGTTAGCCCTTGGCAACATCTCACCTGATGGTGAGTGACAATGATGCCGAAGATGGAAACGGGCTTATCAATATTCCCCAACGCAATAGGAAACTGGCTATCTTATCTGTAAACTGTTACAAAGTTAGACCACGCCGGGAATCAAACCAGCGACCTCTTGGTGTAAAGCAAATGGACTAACCATTATGTCACGGAGGCTGTTTGAATCATTGGATATAGGTATCACGAAACTTGAAAATTGCACACGCCTGCGAAGAAACTCGAAGGTTGTGTGAAGTCTACTAACGCGCACTGGGCCCGCGTGGTCGTCAAAGGCCCGATCGCCCTAATTCAGGGTAGCCTCGAGTCCCTCGGTGGGGACTTTATGAGATGACATTGATATGATATGACATTACCTTTTAGCCAATTTCGTGGCTTGGTCACAAAATTGGTTTTTCTATAAATGCTCTTTGTTCTACAGGAATTTTATTGTAAAATTTAAATGACATCATATTAGGTCTTCACCTATGAAATTACCGATTCAGTTTTTGAAGTTCAACGCCAATTTTTATAAAAAAAATGTTATTGTTTTTTTTTATTGACTTTATGGTGACACTACTTATGGTCTTTTATTACTAGTGGCATGTCTTTCATGTTACATGCCCCTGAGCTATGTACCATTGAATGGAACAAAGGCGTTTCCTTAGCACAATGGTCGGATGGGGCATATTTTTAGACTAGTTAATTTTCTTATATTTTATTGAAAGTGACGAAATCTTATGCGAAGTATTCCCAAATATGACATAAGTAACGTAAAAACTGCTGCGACAACTTTCTAAAATTAAAAATGTTTATTGTTTGCCTCTATAAAGGCGATTTTTTCAGGTGAAAAACCTGACTTCATGTGGTTAAAGCCACCGTGCTCTCAAAATATGTAAACTATAGGCATATGTATACCACCATTTAATTTCTAATAGTCTAATGCTATTTTTAACCGACTTCAAAAAAGGAGGAGGTTCTATGTTCGACTGTATATATTTTTTTATGTATGTTCACCGATTTTTCCGTCAATTGTGGACCGATTTTCAGAATTGTTTTTTCATTCGAAAGAGTATACTCCCGAGGGGGTCCCATTGTCACCAAATCAGGATCTGATGACGGGAACCCTCAAATACTCATGACGTAGGCACTTATTACGTGATTCATATGTTTTCTAAAGCTATTAAAATACTGTTAGTCATCCTCTATTTAAAGCCCCTAATTTAATTCATAGCCACCTCTGATTTCGTTATTGTTGGTTAATGTTGTGTATTTAAGTATAATAATATTATTTCATACTTTTGAGTGAATTTCATTTTGAAGTCGGTTTTTAGTTTTTTTTTAAAACTTTTATTTTTGAGAATAAATTTTGTTTTAATAACAATTGTTCTTAATATAAATTTTCATATTTAAACTTTTTTTATACAACTGGCAATTTTATAGGTAAAGACCTAATAATAGCAATTTATGTCAAGAAGTGTATTCATACATACTCGTAAAGGCAGCTAAACTCGGTATAATTTAACGTAACCCCGGCAGCATTTACTTAAAAAGCACTTACACCACGTACTTAGATGTGTATAGTTGCAACAACATCGATAAACCTGAAAACTTTTAGTGCTTTCATTTTGAAAGAGTTTTTATGCTCAAAAATGGCAAATATTCAGTGTGCCAAATGTGAATATAATAAAGAAACGTTTCCAACTTTAAAAAAGGCGAGCACAGTATATCCTAGTATACTATTTTAAACAGAAGACGATCAAGGGATGTTGTGTCCCTCCCTAAAGTTGATCTTCAGATCAACTTCGAAATAACAAAAGGATCTATTGTCACCAGGAATACGACTTCATATACCAAACTTCAGTTCAATGGGAGCCCTAGAAGAGAGTGTCTTCTAGTTAGACCACGTTAGTCAAACCTTCTAAACGTCTTCTAAATCGTATAGAAGGTTTGACTAACATACAAACATTGTAGTTAGTTAGAAGCTTGTAAAAGCTATAGTGTTCTCATGGTTAGTACGAATTATCAGAGGTACCCGTAGCGTTAAGTTAAGGATCCCCAGGAGGCTTGACTTTTCATACAAACGCAGTTCCGCTTTGATACAAAAATTACATGCCGGATTAAATCCAAACTTTGCAAATATATTGAGTATGTACTTATCGATGTTTGTAATTTGTTTTCGATGTGCTAATATAAAACGGAAAAAAAGAGCAGTTAAAGTTTCACTACAAAACTGATTTATTTAAGCCTTCGTTTAGTTATGTTTCAATTTACTACGATGAAAGCTAATTACAAACATCGATATGTGTCTACTCAATGTATTTGCAAAATTCGGATTCATTCCGGCATGTAGTTTTTGTATTTAAGCGGAACTACGTTTGCATTGAAATTTAAGCCTCATGGGGACCCTTAACATCTCATTTATTTGAGCCGTTATCGTAATAGCCGAAAGACGTCCACTACTCGCCCAAGGTTTCCACAACGACCGATCCTGCACTGCCCATCTTTGGAAGTCCGCCGTATTGTAATTTAGAATGACTTCATTTAGCTAACCATGTAGTGTTCCCCAAACTTAATGTGTATGGAAAATTTTAACTTAGTAAACCAACCACCATACGCTACAGCTACCAAGCGAGCTTTGAACGCTCCGTTTCGAAATAATTGAGTTCGTTGTTTTATTTCTATCGGCTATAGTAGGAAACTGGAAAGTTATTTAACTTCCAAAATTTGTTGCAAACTAACTAACTAACACGGCAAGCTTATATAAAGCTTAAAAAAAAACGGTTCCATTTGCTATTAGTGCGTGTTTTTTAACCTGTCAAGCACCTTACTACTATCACAGTATATATATTAGTACTAACGTACAGTATGGACACTCCCTGCCGCTCTCTAAATTCGACCTCACCCCCCCGTCACTCAGATTGGATGTAGATTGGGTATCAAACGTAAAGGACGAGCTACGCAAGCGCGATAAACGTCACTTATATTCACTTTGCGCGCCGCTGTGATTTCGTAAACCGGAATAAAAAGCAACTAGTTACCGAACGTAAAGGACGAACTACGCATGTGCGATTAACGTCACTTATATTTATTTTGCGCGCCGCTCACCGCTCGACGCCAATAGGCGGCCGCGGCGCTGAGATGCCTCGTATCATGATTGGCTGACCACCAATATTATACGACCAAATCTAAGAACAATCAGTTCCTATGAATCTTCATACTAGCTGTATCTTTTTTTTTTTAGAAATGTAGTTCCTTTATGTTTTTCATATGTCAGATATCACTATCAGTTTGTTATTGTGGCTTGTGAGATATTTTGTTCGTTTTATTTATTGTTTGTTATAATTTGATTAGATGGTGTGAAAGTATGAGTTGTATAGAAATAACTAGTGGTGTGATATTATAAAATGTGATCTCGGAATTATAGATTGAGATTGACCTGAGAGATTGACTATTATTGTAGGTTGCTAAATGAGATTGTTTCACGGACAAAAGCTCCTGTGTTTGAAGAACAAATGAACAATGTTATCCATGTAAGTTACTTAATCATGTAAGATAACTGTTGATTGTTGCTTGCAGCACAGTATATATATCTTGCAGTGTGCATGCAGTAAATAACTAACAAACATTCGTGACCAATACCGCCGGTGTGATTCAACCCTACCTGCATTCTTGCCTATAGATACGTCAGTTATATATATGTATATCATTTCTCGCTCGTTTGTATGGAGTGTCCGGGGTGTGCTACTATATTAGCAAATACTCCCTCAGGCACCGCCGCCCCGTGCGCGCCGACCCTTCTTTGATACGTATTTATGCACCGTGAGGGCTGAAAGTGGCGTGCCAATAGGTTCCGTTGGGCCCCGAGCGGGTTAGTATTTACCTCGGAGCCGTTAGGTTCCGTTAGGGCCTGACAGGGTTTAAAAATACAATACTGTAATTAGTCCTTTCTCAGCTCATTCATCATATCAGCTCATATACGTCCCCATCGAGGGGCTCGAGCCTACCCTGAATTAGGGCGATCGGGCCTTAGTCGACCTCCGGGCCTAGTGCGAGTTGGTCGACTTCACACACAAACTTCGAGTTTCTTTGCAAGTGTGTGCAGGTTTCCTCACGATGTTTTCCTTCACCGTTAAAGCAATCGGTGAGTATATGTACGTAAGTTTTGAAAAACTCATTGGTACATTGGCCGTCCGAAAATGAACCCGGTACCTCTAGGTAGGAGGACCGAGTCGTTACCGGCTGAGCCACCGACGCTTAATATCCAATTCAAATACCTTCCTAATAATTATTTTCCCATTTTATGCCTTATCCGTAAAAAATGTGAACACATTCTAATACATTACGTGTCTCTGTTCCTATCCATTTAATGACGCCATTCAACATCTCAAGATTTTAGGACATTACAATTTATAGCACAATCTAATGACGTCACAGCGGCTCAGTTGGCGACGGTGACGTCACAACTTCAATTTTCTTGTCTCCAGTGGTATTTGATATATGCGAAACCCACATAGCTGCCATATCTGCTTACTCACACATAAATTACAGCTTAGTAAATAAAATAAGATTTTTATTTTTTCTTCTCCTTTATTGGACATTACTAGCTATGTGGGGGTAGCGGAAAGCCGCTGGATGAGGGCAGCGCAGGACGGGTAGTTTTGGATATCCTTGGGGGAGGCCTTTATCCATCAGTAGACGCCGAAAGCTCATATGATGATTTAAAATTCCGTTATTGTCGCGTTGTTGTTGAAATGAAGATTTTTTTTTATCAGCGCCACCTACCGGGTTCAACAATAGCTAAGAACCATTCAGGTGACCCCATAAGTAAAAAAACATGCAAGCCGTTTATGAGAAGAAGTATTTCCAACACACACACACCAGAATTTTGTACACAGAGGCAGGAGGCTTGAGGTCAGTGTGACCGAGAGAGAAGGCTTGAGAAGTGTTTTTTGCATTCGTAATTAAGTATCGGTTCATTTTTGTTACAAGCCAATTCTTCTTTTTCCTCGCCTCATAAGTCTCATTATTTTTTTGTATGTTTTTCATCTCCTTTCAGGCCTCATGCTTGTCTATTCTTGTGTCACTTCACACTCCTCCATATCCCTCTTAAGGCGAGGCTTTGATTGGAACAGTTGTCTCTGTTTTTTTCTTTACGTGAAAAATAACCACACTTTGGCACTTTTCTAATGTTTTTTCGTTTATTTTCAATTTTCTGAATGATAATATAAAAAAATAATAACATTACTCACTTTGTATTATCATAACAAATATTTTTGTGTATTTTTTAAAATTTATACTTCAAAATATTATTCATAACTAGAGTTGAAAGTAACGGTGTAGGCCTATCTTTAGGATTTTTGTCTATCGAGCCAAAACTGCTCAATCGTGTTTCTAATAGCTTTTGACTTTAAGGAACATCATCAACAATAAGGGTATTTTTTTTCATCCTTTGGTTTTCTATCTTTTAGGAAAAATTGACGTCAAACATAACGAAAATCTGTAATATTACCGCCTTGACCCCCTCGAACCATCGCTTCTTAGGTCTTCTCCTGCCCCTATACCCTTTTACCTGCATATTAATCACTCTTTGGGTCAGATGGTTCTTCTGTCTCCTGTATGCGTATGCATGTGTCACAAGCCATTTGATTTTGAAAAACTCCTCGGAATTTCAATTATGTCCCTTGGATTTTTTTATCATTTAAAATTTGAGTGCGTTTGGCTGCACCTCACCTGATGGTAAGTTCATGCAGCCGAGGATGTAACATGCAAGCTCAAATAGTGTCTATTCACTCTCGACTCCAATTCTTATTGCAAGTTTAGTAGTTCTCTTCTTATCAGCTCATATACGTCCCCACCGAGGGGCTCGAGCCTACCCTGAATTAGGGCGAGTAGTTAGTAGTTAGTAAGTTATGTTAGTAGTTTTATAGAACAACAAACTGATTATCATCTTCCTGAAGCCCCTTGCTAGATTAAGACTTAAGATAGAGTGTCGTGTGTGGGTTTAATTACATTTTCACACTCAAAACAATTAGTGATACATCAGGGCGGACTAGCATTCCTGGTGGACCCAACTGACCAATAGGGAGGGTAAGGTTTTTCGGGTGTATGTATGTTTAACCGCCTTCGTGGCGTAATAGTTAGTCCATTCGCTTCACACCAAGAGGTCGCAGGTTCGACTCCCGGCGGGGTCAACTTTGTAAGAATCGGTTTGGTTGGTGGTAGGGCATTTTCAGAGCTCGCCTGGCTAGCTACCACCATCTTATTAAAGCCTTGCCGCCAAACATCAGTGTTAACAGCATTTATGTGTTCCGGCTTGAAGATAAGATAGCCAGATCTCCATTGCGTCGGGGAATCTTGGTAAGCCCGCTTCCATCTATGCCAAGGGCTTACCAATTGTGAATAAAAATTGTATGACTCTCTTTGGCTTTTTTTAATTACGAGGTGGCGTTAGATTCGCCTTGATCCCGTACATTTTACCCGATTGACCAAAAAAAGGAATAATATTTTTGTGCAGACGGTTTATTAATTTTTAATTAAATTAGTTTAGTTTGCTTTATTTTAACTTCGTTTACTATCGATTTTAGATCAGTTACCTACCTTTAATGAGTTTGTAATAAAACATAATAGGCTTAAGAACTTGCGACAGTGTTAGCGGATTTCACTTCTTAAATGTTAACCGATTTTAACCAATTTTTGATTGGTTGTCGGCTAGAACAAAAGATAGGTTTATAGGTTTTTTTTTCAATAAAATTAATACGTCAAATTAGTCGTTCACGTGTTTTCATACAATACTAATCTCGGCCATTATTTGTTTATTTTTAATCAATAATATTTTATAAAGAAACCTATGAACATGAACAAAAACTATGAACACTATGAAGAAAACTATGAACATAGTTTTTATTCTGACTGAAATCTATCAAAAATTGGTCAAAATCAGTTAACTTATAAGAGGCGAAAATCGCTTTGCCGTTTGTATGCAAATTCAAATTTTCGCCGTAGGTTAATATTCCTCTTATTACTATTGCGCCCTGAACTTCAGGGTGTAAAATTAAACCAAAGTCCTGTAATATTTTTAATGTCGCCCAATAACCGCTCCACTGGCAAGCACTTGACAATCGTTTATCCGCCAACTGCCACAGCCCGCCGGGGGGGCGCACACCTGTTCGGACTCCGGTTACAATATGCTTGATTTCTCAAGTATTATGAATGTTACAAGTGTGTAACTTATAACGCCGAGTTCGTTAAGACACAAGCTAACTCGTTGTAGAATAATCTATACAAGATAGATTTTGTAATTTTGACAATCCTTAGCTATAATATTGGTTGACTTTTTTTTTCGGTTTTTTCCGGTTTTTTGTATAAATACCCAAAAGGGGCAACCGCTCAATTACGTCACCCAAGCGGAGCGAGGGAAAACGACCATTTCCGGTTTTTCCGAGTAATTGTCACTTAGGAAGATAAAAAAAGTCTTTACATCGATGAAACCCGTAGTCTTCCAATCAAAATTTAGATAGGTCACTTCAAACAGATCAAAATATTTTTCTTGACTGAATCTGTCAAATGTTGGTAATAGGGGATCGGACTGCATGAAAAATAAATTCTGATGTATGATTTACTAAATTGCTCTCCTCTTGAAGGTTCAAAAAACCTTACTTGTTTTGTTTTTCCATCACGTTTTCAATTTTTAATTGATCAAATTCAAAAAATAAGTTCGTCAATGACGCTAAAAATCTATGACGTCACTTGTGGGTATTTCAATTTAGTTTTTCACAGATTATAAAAAGTAACTCAAATGACTAGCAGTCCGATCCCCTATTAGAAAACCGTAGTGATAACTTTTTGCAAAGAGGTTATCATTTCAAGAGTCGATTCGATTAGACATTAAAATTTCTTAACTTGACATTTCAACACTATCGAACTGAAGTTTCTGCCTTAATGCATTATGAATGTTCTAACAACATTTAATGGAAATGGATCTCAAATTAAAGCTCGTGACTGTACAAGAAATGATCGAGTGCAACACCAGGCAACCACCGTCTATCCTTTGGATAGCACGGTAAATTGTGCCACACGATAAGAAAGAGAGAGAGAGAGAGAGCTATTTAAACGATTCTAAAAAACCTGTACCTGTAAATAATTATTTCCTCCGAGGTACCTACCGTAGTTTCAGAGCGTTAGTCAAAAGCTGCTCTCAATAATATTTTTCAGACATGAACTGTGCACTCTTGTCACGTTTATGGCTAATTGCCGCCGTAACACGAGGTCAATGGAAAATACTTTTGTACTTAAACAAAACACTTAAGTTCCCTGGGGAGGACTTTACGAATATTTTGGGCTCCCAAGACCGGAGTAAAAGCAAAGTATATGTATATTAGTACTAGCTTTTGCCCGCGGCTTCGCCCACGTGGACATCGTTTTTATGACTGTCTTAGAGGGTGCGCGGTGCGCGAGCCGCGAGCGGCTTGCTAGCGTGGACATGAGTTTCCTCCAGATCCCTCGGGAACTATGTCAGGATATGCTTATTAGTAAACCATGTCATTTTCCACCCCCTCAACCATCTCTGTGCAAAAAATCACACAATCCATTGTTCCGTTGCGATGTTAAAGAAATTAACCAAAAAAGAGTATATTGGCAGTTCCCTTAGAAACTGCATCGGGCTATGCTATTTGCACGGGATAAAAAGTAGCCTATGTCCTTCCTCGTAACACAGGCTACTAACGTGCCAAATTTCATTAAGTTTAGTCAAGGTGTTGAAGCGTGAAAATGTAACAAACAAACGGACAACGTTTCTATGACTTCTCGAGGGTGCGCAATGCACTTAAGTATATGAAACTACTATACGTCGTGAAATATAGTAGCTTGTGTCAATCCAGGTCCTAATCTGTTTACCTATCAAATTCCAGCCAGATCCGTTCAGTAGTTTTTGCGTGAAGAAGTAACAAAAATACACACTCACAAACTTTCGCCTTTATAATATTATAGTGTGAATAACATACGAGTACAGTATGGACACTCCCTGCCGCCCTCTAGATTGTGACCTCTTCCCCTCGTCACCCAGATTGGTACAGATTGGTTACAGTTTGGTTGTCGACATATAGGATTTTGCCGCCATTTTATTTGTTCCGTCATTCCTTTTCTGAAATGTCATTTCTGGCCCGTTGTATGAAATGTCCAGGGTGTGGTGAAATTCGCTGAGTTTTTTAGCATTTTATGACAATCTATTGTTTAACATGCCATGTTTGTATGTTACTTTGTTTGGGTCTAATCTTTCATACGATTTTATAGTGAATTCCACGGGCCGATTAATAAGAAGCCGTATTCCCGGTGACAATAAATTATTTTGGCATTTTGAAGTTGATCTGATAATGAACTTTGTTGGTGGAATTAAGGTCCCCAGAGTTGTCTATTGTTTTCAATAGATCCCTACACTATGCTCGCCTTTTTGACGTAGATATGTCTTCAAAATGGCTCCCTTAAGGACGCAATTCAAAAAAACGAATGATTACAAAATCGGGGGATACAGTTTGGTGTCGCAGCTACATATCTATCATCCATATCCAAATTTCAATTACATCACTCGATAGCTAAAGAATCAAAGAAGTACGCGTGGCGGAGGGGGAAGCCCCGCCATTATGAGGTCATTTTGATTTCTATTTAGTATAACTGTCGACTCGGTGAAGCTACGACGTTCGTTCAAGTTTTAATCGTGAGCTCTCGTCAAAATCTATCGATTATATATAAAACACTAGCAGCGAAACCCGGCGTTGCACGGGTTAAAATACACCGCATGTTTAGTAGTGTCAAAAATACATAAGAATCCATTTTTTAATATAAATATTAAACATTCCTATCTGAAATATTTTCTGTCATTAAACATACGTTGTATATAAACTATATCCAATAAACTATATCCAATAAACTAATTAGAGAATTAAAATAATTTTAAGAAACAGTTCAATAAATGGAAAATTTATGTTTTATTCATACAATTATTCACATATTATATCATTCATATACATATATATATACATATTACTCTATACATTAACATATATTGTACACGTTTCTGTTTATATTATATGATTATATATTTTTTGTTTTAAATTTATTTTTCTAATACTTGCTTATACACTACATTTATAGTTTTATTGTTTGGACTATAAATAAACAAATTTTGAGGTGATCCTACTCGTGAGCATGCGACGTATAGTTGGCCATATGCAAAGCACGGTTCTTTCAAGTCAACGCCACAATATTGAAATGTTTGGCCCTGTGCTTTATTGACAGTCATGCTGTAAGCCAACTTTACCGGGAATTGTAAGCGTTTAAAAGTAAAGGGCAATCCATTTGATATTAAAGGTATCCGTGGTATAAATACTATCTGTCCTTTATCTTTACCAGTCATTATACTGGCTTCGATAATATTATTATGTAGTTGTTTGATGCAGAGTCTCGTACCATTACATAGTTTCGGCGAGTTCAAATTTCGTAATAAAATAACTGGTGAACCAATTTTTAATTTAAGACAGTGTAATGGCATTCCTGGAACATTTAATGAATTTAAAAATTCAGTAGGAAAATTAACACTTTCTGCCTCATCAGTCATTGTATCAATTGATGTGTAAATTTTTTCTTCTCCCGGAATCATTCCCTGGATGATGCTGTTGATGTTGTTGACAACGTCGTTCTTTGTAGCTAGAATAATTCGTTCGCGTAACCATTCTGAATTGATATAATTCTCAACAATATTTGGATATATTTCATTTATAAGTTGTTCAGGTGTTTCAACAACATTACATAACTCGTTAGTTAACATTATTTGGCCAGTATTTTTATCTATTGGATAGGTGCCTTCTCCTATTTGTAAAAGTTTTTCTGAAAATTCTAGTGCCTTTTTATCTCCTGAAATTTGCGCCCTCATATTTGTTGTTAATTTAATTATTTTTATGTAATCCCATATGAACGACTTCTTCAAGCAAGCATTAATTTCATCTGCTGGTGTCGATTTGGGAATGACAGGTAACGTTTGACGAAAATCGCCTGATAGTATTAACAACACACCTCCCATTATATGCTTGTTGTCACGTAAATCTTGAAGTGTTCTATTAAGTGCTTCTAGAGATTTTCACTGTTTGATAGACGCTTTGCACTGTTTCAATATTTGTCCACGTGCTGATGATTTTGATATGTCACATACCGGAAACTCGTAGTCAGCTACATTTAATGGTAATTTCAACCCAGAATGCGCTGTTCGTCCACCATCCATAAGAGTAGCCGCTATCCCAGATGACGCCAGGGCAAGAACAATTTCTTTATCTGCACGGATTTCAGCTAAAATTAAATTCAACAACCATGTTTTCCCGGTGCCACCAGGTGCGTCTAAAAATATTATGCCACCTTGCTGATTTCTATAATAATCCATTATTGTATCGTATGCCTGTTTTTGACTTTGAATTAATCGAGGTTTGTTGTGTTGTATGTAAAGTTTCAATTCTTCTGTATTATAATTTGTTTCTCTTAAAAATTCACTGTTCATAGCATCAAAATGACATCGTTTAGGACATTGAACACCTAGTTCTACTAACGGTTGGTTAGATATTGCTAGACATTTATCTTCTATCAATATCAAAGCTTTGTTAAAAATTTCTTCATTAAAAGTTATTTCTAATTTCGGGTTTTGTCGTCGTAGTTCAGCTAAGATATCATCGCTCATATATTCTTGATATTTTAGCCATAGCTGATTTGGATTAGAAGGATTACATGTAGTTAATATAATTGCAAAGAGTTCACGAAGTTGACTTGCTGTTGCTGTTTGGGCTGCTTCGTTCATAGCTGACTCCCAATGATTATCGTTTTCAAGTAGACCCAATCTTTGACATGCTTCGCGGTATGTTTCACAAATGTAACCATCGACAGTTTTTAAGTCTTCAAAACACGTTGGGCCTCGAACAGTGTGTAGTAATAAACGTAAATAGAAACATTCAGCGTTTTTTGGGTGCACTGTGTAGACTCGCCCTATTGTGTTACTCTTGAATACTTCATCATGTCCCTCAACTGGCATTCCACGTTTTCGAGGGTAAACTTTTTACTTGTTGTATCCCACGTATAATAACTTGGTACCTCTGAATAAAGTAAAGTCTTGGCAAATGGATCTTTCTGGCATAATTCAAAGAACGCTGTTAAAGTTGTTCGTGATGGTGGTTCTGTCGCAACTTTCTGTGCCGTTTCTGTAGTGAAAAACACACGTTGTCCATTTTCCAGGTGGACGGATAAATGGAGAACCGGCGGATCTCGATCGTGAATCGGAAAACTTAAAATTCGCCAAACCGCTTCGTTGGTATTAATGTAACGACCCATTTGATACTGAACTATTTCATCATGTTGGTTTTCTTTGGCCACTGTAAAAATGGCCATATCACTGCCTTTATTAATTTTGCATACGTATTTAATTGATTTGACAGAACTGCAGTATTCAACATTGATATGGGCATTAAACATTTTGGATAAAAGTGGATTGTAAGGAACTACCCATTGATTGTTAATTTGAATTTCTTGATTGCCTCGTATTTTAATTTTAGCTGTAAATCCGCCTTGTTCTGGTGATCGACGTCTGTATTTCGGATATCCATCTTCGCCGGTAACTGTTTCATTTAAAAATGGCTTTGGATAACGTTTCGTACATATTTGATCTTTCATGCATGGAGAACTTCTATTTAGTTCACCACACGGGCCATGAATCATGTTTTTCACTATTATATTATAAAGGTCAGGATCTTCTTCCGGGTTTGGAAATTCAGCTTTGATGATATTATCTATTTGATCCGGATGAATTTTATTTTGAAGCCAAATTAAGTTGTGAGAATGTGGCAATCCTCGTTTCTGCCATTCGATTGAATACATCCAGCAAAATACAGCACCAAATATTTGATATTTTGTGATGGCATCAATAAATTTAATTTGTTTTTGGCGGAAAACTCGGGCAACAATATCATGTCGATCGCTGGCCGCCTGTTTATATGTAATTCATCTTTGATTTCCGCCCATGAAGAATTACATGTAAATGTTATAAATAAATCTGGTCGGCCGTGTTTTCTGACATAAGTTATCGCATCTTGGGCATATTCATGCATGTGACGTGGACTTCCAGTAAACGTAGAAGGCAAGATGACCAATTTTCCCATGTTATCAACGTTTCCATCATTTATCATAGCATCTCCTAAATGAATGTATTCATCAGAACGTAACTTTCGTTGATTATGGCGAATAAATTCTAATCTTTCCGTCTCCACTTTAGCATACATATCAACCATAAACTGCTGAAATAACTGTCGACAATTTAAAACATGGTTATATTCACTATTTCTAGTCATAATTCGATAAGCATAAAATTGCATAGCTGATACTTTTTTGTTAGTTTCTACACCTGTAGCGGGATCGATTTGTTGTATATTTAAGTGATAACCATCTTCACCTTGCCAAAAAATTAACGGGTACTGTAGGGCATCATAACTTCGATGTGTTTCAGCAATACGTTGCAATTGATTACTTCGGCGTTGAATAATAATATCACGATGGCTATATTCATTATCAACAATTACTACAGCAACTTCGTCCGTTTGAGGTGCATTAAACCTTCGTTCATGTTGACCGGCTGGTCTTTTATCCGCTCGAATGACAATCTTATAATTGTCTGCAACCATTTTGTCTAAAGAAGTTTTAAACACCTTGATAAGTTGATTATTATCGTGAAGTAGACGCTGTAATTTTTGAATAATGTCTCGTTGTAGCCCCTGAATGCGAGAACAACGTTGATTTATTTCAAGTTCTTCGTTACCAATAAAATATATTTGAAGAAACTTTGCAGTTCCATCGGACATTGGCATCAGAGATCCTACTCGATGATAAATTTGGCCTTGAACCTTGAAAACTGGGCTGAAATTTTCTTCCTTGCATACTAAAGTTGCTCCAAATGAAGTCATTTGGAAACAACAATTATATCGACGTATATTTTGAAGGAAATGATTGGAATCTGGCGTTTCTCCATTCATATATGCGAGTAACTCTGATGGTGGTACATTTAATGCTGGTAAATTTACTTTACCACTTGAGCAGCACATACCAGCAGTTTCTCCCTTGAATTTTCGTGCATGACAATACTTGCATATCGTATCCAATTTGCCGATGATAACATTTGGATGTTCGTTATATTTTTTTTTGCAATCATAATGGAACGCCTGAAGTTCTAGACTCTCTCGCGAAGCAGCGCGTCGTTGGCGTAAAGCAGCCATTTTTTCTTTACTTTTGCTCTTTTCCATTTCACGTTGGTCAGCAGATTGACGATTTCGAATCGACTGTACTCGGGACCGGGTTTCCTCGTTAGTGTGTACTCTTTCTTCATCGGTTTGATTTTCTCTAATTCTTTTTACACCTTTACGAATATTCGAAAGTCGTTTTTCCCTTTGTTCTTCTGTCTCATTTTGACGTGCTATTTTTTTTCTTTTTGAATCAACTTTAGATTTTGTAAATATTGTTTTACGCTTTGGCATATTGTATATGTAATATAATAAAGTTACACAAATCGATCTCTTGCTTGTTAAGATAATAAGACTGACGAAAAAACACTGAATTTTCGTTTATAAACAATCAAAGATAGAAATTTCTCGTATTAAAACACTCTAGAACATACAGGTAGTTTGTTATTTTTTACTTGTCAAAATCACTTGAATTAGTTTGAGCACTGTTCACTTTCGACTCCAATTGATCTTCACTCGACTGCTAACACCATTGAACTAACGAAAAGTCACTGAATTTCGCTTTATATACCATAAGACATGGAAATTTCTAGCACCAGAATACTCTAGAACGTTCAGATAATTTGTTCTTTTTTATTCGTCAAAATCACTTGAATTGTTTGAACACTGTTCACTTTTGATCCCAATTGATCTTTACTCGACTGCTAATACGATTGAACTAACGAAAAGTCACTGAATTTCGCTTTATATACCATAAGACATAGAAATTTCTCGAATTAGAATACTCTAGAACATGCAGATAGCTTGTTATTTTTTATTTGTCAAAATCATTTGAATTGTTTTGAGCACTATTCACTTTTGATTCCGATTGATCTATACTCGATTGCTAACACGATTGAACTGACGAAAAGTCACTGAATTTTGGCTTATATAGCATCAGACATGGAAATTTCTAGTACCAGAACACTCTAGAATATTCAGATGTATATCATTTAGATTTAGGTCTGGTAGATAAATTATAACACTTGTACTTATTTCAGAATTTTCCAGATCATTCCAGAATTTTTAGAACTTTCTAGAGCTTTCCAGATCCATAACATTAAGTTGTGTACATTCTAGAGCTTTTTAGATGATGATATTCAGTTTAACTCATTCTGGAGCTTTCTAGATTATTTCAGAAATCTCTAGAATTTTCTAGAACATTCCAGATCGATAATATTCAGCTTAACTCATTCTAGAGCTTTTGAGATCATTCCAGAAATCTCTAAAATTTTCTAGAACATTCCAGATGATAATATTCAGTTTAACTCATTCTGGAGCTTTCAAGATCATTCCAGAAATCTCTAGAATTTTATAGAACATTCCAGATCGATAATATTCAGCTTAACTCATTCTAGGACTTTTGAGATCATTCCAGAAATCTCTAGAATTTTCTAGAACATTCCAGATCGATAATATTCAGCTTAACTCATTCTAGAGCTTTTGAGATCATTCCAGAAATCTCTAAAATTTTCTAGAACATTCCAGATGATAATATTCAGTTTAACTCATTCTGGAGCTTTCAAGATCATTCCAGAAATTTTTAGAATTTTCTAGAACATTCCAGATCGATAATATTCAGTTTAACACATTCTGGAGCTTTTTAGATCATTCCAGAAATTTTTAGATCTTTTCAAGAGTTTTCATGAGATAGAAAATGACAGATATATATCTGAATACATTTTCGCCACCCACAACCACCCACTTCCACCCACCGCGACCAAACTCCCTTACTCCCACCTGGAGACCAAGGGGTATTTACCACCCCAACGGGAAGTTGATTGGAGTTAGTGGTGATAGAGAAAACCCTGGCTTTACGTACTAACATAAGCATTTTATATATATATATATATATATATATATATATATATATATATATATATATATATATATATATATATATATATAGATTAGTGTAAAATTGTGACTGTGAATATAATAAGGTATTAAAATAAAAAAATAATATCAAAAAATAAAATGTCGGCCTGTACGCGTGGAAAAGCCAAACCAAATACAGAGATCGTTTGGAAAGGGCATCTGAAAAGCAATCAAATGGTACGAATAAAACACCATATGACCTTATAAATAATATCTTTTTTTATATAGATAATGTTACCCGTTACGAGACGTATTCACGTACAACAAACGGCCGTGTCCATGACACAGCCACACCCCACTTTTTTGAATATGAAAACATGCATGTTGGAGTACCAATAATGCGCGTCTCGTGCACGATCTGTAAATGTGCAGCATCTGTCAAAAACGACATTTTATTCTAAAAATATTTGAAATACCTAGGCGTGACGTCATAGTTTTGCAACGTCATTTGTGAACTCATTTTGTGATTTTGGTGAATTTAAAATCGAAGACTTGATGGAAAATAAAACGAGTAAGGTTTTCCGAAGTTTAAGTAGGAGGGCAATTCAGTGATCAAGGGTTCATAAATTATTTCTGATGCTGTCGTCATCCCTATTGTGAGCCGGACTCGCGCTCCGATGGTTCCGTACTACTACACCTCCCCACACAGCTATGACAATGATACTTATTTACATTACAAACAAAAGACACCAACGCCAGCGAGATAAAAATGCTTTTTCTCACACTTGGTAGATTTTTGGTATGTTTTGTTTTTTTACTTTAGAATTAGTGCTTTAATCACACCAAGTTTCACGCTTGTACGTATTATAATTTTTATGATAGAGTTAAATCATAAATACTTCTATAATACCTATAAAATACGTAATATTATCATTACCCCTTATTTTTCTATTTTTTGTTATAGCGACAATAAAAACATTTTGTGAAAATGTCAACTGTCTACCTAATACGGTTCATGAAATACAGCCTGTGGATAGACAAACAGACAGACAAATGGAAGGACGGTTTAGCTGATTAGCCAATTTCATCTGGGTGTAATTTTACATTTGTGTTTTATGAATCACAAATCCTAGTTTCCAGTGAGATAATTATGTTTCTTAATGTGTAGGACCTGGCCGACCGAGCTCTGCTCGGGGCAAAGTACCCAGAGCCATTAAAAACATTTAAAAATACGCTATCTATGACACACTTCTCTGAACAAATCTCGGAAAAAAGCGGTCTCGGGATGAGACCCACTTAAATCGAATTTTCGCCCCAAAAAATCCCCGTATACCAACAAAATTGGTGTAGATCCCGTTAACTGGGGTTTTACTCATCATACTGAACAACTTTCCCCAAGGAACAAATAGTCAAGTCTCAAACAAAAAAAAATATTGTCGCTCCGCTCGTTTAAATCAGATTTTTCTGATCATTACATGATCTCGCCAATATCCGCCTGACCATTTCACGAAATGGCAAATTACAATGATATAGGTACGACACATGCATTTTTTTCAACACAATTGATAAGCCCGTGACATCATCTTACCTGATGGTAAGTGACGATGATGCCGAAGATGGAAGCGAGCTTACCAAAATTCCCCAACGCAATGGGAAATGGCTATCCTATTTTCAAGCATCAATGTTAACAGCATAGATGTGTTCCGCACATCTTTTTCCACACTTAACCTTTATGCAACGGAGGCGGTAATAGGTAAATTAAATGAAAATTTACAAATGTAGGTACTTACTCAAATATGTAGGTACGTACTCGTAACTAATAGTTATTTATGATACAAGGGTGGTAAAAAGGTCAATAACAAAAGAGTGACATATGTGAGCCCAAGCCGCCGGCTAGGGTTTACTATCGTCACGAGTTTGTTATTTTCTTTTACACCCATGTATCATGCGATGTTTTTCAATACAGTTGTGAGAAAACAGATAAAATAAAAAACGACCGTGACAGAAAAACAAAATACATGGGTACATATCTAATAAGGTTTCAGCAACCAAAGTTCATTTTACGCGACTTGTGGCTCGTTTTAAATGTCTGGTGATTAATCTCAGTTTGTTTTTTCTTAAACAATACACATACGTATTTTTGATGTGTAACATCTTTGCTCTCGCTTTCCTGCAATTTGTGGGAGTGATTTGGCTCGTTTTAAATGTCTGGTGATTAATCTCAGTTTGTTTTTTCTTAAACAATACACATACGTATTTTTGATGTGTAACATCTTTGCTCTCGCTTTCCTGCAATTTGTGGGAGTGAAATGTGTAACAGGAAATGCGAACGTTTTTTAATTCTCGAAAACTAAGGTTGTCATAGCCATGCCGCCTAGTGTGATGGCAAAGGCAAAGATGACATTACTACTATTCGAAGGGTCGGCCCGTGAATGTACGACCCGATAATTAATTAATTTCATAAGTATTTTGTCACATGTTACACATCATATGCGAGTACTGTAGGTCTCGTTTTTTTTTTATAACACATATATTAACTATTCAAAATTTTATTAGTTTTCACAACTAAAACATCTCAATTCAGTTCTACGATAATTGCACCATATTTTAATTAGCATACGTACGCATGCGTAATTTTTTTAATATTATCATAAACTACAATAAGACTTGGGATAACATTGTTATAAGCATTTAAACCTTCTTGGAAAAGATGACCTATTCCTTGGTGTAACTGATTTTTCTTCATTCATATTTGTTCTCGTTTCTTCACAAAGATATAATCCAAAGAGTATCTACTCAGCTAGCGTTATGTACTAACCTCACGGAAGAACAACATTTCTTTTAAAATTTTCCTATCAAAAGTAGTAAGAAGGTTCTGTAGATATAAAATAAATAAATAAATATTATGGGACAAATCACACATGGTCATCCAGCCCCAAAATAGGATTCCCTGTGTTATGGGTTACCAGAGACTGATATACATACTTACATACGTTTAAATACATACATATATAGATATAATTTAACACCCAGACACAGAGCAAACAGATCTGCTCATCACACAAATGCTTGCTCTGGGTGGGGATCGAACCCACGACTCTGGGATTAGTAGTCAAGGGCACTAACCACTGAGCCACAGAGTCAGTCAATATAATAATATTATATGGTTATTATTGTTTTATTGCTAGATATGTCTTGTTTCTCCGAGCTAGAAAAAAAAAGTGGTACAGTAAAAGCGCGTGTGCGGTAAAATCAATTTTGCACACACTTGACTGGCATATAAAGGACCACTTATCGAGCAACTGTATTGAAAAATATTTAATTCCATCACTCTAGAAATGGGTTATTACAACGACCTGCATAATTTCCTTTTCGACGCGCGAATGTGAGGTCGTAAAATGAAATATCTAGTTGAACACGACTGGAAAATACAATTACAGAATGAAAGGTCAAAGGTTAAGCTAGATAGCAATAACAAACTTTCGTATTAAGGTTATTTCGTATACACACGGTTATTTTTGGACCTGTATCTAAAAGTTCACTCACTTCTGGAAATTAAGATTGACACTCAACCTTTGAAATAAAATAATGTTGTTGCTACGACACTCGTAGTAATATTTCGTAGCATTTGGCGTAGTTGGTACTAGATTTACTTTTTTTATTTTATTATTCACAATTGGTAAGCCCTTGGTATCATCTCACCTGATAGTAAGTGACGATGATTCCGAAGATGGAAGCGGGCTTACCAAGATTCCCCAACGTAAGGGAGAACTGGCTTTCCTATCTTCAAGCTGGAACACTTCAATGTTGTTAACACTGATGTTTGGCGGCAAGACTTATATAAGATGGTGGTAGCTAGCCAGTCGGGCTTTTAAAATGACCAACCACCAACCAAACCGAGTCTTTCAAGTTGACCTCACCGGGAATCGAACCCGCGACCTCCTGGTGTGAAGCGAATGGACTAACCATTACGACATGGAGGCGGTTAAATCTATGTTTTTAAGGTTCAGGGGCCAAAATCGCAAGGAAACGGGACCTTATAAGTACACGAGAAATAATGTTGTTGCTACGACACTCGTAGTAATCTTTCGTAGCAGTTGTCGTAGTTGGTACTTGAGTTACTATCTATGTTTTTAGGGTTCAGGGGCCAAATTGGCAAAAGAACGGGACCCCTATAATTTCATCATACTTCATCCGTCCGTTTGTATGTCTGTCCGTGTGTTACAGTCGATCTTCTCTGCCAATATTACTAGACCTACACAGTACAAATTTAGAGCACTGATGTAAAATTTTGATCCAAAAGGAAAAATCAGCCAAGTGCGAGTCGAACTCGAGCTCCGAAAATTCCGTACCAGCATATATCCCCATGCAACTATGACAATGATATCTATTCACAATTCAAACAAAAGACATCAACGCGAACGACAGAAAATTGCTTTTTTTGTTACTCAGTTCGGACTCCCTAGATCACATACGTCTCACACTTGGCCGGTTTTTTTTATTTTTTATTTTATTTCAAAATTAGTATACTATAATTGCAGAAAGTTAACAGTTTTTATGTATTACCTTTCTTTGATAAAGCTATATCAAATATACCTCTAAAATACCTATAAAACTCGTTAATACACACTTTGTGAAAATTTCAAGTGTTTATCTATTACGGTGAAATACAGCCCGTTATAGCGTCGGTGGCTCAACCGGTAACGACTCGGTCCATCTAACCAGAGGTACCGGGTTCAAATCTGGACGGCCAATGTACCAATGAGTTTTTCAAAAACTTACGTACATACTTACCGATTGCTTTAACGGTGAAGGAAAACATCGTGAGGAAACCTGCACACGCCTGCGAAGAAACTCGAAGGTTGTGTGTGAAGTCGACCAACCCGCACTGGGCCCGCGTGGTCGACTAAGGCCTAATCGCCCTGATTCAGGGTAGGCTCGAGCCCCTCGGTGGGGACGTATATGAGCTGATATAATAAACAGCCCGTTGACAGATAGACGAACGGACAGCGGAGCCTTGTACAGAACCCTACAAACAAAGTCAATATGTCAAAAAAAAAGCAATCTAGGCAAAACGTGTACTGAAATGTACCTATGGCATCTATAGGTCTTTCCATTTGCAACTAGCAACAAATATTTTCAGAGAGCAATGTTGAAACGTAAATATTTAGATAACACTTGTCAAAATTATGCTGTTGTTTTAAGATAATTAAAAACAAACAAGCCTTAGACACCTAGTCAGTGTGCTTTAAAATTAAAGTTTCCCTGGACACTGCATACAATTGGTCGTAAAATAACATTTCTAAAAACAAATGACGGAGCAAACAAAATAACAGCGAAATCCCATACGTTCGAGAACCAAACTGTAACCAATCTGGGTGACGAGGGGATGAGGTCGTAATCTAGAGAGCGGCAGGGAGTGTCCATAATGTATACTCGTATAATACACTTTGGTTTATCAGTCTGGTAAATTATTTCTTTATATAACAAAAGACATCGCGTTGGTGGCGTAATGGCAAGGGCCGCTTCTTCCTGTCCGGGAGGTCGTGGTTCGAATCCTGCCACGTACCAATGTGTTTTCGAATGTATACTTCATATGTACGTTTATCCGACGCTTTTACAGTGGAGGAAAACATCCTGTGGAAACCTACACACGCCTGCGAAGCAACTCGAAGGTTGTGTGAAGTCGACCAACCCGCACTGGGCCCGCGTGGTCGTTTAAGGCCTGCTCGCCCTAATTCAGGGTAGATTCAAGCCCCTCGGTGGGGACGTATATGAGCTGTTATGATGATGATGATAACAAAAGAATTGCCAGCATTTCAAGACGCTTTACTGAAATTTAAAAATATTTTAATCATATTTAAAAAAAATAATGATTTTAGGGTTCAGAACAATCTAACTATGAATTAATTTTATTATGAAACATATAAACTGAAAGTACCAGTCGTCTCGGGCACTTAGGGTACAACGGAACCCTTAAATACACGACTGGCACTTAGGCTACAAAGTAATTAGTTTTATTTGTTAATAGGCTTAGTAATATGTTTGTACGAACCTCAAAAAACAATAAAATAATACCTTCGTGCTCTATAATATGATTATCATATCAACTGAAGGTGGCTGAACGGCTAGGGCTGCCGCCTCCTGTCCGGGAGGTCGTGGTTCGAATCCCGCCACGTACCAATGTGATTTTTAATTTAGATTTCATATGTACGTTTATCCGACACTCTTACGGCGAAGGAAACATCGTGAGGAAACATGCACACGCGTGCGGAGAAACTCGCAGGTTGTGTATGAAGTCGGCCAACCGGCACTGGGTCCGCGTGGTCGAGTAAGTCCCGATCGCCCTAATTCAGGGTAGGCTTGAGCCCGTCGGTGGGGACGTATATGAGCTGATATGATGATCAGCCGAAGAACTGCTGGACATAGGCCTACCCCAAAGATTTTCACGAGACGACCGGTTCTGCGTTGCCCGCATCGAGAGGCTTCCCGCCACCTTCACTAGGTTATCGGTCCACCGAGTGGGAGGCCTGCCTACGCTACATTTTCCGATGCGCGGTCGCCACTTGAGATCTTCACTACCCCAACGGCCATCAGTTCTACGAGCTATGTGCCCCGCCCACTGCCACTGCTACTGCAACTGCTCTATATATTATGTAGTTCTTCTCAACGATACCCAGAACGAAAAGAGAAAAAAAAGAATAATATAATATAAAGAATATTAACAAATTTAAAAACGTTAAGAGCAACCGACTTCAATCACGAAAAAATGAGGCGAAAAACCGACTATGTGTTTTTTCAGTTAAAACGACTGAACCGATTTTAATGAGGTTGAAAGATACTTCTAATATATAAAAATGAATCGCAAAATGTGTTAGTAAGCGCATAACTCGAGAACTGCTGGATCGATTTCGCTAATTCTTTTTTTGTCGAGTTCGTTATTGTCAGGAGAAGGTTCTTATGTAGGGTAGGGTAGTGTAGGGTAGGGTAGGGTAGGGTAGTGTAGTGTATGTAGGGTAGGATAGGGTAGTGTAGGGTAGGGTAGTGTAGGGTAGTGTAGGGTAGGGTAGTGTAGTGTGGGGTCGAGTAGTGTGGGGTAGGGTAGTGTAGGGTAGTGTAGGGTAGGGTAGTGTAGGGTAGTGTAGTGTAGGGTAGGGTAGTGTAGGGTAGTGTAGTGTAGTGTAGTGTAGTGTAGTGTAGGGTAGGGTAGGGTAGGGCAGTGTAATGTAATATAAGGCGGTACGTAGTTCGCCGGGACAGCTAGTATTCCAATAAAAAATATATTACAACTTGATTTCTAGTTTCTAATAAATACGTGGACAAACATATATACACGTACACGTACACTTATGCTTGGCACACCTGTTTAGGAGCTCACAAAGACTAACATATACAAATACTAACTTTTGCCCGCGGCTTCGCCCGCGTGGACATCGTTTTTACACAACAAACACATTTTTACATCTATAAGGATGTCTGTGCGAAAAATACAAAACAGTACATTATTCTTTCTTGCATCACAACATAAAAAAATACAGAAGAAAGCCTATACAATAGGCGGCCTTATGCTTCAAAAAATCACAACAATCCATTGTTCCGTTGCGATATCAAAAAAATAAACAAAAAAAGAGTATACGAGTATGTTTCAGTTCCCTCAGGAACTGCATCGGTCTATGCTATTTTCAAGGGATAAAAAATTGCCTATGCCCTTTCCAGTGACACAGGCTACCTGCGTGCCAAATTTCATCAAGGTTGTTCAAGGTGTTGAAGCGTGAAAAGGTAACAAACAAACAAACAAACTCACATTTATAATATTGAGTAAGGATTGTGCAATTTTATCTATACTACGTACATACGCAGGTTGAATTAATAACCTCCTTTTTTGAAGTCAATTAAAAATAGCTATTTCTTTATAGTAGCTATCAAAACTATAGTTGAATATCATTATAAACGGGAATTTCGACGTTTTAAGTAAATCGACTGATTCATAAACGCTTAAATTTATTACCACAACAATATGGCTCCGTTTGAACCCTTTGGGTACGGAACCCTAAAAATAATCAATTGTTATCTATTCTCTTTCAGAGCACCACGAAAGAGAGTCCGTCCATAGCAGTAGATGGGTTGTCCACATATCCCGGACTGGGGTTTGGACCGATGGGTCCCGTGGCCCCACTGCCAGGGGATCCCACCCGGCTGCCTCAGGGGGTACCACCGGGGACCCAGTTGCGACAGCAGCAGACCACAACAGAGGTGCCGACTACAGTCAAGGCCATGAGTGAGAGGAAACTTGTGATAGCTGCCTTCGAGTTCCACCGAGTAGAGACACCGTTTCTCATTGGACTCTGGATTTTCTTCGCTAGCCTCGCGAAGATTGGTAAGTTATTTAAAGAATCTTTGTTAAAATATTTCTACCACTCGGAATTAATATGTCATTCGTTTCGGACAGTGTTATTGTAATAATTACCCAGATTAGATAGGTACCTCTTGCGAAACCTTAAAGTCTTGAAGATAGAAGAAGATATAAAGAAAATATTCTAAAAACAAGCAAAGAAAATTATTTTTATGAGAAGATTAGTCAGATACTGTTTAAGGCTTTAAGATGCCTCAATCCGAGCAGGTTGATACGTGTTAGAATAATATTGAACGTAAGTCAATTTTTTTTAAGTTCAATGCGGGTCTTAAAGTCACTGATTTTTGTATGTCGGTTTTATTCAACATTAACTATTTGTTTTCGAGAAATTTTGCAATTAATGCCAAAAACAGGGGTCTACAGTATATTTTTTTACATCAAAAGTGGTAATATTTTTAAAATTGTATTCAATTAAATCGATTATTTTATTACCTTTTTTCAATACTGATAGCTTTACACAGTCTTTCAATCATTTGAATTGAATATTGTCATTTTACCTATCTTAAGGCCTTAACACGATAATTCCGTTGGCGAATGTCCATGCAACCGCGATCATGTTAACGCGAAAACTCTTCAATCTGTAATGGTAGTAAATTACTTTACTATCTCGCCCTTACAAGAGCCGTTTACAAGAACGTTTTAACTGAAATGGATCCTAACATGAGCAAAGATCCACAAATCTAGCTCTGTCTAGCTATCTGGAGTTTTAGAAAACCTGAACTTTGGTGAAAACTTTAGACTTTAGAGACCAACATGCATAAATGTCAGTATGCGTGAAACCCGTCCACACATCTGTATTTTATAGAATACAAAATACCCACTGGACATTAGACTTACACTGGACATTAGGCAGTATTTGTAAATTTAGTTATTCAACAAATTTTTTTTGTTCATGTATCGTTCTTGTACCTATTAAGAATATGGAAGACTTTCGACTTCTGTTTCGTTGTTTCAACTCTCCAAGTGATAACGACAAATGAAGAAATCTTCTTCTTCTTCTTATCAGCTCATATACGTTCCCACCGAGGGGCTCGAGCCTACCCTGAATGCGGGCGATCGGGCCTTAGTCGACCGCGCGGGCCCAGCGCGGGTTAGTCGACTTCACACACAACCTTCGAGTTTCTTCGCAGGCGAGTGCAGGTTTCCTCACGATGTTTTCCTTCATCGTAAGAGCGTCGGATAAACGTACATATGAACACCGAAATTCGAAAACACATTGGTACGTGGCAGGATTCGAACCACTGCCTCCCGGACAGGAGGTAGCGGCCGTAACCGATACGCCACCGACGCTCATAAAGAAATAAATGAGTTAATAATTATTTTTCGTACATTGCAAATTTAATTTGGCTCACACAAATATGTAATCAATACAATGAAATTTATATATACTTATTTTAACATTGCATTGCGATTATTCTTCGAGAGATTTTATGACTACTTACCCTTGGTCTTCGCATTCGTTTCATACAAAATATTTTGCGGCATTTACTCTTTAAAAAACTTTTTCTTGACTTCACGGCTGCGATATCTGACTTAGTGGATACTAAGCGTTCGTCATCATCCACCTCTGAGGTCCTTAATGTGGCATTATGAGTCATGATATTGTTAAATGTGGTGGCACACCTTCCCACAAAAGGTGACGCGTCGGTTGGTGTGAAACCAGTAGCTCTATAATTGGTCACTCGGTACACACGAGAAGATCTAACCATGTCCACGTCAGTGGAGCTTAGCGACCCTGACGAGATATAAACTCCTCTCTTTGAGCCTGGATTAGTAAATTTGTCTTGATATCTCAATGTATGAACTTTAGTATAATTATTAACTTTTTTTGGATCAACGCATTCAAAGGATGCACTTGATGTCACCAGTCTACCTCTTAGTGGTTTGTTCTGGAATTGACATCCCACGTCCCTGATATAAATTATTGCATCACTTGTAGATAGTTTTGTGTTATTTCTACTACATTTGCATTCAAGACAGTCGAACTGACATGACTTATTTGACTTAGGGCAGTTACATTTTTGCGATCCTATTTGAGTTCCTACTCCTGAAGAAAAATTTGATGATCCCGCGCCTATATCCTCTTTGAATTGACGCTGGTTTACGAAAACGTTTTTACTTTTCATTTGAGCGTTGAACTGCTGTTTTACTACATTTCCCAATTGATCTTTAAAAAGAATTTGGCATGCTGGAATATACTTGCATTTTGGAATATGTGGACATTCCATACTATTATCAAGTTCCCTTGTTATTTTACAGTCATCAATGTTGATGGGTCTTGAAATTGGTACGCAGAGTGGTAAATTGACGCATCGAGGATGATGTAAGCATGGAGGTACAAATTCACAGTTATTTTTCAACGCAGTTACTCTCTGACAGGCAGGAGCTACAGTGCAAGGAGGATGGTGCCTGCATGGTTTAGTAATTCTAATCAGTCTTGGGCTCGATTTTTCTGATCTATTACTGGTTTGACCAGTATCTTTGTTATCAAGGTGTTCACCATAATATGGATATTCTACTTCTTTTCTTGGATTATCTGTGAGTGTCTTTTGTGAAATAACATTTAAATTCTTACAAGAATACGTCGTAGTCGGGAATTCCACTTCATTCCGTGGATTATCTATTAGTATATTTTGTGGAATAATATTCGCAGTCTTATAAGTATACGCTGTAGTTGAAGTAGTGCAATTATCCGTGTAATTTTTATTTTTATTAAATTCATCCTCTTCTGTTCTACTTATTACTTGAAATATTTCATTGCAATTAGGACATGTTACTTTTTTTCCTCTTTTTTTTTGGGAATCTTTTGTCAATTTCGGTGACTTATTTAGGCTTTCATTATGAAGAATCATGTTGCTGCGCATTTTCGAACCTCTTTTTCTTTCAACAGAACTCTCTTCTTTTAGAACACCAACTTCATGGATACTATGTTTTTCAATATTTCTACTTGCGACTTTATCTGCTTTCACAAAACTAGTTTTGATATTACTAAATCTATCTTTTATATCTGACTGGTCTTGTGCCAACTGACTCGGTTTTTCTGCCAGTTTAGTTGTGCTAGTTATTTGTTCAATGACTGTTACAGATCGACTAACTTTCGCCAATGAATTTTTATTTTCTGTACAAGGACAAGTATAAGAAAATAATTGACATGGGCATGGGTTATCTACGCGTTTGCTGCGATTTTTCTTTTTCATACCATGATTAGAGAATTTTGCGTATGACCAAAATTTTTGGCGTCTTGAGGTGTCTGCTTTAATGAGATTTTGATTCTTGCTTTGAAAATGAGAGGACGTACTGTTTAGTCCTGGAATTTCCGAAGTAAGAGAGAAGTCTTTACTTACATTTTTCTTATTCATTTTTAACGTTATACTGTCACGTGTACAAAATTTTGGCTGCACATCGGTGGCACATTTTTGCACAATGGTGTCAGTTTCGGTATAATGATGCGTTGAGTCTTCATCATTTTCGATACCTTTTATTTCATTATCATCTTTTATCGCAGGTATATCATTACAAATGCTATTAGTTGACTGCTTTTTCAAGAACTGATCTAGATCGTAGAATATGGTGCTTGTAGAATGAACAACAGATTTGTAGCTAACATCTTTATTTAGACGGTTATATTTCTCGAATGTTATAAATGAACTCTTGCTTGAGGCGCTGGGTATGTTCAAATCTCCACAAGTTGTTTGGTAAACTGTGATATCGACTTTGGGTTGAAATGGTTTCTTGTATATGTGATTATAAAATGAATATGGCCATATGTCGTTCAAGCTAGTAAATGACCTGGCGTGGAGTATCTTTTTACCTTTATCGCACATTTTGGCTGCTTTATTTTGATCACAAAAGAAGTTATTTTTTTTACTCCTATCATTGATATAGATTTTTTGGTACAGGAATGTAATTTCGCCTTAATTTAAAGCGATAATTTCCAAAATTGGCAAACCTAGTTACATAAAATTAGTGAGCATTCAAAATGTTATTTTTTTGTAATTACTTTAAGTTTTTTTATATAAAAATCATTGCAGTTTTTTGTTTAGAAAATGAACATGGCGTCTTGTGATATAATTTTATGCTGAGATCAAAAGAGTACTTTACAGACTACTAAGGAGATATTATAAGAGTAGATGGTATAATTTTAGACCAGAGACTCAACAAATAAATTTGAAATACGTTTAAAACCCTAGTAAAATATAAGTCTATATATTTGAAACGTAAATATGTTGCAGCCAAAATATAAAAATGGCCAGTACACAAACCACCTAGCCGCATTGCAAACTACTCGGAGAAAAAACTCTGATTAAAACCAAGATGGACGGACGGACACACGGTTAGCTTTGTTCAGCATGTCTAGTGCCACTAGTATCGACTTGGTTAATCTAGTTTTTTATGAAGCAAGCTGTATCCACTGGCAGGGATCGCCCCTCCTGGCGTTCGAAAAGAGGTAGCGTGCTCAGTCGAGAAAGCCAAACAAGAACTCGACCCCAGACACCCCATGTTCAGATGCAGTCCAGCCCGTCCCAGACTAAAAAGCCGCAAGAGCTTCCTAGCCACTGTAGCAAAGCCACAAGATGACCCGCTAATGGCTAAATCCAGTTTATGGAAAAAGACCATCCCTGTCACGGAAAGCTTTATCCCACAACGAGAAGCCCTCCCCTCGGGCAGCTACTTGCCATGGTCTATTTGGAAATCTCTGAATAGACTGCGGACTCAGGTTGGCCGATGTAGGGAGAATATGTGTCGTTGGGGTTTCTGTGACGGAGAAGAGTGACCATGTGGAGTCACCCCACAAACTATGACGCACTTATTGGCTTGCCCCGAGTGCCCGGACACCTGTACAATGGTAGACCTCTGAGGGGCCACGGATAATGGCATACGCGTGGCTACCTATTGGGCCAATAAGATATAAAATAACAAGTGTCAATATTTTTGAATATTTCGATTCGAAAAGAAGAAGAAGATGAAACAATAGTTAACAAAGCGGCTGGTTGGTTTGTAAAACAGCTTATTTTTCAATTTAACTGTGACAGATATATGAAGTAAGAAGTTTACTTTATCTGTGACCAATGCCTTCTCTGGTAGTAAAGTCCTACAAAAATCGCTGTCGGTTGCAGCAAACTGACGTTATATCAAGGAGGCATCATTAGTTCCATTTTTTGCCACCGGGCCATATAAGTTTGTGGAACACATTTTTTTTCCTTCATACTCAGAAAAAAACCAAAGAAGTTTTCACAGATCATTATCATCATAATTTAAGGGCCGTGCTCTTGTCGGTGTACCTCTTTTCAGGTCTCTCTCTCCCGCACTATCTCCTTCATTTGACAGATAATATCAACAAAATGCTTCACATATTATGAAAAAAAAAAGTTAGAGGTTATAGTTTGTGGCTTGCAAGGATTTTTACCTACTTACTTATTCTTTATTCTTTTTTAACCGACTTCAAAAAAGGAGGAGGTTTCTCAATTCGACCGTATATTTTTTTTTATGTGTGTTCGCGGATAACTTCGTCATTTATGAACCGATTTTGATGATTCTTTTTTTGTTGGAAAGGAGATATCCCAATACCATAATAAGGAATCCAGGATCTGATGATGGCATCCCAGAGAAATCGAGAGAAACCTTAGTTTCCTGTTTGAAGTCGGTTTTTTTTGTTTAAAATTATTTACTTAAATGTTCAGCTTTTTTGTGGAAGTTCTATTAAGTAGATGAATTAGCTTTTCAGGCCACTGGTAGTCCCAAAGAATTAACTAAGTGTAGTCCCACAAACTTATCTGGCCCGGTGGCGAAAAATGGAACTAACGATACCACCTTGATATTACGTCATTTTCTGCAACCGACAGCGACGCTGTCACCGGGCCAGATAAGTTTGTCGGCCTCTATAAGTACATCAAGTAGAATCAGTGTCAGCTCTTAAAAAGTATCTATACACCAAACGGCGTAATCTTTTATTACAAGCTTTTATTTAGTTCCACCTGTCCCGGCAAGTAAAATTTGACCCACTTCCCGGTTTCCGATTTAGCTGAAATTTTTCATGCATATGTATATCGCGTGGCAATGCAATATTAAAAGCGTGTAGAAGTTTTTAGTTTTTCGAAATTATTAGTTTTACCTGACCCGGTGTCTGTAATGAAATCTTGCAAGTTAAATTTGACCCACTTCCCGGTTTACGATTGAGCTGAAATTTTGCATGCATATGTATATCGCATGACAATGCTACACTAAAAGCTTGTACCTAAACGTCGATTTTTTTTATTACAATTCTAAAAATTTTTTAAGACGTCAACTTTAAGTCAACATTAACCAGACAGTTTTTTTCTCTGCTTTCGTATGGGACCCGTAATCTAATTATGGAGAAGAAATACACAATGAATAGTGTTTAACTTTTGGGTACATCATCATCATCATATCAGCCGAAAATCGTCCACTACTGGACAAAGACCTCCCCCAAGGATTTCCACATCTATCGGCTTCCCGCGATCTTCACCAGGTCGTCGGTCCACCGCGTGGGAGGCCTGCGTACGCTACGTTTTGGGTACATATAGAAACTTTTTACTCAGCAAAGAGAATGTCATCGCTATTATCATTCTATAGGTTATGCTGGGGCCACACTACCGCCCGCCGCCGCCATGACGTCTTATCGCAAAAACATAGACCAAAATATTGTGACGATAGGGGATCGGAATGCATCAAAAATAAATTCTGAAATATAATTTCCTAAATTGCTCTCCTCTTAAAGTTTCAAAAAATCTTACTTGTTTTGTTTTTCCATCACGTCTTCAATTTTTAATTGATCAAATTCACAAAATAAGTTCGTCAATGACGCTAAAAATCTATGACGTCACTTGTCGGTATTTCAAATACTTTTAGAACAAAATTTTGTTTTTGACAGATCATAAAAAGTAACTCAAATGACTTGTAGTCCGATCCCCTATATACGCAATGAAATTAATAGCCATTTTGATGTTTATAAAATCTGTGTCATTTTCAAAGTCATAGCTAATTACTGTTGGTTAATCTTATTTCATTCTAAATAACACCGAATTTATATCTAATCACTCCTACAAACTTTCAAGATGCATGATGTCCATGCTTGTCAGTTTACAACCACACAAACGACTGGTTGTAGATGAATAATAGTTTATGAAACTGTTGCATAAAAAGGGTTCTTAAAATACGAGTGTAAGTTAAAAAAACGAGCCGTAGGCGAGTTTTTAGCATTACACGAGTGTTTTAAGGCCAAATTATGTGCAGTTTCATACACTACTTTATCTAATCTCATACATTGGAATTGAATCAACTAAAATACAAAGACCAAAGATAAGAGTAAGAAAAAAATCCCACGAAATTCAGTAAGTACCTACAACAAAACGTGTCATAGCGCTGAATCCCAGCGCATCACCGCGCTTGCACTGAAGCGGACGGTGTCACAGACAGGTTAAAACAATGTTTTCACTGATCTCAGACATTTTTAAACAAGAATGAAAATTATCCACGAAATTCAGTATCTACAACAAAATTCAATGAAAAACCAACACATCACCGCGCATGCGTTAAAGCGGGTGCTGTCACAGACAAGTAAAAATTGGAATGAAAACTTTTTGTATTGCTGTAAAAATGGCGGGAACCGCGTGTGCGTTCCAATATAAAAAAAAATTATATGGAACTTCGTTGGTGATATTATCTCTTTGGTTTAACTTGTATCGTAATGGAAAAAAAATTACATTATAACATTATTTCTCTAACAAAATAATGTTATAATGTTATATTTTTTTTTAATTAGGGTATTGTGTTTATAAAGTATGCCAATATAAACTCGTTTTGAAGTTGATAATGCGAACTTTACGATATGAGAGTAGATAAACTAGTTTACCGCATCATCTAACGCGCTTAATCACTTTCTGATGTGCAAAAATATTGACACATGATCGATAGTCTATCGCTTAACGTCATTAATAATCGTGACATGAATAAAAAACACGGCCCCAGCATAAGAAGTAGCCTTATTCTCGAATCTTTATTTGATTCTATTCTTACAGCACAGTACAGCATAAATACAGTACAGTGCACAAATGAAAACTTTGGAATATTTTTTACAGAAAATTTCATATGTATGGCCATAGATGCCTCGGCCTTTTTGACGTGAAAACGTCTTTAAAATTGCTTCCAAAGGGACGCAATTAAAAAAAAAACGAATGATAACAAAATCGGGGGATACAGTGTGGTGTTGCAGCTACATATCTAATCTATCATCTACATCCAAATTTAAATTACACCACTGGATAGCCAAAGAATTAAAAAAAATATTACGCTATGTAAGGATTGAAAAACATCGCGCGCGGCGGAGGGGCAAGCGCCGCCATTTTAAGGTCATTCTTCTGCGTATTGAGATTTTCATTTAGTATAACTTTCGACTCGGTGAAGCTACGATGTTCGTTCAAGTTTCAATCGTCAGCTCATGCCAAAATCTATCGATTATATATAAAAAATTACTGTAAAATTGTGACGGTGAATATAATAAGGTGTTAAAATAAAAAAATAATATTAAAAAATACGGGCCTATACGCGTGGAAAAACCAAATCCGAATACAGAGATCGTATACGGTTGGAAAGGACATCTGAAAAGCAATCGAATGGTACCAATAATACACCATATGACCGAGTCAAGCAGTGCCGGCAACGTAAAAAATATAATGCGCCCGATCGGTTCAACGACGGTGCCAGTACATACATAAACGTATTCCATGGAAGTAATAAGTACTTACGTACATTACTACTTATTACTTCCATGACGTATTCACGTACAAAAAAGGGTCGTGTCCATGACACAGCCACACCCCATATTTTCTTACTAATGTCACTGAGCAAACTCAAGATGCTTTTAAAGAATTTTTTTTGTATGTGACTTTGGTAAGACTATTCCTATATCTTTTCAGGTTTCCACATGACCCCGAAGCTTTCCAAGATGTTTCCCGAGTCCTGCCTCCTTATCTTCGTGGGGGTCCTGATTGGGGCTCTACTGCTCAGCACACACAGCGTCCACGTCCAGCCACTGACACCTGACACGTTCTTTCTCTACATGCTGCCCCCTATCATCTTGGACGCAGGATACTTCATGCCCAATAGATTATTCTTCGATCACTTGGGAACTATTCTACTGTTTGCCGTTGTGGGAACCGTGTTTAACACTTTGACAATAGGTGGGTATACAATTGTAACTTTGAATTTTAATATAGTGCTTCACATCAGCTCATATACGTCCCCACCGAGGGGCTCGAGCCTACCCTGAATTAGGGCGATCGGGCCTTAGTCGACCACGCAGGCCCAGTGTGGGTTGGTCGACTTGACACACAACCTTCGAGTTTCTTCGCAGGCATATGCAGGTTTCCTCACGATGTTTTCCTTCACCGTATATAAGAGCGTCGGATAAACGAACAAATGTAATCGAAATGTGAAAACACATTGAGGATCGAACCATGAAAGGACAGGAGGTAGCGGCCCTTGCCATTACGCCACCGACGCTGTATAGTGCAGATCTATCGAAAACCATACGAAATGTATCATACGAAGTTTTTCAATACAGTTGTGAGAGAACCGTAACAGAAAAACAAAATATAACTCCTAAGGTTTTGGCCACCAAAGTTCATTTTACGCGACTTGTGGCCCATTTAAACGTCCGTGAGACTAATCTCTTTGTTTTTCCTGTACTCATATGTTTATATTTATCGTACATAAATATTAACTACCTATTCATATTTGTTTTGTATTCACAACTAAACTTATTTTAGTCTTATAAAAAATGCGCCTTATTTTAGCTAGGCACGTTAAGTTTTCTTTAATATTACCATATAAATCGATTACATTAAGGCTTGGGATAATAATGTAAGCATTAAAATCTCCTTGGAAAAGATGACGTATTCCTTGGTGTAATCTATGCGCTTCATGTGTCGTTAATCTACCTATCTCCTTCTGACACAGGCCACCATGGTTTTTATTTCTTCACAAAGATATAACCTACAGAGATTCTAACCAACTAGCGTTATGTGACCTCTTAAAGGGACAACCTATCTCTGAAACTTCTCCTTTCAAAGGCCTCAAAGAAGATGTTGTAACCTTGGTTATTATATTTTTTTATTTGCTAGAAATGTCTTGTTCCTTCCCTCAAACAAGAATTTAAAAAGCGGCAAAGTAAAAAGCAAGTGTGCTGTAAAGTCAATTTTGCGCACAGTAAACTGGCATGTAAACTGTATTGAAATGTATGTATCTACGTGTTTGAGCTCCAAAGTTATTAATTACGAAATTTACATCGCATGTTCACGAAACGTATAAGCTTCTGTTATTACCGGTTAGATAGAGATCTTTATGCCATAAAATAAACATTTTGTAAAAAGATATTGTTTATCGTTTTTATTTATAGTTTATCGCTGATCGTTTATTGCAAAAATAAATTATAAGTACCCAATCTTTGATGTTTTGACATAGGTATCCCTCAAATTGTTGACTTGTACTTATTACAGCACCCAGCTGCCTTTAGGTCTACATTGTTGCCTTACTTTTGTTGGCAGTATTCTTACTACGCTGGCCCCGACGGGGTGACCTGACCCTGCCCCCCAACCCACAGAGAAACACTGCATCGCCATTCTGCCTTCGCCGGCGAGGGTGGCGTCCCCCCGCTTCTGGCGCTTACCAGCGCTACCGGCATATACCAGGCCGCTTCTCTCCGATCCTCCCCTGTCCAAGCAACGACCTAAGCCGAGGTCCGAGCCCAACTGGGCGCCCTTAGACAGTTGCATCTTTTTGCTTTGCATTTAGGTTGAGTGCCCTCCGCACTCGCCTCCCCTGCCCGGTGAAGTTGTAAAGGCCCCCACGGCCAAAAACAAGCTTGTCCTTTCGAAAAAAAATATCTTACTACGTCGCTCCCTTTAAAGTAGATATAGGCATATCACGACACGTTTGATCAAATGCGGTATCTACTCTAAAGCTGGTGATAGATACGCGAGCAAGTACGCCGAACTTATGGCTCCATTACTTTTTTCGTTCGCGTATTTAGGGTGACACACAGGCGAAAAAAGCTAGTGGAGCCCTAAGTACGGCGTACTTGTTCGCGCGTCTATCACCAGCCTAAAAATTAATTTCTCTGGATCATTTTCGTACCCTGTGGCAATGTGAGAACCCTAAGAATAGTACAGCTGCCAGGTTACAATATAGTAAAATATCATATTTATCCAAAAGTTGTTATTCCAATTGTAATGGAATAACACAATCATACCACATTTAGTCAGCTTTACATTAGGTATCTGTGGAAATCCTTGGGAGAGGCCGTCTTTCAGCTGATATATTATACCTACTAGCTTTTTACCCCGGCTTCGCTCACGTGGACATCGTTTTTATGACTGTCTTTGAGGGTGAGTGGTGCACGAGCCGCAAGAGCGTGGACATTAGTTTTCACCAGATCCCTAGCCCAGATCGGGCTTTTCTGATAAGCAGTCTATGTCATTTCCCACTCCTTCAACCATATCTGTGCAAAAAATCACAAAAATCCATTGTTCCGTTGCGATGTTAAAGAAATGAACCAAAAAAACTAACTATTTTTTCAGTTCCCTTAGGAACTGCATCGGATTATACTATTTTCACGGGATAAAAAGTAGCCTATGTCCTTCCACGTGACACAGGCTACCTTCATGGCAAATTTCATCAAGATTGGTCAAGGTGTTAAAGCGTGAAAAGGTAACAAACAAACAAACATACAAACACATTTATAATATTATAGTAAGGATTATTGTAGAGAGGCACATCAAGATAGACACTTAGGACTTTGTCGTATCTATTTGACCGCTCTTATGCTGTATGCGTATGGATCAGAATTGCACTATGAGTGTCTAGCTCGATGTGCTGGCTCTGTACATGTTAATAATAACAACCTAACATTTCTCAGGAGCTTCCCTCTGGGCCTGCGGTCAGACTGGTATGTTCGGGTGCACAACTCCTCTCCTGGAAATGCTCCTGTTCTCAGCTCTAATCTCTGCCGTGGACCCGGTGGCTGTTCTCGCTGTCTTCGAGGAGATCCATGTAGATGAAGTACTGTACATCGTGGTGTTTGGGGAGTCGCTTCTGAACGATGCCGTCACTGTGGTCCTGTATCACATGTTTGAAGCTTACACGTAGGTTTTTGTTGATTTTTTCCTCTATTTCATTGAATTAATTAATTTATATTTAAGTTAACAGTTAATAAACAGGTGTAATAAAATTTGTACGTAACCTGTTAACTGGGGTTCTACTCATCATACTGAACTACTTTCTCCCTGGAGCCCATAGTCAATTCTCAAAAAAAGAGTTGGTATCTTCCCCCCCCAATACAAAATATAAAAATGCACAAAATTGATCGATCAGCTGATCGATTTGTATAAAGAATATTTTTTTTACGATTTCAGTAAAGTCCAACAACAAAAGTTGTTCAGTATGATGAATAGAAAACCCAGTTAAAGGGACCTATACCAATTTTGTTATAACCTGTACTTATATGTAGGGCCTGCAACAAGTTATTTTTTATCTACAAATGGTAAGCCCTTGGCATCATCTCACCTGATGGTAAATGATGATGATGCCGAGGATGGAAACGGGCTTACCAAAATTCCCCAACAAAATCGGGAACTGGCTTTCTTATCTTCAAGCCGAAACACATCAGTGCTGTGACATTAATGTTTGGCGGCACGACTTAGATAATATGGTGTGGTGGTAGCTAGCTAGGCGGGCCTAGGAAATGTCTTTCTACCAACCAAATCGAGTCTTCCAAAGTTAGACTCCACCGGCAATTGAACCCGGGACTCTTGATATAAAGCTAATGGACTTAACCATAACGCCACACAGGCGGTTAAAAGTTATTACAAATGCCAAGATTTCTCTAAATAGTTTCATTGAGGACGGCTTCGACGGATTTATGACACAGATTTTTTTGGACTTTTCAAACAAATTAGCTGCTAGGTATCGCATTAAAGAAATTTATATTAAAATTAAACATAGCTCAACACTAAGTGACATAGCTCTCATAATTGCTAAACTTAAGTGGCAGTGGACGGCGCACATATCTCGTAGAAAAAATGGCCGCTGGGACAATAAAGATTTTGACTGGCGACCGCGCACTGGAGTGGTAGCGTAGGAAGGCCTCCCACTCGGTGGACCGATGACCTGGAGAAGTTCGCGGGAAGCCGCCGAATGCAGGCAACGCGCAATCGGTCGTTGCGGAGAAACTTGGGGGAGGCCTTTGTCCAGCAGTGAACGTTTTTTGGCTGATATGATGATGATAATGTATGAGAACCATCACATCAGCTCATATACGCGAGGGGCTTGAGCCTACTCTTACTGGGGTGATCGGGCCTTAGTCGACCACGCGAGCCCAATATGAGAATACCGAAAGTTTTTCACGATATCAGCAAAGTTGTAAAACAAAAGAGTTTCAGTTTCATGAGTAGAAGCTCTCCTAAAAATATGCACTATTTTACCTTATATCCTTGTACACATATTCTATTAACGTGTTAATAAATCAATTTATTTACCGCAGTGTCTCAAGACTAAGGTCTTTGACCAGTGTGTGTTGCCAGTGATGACTTACGGAACTGAGACATGGTCGCTTACTATTGGGCCTCATAAGAAGGCTCAAGGTCACCCAAAGGGCAATGGAGCGTGCTATGCTCGGAGTTTCTCTGCGTGATCGAATCAGGAACGAGGAGATCCGCAGGAGACCAGAGTAAACGACATAGCTCACAGAATCGCTAAACTGAAGTGGCAGTGGGCAGGGCACATAGCTCGTAGGCAGTAAAGTTCTCGAGTAGCGACCGCGCACCGGAAAACGTAGCGTAGGCAGGCCTCCCACGCGGTGGACCGATGACCTGGTGAAGGTCGCGGGAAGCCGATGGATGCGGGCAGCGCAGGACCGGTCGTCGTGGAAATCCTTGGGGGAGGCCTTTGTCCAGCAGTGGACGATTTGTGGCTGTTATGATGATGATGATGAAATCAATTTATTATTAATTTTATGTTAATGTCCTCATTCCCCCAGCTCCATTCCACCCTTGGTCAACAAGACGCTGGGAAGGGCTCCACCCCTTTGTTGTTGGTATTGTGCCTATCCTCACTTGTCATTTATTATGCGGACAACGATGGAGTGGAACTCCTTGCTTGTGACTATGTTTCCCGACGGATGATTTGGGGATCTCCAAGTGCCGTAAATAATCAAATTCAAGAACAGCCCTCACTAATCGTTCGACTGAGCTTAACCTCTAAACTTTTTTTTAATAAAAAAGATACGATAGCTTTTTTAAAATTACAACATTTGAACCTTATGAGAAGTGACCTAACGTGCTCTATACAATTGAAGTTTGTTTTTGATTTGAAATTTTGTAATTTCATACATATTCACACCAAGAACCTACAATCAAAAGTATCAACTATTTTGTAATTTATTTATTTTTATTTTCAATTTTATTTCAAGTAACATGGACTCATACATAGTGAGTAGAGCTTAACCTAGGGGATTAGTACATAAAATACACGAAATTCTCTGTTTGCGGCTCCTCACATTTCCGTAAAAATAAGGGCAGTGTAGAACCGGTTGTCGGGGAAATCCTTAGGGTAGGCATTTGTCCAGTAGTGGACATCTTCCGGCTTATATGATGATGATGAATGAATGAATTAATTAATCTTTAACAGAGAAATGGGTGGATCCAATCTGGTGTACACGGACTTCCTCGCTGGTTTGGCTTCGTTCCTCGTAGTGGCGGTAGGCGGCACCTGCATTGGCGTCGTCTGGGGCTTCGCCACGGGCCTCGTCACCCGGTTCACCCACGAAGTGCGCGTCATCGAACCGATCTTCATTTTCGTTATGGCGTACTTGGCGTATCTCAACGCAGAGATGTTCCACATGAGCGGGATTCTAGCGTGAGTAAAAATTACTACACTAATTACACATTTGTGTGCTACTTTGGTTAGCCATCTTTTTTTTATCCACAATTGGTAAGCCCTTGGCATCTTCTCACCTAAGTGACGACAATGCCGAAGATGGAAGCGGGCTTACCAATATTCCCCAACGCAATGGGGATCCGGCTATCTTATCTTCAAGCCGGAACACATCAATGCTGTTAACACTGATGTTTGGCAGCACGACTTAGATAAGATGGTGGTAGCTAGCCAGACGGGCGTTCAAAATATCCTACCACCAAGCAAACCGAGTCTTACAAAGTTAACCCTGCCGGGAATCGAACCCACGACCTTCTGGTGTAAAGCGAATGGACTAACCATGACGCCACAGAGGCGGTTATCATGAATTATTGGGGGACCTGAGATTGAAACCACTTCTTGCCAATGTTGGTAGGCTATATATTTAGTTCGGTAGATGCAGCGTCAGATTGGATGAGCGTCGCTCAGGACATTCTTATAAATACACGAGCTTAATACTGACGCAATCTGTGAACATATAGGGCAGAAACAAGGGAACTAATTAAACAATACAATATTTTTTATTGCTTCACAACATAAAAAAAAGAAATGAACAACACAGAAGAAAGCCTACACAATAGGCGGCCTTATTGCTAAGTAGCATTTTTTATTATTATTTACAATTTAATTTAATATAAACATTTTCTTCCAAGCAACCTTTAGGTAGGGAAACAGCGATAGAATATATTGAGGGGCGGTCCAATAATTGAAATAGAAAAATTTGCAAATAAACAGTTACCAAGATAAAATTCTTAAATATTAATAATAAATAAATGCATAAACAAACAAAAACATATAAATAAATAAATCACACATTTTATCTATCTATGGTAAAGAAAGGAAAATGAGATAGTAAGGAAGATGGAACAAGAGAACAGTGATATTATTAAGTTAATATACATATATACTTTAAGTTGTTATACATACTTAGGTTGTGCTGTAATGCACATCTTATTTTAACCATGGACGAAAAAACTTTATTAAAAAAGCAAAAAAGAGCGAAATCTCTTAAGTTATTTTTCTTCTCTTCGTATCGTGCATTACTTCTTTAATCGTGATATCCTAAGACATCGTTGATGCGATGTGTTTTTACTATTCCTTTAGGAGGAAAATGATATTTTGATATTTAAACTTGTCCGCTTCAAAATTTGCAAACGATTTTAAAGCGCCTCCCAGAAATCCGATTGAGCTGAAATGTTGAACTGATGAAATGATGAACGTTGAAGGTGGAATCAAGATCCCAGGATCGTCTTTTGTTTTGAATGGAATCTTTGGAAATACAGAGCTTGCCTTTTTTGTGCGTTAAGCATTTTTTTAACATAAAAAATAACTAGTGCCTCTGTGAGCTCGCAAGTTTTTCGTATAATATGTTTTACGTTTTCAAGCCCCATGGCTCCGCCATTTAAAAAAAATGTACAAAATTGAATGGATAAAAAAGTAGTATGTGATTTTACGAAACCACGGTAAAAGTGAAACTTTTTTTCACATTATACACATTTACAGAACACGAAACGATCATGACTGCTCTCGTCTTGGAGCTACGGTACAGAGGACGAAACGATCATACCGACCATTACGCGACACACAGACGAAAAAATTCGAGACGATGTAATAAAAGTTTCACTTTAAAAAGTCCATATAATTAATTATCGAACCTACTCAAAAAATTTCACGAGATATGCGACATGTAGAGGTGATTATTAGAAAAATAACAAAAACCAAAAATCATAATGCAAAAATGTATTAAGTTGTTGCGATGGATGTCGGTTTTTTAACGTGTTTATTCGATATTAATAAATTTAAACTAACAATAGATATTAAGTTTTGTGTTACTAACCAAATATGGACTCTGTCTGAAATAAAATATTTATTTCAGTGTAGTACTTAAGTATCAGGTATGTCTATTTGGACGACGGATCAGGTGGTGAACAAAAAGACGGAACTGAACAATTTTTCTTCAATAAACCTATGGTTGATTCCCAAATAATTGATCTTTTCGTACATATTGATGAACTCATTCATTACCCAACTTTGTTTGAGAAGTTTAGAGATCTGAAAGAAAATAATTGATTGTAGAGTTTTTTAGGGTAAGTTGTTTAGTCGTCTTCTCATTCATTTCCTGTAATACGTCCGTCATTAAACCAGTCACATTTCTTAATACGTTTACAAGGGGTTTTGATAAAGTTATCTATCACTACGTTCACTGACATAAGGTCGACCGGGGCTATTGTAACCTAAAATTAACATGTGTCAAATTGAAAGGCCAAAAAAGTACTTTAAGAATCATATTTTAATTAAATACTTGCGTGGTTACATGCATTGTTTAATTAACTTCACCTCCAAGTGTAAAATATACCAAAAATGCTTTAGTTTTACAATGTAAGCTGAAAAATATGGCTGTAGGATCTTCTAACTTGTGTAATTGAAAGCCACATTGGATGTTATTTTTATAAAATAACTACATAGCAGTAAGTTTCGAAGATAAAACCAATAAATTTCATACCTTCTAATCCTTAAAATAAAGTCCAAAATAAGATTTCAAACACTTAATTCTTTTTCGAGGTAATTGTAACTACTTTTAATTTTAGTGATTTAGTTTAGTATCGGTAAAACAATGACACTTGGCGCTATTACAGGGGCGGGATTATATGAATAGATAGTTCTTGCATTGTTCTGAAGATGGCGCAGATCGTAATTTTCAACATTAGATTTGTAAAATAAAAACGGCACGCCCCGTAGGCACCTTAGCCCCGATCAACCTTAATACAAACTTCATCCGCTACAGAGAATTTGAACTAGGTCTATCGTGGGAAACATATGACAAACTAGTCACAGTCTAAGAATCCATAGACTGTGACCTAGTTATGAGTGAAAGTCTCAGGGAAAAGTATAGGTAAGCTTTATTACATTTTCAAGATTGTTTATGGTATCATTAAATTGTTTATTATACAATTACTTTGAGTGAGTAATTATTTATCTTCTAAATATATAAAAGGAAAAGTGACTGAATGGTATACCAACGCACAGCTCAAACCACTGGACGGATCGGGTTGAAATTTAGCACGCAGATAACAATTATGACGTAGGCTTCCGCTAAGAAAGGATTTTGGGAAAATCCTACGGAAAACGCAAAAATCGGGATCTGCGCGCGCGAAGCCGTGGCCACCCACTAGTATATTCTATCAATGGTTTCAACAAAACGACTAGATGAAATTTTGTATATAGCCTAATATCAACAAAAAAAAGCACAATGTAAACAAACTTAGCAGGGATTTGACAGTTTCAAATGTCAATTCCGTAGTACTTTTGTTTACCTTTTGCTTTTTTTGGTGGATATAATTATGGTATAGGTATTGTTTCCCTTTTTACCCTTTTTAAGGAGGGTTATATTTTTCGATTGCATGTATGTATGTATATTTATTTCTTTGGCACGCCCTGTAGCCTAAACGGCTTGATGGATTTTCGAGTTCAAGACTTTTGTTTAACTTTTTTTCCTTTTTTTTTGGTTGATATATAGTATAAGTATTGTTTCCCTTTTTACCCGACTGCGCCAGAAGGAGGGTTACATTTTTCGATTGCATGTATGTATGTATATTTATTTCTTTGGCACGCCCTGTAGCCTAAGCGACTTGATGGATTTTCGAGTTCGAGGTGTCGTTAGATTTGTCTTGATCCCGTGTATGACATAGGATCTTTGACGGAAAAATCGGTGAACATACATTAAAAAATATATATATACAGTCGAACTTAATACCTCCTCCTTTTTGAAGTCGGTAAAAAAATAGAGCTTTTATGCAGTCAGGTCTTTACTTTTTAATTAATTCCTAAAGTTATTAAGTATATCTACTAGATAGGTCATCCTTGAGAAAATCCGATTTCCCACTAAAAATAATATTAGTCAGTCTCTCTTCTTCAGTTCTTCAGTTTTAGATAAGAAAATTATAAAAAGATAGGGATCTTATCAAACCAGTTTATTAAAAGAAAAGACTTTAAACTGAAAACATTAACCATTTTCAGGATCACATTCTGTGGCATTACGATGAAGAACTACGTAGAAGCGAACATATCGCACAAATCCCACACCACCATCAAGTACACCATGAAGATGCTGTCCTCGTCGTCGGAGACCATCATCTTCATGTTCCTTGGCGTTGCCACAGTGAATAACAACCACCACTGGAACACCTGGTTCGTGTTGTTGACCATTGTCTTCTGTTCTGTGTTTCGAATAATAGGTAAGTGTAACTTCCTTTTTTTGGCTCTCTTCTAAAATTTCATCATAAAATGTCATCATCAACGTTCCTTTGTTTTTTTTTCATTCATTTCTGGTAATCCCTTGGCATCGTCTCATCTGATGGTAAGTAACGGTGATGCCTAACGTTATGGAAAACTGGCAATTTTAGCTGGAACACATCAATGCTGTTAACATTGATGTTTGGCGGCAAAGCCAGGCGGACTTCGAAAATTCTCTTCCACCAACCAACCGAGTCTTACAAAGTTAGACTCCACCGGGAATCGAACCCGCGACCTCTTGATATGAAGCTAATGGACTTAACCATTATGCAACGGAGGCGGTTTAAATAACATTATAATAATATGGTTTCATCCTTCGTCTTTAATAATCTGCATCGATGGTAGCCAAATGTATACCTACAGTGAAATTGTCATAACGTGGTTGCTCATAAGTAAAGTCTTCTACTGATTTTTTTTTGTCTCGATAAGCGACAAAACTTTACGGCGTCGGCGCGCCCTCAATCTACGCCGATGCACGCACAAAAAAAAGTAGGTGCTGGAACTACCCCTCCGGGTAGGGTTCTTTTTTTAAAAAATAGGCAAAATCCGCAAAAACTGAATATACAGGGTGTAACAAAAGTTGTGTAGGTCCAGTTAACTAGGGCTTCTACTCATCATACTGAACAACTTTTGTTCTACGACTTTGCTGAAATCTTAAAATGAATTTTGAACTCTTTATACAAATCGATAAGATGATAGATCAATATATGCATTTTTTTATGGAGGGTCCAATTTTTGTTTTTGAGAATCGACTATGGATTTCTCGGGGAATTTTGTTCAGTATGATGAGTAGAACCCTCAGTTAACGGATCCTATCCTGGATAATTTTGTTACATCCTGTATATGAAAAAGGATATAGAGAGTATGGTATCGATGATCAGGCAGGATGAATGACAATTTCCAAAATAACAACAAAAAATAAAAAGTTACTATTTATTTATTTTACTCACTACTAAATATAAACCTTTTAGCTACTGAGGATGCATAATTATTGTTTTTGTTAATAAATATTCTGATTTGTTACAGGAGTGTACATATTTAGTGCTGTAGCAAATAAATTTCGTTTGCACAAATTAGATAGGGTGGAAAAATTTGTTATGTCCTATGGAGGTTAGTACTTGATGATTTCAGTAGTGTGAAGTACTGTAAATTTTTTTTTATCATCATATCAGCTCATATACGTCCCCACCGAGGGGCTCGAGCCTACCCTGAATTAGGGCTATCGGGCCTTAGTCGACCACGCGGGCCCAGTGCGGGTTGGTCGACTACACACACAACCTTCGAGTTTCTGCGCAGGTGTGTGCAGGTTTCCTTACGATGTTTTCCTTCACCGTTAAAGCAATCGCTGAGTACATGCACGTAAGTTTCGAAAAACTCATTGGTACATTGGCCGTCCGGATTTGAACCCGGAACCTCCGGTTAGGAGGACCGTGTCGTTACCGATTGAGCCACCGACGCTTCTTTTTAATTTTATTTTAAATGTGACGTTAAAAACAAAATAGAGACGGAAAATAAACTCTTGATCGTATCGAATTTATTATTCGTCTTATTTGATATTTTATAGATGTATTTTGTATGGCACTAATAAAATCGTTAAGTTTTGGAGTTTTTTTTTCAAACGATCAAATGATTAAAATGATCACTGTAAATGAACCTCAAAATTCAATGCACAATTTTTTTATCTTACATTTTACAGAGGTTTAAAAAGAATGTTTTATTTTTTTCAAGAATTGTTCAGATTTAAATTTTAAATACTTAGTAAGTAAAAATCTGCTTTGAGAAAAAGCCAAAGTATTTTTTGCTAAAGACGTTCATTTTATTCTACTTTTTCATTAATCTTTACACAAGGGTCTAAAAACAATATGCAAAATATTAGGGATAAGTGAAAATCTTTAATGAAAAAGTTTTTATGAAACGCCAAAGTATTTTTGCGAAAGACAAAAGTCATCAGGGTATAACAAAATTGGTATAGAAGTCATTAGCTGGGGCTTTAACTCTTCAGAGAAATCGATCAGCTGATTGACTAATTTTAGAACTTCAGTATGGATCGTCAATTTGATTTTTTGAGCATTGGGTTTGGATTTCATGATAAAAAGTGTACAGTGTATGATGAGTAGAAGCCCCAGTTAACGGTTCCTCCGTCAATTTTGTTACACCCTCTATAGATTATGATTCTCATAATTGCTTAAAATTTGAACCTGTTTTAGGTCTAAGAGGAGCGGTTGCATTCGCTCTGGTGCTATTAATTGATCCTGAAATAGTGAAACTTCAGCCGATGTTTGTTACAACCACTATAGCGGTGATATACTTCACCGTGTTCATACAAGGCATCACAATAAAGCCTCTAGTCAAGATGCTGAATGTAAAGACTGCTGAGAAAAGGAAACCAACTATGAATGAAAGGATACACGAAAGGGTAAAAAAATAAAATTTACAAATACTATTATTATTTCAGATAACATAAACCATATTGTATTAATAGAAGTCTTAGAATTAATTTAAGTATAATTGAAGCTATTGATGGTACGTAAGATAATTGTTGATCAAGTAAACATTCCAGCAATCAGTTTCATTAAGGACAGGCATTTAGTTTCATTACACAAAAAAAACTTAGGATACCTACGTTTAAGTACCGGATGAAATTCAAATAAGCAAGGTTATGAAGTGTCTGGCGCAACTCTAGTAACCTATTACTGAACGTTAATTCAAGCGACGAGAGGACAAAAGAAATACGACACCTAGAACGCGCTATTAACATTTCTTCAGCACTGAGTATAAATACAAGTAACACACGGTGGTTTAGTTGGATATGTTCATCATCATATCATATCAGCCGAAAGACGTCCGCTGCTGGACAAAGGCCACACCCAAGGATTTCCACGACGATCGGTCCCGCGCTGCCCGCATCCGCGGCTTCCGCGACCTTCACCAATTCGTCGGTCCACCGACTGGGAGGCCTTTCTACACTACATCTTTCGGTGCGCGGTCACCACTCGAAAACTTTTACTACCCCTACGACTATTTGTTCTACTACCTATGTACAATGCCCACTGCCACTTAAGTAAAGGAATTCTGTGAGCTATGTCGTTTACCTTGGTTCTTCTACGGAACTCCTCGTTTCTGATTCGATTGCGTAGGAAAACTCCGAGCATAGCTCGCTCCATCGCCCTTTGGGTGATCTTGAACCCTTCTCATAAGACCCATTAGTAAGCGACCATGTCTCAATTCCTTATGTAAGTACTGGCAACACACACTGGTCAAATAACTTAGTCTTGAGCTAGATATGTTGCTATGAACAAAAAGAACTATGGACAATTCAGTAATTTTTTTTCATTCACCGTTCAAATTCGAACAAACATTCGATTAGTTTCTAGCTAAGGCAATTTAGTTGTAATGCCAAGAATATTTATACAACAAAATTGTCTACGGAAATTTTCTACTTCTATTAGTGAAATTGATTATAATTACTATTCAGAAAATAAAAACAGGACACTCTATAAAAATGCTATAATTATATTATGTAGATGTTTATATTTAACGCTAATGTATCCTAACAACAGAATACATTAACTACTACATTAATCTTTCATACGGATAGCAATTAAGACATAGTCATTTTGGAAAATTCCTAGAGGAGCGACAAAAAAACGGGATCTGTGCAGGCGAAATCGCAGGCAACAGTTAGTTAGATAGAAAGTGAACCTTTGTTTATTTTTTCTTATATGCCTTTAATTGCATGTATCTATGTACACAGTAAACTGTCAATTATATAAAGTATAGTATTTTATGAGCCTATTTAAAGTACTCCTTCATTTGTTTTCTTTTGCAGTTTATGGACCACTTGATGGCAGGCGTTGAAGATATATTAGGTAAACATGGTAATCATCACATAAGGGATAAGTTTAAAAGGTTTGATAATCGGTTTATAAGACCGTTTTTGCTGAGAAATTATCAGGTAAGTTTAGTGCGACACCTTTATAATGATTCTCTAAACTTATGATCATCATATCAGCCGAAGGACGTCCACTGCTGGACATAGGCCTCCCCCAAGGATTTCCACGATGACCGGTTCTGCGCTGCCTGCATCCAGCGGCTTCCCGCGACCTTCACCAGGTTATACGGAAACTTATGACAATTGACCACACTGAACGCGTCCAAGAACCGACTTGAGTCTCAACAACTCAACTTAGTAAAATTTTGTTAATTTGTTTTGTAAATACTAACTAAACGAACTTAATAAACAATTAAAACCTAACTGCATAAAAACTTATCCTCTCATTTTTGCAAGCCGGATAAAAATGTACCTTATATCACTTACGGGATTAAGACGAATCTAACGACATCTCGCACTCCAAATTCATCAAACCGCTTACGCTACACAACGTGCCCAAGAAATATACATTATTAACATAGGTACGGAGGGCGCAGTCGGGTAAAAAGTACTGAATCAATTTTAATCAACTTTATATGGGACCAACTAGGAGGCAATACCTATCAATTAAAAGAAAAATCATTAAATCGCCTTTACATTTTGTTCTGAAATTGTTCATGTTACTAGCTTGTGACGTCATTATCTTTAAAAAACTTATTTAGTGATTTGAATAAATATGTAATTGAAAATGGATAAAAATATCAAATGTACAAGTTTTTGTGCTTTTGTAGGAGAAATACTATGTAGTGAATAATAATTTATATAATATTTTTTTTTATATTGTTAAATATCCTATTTAATAATGGATGTCTTTCAGGGTGCGGAGCCAAAGATTTTAGAGACTTATTCGAAATTAGCAATGAAGGATGCTATAGAGTACATGCAAAGGAATGCTTCCACTATAGGTAACATATCAGGAGCTGAGTCTATGTCAGCTATATTCAAGAATTATACTGGTGCTAACATTAATGGGAGGTAAGTGTAATCAACAAACCTTACGAATTATAATGGTGCTAACATTAATGGGAGGTAAGTGTAACCAACAAAACTCAAGAATTGTACTGTTACTAACATTGATGGGAAATAAGTGTAATCAACAAAAGTCAAGATTTATACTGTTACTAAAATTAATGGGAGGTAAGTGTAATCAACAAAACTCAAGAATTGTAATGGTGCTAACATTGATGGGAGGTAATTGTAATCAACGAAACTCAAGATTTATACTGGTGCTAACATTAATGCGAGATAAGTGTAATCAATAAAACTCAAGAATTGTACTGGTGCTAACATTGATGGGAGGTGAGTGTAATCAACGAAACTCAAGAATTATACTAAGTAGAACTAACATTAATAGTCAACAAAGGTAAGTGTAGTCAACAAAACCCAAGAATTATACTGGTGCCAACATTATTGGGAGGTAAGTGTAATCAACAAAACTCAAGAATTGTGCTGTTGCTAACATTAATGGGACGTAAGTGTAATCAACAAAACTAGAAATTCTAGTCGAAGATGTAAAGATAATTGGCTGACCCTTTGATGGTCCAGTGGACAGCGCACCTGCCTGCTGGCTGAGATTTGTGGGTTCCATCCCCACCCAGGGCAAATATTCGTATGACGAACAGGTTTTTTAGGTCATATTTTTTGGATCTGGACCTGGGTATTTTATGTCTAAATATAGTGACACTTTATTAGTACCCTTCTCGGCGGAGTATACCTCCGTAAGACTCGGTTTGATTGGTGAAAAGGTATTTTATAAGCCCGCCTGGCTAGCTACCAACGTCTTATCGAAATCTTGCCGCCAAACATCAATCTTAAGGTGGTTCCGTTAGCACACTAGCGCCGCCAATATAAATAAATAATTTACTCATTCTTGTGGACTTTAATCAAAATCAATAAGTATTTTTTGCGAATAGGAGGGCAACAACTATTGTTTAATTGTTATCTTATAACTGTTAATATTAGCAACAATTATTTTTTTGCAAAACTGTTAAAAGTGGCCACCGATTTTTTAAATATTTAAAGTTATAAGATACCAATTGATCAATTAAGTAAATTATTTATTTCTATTGGCGGCGGTGCTAGTGTGCTAATCAAACCAGCTTAAAAGCAATGATGTGTTCCGGCTTGAAGATAAGATAGCCATCGCGCTCGTTGGATAATATTGGTATTTTCGGCATCATCGTCACTTACAATCAGATGAGATAATGCCAAGGGCTTTTTAATTGTGGTTTAATAAAAAAAATTGATTCCTGCAGAAAGGTTTTCATAATCAAGAGTAGAGGCCCTGTATTAGGATAGCTGGAGCTTCTCTTACCATCAGCTGATCGATTTGTATGAAGAGTAATTTTTTTTTACGTTTTCAGCAAAGTCGTAGTTTTGTTACATCCTGTATATGTAAAAACATTAGTTAAGTCATTAAGACATTAAAGAATATCAAATAACAATAGGGCACAAATAATCATGCAGGGAATCGAACCTACAAAATTTATGCGTATGTTTTATTAAGTAACATAAAGAGACTGCGCGCACCACAGTCAGATAGCCCATTCGATGCCCCGACCACAGATAATATGCACCACTTAAAGGCGTACAAGCAGAAAAGACATTCAATCTATCATCCTAGCGTGCCGGACACGAAAGTGTACCGTGGCTGTCTACGTCATTAAATAAGTTTGAAATTTTTCAGTCCAAGCTTCAGTCAGCTGGATTCGTCAACGTGGAATATCGACATGCAGGAGTTGGAGTACAACCCTAGCAAGAAGGATCTGACTGACGCCAGGATTCATCACCTCCTAGCCGAGGAGCTCTGCAAGCCGTACAGACGTGTATGTGTATGTGATAATTTTAAGATAGGTGTTCTAAATATCGATGTTAAAATCTTGCTTGATGTGCTTATGTTGTTTTCTATTCTGTTATATAGAAAAGAGTAAAAAAGTAGGTACCTCCCATGCGGTGGACCGACGAACTGGTTAAGATCGAGGGAAGCGGGCAGCGCAGGACCGGTCGTCGTGGAAATCCTTGGGGGAGGCCTTCTTTCAGCAGTGGACGTTTTTAGGCTGATATGATGATGAAAAAAAGATGGTAGTTACTTGTAATCAAGGAATTTTCATATATTTAGTAGTTTAAGTACTAAATATAATTCCATGCCTGTAATTTAACCACGCTTCTTTATGTCTTTATCAACACTTGCTTGTAAAGTAACTCATAAATCTTAATCCACCGCTTTTATTTCATAATACAGCTTACACGCGTACTTCATAATTTTGACCGACGACGTAAAAACGGAGGAGGTTCTCAAGTCGACCCGTACATCGGCAAAGAGTTTTTGTGTCTCAAAATAGTAATCACTTTTGAAAGTAAGCCTCGTGCATCGCCGCAAAGTCACCTGTCTATCGGTGTTCTACAGGATTCATTTCGGAGAGTGTGCCCTGGAGCTTCACAACCTTATTCCCCCCTCTCCATTTCATCATCGGACGACCAGGCGCGGAGGGCGGTTCCATCCCTTTGTCGTCAATGTTCCACCTTTACGCACGAAGCGTTTTGCGTCTTCGTTTATCATGCGTGCGGCCAAGGAGTGGAATTCCCTTCCGGCGTCTGTATTCCCCGATTCGTATAATTTAGGAATATTCAAACGAGAGTGAATAGGCACTATTTGAGCTTGCAAGTCACATCCTCGGCTGCATTAGCACTTACCATCAGGTGAGGTGCAGCCAAACGCACTCAAATTAAAAAAAATAATTAAACAGTGTTAAATTAAAACACGAAAAATAAAGATTTTATGTTTTCATCAAATTGTTTACTTTCGTCAGAGATTATATATATAGAATATCTCTGACTTTCGTCAATAAATTTACATTAACTTATGATATAAATACAAAAACATTCAGTTTACAACCAAGAGTCCTAGGCATGCAACCTCCTTGGCGCGGGCAGAGAAAAAAAAACCGGTCAAGTACGAATCAGACGTGCTTCGAGGGTTCCGCACTCCTACAGCACTCCGCACAACTATGTCAATAATACCTATTCACATTACAAACAAAAGACCAACATACCTATTCACATTACATCATCATCATCATATCAGCCACAAATCGTCCACTGCTAGACAAAGGCCTCCCCCAAGGATTTCCACAACGACCGGTCCTGCGCTGCCCGGATCCATCGGCTTCCCGCGACCTTCACCAGGTCATCGGTCCACCGCGTGGGAGGTCTGCCTACGCTACGTTTTCCGGTGCGCGGTCGCCACTCGAGAACTTTACTACCCCATCGGCCATCTGTTCTACGAGCTATGTGCCCTGCCCACTGCCACTTCAGTTTAGCGATTCTGTGAGCTATGTCGGTTACTTTAGTTCTCCTGCGGATCTCCTCGTTTCTGATTCGATCACGCAGAGAAACTCCGAGCATAGCACGCTCCATTGCCCTTTGGGTGACCTTGAGCCTTCTTATTAGGCCCATAGTAAGCGACCATGTCTCAGTTCCGTAAGTCATCACTGGCATTACAACGTGGTGCGAAATAAATAAAAAAAGTATATTTCTGTCGTGACAGAAATATCCTTTTTTTATTCATTTCTCACCCTTCCCGTTGGTCACCCTTTGTGCAAAGTATATATATATATATATATATTGCTTTGGTTATACGGAACCCTAAACAAGATCGATTGGGGATGTGCCGTTGGTTTAGTGTGAAACAATTTCAATTTTATTTCGTGAGTGGATGATTAATGTAATGAGGTTTGCTACTTTGTTATTGATGTGTAACATCTTTGCTCTCGCTTTCCTGCAATTTGTGAGAGTGATTTCGTGAAATGGGAAGGAAATGTGTAACATGGGACGGAAATGTGTAACAGGAAGTCGCGAAAGCGCGGAATTCTACTTTACGAGAGTCCGACTCGCACTTGGTCGGTTTTTTTCGTTACTGTCAGATCCGTCACCCAGGTACAATATCGTCATCAAATCTAACTAACCTAAAGTATTTTGTCACATGTTACACATCATATGCGAGTACTGTAGGTCTCGCTCGAATTTTTTTTTACAATTGGCCGGTTCTACCGAAAACAGATCCAAGTCTCTTTCGTTATATCCGTTGCATTAAAGTTTTTTGCCCTGACCTTTTTACATACATAACAAATCTTCTTACATGACCTTTTCACATGAATGTATACATACATGTATTTGATTTTTGAGGCGTTTCACATCAAAATCCGCGTATAATTTTCATGTACAAAGGTCATGTAAGAAGATTTGTTGTCTATGTTAAAAGGTACTATATGTATTGTAAGTACATTTTTTTGTGATTGGACCATAACTTCTTGGGGTAAAGTGGTTCAGAGTCATAAACAGAAGCCCTGTTATCGGGTACTTACTAATAAAGTATAGCATCTTAAACTTATGTAACTACTAAAATACGTTTATCTTTACATTAAAAAAAATTAAATGTAATGCGAGTCCGTCTGGTGATTTTATCTAACCGATTTGTTTTATTTTTTGACGTTATAGAAGTACCTTCTAGGTACATTGATTCAAATTTGTGCAGTCGAATACTCAACTCCTTTACTACATTGTCTTAGGCAGATGACCTGACTACACTGTTAAAATTATCGCACTTGTGTCCTTTACAGCATCGGCGACTGAGCTACAGCCGGCACGCAGTGAACGACAGAGACCTCGGTACGCAGGTCAATTACAAAACGCACATGAACATCCGCAGGCTGGTCGGCGACAGGAAACACCACCATAAGCGGAGTAAACGTGGGAAGCAGGTGGGATCATTGATGAAAAATTAGTTTTTTTTTTCATTCCTACGTAAGAAATAGTTGTAGGACCCTAACTCGTTTAAATTAACCCATTGATCAAACTTACCTAATTATATCAAGGAACCTAAAATTTAATTTGAGTTCATTCTGCATACAAACATATTATTAAGATGAGCTAAGTCAGGCTAAACTAATTGGTACTTGGTTATTGGTTATTGATGATGTAGACAAGCTGACTAAAAAATTAAACTTATTCTGCCAATTCTTGATACCTATGAGAAATACCTTTACTAACAACTTGTTTCAAATTTCAAAAGCTAGAAAAGCTTTTGAGAAAGAAATTGGAAAGAGTCGTTCTTAAATAACATTTCTAGCTGTTGATATCAAGTAGCAGATACTTCACCTATACAAATATCCTTTCTTAAGGAAAACCGTTCTTTTTTGCTTCACTCACCTCGAAGTCTTCCGTTGCCAGATCTAAACAAACTTTGTTTTCCAAATAAAATAAACGCTTCCTTTTTTTTCTTTTTATAGGAAGGCAAAAATGTCACCTTCCCCGAATTCCAGCAAAACGGTTCGGCAAAACAGTTCACGCACGGTAAAAAAAAGTATTATAGATTAGGTACTTATTTCATTTCTTTATTATTACCATCACGAGTGTCGATATATCGCATGCACGTGTGGGTTTAAGTATTTTTTAAAATTTTCAATTACATTTTATTCATTATTACTATCTGTTGCAAGCACATTCGCTTTATTTTCCACTAAACAAAGTATTATTTACACCCCTAGCAATTGTTCGTGATGTGCAATAATTTTAATTCAATTTAAAGCATATCAGTAAAAGAGTACTTTATTTACTTTGCATGATTTTATCCCACACATAGAATAAGGCACTGCATTTAACCAAGATCACTTTTAGTAACAGAAAAAGCACAAGTACAAATAGCTGATATAGCATAAATAATACTAAAAAGAAGCTAAAACTACACAGAAAATTATTTTTGAGCACTGCATTTATTATTCTACCAAAGAGTTTATGTGTTTGTTGTGTAAATGTGATAATGTTTTAGACTACATTGATGAGGTCCTACAAGAGGATTGCGACGACCGGGAGCCACGGCGAGACGGCGATGATGGCGGTATAACTTTTACTGCAAAGTCCCCACGTAGGTATTCTGCACGAATCCCCCTTTCCACCACATCCTTATTTTGATATCTATCTGTACTACCCGGCCGAAATATGAAACTTTTCATCAACCTTGTAGAGGTCAATAATAAATCTGATGCAAAGGTAAATCAATTCATTGCAACAGTGAGAAATATGCGGCTGGATTGAAAACCATTGTTATTACAGTGGAAGATAAAATATTTTTATTTAAAAAGTTTCCGGATATTTTGGTCGGGTAAACAATATGAACATGAAATACGCTTTCAGTGTCTATAATCCTGTTAGATTTGTTCTAAACTGAGGATTCAAAGCCAAACGTGTTTTATTTGATTTTGTAAAACACTTGTTTCGCACTTTGAGATACTTATAAACTCAAAAATGACAAGCATTTTATTGTAATGAAAATTATAAAAAGTAACGTGACAAAATTATGTTTGTTTAATTGTTGAATTTGGCTACTGATTCTAGGAGAATGTGCTGAGATGAGTATTTGTGGTGGCATGGTTTTAAATTATACTTATTTTTTTAACGTGTAAATAAATTGATAGGCATTATTTGAAATTTTATCCGTTACTTTAATATTAAATTCATAATTTCCTTTCTACCACAAATACCACCTTCATAGTAATAAAGCTAGTATTTACCTGTTCTATAACCCTAACAGAGTCCTGTTATAATCACTTGCTCTTTGTATCTGCTTCTTCAATATCGTTTGTTTGATCGTCGTTTTCTTCCCTTCTGGCAACCTTCATGGCACCAACTAACAATACTATCATCACCTGGCGCCCTAACAGCTGGATATAAAGAAGTCAGTCCCACCTCCTCACATAAGGAGAATAGTAGCTCACTTATAAACCAGCTGGCTAATCTGCCTGGGTTCAACCCCTTGAAGGCAAGAATTGTAAAGCAGTACGCGAAAACGCCAGAAGAAATACTGCCAACAGCTGTTGAGAAATCACTACCGTGGCGCAGGGATCGATCCACGTATAATTTTGGTATGTTTTTACTTACGCAACATTTGTGTTGAGACGTCTGATGACTAAAAATATGTCAGAGATACTACATTCTACTTTTGCTCTGGGTAGTACTCGAAAATTTAAGTACCTATACGATAGCGAGGGCTTCGAATTATTGCAATAAATGTTAAAGTAAATTTCTGGTCTTAAAAGACTTTATCTAACCCGTTTGTGAACTAAACTGCTTGTATGGTGTCTTTTTATTTTTGGTCGTCTAGACGGTAGTTAATAACGCATGCTAATTTATCTCTGAGTACATTTACTTCATGTAACTACTTTTGATGTATCTCTGTATATTTGTGTAATTTATTTTTGTCTTGTGGCATCAGCTCATTTTGTAAAACTGTTCTTATATTTTGTGAATTTGAAACTAAGAAAAAACTAATATGCAAAAGTCAGAAAATACGGTTTACTAAAAACAATCAATTTAATTCAATCATTTTAGATAGGGTGTAACAAAATTGGTGTAGGAATCGTTAACTGGGGTTTCCACTCATCACACTGAACAACTTTTCCCAAAATACCCATAGTGGATTCTCAAAAAAACTGGACAAGTGCGACACTCTAACAGGGTTTTGCACCAAAACTTTAATTACCAACAAAAGAAGGCCTCTTAGAACATATTTTGTTCTAGGTAAATGGGGGTTTACTTATTCTGGATATTAGAAGTTTCATAATTTAGTTTCATTAATTTTAATTTCAATTTCATTCTTTAGTTTTCCTTTTGATTTACGGAACTCTAAAAAAGGAGAGGCAGTATATGGACACTGTCGTATGTTGCCGTGGAACGACTATAAACAAAAAAGTAAGTGTGTGGTTTTATGAAACCACGGTAAAAGTGAAACGTTTCACAGAGGACGAAACGATCATGGCTGCTCTCGCTACGGTACAGAGGACGAAACGATCATACCGTCAGACGAAAGCGACCGTCACGCGACATGCAGCACACAGACGAAAAAATGTGAGACGATGTAATAAAATTTCCACTTTAACAAATGCTAGAGAAAACTATAGAGTGTAAAAATAAAATAAAATGTTTTAGAATGTGTATATAGAGCCCGTTCATCTAGTACCCCACATTCTATCCTTTTTAAATTTTGACCCCCCGTTTCAGAACTTACTTTGAATAAAATATCAAATGTTTTCAATGTAATTTTACTTTCAGTTTGTTTGGCTTAATATGACCTACAAACGTAGAAAATCTTAACGCCATTTTTTATCAACTTTTAAGTATATTTCACTACATCTCACATTGTGGATTCGTTATTAAATTCAAGCTAAAAATCTTTTTTTTATGAGTACAAAATTATCTAGAGCTTCATTCGTTATAATTAAATTGGAGCCAAAAATCATCATTTTTTTCAAGTAGCTAGAGGTCCATTCATTATTAAATTGGAGCTAAACATCAATTTTTTTTCAAGTAGCTAGAGCTCCATTCGCTTTTAACTTGGAGCTAAAACTAAACATTTTCTTTTATAGCCGATTTCAGAGGGGTCATCGAAAAGCAAAATGAACGACGTATAAAAATGCACAAAATTGGTCAATCAGCTGATCAAATAGATTTTGTGAATTTTAGTATGTTTTTTTTAGAAATGAATATGGGTATCTTGTGATTAGTTGTTCAGTATGATGAGTAGAAGCCCCAGTTAACGACTTCTACACTAGTTTTGTTATACTTTGTTTACATTTTTTTGTTGTCGCATAGGCAGGCCTCCCACACGGTGGACCGACAACCTGGTGAAGGTCGTGGGAAGCCGCTGGATGCGGGCAGTGCAGGATCGGTTGTCGTGTAAATCCTTGGGGGAGGCCTATGTCCAGCAGTGGACGTCTTTCGTCTGATATAATAATGATGATATTTTTAACTAGTCTTCTTGCATGTTACTTGTTCTTCTTGTAAGGTAGGTACCTACTTTAACTGACAATAATATCCTGAAACTTCGTAATGTCGCCGGAACATATCGAAATGCATTAATCTGCCGCAAGATCGCAAAATGTGGGCGCCGTAAACTCTTTTTTTTATTGTTTTGCGCATGTTTTTAAAAAATACCCAGTTTTTGAGGTGATTTTAACGCAATTTTAATAAATTTTGCAACCTTACGGCAACCGGATTTTTCACGAAAATAGGTTATCTACGATATTCATATATCTTACATAAAATAGAATAGTTAAAAATAATATTCCCGCTTTATCTAGTTTTAGATACTAATCTAGTTTGGCAAAATTTTCAAGAAAATTATGGAATAACGTTAAATTAGAAATTAGTATTTTGAATAATTTGGGTATTCTAAACTCTACTTACATATTAAATAACTCTGTCATTAAATGCTGATAACTTGTATCTTTATTTTAGTGCCTAACGAGGATATTCTAGAAGAGGAAGAAAGGAGGATATCAGATGAAAATGGTAATTCCATAACCCAATTTTAGTTAATCATGATACAAGGGTGGCAAAGAGCGTCGGTGGCTCAACCGGTAACGACTCGGTCCATCTAACCAGAGGTACCGGGTTCAAATCTGGACGGCCAATGTACCAATGAGTTTTTCAAAAACTTACGTACTTACTTACCGATTGCTTTAACGGTGAAGGAAAACATCGTGAGGAAACCTGCACACGCCTGCGAAGAAACTCGAAGGTTGTGTGTGAAGTCGACCAACCCGCACTGGGCCCGCGTGGTTGACTAAGGCCTAGTCGCCCTGATTCAGGGTAGGCTCGAGCCCCTCGGTGGGGATGTATATGAGCTGTAATGATGAAAAAGGTAAATAAAAAACAAGTAACATTTGTAAGCCCGAGCTGCAGGCTAGGGTTTACCATCGTCACGAGTTTGCCATTTACCTTAGTATTATACGACGTTTTTCAATACAGTTGTGAGGAAAAAGGTAAAAAAAAACCGGCCAAGTGCGAGTTGGACTCGGGCACGAACGGTTCCGTACCATTATCTATAAAAATTATGTTTGTTGTATGGGAGCCCCCCTTAAATATTCGTTTTATTTTCATTTCATTATTTATTTTTAAAATGAATATACAACTAAATAATCTGTGAATATTTCAAGCATCTACCTGTTGTCGTTATCAATATCGAGCAGAAACGAGCAAAAAAATCACGTTTGTTGTATGGGATGCCCCTTAATTATTATTTTATTCTGTATTTTAGTATTTGTTGTTATAGCGGCAACAGAAATACATCATCTGTGAAAATTTTAACTATCTAGCTATCACGGTTCATGAAATACAACCTGGTGACAGACGGACGGACAGCGAAGTCTCAGTAATAGGGTCCCGTTTTTACCCTTTGGACCCTAAAAAAGGACCGCAATAGAAAAACAAAATACTTCAAATAATCAAGGTTTCGGCAACCAAAGTTATTTTTACGTGACTTGTAGCTCATTTTAAATGTCTGGGAGAGTAAACTCATTTTCTTTTTCCTGTACATACACCTAATTATATTTTTATTGCACTTATATTAACTATTCATTATTTTATTCTTATTAAACTTAAGTGGCCGTGGGCGGGGCACATAGTTCGTAGAACAGTTAGCCATTGGGACATTCCCTCTCGTATATCTACCAGATACGCTAAACTGCCAGGTTTATGATATAGCGTCCACACTCACCGACAGCAAATTCATTGGGACTGTAAAGTTCTCGAGTGGCGACCACGCACCGGAAAAAGTAGCTAGGCAGGCCTCCCACTCGGTGGACCGATGAACTGGTGAAGGTCGCGGGAAGCGCAGGACCGGTGGCCGTGGAAATCCTTGCCTGGAAAGCCTTTGCCCAGCATTGGACGTCCTTCGGCTGACATGATGATGATAATGTTTTCCGCTAAAGGCTAAATTGATAAGTCCCTAATTATAGGAGTTGGCCTGAATGGCTTTTCTTTGAATTTTCGCTTGTATCTTTAGATTATGTAATAATAGCTTGTCTTGCAAGCTGCAAATGACTTAGATTTATTCATTTCAATTTCTCTTTTATCTCCCTAGAACCATACATGACAGTGGCAGAGTCAGCTCGTGTAGCCACTCCTACGGCAACAGAGACCATGTTGCCATGGAAACGGGAGGAGGCCGAGGGTGCTGGGGCCCTCAAGCAATCAGAGTTCCCTTCATGGGCCTCCAATAAGGAGTACTTGGCGTATAGTTCGCCCTCCGCTACTTTCCTAGGTGAGATAAAAGTAGTAGAAAGCAAAGTTTTTCTTTGTTAAAAGTGTGCTGGGTAGGTTCCCTTCAAGCGCGTGGTCATCCGAATCGGCCCGATTTCTAAAATAGGCTTCGTACTCGCGGTCATCCGAATCGGATGGAAGTTTGTGAAAAAAAAGTGATAATATACGAGTATGACGTAATAAGTGTACTGCTCTGATCTATGTCAAATTATACTATAATCACAGTATGTATATTAGTACTAACGTACAGTATGGACACTCCCTGCCCCTCTCTAAATTCGACCTCACCCCCCCGTCACTCAGATTGGGTGTAGATTGAGTACCAAACGTAAAGGACGAGCTACGCAAGCACTTTTATTCACTATATTCACTTTGCGCGCCGCTGTGATTTCGTTCACAAGCATAAAAACCAACCAGTTACCGAACGTACAGGCCCAACTGATTTTTTTTTTTTCATACTTGTCTTAGGACACCACTTTGGTGGAGGGGGCTGGGCCCCCTGGACCCCATATCATGAATCTTGGTGATCAAATTGACTTCACCTTTTTTTGCGATTTTCGCCGTCAGAGAAATGGAGGACCTTTTTTTAATAAGCGGCAGCGATTTTCGGCGTCATAGAAGTAGATGACCTTTTTTTTTAATAAGCGGTAGCGATTTGTTGGTCAAGGAAAAAGTGTTTAAAGATGTGGTGTATTCGGAAAGTGGTGTTTTTTTCGAACGGTGTTTGTTTACAACGAAAAGTATAAAAAAAAGAGTTTAGTATTCACACAGCGTTCAGTAAATAAACTAACAAACATTTTGTGACCAATACCGCCGGTGTGATTCAACCCTACCTGCAATGTTGCCTATAGATACGTCAGTTATAATTATGTATATCATTTCTCGCTCGTTTGTATGGAGTGTCCGGGGTGTGCTATAATGTTGTGGATCATTTATTTGAGTCATTCCAGACAAATTTTTCCAGGGTGAAGGTTTCCAACCACTCTTGGTGTCAGATTTCATACAAAAATTGAAACCTGACACCGTTGTTTGCAAAAAAAAATCAAAAAAATAAATAATGGAATCTTATTTAAATTGACATGGATAAGTAGACGATTTAATTAGCTAATTAGATCAGTAATTAGTTTTAACAGTTTTTATACTAAAATACGGAGAAATATTCGAACAGGCCGCATGCGCGGCGAAATTACCCCCCGCGATCTTGTTATTTTGTCTGTTCTTTTGTTTCGCGCTCCAGGGACCTACTTGAACTGAAGTGTGAAAGAGTTGACGATATAGAAAAAGGACCTACTGGTACTTACTTACGGCCTACTTCCAGCGGCAGGCTATTATTTTAATAAGTTAGTGTTACGAGTAGATGATTGAAGTTCTAAAATTTCAATGACGAATAAGTTAAATTCATGCGTCGATATAGGACAAACTTATGAAAGCAGAGGCTTCCTTCACCACCAAAGACCACCATCATAATATAGTTTTATAATTTTTCTAGGTAGTTAAAAGAAGTAATTTCTTAAAAGCATGAATTTCAGATTTAAATAAAAAGGAGCGATCTTTTTTTATGTTATGTAGAGGTACTATTTTTTTCCATTTCATCTGAACCTAAAAAGCATTGGCCATATAGGGTGACTTTTAATTAGTTCTCGATAACAAAAGACATGCATGTACTCGTGATAACAAAAAATTTCCCAAAGAAACTATATTTTAAATCAGAAAATTATTTTTGTTCCTCTATTCATAAGTTATCAAATCGGTAATTTTTTTTTTCATATTTAACATACAGTTTCTTTGGGAAAGTTGTTTGTAATCACGAGTAAATTCATGTCCTTTGCTATCAAGAACTTATTAAAAGTCACCCTATGGAAGTCTTATCAAATTAGTAAAATGCTTAGTTTTCTATAACAAGGTATTGGGATTGACATTAATAAGCATTACAAGTTTATATTACTTACATTCATACTAGTAGTTACTTATTAGTTTTTTTTCTACTAGGTTTATATAGTATTAGGTCCTTACATATAAAATTGTTGTTTTATATTGAAGAAGCAAAACGAAAAAGGTTTTTATGAAATTTTATATTTAATCAATCAAAGTATGTACCATTGTCATCAATGCACTTTCGCCATTTTATAGGTAGGTGGTTCATTGATTCCTTTGCTGAAAAAATTGTGGAAGCGAGAATCAATAAAATCTTTGAAGGCGGTTTGGACTGCCTCATCGGAATTGAATTTTTTCCTTGCAAGAAATTTTCCAAATTCCGAAAAAAGTGGTAATCTGTTGAAGCAAGGTCCGAAGAGTCGGAGACATTACAATCGCAACTCCACTAATTTAGCGACCGTCTCTTGTGCAGTGTGTGGTCTAGCGTTGTCCTGAAACACCAATGGGCTCGAGCAATTTACCAGTTTTGCTTGTTTAACGGCTAGCTTTTCCATCATGGTTTGCATTTGTTTACAATACAGCTCTGCTGTAATCGTCTGGCCAGATCTTAGGAAGCTGTAGTGGATGACACCAGCAGTGGTCCACCAGACACTCACCAGTACTTTTTTCTTAGTCAACCTTTGCTTGGGCAAGATTTTTCCGATTCTCCTAGGTTCAATAATTGTGATGAGCGTTTTCGACTATCGTATAGGATCCATTTTTCATTACAAGTAACGATACGATTCAAAATCCCCGCGTTATAGTGACGATTGAGTAACGTAACGCAGTACTAGACGCGTGTTTGTTGGTTTGCTTCACTCAATTCATGCGGTACCCATTTTTCGAGCTTTTTCACTTTTACAATTTGTTTCAAGTGAATTACATTTTTTTTATCACTCACACCGAAGCCTGCTGCTAACTATGATGTGGTTTGCGATGGATCCGCTTTCACAAAAATGAATCACTAAATTCAAAACCCAAATACACAAGCCTAAATCTAAATATACATAAATCAAAGGTGACCGACTGACTAACTGACATAGTGATCTATCAACGCACAGCCCAAACCACTGGACGGATCGGGCTGAAATTTGGCATGCAGGTAGATGTTATGACGTAGGCATCCGCTAAGAAAGGATTTTGGGAAATTCCCACGGGAACCGCAAAAATCGGGATCTGCGCAGGCGAAGCTGCCATCCACTAGTATGAAATAAATTTCAATTTGGAATTCCTAACCGAACGCCAGATGTTTATGATCAAAGTGGCCGATTTCGTAAGGACCTAATATTAAATTTAGATTGCATGATGAATCACGATACTTATAACTATCTTATGTTTTTTATTTAGTATAATATGTGAATTTGAGTAGTTTTGAATGATTCGACCACCTCAAGCACCTAGCGTCGGATTATAGCAAATTAGTTATAAAGACTGGCACCTCTAACTTTTTCTAATCTTAAACATAAACCTACCTGCACAGTTTTATCAACATAATTCTGATTTGAGTTTTTTCTTATCCCCCCCCCCCCCCCCCCCTCCCCATCTCCATTGTACAAACCATGCTGTCAAGGTGGTATAGAGAAGCCAAAACATCCGAAATCTATCATAGGTCTATTCCGGAGAGAAAGTTCTAGTTCGACACAAGGGCCGGAAGGAACTTCTGATTCGGAGATAAAAGATGCGAAGGTGGAAGCGTCGACGAGCAAAGCGGAGCCAGCGTATGTGAGACAAGTACCAAGTCTGCTGTCGAAGAGGAGCACGAGTCTGGGTGGACCGTCGGTGTTGCTGATGGAGGATGTGGCGCATTCGGATCCGCTAGGCGCGTCCAGTCGACCTGCCAGCATCATGCAGGGGCCGCATCGAGGGCAGTGTAGAAGAGGATCCATGCTTGAATTGACTGGGTGTGTGTTTAAAAACTTTATTAATATGTTATTCTTTTATTTTATATTAGCTTTTGCCCGCGGCTTTACTTTTATGTCTATGTCACTTCCCACCCCTTCAAAAAATCACTTCAATCCGTTGCTTTATTGCGATGCCGACGTGCGCAAGCGTGGATTTGAGTTTTCCCCAGATCCCTCGGGAACTATTTAAGAATATGCTAATTAGTAAATTATGTCATTTCCTACATCCTCAATAACCTCTGTGCAAAAAATCGCAAGAGTTCGTTGCTCCGTTGCGATTTCAAAGAAATTAACCAGAAAAAGTGTATTTTTTCAGTTTTCTTAGGAACTGCATCAGTCTATGCTATATTCACGGCATAAAAAATAGCCTATGTCCTTCCTAGTGATACGGGCTACCTGCGTGCCAAATTTCATCATGATTGGTCAAGGTTTTGAAGCGTGAAAAGGTTACGAACAAACACATTTTCACATTTATAATATTGGTAAAGATTCTAAACTGACTCTTGTAACTTGTACATTTGATGTCAGTGATTGTTCATCTTGTCACGCAGTTGAGAGTTTCAAAAGTTGATAATTACGTGGCGTTTCAGCCGTTTGCTTTGATAATAGGACTTCCCATGTTTCAATAGTCCATAATATTCCAGATCCCTATCCCGCGACGCAATTACCGAAGAGAAATACTGTAAATCCCTCCCTGAAAGCGAGAGGATGGGCGTGCGGCGATTACTCCTAGGCCAGCAAAGCCTACCCCGGGAGCCGTTCATCCGCCAGCTGACCATGGCATCCAGCCTGATGACCAGCTCATCGTCAGACGACTCCTCAGACGAAGGCACCTGAGTGCGCCGCCGTGGTGACCACGATCGGTTGCCACTTTTAAAATATAGAACTCTGGAATAAAGTGCTGGACTGTTTAGTCACAGAGTAGGCAATTACTGTTTATATAAGGACTGTGGTGTGTTGGACGTAGATCAGATAATCTTGGCGCAGGAATTGTTTACGAATCTCTTCGGTGTCCTGATGGAGTTTTTTTAAAGTTGGGCGGCTGTCAGTTGAACATTTTCTATGTGCTGTGAATTAAAGTTTAAGTACAAAATGTGTATGAACTAAAACAATCTTGTTGAAATTAATGATAATGAGTCGTCTTGATTCGACGTTTCATCGTCGATTTTATTCACATTGATATATTTTTTTTAGCTGTTTAATTTACTTTTTTTATTTATAGATACTTACATCACTTACTTGGTATTACTTAAATGGCACAATTAGGTAGGTACCTATCTGTTTTAAGTTTTGAAGTTGTTTATTCTATTTTTGTTTTTTCGGCGCTCTATTTTTATTAGGTAGTTAGAACATTTTTATATTATATCGTAGATATTATCTCTCCAAATAACTTTTTTCAGTTATGAGTTTTTTTATGGCTTTATTCGCTTTTCAAGAATGTGATAATTCTGTAAATATTGTATGATAAATAGGTTTAATTGTTTATTCCTAGCATTTTGGAACTTGTTAAAATGTTTTAGATTGTAGTTGCATTAGAGAATAACCCTATAGCAACGATAAAACTTTACGATAAGAGAACCAACACGATAGTTTTTTATATTTAATCACAATTAAAATAAAAAAATAATTGAATTATAAAGAATCGCAAAGATATTTTTTGCTGCTGTGCTGAGAGTATTTTTTATAATATGCTCTTTGTGTACGAATATTATTTATAACATGTACTTGTACCTACATGAAAATATATAGTTCTTCACTGAATTTGCTGCACCCTTAATAAATGTCGCTCGCCGCTTCAATGGGAGCGACAATGGGGCCACCCTGAGTTCAATTGCGGCGCCGCCGATGTTATTATAACTCAGGGTGGCACCTTTGTCGCTACCTTTGACACAGCAAGCGACATTTATCAAGGGTGCAGATAATTCAGCGAACGAACTATAAAACGGATATTACAATCAAAATAATGATTACCTACTCTAAAACATGGTATCCTGCCACAGTCTAAAGATTCCATACAGTTGTCCAACGGAGACGTCTTGACAAAGCAATCGTGCGGGTGCCTAAGGGCGAGATGGCAGCGGCAGCCAGGTTTCATAGTCAAATCTCGGGCACAAAGTAGGTCGGTACTGCATACAGAGGGATCGCTTCGAACAATAGTGCAAAAAGGGCCGCACGCACACATACAACACACTTACAGGCCGACTCGCCCTATTTCGCCGATGATCAGTTGCGAGTGTCGCGCTCAGGCGTACCTAACATTACATAGTTTCGTTTGCTTTTCTTACCTATTTAGTATCCGTGGTTAGTGCTACATACTAACAAATAATGCTAAGAGTGTATTTTTCTGACTGACGCTTGATAGATTTATAATAAAGGCACCTACTTACTTACGTATTTTTAATCTATTCAATACCTTGCTTTCATCAAAAAAACTACATACTTAACATACCTACCTACGTAGGTACCTACCTACTTGAACCTCGTTTTGTTTATATGTAGTACCTGTGTACTTATGTGTAAACCTAACTAATTGTCAACCCTATCGATACCGCGAGCGGTAGGTAGTTAAAATCTGGTACATACACGAGCGGCATCTCTGTACCTACCTACTTTGTGTCTCAAGTCAGGCGGCCGTGACCGAGCCTAGAGCAGTTTTCTAGTGATGTCGGCTTTGACGCAAACATCAAAGGCGTTGGACCCCTGTATGGATTAAGGATTAAGTAAGACCCTGTGAACCTACTATGTGATAGGATAAGATGTATTTATCATCATCATTTTTAGGCTTCTGTACAAGATAACGAGACCCTTTTATTAAGCCTATGCTGTCTGTCCAACTTTTAAATGCTACATCTTTTGAACCGTAACAGAACAAAAAGTCAAAAATAAGGGGGTTCCCATACAAGAAACGTATTTTTAATTGTTTTTTTGTTATTGCTCTATATAAATATTGCTATATAAATACAAGCGTGAAACTAGGTGTGATTATAGTAGAAATCCTATAATAAAACAAAAAATAATAAAAACATGCCAAGTGTGAGTCGTACTTGCGTTAAATTGTGATTACAAATAAAAAAGTCCGAACTGAATTTAAAAAATATATTTTTCTGTCGTTCGCGTACATGTTTTTTTTATAAATATGTATCATTGTTAGCCTTAGGTATGCGGAGAGTTGTAGTGAACTAATTCTAACCACCACTACAGATGATTGTAATGGTACTACATTAGAATCATCTGTAGTGGTAGTATGGAACCCTCGGCACAGATGATTCTACTAGTATTACGTGTCGGTGCGCGACTTCGACTCGCACTTGACCGATATTTAGTGTTCCGAAGTCAAACTCGGTTCCGCTAGCCCCTCGGCACACCCTGGACACTTCATACAACGGGCCAGAAATGACATTACAAAAAATGAATGACGGATCAAACAAAATGGCGGCGACCAATCTGTGTCAATCTGGGTTGACGACGGGGTGAGGTCGGAGGCAGCAGGGAGTGTCCATACTGTATGTTAGTACTAATATATATACTTTGCCCTCGGTCTGTTTATCCGGCGGTATGTTACAGCCTTACTCGAATAAAGCTGAAATTTAGCATGGTTTGATGCCTATAAAGTTATAAAATAAATTGCTTAAACATTTTTGTAGGCTACTTATCTACTTACATCCTTTACAAGTGCAGAAAGGTGTTTTTTTTTTATTCGCGTACTTTATCATGTGGGGTATCTTGAAATCTTTTAAAAATGTCAGAAATTTGTAAAAAAAAAAACATTTTTCGGTAGATTATTGGTTCATTAAATGTCACGATTCTAAAAGTAGCGATTTTTGTTAGAGTTATTTTTTTAATCTATAAAATTTTCATAGAAACTCCATACGAAGTTTTGGAAACGAACTTTAAATACACATTATTTAACCCTACTTTGTGTGTGGTTCGGCACGCAATTGGTCAATTTATTTATAACCTATAACGTTTCACCGTGGGGACACGGGTCTGTTCCTATACAGGGTGTAATAAAATTGGTATAGGTCCCGATAACTGGGGCTTCTACTCATAACACAAATTTTGTTCTATGAATTTACTGAAATCGACAAAAAAAACAACTCTTCACACAAATCAATCAGCTGAAACGACCAATTTTGTGCATTTTTGTATGAAGAGTTCAATTTTTTTTAGAGAATTGACTATGGGTTCCTTGGGGAAAGCTGTTCAGTATGATGAGTAGAACCCCCAGTTAACTGGTCCTAGACCAATTTAGTTACACCCTGTATTCCGCAGGACATAGATAAATACAGAGGCCATTCTGGACTGGTTTGTGGACAGTAAGTTGATGAAAGATTTGACAATCGTTAGTTTGACCTAATGAAATCTTGTGTTAATCTGTTATGTATCTATTATAAAGTTTGTAAATAGATGTGTGTTATAATCATGTAGCGTTTATTTTATTAGAATATTGCACTTGTTGCCAATGACAATACTTGACTAGTTAAGTCTGTTTGGTAGGTATTAACAAATTAAATAATAGGGTAGGTCCAGCGACTACCATTAAAATACTACTTAGTAGTAGTAATTCAATGGCGACTTTAGATTATTTTAATCCTCGTAGAAAATCTCTTTATTTCGTTACAAGTGTGACTATGACAAAATAACCTAATTAATTTAATTAAAAACCCGACTGCATTAAAATATTACCCCTCTTTTTTGGGTAATCGGCTCAGATCAAAAATAAAAGGTAGATGTAGAGTTATCGCTTTGAAAACGGGGTATAAAGACTCTGCTCCAATCACGACGGAGCAGAGTTTTTCTCACAGTCACGCTTTGGCAGACTTACCGTCAACATGTCTCAAATGCACCTGCCTCAATTACAGTGAAGGACAGGACCTATCACGTGTCGAAACATTATTCTAGGTCACCACTTAAGGTAAAGATACATACAAATATGTAGAACAAGCGTTACCTCACCTTTTGTTATGATTGTTGTATGAAACTCAATATCTATATTGTAGTTTTGTAAAAATGTATCCTATGTCACTCACGGGATCAAACGAGGCTAACGACACCTCGCACTCCAAATTCATCAAGCCGTTTAGCCACAGATTAGGTTAAAGTACTAGTTTAGCCTACAAGGTCAGGACAAAAAACAGACATACATACATGCATACCCTCCTTTTAGCGCAGTCGGGTAGTAAACATAAATCCTCATCAACATGAAATAGGGATGACGAATACTAGTCATATAAGTTACTTTTTATCATCTGTCAAAAACGACATTTTGTTATAAAAATGTTTGAAATACCTAGGCGTGACGTCATAGTTTAGCAGCGTCATTTATAAAATCATTTTGTGATTTTAGTGAGTTAAAAATCGAAGACTTGATGAAAAAGTAAAAAGAGTAAGGTTTTCTGAAGTTTAAGTAGGAGGGCAATTTAATGATCAAGAGTTCATAATTTATTTCTGATGCTGTCGTCATCCCTAAGTCGAGACTAAAACCAAATTTTAATCCACAATACAAGCAGCAAATTACATAATTTTTCACCTCACTACATTAAGGAAAACTTTAGGTGCGAAAAAACAGTTTAATTAATTAATATAGTAAATTAGTGTTTTCAGCACGATTTTTCCGGAAGAAAACTTAATTCACCATTATATACTTACCACTTGGCTAACTTTTCATCGCTGCTGAACTCACACATTTCTTATACTTTCTTTTAGATTTTACTTTCTTTTAGATTTAACAAAAACAAACTAAAATACGGAGATTGAATAAAGATAATTTTAAAGTTTTTTTCTTTCGGGTGCGTTCTGAAATCCAATGATGTAATCTCACCTACCATACATTTATTTTTTTTATTACAAATAATATTATATTCAATTAATATTTTATTCTTGTTGTATTTTATAATTTAAGGTACTTAAATAATTTAATAAAACCAAAACGGAGTATTATAGTTAGTTCAAAGTTATTTAAAATAAGATTATAATCTAATTTATAAAGACTGTTATGAAGAACCGAGTTTCTGAACGTACCATTGTGTGTGTTTTTCTTTGAACAGAAAGGTTCTAATTTTAAAAACTCTTGTCTCTTTTCACCTTTGGCGTTCTGTGCGTTCAGATATTTTGGCTCATTGTATTGTATGTGATAATATCTGACGGCGACTGTAGATTGAGTGGACTAAAACACAACATCCTGTATCTTACTGAATAGTCGTTTAAGAATATTTTGTGTACCTACTGTAGTTGTTACAATTTATTAGAAAAGTGGCCATAAGGTATACCTACTATAATTTTTACCAAAAATATTTCAGGGCTTTAATTAATTTTACTATAGCGTTATAGGTAGTGCTTAATAAAATATCGTGTCATTGGCAATGTGATGCCAAATCACGTAACGTATAAGTAGATATCGAATAACGTGCGTTAACTATACAGGGTGTCCCGCGATAAAGTGCAACCCCGAAAGAGGGTGAAACTAGATCAAAAATTATCATCAAAAAAATAGTTAAAAAATTAATTTTAAAAAAAATAATTTTTTTAACTATTTTTTGACGATAATTTTTGATCTAGTTTCACCCTCTTTCGGGGTTGCACTTTATCGCGGGACACCCTGTATAATGAATTAAATATATCTAAAAATTGGTACCTGATGACTAACATAAAGCAGCTGGAAGAATAATTCGTTAAATATTTTTTCTTTTTTTTTACATAATTGGTAAGCCCTTGGCATCATCTCACCTGATGATAAGTGACGATAATGTCGGAGATGAAAGTGGGCTCACCAATATTTGTCAAGGCAATGGGGATAACTGGCTATCTTCATGCCGGAACACATCAATGCTGTTAGCATTGTTTTTTGGCGGCAAGATTTAGATAAGATGGTGGTCGTTAGCCAGGCGGGTTTAGAAAAAATCTCTTCCATCAACCAAAACGAATCCTACAAAAAGATGAGTCTTACGCCGGGTATCGAACCCGGGACCTCCTGATGTGAAACTAATGGACTAACCTTTACGCCACAGAGACGATTATATGGGGTGACTTTTAATTAGTTCTTGATAGCAAAAGATATGAATGTACTCGTGATTACAAACAACTTTCCCAAAGAAACTATATGTCATTTTGGTCCTTTATACATTTTTGCCTATTATATAACTTATAATTAAGTATCGAGGGCCAAACATTTTGATTCTGATTTGACATATAGTTTCTTTGGCAAAGTTGTTTGTAATTACGAGTACATTCATATCCTTTGCTATCAAGAACTAATTAAAAATCACCCTATACAGTTTGTTCGTTTTTTTTTTACTTCGAGCAACGAAGGCGTAAAGAAGATTGTCATAGATTTTTTTTAAATATAATAAAAAGTAATTACTGTGTAGACCTACTGGCGAGTAGCGGAAGCCCACACTATACGGAACCAGACACGCACTTGGCTAGTTTGGGTTCTAAACTGATGATCACGGCAATTGTGATAGCATCTATCTACGAGTAAGTACATACACTAAAACCTAGTAAAAAAACGGTAGGTTAATAAACGAAACTAATTAGTTATGTATGTAGTTGTTAATAGGTTCTTTTAACGAATTGAAAGTAGATAAATTCAACCTCTTACCACAGTATTAAAATATAGCTTACAGTAGAGCAACGGCCACGGCGGCGTAGGTACTAGCAGTACTAGTCTGTAGCAAGCCTGGCAAACTCGCGGAGTTCGCCAGGCTGTGCCCCGCCGCCCGCTGCCCCGTGAGTACCCTTCCGTTGCTCTGCGTAAGTACATTAGTTGCACTACTGTAAGCCGCTATACAGGGTGTTGTTTTGGTCGACAACGAGCTTTTCAGGGGTGATACAGTTCATGATACTGATGCCAAAAAAAATAAAAAAACGTACCTTAATTTTTCATAAGAAAATCTTAGCAGATATTCTTTTATTGTTACCTTATTTTCATACGATTATGAATGAGAGCGTAAGTGCGGCGAGGGCATCTGAAGGGACGGGGGCGGAGCACGGGTGCGAGCGCGCCGGCCGGCCGGCGGAGTTTTCACACGACTATGAATGAGCGCGGCGACAGGATCCGAGGGGACGGGGGCGGTGGCGGGAGCGGGAGCTATCGACGGCCGGCTGGCCGGTCGGTGGCGGCGCTTGCTCGCGTCACCGGCTGTATGTGCGCGACGCGCGTATGTCTGTGGTGTGACTCTGTGGCTCAGTGGTTAGTGCCCTTGACTACTGATCCGAGAGTCGTGGGTTCGATCCCCACCCAGGGCAAGCATTTGTGTGATGAGCAGATTTGTTTGCTCTGTGTCTGGGTGTTAAATTATATATCTATATATGTATGTATTTAAACGTATATAAGTATGTATATCAGTCTCTGGTAACCCATAACACAGGGAATCCTACTTTGGGGCCAGATGACCATGTGCGATTTGTCCCAGAATATTTATTTATTATTTATTTATTTATGTTTCGTTCTGCGTTTCGTATACGACTATGGCTCAGGAACAATTTAGTAATCGTGAACTGTACGATGTACTAAGCATTTACTTTACGTGTGGTGAAAACGTAACTGAGTGTGTGAGAATTTGGCGTGAAGAATTCACAAATCGTAATGATTGTTTAAGTTTACCTACCTAAATAAAACAATAAATCATGTGTAGTTCCTTTGGCGGTCCTAAGCCCGTGAAAAGTATGAAGGAAAAGGTGATCTAATTGGCGCGGCAAATTGCGTTTCTCAGAAAAGTCATAAATGGAGCCGGCACGGCAGCCATTGAGCTTGTCACCTAAACCCGGCCTTCCGCATGCGCCATACGTCTTCGTTATTTTAGGATAATTTGTAAGTATATTTTTTAATAATTTCAAATTATAAAAAAAAATGTGCTATTAGAACAAGAATTTTTTGTCCTACCACCTCTTAAAAGCCCGTTGTCGACCAAAACAACACCCTGTATTGTAGTACTGTGCTCTTACCGACTTGCTTATAAGTAGGGTAAAATGTTTAAATGTTTTCTTTGTAGGTTGTTATTATTATGAAAATACCTAAGTTTCAAATATAAACCCTATAGGAGGGTAACTGCTTCAAATGTTCATGCGTTAGGTTAAACGTGTATCTGTCAACATTTATTAGGTTTGAATTGTTTCATAGTTAATGTACAGTCGGCAGCACGTCTCAGTGACCTTCAACCGGTCTCAATTTGTCACGGTCTAAAGAATCCATACAGTTGGCCAACGGGAGACGTTTAGACGGTAACCACGATATTCGTCAAATACTACATTCGTCAAGTCCTTGTTTTGTCAAATAGACAGGCAATCGTTCTAGGGGTGAGGGTCCAGTCGGGGGAGGTCGAGCCCAAACTGCCATAGTTACCGTTGTTAATCAGTTTGGGACAAATGGTATACTCGGACCATCTTATCTTATCTTATCTTTGTAAGTGGGGGCTGCAGTTGCAGCGACACTTCGACCCAATGGGATCTTTTGTGTCTACCCCTATAACCTTTGCATCCCAACCTACTCGAAGATGTGCTGCATCAATGCAACATTTCCGCTGATTGGAAGGTGCTTGTAGTCCTCCGGTTTTGGGTAGCCATCACCTAGGACTATACGCTTGCTAGCCAGGACATCGCAGTGACACAGTAAGTGTTCCATTGATTCTGTATCTTCACCACAGGCCCTGCAGGTCGGGTCGTTCGTCAGGTCGTCGGACCATAGTAACATAGTGATCTCAATGAATGACGCAATCATCAATTGCGTTGGAGTACTGTATGGTTTCTTACACTGTGGTATAGTTCCCGTTCACATGTATTGGAAATCTAACCATTAACTTGCGGCCGACTGCACTTATTTGTTTAATAGAATTCTCATCCAGATTATGGTGAAGTTCTAGTTTGTCAATTGAAAAATAATAGTGCCTAGAATTAACTTCACCGCTCATCGTTTGTTAAATTAAACTAAGTACTTACCTAGGTACCTAATTAGAGATACCTACACTATACGATGAGTTAATTATTGTTATATATAAAACATAACTACCCATTGCCATAGTTGGTTGATAGTGAAACAATTTTCGAAATGTAAAACTTCTGTGAAATAAACATTGCATCTTGGAAATTTTGGTATTATTTTACGGTATGTTTTTAGTTGCTCATCAAGTCATCAAACAACTAATCACCAGCAAAATTTCAATCATATAAAAAATACTGATTGCACATCAAATTATCTATCCTTCTCAACTGGACTAGAGTTGAGCGAGCGAAGCGAGCGATAACAGGTTCGGTTAGGTTTGATTGATTATGATGATTATACCGTCGAGGAGCTACGCGAAAAATCCCCCCTCCTGGGTGGCGGATCTGACTTACGAAATAATAAAACAGTTTTGCTTAAACCAGATAAACGCTATACTTGTAGGCTTTGTAGGTAAATAGTGGTGCGCCACGAACCTAAATTGTTGCTTCATCATCATCATCATATCAGCCGAAAAAACGTCTACTGCTGGATAAAGGCCTCCCCCAAGGATTTCCACGATGACCGGTCCTGCGCTGCCCGCATCCAGCGGCTTCCCGCAAAATTGTTGCTTAATTAATTATATTTTGAGGAATACTTACCTCAAATCGGTGCAATCAGTAACTTTGATAGGAATTGGGATTGTTTATACTAAAAGTACTTAGTTTTATTGATTTGAATTTTAATACTACCCTTATTATAAACTAACAATGCTCGATGGCCTCAGTAAGGTCTCTCAACAAGTGAGTCTTAAAATGAACATGGACAAGACGAAAATAATGTTAAATGTCCGTGTCGCACCCACTCCTCTAAAGGTTGGAGACTCTACACTGGAAGTTGTTGACGAATATGTATACCTGGGACAAACAGTCCAGCTAGGTTGTTCCAACTTCAAGAAAGAGATCAATCGACGAATCCAACTCGGCTGGGCAGCGTTATATCTTCACGTCCCAAATACCGTAGTGTCTCAAGACTAAGGTCTCTCAGTCCTAATATGGGCTCCTTGCAAGTGGATAAAAGTTTTTAATATACGTACTTACACTCTGCGGAAACTTCATACAACGGGCGAGAAATTACATTTCTAAAAACAAATGAAGAAACAAATGAAATCACGGCGAAATTCTATACGTTCGAGAACCAAACTTAAACCAATCTGTATCAACCTGGGAGACGAGGGGGTGAGGTCGCAATCTGGAGAGCGGAAGGACGTGTCCATAATGTATGTTAGTACTAATATATTATATACTATGGTCAGAGTATGCATATTAGTTCTACGAGCTATGTGCCCTGCCCACTGCCACTTCAGTTTAGCGATTCTGTGAGCTATGTCGGTTACTTTAGTTCTCCTGCGGATCTCCTCGTTTCTGATTCGATAACGCAGAGAAACTCCGAGCATAGCACGCTCCATTGCCCTTTGGGTGACCTTGAGCCTTCTTATGAGGCCCATAGTAAGCGACCATGTCTCAGTTCCGTAAGTCATCACTGGCAACACACACTGGTCATAGACCTTAGTCTTGAGACACTGCGGTATTTGGGACATGAAGATATTGCGAAGCTTCCCGAACGCTGCCCAGCCGAGTTGGATTCGTCGATTGATCTCTTTCTTGAAGTTGGAACAACCTAGCTGGACTGTTCGTCCCAGGTATACATATTCGTCAACAACTTCCAGTGTAGAGTCTCCAACCTTTAGAGGAGTGGGTGCGACACGGACATTTAACATTATTTTCGTCTTGTCCATGTTCATTTTAAGACCCACTTGTTGAGAGAACTTACTGAGGCCATCGAGCATTGTGCTTAGGTCTTCCATAGTCTCAGCCATGACTACGATATCGTCAGCGAATGGGAGGTGGGATAATATGTACTCGCCGTTGATATTGATGCCGAGTCCACCCCAGTCCAGAAGCTTAAAAACATCTTCCAGGGCGGCGGTGAACAGTTTCGGAGATATAACGTCTCCCTGTCTCACCCCTCGCTGCAACTGGATAGGTTTCGAGTTCTGGTCCTGGAGGCGAACCGACATGGTGGCGTTTTCATACAGGCACTTCAACACCTCGATGTATCGATGGTCAATTTGGCACCGCTGGAGAGACTGTAGCACAGCCCAGGTTTCGACTGAATCAAAGGCTTTCTCTTAGTCCACAAACGCCAAGCATAGTGGCTGATTGTACTCTTCGGTCTTCTGTATAATCTGCCGCAGCGTATGTATGTGGTCTATGGTACTAAAGCCTTTTCGGAAGTTGCCAGGGCCAAAGGTCGTTGGGTTTGGTAGCCTGGCATCTGCCGGGGATTCTTCGCACCCCCTACCCCGCCGTTACCATGACTGCTACCGGAGCTAGGAATAGCGGGGCCGCCGGGGCACATAGCTCGTAGAACAGATGGCCGATGGGGTAGTAAAGTTCTCGAGTGGCGACCGCGCACCGGAAAATGTAGCGTAGGCAGACCTCCCACGCGGTGGACCGATGACCTGATGAAGGTCGCGGGAAGCCGATGGATGCGGGCAGCGCAGGACCGGTCGTCGTGGAAATCCTTGGGGGAGGCCTTTGTCCAGCAGTGGACGATTTGTGGCTGATATGATGATGCATATTAGTAGTAAAATACAGTATGGACACTCCCTGCCGCTCTCTAGATTGCGACCTCACCCCCTCGTCACCCATATTGATACACATTGGTTGCAGTTTGATTTTCGAACGTATGGGATTTCGCCGTGATTTTTTTCGCTCTATTATTTGTTTTTAGAAATGTCATTTCACGACCATTTGTATGCAGTGTCTGGGTGTGCTTTGACTCTGACATACTTACCAACTAAGGTGGTGTTCCAAAACACATCCGTGAGTGTACCTTAACTTAGGTTTAAATTCGTAATTTCACCCAATTTTCTCATGACATTGACACATTTTGGAATTTTCCGCTTAACTAATTCATTCTCTCCAGCTCTATTTCACACTGACCAATGAGATGATTGCTATACGAGTATGCAAGTTACGGATTCGTTCAAACATGTTAAAGCAACACAATAGTCATTAAAAAAATGTGGGTGAAGTTAGGGCACAAGATATGACTTTGCCTGCCCTTTGTATCCTACTTCATGTAAATAATAAAAAAGGGACACGTAAAATATTTTACTGTTGATCTAACATGGTTTATAAACACCAAAACAATTTATGCAAGGTTTTAAGATGGGTCAAATGACAATATTCTATTCAAATTATTAAAAGACTGTGTAAGGCATCACTATGGAAAAAATATATAATATAATTAAAGTACTAAAAAATTGATTTATTTGAATAAAATTTTAAAAATATTACCACTTTTGATGTAAAAAATATATACTGTAGACCATGTTTTTGGCAATAATTACAAAATTTCTCGAAAACAAATAGTTAATGTTAAATAAAACCAACACACAAAAATCGGTGACTTTAACACCTTTAATTTTATTTGAAATTATTTTATAAAACTTTTTTTAAAGTGAAGAAATGTAATAAAAACATGTAAACGTTCCAACGTAACAGCCGCGTTGAAGCCCGCATTGATTTTAACTTAAAATTAATAGACTTACGTTCGATATTATTTTAACACGTCTCAAGCTACTCGGATTGAGTCATCTTAAAGCCTTAAGGCATTTTTTTTAATGAGTTAGGCTAAGTTAGGCTGGGATTCTTCGATTCTAGGAACAAACAGTAGGGTTATCAGTTAACACTTATTGTTTGGTACAACAAAAATAAAGATTATTAATATTTAATTGGTAGAATTTTAAAGAGTTGGTTCATAGTTCAACATTTTGTTGTTTACAATAAATAAATAAATTTAAAAAACTTGGTGCGTTTAATCTTACATATTCAAATAAACAGTTGCGACTGAAAAGCAGTCTTTTATAGCTTCATGTAAGTATCAAAACCAACCTATAAACTCCTTGATCAAAACCGATTTTCCTGTTTTTTTTGTTGTGAATTTTTGTTGGCCATGGAAACGAGTCCTTCAGCCGAATTCGTAAATCATTTTCACTTTCTTCATTTGTTTTTGGATTTGTAATGCTAGTGCCGGTGCATTACAAATCTCTCTGAAGTTCTTGACAGTATTTGCAGCAGCCTAATTCTGAGGTAGAACACCCGGTTGCAGTAGGGCGTCTATAAAACTGCACCTTGGGTTGGTGGTGCAAATTGGGTTTTCACGTCCTTCTTCATTTTATTTTCTTGTTCTTCACATTGCTCACGTGTTCCAGACGATTTTCTCCAAAACGCACCATTTTTTGAAGTTAATTGTAGCAGAAAACAATGCAAATACAATAAAATAAAAATACGAATGCGTCCATCACAAATCCCGCCAAAAAACTCTGATTTTCCTGGTTATTTGTTGGGTGACCAACGCTGGATTTTTCAAATTTGCCGCGGTTTTTTATTATCATGTTTCGCTGGCCAGACTCTACCTGCAATTACCAACATCATGCCCAAGTTACGTATTATCTGTCACGTATTATATATGTAAATAACTAATATCCAACATGCAGGCGTGTTCAGGTTTTCTGACGGTGTTTTCCTTCACCGTAAGAGCCCTAGATAAACATACTGAAATATGAAATATATAAAAAGTAATCCGAAAACACATTGGTAAGTTGCAGAATTCGAACCACGACCTCCCGGATAGGAGGTAGCGGCCCTAGCAGTTAGGCCCCCGATGACACTCTGAACACGCCTGCGAAGAATCTCGAAGGTTGTGTTGTGAAGTCGATCAACCCGCACTGGGCCTGCGTGGTCGACTAAGGCCCGATTGCCTTAATTCAGGCTAGGCTCGAGCCCTTCGGTGTGGAGATAATGATATGAACTGATGTGATGATGTAACATGATTTTAATATAAAATATTCGACATTTATGTTCAAAATTCATTTCAATCAGAACACAAACTCGACAACATAAAATTTCGAATTTTGCGCCGTGATCCCTTTACGGCTGACAACCCAAACAGTGCATTTGTGAAAACATGCAAACGGAGGGTCGCAATAGGTCATCTTTGATGTAACAAAAATATTTTTTTAGTATGGAAACACTGTAGTGTAGGTACTGCCAGAGACAAGCAGATTTCTGTTTTTGTTAGATTTTGAGGTTCCCTGCACTTGTTGAAAAAGAAATGTAAAGTACTTTTTTTAAATCGGGGTGGGTAAAAGTAGGGGCTACTACTACTAGTTTTTTGTATCTTAAATAATTTTAAAGTGAAACTGGCCCTGGGTTCAAAATATATTTTTATCACACCTATTCGAAAAACGACGACTGGTTTCTCAATAAGTGCGAACAAATTTCTACTTTGCTCCCTGTAGGGTTCCTCTCTTTTGATTGTTCCACGTTTGTAAAGGTTGAATTTAAAAAAGCTAAATACCACTAGTTAACATTTAATTCTCTAAATTAAAGGATATTTATTATTATTCTCCATGGTGATAAACTTACTTTTGTGGTTGGTTAACGATGAGTTTGTATTAAAATACTAACTCTTTGTTGGTTAGTATTAGTATGTAAAGTTAACCGAAGAGGTCGAACGTATAATGTATGAAGAAGTTACCAGTCGGTTAGGTTTTGGCAGCAATGTAAGCTGAAAAAAAAAGTATTCATTTAAATGCATTCTTCTTTCTTTTCATTTCTTTTTCTCATGGTTGTGATGAAAAATTGTGTGTGTCACTCAAGGCTAAAATATTTTAGTCTGGGGGACGTATATTGAATTCCTCGCTAAGCTCAGGATCCGATCAGTTCAACCACCTCCGTGGCGTAATGGTTAGTCCATTCGCTTCACACCATGAGGTTGCGGGTTCGTTTCCCGTTGGGGTCAACTTGTAAGACTCTGTTTGGTCGGTGTTAGGGCCTTTTTTAAGCCCACCTGGCTAGCTACCACCATCTTATCTAAGTCTTGCCGCCAAACATCAGTGTTAACAGCATTGATGTGTTCCGGCTTGAAGATAAGATAGCCAGTTTCCCCATTGCGTTGGGGAATCTTGGTAAGCCCGCTTCCATCTTCGGCATCATCGTCACTTACTATCAGGTGAGATGATGCCAAGGGTTTACCAATTTTAAATGAAAAAAATATTCCTCTTTTTACACAAAAAAACTATTTTGTACTGTCGCCGAATGGATTTAATAGACCTAATTGTAATAGTTTAGCCGTTCGAAGAACTCGAAAGTACCTTCTTTTTATTTCTCATTGCCGGGATGACGAGAAAGACGATCCAATTCACGTCAAAAAACTTTAAGTTGTTATAAGTAAATTCATTTTAATGGCAGATTTTGTATTTTTTGGCATTATTGGTATTTGTCCGGCCTGTCATGACAACTCTAATTGAGATTCAAACTTTGCGGTAAAGAGGAGTGGTAGGTATTCCTAGCACGCTCCATTCAAACTTAGTTTCAGTCAATCAAAATTACTGAGATTTTGTTAACACGTTCTAGAAATTAATAAAAAAAAAGACGTGTGGCACTCGGGGACTGCCGCGGTAAAACTATTGCATAGCATTTTTTATCAACTTATGCAATTATAATTATTTACCATCGCGACCACCATCGCGACCACCATCACGAGCACCATTGCGATCACCATCGCGACCATCATTGCGACCACCATCGCGACCACCATCGCAACCACCATCACCACCACCATCACCATCATCATGATGGATAGATAGATGGCACTGTAAGTTTTTTAGAACTCAATATTTTTTTTTTTGGGGTGTCAGGTTTTTTTCAGTCCCCTCAAAGCCCGCGATAAAAGCTATACTTACAATAGCTTAAAATACGAGTGTGCTTTAGACCACACGACTGAAGTAAAACTTCTTTAGCTCCATCAATATATGTTTGAAAGTAAATACTTAGTCTTCAGAAAATAATCAAATCTTTTTTGTCATATGGAGGTATATACAGTTTATGAAAAGAGTTTTATTATTCTCCGAAAATGATCAAATCTTTTTTATCTTATAGGTATGTTTGTTTTAATTGTTTTAACAACCGATATTGTTGCCTTGGCAACCAATATCGTTGGTAAACAAAAACACTTTATAACACAAATTTTACAAGTACAGCTATTCACTGTTGTACATAAATACCTATACACCTATATACTTTCTCATAAACAGCTGCTTATGTATTCGTCCGATTTCGGAGCAGCTCGTCTCGATTCGTGCGAGTTTCGTAGAGTCGTACAATACGTCTAATCGCACGCACACAACGCCGTGTCGAAGACTGCCGAACTGAAACGACGTTAGACGATGCACGGCCTTCAAGCCACACCTCCGTGCCCGTCGGAGTGGGGAGCGTGAGGTTTTTTCGTTACGGAATTTCTGGATTCGGTCCCCGCGCTCAAGGCCCGCGATAGAAGCTATGCAATAGCTTAATAATATTTTACTAAGATTAAACAGTAACAAAATTTCGAATTTCATATTTATTTATTCCTTGTAACAATGGGTATTGTATAGGAAATGGAACTTACAAAATTACAGCATCTCAAAGTCCATTGAAAATTAAAAAATAAATCTTACGTCAATTGCTTCCTTAATAAAACGCACCTATGATTATAAAATTAAATGTCAGAAAATACATTAAATTTAATACAAATACAAATAACACAAAGAAACAGATCAAAAAAAAAGATTTGAATATTTTCTTTTTTGAGGAAGTGTTTAGTTATGCACACATAATTCAAATTCATTTATTTACAAACAATATTTGTACATTGTGGTTAAAATAACAATACTTAAAATATATATAATTGCATAAACAAACAATGCAATTATGAGATGCAACTTATAGATTGCGCAAATTTATGTCAGTTCAACTCATCAACTAATTTAAATTAAAAATAAAATACTAAAATGTAAAATAAAGTACTTAAGTATAAGTAGAAACAAAAAAAAGTTAATGTATAAATGTCAGAAAAATAATGCATGTCGAGAAAAAAAACGATTCGTTATATTTAACAGTGGTAATTAAGATTACTGGAAACTATTACAAAAATAACATGCCCGTCAAAATAAAAATAACAACTTTTGGGCCTACCATTAGTCCTAAATACGCTTACCAACCGTGCAATATTTTTCTAATCCACCAATCAGATGTCGTGACCTGTTTTATCCTCTTTTTATCGTTCAGCCATTCGAAATTCATTAAAAAATAAATAATGTCCAAGCCGGGTGGCCATAGTCAGCCATATTTTTTGCCGTGTCGTTTATTTTGCGAGATTCGTGAAGTGTGAAAATGAGTTTCAGACGTGTATGGTTCATTTTGTTATATAAATCTCATATCAAATTACTGGGTAAAAACTGAAGATTATGTTAAAATTATTAGTTTTTGAAATACTTGCAAAGCTATTAGTTAAAACTGGGACCAAGTTTTGGTAACAGCAAAATGGCGAATTTTATTTTTTTGTAGAATTAAAAAAACAATTTCAGACGTAAATAGTACGTTTTTTTTATAAATTTCATATCAAATTACTCGGAAAACAATGTAGATTAAGTGGAAGTGATTAGTTTTTGAAATGCTTGCAAAAATATTTTGTGAAAAATACGAAGTACAAAATAAATGCAAGTGCAAAACGGCACATTTATGAATTCCGTTTTTTGTAGTTGGAAACTTTTCCTAATTTTGTAATGAAACTATTGTGTTTCGAAGTGAAATATTTAGTTTATTTACACTTATGAATGTGTATTACGCTATGATAGTGTTAGTTTTTGTGAAAAAGTTTAAAAATATTGTGATAAGTGGGTGCATTCAGTGTCTAGAGGGCAAGGATGAAGATTTGTTTTTGCAATGATGATGAAAACCACACAATGTCTTCATCAGGTGAGTTATTTTTACTAATTTTAATTTGTAGGAAATTTATTAATCTTTAAAACAATATATAACAATAGTATATGTATAGCTTTATTCTATATTTACAAAAACTACAAAAATAGGTGCAAGTCGAGTCTGAATTACGTCCTCCATGACTCAATAACGCTCAAGGCACTTTAACGGAAAAAATCTAATTACGCTCCACGGGTTAAGCGATGTTATTATAGTTTAAATGATAATTTAAATGATATAATAATGAATACAAATTATGACACTTAAATGAAATAATATCATATTTTATTTAATTTTCAATATTTTCGTTATTTTTATTTTGACGGACATGTTATTTTTCTAATGGTTTCCACTAATCTTAATTCCTATTTTTCCTTATAATGCCAATGAATTGAATGGCTTACAATTATTTATATATTCTAGGTAAGTACGTGCTCTTTTTAACCACGATGGAAAGTGTATGCGTTTAGGGTGAGGGGTTGTGTCTTTGTTTGTGTGTGCAAACGAATGTTGCCATTTATCTCGAAAATGACTGGGCCGATTTCCTTGCGTTTTTTTTTTTGCATTTGGTATCATTTTAGAGAAGGTTCTTAGTTAAGGATATCTGGCGCTTGAGGGCTTCTCAGGAACAATTCAACCGATTCCTTTGCGGTTTTTTGCTTTGTTTATGTGGTACTGATTTTTTGCAGTCGGGTTTTAATTTTTATAAATTGGTTAGGTTATTCAGAGCAAGTCTTTAATAATAAGACCTTACTTTGGACAACATGCCTTTAAATCAACGATCTCCTCACCTGTCCATCATAATTCACTATAAAATTCAATATGTTAGTAGAATTTGTTTAATTTTTAATTTTCATGCTATCAGCAGATTTGCGAAATGAATCCTGGTCACACCTCGCTCGTTTGTTGCATCGTTGACTGTGTCTTGTGATTTTTATAATTTTCATGAAAAATATCGGAACAATGTTACTACTTTTTGCTTTAAAACATTGTGATTGTGATGAATAGATGCTGTATTCTTGCTTAGTGATTAAAAATACCTTCATAATTTTGTTTTTCCCATATAGGCTTATCATGTGTGGCAAACGCATCAAGACGAGATTGAAACATACTTTGTAAACGAGAATAGCGGTAAGTTTTACTGAAAGTATTACAAACTCTGTTTAATTTATCTGTTTACCATCTGTTGTGCGACAAATGAAACATACCTTTGGCCCTTGAAAGCGTTTCAAATCGGAGTAAGTACCTACTAACTTTAATATCTACACAGCTGTAAGCCTTTCCTTTCTATATGTCAGTTGTTTTAAAATTCCTTTCATCTGCAAATGAGGCGGAAAAACCATTGTTTACAGTTAGCAGCACCAAGTATTTCGCTTGCTGCAGTAAGAGATCATTTATCTGCATGAATTAAAATACATACCTACTTACTTATTATGTCTTTAGAACACTATCTTATCATTATCAGAAGTTTCAAACCTGTTTATCAATAAACCTTGTAGTAGATACTTGAGATCTTTCAAATAGTTTTTTTTTTTTTCAATTATAAAAGATAGAAAAAGCCTGCCCACCTATTGGAGTATGGCTGTTGCTGTTTATTGACTGCCCAAAGCCTGCTGATGCCAAACATACTGTTAATGCTGATGCGAGACTATGAATAATCATAATACTGTGCCAGGCGAGACCTCTGTGCTTTGCAAATCCTCTAAGACAGAAAGCCTCAATATACCAGTAATTTTGCTGGCTATCTTGCAGTATCTGTCAGAACGCAGCAAGCTGCTTGGCGCCGTGTAGATATAGACAGAGCGAGAATGTATAGAAATTCAAAATCCACAAGACACATAATATATTGGGCAGGGCACTTAGCTCGTAGAACAGTTGGCCGTTGGGGCAGTAAAGTTCTCTAGTGGCAACCGTGCACCGTAAAAAAGAGCAGGCAGGCCTCCCACTCGGTGGACCGATGACCTGGTGAAGCCGATAGATGCGGGCAGCGCAGGACCAGTTGTTGAAGAAATCCTTGCGGGAAGCCTTTCGGCTGATATGTTGATGATGATGATGATGACATAATATCTTGTTTAATATAGTATTTTATATATTTACCTTCCAAATACCGCAGTGTCTCACTCAAGACTAAGGCCTTTGACCAATGTGTGTTGCCAGCGATGCCATATGGAACTGAGACATGGTCGCTTACTATGGGCCGTGAGGCCTTATTAAAGAAGGCTCAAAATCACCCAAAGGGCAATGGAGTGAGCTATGCTCGTAATTTCCCTGCGTGATCTAATCAGAAATAAGGAGATCTGCAGGAGAACCAAAGTAACTAACATAGCTCACAGAATCGCTAAACTGTAGAAGCAGTGGGCAGGGCACATAGCTCGTAGAACAGATGGCCGTTGGGGTAGTAAAGTTCTCGAATAGCAACCGCGCACCGAAAACATAGCTTAGATTTAAGCATTTCATGGCAAAACAACCCTTGTGGTGAAGTCTTTTTATGATATAATAAACCCCAACATCATTATTATCCTTAAAGAACTTATCTATCATGCCCAGACTTTCTGAAAAATCAGTTAAAGGAGTCAAGTTTTTTTGACCCATTATAACTGTAACGTTTATTGATGGTATAACACTTTAATCAATTAAATAATTTTTTTTAATCTTGGTAAGCCGCTTCCATCTTCGGCATCATCGTCACTTACCATCAGGTGAGATGATGCCAAGGGCTTACCAATTGTGAATAAAAATAAATAAAAATAATTATTAATAAATTATAGTAATCGGACAAAAGATAAGGTTAAAGTGAAACCGGAATTATGAAATCAATATGAAAATGCTCTGTTTTGAGTTTTTCCTCTATGATTCATTTTCTCCTGCTATGGTCAGTCATATAATAACAATAACAGTTCATGTAGAACGAAATATGAGGTGAAAGAATGCTAACCAAAAATGATTGAATACATAGAGAATAATTATAAATTAATTTATACACGGTGTCCCGCGAAAAAGTGCCCCGAAAGGTAAAAAAAAATTAATAATAATATGTTCAATTTTTTATTGCAGATTTAAGATTTAAATTTTAAAAGAAATATTATGACAAACTAGTGGGTACTCGCGGCTTCTCCCGCGCAGTTCCCGTTTTTTGGTGTTCCCGTGGGGATGCCTACGTCATAACATCTACCTGCATGCCAAATTTCAGCCAGTGGTTTGGGCTGTGCGTTGATAGATCACTATGTCAGTCATTCAGTCAGTCACCTTTGAGTTATATATATTTAGATACTTGGCAAAGAGAATAAAATAGCAATTAGCTCACAAAAAATAGCTAATATGAATTAAACTCGACGTTTTGTAATAAATTGCATTTTTATGAGCTGTTTTTTTCAATGATTTCTTAATTTATTAAAATTTTGCCCATATCACCAGAAAATTTTATGGCTTACTATTGTTCTTTATCATAAGCTTTCAAATAAAAAAAAATGCACTTTTACTCAAAAAACAAGCTAGCTAAGAACTTTTGAAGTGGATCACTGACTCACTTTTTTATTAAGCCGGGTAACGGGAACCAGTACACAATAATAATAAAAAACAGTCTACCTGAGTGGCAACCTAATCAGTGGTACTTATACTTACTTACCACCAGGTGAGATGTTGTCAAGGGTTTACCAATTGTGCATAAAAAAAAAAACTTTTCCCGTATTACGAGTAACGAGTATCTTTGTATTTCTCAATATTATTGTTGGATGAGAGACAGATAATAACGAGTGCCAACTTAGAGGTATACAATTTTTTTTTATAACAATTATTTAAAATAGATATGGCAAATTTATCATGGAGCATTTTTCAGTTGAACAACTTATTTTAGTTTTCAAACCTTCTACTCAAATCAATCTTCTGTTGCGGAAACGCTGAAAAAAAGGCGTCCTACATTCGGGAAAAACAACTTACCTTCGCGAAATAAATAATAAATCAATTCTCCTATGCCTTGTATAAATTGAATAAGATGGTGGAAGAAAAAACTATACTCGCAGCATATCATGGGTACATTGTTTCTAGAATAAGATATGGAATAATACTTTGGGGAAATGCAACAAATAGTAAGAGCATATTTATAGCACAAAAAAGATGCGTAAGGGCTATTTGTAGACTGAAAAGAAGAGACAGCTGCCGCCCTTACTTCAAAAGACTTAAATTATTAACAATGCCATCACTTTACATTTATGAAATTGCTATCTTTACAAAGAATAACCCACATCTATTCAAAAACCCCATGAGTGAGCGTCGACGTATCCAGTTGTGCCCCAGACAAGGTAGAACATCCCTTCTTCAAAATAGTGTGTTAGGAATGGCACCAAGAATATATAACAAACTTCCAGCTGATATAAAAACATGCTCCACAATCAATGACTTTAAGAATATGCTATTTGACTTCCTCACTAATAAGACATTTTACTCTAGTAAAGAGTTTCTCGAGAACACTGACTCAGCATTCCATTGACATTCTCATATAGGTGATACTTATTATTTGTTATTTTAATCGAGGACATATACCATAATAATGTTGTTAAAATATATATTTAATATTTAGTTTGACATGATAAAAAAATGACATAGTGTGTATAAGTTTGTTTGACATGCTTAATGAATTATGATTATTTTTTTGACATAGTGTATTTGATTCCGTGATTTAGGTTTATTTTAATTAAGATTGTCTTAATTTGTATAAAAGGCAGAACACAGCGTCCAACTTTATTTAATAACACCTTTTTACTGTAACCTGTGATTCACAAATAAATTGATTTGATTGATTGATTGATTGATTGAAAGACGATAACTCGATAAGTGAATTTTTTTTACCGCAAATCAATGATCTCGATCTCGAAAACATGTGGTTTCAACAAGACGGAGCCACACGTCACATGGCGCGAGAAACAATCCAACATTAGGTAGAATGTTTCCAGGTCAATTGATCTCGAATAATGATGACATTGACTGGCCCCCAGATCACCGGATTTATCAGCAGTTGACTATTTTCTGTGGGGCTACCTAAATGGACGTGTCTATGCTAACAGGCCCATGAATCTTAAAAACTTAAAACAAGACATACAAATATACATATACAAATAATCGAGACACTGTTAGAGGGATGCCACTGGAAGTGTGTGATTTGATGACAAACTCAATGAAAAGAACTCGCATTTGCAGTGAGAGTTGGACATTTGGCAGATGTTATATTCCATACATAATTGCCAGGCCTAAAGTAATAAAAAAATATCTGTAATTTTTGATTTGGTGTAAAAATTATTTAATTTTTAAAGTTGGGTCGTTTTTATTCGGCCTTTTACCACTGTTATCTAAAAATTAAGAGGAACGAATCAATATAAGTTTCATTACTATTCGCTAGGTGCGAAGTACTAGGTGGGGGTAATATAATCGATCGCAGCGCTCATAGTGGCCAAAAGTAAAAATAATGTTGGCTCTGTCATCCGTCATATCTCATAGTAAACTGTTCTGACTTGGTTACCTAATTAATAAAACCCGGTCCTTAAATTAATATTAATTTCGATCTGAAAACGATATTTAATTTATCACTAGGGATACAGGAGTAAATAAATATGTTTATTATTATTGAAACAAACCATTATAGTAGCTTTATCTTCTTGTTTTACAGTAAAACTACAACTAAAAATGAAGTAAACAAACCCTGACATGTTCAAAATTAAACACACCTTTTGAATTAATTTTACGTACCTCATTTGATTTGAATGTCCAAAAATGATTTTACAACCCTTTCTCCACCCAAATCAAGGTACAACAGTTATTTTGGAAATAAATTAATAGATAATTTTGGATTATAATGATATTTGTCACAATGTCGTGATTAAATGTCAAAACGTCAGAGCCAACAAAGTTGCGGACGCTAGGTGGCGCTGAACTCGTGCACAGAGCCAATACACTACAGTTTCTGGTGGACCTATGCCCCATGTTAAAAAAAATGACTGTTTTTTGACACTGTAGGCATGGTACACACTAAAAACAATAATTATCAAAATTGCTATAGCCCAATCCATTCTTCTTCCCATTCTAGATTACGCAGACACGTGTTATCTTGATCTCAATGTTGATCTCCTAAATAAGCTAGAACGATTACAAAATTTAGCCATTCGGTTTATTTATGGACTGCGCAAATATGACCATGTATCCGAGTACCGAAGGGAGCTACAGTGGCTTTCAGTACGTTGTCGAAGGGACGCCCATTCTCTTGCTCTTCTCTATTCAGTGCTTTTTGACCCTCGTACTCCTTTTTATCTTAAAAACCGTTTCCAATACCTCTCCTCCTCTCATAGTCGACCTCTACGATCTGAAAATTCACTTCGCCTTGTTGTACCTACTCATTCTACCAATTTCTACTCTGATTCCTTCACTATACGTTCCATAAGCCTGTGGAACTCTCTCCCTGATTCCATTCGTAATTCCCCTTCCCTTAATATATTTAAATCTAAAGTTAAAGATCACTTTCTAGCGCTATAAATTTCATAAATCTGTTTAATCTCCTACATATTATCTCTAGTTGTTCTCATCATCATCATTAATGTGGTTATGTATGTACTTACTATACTATATAATATGTTATGTATGTATATTTTATGTATATGTATTTTTTATGTATATGTATTTTACTTTATATCATTTATATCTACTTATATAAGGTCTAACAAAATTAGCTGAAACTATTTTAAGGGCAAGTTCAGTAAACGAAACTGAACAACTTTTTCTTCAGCGACCATACAGGATTCTAAAAAAAAATTGCCACATTCCATTATTGCCCACTATAATATTCTCGTGTTGTAGAACGGTCCTGTCTTTTCGCTGGATTCGTGCCTTGCCGCAACGAAACTGCGCTGTGCCTGGCCGTTGACCTTTGGTAGTTCTCTCAATCAATTCTTATTTAAAAACGAATATTACCTATTTAAAACCTTATAGTTCCCCTTTTAGATGTAGGTAGTAAAATACAACCCAACAGGTATTTACACTTTTCGAAAAATAAGAAATTGAGCGGCTTCTTTGAAGCGTTGAGGAAGCGTTGAGGCCATTGACCGATTTTGCTGCTCGCTCGTAGGTACATTTCGCCTACAAACAAGTGCGATGCGTGCGCGAAAAAAATATCTCAGTTACTCTCGCGCACTCATTGAGTTACGTTCTCAAAGCCTAACCTACAGATTGTGACCTAAGTGCCTAAGTTAAGTGTTTTATTGTGAAAATGCCATGTACAACAATATTTGGACATGGCGGTGTGATATGAAGTTTGTAACCACAACCTAATAGACACCAGGAACATGTTTCAAGATTTTCATAGCCGTAGACCCCATCTACACACAATACTATAGGTGCTTTGCAGCGATTCCGGGATTACGGTACTTTTACGAGTATGCCACTACCTGTAGATGCCGGTCAACCAAGAAAATCACCGGAGACATAAGAAGCAAGTAGGTAGGTAGTTCGCCTTAGCCTGTTTGCGGACAAGTCACATTAAAGAAAAATCTATTTGTTTGGAAATGGCCAAACATGTAAACAAATCATTTTATCATTTTAGCTTAATCACTTACATTTGGACATCAAGGATTTTATTGACATAAATACTGTGTTTTAGTTCATTTAAGACTTGAAAACCAATTGAAACTAGTTTATTTTGGAGTTCATGTTTTGTTTACATGTCTGGCTATTTCCAAACAAATAGGGTTTAGATACCTACCCAATATGTGTCCGACCCGACGGAAGACACGGCTTGTACTATCATTCATCTGTGGCGGAGCCCGGCGGAGGCGCGTCAGCGCGTGGACTGCTACGGTACGATGGCCAGTGCCGGATTTATAAAGATTTCTTTTTTTTTATTGTAGATTTTTTTTCTAAGATTTCAGTATGGTCGCTGAAGAAAAAGTTGTTCAGTTTCGTTTACTGAACTTGCCCTTAAAATAGTTTCAGCTAATTTTGTTAGACCTTATATATTTACGTGTAATACGTAGTTTAAGATTGGATATTTATTTATTTTTTATTTTATTTTTTCTCTATGAATTTGTTTATTGCCCACTACTACCCCACAATAATGATTTCTCATATTTCCTTCACCTAAAGGTTGTCTGGAAGAGATCGCTTGTTAGCGATAAGACCGCCTATATGTACAACTTCCTTAATCATTGTATCTTTTTTTTTCTCTTATGTTGTGCAATAAAGTGTTTTCAATCAATCAATTCAATCAATCAATAACTCAACGCCATTTTAATTGTCGATATGCACGCATTTTTTACATTCAATCATGGACACTGATTGGAACACACTTTAACCACTCTGGTCGGAACATTGAATTACACACTAGTAGTAATTCAATGGGTCGGAATGTGTATAGATGTATATGTTATATGTAGAAGTTAGAGGTGTTCAGTTCAATGCACTAATTTCTATCTCTATCTCTCAAAATACATATCTCAGTAGCGTGAAGCTTTAGGCCAAAATGTCCTAGTATATTTTTGGCTGTATTTGCATTCCTTATCAAAAAATATAGGCTCAATTGTGCATGAAACACTGAAAAAAATTAACGTTATAATATTGTCACAATGCCCCAAAAGTTTGTACACTTTTATATGTTTACCACCATAGCACAGTTCGGAATTTATCAGGACTCGTAACATCACCTTATTTATATTATAAAACACACGAAATAAACTTAGAAAATCTGTACATGGGTAAAAGTCAAAGTTGAGAATCCAATTCGGACAGTATTTTGGGAATAATACCATTCTGTCTATTTGGCTGATTTTAAAATCATTATTTGCAGGTGACTAAGGGGCCACGATGGAGCATTCAGACCTGGTGGGCGAGATGGCCCAGGTAGAACACCTCACCACGCAGGAGAGACTGCATCTGGCTCGCAGGTATTGTTATCTATTACCTACTGTTTCCAATTTGTTTTCTATTTTATTATCTATCTAGTTGATACTGTTTGTCGTGCACAAGCAGTTACCCGTGGCTTTCCCCGCGGGCGGGGTACGGGAGGATGCGCGGTGCGGTGAGCCACTGCTGCCCACGATCGTATAGCCTACGTTGATCCTAAAGGTCCATTATCAATATTGCTAATATAATTTTTGAAATTGGATGAGAAGTTTTGGAGATTACCTCTTACATCGAACCTTATAACCTCGGGGTAATTCCATCTATATTAGATTCTAAGTTCCATTTCTGTATTTTAGTTGGTAATTTATTTGGATACTGGGGAGCGACGAGCCGGCATTTAACTAAATTCTGTAACACTTAAATTTTAAATTTTACTTAAGAATCATAAATTTTCCTAGCATAAATTTTAATGTTAATAGGGATGACAGCATCAGAAATAAATTATGACTTTGTTCACTAAATTGCCCTCCTGCTTAAAATTCGGAAAACCTTACTCGTTTTGTCTTCCGTCGAGTCTTCGATTATTAGTTCACCAAAATCACAAAACATAGAGTACATATATGACGCTGCTAAACTATGACGTCACGCCTAGGTATTTCTAACATTTTTAGAACAAAATGTAGTTTTTCACAGATGATAAAAAAAATTTAACTCAGATGACTAGCATTCGTCATCCATATTGTTTAATCTTACTTATACCTTTCACGACCATCTCTTTTATAGCGTGTTTACCATCTCTTTTATAACCTGTTTATTAACTCTATTATAGCCTGTTTACCATCTCTTTATTATTAAATATATATTCCGATTTACCCCACATAATATTTTCTTTTCATACATCCGCATTTAGGTCCTTGATCCAAATTCTACGTTTTATGTGGCGGAACCATTGCTGGTATTTTAAATCAATTTATTTAATTTTCGCTACAATACTTACAAACTTTATTAATCTTTTAGTATAGATTTCTGTTGTTCGTATTAAGATTTTGGTTTTTATAATGTAATGGCCTAATTGACTGCGCAAGCGCAAAGCGCGAGCGAGGTGTCTCCGTTTCAGCTTGTGCAAAAATTATTTCCTATATCTGTTATGCAATGGTAGTAAATCGTTTTTTGGGGTTCCGTACCCAAAGGGTAAAAACGGGACACTATTACTAAGACTTCGCTGTCCGTCTGTCTGTCTGTCTCTCCGTCCGCCCGTCCGTCTGTCACCAGGCTGTATTTCATGAACCGCGATAGCTAGACAGTTGAAATTTTCACAGATGATGTATTTCTGTTGGCGCTATAACAAAATAATACTAAAAAACAGTAAAGTAAATATTTAAGGGGGCTCCCACACAACAAATGCTAGAGACGCTTGAAATATTCACAGACTATTGAGTTGTATTATCCACTTTAAAAATAAATAATTAAATTAATATTTAAGTTGGGCTCCCATACAACAAACGTGATTTTTATAGATAATGTTACGGAACCCTTCTTGCGCGAGTCCGCAACGCACTTGGCCGTTTTTTATTTTTTGGCAATGGTAAGCTTCATAAAACTCTTAAACAGCTTTGCCTTACAGTTCTATGGAACTTAAATATCATTTTAACGCTAACAATATTTTGTACTATTGGTCCTGCCAATATATTAATGAACTCGACTGTACCAACTTCTACTACAGCTTTTACTATATAACTTAAAGAATATGAGTAAATTTTACTAATTGACCGAGCGAGCGGAAAGCTCGAGCCACAGTATTACAATATAGCGGCTTACAGTAGCGCAACGAATGTACTTACTTACGCAGAGCAACGGAAGGGTCTTTGCTGGGCAGCGGGCGGCGGGGCACAGCCTGGCAAACTTCGCGACTTTGCCTGGCTGACTACAGGCTAGTATGGGCTAGTACCTACGCTACGCCGGTGGCGGCATCGTGCGACATCAAAGGCGTTAAGCTACTGTAAGCCATATCGTCATACTGTGCCCGAGCCAAGCGTCTCTGTTTCAGCTTGGGCAAAATTGCTTTCGTTTCTGTTCTCTTCTACAAGTCGCATTTCTTAACCGATTCTCGGCAAATTTTGTGAGCAGGTTCGATAATTATATAGAATTTTATCGTTGATTCAGTTTTTGAATTTTTTCCAAAATGGAGGAGGCATGGGCATTTTCGCATAACAAAATATAATATTTAAAAAAAAACCGGCGAAGTGCGAGTCTAACTCGCGCACTAAGGGTTCCGTACCAAAAACAAATTGATCTATAGATTAGGGATGCATCCGATACCGATACTTCGGGTTTGCCGATATATCGGTATCGGCGATATTTTTATGGCTGATTCTACGATACTTTTCAAATTACGCGCTTTAAAAATGTAATATAAAAAGGGCGAATAAAAGGGGTGAATATTCAATTTTTGTCTATTTATTTAAATAACTTCAAAAATATTTATCTTCAAAATATAAAAATATGTATTTGAGATATTCACAACACCCTTCCATATAACACGATATAGTTTGCAAAACTTTTTTAAAATATTTTCTAATTTACCCCCCAAAAGTAAAAAATAAATGTTTAAAAATATTTTTTTTTACGGTGTATGTTCGTCTTTGGGTCCCCGGCTTACATTTATGTGTATCAATTTTAACTCAATGACAATGAGGAGTTTTTGAGCAAATCGGCTGTGTATGACACACAGACGGACAGACACACGAATTCCTATAAGGTATTGTTTTTTCCTTTTAAAGTACGGAACCCTAAAAATGAAAACGTGATTTATTTTCTTGTACGATAGTACGGAATCCTTCGTGTGCGAGTACGCCTCCACTTGGCCGGTTTTTCCAGCGGGAAACGGCTATAGTGTTTAATAAAACTGAAAAACAAAACGTTACATCAAAAAGTCCAAAGTAATTTTCTCATTATCATATACTTATGATGTCATAAGCATAAGGGGTCATTTTAAAAATTTTAAAAATGGTTCTGTAGGAAATACCAAAATCATTCAAGATGATATTCTGACACTTCTTTAAGGCCTTCAAATGTCAAATCACAATATTCAATTCAAATTATTGAAAGACTGTGTAAAGCTATCACGATGAAATAAAAATACTTTAAACAAACAATCTATTTAACTTGATGTAAAAAAATATACTGTAGACCCTGTTTTTGGCATAAATTGCAAAATTTCTCGAAAACAGTTATGTATATAGTTAATGTCGAATGAAACCAACACACGAAAATCTGTGACTTTAAGACTTTCATTTTAATTCAACACATTTTTTTTAAAACTTATTTGAAAGATAGAAAAGTAATAAAAACATGTAAAAATCGAGAATTGTGCGTTGGGTTTCAACGTAACAGCCGCGCTGAAGCCCGCATTGATTTGAACTTAAAATGAATATATTTACGTTCGATAATATTTTAACACGTATCAACCTGCTCGATTTGAGGCATCTTAAAGCCATAATGAAATTAGATTTCTGAGCGGACACTTGTATATCAAAGGATAAGATTACGAGAAGGTTTTTTATCAGGTCACTAACGATGCGGTAGGTACGACGAAGTAGCTAGTATCTCATCTTTGGTATAAGGCTTAACCTGTTTGAAGCTCGTTATTTTTAGAGATTCTGTAATCTGCGTCGCTTTTCACAACAAGCAGACAAGGTCTATTGCAGTTCTACAACATTGTGCTCACGTAAAGCAAAATTGTTTTCGATAACAAAATAGTATCTTCATAATTGTAAGTGGTTCTCACGACTTTTTGTAACACTGTTATTTTTGTGGGAAACCTTGAAAATAACTTCGCTATCGCTATGAATAATAATTAGAAGGATTGGCATAAGTTAGGTATATAACTTAAGGCTTATATCGCCGCCAACGACCAACTTTTCTAACCACTTAAATAAAATTGTGGATAAAAAAAATGTTTTGTAATTAACAGGATATGAGGAGTGTTTTAGATTTTTTTCGAATTCTATATTAACATTTTTAATTGAGCGTCGGTGGCGTAATGGCAAGTGCCGCTACTAACTCTCCGGGAGGTCGTGGTTCGAATCCTGCCACGTACCAATGTGTTTTCGAATTCAGATTTCATATAAGTTTATCCGATGCTCTTACGGTGAAGGAAAACATCGTGAGGAAACCTGCACACGCCTGCGAAGAAACTTGAAGGTTGTTTGTGAAGACGACCAACCCGCACTGGGCCCGCGTGGTCGACTAAGGCCCGATCGCCCTAATTCAGGGTAGGCTCGAGCCTCTCGGTGGGGACGTATATGAGCTGATACGATACGATGAAGTATACTTGTACATAGGTTACTAGATAAATTTTGCAAAACGACTTTATTTTTAAACAATCGCTCAAAGTAATTTCCGTTACAGTTAATACATTTAGTCATGCGTAAAAACCAATCATCAAAAATATCTATCCATTTGTTTTCTGGAAGTACAGCACACTCATGATCCCAAGCTCTCAAAAGTTCCTCGTCGCTGGTAAATTTCCGCCCTTTCAGCTTATCTTTGATAATAGGAAATAAAGCAAAGTCACAAGGGGCTAGGTCGGGGCTGTATGGTGGATGCTCAACAATTTTTATCCTAGCAGTTGTCAAAAAATTCACTGTGAGAGCCGCTCGATGTGCCGGTGCGTTATCATGGTGAAAATGCCAAGTACCGAGTCTGGAGTTGGGACGCATTTCCTTAAGTTTATCAAGCACCTGAGGTAAACATTCATTAGTGTACCAGTTAGCTGTTACAGTGCGCTGACTGTCCAGAACTACTCGATCGATTATACCACGGCTAGTAAAAAATACAGCTATCATCTTCTTTTTAACAGATTTTGATTTGCGGGGTTGTGTTGGCGTAGGCTCATTTTCAAAGAGCCAAACTTTATTTTTACTTTTAGATGGCACATCATAATAATATAGCCAAGTTTCATCACCAGTGACGATGCTGTTAACATAAGAACCTGACCCGTTTTCAATTTTTTTTAACATTTTTTTACACCATAATACACGACAGTCCTTTTGCTCCTCCGTTAGGTCGTGAGGTACCCATAGAGTGCAAACTTTTCTTACTCCAAGAATTTCGTGCAAAATTTTGTGAACACTTGGTGCACTGATGCCCAGGGCTTCTTCTATTTGCCTATAGGTCATTCGACGATCAACTCTTAACATTTCTTCTATTTTGGCAACGTTATCTGGAGTACACACGTCACTGAGTCGTCCCGATCTTGGTGCATCAGAAACTTCAAGATTTCCACGTTTAAACTCACAATACCAACGGTAAACAGTCGTACGATGAGGGCAGTTTTATTTGAATACAGATTGCATTTCCTTGAGACAGTCATCTAACAACAGACCCCTCTCAAAGTTGTAACGAATCACAACTCGTAAGTCGTCTCTAGACCACGCCGACATCTTTAAATATTAAATCAATTTTTTTAATAAAAAAAATATAAAAAAAGAAAACTTTTTCCCGCCAAACTTTGTCTATGGAAATATAGTTTTAAAATATATATGTCGGAGGGTCATTGAAAACGCGACCAATACCAGCTCGAGATAAGTTTACATAGTTACACTTTGTTTGGATCAAACGTCAGGTATTAGTACCTGGGTGAAACCGGTGGTGGCGTGACGATCGCTTGTACTCGTGAGACGATCGTTTGTGGTAGCAAAGATGATGTATTAACGGAAGGCTGTTTGTGCTGCCACACTGAGTTGAGAATTTATTAGATCTGTGGAGAAGCCAGATTAGCTGGACGTCAGTCTCGGAGCAGACACTTTTTGACGGAGCGTCGAGCAGAACACATGCAGTGGTGATCTGTGAGAAAAATGGACGTGTCACGCCATCGCTGTGATCACCGCGTTTGCATCCATTGTTATCCAAGGCATCCTGTACAATTTCGATTACCAAATGATCAAGACTATTGAAGAAGGACCTCTGTGATATAGCTGCATTGTTATTTCGACACCTACAACCGAAATAGTTAAGGAGTGAACCACGAGGCCATCCATAACCTAACCATCACCCGCACCTTTGACATCAGAAGTTGGATAGTTCCCTGCGCTCGCAACAAGTGGACAACGACGGGAAAATGTGAAAATTGATGATGGAGCAGCGAAATAAAAACCACTGGCAACAATTCTTCGTGCTACAGAACCAGAACATGCTGCGATTGATTGAGGTTATGCAAGCACCATCGACTACATCTGCTGCAATCATATTGCCAGCATTCAACCGGAATATACCGGAAGCTAATCCACGTGCACGGCGCTCAACTGTCGATATCTCCCTTACGGAACGACCATTGGAATGAGGTGACAGCGTGGGCTGTGCTGGCAGCAGCGGAGATCCACGCAAGCGGCGCGTGCAGCTTCAGCGAAGTGCGTGATGTACGCGGAGCTACGAAAATCCGGTGAGTCGTACCCCTTTTGTTTTGATAGTGGAAGTAGTACGTACGTGGTACTAGTACTATTACCTAATCTGTGGTGGTACTGAGTGTTCACTCGTTAAAGAAAGTTTCGTGTATAGACTTTCGGGAGTGTGTTCAATACTAACGCACTATTGACTTTTGTAGGCAACTCTTAAGTTTACTGTACAGAACAAATATCGAGTGAGGGTAATATTGACGGGCATTGTTCAGAATGGTCATATCTTGTTATGCCAGACGAGTACGAACGATATTATGATCGATTCAGATATTTTAAATCTATGATTGACGGTATTCTTAAACGAGTCTGTCAATAACAAAACAGCTTTACTGTCGGTAAGGATGCGAATAGAGTAGTTAGTCCCTTACCCTTCTAGTAGTGATTGCATTAGCAGCTAAAATGATGCCTAGTGGAAAGTACTCTTTCACATGCTTTCGGATTTTTACTTGTGACACAACGTCGTGATTGAACGGAAGATTTTGAACGAGGACTCATTGTAAATATGACGATTCATTTAGCTAACTAGAGTTTCGGTTAAACAAACTTAAACCAGAATTGAAAGTATTGAAACCCCTTTAAGCTTTCATAATATTGAGACTGACATCTTTACATGGAGTGAAAAAGCCTTATTAGATTTCGTAGTATTGGGACTGATATTGTCATTGAGCATAGGCCAAAGTTGTTGCCTATTTTTAGTAGCTTTCGTGATGAATTTGTCGAGGGCATCCTTAATGCCCCGCTATCGTATAGACCCTATGTAGGTATATGAGTTTCGGGGACCCCAATAAAATAGTTTGTTTACCAATTGTAAAAAAAGAGAATAATAACAGGGTAGTATGCGGAGTGCAGTGGTGGACGTCTTACGGCTGATGTGATGATGATACAGGATTCATGGGCTGGAGGCTGCGAATGTCGTAAGCCCCGAAGCTTTCCCTTTTTGACGGCCTTATCATGCTGGTAAAGAAAAAGGATAGCATAGAACGCAAGTGTTGATAACCGTGAAAAAAATGATAACAACATGCCTGAACGGAAATTGCTTCCTCTGATAGCTTGGAACATCGATTGACTTCATAGGTGGTCACTATTTCACCACGTCAGGCATAGCTAGTGGTTACATCAGGTGCATTCTTTACCTATTAAATCGAAATGACTGATTTTGTAACCTCTGTTCAAATACGTCCACGTGTCATTCGATCTACGTAATGCCCCCTTGTATTTGAACTTACGTTCATAAACGCTTTAGGCGCGTGGCAACGGTCAGGTGAATCTTAGTACGTTTAAACGTTGGTACTCTTAGTTAAGTGTCCTTTAAAATATGCTCACTTCCTTCGAGTATAGTAATGAGATTTCAATGTTACAAGTCCTTCCATGATGATCATTTGGCAGCAACCAAACTGTTGGGTTAACCGAGTTACGAAGTACAGCCTACTGGAGTTGCTTCTAGGTACGAGTAAAGTAGCCTAACCTCTAAATGTCATGTTTGTCGATTACACACACAGGCTGTAATTTTATCTAAGTGAAGCACGACAACATACTAGTGATAATACGAAGAGTAACGCATCCTATTACAGGAGTTGTTAATCAGCTTGCTGCTGATGTGATAATAGACATGGGCCTCCCCCATGTTGGAGCGGTTTCACCAATTGTAAAAAAAAAAAAAAACAAAAAAAAACGCTACGCTTGGCGGGCTGTTTGGCGGTACAGTATGAGCGTGAAGGACGATGTTGCTTGTCCTCAAATTTTTAGTCCCTTAGTCACTTCTTGTGAAACCCTTGGGAAGAGATGGGGTGGTGTATTGCTCTGAGGCAGCGCCACTGGCTGATTTCTAGACAAAAGCTTAGTTTCACAAGTTACCTAACTTTGTGTTGTTACAAATGGAGAAGCGTTACCTACCACTTTAGATATCAAATACCGTCAGTTATTGAGGACAGACTACGTTAAATGCCCGATAGTGACAGTATTATTGACTTGGACAGAATTGATGATGGAGAGACTGAACCTCGACCATCTACTAGTGCAGATTAAGGACTTTTGTACTTGACCGTGATTTTAACGTTCACTAGTTTGTATTTTGAACCTTAGACGTAAACAATTTTTCGCAACTGGATGACAATAGCCTCAGCCATTCGTAGACGTAGGCGTAAAACACCGAGTTGATTTTCTCGTTGCTGTGCGGCCACAACTGTGTGTGGCGTGCGTTTGGCTCGCAGGCGTATCACCGGGGAGGTGATGTTGGCAATGACCAGAAAGAGGTGATGTTTGAGATCGCTGCATGGAAGCGATAGTGTGGTTGGACACCGGAGGGAGGTGGTCCAAGAGTCGCCAGGTAGGGTGACTGTGTGTTTGGGCGGGCACCGGATGGAGGTGTCTGAGAGTCGCCAGGTTGGGTGACTGTTGTTTGTTTGGGCACCGGATGGAGGTGGCCCAGAGTTGCCAAGATGGGTGACTGTTGTGGTGATACAAAATAAGGAGCGTAACCAAACCAAGTTAGATCCCAAATACCGAGGGCCGTTCAGGGTCGTAGAGGTCTTAGAAGGTGACAGATACAAATTACAAGCTTTGAATTTGAGACGAAGTTACAAGTATGCCCATGACCGTTTACGTAGTATGTCCGAAGGTTATTTGCCTCCGGATGTTGACGATGAATCTGGTGCAGAGGCGTCTACCTTTCAATGTTAATTGTATTGACAGATCGTAACTCAATCAATTGTGTACAGTTGTAATTTTTTTCTTTATCGTTTATTTTTGTGTGTAGTACTGAAGTATTCCGACATGTTTCAGCGGTAAATGAAGAGTGCTGAATGGCGCTATATGTTTGCATGAATTGGCTGCTGCTTGTTTTGTCAGACTCGTTCTGTCATGATGTGTAGCAGGTACATTCGTGTTTTTGTAAAAAAGAAGTATCCCGTTTACCGGCTAAAACTGTTGATGGTATTCCGTCGCCTGTATAGGTGATGATGGTATTCCGTCGCCAGTATTGGTGATGATGGTGTTCCATTGCCTGGATTGGTGATGATGGTATTCCGTCGCCTGTATTGGTGATGATGGTGTTCCATTGCCTGTATTGGTGATGATGGTGTTCCATTGCCTAGATTGGTGATGATGGTATTCCGTCGCCTGTATTGGTGATGATGGTGTTCCACTGCCTGGATTGGTGGTGATGGTGTTCCGTCACCTGGACTGGTGATGATGACTGATTGGTATTCCGTCGCTTGGCGTTAGTGATGATGATTCTTTGTGGTGTCCCGCCACCCGGATGTGGTGATGTTTAGTTCTGGTGTTCCGTCGCTTGTGATTTGCGATGATGATTATGTTCCGTTCTATGTGCCCCTAAAAGTTGTAAATGGTTGTAAGGTTTCAAGCCTTGCAGCTGTGATTTACCTTGGAGACCTAAACTGATTTGAGATTGTTTGAGTTACGATGCTAATGCTGAGGTTTATTTAGTTTACGAGAGTGAAATTATTTTGGTTTTTTTTGAGACTGTTAAAATATGTCATTACCATGATTGTAGTCTTGAATTAAAGCTTCACATTATTAGTGTTGCTTTTATTCCTTGAGCTGTGGACCTTCCTAATGAAGGTCAGGATTGGCCGAACGAAATGGAATCTACTGGTTACCCTTTTCTTTTTCAGGTTAGTCACCCGAGGACGTGTGACTCGCAGGATGGCCGTGTCGGAGGGTCATTGAAAACGCGACCAATACCAGCTCGAGATAAGTTTACATAGTTACACTTTGTTTGGATCAAACGTCAGGTATTAGTACCTGGGTGAAACCGGTGGTGGCGTGACGATCGCTTGTACTCGTGAGACGATCGTTTGTGGTAGCAAAGATGATGTATTAACGGAAGGCTGTTTGTGCTGCCACACTGAGTTGAGAATTTATTAGATCTGTGGAGAAGCCAGATTAGCTGGACGTCAGTCTCGGAGCAGACACTTTTTGACGGAGCGTCGAGCAGAACACATGCAGTGGTGATCTGTGAGAAAAATGGACGTGTCACGCCATCGCTGTGATCACCGCGTTTGCATCCATTGTTATCCAAGGCATCCTGTACAATTTCGATTACCAAATGATCAAGACTATTGAAGAAGGACCTCTGTGATATAGCTGCATTGTTATTTCGACACCTACAACCGAAATAGTTAAGGAGTGAACCACGAGGCCATCCATAACCTAACCATCACCCGCACCTTTGACATATATATGATATGCCACCTCTTTGTTTCATATTTGTGTATTGCAAAACTTATCTAGTTACCTAGTAATAGTCCCTACTGTTTGGTGTGATGAGGACTTGTTTACTGTAATATAATTCGATGTAACACGATTTAACTTATTTGACAGAACTAAAGTAAATTTAAGCAACCTGTCCTTTTCTTTCTGTATCGAATAGACGAAGACAGAGTGCTTAAATTTAGTCCTGACAAATAACTTGAATTGTGTTGCATCGAATCGATGTGCGAATAATGTATTTAATTAGTAAATAGGTACATAGTTTTCGCCTGATGTAGAAAAATGGCAGTGAATTGAAGTGGCAGTGGGCAGGGCACAGCTCGTAGAACAGATGGCCATTGGGGCAGTAAAGTTCTCGAGTGGCGACCGCGCACCGGAAAACGTAGCTAGGCAGGCCAACCAACCACGCGGTGGACCGACGACTTGATGAAGATCGCGCGAAGCCGATGGATGCGGGCAGCGCAGGACCGGTCGTCGTATAAATCCTTGGGGGAGGCCTTTGTCCAGCAGTAGACGTTTTTCGGCTGATATGATGATGATGATGATGAGACTTGTATAGCCGTCAGCTGCATGGCTGTAGGTACTAGTCTTAAAGTAAAACGGCTTTGTCATACTGACACTCACAGACAGACGGACGGCCAGATGCCCACGGCGACATTACAAGAGCTTGACTACTACGGAACCTTCAAAACACATGTGGTAAACTATTAGCGCCCAGTGCTGGATAAACTAACCTTGTAAATAAAAAAAAATAAAAAAAATGTCTACGGACCCAAATTACCCCCGCTACCACTGCAAATCGTCTCGGTGTTCGTCTGCAAATGGGCGTTATGGCACAGTATAACAATATAGCGGCTTACAGTAGCGCAAGGAATGTACTTACTTACGTAGAGCAACGGAAGGGTACTTGCGGGGCAGGGGGCGGCGGGGCACAGCCTGACAAACTCCGTAAGTTACCTACGCCGGTTCGTCTGCAAATGCTAAGGTTATGGTTAACCCAGCACTGTTGCTGGCCTAGGTCTACATTATTGATCATTTCGGAACGGCGAAACCACAGCCATTGCGTTGTACACTCATAGTTTATTCTAAACCGACTTCAAAAACGGAGGTTATCAATTCCCCCCGTATATGCATGTAATGTTATTGGAATAGGAATGACGAATGCTAGTCATCTGATTTACTTTTTATCAACTGTCAAAAACGACATTTTGTTCTAAAAATGTTTGAAATACCTAGGCGTGACGTCATAGTTTTGCAGCGTCATTTACGTACTCATTTTGTGATTTTGGTGAATTAAAAATCGAAGACTTGATGGAAAACAAAACGAGTAAGGTTTTCCGAAGTTTAAGTAGGAGGACAATTTAGTGATCAAGAGTTCATAATTTGTTTCTGATGCTGTCGTCACCCCTATTGAATTCGTATAAATTATGTTAGTCTATGTAGGCTTCTAAACAGGTGTGCAAATTTTTTTAAGTGTATCATCTTATCCGCTCATATACGTCCCCACCGAGAGGCTCGAGCGTACCCTGAATTAGGGCGATCAGGTCTTAGTCGACCAAGCGGGCCGAGGTTGGTCGACTTAACACATAAGTCATCATAAGTGTATACAGGATGTAAAAAGTGATGTAGGACCCGTTCCGGCTTGAAGATAAGATAGCCAGTTCCCCATTGCGTCGGGGAATCTTGGTAAGCCCGCTTCCATCTTCGGCATCATCGTCACTTACCATCAGATGAGATAATGCCAAGGACTTGCCAATTGTGAATAAAAAAAAACGGGGTTCTAACTCATCATACGGAACAACTTTCTTCTAGAAACCCATAGTCAATTAAAAAAAAAAATAGGACCCTCCATACAAAAAAGCACAAAGTTAGTCATTCAGTTGATCAATTTGTATGAAGTTCTTTTTTTGCGATTTCAGTAGGCATAGAACAATAGTTCAGTATGTGTAGAAGCACCAGTTAACGGGATCTACACCATTTTGTTACATCCTGTATATGTTTGTATGTAAGTATAAATGTTTGTCCACGTATTTTTCAGAAACTAATTATTTTTTATTGAATTAAGTATCTTTCAACTTAGGAAACAGTGCCAGTTTCATCATAAATCTGTAGTGTAGTTTTCAAGATATGGACTTTTAAGTGTGTACCAATCACTGGTATAACACGTTGTCGCGTCGGTTTAATGCTGCATTACAGTATTTTACTACTAGTTATTTGAGTAACTTTTTGTCAACTGTCAAAAACGAAAGTTTTTTCTGCAATTATTCGCATTACTGACATAGTGACGTCATAGGTGTGTACCAATCACTGGTAGAACAAGTCGTCGCGTCGGTTTAACACATTCAGACCGGGGCCACCAGACCTATGTCATGGTGTCCTACGGCGCAATTCTTCATGTGGCCACCGGTGGTACATCACCGCCCCATAAACCAAAACTCCCGCCTGGCCTGGTGCGCCACCGGTGGACAACTGGACAAGGCTTAGGATTACACGAGGATTATCCGTTATCTCTGTTTAATACGTTAATAATCATTAATCACCTATTCAACAAATCAATGTGTTGTTTTAACAAAATTCGTCAAAGTGATTTTTATTTTATGTATGAAATTATAATGTCCTTTTTTCTTATAATTTTATTATTTTAGAATTTTTCTATTTATTATATCAGCTCATATACGTCCCCACCGAGGGGCTCGAGCCTACCCTGAATCAGGGCGATTAGGCCTTAGTCGACCAAGCGGGCCCAGTGCGGGTTGGTCGACGTCACACACAACCTTAGAGTTTATTCGCAGGCCTGTGCAGGTTTCCTCACGATGTTTTCCTTCACCGTTAAAGCAATCGGTAATGATATGTACGTAAGTTTTTGAAATGTACGTAAGTTTTTGAAAAACTCATTGGTACATTGGCCGTCCAAATTTGAACCCGGTACCTCTGGTTAGATGGACCGAGTCGCTACCGGTTGAGCCGCCGACGCTTCTAGACGCTTCTTCTTCTTCTTATTTTAGAATATTGATTTATTTTTATAAAATAATACTATATTTTTATGCTCTTTTAAGAGAAAAACTTTGCATGTTCTATCTTTGAAGTCATTGTATTCTCTTTTTTTTTTTCAAACAAATTATTTTCACTTACAAAACTAATTTCCAACACCTACGCTACACTTGAAAATTTGTCTATTTTACAGCCAAAAATTTACGCCGCATTGAGGAAACGACGTTAAGAGGAAACGCGGTCTAAAGAATAGGTATTTGAATAAAATGTTGCTGTCTCCCTACCCCAAACCTCTCCGTATACAGCAAGAAAGGGAGAACTGCAGCGCTGGCCGATAATATGCACTAAAATTGACCAAAACAGCGTTTCGTAGTCCTCTATTTTCTTCTCCAAAACTTGAGCAATTACAATATTTTTTTCAAAAATTATTTAAAAAACGCTTTGCCTATATGCCTCTATGTTTTCATTTTATTGTTAGTATGCGTATTATTTTTTTGGTGGGTGTCTGAAAATGACGTTCCAATAGGGCAATTTTCTCAGATTTTGAAGACTCCTACTTTCTATTATAATTAGAATATGGGAAAAAACAAAACGGGGTCATGGCCATGGTTGATATAGAATTTGATGGAAAATCATTTTTGCTCTATTGTCATTATCCAGGAAGGAAACAGAGACTACATTTGCATTTTTACACTTCCTTAATCATTGTATCTTTTTTTTTCTCTTATGTTGTGCAATAAAGTGTTTTCAATCAATCAATCAATCATGGAAAAAATGGTGCCCGCGTTTCCTCTTAACAACAACACGTTTCCTGCGGACACTCGTAGTGCGATTCTGATGCTTAACTCATACGGCATAAGAACGGTGCAAAGTTCAAAGTGTCTAGATTGATGTGGTGGCCTCTGTACATTAAAAGTGTAGTGTAGAGTGACCACCGGTGGTACCTATATACACGCTGCCTAACTAGCGAGTAGCCAGTGCGCCACCGGTGGTACACCCCGGCCTGAACGTGTTAAACTTGTGACTAAAGTCGATAGTATTTAGGGTTCCGTACCCAAAGGGTAAAAACGGGACCCTATTACCACACCCCGGACACTCAAATACAACGGTCGTGAAATTACATTTCTAAAAACAAATGACCGAGCAAACAAAATCACAGCGAAATCTTATACGTTTGAGAACCAAACTGTAACCAATTTGTATCGATATGGGTGACGAGGGGGTGAGGTCGGAATCTAGAGAGCGGCTGGCAGTGTCCATACTGTATGTTAGTACTAATATAGGTATATACTTTGCTATTACTAAGACTCCGCTGTCCGTCTGTCACCAGGCTGTATTTCATGAACCGTGATAGCTAGACAGTTGAAATTTTCACAGATGATGTATTTCTGTTGCCGCTATAACAACAAATACTAAAAATTTGAAAAAGTGAAAGTCTCCTATAATTATTTTTTTTTGAAACGTGAAGAAACTACTGCCATCTAGTATGATGGTACGGAACCCTCTGTGCGCGGTTCTGACTCCCACTTTACCGGTTTTTAACGTGTTTAGCCTTGTCGATTACTATGTCCATTGATCAACCAGCAGCACCCGATATTTAGCTCTATAGTCTATATCGTTTACTAGCCTTATCATTGTCAGATTGGCGTCAAACATTATCTTGATGTATTGAAGTGACTGCCTATACGATTATAGTATACGATAAATCTAATGTTTTGAATGTTACGACTACCTATTAATACGTAACTTTGAGTGTATTTTAGGTCGGGGATAAAGTATCTTCGTATTTTGTATGCAGATTCAAACAGGGCGAAAAAATTTGCTCCAATTTGAACGTTGAGATTTCCATACTGGAAACGCTTGAACTTTAGTTTGTGCTACTAAATGATACTGCATTAGGTCAATAAACAACACAGATTTTATTCGCGGCCTGTGTTGCAAAAAACAGTTTTAATTTCTCGTTACTTTCACTCATTTTCATAGACAAAAAAAACAATTTTACAATGGTGGGAATTTTATTTTTTATTTAAATTTCGAAAGTTCACTTATTTATTTTTATTATTACCAGCCAGGAACAAATAGTACAAGCAAAAAGATTTTATTACAAATTTATACGGAATTTAAGGGCCACCAGGAGGCTCGAGTTTCCATACAAACGTAGTTCCGCTTTAATACAAAAACTACATGACGGATTGAATCCAAACTTTTCAAATATATTGAGGGACACATATCGATGTTTGTAATTAGTTTTCGATGTACTAATATAAAACGGAAAAAATAAGAACAGTTTCAAACTTTCAGTACAAAACTAATTTAAGCCTTCATTTAGTTAAGTTTAAATTTACTATGATGAAAACTAATTACAAACATCGATATGTGTCTACTCAATATATTTACAAAGTTTGGATTCAATCCGGCATGTAGTTTTTGTATTAAAGCGGAACTGCATTTGTATGGAAAATCGAGCTGCCTGGAGACTCTTAAACAGAACGTGGTACCAAAATGTTTAAAAATTGATTAAAGAAACTAAGGTTTATAACATGTGTTTTATTACCATTAAATATGTTATACTATAATCCGGACGCCTCGATAATCTTGAAAGGGTTTCTTGTTTTTGCCTCTCTATAGTTATAAAATATATGTATGAACAAAACTTATTTCCCGATCTATTATTATTCGTATTTTTCTCGAATTAGGTTTATCTTCCATTGATAATCTTTAAAAAATTTAGCTAATTACGAAGATAAAAAGGCACCGTTAACATTTCCGCTTCAGTGACTTATTGTATCGAATAGATGTTACGTAACGATCCAAATAAATGAATGAAAGTTCTCGTAGAAAGATAGTCATTACGAGATTATGTTGTAAAAAAAACGGCCAAGTGCGAGTCGGACTCGCGCTCCGAGCGTTCCGTACCACCAACAACTCTCCACACAAATATGTCAATGATACCTATTCACATTACAAACAAAGGATATTAACGCGAGTGACAGAAAAATGTTTTTTTATTTCATTCGGTTTGAACTCCTTAGCGCGAGTACTACTCACTCTTGGCCAGTGTTTGTTATTTGTTGTTTTACTTCAGGATTAGTATTATAATTACACCAAGGTTCACGCTTTTATGTATTACCGTTTTAACGATAAAGCTAAATCAAAAATATCTCTAAAATACATTAAAAATTAGTTTTTTTTAAATTTATTTTTTAATTTATTACTCACTCTTGGCCAGTGTTTTATTAATTACCGTTTTAACGATAAATCTAAATCAAAAATATATTAAAAAAATATATTTTATTAAATTTATTTGTTATTTTATTTTAGTTTCTAAATTATCTAGTTATCATACTAAACTGGTTTTGTTCTATGACTTTGCTGAAATTGTAAAAAAAAAATAACAGACTCTTCCTACAAATCGATCAGCTGATCGACAAATTTTTCACGACTGCGCCAGAAAGTGGCTTATGTTTTTCGAGTGTATGTATGTAATATCCTTGGGGGAGGCCTTTGTCTAGCAGTGGACGATTTGTGGCTGATATGATGATGATGATGATGATGTATGTATTATGTATGTTTATTTCTTTGGCACGCTCTGTAGCCTAAACGGCTTGATTGATTTTGGAGTGCGATGTGTCGTTAGATTCGCCTTGATCCCGTGAGTGAAATAGGATACATTTTTACCCGATTAGCCAAAAAAGACGGTTTATGTTTTCATGCAGTCGGTTTTTTATTTTTTTTAATTAATTCGTTTACTTATGTGCATTGTTATTTGGAAGTGCCGATTTTTTTAAAGAATTGATTATGGGTTTCTTGGAGAAAGTTCCTCAGTATAATGAGTAGAACCCCCAGTTAACGAGTCATACACCAATTTTTTACACCTTGTATAGGCACAAGTATAGGTTAGTTAATGAAGCACAAGGCGAGCTGCCCATCAGGACCGAAGTAGCCAACACGAATTAATTTTATCAAATTATTTTCCAATAGGGTGATTTTGAAGGTTAAATCCGTAATCACACTAATATTATAAAGGCGAAAGTTTGTGAGTGTGTATGTTTGTTACTCTTTCAACCAAAAACTGCTCAACGGATCTGGCTGAAATTTGGTAGGTAGACAGATTTGGACCTGGATTAACACATAGGCAACTTTTTTTCACGCTGGCGAGCCGCTTGCAGCTCGCGCACTGCGCACCCTCGAAAAGTCATAGATACGTTGTCCACGCGGGTGAAGCCGCGGGAAACAGCTAGTAATATTATAAATGTGAAAATGTGTTTGTTTGTTTGTTACCTCTTCACGTTTCAACACCTCAACCAATCTTGACGAAATTTGCTATGCAGGGAGCCTGTATTTTGGGGAAGTACATAGGCTACTTTTATCCCGTGAAAATAGCATGGTCCGATACAGTTCCTGTAAGGGAACTGAATAAAATACTCTTTTTTGGTTCGCAACGGGGCAACGGATTGTTGTGATTTTTTGCAGAGATGGATAAGGGGGTGGAAAATGAGACAGACTACAAATTAGCATAGCCTGAATTTGTTATCGAGGGATCTGGGGAAAAGTCATTTCCAGGCTCGCGCACGTCGTCGGCGTCGCAACGGGGCAATAGAAGTAGTTAGGGGATGAGAAATGACATAGACTGCTAACAGTCCGATATAGTTCCCGAGGGATCTGGAGTAAACTCCTGTCTACCGTAATTGATGCCCACGCGAACGAAGCCGAAGGTAAAAGTTAGTAGAATATAAATATTTCTACTAGAAATTTTCTAGGAATTACAGTAAAAACATCGTTATAAAAGCCCTAAAAAAACATATGAGTGACTGAAGAAGTCCAACCAACAATAAGCAAGCTGCCAATGTCTATACTAACAAGTCCCAAGCATACATTTAGTAGTTTGACCGTCCAAATATAATAAAAAAAAACCAAAAGTTAGTACTAGTGAATGAAGCGGTACAGTCAACAATAAGCAAGCTGCCAATGTCTACACTAACAAGTCCCAGGCATACATTTAGTAGTTTGACTATCCAAATGTAATAAAAATTCCCAAAAAGTTCGTACTAGTGAATGAAGCGGTCCAGCGAACATTAAGCGAGCTGCCAATGTCTACACTAACAAGTCCCAAGCATACATTTAGTAGTTTGACTATCCAAATATAATAAAAAAAGCCCAAAAAGTTCGTACTAGTGAATGAAGCGGTTCAGCGAACATTAAGCGAGCTGCCAATATCTACACTAACAAGTCCCAATCATAAATTTAGTAGTTTGACCATCCAAATATAATAAAAAACCCAAAAAGTACGTACTAGTAAATGAAGCGGTTCAGCCAACAATAACGAGCTGCCCATGTCTACACTGACAAGTCCCAAGCTTACATTTAGTAGTTTGACCATCCAAATATAATAAAAATTCCCAATAAGTTCGTACTAGTGAATGAAGCGGTCCAGCGAACATTAAGCGAGCTGCCAAAGTCTACACTAACAAGTCCCAAGCATACATTTTTTTATTACATTTAGTAGTTTGACCATCCAAATATAATAAAAAAGCCCAAAAAGTTCGTCTAGTGAATGAAGCGGTCCTACCAACAATAAGCGAGCCGGCAATGTCTACACTAACAAGTCCCAAGCATACATTTTTTTAATTACATTTAGTAGTTTGACCATCCAAATATAATAAAAAAACCCAAAAAGTTCGTCTAGTAAATGAAGCGGTCCTACCAACAATAAGCGAGCCGGCAATGTCTACACTAACAAGTCCCAAGCATACATTTTTTTTATTACATTTAGTAGTTTGACCATCCAAATATAATAAAAAAGCCCAAAAAGTTGTCTAGTGAATGAAGCGGTCCTACCAACTATAAGCGAGCCGGCAATGTCTACACTAACAAGTCCCAAGCATATATTTAGTAGTTTGACCATCCACATATTATAAAAATTCCCAAAAAGTTCGTACTAGTGAATGAAGCGGTCCAGCGAACATTAAGCGAGCTGCCAATGTCTACACTAACAAGTCCCAAGCATATTTTTTTTAATTACATTTAGTAGTTTGACCATCCAAATATAATAAAAAAGCCCAAAAAGTTCGTCTAGTGAATGAAGCGGTCCTACCAACAATAAGCGAGCCGGCAATGTCTACACTAACAAGTCCCAAGCATACATTTAGTAGTTTGACTATCCAAATATAATAAAAAAAGCCCAAAAAGTTCGTACTAGTAAATGAAGCGGTACAGCCAACAATAAGCGAGCCGGCAATGTCTACACTAACAAGTCCCAAGCATACATTTAGTAGTTTGGCCATCCAAATATAGCAGAGGATTCTTTGTAGCGAAGGATTAGCCGAGCCATAATATCAGGTGATAATAGCGATAAATTCTTTACATGAAGTCACACAAGTTTTACAAAGTTCCTAAAGCATATTGTTACCAACGAAAAGCAAAACTTGTTTGGCGTTGTGTTCAGAATTTGAAAAACACGAGCCACTGTAGTGTCCAGATAAGAAATTAAATAAACTTAGTAATTATCTGCTACCGTCTGTTTATAATCCCGTAAACATTAGAATTAAGTGGGTATGAATCAACCGCCTCCGTGGCGTAATGGTTAGTCCATTTGCTTCACACCAGGAGGTCGCGGGTTCGATTCCTGCTGGGGTCAACTTGTAAGACTCGGTTTGGTTGGTGGTAGGGCATTTTCTTAGCCCGCCTGGCTAGCTACCAACATCTTATCTAAGTCTTGCCGCCAAACGTCAGTGTTAACAACATTGACGTGTTCCGGCATGAAGATAAGATAGCCAGTTCTCCATTGCGTTGGGTAATCTTGGTAAGCCCGCTTCCATCTTCGGCATCATCGTCACTTACCATCAGGTGACATGATGCCAAAGGCTTACCAATTGATAATAAAAAAAATGTACCTACCTATGGGTAGAACGTTTAGTTTGTTGAGATTTTTTCGAAACTATTGGTGCCTACGTAATGCTTAGTAGCGGTTCTTAAACTTTTTTAGCGACGGTGCCCTTTTGCAAGATTAAATATTTGACGGAGCCCTTAAGAAAACTAATCTAAAATAAGCAAAAACTCTTTTGAAACTTCTACTTTTGTGTACTTATGTTATTTATTACGTTACCTACGGGTCACCAAATTTTTAGGGTTCCGTAGTCATCAAGAAACCCTTATAGTTTCACCACAGTATATATAAGGTCTAAAAAAATTAGCTGAAACTATTTTAAGTTCAGCAAACGAAACTGAACAACTTTTTCTTCAGCGACCATACCGAATTCTAAAAAAAAATCGCCACATTCCATTACTGCCTACTTAAATAAATAATATTCTCGTAGTACGGTCCTGGTTTTTGTTTACATCGCTGGACTCGTGACTTGTCGCAACAAAACTGTGCACTGTGCCCGGCCGTTGACCTTTGCTAGTTCACTCAATCAATTCTTATTTAAAATACTTAAAACCTTACAGTTCCTTTTAGCTGTATGTAGTAAAATACAATCTAACAGGTATTTACACTTTAGGAAAAAGAAGAAATTGAAATTGAAGGCAGTTGCTCCTTCCTTGAGGCGCTTGAGGTCGTTGAACGAACCACGCGAAATGTACCTACGAGCAAGCGCCGACAAGCAACTGTGAAGTAAATAAATATCCCAGTTACTCTCGCGCACTCATTGAGTTACGTTGCTCAAAGCCTAACCTATGACATTTTGTGACCTAAGTGCCTAAGTCACAATACAATTTTTGTATTGTGACTAAGTTAAGTGTTTCGTAGTGAAAATGCCGTACAAAAGTATTTGGACATGGCGGTGTGCTATGAAGTTTGTAACCACAGGTTTGGGATGTAAGAAGGAAGGCTGCGGGTAAAGGGTCGGAATGATCGGAGCGGAGGCACAGATTACTAAATAGGCGGAGGCTTGTGCTACTATTATCATCTGTGGCGGAGGCACGTGGGCTGCGGCTGCTACGAGTTACGGTACGATGGCCAGTGCCGCATTTATTAAGATTTCTTATTTTTTTATTGAAGATTTTTTTTCTTAGATTTCAGTATGGTCGCTGAAGAAAAAGTTGTTCAGTTTCGTTTACTGAACTTGCCCTTAAAATAGTTTCAGCTAATTTTGTTAGACCTTATATATTAGTACTAACGTACAGTATGGACACTCCCTGCCGCTCTCTAGATTCGACCTCACCCCCCGTCACTCAGATTGGCTGTAAATTGGTTACCAAACGTAAAGGACGAGCTACGCAAGCACTTTTATTCACTATATTCACTTTGCGCGCCGCTGTGATTTCGTTCACAGGAATAAAAACCAACGTAAAGGCCCAACTGAACTCATGAACTTTTTCATACGTCTTATGTTGTAAACAAACACCGCTCGAACAAAAATCACCACTTTCCGAATACACATTATGAGACTATAAAACATTGTAAATGGTAACTGCGACGTGGACGTATGAATTAACACTGAAAACTGCTATTATTTTATACATCTTTTAACACATTTTCCATAAAATTGCGAAATTGATAAAGGATTTTGCCACAGATTAAAAATCGACATGATAGTTTTGTTGCTTTGGTGTAGAGATGGGACGAAGTGAATGACTGAATGAATGATTTTGAACTGTTGTTGCGAGGTAAAAATTGGGTCATCTTTGGGCTCAACTGTACAATAGGGTACATCGATTTGGCAGTCCGCGATTTTTTGGTAAGAGATAGGCTTTAGCTGAATATCCATACCAAATTTTAAGGTTAGGAAACCAGCGGTTTTTGAGTTATGAATTTTTAAAAATTGTATTTTTAGGTACTCTTTGGTCTTTGTTTTGTGAGTTTATGTAGGACCAAAGATGACTTATTACTGATTGTATAATTTGATTCCAAAGATTCAGAATATGGGGTTAAAACCCCCAACAAACCTTCGGGATCCAAGGGGGATGTGGGAGTATCAGGGTGGGGAAAGCACGCGCGGCCGCCTTGAGGGCGGACAAACTTGGGATAACAAATCGAAAACCAGGGGGTAATCCGTCAAGGTCAAGGTCAATCAGTCAAGGTCATTTCAAGGTCAAGGTCTAAGTCAATTTGACCCTAAAGATTCATAATATGGGGTCCGCGAAGCGGGAAAAGCACGCGGGGCCGACTTGAGGGCGGGTAAACTTGGGGGTGACAAATCGAAAACTAGGGGATAATCTTTTTTGTTAGGTAGTCTCTTCATCAAAAAGGTCATCCACTTCTCTGACGGCGAAAATCGCTACCGCTTATTCCAAAAAAAGGTGTAAGTCAATTTGATCACTAAGATTCATGATATAGGGTCCAGGGGGCCCAGCCCCCTCCACTCATTTAAAACCCCCAACAAACCTTCGGGATCCGAGGGGGATGTGGGAGTATCAGGGCGGGGAAAGCACGCGGGGCCCGAACCCCTAACGGAGGCGTAAGCCCCGCCACCCATTTAAAGCCCCCAACAAACCTTCGGGATCCGAAGGGGATGTAGGAGTATCAGGGCGGGGAAAGCACGCGGGGCCCGGACCCCTAACGGGGGCGTAGCCCCCGCCACCCATTTAAAACCTCCAACAAACCTTCGGGATCCGAGGGGGATGTGGGAGTATCAGGGCGGGGAAAGCACGCGGGGCCCGGACCCCTAACGGGGACGTAGCCCCCGCCACCTAATTAAAACCTTAAACAAACCTTCGGGATCCGAGGGGGATGTGGGAGTATCAGGGCGGGGAAAGCACGCGGGGCCCGGACCCCTAACGGCGGCGTAAGCCCCGCCACCCATTTAAAGCCTCCAACAAACCTTCGGGATCCGAACGGGATGTGGGAGTATCAGGGCGGGGAAAGCACGTGGGGCCCGGACCCCTAACGGGGGCGTAGCCCCCGCCACCCATTTAAAACCCCCAACAAACCTTCGGGATCCGAAGGGGATGTGGGAGTATCAGGGCGGGGAAAGCACGCGGGGCCGACAAATTCGGGGCTCCTACTTCTGCATTCTCATGTTAAACCTAACACTACGACTGTGCGGGTAATAAGTCATCTTTGGTCCTACATAAACTCACAAAAAAGACCAAAGAGTACCTAAAAATACAATTTTAAAAAATTCATAACTCAAAAACCGCTGTTTTCCTAACCTTAAAATTTGGTATGGATGTTCAGCTAAAGCCTATCTCTTACCAAAAAATCGCCTGTGTGTGGAGTGTGGCCTAACCTTCCCGAGTTTGGGAACCAGTGCCCCAACGGTGGGGACATTATGGGTTGTTAAAGAAGTGAACATAGGTAATATCAATAGTAGAGATGAAACAGATATCCGGTATCCGGCCTAAAATTACTATCCGGTCGGATACCGGATAACCAGTGCTTATCGGGTCAGATACCGATTTTACAGTGTGTTAGTGCGGATATGTTATCAAGTGCAATATCAGGTAGATATAACAGTTTGTGATTTTGTGGCTCAATAAAAGTGAAACCTTGTTTTCACTTTTAACGATTGCATGACAGCTTAGTGTTAAAAGACCCCATGCGGGATTGATCGAAAATTATCAAGAGAGATCACGAAAATTGAATCACGCGTGAGTTACCTCCAGTGTGTTGCTAAGTGGCCGATTGGGGTCCATCCAAGGTTTACTTAAAGACAATAACCTTTCAGCGCTCGCGCACAGATGAGATACTACTTACTTCGTAAGCTCGCGCTCGAGTAATTCCATGGGATTATATAAAGATTAATGAAGTGGGAAAGCTGTTAGATTCGGGCAGCGCAGGACTTGTCGTCGTGAAAATCCCTGGGGGAGACCTGTGTTCAGCAGTAGACGTCTCTCAGCTGATATTAAGTGAATAAGTAGGAAATTCCAGATTGGATAAAAAAGTTTAAAGAGGAAAATTAATATTAAGAAAAATAATTATCAAAACAAAATTATTCTCAAAATAGCATTAGACTGTTAGAAATTAAGAGCTGGTTAATGTGTGGCTATTGTTTAGATATTATGAAAGCATGGTGGCTTTACACCCATGAAGACGGTAATTTTCAACTCAATAAATCATCGTTTTTAAAGGCAAAAAATACTTATTTAAAAAAATATGTAATTATAATGCCTAATTCAGGATAGGCCCCTCGTTTGGAACGTATATGAGCTGATATAATAATTTATATTTGCCTACAATCTCGAGGAGTCACTGGGAAATATCCCTTTTATTTATTTTTGTTGCTAAAGTGGCAATAGATTTACACACTATGTGAAAATTTCAACTGTCTACCTGTTACGGTTCACAGATACAGCCTGCTGACTGACAGACGGACGAACTGCGGAGGCTTTGTAATAGGGTCCCGCTCTGGCACAGTTTGGGTACGGCACCCTTATAAAAAAGTCACAGTACTGAAAAGATCGTTCTATTTATACGCGAATAACTTCTTGCTATAAATAAGTCACGACATAAGATTTATTAGCACAGTATCGACGAGATATATTTAGTCTACTTTGAACGTACATCCAAAACTTTACGTTTTATCTTGAACATTGATCGGCGTAGTGGAAACGGAATATATGTACCAATTTCAGAATATATTATGAACACTTTGAGGCAAATATGTTAGCTTATTAGGTCAGTATGGTGTTTGGGACATTGTCTTTCGCAACTAACTGCGCTATTTTCTTAATACTTAGTTTATTTTAAGTACGCTACCTGCTGTCCATAAAATACATAAACATAAAATGATCTTCAAGTATTTAATAATATATAAATTTATTTAGCGTCGGTGGCATAATGGCAAGGGCCGCTACCTCCTGTCCTGGAGATCGTGGTTCGAATCCTGCCACGTACCAATTTGATTTCAAATTTAGATTTCAATGTACGTTTATCAGACGCTCTTACGGTGAAGGAAAACATTGTGAGGAAACCTGCACACATCTGCGAAGAAACTTGAAGGTTATGTGTGTAGTCGACCAACCCGCACTGGGCCCGCGTGGTCGACCAAGGCCCGATCGCCCTAATTCAGGGTAGACTCGAGCCCCTCGGTGGGGACATTTACGAGTTGATATGATGAAGTACGTACGCGTTATACAGGGTGTTGTTTTGGTCGACAACACTCTTTCCAGTTGGGCTTCTACTCATGAAACTGAACAACTTTTGTTCTACAACTTTGCCGAAATCGCAAAAAAGAAATTAGACTTTTCATACAAACCGGTCAGCTGGTTGACTAATTTTGTATGGAGAGGTCATTTTTTTATATGAGAATTGACTATGTGTTCCTTGGGGAAAGTTGTTCAGTTTCGTGAGTAGAAGCCCTCCTGAAAATGGCGTTGTCGACCAAAACAACACCCTGTATATAAGACAAATGGTTATTTTACAAAGCCCTTATAATAATTCTGTTCTAGTGTCTAACCTATTACCCACCTATTTTTGATGAAATCTATTCTTTAAGGACAAAGTACGTTCGGGGAATTAGCTGCAGTACACCCGAACGGAGTTCTGGAAATGTGTTAAAGGATAAAACTACTTTACAAAAAATAATTAGATTTTAATCACTATCACTGCCGGAGAACGAATATTTAGAATCGTCGCCTACATTAAAAATTAAAGACTGAACAAGATTCGTGCGACCCCGTAAAGCGGTAATGTTACAGATTTTCGTTATTTTTGACGTCAATTACTCCTAAACGATAGAAACCACAAGGTTGAAAAAAAATACCCTTATTGTTGATGATGTTCCTTAAAGTCAAAAGCTATTTCTAAGCTGTTTCTAACACGATTGAGCAGTTTTGGCTTGATAGACAAATAAAAACAAAAGATTGGTCTACACCGTCACTTTCAACTCTAGTTATGACTAATATTTTGAAGTAAAAATTTAAAAAAATATGCTACAATATATGTTATGTATGATAATACAAATATATGTTTCTATAACGATAGTGCAACCCTAAGACGATATGTTCCATCTCCAATTTAACTGAATAATTGTAAATTTCAGACGACGGATGCAACAGCTGAAGCTATGGCAGCAGAGGGAGAAAGAGTGGGCGCGGTCACGGGGAAAGAAAGAGAAGAGCAATAAGAGAAATATCTTCTTCAACGATAGTGTGATGCTGTTGGAAGCTGCTGCACGGAATGACATAGATGAAGGTGTGTATCATGTATGATATTGCTTTAAGGTTCACACATATCATGCAAGATCATTATATTTATATCAGAAAATACTTAATGGGACATCAAAAAATGCACATGTAATTTCTCCAACGTTTAAACAACTGTAGCAACAATTATATGACTGTAGTAAAAAAAAAAGCGTCGGTAGCTCAACCGGTAACGACTCGGTCCTCCTACCCAGAGGTGCCGGGTTCAAATCCGGGCGGCCGATGTACCAATGAGTTTTTCGAAACTTACGAACATATACTAACCGATTGCTTTAACGGTGAAGGAAAACATCGTGAGGAAACCTGCACACAACTGCGAAGAAACTCGAAGGTTGTGTGTGAAGTCGACCAACCCGCACTGGGCCCGCGTGGTCGACTAAGGTCCCATCGCCCTAATTCAGGGTAGGTTTGAGCCCCTCGGTGAGGACGTATATGAGCTGATATGATGACTACAAAAACACTAATTGCTTATCAAAATTACTATTCGCGCATTAAGTTCCACTCCACTCTGTCGACTGCTGCTGTCACCCTTTTATCCAGGGTTTTTAACAGACTTCCAAAAAGGAGGAGAATCTCAATTCGACTGTACCTCTGTTTTTTTGGTGTTTTTTACGCGATATCTTCGCATATTATGAACCTATTTTCATGATTCTTTTTTTATTCGATTGGGTATGTTTAATATATAAATGTTATCAAAATCGGTGTACACTTTTTTGTTTTGAAAATAAACAAAAACCGAAAATAATTTGTAGTAAGTTTTTTTCAATGGAAGTCGGTTTTTTAACGTGTTTAGCGTTTCCAATGGTAAAATCTTACAATATTCAGTATTGTGTATTTAAGAGCAATCAACGCATAATATATTATAATAGTCTTATGAATATGAATGTGACTATTTTTCTTCAGACAAAAATATACAAATTTCAAGTAAACACAGTGCTCGTTAAGAGGAAACGCGGACGCAATTTTGTTCCATATAAATGTAGTCCCCTGTTTCCTCCCTGGATAAATTACAATAGAGCAAAAATGTTGTTTTCCATCAAACCTGTATCTACCATGGCCTCGTTCCTATGTTTTGTTTTTTCCCATATTCTAATTATAACAGGAAGTAGGAGCCTTCAAAATCTGAGAAATATTCCCAATTGAAATGTCATTTTCAGACACCCATCAAAAAAATAATACGCATGTTAACAATCAAATGAAAACATAGAGGCACAGGTAAAACGTTTTTTTAAATTATTTTTGGAAAAAATATTATTATTGCTCAAGTTTTTGAGGAGGAAAATAGGGGACTACGAAATGCTGTTTTAGTCAAGTTTAGTCTATTACCGGTCTGCGCTGCAGTTCTCTCTTTCTTGCTGTATACGGATAGATTTGGGGGAGGGAGATAGAAAAAGATTATTCAAATATATATTCTATGGACCGCGTTTCCTCTTAAGCACTAGGGTAACTAAATGACTAACTATTGACCATATTTACCATAATTACGACAAACGTGTCGCGCCGTAGATCGTAGGCGTTAATATGTGCATCATATGTTTTTACACGTGCCTTACTACTTGAACGGTAATGTTTTTGTATTTTATTTACGCTAGAACCTACCGATAATAATCTTACACGCCTCATTGTATTAGATGAGCTGCTAAGAATAGAAACAATGCCAAAACAAATTGTCTTCCAACATGGCGTCATTTTCATATGGGAGGTTACAAAAGGCTTGTTTAATATTAATGACCTTTGATGCAATGATAAGGGGGATATGTGGCGTAATTTGTGCTGTTTTTGTTGAACATTGCTCTTAACAAAGGCTCAGGTTTGTTTAGTAATATACCTACCTACGCCTTGTTTTAGCCAATTTTAAATACAAGAAATACAAATAATTTATTTCAAACAGTTATTTACAAAATATGCGTACCTATCTGTCCATTGCGTTGGGGAATCTTGGTAAGCCCGCTTCCATCTTCGGCAACATCGTCACTTACCACCAGGTGAGATGTTATCAAGGGTTTACCAATTGTGAATAAAAAAAAAAAAAACTAGGCACAGCCTGTATCTTGGGCACCAACAATAGATTAGACAACGTAGATACTGCTCGTTGAACTAACTACATATTTAATTTTTAAATCCCTACTAATATTATAAATGCGAAAGTAACTCTGTCTGTCTGTCTGTTACGCTTTCCCGCAAAAACTACTGAACGGATTTGGCTGAAATTTGGTAGGTAGACAGATTAGGGCCTGGATTAAGACATTTTTTACCACGCTCGCCACGCTTCATATTTTAAAGGTGAGAATTTTCAAACCTTTGTATTGTTTATTAAAGTGAAAGTTTTATTCAATCGTCTCAAATTTTTTCGCCTGTGTGTCGCGTGACGGTCGATATGATCGTTTCGTCCTCTGTAACCGTAGCTCCAAGACGAGAGCTCAGCCATGATCGTTTCGTCCTCTGTAAATGTCTATAATGTGAAAAAAAGTTTGAACTTTTACCGTGGTTTCATAAAACCACACACTACTTTTTTCGATTCAGGCATAATGGTATTGTAAGGGGGAAAATGTCAATAAACATTGTCTTCGATAATTATTACCCAAACTTAACTCCATTCATCATATCAGCGTACCCCACCGAGGGGCTCGAGCCTACCCTGAGTTAGGGCGATAGGCCCTTAGTCGACCACGCGAGCCCAGTGCGGGTTGGTCGACTTCACACACAACCTGCGAGTTTCTCCGCAGGCGTGTGCAGGTTTCCTCACGATGTTTTCTTTCACCGTAAGAGCGTCGGATAAACGTACATATGAAATCTAAATTCAAAATCACATTGGTACGTGGCAGGATTCGAACCACGACCTTCCGGACAGAAGGCGGCGGCCCTAGCCGTTACGCCACCGACGATTAACTCCATTAGCACGATCCATTTCGATTATTAATGTCAGGCTGATTTTACTAATTTGTTTGTAATAAATAACTAATGACACTTAATCGGATTTATTTGAATGCTATTAAATTATGATTACATCTCATGATGCGATGTTTAACTATCGCCAATGACTGACCTAGTGGCGTAGTGGTCAGCGCTCCTGCCCGATGTTTCGAAGGTCGTGTGTTCGATGCCCATTCAGGGTCAAATAATCGTGTAATGAACAGGTTTGTTTGCTCTGTATCTGGGTGTGAAATAAAAAACAAATTTGAGATTTTTTATGTTCATTTATTTAAATTCTGTTACTATAATGATAAATGATTTATAATTAAAATGTTTGTGATTATAAAAAAAATACAAAAATACTATTTTTGCACTATATACAGGTGTGAAAAAATTGGTGTAATAATGAGGTACTCGTTTTCAGTGGAATTTTAGCAGGTCTGCAGCTGTTGTGCCATTGAAATCTCATCTCAGGACTCGTCACTGATACATTTCCCATACGTTATCGATGGGAGTTAGGTCGTTCGACAGAGCCAGTCATGTTAAAATGCGGATCTTCTTAACAAACATTGTAAAAAAGTCGTATACTTCTCCTTTCAACTTTGGTCTATTTTCATTATCATCTCCTTTCTTTCTTTCTTAGTGACATCACAGATTAAATAATAGTTTCTTTCAACATGTTGATATGTATTTAATTAAAAATTTCCAATCTTGAATTTATTTGCCTTTTTGTTTTAATTTTTCACTCATTTTTAGGGTTACGTACCCAAAGGGGAAAAACGGGACCCTATTACTAAGATTGCGCTGTCCGTCCGTCTGTCTGTCTGTCCGTCTGTCACCAGGCTGTATTTCATGATCCGTGATAGCTAGACAGTTGAAATTGTTGTTGTATTTCTGTTGCCGCTATAACAAAATATACTAAAAATTAGAAAAAGTGAAAAAATTAGGGGAGGGTATCCATAGAAAAAAAAACGTGTATTTTTAAACGCGAAGAAACTAGCGCTATTTAGTGTGATGGTACGGAAACCTATGTGTGCGGTTTTGACTCGCATATGGTTAGATTAAGTGCAGTATATACTTTGCTATTTTTCAAATTTTGACGTGATAACGTCTTATAATTCGATGGAGCCGGCTGCACGCACGAAAAAATGCGTCGTTACCTCGCTCTGAGGCGTTCCGTGAATGCGTCGTTACCTCGCTCTGAGGCGTTCCGTGAGGCGTTCCGTTTATGAAACCATTCCATCAGTATTTTCTTATGACGTTGTCACGTTCAACTATCGTCAGTAAACCGACTTTACAGACAACCGTATTTTTTTTTATAACTATGTGCTTTTATATATAAACTAGTGGATCGCAGCTTCGCCCGCGCAGATCCCGATTTTTGCGGTTCCCGTGGGAATTTCCCAAAATACTTTCTTAGCGGATGCTTACGTCATAACATCTACCTGCATGCCAAATTTTAGCCCGATCGGTCCAGTGGTTTGGGCTGTGCGTTGATAGATCACTATGGCAGTCAGTCAGTCACCTTTGAGTTATATATATTTAGAAGTTCTAAAATTCGTATTATAATCACTATAGTAATAGAATTAAAATACATAAACATAAAATAATCTACAAGTAATTATTAATTTAAATTTATATAGCGTCGGTGGCGTAATGGCAAGGGCTGCTACGTCCTGTCCGGGAGGTCGTGGTTCGAATCCTGCCACCTACCAATGTGTTTTCGAATTTCGATTTCATATGTACGTTTATCCGACGCTCTTACGGTAAAGGAAAACATCGTGAGGAAACCTGCACACGCCTGCGAAGAAACTCGAAGGTTGTGTGTGAAGTTGACCAACCCCTAACTGGCATGGAACTGCGTGGTCGACTAAGGCCCGATCGCCCTAATTCAGGGTAGGCTCGATCCCCTCGGTGGGGACGTACATGAGCTGATATGTTGATGAAATTTATTATTCCATATTTTTATTAGACTTTTTTGCTGTGTGTATTTTAAGCTTTACCTAATGTTTTCTAACACCTTCTCTAATCCTTACAGTTCGGCGGTTACTAGCCCGCGGGGTGACACCTGACGCGACCAACGAGGACGGTCTCACTGCGCTCCATCAATGCTGTATAGACAATAACGAGGCCATGATGCGTCTCCTTTTAGACCACGGGGCCAATGTAAACGCTGAAGATAGCGAAAAATGGACACCCCTCCACGCAGCCGCTACCTGCGGCAACCTCAACCTAGTCAGGATACTAATACAACGTGGTGCTAACCTTCTTGCTGTCAATGGGGACGGAAACATGCCTTACGATATCTGCGAGGAGGAAAGAACGTTGGACGCGATAGAAAGTGAAATGGCGGCGAGGGGGGTCACTCAGAGGCTAATAGATGAGACGCGTGCGGCGACTGAGATGAAGATGTTGATGGATGTGGCAGAGTTAGTGAAGGAAGGCATGGATTTGGATGAGCCGAGGGATGGGCAGGGCGCGACGTTGGTGAGTTGACAAACATATACATTTTTCGGGACTAGATATAGCAAGCTTACGTGGCATGTGGTGAAAGATGTTGATAGGTGTCGTAGAGTTAGTGAAGGAAGTCATTGATTTGGATGAGCCGAGGGATGGGCAGGGCGCTACGCTGGTGAGATAAAAATATTTACAGTTTTTGGGACTATATATAGCAAGCTTACGTGGCAATTGGTGAAAGATGTTGATGGATGTGGCAGAGTTAGTGAAGGAAGGCATGGATTTGGATGAGACGAGGGATTGGCAGGGCGCGACGCAGGTGAGTTAATAAACATATACAGTTTTCGGGAATAGATATAGCCAGCTTACGTGTCATATGGTGAAATATGTTGATGGATGTGGCAGAGTTAGTGAAGGAAGGCATATATTTTGATGAGCCGAGGGATGGGCAGGGCGCGACGCTGCGCTAGTGAGTTGACAAACATATACAGTTTTCGAGACTAGATACGAGTATACGTGCAATGTGGTGAAAGATGTTGATGGATGTGGCAGAGTTAGTGAAGGCAGGCATGGATTTGGATGAGCCGAGGGATAGGCAGGTCGCGACGCTGGTGAGGTGAACAACATATACAGTTTTCGGGACTAGATATACGTGCAATGTGGTGAAAGATGTTGATGGATGTGGCAGAGTTAGTGAAGGCAGGCATGGATTTAGATGAGCCGAGGGTTGGGCAGGGCGCGACGCTGGTGAGTTGGCAAACATATACAGTTTTCGGGAATAGATATAACAATCTTACGTGGCATGTGGTGAAAGATGTTGATAGATGTGGTAGAGTTAGTGATAGAAGGCATGGTTTTGGAAGAGCCGAGGGATGGGCAGGGCGCGACGCTGGTGAGTTGACAAACATATACAGTTTTCGGGAATAGATAAAGCAAGCTTACGTGGCACGTGGTGAAAGAAGTTGATGGATGTGGCAGAGTTAGTGAAGGAAGTCATGGATTTGGATGAGCCGGGGGATGGGCGCCACGCAGGTGATTTGACAAAAATACACAGTTTTCGGGACTAGATATAGAAAGCTTACGTGGCATGTGGTGAAAAATGTTGGATGCGGCAGAGTTAGTGAAGGAAGACATGGATTTGGATGAGCCGAGGGATGGGCAGGGCGCTACATTGGTGAGTTAACAAATATGTACAATTTTCGGGACTAGATATAGCAAACTTACGTCACATATTGTGGTGAAAGATGTTGATGGATGTGGTAGAGTTAGTGATAGAAGTCATGGATTTGAATGAGCCGAGGGATGGGCAGGGCGCTTACGCTGGTGAGTTGACAAACATATACAGTTTTCGGGAATAGATATAGCAAGCTTACGTGGTATGTGGTGAAAGATGTTGATGGATGTGGTAGAATGGAAGGCATGGATTTGGATGTGCCGAGGGATGGATAGGGCGCTTTCGCTGGTGAGTTGACAAACATATACAATTTTCGGGACTAGATATAGCAAGCTTTCGTGGCATGTGGTGAAAGATGTTGATGGATGTGGTAGAATGGAAGGCATGGATTTCGATGTGCCGAGGGATGGATAGGGCGCTTACGCTGGTGAGCTGACAAACATACACAATTTTCGGGACTAGATATAGCAAGCTTACGTGGCATGTGGTTAAAGATGATGATGGATGTGGTTAGTGATGGAAGGCATGGATTTGAATGAGCCGAGGGATGGGCAGGGCGCTTACGCTGGTGAGTTGACAAACATATACAGTTTTCGGGAATAGTTATAGCAAGCTTACGTGGTATGTGGTGAAAGATGTTGATGGATGTGGTAGAATGGAAGGCATGGATTTGGATGTGCCTAGGGAAGGATAGGTCGCTTACGCTGGTGAGTTAACAAACATATACAAATTTAGGGACCAGATATAGCAAGCTTACGTGGCATGTGGTGAAAGATGTTGATGGATGTGGTAGAATGGAAGGCATGGATTTAGATGTGCCGAGGGATGGATAGGGCGCTTACGCTGGTGAGTTGACAAACATATACAATTTTCGGGACTAGATATAGCAAGGTTACGTGGCATGTGGTTAAAGATGTTGATGGATGTGGTAGAATGGAAGGCATGGATTTGGATGTGCCGAGGGATGGATAGGGCGCTTACGCTGGTGAGTTGACAAACATAGACTAGATATAGCAAGCTTACATGATATGTGTTGAATTTGTGGTAGGTGCAGTAATTAATTAACCATTAGATTTGAACTGAACATTACCAGGCATAACAGCCTTTAAAGTTTTTTTTATCTTCTTTTCTCCATTTACCCGAGCTTACTCTTGGCATCATCTCACCTGATGACAATTATCAATAAATAATAAGCTGAAGCTAAAACTGATAAAATCTAAATGAGAGCCTTTTTACCCGACTGCCTAATAAGGAGGATAATGTTTTTTGGGTGTTTGTATGTATGTCTGTTTCTTTAGCTGAGCCTGTAGCCTAAACGGCTTGAGTGGTTTTGGAGTGCAAGGTGTCGTTAGGTTTGTCTGGATCCCATGAGTGATACTTTTTTACCTGAGTACCCAAAAAGAGGGTCATGTTTTTATGTAGTCGGGATTTTAATTTTTAATTAAATTGGTTAGGTTATTGACTCTCCTTATTTCTTTGTGACATTTTAACCCCCTACGCAAAAAGAGGGATGTTGGTATTATATATAAGTTTCAGGCGAGGTATTGATTGGAACAGTGTCTCTGTTGTTTTCTTTACATGTAAAGAGTAAAGAAAATAACCACACTTATGCACTTTTTCAATGTTTTTTCGTTTAGTTTCAATTTTATGAATGAAAGTATAAAAAATAATAACATTTCACACTTTGTATTATCATAACAAATATTGTTATATATTTCTTTAAATTTATACTTCAAAATATTATTCAAAACTAGAGTTGAAATTAACGGAGTAGACCTATTTTTGAGATTTTTTTTCTATCGAGCCAACACCGCTGAATCGTGTTTCTAATAGCTTTTGACTTTAAGAAACATGATATTTTTTTTCAACTTATGGTTTTCTATCGTTTAGGAGCAATTAACGTCAAAAATAACGAGAATCTGTAATATTACCGCCTTAACGTGTGTATCTGCTGTGGCATCGTAGTTCTTAAACGAATGGACCGATTTTGATGCGGTTTTTTTGTTTGAAAGCTGACGTGATCGAGGTGGTTTTGAGCTATTCTTTATGAAGATCTGTTCAGCCGTTAGAAGATCATCAGCTCTTACCTAGGTGATGAAGAGATGAGGGCAAATTATATCGGTCTGATCGATTTGAAATTTGATGCCCTGTAACTGTAATAATATTGCAAAACTATGGTAACCTTGACCTGGTGCTGCAGCATCTTCTGGTATCTTCAGGATAACCAATTTACAGCAGAGGTATCATGTTTAGGATACGAAAAGGTTCATCACATCAGCTCGTATACGTCCCCACCGAGGGGCTCGAGCCTACCCTGCATTAGGGCGATCGGGCCTTAGACGACCACGCGGGCCCAGTGCGGGTTGGTCGACTTTACACACAACCTTCGAGTTTCTTCGCAGGCGTATGCAGGTTTCCTCACGATGTTTTTCCTTCACCGTACAAGAACGTCGGATATACGTACAAATGAAATCGAAATTCGAAAACACATTGGTACGTGGCAGGATCGAACCACGACCTCCCGGACAGGTGGTAGCGGCTCTTGCCATTACGCCACCGACGCTCTTACGGAAAAGTTAAAAAGCATGAAATAAAACTTAAGTTAAAAAATTAAAAAACCCCCGACAAAAAAACCTCTAAAAAGTAGACAATTATATGTTTTGGCCCTTTAAGTTTAATGTAAGTATGTATTTAAATTTTGATCTAAGAGTCGTCGCGTAAGGGGATCGGTAAGTAGATTTCAGGGGTTTTTTGAATTTAAGTTTTTTTTATCAGGGGTTCTGCTTGCGAACATTATTTTCCTGTCCACATTCTTGTACACTTCAAGATAGGAAAAGAAATTAGGAAAATATTGGGAATTAGATAGCATTCGTATGACTGGCATAGGTATGCTGAGTTATTTCGCGTGACTGGAAAATAGCTCTAAATTTTATAGAATTATATTTTTGGTAAGCCTTTGGCATCATCTTATCTGATGGTAAGTGGCAATGATGCCAAAGATGGAAGGGGGCTTACCCAGCTTCCCCAATGCAACGGGGAGAAGGCTACCTTATCTTCATGCCGGAAAACATTAATTCCGTCAACAGTGATAGTTGGTAGCAAACGTAGACAGATGGGGGTAGCTAATCAGACGAACTTTGACCAAACCGAGTCCTACGAAGTATATCCCACTGGGAATCGACACCCGACCTCCTGGTATGAAGCGAGTGGAGTAACCACTACGCCAAAGGGGCGTTTAATATTTAATTTCCTCCCGTTTTGGTTTCAGTTGCACATAGCATCAGCGAACGGGTACATCAAAGTGGTAGAGTTCCTACTTGAGCACCGCGCGTCTACGGACGTGATGGACCACGACATGTGGCAGCCGGTGCACGCGGCCGCCTGCTGGGGCCATGTGAGTCCATTTTCTTCATTATATTAGCCGAAGGACGTCCACTGCTGGACGTAGGCCTCCCCCAAGGGTTTCCATGACGACCGGTCCTGCGCTGCCCGCATCCATAGGTTTCCCGCGACCTTTACCAGGTCGTCGATCCACCGCGTGGGAGGCCTGCCTACGCTACGTTTTCCGGTGCTCGGTTGCCACTCGAGAACACTGCCCCAACGACCATCTATTCTACGATATATCATAATTATTTATTCAGTTGTAATTGGTTTACAGATTTCTCTAAATAAATCCACTAGGTTCGTATAAAAATAAGTGAAATTTCAACAAAAAAAATATCCTGTAAAAACGTGTCAAGTCTCGATTAAGATTACTTGGCCATAAAAAAGTAGTAGTGATATAAAATAAAGAGCCAAGTCTAAGTGAATAAAAGAAAGAAGTAACATGGCCTAACCGAGTCATGCCGCCAAATATCAATGTCAACGGCATTTATGTGTTCCGGCATAAAGATAAGATAACCAGCTCTCCATGCGTTGTAAAATCTCGGTAAGGTAAGCCCTCTTCTGTCTTTAGCGTCATCGTCACTTACCATCAGGTGACATGAAGCCAAGGGTTTACCAATTGCAAAAAAAATACTCATCTGATGGGAAGTGACAATTAATATCTTATTCCTCATTCCGGAGCATATCAAAGCTGTAAGACGATAGACTGGCGGTAAGAACGTCAGAAAAAGAAACTTCGTATGGATGCTTTAATCTCCAGTGCTTTGCCAACTAAAAAGCATTGCAGTGACTTCGAGTATTCATTATATCAGGGTGCATGGAAGGAGCCTCCCCGAGCGACGTATAAGTACATCAACTTGCCACGTCCGGCGCACCTGGACAGTCACCTCTGCGTGTCTGACTAATCCTTCCAACACGATGGTTTACCCTAATAACAACCGGCCCTTTTCAGCGCCAACCAATCGGACACTGTCCGATCCTGCTCTGACTATCATATCTATTAACATCGAGGGTTTCTCTGCAATTAAGTCAGAGATTCTCTCAAATCTGTGCAAAAAGACACACTGTGACGTATTGTGCGTCCAGGAAACTCATCGCGACGTCGATCAGAGCAGGCCATACATACCCGGAATCAATATTCAAACCATCGATTCGAAAAGAAGAAGATTATATCAGCCGAAGGACGTCCACTGCTGGACATAGGCCTTCCCCAAGGATTTCCACGACGACGGGTTCTGCGCTGCCCACATGCAGCGGCTTCCCGCGACCTTCACCAGGTCATCGGTCCACCGAGTGGGAGGCCTGCCTACGCTACGTTTTCCGGTGCGCGCACGCCACTCGAGAACTTTACTACCCCAACGACCCCACGACTTCGAGTATTAATAGTTTTGAAAACTCATAATGAATACTTTTTGTTGTTTGTTGCAGTTAGAAGTATTAGAATTGCTAGTGCACTATGGAGCTGACCTCAACGTGAGAAATAAGCACGATGAGACGCCAGCAGGTAAGTTTTTTTAAGGCTCGACTATTATGGTAGTAACAATATTTTGTTTTTACAAAAAAAATAATTGTGCCTTTGATTGCATCTCACCTGATGGGAAGTGATGCAGTCGAGGATGATACACGCAAACTCAAGTAATGCCTATTCACTATCGCCTTGAAGGTCCCTAAATATAGGAATCGGGAAACACTGACGTAGGTAAGGAGTTCCACTCCTACGCTGTCCGCATAATAAATGGGGAAACTTGACGCTTGTGCAGAAAGGTGGAACATCAACAACAAAGGGGTGCAACCTCTCCCTGCGTCACGTTGACCGACAGTGGAATAGAGCTGGGGCAATGAGGTCGTCAAGTTTTTGCGCGCACTCTCCGAAATGAATTCGATGATCGATGATCGATGGCGTCCAAGGTATCCAGCTAATAGCGGGCTGATCCATCCGAAAAGTGTGATCAGTACTCCATACATGAGCGGACCTGTAAAAGAATATGGAACTCCAGGTCATTTAAAATTTATATGCAATCCTTTCTGCCAGACCGTTTGTTTCCTAAATAAATAATATGAATATAAATAGAGATACTGGATGCGGGCAGCGCAGAACCAGTCGTCGTGGAAATCCTTGGGGAGACCTATGTCCAGCCCTGGACGTCCTTCGGCTGATATTATGATGATGATGATGAAATAGAGATGGGCATCAAACGCTCTAAAATCTACAATAAATAAATAAACTGTGACTGCGACAAACCATGCCGCTGTGACAGTACGACATACAGTCAACAAGAAGCACAGTTTCAGTCTAAAGAATCTATACATTCGGCAAAATGAGACGAGAGCGAGATGAAGGAGGTTGAGCCCACACAGCCATAGTCATCATTCATCATTCTCTTGATCGATTCCACATGAACTGCCTTCGTGACATTATGGGTATCCATTGGTCCGACCACATCAGACACACAGAAGTCTTACGCCGTGCCAACATCTATGGCATAGAGGCATATATTATGCGAAGACAATTACGCTGGTGTGGACATCTGTCACGCATGCCGGACACGAGGGTTGCGAAGCGCATCTTTTATAGTGAACTTCGAGAGGGCAAACGTAAGCAAGGCGGACAACTCTTGCGGTACAAAGACGTGTTGAAGAGGCATATGAAAAGGTGCAAACTGAATCACCTGGACTGGGAAGCGCTTGCCGAAGATCGCCCTAAATGGAGGCAGCTGGTAACACACAACGTAGCCTCCTTTGAAGACACGCGCAAAACCCAATATAACACCAAAAGGGATGAAATAAAAGCCCGACCACCTGCGGCTATCCACTACAATTACAGCAACGGTGTCCTGACGTGCCCCAAGTGTGACCGCACGTTCCGAGCGAAGATTGGCTACAACAGCCACATGCGGGCGCACGAGAAGGCGGAGCAGCGGGACGCTTGCAGCTGAGCCGGACAACGCTGCGGTCGCTGTAGCCGAAAACGGCTAGGACCATCATCATCATCAGTCATCATTGTTCATCTGTTTGGGACAAGGAGGTGACCAGTGACTAGTGATGTTGGCTTTGACGTAAACATTGGACCACGGCAATCTTTCTTACTCTGTGGCATAATTGGCACATTTGTGGCGCTTTTTATTTTGCGATTTTTTCTACCTCTGTGGTTCAGGTCAACATTTACAAACTAATTCTTAGTTGTTTCATCCTGTCACCGATTTTGGCGATATTCAGTTAAGAGCAGGCTCCCAGCGAGGCACTGATGAACAACTAGATATTTAACGTTATGGAATCAGCTTTACAGTTGAATATCGCGTGAGTGTCTTAACTCGCCTTACGTCCTTTACTTCGAGCGTAAATGCACATTTTCATTTATTGCGAGCTTAGTAAACATTTTACGACAATTTCGTCTTAGCCTTTTTATAATACCTTTATTATCTTACTGTCGGTATTTATTTCATGCGCCTAACTTATATAATGTAGGAGAAAAATCCAATAATCTCTTAAAACTACATAGTTTTACAAAATAAAATGTATCGAGCAAAAACCAATAAATCATGATTTTGTTTTAGCCGTATCAAAGAAAAAGGTTCAAAGAATCAGATGTGTAGTTTTCACGTTCAGCAATCAGCATACAATGGGCCAGAAATGACATTTCAAAAAACGAATGACAAACGAAATGGCGGCGAAATTCTATACGTTCGACAACCACACTGCAACCAATCTGTATCAATCTGGGTGACGAGGGGGTGAGGTCGCAATCTAGAGAGCGGCAGGGAGTGTCCATACTGTATGTTAGTACTAATGTATATACTTTGGTGCGGCCGTAGACTCGTAGCACCCCATTACTTCCCGAGGGTGTTGGAAGAAGTGACTAAGGGATAATAAAACCGAAAGATGGACAGCAGCGTCCTTTTCGCGTACTGTGTCACCCACACTGCACACTGCGATCGCCATCCCGCCCGCCAAGCGTGGCGACTGTGGCAAACTCGATATCAACACCGGTCTGTGACGTGTTGCAATATATGACAGCCGTTATGAAGATGATAATTATAAGGGGAATTGTAAATCGGGCAACACAAAATACTGAGTAAGCGATTAAATTACTGATTGAGCGACTACAATATTAAGTAAGGCATGAGTGTACTAGAGTTGAGCGAGCTATAATAGGTTCGAGGTATGATGATGATGTCGAGGAACCTCCCCCCCCCCCTCTTGATACTAACAGATACAAAATGCTGGTAAGTAAAAGTCTCTTGTAGTACTTATTTAGGTACATTTAAGTATCAACTTTACTAGGGGGTCATGTTAAGCTGAAGGATGATATCACTAGGCTCTTTAGATAATAAGCGCTCGGAAATCACATAAGTCGAGTATGGTTTCCAAAGGTAAATTTTAGAAAAGCAGACTGTAATACATCCTACGTTTTCCGGTGCACGGTCGCCACTCGAGAACTTCACTGCCCCATCGGCCATCTGTTCTACGAGCTATGTGCCCTGCCCACTGCCACTTCAGTTTAGCGATTCTGTGAGCTATGTCGGTTACTTTAGTTCTCCTGCGGATCTCCTCCCACGCGGTGGACCGACGACCTGGTGAAGATCGCGGGAAGCCGATGGATGCGGGCAGCGCAAGACCGGTCGTCGTGGAAATCCTTGGGGGAGGCCTTTGTCCAGCAGCGGACGATTTTCGGCTGATATGATGAATACATCCTACTGTTCAACGCGGCATCGTGTTGAGCAGAAGGATGGTTTAGTAATACGCCTCGTGGCCAGTGATTAATTGAAAATATTTTGTCTTTAGATATATGCGAGGAGGGCGAGATTCGCGCGCGCATCTTGCGGTTGGCTGCGGAACAGGAGGAGGTGCGACGACACACAGCCGCCGCTGACCGCCTGCGCACTGCCAGGCGGTCGTCTTCCACTGCTAGCGCCAGCAGGTATGTAGGCCAGTGCCAGTAGATTTGTAATCAGTGTCAGTGTGTATGAAGCCAGTGCTAGCTGGTATATAGCCAGTGTCAGCAGGTACTTAACCAGTGCTATTTAGTAAGTAGGCAGTGCCAGCAGGTATAAAGCTAGCGCCAGTATGTACATTTGAGGGCGAGATGTGCGCGCGCATTCTGCGGTTGGCTGTTGAACAGGAGGAGATGCAGCTACACAATTTCGCCGCTGGCCACCTGCGCACCGTCAGGCGCTCGTCTTTCACAGCCAGTGCCAGCAGGTATATTGCCAGTACCAGCAGGCATTTAGCCAGTGCGAGTAGGTGAGCGTGTAGTTAGCGCCAGCAGGTCTATAGCCAATATAAACCGTGCAGATAAAGAAACTATTTGTAAATGGCGGTGAGTCTCGTGCTGTCTCACTCACGCTTCATATCTTTCCTGTCCATACTCTGATACTGAGAGCAAAATAATAATCAGTCTGTATTAGCATAACTGTTTCGTTGGTTTGCTGGGTAGATTTGATAATATTTCGTAGACATTGAGCATAACTTTTTCGTAAGCATGCTAATTCCAAATTTGTGATGTGAAATAAATTGATCATAATACCACAAAAATGACCTATGTATGGGCAGCGCAGGACCTCTATTTTCTACTTCTCTCCACTCTAATATCCACTCCTCTCTACTCTCTACTCCACTCACCACTTTACTCTCTACTTTACTCTCTACTTTACTCTCCACTCTAATATCCACTCATCTCTACTCTCTACTCCACTCACCACTTTACTCTCTACTTTACTCTCCACTCTACTCTCTACTTTACTCTCCACTCCACTCTCCACTCCACTCACCACTGTACTCTTATTCTTATTCTACTCTCCACCACTCCACTCTTTATCCCAAAAAAGGACAAGTCACTCTTTTCTGGGCAGTTGGTAAAACAAGAGCACCCAATTATTATCATCAGGGGGTATTAGTAGCCTGTGGACATAGCCATTATATTTGTTATTTCATCTTCATCATCATATCAGCCGAAGGACGTCCACTGCTGGACATAGGCCTTGCCAAAATATTTCCATGACGACTGGTTCTGCGCTGCCCGCATCCAGCGGCTTCCCGCGACCTTCACCAGGTGATCGGTCCACCGAGTGGGAGGTCTGCCTACGCTACGTTTTCCGGTGCGCGGTCGCCACTCGAGAATTTCACTGCCCCAACGGCCATTTGTTACTTCAACGTTATTTGTCCACAGGGTGCGGTCAGTGCGGCGGACGTCCCTGCGCGAGAAGCAGCTAGTGGCGAAGGCGGACGCGCGGGGTGAGGCGCGACTCAGGGAGACCTTCGACTCGGCTGTCGACGACGACTTGCAGGTAACATGGTGTACATGTCGCAGGCGTATTGTATGTTTAGTCATATAATATTACATTACCGCTATCTGTTTTACAATACGGAGCTGCATTTGCATTGCAATACAGCGGGTCGACGATAAGGCAGATTGCATTACCGCTGGCATTGTGTCGCATGCATACTGTATGATTCGTCATTTTACATACGGTCAGGCAAATTGTATAATGGCGAGGGTGGGGAGCCTCGCTTCGTGAGGCTCTTTGACAGTTACATCAAAAAAACCTGACCGAACCTAATATCGCTCGCTTCGCGAGCTCATTTACAATCTGCCGTACGGCAATTTGCCTGGCTCGGCATTTTGCAATCTGCGTACAGAATTTTACAATTTGCCTGACCGTTTACATAAAGACGAATTATACAATTTGCCTGACCGTATGTAAAATGACTAATCATACAATATGCCTGCCACATATGTCGCGATGACGATGCAGCGTATCGTCGACACGCTGTATCGCAATGTGCCTCCGTATTGTAAAACAGCTAGGCGGTATTGTAATATGACTAAATATACAATACGCCTACGACATACACACGGCGCCACATCAAGCTATACAAAACCAGTATACGCGGGCCTCGCGTATGTTGAAACGCAAAGGCGTCGCGCGGCCAGCTTGTACTGGTTTTGTATAGCTTGATGTGTCGCTATCCGTACAAACCTACATTGCATGCATCATTGGCCTTTTTCTAATCGACTTCTAAAAGGAGGAAGTTCTATGTTCCTTTGTATATATACAGGGTGTAACAAAATTTGTGTAGGTCCCGTTAACTGGGGCTTCTACTCATTATACTGAACAGCTTTTGTTCTACGACTTTGCTGTAATTTTGCTCTTCATACAAATCAACATTCTATCTGTAAGCAAGAAGAGTTCCAAAAGAAGAGAAGGAAGACTATACTACGTCAGACTATCTTAGTAAACATACTATCTGTAAGCAATAAGAGTTTCATAAGGAGGGAAGGAAGACTATACTACGTCAGACTATCGTTGTCAACATACTATCTATAAGCAAGAAGAGTTTCATAAAGAGGAAGACTACGTTAGACTATCGTAGTCAACATACTATCTGTAAGGAAGAAGAGTTTCATAAGAAGGGAAGGAAGACTACACGTCAGACCGTCGTAGTCAACATACTATTTGTAAGCAAAAGGAGTTTAATAAAGAATGAATGAAGACTACGTTAGCCTATCGAAGTCAACATACTATCATCGAGAAAGAAGAGTTTCATAAGGAGTAAAGGAAGACTACGTCAGACCAACATACCATCTGTAAAGAAGAAGAGTTTCATAAAGAATGAAGGAAGACTACGTTACACTATCGTAGTCAACATACTATCTGTAAGGAAGAAGAGTTTCATAAAGAGGAAAGACTACGTTAGACTATCGTAGTCAACATACTATCTGTAAGGAAGAGTTTCTGAAGGGGATTTTATGAATTGAAACTCCATAGATTTGTTCGAAGTTCGACGTCAGAGCGAGACACATATAGTGAGATAGTTGCAGAGAGAGAGTATGGCGGTGATTGCCTTTATTTGTAAGATTTTATCTATCTCGCTATTAGTGGGATCATGGGTGACGGTTTATTTATTTAGAGAAGGACAACAATACAAAAATACTTAGAAACTAATTATAGACATGAACAATTAAAACAAAGGAACATAAGTGCTTAAAAAACATTATTTACAAATTGGAGGGTTTATTTCCTCTAGTCGCTTACAGTCTCCCCCTCGGTGCGCTTAATAGCACCCATAGTGATCGGGGTAGCGACGTTTTCTCCTGTGCTTTCGCCAGTTCGCATCATGCGGTTTTTTCTTAACATGAGTTGCTATACGTGTTTTGTTTTCAAGCAGGTTTTTGAGCAAGGCGATGTACTGCAGGAATCGGGCTGTGGCTCGTAAAAGGCGTAACCATGTAGAGCATCGCGTCAGATCGGGAGTAACAATGGTTACACGTCTAATCGTGTGGGTTGTAAGACGTTCTTCTCCGATTGTTACGGGTACAGTAGCGGATCGGTCAAGCGGCCATTCTGACTCGGACTTTCGTAGGACGGCGGTGCCGGAAAACCATCTATGGCTTGAGTTGAAGTTTTCTGGGGTGCCGCGAGTTGCGTCGTCAGCCACGTTTTCTTTCGTGGGTACCCATCTCCACTCATCGGATTTGGTATGATCTTCCATCTCGGCTAGCCGGTGAGTTACGAACATCTTGAACGTGCGTGGGTCGGACTTGGCAAGAACGGTGCGTGAGTCGGACCAGTATAATCTGCTCTTTATTTTCTTATCCATTTCTGTCTGTATGGTGGCGTATGCTTTTTCACTGGCATCGCAGAACATGTGTAGCGCCGCCTCTTGGTTCGTTTGCGATACGCATCTTGGTATATACAAACTAGTTAGTTCGTGTAGGTGCGATAGCCATGCGCGCCATTGCAAGTCTTGTGCGAGCTGCACGGGCTCGTCCCATCTGGCTCCCGTTCTCCACAGGTCTTGGATGAGCATCTTTCCTTGGACGAGCGTAGGTGAAGCAAGGCCTAGCGGGTCATATATTGACATCACAGCGCTAGTTATCTCCCTTTTGGTAGGCGCGCGTTGTCCTGTAAGCGCCTCTTCGGGCGTGTGTCGCATGTTTAAAGCGAAATTGAACGTATCTTCTTTTACGTTTTCTCCCTTCGCTAGGGTTTTTATTTCCCTTTCAAAGCAGTCGCGCTGAACGATTTCGAAAAGCCTTTTCTCGGCGTTTTTTATTGTCTCTTCTGACATAGGCACAAGGTCGTTAGTGCGAGCGAGAGAGGTAGCGAGTGAGTCGGGTATATTGTTTCGTATAGACGAGCGAGCGAGAGGTGTAGCGGGGATGTGTTTCTGTCCCTTTCTAGCGTGAGTTAAGTACCAAGCGCGACGCGTAGTAGGCGCGTAGTTCGTAGCAACTTCCGCGTAGCCGCTGTCTATCAAATTTTTCATTTGCTTTTCTTCCTTTGAAGTTTTTATCCTTCTTCTTTTTCTTTTCTATGCCGAGCAGTCTTCGCAGAGCGTTGGGTCGGCTTTCAGGCATTCGTGTGTTGTCTGTCTTCCATAATAGCCCGGTTTCGAACCATCCTTCCTTGGGCACGTACTTGCAGGTGGACTTCAGTATTGTGAGAGCTCGTTCCTCCGGATCGTTCGCCGGTTTTCTAGACGCTATTCCGAGCGAATCGATGGTGAAATGTTCTTCTATGAGCTGCTCAACGGTGTCTTCGTGCGCACTGACATGTGTGAGGTGGTTGATGACTTGTATCGACCTTACAGGCTTTGTTATATTGGAGTTACAGCCATGAAGGACCCATCCTAGGGTCGTAAGCGAAGCGACGGGCCGAGACTTGCTTCCGCTGCGTACGTCTTGTGACACGATCAAGTGCCAGTTATCTTGCCCAATCAGCAGTGAAGGCTGGGCAGTGTCGTACGTGAGCTCGTAGGGCACGTCTTCCAGGTGTGGACAGTCATCCAGGTCTTTCTTCCTGACCGCTTGAGGTGCCAGTTCCAGCTTTTCTATTGTAGATGCGGTCATGTCTTCGTACTCGCGGCAGTAGAGTCCTCTTATTTTCAGTTCAAGCCGCCGGGAAGTAGCTTCCTTTAGTCTCTGTCCTCCCATTCCCTCGATGAACAGTTCCTCCTTAGGGCCCCGCGCGCCTATCTCGTCGGCTACGCTTTTCTCGATCAGCGTGACGGTGGAGCCCTCGTCGAGAAGAGCGAAGAGTTTCTTTGTTCCCGTTGGACCCGAGATTTCTACTGGAGCGATCTTTAGGTAGGCCTTCGTGGCCACCAACGTGTTGACCGATGCAGTTTGCTTATCTTCTTTGTTTTCCTCCTGTTTTTCTTGCTTTTCAGGCGCTGAGTCTGCGTGCAGTAGCACGTGGTGGCCACGCCTACACTTGGAACACGGTTTCGCCTTGCAGTTGAAACCTCTGTGTTTTGCACTTCGTAAACAGCGAAAGCATACGTGAGTTTTTCTCACTATCTCCCATCTCTTTTCCACGTTAGCGTTTGTGAATATCGCGCAGCTCTTCAGTTGGTGGTCTCTTTCACACGCAGGGCAGGCGGCATCTTTTGTCTCTTTCTTTTGATTAGTAGCGAAGACGTGTTGCATCTCTCTTTCGCATGCTTCGTCCTCGTCACTCGTCGTTCTGCCGCAGTCGTAATCTAACTCGTAACTTGCTTCTTCGACCACTGCTGTAGCTGCGTTCACCCTTCGTGGTTTTCGTAATGCGCCGCCGTTGTTTGTTTCCCGCTTAACGCTCCCTGTGTCGTAAGCTTCAAACTGGTCGGCTATCTTGTTTAGGAATGTTGACAACGCGAGTAGTATGGGTTGCTCCTCGTCCAAAGCTCGATAATCGAACCACCGGAACCGTATGATGGGGCTCATCTTCTCAATGAGTTTCTCAGACAAATCGCACGAGTGTAGAAAGTTGGTCTTCTTCATCTGGACGATGGTGGCTACTGTGTTGGCTACAACACCTGCAAATTGCACTATTTCTCGTGCGTCGTCCGTCATCGGGCGTAATTTGTCGATATTTGCCATCTCGTTCTTTATGAGGTATGATGGGCGGCCGAATAGTCGTTCCAGGGCGGTGAGGATGTCTTCTGGGTCGCTCGCTGTGTAGAGCCTGCCTTTGATTGCCTCTCTCGCTCTACCCTGTACAGCGCGCCGTAGCCTTGCGACATTTTCTATGCCGCTGAAGTACGACTCCGTGTCCCGGTAAGTGGCGCGGAATGTGATCCACTCGTTTGGGTTCCCGTTGAAGGAGTGCAGCTCTGCTATATAGCGCGGCGCGGTCTTCGGTCTGTTGCCCGTGGTACTCGCTTTGATAGCTTCCATTATGGCGTTTGCCAAAGAACTTTCCGTGTCCTTTTTCCTTTCTTCCTTAGGAGCCGGTCGGGGCGCGCTATCCTCACGCTTCTCCCCTGCCGCCGGCTGCGGCAATATGGCCTCCACTCCAGTAGCAATGTGTGCGTGTTGTCCGACCCACTGGTCTACTCTCTCGTTGACGGTAATGATTTCTTCGTCAGACTCGGAGTCGGAGTTCACCTGCAGTAGTTCCAGACGTAGCCGAGCGCAGTCGGCAGCGGCGCGCGCCTTTTCCAGGTTGAGCTGTTCTAGCTCTAGTTGGGCTTGTATTTCGGCCCTGCGGCGCCCCGCTATTGACTTTCCTCCTCTCGACTTGGTTAGGACGGGCATCACTGAAGTGAGCTTTGATGTGTCTGTGCAATCCTTCGCAACCTTCTCTCTCTCGAGTATAGGTGCGTCTCCCTCTCGCGGCGGTTGTTCCTCAACGCCGGTCTTGTTCTCGCTCATCGTCCGATCCGTCGCGTTCGTTGCTGTGCTAGTAGCTGTAGATTCGGTGCCTGATTCCGTAGATACCGTACCCGATTCCGTAGATACCGTACCCGATTCCGTAGATACCGTACCCGATTCCGTCTCGCTCGTTGTGTTCCCACTACCCGACTTATCAGTTCCCTCGCTTTCTCCCCTTTGCGACCTCGTCTTCATCTCACTGCTACCGAACCGGCTCTTCTGCACGGAACGGTGCGATGAAGAAGCTACCTTGAAAAAGGCCGCCCCACCGCGTACTAAGCCTTGAAAAAGACTGCGGCAGTTACTCCTGCAAGGTTATTGCTGGAGCCTAAATACTCACTAGGAAACTTATGAATTCAGAAACTTTGAGGTCAGAAACTATATGACGGTTGACGGTTGGGTGTCTTCTTTGCCAGCGGTGACCTCTCGACGGTGCGTAGACTCGATGATGCTCTGCTCTGAACGCCGCTGTCCTCTTCTAACCTCGAAGTCAGCTTGCCCGAAGTGAACCTTCTTATTTGAAGATCTTCTATATTGATTCTTCTGTTCTTCGATAATGAATCTTCTGTTCTTCGATAATGAATATTCTTTCTTCGATAATGAATCTTCTTTCTTCTTTACTGACTTCTTTCTTCCATGTGCTGTTTCATTCTTCTAAATCCGGCACTCGATGGACCAAAACTGAAGGGGATTGTATGAATTGAAACTCCATAGATTTGTTCGAAGTTCGACGTCAGAGCGAGACACATATAGTGAGATAGTTGCAGAGAGAGAGTATGGCGTATGCACAGGCCCAAAGACCACACTACCCACTAAACACCCCCTCGCGAAGTTTGGCAGCGTAGCCACCTTAAAACTATATCGGTGCGACGCCCCCCCCTGGGGAGGGGGGGGAGTGCAAAAATTACGCTAAAGGGACAGCGCGGAGAGCTCCTGATGGGAGCGGCCGCTAGGTTAATCACATTAAGTGTGCAAGTGAGGGGACTGTGTCATTCAAAAATTAAACACTATCTGTTCCTCCCTGAGCTGCCAGGAGGCAGTTCAGGTCGGCTGAAATTTGATTGGGAGGATCAGACAGTACGTGTCTTGGTCTACGGACCATATTACTAGTTAATACGAGACGCGGGGAATAGTCCGCCGCCTCTCGGATCAACGGATTGGGATGCGACTCCGAGGACTTGAAGAAGTTCTCGGAGAGGCCTTTGAGAAATTGTTGGATGGTCTGAATGTCCATGTCTCGGTGCAGGTCGGCGTTACGGATGTACCACGGGGCGTTAAAAGCTCTACGGCAGAAGATGCTTTGGACTGTTTGGATCATGTCCATGAAACGGGGGGACGCGTGTGCAAATACAGGGGCCGCGTATGACATTACCGGTCGGATGCAAACCTTAAAGAGTGTACGCTTGTTGGAGGGGGACATTTTACTATGCCTACCTATCATGCTGTTTAGCCTGCTCATATAGAAGCGGGCATTCCGGGTCACATTTTTGATGTGAGGTCTGAAAGAGAGACATGAGTCGAGAGTGACTCCTAAATATTTGGCTGTGGATTGCCAGGGGACGCGGGTGCCTAGCATGCGGATTGAATCTGCGGGTTGGTTGATCCTACGATGGTAGTCGAAGCGGACCGCGGAGCTTTTGCTCGGGTTCACTTCGATTCTCCATTTCCTAAACCATCTACCTAACTCGTCAACTGAGGTTTGTAGTTTGTCTATTAGTGGTGACAGAGATACGGACTGCCCCCGTATATAGAGGGCGGTGTCGTCCGCAAATAGGGAGAGCTGTACTGATGGCCCTGATTTGCTACGTTTTGGAATGGGGATGTCATTTGTGTACAGAGTGTACAATGTTGGGGAGAGTACGGACCCTTGGGGGACCCCGGCTCTAATGGGACGCGGTGAGGATAGAACCCCTTCGTGTCTAAAGCGGAAATTACGGTCTTGGAGGTAGCACTCCACTATTCTAACAAGTCGGTCTGGTAGGTCCATGTGGTAGAGTTTGTATACAAGTCCCGCATGCCAGACCTTATCGAAGGCCTTTGCGACGTCGAAGAAGACTGCTACTGTCCTTTCGCGTCTGGGGTAAAATCCGTCCAGTATGTATTCGACAATGCGGTGGACTTGTTGAGGACACGAGTGTTTGGCGCGGAACCCAAATTGGTGGTTTATTATAAGGGGAGGTTTGTCCGGCGGGAAGATATGACTTTTAATTCGATTGAGTATGACTCTTTCGAATAGCTTCCCCATAGTCTTGAGTAGACTTATGGGGCGGTGGTTTGTGGGGATGTTAAGGGGCTTGCCTGGCTTTGGAATGCCTATTACTATTGCTTCCTTCCATGCTGTCGGGAAGTAACAGTGTTCGAAGCAGGCGTTTAAGATAATAGCTAGCAGTGCAAGTAACTGTTCCGGATAGCATTTAAGTGCTTGGTTAGAGATACCATCTGCTCCGGGGGCTTTTTTAGGTTTAAGACCTCTAATAATGGAGCGTAGTTCGTCAGTTGATACTGAGATGGGGTCCGCAGTTAGGGGGAGCGAATTCCTATTACGGACCTCATCCTCCACTGTTTTTATATGACCGGGATCACACTCTTGTGTGCTAGGGGTGCATTGGGAGGCAATGCTGTCCGCGAAACATTCCGCTTTCTCTATGTCTTCGAAAGCTATGGTATTGTCTGGCCGCGTAAGGGGAGGGATGTGCGTGATTGCGTCTACGCGGAGAGCCTTGGCTACTTTGTAGTAGGCAGTATGGGAGGGGGTGATATCCTCCATGAGTTTACTCCAGTTGGAGTTTCTCAGTTCGGAAAGGTGCTTCCTAAGCTTACGCTGTAGGAAGTTGGCTTCCCTCCTATTGTCGGGTGTGGGATAGTCTGCGGCTCTACGGAGAGCTGCTCTTTTCTCTGCGATTAAGAGTTTAGTCTCACGCGGGAGTTTGCGGTCTTTGATGGTAACGACCTTTTCGTTCTCCTTAATCGCAGCCTGTACTAAGTGGGTGATACTGCTAACTGCGCTATCTATCTTGTCAGTACTGTCAAGGTAGTCGGGCGAGAAAGCGTATGCGGAGTCGGGGGCGTCAATGGCTGAGGTCAGTGAGTCAGTGATACCGTCCCAGTTGGTGAATTTTGTTGTCGTGGGGGCGGGTGTGCTATTTTGGGGGCCTAGTTTCAGGGAGACTGGGCGGTGGTCCGAACCTAGGTCGTCAAGGGTGTCAATTGCGCATACGTTAAGGGAAACTCCCTTAACTATGGCAAAGTCGAGTATGTCCGGGTCTTGGTCCGGGTTATCCGGGTAGTGGGTGGGGGCGTATGGGGAGTATACTGTTAGGTCTAGGTCTTCAGTGATTTTGAGGAGCTTTACGCCATTGTTGTTGGTTTTAAGGCAAGTCCAATCAGTATGTTTGGAGTTGAAGTCTCCAATCATAATGGTGGACCCGCCCAGGGCTAGGATGGCCTCGAAATCACTTTGTAAGGGAATTTTTTTGGGACTGATGTAGACTGAAGCTATGACTATTGACTGATGTCCTGTCATAGCTAGTTTGACTATAGTGGCTTCCATGTTGGTGAGTTGGGGGGTGGGGATTTGTGAGCAGTGGATTGCTCTCCTATAATAGATGGCTGTTCCACCCTTTAGTCCGGTAAGCCTATCGTTTCTAATGAGGTTAAATTCGGGGATTCTAAGACCTTTATCTATTTTGGGTTTGAGGAAAGTTTCCTGCACTGCTAGTATGTCTATGTGCATACTTTTAGCGAAAAGTTTAAGCTCGGGGATATTACTACATAAACCGCGCGTGTTAAAAGTGATGAGCGAGAGCCCTTTAGGCTTCACCCGACCGGTATTGGCACTTAAAGTTGGGGTTTTGTTTTGCCCTAAGGGCATTATTAAAACAAGCTTAAGAGGTGGTGGTGTTCCACAAGAGCGAGTAAGCGCTCTTGGGGAGTGCGTGAGGCGCGAATTTTACCAGCTAAAACCGATATTTCGTTGATGTCGATATTAGCAATGGTGGCGGCCACCGTTTGCATATCGTCCTTAAGGGACGGCTGGGAGCCCCCCGGTTGGGGTCGCGGTTGTGGGGGGGGAGGGGTGGCTTTAGGAGCCGGTTTGGGGGGGGCTGTAGGGAGGGCCCTACCCCAGGCGTTGTTGGGGGCCGTGTTAGGTTGGACCCTAGGGGTCCTGAGTGCGGGGAAGTTTGCCGCCGTTGGTGCCGGTGCCCATTTCGAACCCTGTCTGGGTTGCGGGGTGGGATTGCCTCTTAGTGGTGTAGGTGTAGGCGGCTTCGGCTTTGGAGCGCGCGGGCAACCACGGTAGTTGGCCGGATGGCCTTCTTGGCCGCATAAGACGCAGGCCGGGGGGGATGAGTCCGTGTCGCGGTTGCGCGTGCACTCCTTGGTGCCGTGGGACCCTAGGCACTTAACGCACCTCGGGGTGGCAGTGCAGTTAGCCGCTGCATGACCGTACATTTGGCAACGGTGACATTGCCCGGGGTAGCCGCGTTTGTGCGGGGCCTCCACCTTTATATTGGTTAACCCACAGATGGTGAGTTTCCCCAATTTAAAGATGTCTTTCGCCCCCGGCTTGTTGGACAAGACTACGAGAGCGAGGGGAAAGTTTTTACCAGAGCGGCTGTGCAGCTTGTGCACACCCTCAACTGGCAACCCTAACGATGTCAGGTCAGTAAATATGTCCTCGTTGGAGATTTCGAAAGGGATACCGCGTAGGACAGCGCGAATCTTACGCTCTTCGGGGAGAGCGTAAGTGTGGTAAGGGATTTTGTTAATCAGTAGGAGCCTAGTTAGATTCCTAAAGTCGTCGGACGTTGGGACCTCTATTTTAATGGTCTCACCCATGTTTGACGCTTTTGTGTAATGAATTTTATGTTCCTTACAGAGCTGGCTAGTGTGTGACCACTTAGTCTTGTCTCTAAGGAAAATGCTCGGGGGGGATTTGACTTTCGGTGGGACCGGGTCGCACCGATTTGGTTTGTTGCCTGAAGGGCCGGATGCCGCGGGCGGCGGGGCGGCGCGGGCGGGGGGGGTAATAACTACGTCCGACGAGCGGGGGCGGGACGACTGCGACGCGGAATTAGCGGGAGGGTTGGGAACCGAAGAGAGAGATGGCGATAGCGCTGCTTGCTTCGCTCTTTCGAGGTCAGCAAGCTGTCGCTTCGCAAGCTTTCTAGCTTTTTTGGCGGCTTTCCTATCGCTAACCGATTGGAATTGGGAAAGGGAGTCGGAGTCACCCGTTACGGTGTCCTCCGATGACTCAGATGAATCTAAGTCCTTGGGACGGCTACGTTTGTTGGCGCGTGAGGTTACTGATTCGGAGTCAGCGTCCATGTAATTGTCGGTCTGGTCATTGCCGTTATCGACCTCGGACGCTTGCACAGGGGCAGGCGCGGTCGACGAAGGCGTGGGAGATAAGGGCGAGTCGCGTATCTGGGGCGGGGGCAGGTAAGCCACTAAGGCTTCGCGGGGGACGGCTAGAAGGATTTTCTCCAAGTAGCTAGGCTCGGCTTGGAGAAACGCGACTAGCGCAGATGCTAGTTGGGCGGACGAACAGTTATGCGCCATTGCGCTAGGAGGCAGTGGTGGTACGGGGATAACCCCGACCGAGCGAGACACGGACACACAGAACACAGGGACACAAAATGACACAGTATACAAGAAAAAGGAATAAAAACAATAGTGAAAAATAAAAGAGTCTTACTCAAAACAGGCGGCAGGAAAGCCGCCCGCGAGAGCGCGGGCGACACACACACAAACACACGCGAGACTCTTACCGACCGACGCTAGCGACGATCGATAAGAGTGCGAACGAGATAGTTGTCGGCGGGGTGCCGAGAGCGGGGGTACTGTGCGCACACGTCCTACCTGGACGGCAGACGGTGAGCGAATATCGAATCAGCGAATATCGAATATGAGAGTATGGCGGTGATTGCCTTTATTTGTAAGATTTTATCTATCTCGCTATTAGTGGGATCATGGGTGACGGTTTATTTATTTAGAGAAGGACAACAATACAAAAATACTTAGAAACTAATTATAGACATGAACAATTAAAACAAAGGAACATAAGTGCTTAAAAACATTATTTACAAATTGGAGGGTTTATTTCCTCTAGTCGCTTACAGTTTCATAAGGAGGGAAGGAAGACTATACTACGTCAGACTATCGTTGTCAACATACTACCTATAAGCAAAAAGAGTTTCATAAAGAGGAAGACTACGTTAGACTATCTTAGTATCGTAGTAACATACTATCTGTAAGGAAGAAGAGTTTCATAAGGAGAGAAGGACGACTATACTACGTCAGACTATCGTTGTCAACATACTATCTGTAAGGAAGAAGAGTTTCATAAGGAGGGAAGGAAGACTATACGTCAGACCGTCGTAGTCAACATACTATTTGTAAGCAAAAAGAGTTTAATAAAGAATGAAGGAAGACTACGTTAGACTATCGAAGTCAACATACCATCTGTAAAGAAGAAGAGTTTCATAAAGAATGAAGGAAGACTACGTTACACTATCGTAGTCAACATACTATCTGTAAGGAAGAAGAGTTTCATAAAGAGGAAAGACTACGTTAGACAATCGTAGTCAACATACTATCTGTAAGGAAGAAGAGTTTCATAAGGAGGGAAGGAAGACTATACGTCAGACCATGGTAGTCAACATTCTATTTGTAAGTAAGAAGAGTTTCATAAAGAATGAATGAAGACTACGTTAGACTATCGTAGTCAACATACTATCTATGTCATACTCAACCAATTCTATACAAAAAAACACTTCAAGACGTTGCTCCTTTGCGACGCCGACGTGCGCGAGCGTGGAAATGAGTTTTTCCCAGATCCCACGGGAATTATATTTTAAGAATATGCTAATTAGTCAATTTTGCCATTTCCCATCTCCTCAACAGAGATGCTGTGTAAAAAATCACAACAATCCATTCTTCCATTGAGATGTTAAAGAGAAATTCACCAAAAAACGAGTTATTTTTCAGTTCCTTCAGGAACTGCATCGGACTATGCTATTTTCACGGGATAAAAAGTAACCAATGTCCTTCCCAGTGACGCAGGCTACCTGAATGCCAAATTTCATCAAGAAGGGTCAAGGCGTTGAAGCGTGAAAAGGTAACAAACAAACACACATTCACATTTATAATATTAGTAAGGATTCATCTTCATTAGCTTGTTTTAGACCCCTGTGTGACATAGATCTCCATTGTGTTGGGGAAGCTTGGTAAGCCCGCTTCCATCTTCGGCATCATCGTCACTTACCATTGGGTAAAATGATGCCAAGGGTTTATTAATAGCACAGTGTTACAATATAGCGGCTTACAGTAGTGCAACGAATGTACTTACGCAGAGCAACGGAAGGGTACTTGCAGGGCAGCGGGCGGCGGGGTACAGCCTGGCAAACTCAGCGAGTTTGCCAGGCTGGCTGCAGGCTAGTACTGCTAGTACCTACGCCGGTGGCGGCATCGTGCGACATCAAAGGCGTTGCGCTACTTTAAGCCATATCGTAATACTGTGTCAATATGCTATTTTACCGTGTAACAAATAACCGAAGAAATACTATTCAATAAATAGCATTTCTTCTAGAATGGCAAAAACACTTGCTCATTTTAAATATTAAACAATTTAAAATTTTGTATTTGTTAAAAACAGCAAATTAGATCGTTAGACAAGTAACTATTTAGTAATCTGTGGTTAGACTATGGCTATGCCAAGGGCTTACCAATTGTGAATAAAAAAATGGCACTTATGACGTCACTATGTCAGTAACGCGAATAATTGCAGAACGAAATTCCGTTTTTGAAAGTCGATAAAAAGTTACTCAAATGACTTGTAGTAAAATAGCGTTTTGTGGATTAAAAAAACAATCCGAGGCAGGCTGATTAGTAAATAAAAATGTTCACTGTACACACCGGGGAAGTCTAGGATATACATAGATTAATAAATCACGTCCACTGTAAATGTAATATTTAAATTTTCTGTGATATTCATTTATGTCTCTTTGATTACACTAAATAGAGATCGAGATGAATTACAACTCATTTCTTTATATCGGTTCCGTGTTTTTGGCTGTTCAGGGTAATTAACCAAATATACATACATTTCTTGCGTGGGTGAACCCATAGTAGCGAGTATGAAATAAATACGGAAATATTGTAGAATTTTAAAACATTTTTTATTCTCTGTTAATATAGTTAGTCTGTAATGTAGGTAGTGGCTGTTCTTCATTATTTCGATAATTACTAAGACCTCCCGGACAGGAGGTTCAGGCCGCCGAATAGGACGTGAATTCGTAAGAAATGGAGCCGATTGACAATTTACTAGTGAAATTATATTATCACTACTTTGACACAGCAAGATCCTGAAAATAGTTAGGAAGATAGCGAAACTTTATCTCATAATCAAATAATCCGGCCCTTTGCAATTTTTGTAGGATTATCGCAAAAATCCTCGTTTTCCTATGATTCGGCGACACATACAAGTGAAGTTTAATGAATGTTTTTCTTTTAAAAAAGCTTTTTTATTTAATAATTGTGCATTGTCACGAGAAACAAACGTGTGTGTCAAATTTCAGCCAGATAGCTTTAGTGGAAGGGAAGTGGGTGAAATATTAATTGCAAAATTCCAGGACTTACATATACAAGTGAAGAAAAAGCTTTTAATAAAAAGACAAGTCTAGTTTTCAGGCTCATTACAATGTTATTATGTTTCATTACAAGAAGTGATAAATTTAGATATTGGTGTCGATTCGATGTTTAAGTTATTTGACAGGATAAACTTTAACGCATTCTGTTTTTTTCTTTCTGTATCGAAAAGACAAGGACAAATTGGTTAAATTTAGGTTAGTCCTTTCGAATGAGTAAAATCGTTTTACACCGAATCGATAGCATTTTCGGACAAAGACTTCAACGCGAGCTACAGAAATATGCTTTTCTTTTCATTCAGTACGGACAGGAAATCATTTGCGAAAGGTTTCGAAAAAATATGTTTATAGTCAAAGAGGTTCGTGTTGTGACGAAGTCAATCTTTTTGGTTCTTTTTATATTCAATCTATTTTTATATCATCTTTTTGTCTATTTTTACATTTTGTTTATTTTTTTAAATTGTCACTCTGTCAGGAATTTCAATTCCGATCCTATTCATCGACACATCTGTCCATTGCCATATTTTTACGTTTCATTTCTTCATTTTAATATATTCTGTTATTTGGTGGAATTTTCAATTTTTTAAAAAGAACCCTGGCCCTTCCCTCCTTCCATTACTCTACTTCTCCATCTCGTGCGAGCGACGGCGCAGACGGAGGGTGCGCCGCCCGCCACAGTACTGCTTTAAAATTTCTAGCAGGTTGCAGTTACTAAGGTCGAGATATTTATACAATACAACAATAGACTAAGTCTATTGTGACAATACAGAACAATTCATAACTATAGAGCTTCGCGACACAGCTGTTTCATATAAACAGGTTTTCGCTAATTTATTTTTAACCAAGTATGCACGCTCACATTAGTCTCCAGCTGGCTTCCAGACTATTCTCTATGTGTGCAAAAATACTTGATAGTCATTAGGTCTGCAAATGATCGGAAATAGCTTATAATTGCGGTTCCTGTCCGCAGTGTATACACGCAATTAAATACTACCAATGGTAAAAAAACTTGAACTCTGAAATGTTACTTCTACATTCAGAATCCGGAATTTCCGTTATACGGTTACAATGTGCGGTTAAATAGATGGATCCTGTTCGATCATGATCGCAAATTTGGGCTTGTGGTGATTTTAAATGACATAAAATATTTAAAAAACCGGCCAAGTATGAGCCGGGCTGGCACTCCGAGGGTTCCGTACCCCCACACCTCTCCACACAACTAAATAGTAGAAGAAGAAAGAAGTTCAAACTCAATCGTGAGAGTTTATACCTGAAAACGCCACTCGAAAAAAAATGGAAATATGAGTAAACTTGCGAGCGTTATAACCCGGCAGGGGTAGTTTGGAAGGCCTCACTTTGGACTGAAATGAAATAATTAATTTGATCTTTATTCACAGGTTAATTACAGGAAACTTCAATTCAACATTAATTAAATATAATAAATGAAAACATTAATTTAAAAAAATAAAAAGATATCTTTATTTTCTCCATATAGGTTATACATTAACATGACTATGGCTGGAGCCTCCTTATAAGCTAATAAAGCCTGTGTCAGGAGGCACCGCTCTTCCTTATCTTTACATGCTATGAAACTATACCTAGGCTGATCATACAAAATCAATAAAAATAAAACCCACAAAAAAATAAAATAATAATAAGGTAATAAAAATATTGTATTGACTACATTGTACAAATGACACACACGTTCATTAAATTGTCTACTAGCGAATACAGTATTCGTTTTAGGAACTTTTGCGACGATATCTTTCCTTCTTCTACTCATAATGGTAAAATGGTTTGTTTCTTTAGGACGACTGCAAGTATAATATATAATTGTCTTATTGTCAGCAAACCAGAAAGGTGATATAGATCTTCCCGGGGGAATGTCATTTTCTTGAAATATATTACTTTCATAAGACTACGTTTCCCCTTTCTACTTCTACTTCTATTAATTAAATAATTGGAATCATCCTTTTATTGTTTATAAATGCATAAATTAAATAATACCAATAGTTTCATTAAAATTTTGAGTATAGCAAAGAAAAAGGGGTTGCCGCGTTTTAACGCTCGCAAGTGTATAGATAATTGAATAATATTAAGTGTTGAATACCTAACATGCTTAGACCATATTCACCGGACATGATCGCATCATATATTCTTATCTAATTAAGACCGACAAAAACATGACTGAGGCATGCCCCAGATTTCGTAGTATGTATGGTTTCGCGTAACACCGCGCGCAATGCGAACGGGAGCCGTGGTAATAAAACTAATTGGAAGAAAACACGCGCCCGCGCATCCAATAATTGCGAAACCAACTTTGCCGTGGATACTGTTTTTGATATTTTACTCCCGCTTGTAAAGTAGGTAATAGGTTGATGTAATTTTTTAAGATTTAGAATTTACTGATACGGTGATAAATCATAAGCATAGATCGGAATAGGTAGAGTTTTTTCCGGCAATTATGTCATAACGTTGTCAATAGAATGGATAAGCTTCTCGGGATTTCCGGATTTGAGGGTCTTACAAAGTGAAATAAAAACTTTTTTGGAATCATCCTTTTATTGTTTATAAATGCATAAATTACTTATTTAAAACAAATTACACCAATAATTATACAATAAGAATTAGTAAATAAACAAATGGGAAAATATATTTGTGCAAGTATTTCTCAATAAAAACCTTGCACGCACGGATTAGCATTTTTTTGAGTCTTGAGTTAATTGCTTCTAAATGAAAAAAAAACCGGATACCAGATAAAATTAAGCTTATCCATGTTGTGCCAACGTTGCAAAAGTACATGAAAAAACTCTACCTATTCCGATCATTGAATAATATCTATTTATCTAAATAAATATTTATCTCGTACGTAAAGGTTGTGAAAAAAACCGTACGATGGTGACTTTAAGATTATGACAAAAAGATAAGTTTTAGTACAATAAAGCATATTTGATTGATTGATTAATAATTTAATCAGTAGACAGAAAGAAAAGTCCCACTAGCAGGCGCACAAATGTTGTATTAATTTCCATAATCTTATGATGAATGTTTTGTATTAGAATGGAGTTCGCTCAATACGTTATCTTCACATATTTATATGTAGGTAGGTACTTGATGACTTGGAGGGCAGGGGCCACACCCCGGAAACTGCATACAAATGGTTCTGAAATGACATTTCTAAAAACAAATGACGGAGCAAACAAAATCACGACGAAACCCCATACGTTTGAGATCCAAACTGTAACCAATCTGTATCAATATGGGTGACGAGGGGGTGAGGTCGGAATCTATAGAGCGGAAGGGAGTGTCCATACTATATGTTAGTACTAATATATATACTTCGGCAGGGTTAGGGCCCAGATAGTAAAATATTCTGTTGTATCACCACAACTGAATGAAATAAAACATAACGCAAAAACCTTGGACAAATAAAGGCAAAAACAAAAAAAACATGAGATATGAAGAACAGAATTGCAAGACGAAGACAGCCGAGAAGTCAAATATTTTATAAACACAACAAAAACAAATTAAAAAGAAAATTATAAATTAAAAATAAGAATTGCAAGACGAAGACAGCCGAGAAGTCATAATATATTTTATAAACACAACACAAACAAATTAAAAATAAAATAATAAATATAAATTAAAAAGGAAAATTGCAAACGAAGACAGCCGCGAAGTCATATATTTTATAAACACAACACAAACAAATAAAAATAAAATAAAAAATATAAATTAAAAAGGAAAATTGCAAGACGAAGACAGCCGAGAAATCATATATTTTATAAACACAACAAAAGCAAATTAAAAAGAAAATAATGTAAAAACAGATCTAAAACAAAGGAAAAAGTATGACTTCGTAACTGTAACTTATGTTAACTTGTAAGACAATGAAATAAGTATGTGTATAGAAGGCTGCAGTGCAGTTTGGTTTTCTGAGAAAATTAAAGGTTTTTATATATTTCAATATCAACTAGAGAGCTATTGATTTTTAGATTTTCGGAATAGTTTATAGGTACATCTAGCGGGAGTAAAGAGTCATCATATTATCAGCCGAGGGACGTTAACTGCTGGACAAAGGCCTCCATCAAGGATTTTCACGACGACCGGTTCTGCGTTGCCAGCATTCAGCGGCATCCCGCGATCTTCACCATGACCCATCGGTCCACCGAGTGAAATGTATGCCTACGCTGCGATTTCCGGTGCGCGGAAAGAGTTCTCCAATATTTTTACGCGACTTGCCAAAATGGAGGGCACTGTTTTTGGACATATGTATAGATTCAAGATATTTATTCAAAATAGGTGCAAATTACACTCTTTCTGACAGTGATAAAATAGTGATTACATAATTTCATTTGTAAATATCAAGTAATAAACAATCATTAGATAATAACGTCAAAGTTCAATACGTGATATAAAAAAAAACAAATAATGTCATTAGAACATGAAAACAACATGACACGAGAAGTTATAGGTACATTAAAATTATTGAATGTCATGAACGCCTTTGACAAGTGTAGGCCAGTTCACACGGACAGCACCCGGTCGCGAGTATAACGCGAGAGCCAGCCATCGTTCCTCTCAACCATATTAGAGGGAAAGGAACGACCCGGCTCCCGGTATAGTGTGTATATGTCACCGTAAAATTGTAAAAACCGTTAGATTATAATTATCTCGCGACATCGTGAACTGTCGAAGTATTGTGAACCGTAACATACTGCTTACAATTTCACTAGTGTCATTGTAATCTCACATTACAGTAACACTAAGCGAAGTGAATAACATTAAATAAATGAGCGAGCGGAGCGAGCGATGTTAGGTTCGGTCAGGTTTGATAATCTCGCAAAGCAAGCCCCCCTCTCTCCCCCTCCCATGGGTAGCAGAATGCTTCGCAGAAGAAGAAAATATCATCTGTTTTATTCGGAGATATAAGAATGGGCCGTGAAATTGTAAGCCGAATGACAATTTACCGTCATATCTAACTGAATTTAGTGTAGGTAGTGAGATTGTGAGATTGGTTTTGACAATATCCCCGCGACATATACATGTATGTCTGTTTCTTTGGCTGAGAATGTAGCGTAACGACTTTATGGATTTTGGAGTGCGAGGTGTCTTTAGATTTATCTTGATCCCGTATGTGGCATAGGATACATTTTCCCCGACAGCCCAGAAAAGAGGGCTTTAATATTTTTATGCAGTCGGAATTGGTTAGGTTTTTGCCTCTAGATTACATTCAATATTGGTTCCTATTTAAAAAAACCGGACAAGTGCGAGTCGAACTCGCCCACGGAGGGTTCCGTACAAATTTTTAGGTACATATTATAAATCATACATAACAGTGCAAACTGCTAACAGTTTGCACTGTTATGTATGATTTATAATATGTACCTAAAAATTTACCTAAGTACTACATATACCAAAATTATAAGTACATACATATAAAACATATAATTTTTTTTTTCCATTCTGCGTCATAGATCGAAAATAATTAAAAATCTGTTTAAGCTTGTGCCTATGAAGCCCTTTCATACTATCGTGACTTGGTTAACTCAATTCAAAATATGGACTGCCGTTCCTTGCATAATTGATTACGTAGCTTAAATAAAGACTATTTTTTTTGTCATTTAATCACAAATGTATAAAACGGTATTACTTCATTGAGAGTGTCGAAATATACGTTTTTTGCGGCATAAACGGCCGTACCTTTTTTACGTTAACTTAGAAGTTTGATTTTTTTACAGCTTCAAGGTACTATAGATCCACATAATATGGTTCTGTACTGTAGATCCAGATCCAGATAAATATATGTTTTTTTATTTGAACTCGATACCTTCACGCGTTCAACGGACAATAAAGTGATCCTATTAGGGTTCCGTTTTTTTTCTTTTGAGGTATGGAACCCTAAAAAACGTAAACAGGCCTGCATAGGTGACTTTTTAACCAAGTAACAATTATCCTTCAGTCAGTAATATACAAATAACTACAAAAATATGTGAATAATGCAGCATCACTGAATGTATCATTCATGCATATTACTCATACCAATAAACAAAAATATGCATTTCACTGAAAACATTCTTCGACTCAAATTCCAGTCGTCGCCGGCCTCCGTAAGCAGCCAAATATTTAACAGCTTGCTATTTCGCTTCTTGTCGCTTACTTTCCCTTGATGCGGGCATAAAGCATCGATGTAATTAAGTAACTTTAATTAATTATAATTACATAGTAACTCATCTCATTTCTTTGCGTTATTTCTGATTGCTGAAATGTATGAGTAGTTTTCACTGGATTGTTGGAGTGATTAGTTGGTTACTTTATGACTTTGATTAAAAGCAACTAAATGGTAACAGAATATATTCCAGTATCCTTCATCAATCATCATCATCATATCAGCTCATATACGTCCCCACCGAGGGGCTCGAGCCTACCCTGATTTAGGGCGATCGGGCCTCGGTCAAGCATGCGGGCCCAGTGCGGGTTGGTATCCAGTATCCTTAGTCCTTACTAATACCAAATGATACTAAATATTGCGCTAGTCCTTACTTCCTTCCTTACTCAAGGGCAAATAAACGAATTCTATTCTTTTTCTTCCTACTAATATTATAAACGCGAAAGTTTGTATGTATGCTTGTTACTCTTTGACGCAAAAACTACTGAATGTATCGGGCTGAAATTTGGTAGGTAGACAGATTAGGATATCGAATAACATATTGGCTACTTTTCTCTACGCTCGCGAGCCGCTTGCGGCTCGTGCACTGCGCACCCTCGAAGACAGACATAGAAACTATGTTCACGCGAGCGAAGTCGCTAGCAAAATCTAGTAATATTATAAATGTGAAAATGTGTTTGTTTGTTTGTTACCTTTTCACGCTTCAACACCTTGACCAATCTTGATGAAATTTGGCATGCAGGTAGCCTGTGTCACGGGGAATTTTTATCCCGCGTGAAAAGAGCATAGTCCGATGCAGTTCCAGAAAGAACTGAAAAAATAAGTATTTTTTTGGTTAATTTCTTTAACGTCGCAACGGAACAATAGATTGTTGTGATTTTTTGCACAGACACGGTTGAGGGGGTGGAAAATGTCATAATTTACTAATTGGCATATCCTGACTCAGTTCCCGAGGGATCTGAGAAAAACTCATTTCCACGATCGCGCACGTCGGCGTCGAAACGGAGCAACGGATTGAAGTGCTTTTTTGTATAAATTGGTTGAGGGGGTGCGAAGTGACATACACAGCTAATCAGAATAGCCCGATACAGTTCCCAAAGGGATCTGGATAAATCTCATGTCCACGCTCGCGAGTCATAAAAACAGTCATTAAAACGATGTCCACGCGGATGAAGCCGGGCAAAAGCTATATATATGTTGATTCTCAAATACCATTACCTGAGACTGTTATCTGTATCATGACATTATGTAATGGACAATAAGTATTTTTTTTGTATTTTTTGACTATTTAAAAGTGTGTGTAAGCACCTATTTAAAATAAATTATTTTGATTGATTGATTGACTAAACCGAGTCTTACAAAGTTGACCCGCCGGGAATCGAACCCGCGACCTCCTGGTTTGAAGCGAATGGACTAACCATTACGCCACGGAGGCGGTTAAATATTGTATAAGATTAAGATCCCATTGGTGTAAGAGCTCTTAACACTGTAATGTTTAGTCCTATACACGTATATGATATAAATACAATTATGTTTTCAAGATTTCCTTCCTAAAATAGAAAGGTACTTAAAAGAACTTATTATGTAAAAGGGACTTACAGCACACTATTCCTGACATATCTGATGATAAAGTTAGCGAGCAATAGAACCACTTACGAACTTTCAAACCTCTTAATGGGCATTTTTTTTTTTTTTACTCACAATTGGTAAGCCCTTGGCAACATCTCACCTGATGGTAAGTAATGATGATACCGAAGATGGAAGCGGGCTTACCAAGTTTTCCCAACGCAATGGGGAACTGGTTATCTTAACTTTAAGCCGGATCACATCAATGTTGTTCAAATTAAAAAGTCACCTGGAAGTGGTCTATATAATTATTCCAATGAGTTAGTAGTGATACGGAACCCTAATTTCGCAAGTCTGACTCGCACTTGGCCAGTTTTTCGATTTTTTTTCTTTGTGTACGCCTAATAACTTATATCGGTGGCAAATTTCAAGTTTATTAGTTACCTGGAAGTGGTCTAAAATATACTGCTGAGCAGTAGTGATACTGAACCCTTAGTGCGTGAGTACGACTCACCCTTGGCCATTGTATTGCTTTATTTTGTTCACTGTACTATAAAGTTGATTTGAGAATTCGGGACGAACCGTGAATTTAATAATGGTGTGGGACAAACGAGGATTATTTTGGAATGTGGAACAAAACATTGAGACTAACGAGGCATAAATCGTTTAAAGTTGCATTCTGTTTGTAATAAACTAAACTGTACTATAAAGTAAATTTGAGGATTTGGGACGAACCCTGATTTTAATAATGGTGTGGGACGAACGAGGATTATTTTGGAATGTGAGACGAAACATTGGGACTAACGAGGCATAAATCGTTTAAAGTTGCATTGTGTTTGTAATAAACTAAACTGTACTATAAAGTTGATTTGAGAATTCGGGATGAACCCGGATTTTAATAATGATGTGGGACGAACGAGGATTGATTTATTTTGGAATGTGGAACGAAAAATTGGGACTAACGAGGCATAAATCGTTTAAAGTTTCATTCTGTTTGTAATAAACTAAACTGTACTATAAAGTTGATTTGATAATTCGGGACGAACCCTGATTTTAATAATGGTGTGGGACGAACGAGGATTATTTTGGAATGTGGAACGAAACATTGGGACTAACGAGGCATAAATCCTTTAAAGTTGCATTCTGTTTGTAATACACTAAACTGTACTATAAAGTTGATTTGAGAATTCGGGATGAACCGTGAATTTAATAATGGTGTGGGACAAACGAGGATTATTTTGGAATGTGGGACGAAACATTGGGACTAATGAGGCATAAATCGTTTAAAGTTGCATTCTGTTTGTAATACACTAAACTGTACTATAAAGTTGATTTGAGAATTCGGGACGAACGAGGCATAAATCGTTTAAAGTTGCATTCTGTTTGTAATAAACTAATAAATCACCGTTGATTTACACTCTGGAAAAACCCATGCCAAGGCCGTCACATATGGCGTGTCAAACGCACATAAGAGAGTGCATTCCGCCATATTCTATACATTATCAGCTATTAGACCGATCGATTGCCGATTTCAGTCCGTCTGTCTGTCCGCTCTCGTGTAATTATAACGTGCCTTGCACAGTGTAGCGTTTACGTCTAATAGTTCTTATAGTACATTACTTGGACGTCAGCGTTATAGGAATGTTTAGTGCGTTATACGAGACAAGACTTAAGCAAAGTATATACAGGGTGACTGGTAAGTAGTGCAAATCCTTTTAAGGGGCTATAGATCAGTTAATTTGCAATAAATTAAACCATATAACACCTTATGCAAAAGTGACCCATTTTTGAGATATTTTGCAGTTTTAAGATTTTTTATAAAAAATCCCATGTGTTATATCTAAATATCAATAAAACGAAAAAAAAAAATTATCGTTCGTATTTTTTATTGGTTTTAACTTCGTTACATTCTAAATGATAAATTAGAGTCGATAGATTGTATCTTTTTTTCATAAATGTGGACAAAATACTTCAAAATTTAAAAAAAAACTTGTAATTTAAGTACAAAACAAAAAATCTTAATACAATGTTATTTGCTTGTTAACTTAAAAACATCTACATTTTAGTATCTTTCGGACGAGGTATAAAAAATTAACATATCTGTTAGACTTACCAAAATATCACCAATACAATAGGAGTAGGTAGCAAAACACCAGGTCGCGCACCTTAGGCTACAGGCCGTGCCAAAGAAATAATTATACATACATACATTCGAAAAACATAACCTTCCTAGCGCAGTCGGGTAAAAATAGGTGCATATTATACTCTTTCCGATGGTCATAAAATAGTAACCCTGAATTAGGGCGATCGGGCCATAATCGACCGCGCGGGCCCAGTGCTGGTTGATCGACTTCGCACACAACCTTCGAGTTTCTTCGCAGGCGTGTCCGTAAGAGCGTCGGATAAACGTACATATGAAATCGAAGTCCGAAAACACATTGGTACGTGACTGGATTCGAATCACGAACTCGCGCACAGGAGGTAGCGGCCCTAGCCGTTACGCCACCGATGCTACGCCTTATCCCCTTATACATCTAGCCAACGCAACGAAAGCGTGACCTGAGGAAACGTGACACATACAAAAAATCTACATGTGGTTATTAAAATAGTTTTAAACAAAAAAAAACCGACTTCAAACGCACTAGTCGCCACTACGTTTTTCGAAGGTTCCCCTCGATTTCTCTGGGATGCCATCATCAGATCCTGGTTTCCTTATCATGGTACCGCCCTTGGAATATCTTTTTTTTAAATCACAAATTGGTATACCCTTGGCATCATCTCAACAAAAAAAGAATCATCAAAATCGGGTTATAAACTACGAAGTTATCCGCGTGGAGCGTGCTATGCTCGGAGTTTCTCTGTGTGAACGAAACAAAAAAGAGGACATCCGTAGGAGAACCAAAGTAACCGACATAGCTCTCAGAATTGCCAAACTTAAGTGGGAGTGGACGGGACATATAGCTCGTAGAACAGATGGCCGCTGGGGCAGTAAAGTTCTCGAGTGGCGACCGCGCACCGGAAAACTTAGCGTAGGCAGGCCTCCCACTCGGTGGACCTATGACCTGGTGAAGGTCGCGAGAAGCCGCTGGATGCGGGTAGCGCAGAACCGGTCGTCGTGGAAATCCTTGGGGGAGGCCTAAGTCCAGCAGTGGACGTCCTTCGGCTGATATGATGATGATGATCCGTTGACAGCGTTTTAGAGTCAGTCAATCAGTGAGTGATTAATGAGGGTTTAGTATCAGTATCATAGATACGCTTACGACACAAATTTAAATAACTTAAACGTAATAACTTAACGTATTCACGCCAAAAAGTTTTTGTATTTTCATAACTTATCTCAAAACCGATGAAGCCTATGGATGCGGGCAGCGCAGGACCGGTCGTCGTAGAAATACTTGGGAGAGGCCTGTGTCCAGCAGTGGACGTTTTTCGGCTGTTAAGATGATGATCTCAAAACAAACAAAAGGGAGTCTTCATGAAACGTCATACATAAGATGCCACACTTTATTAGCACTCCATGAACGTTACATCTGATTAGTCGCATGCGCACGCGATTTTCAGTTCTCAATCGTTAGTATCTTGGATTGAAGCGTGGCGTATCGTTCCGGTGGCCGCTTTGATTGACGACGAGACACGAGCACGAGACTTGGTTACGGTTTAATATGTTTTGGCACCTAAGTCATTTATTTAACTTGCAATGTTTGTATGTATGTTTGATTGTTTAGTTCAAATCTTGCGGTCGATTTTAGAGCGACTTCAAGGGGTCCGATTGAGCTGAAATTTGGAATGAAGCCGTATTCCAGGTGACAATAGATCTGATGATGAACTTAGGTGGTGGAATCAACGTCCCAAAATCTTCTTTTTATTTTCAATAGAATCGTAGGAAATAGAATACTGTGCTCACCTTTTTTAAATTTGGAACCGTGTATTTTTTATATTCACTTGAGCATTGGCTTTTTTATCACAATTGTTAAGAGCCTGCTGGAGTTCATAAATCCCATACAAACGTAGTATTTGATTCATTTGTTAAACAAACAACCGATTTTGAAATAATTTCATATCGATAATCGGATGACGTATATCTGTGTCTGTACCGCATTACTTTTTGAAAAACGATACAGGAATTCATTTAATACCAATAAACTTGTTTTCCGTCTTTTACCTTAAAAACAAGTTTATTGAGTAATAATGGATTTTTGTTTGGGTTGTTTGGTTAACAAATGAATCAAATACTACGTTTGTATGGGATTTATGAACTCCAGCGGGCTCTTAAGCCCTTGGCATCTTGTTTTGAGCATAAAAACTCTGTTCAAATAAAAGCTTGTACCTAAAATCTTTTAGATTTTTCGAAAATTATTAATATAGTATGTTGGTTACGTTTTAAGTGGAGAGCACATAAAATAAATAATCCCATACTATTTAAATTTTCAAAATAGTATTTAAATTTCTATGGGAAGGATCATTGCAAGGAGAGATTTTATTTTAGCATTCTTATAGGTATTCAAGTATTTCTTATTAGTTACTTTGATAAATGTTAAATGATGTTCATGTGCCAAAAATGTGATTTTCTTGTTCAAAACGTTAAGTGTTTTAAAAAGTATATATTACTTGGAATGTTATCGTCATCCATTATAGATTAGTAGCAAAGATGTACTAGACCTTTGACGAAACCCCACTATGACCAAAACACGCTTCGCCCAGTGAGTTTTCCAGCGATTTCCCTCGCGGCTGCGCGCGCGCACAGTCCGCGCGACCAGTGCGCGGCACGCACTGCCATACCGCCCACCGTCCACCTTCCCCTCGATAATGCATTTTGACATACAGAAGTTCCTCTTCACTCTTCCTTTATGGTGACTACATAAAGTGTTATTGATTGGTTCGCGCAGAGGATTATATGTGTGATAGTGCCGTGTGTCAGTGGCGGTGTGAAGTTCGACAATGTCGTTGGATATTATGTTTTTGACCAATGACAACTTGCGCCGCATGCGGAAGGAGCCGCCGGTGTTGGGGCTAAGATATCGGGTATGTCAAATAGTGTTTCTGGTTTTAAAGAAACCCGGTGGTTCAGTGGTCAGCTTCTGCCTGCTGGTCCAATGGTCGTGGGTTCGATCCATTTGTTTTTTTATTATTAAATATTTGAGTGCGTTTGACTACATCTCACCTGATGAAAAGAGACGATGTAGTCGACGATGGTTCACGCAAAGTCAAATAATGCCTATTCACACTCTCTTTAAAGATCATCATATTTTAACAGTCGGCAAGCACAGATGTCGGCAAGGAGTTCCACTCCATCGTTGTCCGTATGATAAATGAGGAGTCGTAATACTTTGTGAGGATAGGCTGAATATCAACAACAAAGGGGTTGGAACCTCACCCTGCGTCTCGTTGACCGAAGATGGAGTGAATTCCCCCGATTGATGTCGTGTAGTTCTTGCGAGCACTCTTCGAAATGAATTTGATGAAATACAGAAAGACAGGCTAGTTTGCGGCGATGCTCAAGGCTTTGGAGCTTATTTTTAACAAGCCCAACGTCGCCACTGCGTCTCCAGGCGCGTCGGTCAATGGCGTTCAAGGTATCCAGCTGATAGCGGGCTGATTCATGAATTCATCCCATAGGTGGGAACTCGGACTTGTGCTGGATAGAGGGAAGCTGTCCAGATGTGAAGTACCGTCTCACCTTAGAAAAAGTTCCCATCTTCATTACAGCAAGTTTTGCCTTGGACTCGATGTATCGACCGAAATTGAGATTAGGTGTTAATTTCCACGCCAAGGAGCTCAAGGTGAACGGATATCTGAATGAATTCATTTCTAAAAGTAGGAGTCAATGTGAAAGTACTCCTTTTACCGTAAAAACACACGCCTGTGTCTTAGATGCATTGAATCTTACGAGGTTGGTATCACCCCATTCAGACACTGCCTGAAGTGATGGTTCATGCGCTCTATCATGGCCTCTCATAGACAGCGTCACAGCGCTGTTAGGTCGTGCACTGGATAGGTATCTTTCCACAACTGTGCTATCGTCTGCATACTCAATAATACCTGGTGTCAGGAGATCGTTTATATGTAGCAAGAATAAAGTAGCGGAAAGAACAGACCCTTAAGTAGCCCGAAATCGATATCCCAAAAGCCATCAATGACTACCTGAATAGACCGTTCCCTCAGGAAATCAGTTACACAAGCCTACAGGCAGTTCATAAGAAGGAAATATAAGATAGCCAGTTCCCCATTGCGTTGGGGAGTCTTGGGGTAAGACCGCTTCCATCTTGGGCATCATCGTCACTTACGATCAGGTGAGATGATGCCAAGGGCTTACTAATTGTAAATAAAAAAATGAAGGAAGCTTACCAAGCCTCTACGTGTTTCCTTAATAGCCTCACCCCATAATACATATATGCGTAGAAGATCTAGAATACAGTTTATCCGACGCTCTTACGTTGAATAAAATCGTCATCAGGAAACCTACACACGCCTGCGAAGAAACTCGAAGGTTTTGTGTGAAGTCGACCAACCCGCAGTGGGCCTGCGTGGTCGACTAAGGCCCGAGCGCCCTAATTTTATGGGGACGTATATGAATTGATATGATGACAATGGAAGATCTCCAGTGGACCGACCTTGGCGAAACATGTATTATTGATCACTAAGAGGAGACCCGCCTTTCGACAGTGTGCCAACAACGATCGCTCTCATTCTTTGGACACTGTGCACGCCGCGCCGTCCCAACAGCTTAGAGTACCAAATCATGACGGGAAAGGTAGAGGGCAGAAGAGCTCGGGGAAGACCTCCTGCCAAGTGGTGCACCCAAGTCACCAGCACCACTGCTCTGCAGCTACACGAAGCAGTGCACGCAGCGAGTGACAGAGCCCTGTGGAGAGCAATCTGCGCCCCCTCGATGACATGACGGTCACGATCCCCAGCATTGGGGGAACGACTGATTGGATTGGATTGGATTGGAAGGAGGTCATTGTCTTCTAGGATATACCGTAAGAGCGTCGAATAAACGTACAAATGAAATTGAAACGTACGTGGCAGGATTTGAACCACGACCTCCCGGACAGGAGGTAGCGGCGCTAGCCTTAACGCCACCGACGCTCTCACGTATAGCCAATCAATTAAAAATCAACCCAATTTCATCATCATATCTGAAAGAGGCAGCAAGGTGCAAAATCTGAGTGTATTGGACATAATGTAATGTAAAGAGAAACTGTACGAAGTCTGAAAATATAAAATAACAGCCTAGTTTTCCATTGTTTATAATATAAATAATAAATAAGACCAATTAGAAACGCCATTGTTATTCAAATCACAACAAACCATGGAGATTGTTAGACACGGAATCATGCGTATCAAAGAAATACTTGGCGTGCCTTACTGCTTACTTGGTCTACAAACCTATTCGACTGATGTGAGTGACCTACTAAAACCTATCGAGATAAAAATGTGTCTGTTTACAGCAGATTGGAGAACCTATCTGTTAGGTATGTTATCTGAGAAGTTTTGTCTTAAGACGTGTCACTTTAAGTGTTTGGTGGAAATTTCTCATTTCTTCGAGTTAACAAGGAAGAAATGGCGTGTTAGGTAAAATGGAACGTATTATCTGAATAATTTTGGTCTACCACATTGCTGAAATCGTAAAAAACCGGTTCCATACCAAAACATCTTCATACATCCTATCCTACTAATATTATAAACCTGAACTGAAATTTGGTAGGTAGACAGATTAGGACCTGGATTAACACATAGACTACTTTTTTCCACGCTCGCGAGCCGGTCGCGGGTCGCGCTCTGCGCACCCTCGAAAAGTCATAGAAACGTTGTCCACGCGGGTGAAGCCGCGGGAAACAACTAGTTACCTATATAGAAGATGCTATTAGATGTCCCTATTTTTTTTTTCGTTTCTTCATTTAATTTAAATTTTTATTTATTTTTATTATTCGTTGTTTTTATAGGAAAAAAAATTACTTGTCTACCTATTAAATTAAGGTTCTTAAAATGTAGCCCGCTGACAGACGAACAACAGCGGAAGCTTAGTAATGGGTCAGTGTACAGAAATGAAAAAAAAAAGTTTAAATTTCTGATAAAAATATTCCAACTTGTATTCCTATAAGCCCAATTTTTTTACAGAGCGTAGTGCTAGATCAAAAGTTGTTCAGTCTGATGAGTAGAACCCCTCTCGAAAAAATCGATTGGGCCTGTGTCGGGGCATACTGCCGTGTGAAGCGTTATTACACGTATCAACTTTTTTTACAAGCTTTTGCTTAACTTGCAATGTATGTATGTTTGTTCGGGTGGAATCTAGCAACTCAATTTTGAAGCAGATACCTTAAACCGATTGAGCTGAAATTTTGTATACACGTTCAGTTTGGATGACAATGCATGGTTAACTGTGTGACGTCATTCTAAATCCATCATGGCTGCACACCCAAGATGGCGGACTAGTTATTTTTAATTTACTCCTACAATATGGTTATCAAATGAAAGGGTTTGTACTGAAAAGTTTTTGGGTTTTTTGATAATTATTCAAAAACAAAATTGCTACCGTCTTCGCAGTAAGCGCTCCGGGCTTTGCCCTAAACGGAGCTCGGCCTGCGGCCTCGCGGTTTGTTACTTGGTTGCTATGGAGCCGCGGTTTGTTAGTTGGTTGCTATGAAGCCGCGGTTTGTTACTTGGTTGCTATGGAGCCGCGGTTTGTTACTTGGTTACTTTGAAGCCACGGTTTTTTACTTGGTTGCTATGGAGCCGCGGTTTGTTACTTGGTTGCTATGAAGCCGCGGTTTGTTACTTGGTTGCTATGGAGCCGGGGTTTGTTACTTGGTTGCTATGGAGCCGCGGTTTGTTACTTGGTTGCTTTGAAGCCGCGGTTTGTTACTTGGTTGCTATGAATCCGCGGTTTGTTACTTGGTTGCTATGAAGCCGCGGTTTGTTACTTGGTTGCTATGGAGCTGCGGTTTGTTACTTGGTTGCTTTGAAGCCGCGGTTTTTTACTTGGTTGCTATGGAGCCGCGGTTTGTTACTTGGTTGCTATGGAGCTGCGGTTTGTTACTTGGTTGCTATGGAGCCCCGGTTTGTTACTTGGTTGCTAAAGAGGAAACAGATTCTTTCGCCACTTCCGCAAAAGTCTTCTTCATACATATCGATCAGCTGATCGACCAATTTTGTGCATGTTAGTATGGAGGGGGTCCAAAGGTCTTGAGAATTGACTATGGGTTCCTTGGGGAAAGTTGTTTAGTATGATGAGTAGAACCCCCAGTTAACGGGTCCTACACCAATTTTGTTACATCCTATATAGTGGCATCACATTATAGTGGTCCCGTGCAATTACAATGTCACTAAGAATAGGGTGTGATATTGTAAGAAATGGAAACGATTGACAGTTTACTGTGCAGTTGTAATTCACTAAATATCACTAGTGAATTTATAATATCACGCCTTTTTTTTAGTGACGACTTTGACAATATACCTGCGACATATAATTAAACGCAGATACGCCTGCCGGGCGTTATAACACCCATTTTTAAAAAAATCAAAAAAATAATCCAAGCTAGTAAGTAGAACGATAACAAATCACATGGAATTATAAAAAAATATTGTAATTTCAGTAGAAAGTGGGGAAGAATCTTTTGGTCGGTCGCACCATTGAATTACTAATACCTACTTCATATGGCTATGGAACCGACGCCGCGAACCAGTTTTTTGCGCCGTGTGTTGTTGACAATTGTCAACAACGCGTTTAGTCTCTCGCCAAACGCTCAAGCGTACCTAAGAACAATCCACAAATGCCGGCTTGCGTGTTAAAAACTTGTAAAAATCGATCCACTGCAAAGAATAAAACACAATATTAATAAAAACCAACCAAAACTAGTTTTTTTTTCTACATTATTTTCAACCACATGACGACATTTTGTTTGAAAATAATAGATTATGATAGATAGGACGCGTAGGTAAGGTACTAATGGTTGGTAAACTATATGACTGCTTCCGTGGCGCAGTCGAGCTGAGTCGCACTTTTCTGTGACAGTAACGTGGAGGTCATGGGTTCAATCCCCGGATCGGACCAAAAAAGTATAACCTGAAAAATAACTTAATAACTAGATGTGCTATGTATGTATGAATGTTGTTAACATGAAAAAGAGCTTATTAAAACTAGATGTGTAATGTATGTTTTTTTTCCGATTACAACAGCATTCCATTCACCCCTCGATTTATTTAGCGAAAACGCAAGTGTGTATTTTAGTGCCAATTAGTCTTTATATTTAACGTGATATTAAATCCGTAACAATTTATTTTCATTTACTTTATTAATCTAATATTTTTTTTCCACGTAACTCATAACGTTACTCATTACATATATACAATTAAATACATGCATGCACATACACACATAAATGCATGCATGCACATACATACATACATGCATGCATGCATGCACATACATACATACATGCATGCATGCACATACATATGTCGCGGGATATATTGCAAGTTAAATAAAAGCTTTTAAAAATAGTTTTAAATCATGAGTAAGAATACCCTTTATTTATGAAATTAACAAAATACCTTAAACCTGACTGCATAAAATCACAACGCTCTTTTTGTTTTTTCTGTAGTGGGCAAAAAAACCCTTGTTAATCTGTAGAAATCTAACGACACCTCCTGCCCCCGCGCACTCCTCGCGACCCCCAAGCAGTGTAAGATATTTGTTTTGATTAGCTGTTCTATACGTAGTAGTAGTAATTCAATGGGTCGCACATCTATTGTAACGTAGGTAGTTCGTCGCGTAGGGTTACTGAAAATTTGTATTTTCCTGTTTTTTATTTTTATTTACCTAGTCGATTAAATTGATACAAACAAGAAATTTTGACTTAAAATCTGAAAGTAGGAACCTACTCATAAGTTACTCTCTTTCGACATGATATCATAAAAAAATATGAAAAATGTTAAACTGTATTATTATCTTTTTCATATATCTTATTTCGTATTTCTTTGACATCTTACGTGATCAGTCAAGATTAAATTTGGCCAAAGTTTACGAAAAAATAGATTAACTTTTACAAAGCTAAATCGGACCAATTTTCAATAGAAAGATTTTTATTTGACACAAACACATCGATTACACAATATAAAAAAAACATATAGAAACAGAAAATACAAACAAATAAGACCAGCGGAATCGGTGTAGTGTGCGATGTTAAAATGGACTTTTCTAAGCATTAGCTGCAGGAGAACTGCAGCGCTGGTTTTTCCGTTTGAATACAGTCATTACATACTGTTTTAGAATGTATTGGACATATAATATGTATATTAGGCTTTTTATCTTTTTCTCTGGTGTACGAGCATGCCTAAGGAGAAGGGAGCGGACGCAGAGTACTGACAACCAGCGTCATCTACACACTGAAACTAAATCCATTTCATTCCATCTTCGCCATCGACACGGCCGCCGACCGTCGCTCGTTTTCTTTCAATTTTCTATAAAGAACTAAGTTATTTGTATATTTGTGCTACGTGTTGTTACGTTAGAAAAACCATGTATGAATGAGAACTGTCACACCAAAGAATTGATGATTACTTTAACACATACTTACATACTTTCTACGAAGACTCTGATAGAGTTCCCTTGTCCGGTGGTCATTCCCTCGTATATCTACCAGATACGCTAAAACCACCAGGTTTATCATATAGCGTCCTCACTCACCGACAGGTAGGTCATATAGTGAGGGCCGCTATTCCTGCCAACACCATAAGGTGAAGACAAGGACCTGGCCGGTGGTCAGTATGCGCTTATTATGAAGCTTTGTCTCTTCTTTGCAGGGCCTTACAAATGGCGTGGAGAACGACCAGAACACAGCAAACGTGCCGCCGAGCGACATACCTCTCAAGCGACACTCCACCACTTCGACTGTCTCAAACCAAAGCCATGACTCTTCGACCGTCGAGTACGCAGTCCCCAAGCACACGTACAGCCAGCGCGATGACAAACACGGCCAGAAACCAACCAACCCCCTCTTTGGAGTCAACGCCGCCTCTCACTACGCGCCCGGTGCCGTGCCCATATCGGAAGCGACGGAGCACAAATACGAGAGACCGTTGCCCAACGGCGTACGCAAAGCCCCCGAAGGGCAGGACAATGAAGCCTTCAAACAAGACGATATGGTAGATGGTAGGAAAGACATGATTGTCAACCCCAACCAGATCGCTCTCGCTGAATCCGGGACCACTACTTACAGCACGACGGACAATAATGGTAAAATCAATGTTCATGTGACCGTCATGATTAACGCAGGTAATTATATGCATCCTTATGAACATTTATTGTTGAAGCACAATATATTGTTTGGCACAAAAATAACAAAATTGTGTTTGTAAAGTTTAACCTAACAGTTTTGCACAGTGATGGTTTTTATGAAGTTTGGGAAGCCCGGATGATCCCGAGGATGCATATTGAGTGAGGCAACATTATGTGGTTGTAGTTGCATGTTCTGTTTAGCTTATAGCCTATGCTATCTTCTATCTCTTTTTTTCTGTGATTGTAGTTTATTTGGGTTCCTTAGGCTATCTGTTTTCTCCGCTATAATTGCAAGCAATTTTTGTTTACGTATACCTATTAACTAATAGGTACGTTGAAATTTCCTTTTAATTGGTAATTAATAGGGGATCGGACTACAACAAAAATAAATTCTGAAATATGATTTCCTTAATTGCTATCCTCTTAAAGTTTCAAAAAACCTGATTTGTTTTGTTTTTTAACGGACTTCAAAAAAAGGAGGAGGTTTCTCAATTCGACCGTATATTTTTTTTTATGTGTGTTCGCGGATAACTTCGTCGTTTATGAACCGATTTTGATGATTCTTTTATTTTGGAAAGGGGATATCCCAAGGGTGGTATCATGATAATGAAACCAGGATCTGATGATGGCATCCCAGAGAAATCAAGGGAGGGTTCCCCTTGATTTCTCTGAGTTTCCCTCCCCTTACTTTCCTGTATGAAGTCGGTTTTTTTTGTTTACAATTATTCATCACGTCTTCAATTTTTAAATGATCAAATCCACAAAATAAGTTCGTCAATGACGTTAAAAATCTATAACGTCATTTGTAGGTATTTTAAACATTTTTAGAACAAAATTTCGTTTTTGACAGATGATAAAAAGTAACTCAAATGACTAGCAGGCCTATCCCCTATTAGTGTTAGTTTCCTTTATGATTTGCGTAACTGTTAAGTTAAGTTACAAGTTTACAATAATGAATGACGAAATGTTGGCTTGTAACACCACTTGTTATACTTTAATAAATTCACAGCAATGCTCTAACGAAGATAAGCGTAATGTTTACTCGCAGACGCGAAAGTGTCGGTCCGCATTTGCAATTTAAAACTGACCATGTGGTCGTACATTATGCCTATCTTGTTAGCTTTAAACAATATTGCGAAAATGAGGCGTGATTCCTTATTTTTAGTCACACTTTTATTTTTTGTCGCCTAAAAGTAAAGTTTCCATTAACAAAAGAATTGGTTTCACATTTTAATTAACGAACTACATTGACATGACTAAGATATTATATACTTTGTAGAGTTATACATTTGGCCAGTTTTTGGCTGTCTCAGACAATAGCGCTTCAGACCGTCCGCAAGTTTTAAGCCTCATTCATCCACGTGTCAGATTTTTTATTATTTTTTTTATTTTCTCAACGCAGCGGACGTCCTTATTTGAGAATTGTTTCAAATTAAACTTCTGATGCCTATTCCTTTGCGCGTTTTCCAGGAACACTAGCAGACTTGAAGAAACAGAGGGCGCAGATACGAACAAACGGCTCTCCAGTCGAGAGCAGCCTCGCATCCACCAACAACCACAGTTTAAACTCCATACCCGAGGTAGCCAAAGATATGCCGGTGCAGCTGAACCCCATAGCCCTGTCACCTTCGGGCACAGTCCCGAGGTTCTCGGGCAATACGAGCGACGTGGTCGGTGACACGAGATCGCGCAGGTGCTGTATTATAATGTAAAGACTGTTTTTAAAAAGGTATAGAACATTCCTAGTTCTTAAATCGGAAAGAACAAAAGTGGAACGTGGGTATAGAACATTCCTAGTTCTTAAATCGGAAAGAACAAAAGTGTAACGTGTACAAGTCTGATTTTTGTCATTTCAACAAACGGCTCTCAACCTCGCATCGACCAACAACCACAGCTTGAACTGAATACCTGAGGTAGCCAAAGATACGCTGGTACAATTGAGCCCTATAGCCCTTCGGGCACATTCTGAAGGTTCTTTGGCAACACGAGAGATGTAGGCGGAGACACGAGATCGCGCAGGTGCTGTATTTTTATAATGTAAAGACTGTTTTCGAAAAGGTATACAACATTCCTAGTTCTGAAATCGGAAAGAACAAATAAAAAACGTGTCAAGTCTGATTTTCTCATTCCATTTTGAGGGCCGACATTTTGGTCGCAGTGAATAGTTTACTTGGCAGCTAATAATATGATTTTGCGTGGATTTCGCTGAGAGTTGAGAAGTTGGTCGCTCAGAGCCTTTTAGTAGAATGCTTTGGGAGATGATTATAAGCTGGTGTTAGCCATTTTGCTCAGTACGCAAACACTTGCCAACCTGGTACAAGGTGTGATAGATAACGGTTGAGCTCAACATTTTTGTAGAGTTAAGATTAATTTTGTTGCAAATATTGTAGGTAGAATTAGAAAATAAATTTATTTTTTAGGTGTTTGTTATAGAAGAAAGTATTTTTCGCCTGACAACACCCTTATTTTACATTCCTTAAGGGTCTCCAGGGTGAATTAACATACCAAGGTATTTCCGTTTTACAACTAAAATACACGCCAGATCAAATCTAAACTTTGCAAATACATCCTTAAGACACATTTTTATATCGATGATGTCTGTTTTTTTTTCGATTTAATAAAATAAAACGGACCAATAGGAGCGAATTGAAATTTTAGTACAAAATTTGCAGACATCGATATTGGTACTTAATATATTTGCAAAGCTTGGATTTAATCCAACATGTAGTTTTTTTAGTAAAGCGAAACTACGTTTGTACGGAAACTTTGGAAACCCCTGGCGACGCTTAAATAAATACTTGAAAATACTATTGTTATTATTAAATTATTCTATTGATTATTTATAAACAAACAGTATTTAATTGTTATACGATAAAGGCATAATATTGTCAGTTGTAAGGGAAATACAAATGTACGCGTAACAAACAATGCAAAAAAACTGTCTGTGAGTTTGTTTATGGCGCTCACTTGCAGGGAACAGTGCATAGTTAGCAGAGAGAATAAATTTGATTGGAATTAAAAAAAAATAAAAGTAAGTAACAAAATTAGCCGAAACTATTGTAACTGGTGCTTTTACCCATGAAACTGAACCACTTTCCCCATGATACCCATAGTCAAATCGCAAAAAAAATGGCTGCCATACTAACTCGATCAGCTGATCAGCCAACTTAGTATGGGAAGTTCAATTTTTTTTTTGAGATTTGACTATGGGTTTCATGGGGAAAGTTGTTCAGTTTCATGGGTAGAAGCACCAGTTAATATAGTTTTAGCTAATTTTGTTAGACCTTATATATTGTGTATCAGCAAATTGAATGATTTTTTTTTTGTTTAAAATGATTAATAATATAGG